>JAUPFV010000005.1:112852341-114253086 GCA_036936605.1 Limnanthes douglasii subsp. nivea | reverse complement strand
TTCGTAAAGTCTTCCCAATAGAAAAAAATATTCTCTTCAATATCCTCACTCACTGTTAAAGAACCCGGGGTCTCTCTCTGATCATCTATTTCATTTTCATCCGAAGTTAACCCCCTTGGTTGCTATTTAGCCATTTGATCCTCAAAATTAGAACGTCGAACCCGAAGTGCTATTGCATAACATTTGTTGGCTACTTTTTGGTCACTTTTAACCATTCCAACGCGATCTCCAATGACATATTTCAAACATTGATGAATAATAGACACAACAACATACATCCTTGAAAGCCACGATCTCCCAAAAATAGCACTGTAGCTAGTTGTACATTCAACCACCATGAACAAGACTTGAACTTTCTGTTTAACGAGGCTTTTTTCCAAACATACTTCACCTTAGATTTCACCAATCACCTGAGATGTTACCCATGTAAAACCAATTATAGTACGATCAGACCAAAAAGTTCGAGGTGGATTATGCATTCTATCATACGTAGACTTGAATAACACATTTACAGAAATCCATATATCAATCAGAATACATCTAATTTCAGTTTCAGATATATCTGTCCTTATATCCACTATATCCTTATGAAGAACAACTATTCTCCTCAAATCATTATCATCAAACAAAATAAAAAGAGTATCGTTCTTGCCATATAAGTGAGTAAACATCATTCCTTCTACCTAAGTTACTAAATGACAACATGCCTTTTCCAGGAACTATTAGTATTACCAGACATAGAATCTCCCCCAAAGATTGCTAAGGATTCAAAATACTCACATAAGCTTCGAACTCGTCCTTGCTCTATTGGTTCATCCACAACTATAAAAATTAATCAATCAAGATATGTGTATAAATATTCAGATGCAGTATCAAACTCATCACATTTAGAATCTAAAATCATAAATGCACTTTCTTGCTTCGAATTTGGATTAACAGTTTGGCTAGTGTCGATGAACTTGGAGTTTTCGTTCTCTGATTTGCTCTTTGACAAAAGTTATTAATTCGTCATTCTATATTAAAACCTGTATCTCATTATTTAAAGCTATACAATCTGCAGTGTCATGACCAATATAATTATGATACTTGCAAAACCTATTGTTGCGTTCTTCTATTGATCAATTTATTGGAGCTGGTTTTTTTAAAGCTTACATGACCTTTAGACTTCTAAAAAATAACAACAACATTCTCAGTCAAGTCTGAGTAATACTCTAGCTTTATCACTTATTTGGCCTTGGTCTATAATGTTGATTGTTTGTTGTTACTTAAAAAAAAATCCCTCATGGTTAAAGAGATAGAATGTTGTTTGTCCTTAAATGAGAAGGTGCTTGATAACTTTGATTAGTAATTCCTTGCCCCAAGTTTTTCTGTACAGAGTCAGGTCCACCTCAAACTTTTGTGGACTCCTTTACTTTAATATGATCTTCTACTTGAGCCATTAAGGCTCCAAAAGTTAATGCTCTCTTTTTATCGTTTCTTTTGTCAGATCTCTTGGTAACAACCCTTGTCTAAAAGTGTCCATAACAACCAGCTCTTCACAATCATCCAATCCTGCTTTTGTTAATACAAAATGCCTCGTATAATCCTTCAATTTTTCACCCACAACTTTCTTACACTGTATTATTGTATCACCATTAGTACACATTTTTTTGCTTCCCACGAACTATCATCGGAAAGCTGTATAAAAGTCCCTAAAGTTGGTAATAGATCCCCTCAAAATTCTATTATACCACTTCAATGCAGTGCCCTTGAAGGTATGAGAAAATGCTTTGCACACCAACCTTTCATCATCTTAGAAGTTTATCATATAGTTTTTGAATTGTACAATGTGACAATCAGGGTCATGAGTCCCATCAAACTTTTTGACTTTGGAGATATTAAAATGTTTCGAAATAGAAATAGACCTAATCTTAGCAATTAAAGAAGAAGTTCTCCAGTCTACTCCTTGCACATACTGATCATCTCATCTGGTTCCCATAAAAACATATAAATTCTGATATGCTACACCTGTGTATTAGTTGGATGTGTTTCCTTCATACCACACAGTATCCCTTATATGATGAGGTTCACTGTCTCTCTTTGATTTATACTCTTTACGTTATTTCCGATGTCGACTTCTTTCTCCTTTCGAAGAACCCTGATACTTATTCTACTTAAACAATCCCCCCTTAGATTCTAAGATATCATATTCATCATCATTGTATGTAATGTATCTGTGTTTATCTTTCTTTTCTTTTCGTGAAAATTGTGTTCTATTTGAATAAACTTATCATTCAATGTTGTTATTTTTTCCAACAACTGATTCATCCGAACTAGGATGTCAGAATGAACTTGCTGTACCGGAATTTGATCATCTTCTTTACATTTTTCCCTATGTAAATCATCTCAAAGTTTTAATAGCTTTTTGAATTGTTGGATCAACTCCGTTTCTTGGTTCCATATCGATCAAGAACGATATTATTGTCTAAAAATTCAATACTTTATGGTTTTTTACTTGAAATCAAGGTACCAATCGACAATCTCTCCCACTATGGTAACTAATTTGTTGAGTTAGAATTTTTCTTTTAGTGAGAGAAAGTAAAAGAGAGAGTTGAATTGTACAGAGAGAAAGTAATTTTAGAAATCAGAATTTAACTAATAAAAAGTGTCGTGAATTCATTGCATCACTCCTTATTTCTAAAATTGTCATCCTTCTATAACTAAATCATTTATATAAATGGATAAATTACATTATAGCCCCCTATATTTATAAATAGTCTGAATTTCATCTTTTAACTTTACAATTCATCATAAATACCTTATCATTATTACATTACGGCCCCTAACATTTCATATCTTTATCAACAACAAGATGGCGCATAATTAGTAAATGGAATACCGTTCCTTTATCGTACGTAAATTACACGTAATTTCAACACATGAAAATGGTTTTTAGACTAATTTTACAACAAGATTACTCTTATTTTCAAAACCAAATGCAATCCAAAAAAAATATCTTTCAAGGATTTAGTTTGTCCGTCTTAAAAAACAAAACCACTGATATTTTTAGATTTTGTTTGGAGCTATAATTTAAAATATACGGTAGTTTTAAAAAAAACAAAAAACAGGAGAGTGATAAAACAATGGGTATAATGGTTGTAATAGAAAGTTTAGATGGTTATCGGTACTTAAGTTCTAAAACTAGATGGCTATTCGTACTTTTTTAATTCTTAAATGGTTATTGATAAATATTTTGATTTTGGATGGTTATTAGTAGGTTATATATATATAATTAAAAATCCACAAAATCAATATGAATATTAAATAAGAGTCGGTGCAAGAAAAAAAATTCGAAAAAAAAACATTTTTGTTTGAGTTTTATCAAGTTTATTGACCTATAAAAGAGACTTAAAATAAATTTAAAATTAAGAATTTAGTACATTTTTTTCCGAAAATAAAAGTAAACTCATATGTTTATAAAATTATTAGAGTTACTTTTAATCAAATTAAAAAAAATTAAACAAAACAAAATAAATTTATTCGAAGATTTCTATATAAATAAATACTAAATTGTTTGAGATATGTATAAAAAGAACTAAAATGAATTTGAATTTTACGGTAAAAATATTTTTTGAGATATAATTCATTTCAATCAAAATATTACAACCAATTTTTTAGTGGTCGATGAATATAAGATGACAAAAGATTAAAAGATATAAATAAGTTGGAGAATCGCTTAATGATTTATTGTAAAACATATTTTGTAGGTTAAAAGGTTGGGTGAAGCTATTTCCTCCATAAGATCTATTATTTTCTCCATTTCAAATTTTTAATAAAACATTGAATACTTGTTTTTACCTTCTTGCCTTTTATTTACTCTCTAATTTATAATTTGATGCCACTATCCACTATTAAATCCTTATTACAACAAACACGTCATTAAGATAAATTACAGCCAACATATACGATTTAACTTCTAAAATTAAACACTAAAAAACATAAAAACTCAATTATTTTTAAAATTAGTCACAAAATTACAAGTTTTTTTAAAAAGCAAACACGTAGTTCCGAGACAACCATACCGAATAACATGTTTTTTTTAAAGCAGGAACTCAAAATCATATATAATTTTAAAAAAAAGAACCTAATCAACAGACACTAATCAAACCACACAAAATCTATATTTTGAACTCAATATACAGGAAAGAAACAAATAAACCAGAGATTGATATTTAAAAAATGATTAAACTATTAACTCGATGTGCAGGAACTCGATTAAACGATGAACAAGTTTTTTTATCTGCATATAGAGTTCCTATAACTCATTATGCAAAAAAATCATAGATTTAAAAAGAAATTTTATTCGATATGTCAATCCATATATTTAAAATAAAAAATAAGATTAATGATAGATTTTTATCTTTGGAACTCCATAAACTGCTTCAAAATTGTTTGATGGCTAGGATTTTTTTAGGGTTAGAAAATAAGAGATGAAGGTGGATAGTTACTGTAGAAATTTGGGTTTTTGGTACAAGGATAAATTAGGATTTTCCTTTATGAAGAAAATAACATGATGGAGTTTTTTTTATGAACGATGGAGGAAATAATAAATTTTATGGGGGAAATAGCTTCACCCTAAAAGGTTTTACACTCCAGTAGGAAACATCAACCCCAAAAGGTTGTATAGTATGTATCATAATTAGCTTAATATCGAAGTTTCAAATCGGAGAGAATATGGATGTCGGAAAAAATAAAAATAGACCACACGAGTGCTAAAGATATTAGAACTCCACAACATAAGATATAAAATTCATTAATCGAAATAAAAATGTAAAAATACGTGGTTGATTTAGTAACCAATATTAAATTTATCAAACACTAAATTTAATTGTATCTAAAAGTTATTATTTTTTTTGTTTTGTTTTTTTGGGATAGTTTAAAATTAAGTTTGATCACATATCTTACATCTTAGATTTAGAAAAAGTCGATAAAAAAATGAAACTGTTTGTTTAAAAATAAAACCATATAAAATTTCAAATACGAAAAAAATAATACATACTATTGAGTTAGACCAATCCGTATTTATATATATATAAAAAAAAATAGATGGCATATCCATAAAAGTCGAGTTTTTTTTTATAAGTTTCTCAACTAATTTTATTTCATGAATATTTTTTGTTTTAATTTTTGAAGTTTATGTGTCAAATCATATTCAGAAAACAATTAAAAGATATCAATTGTTATATCTTATAAAATAATGATAGAACTTGATTTAAATTTTTTTTTAATTTGTATTTTATAAGTAGTTGTTTGGAAAAAACTAAGTTTAGTTTTGGATAACTATCGGTACTTCAGCACTATTAATGTATTTAGATAGAATAGATATGTTTAGTTCAAAATACAAATATAATTATATAGTTAGTTTAGTTTAAATATTTTTATTTTTAAAGATATTATTGTATTTTAGGTAATATTTTATAAGATTTTGGATATTTTGTAGACACTTTCATGTATAGACTTTGTAAAATATTGGTAACTAAATTACACGGTTTTAATGCGATAAAAAAGTATGTTCAACCGAATTACCTAGCATCCTAAACAAAATTAAACTAATTGGATCATAATTTGAAAGATAATAAAAACGAAAGATAACGTTGAACAAAATTGATTTTAGATATTTAATATTAACAAGTTGTCTTCTAAGTCATCTTTTAATTTATCATATTATTATAAATATAAGAAGCTTTTAGGTAAGCCCCCAAGGGGGTAGCCGAGTTGGTTGAGTATGGCATTTTTATAACCAAAAGGTCATGAGTTCAAGTCCCTCTACATACGCTTTCTCGGCTGAGCCTGTCACCTTGTGTGGTTTACCTTCTGGCGTTGGTTTGCAGGCTATCGCGTCAGACTGAGGGTTTACCATGTGCGCACTCATTGCACTCTGAGTAGCGGCTGCGGGTTCCCTCCGAAAAGAAGAAGAAGAAGTTTTTAGGTACACATGATTCTTTTGTAATAAGAAAATTACTAATGCTATGCTTTGAGTTATTATAATTTCTATTATTTACATAGGAATTCTAGATATAGATCTATCTATCTTAATTTTTTTACATCAAAATGGTATCGCATGTAGGAAATGATTGCTATCCTTCAATTTTTTTTAAACTTTTTTTAGAAAGCAGAAATATCCAAACGCAATCGGTGAAAAAATCAAATGATCCGATCATCGACAAATACATAAAATTGGAGGTTTTTTACGTTTCACCATGAGATATGCCATCTTCGGCCATGAAATTCCAACATTTGATGCAAGATCTAGGCGAGAAGAACACTAAATATATCAAACTTTTGCAAGGTTTTGTTTTCACTCACACCTCACGAGTGAGGTCGGTGATTCAACGTCCGAATAGCCAGAATGATGAGAAAGGTAACAATGCAAACATCTCTATAACTAGGAAGGGCATAAACAATCATCAACATGGGAAAAGAGCAGCAATGTCAAATTATGTCACAAATCCTTTGACTGCAGTGGAAGGTGTCGATGCAAACATATAAGCAAACGAATGAGTAAAACCCCTGGTTGAAAACCTGCTGGTAAAGAAAGAGATGAGAAAGTTCAAGAGAAAATTCCTTCTAACTATGGACTTGATAAGAGGAAATCCAGAATACCAATAAATGTTAAGCTCCAACAAATGGACATAAGTTCCCAGCAGTAGCACTCGGATTGCAGCCAAATCTCCAACATAATCCTCGGACGTACCATTAAAATCTCTAACAACAAAAACATGTGTTCAAATCTAGGCTCCTACAAAATTCTAGCCAAATTTCCATCAAACCTCCAAAGTGTTCCAACCAAACAACCAATCTCATTCTCTAAATTGTATCTCAACCTCCAACCAACTTTTTTAGGCTCCAACCAAGCAATGAATAATTCAATATGATGCAATGCAAGAGAACCTCAAACAAGCTTCACCGAAGATTCAGTGTAGATATCAGCACACTTCAACACCACTATTAGGAGCTCAACAGAATCCGTACCACACGACTCCACCCCTGCATCAACCTTAACAAAAATATGCACAAATGAAAATCAACATGACCCAATAATATACACAAGTCCCGGTCACCATGAAATAAAGCTAACATAATATTCCAACCTAGATTTACAAGTCAATCGAACCCACAAGAAGCAACCTTGCAGCTCTGAAAACCCCTACTATGCTTAGTACCCTAGAGACACTAACCGCTATTTCAAAAAATGAATGATAACACATTTGGCAGAGCACTGGTGAGGGCCAAGATACCAACATACTTTCCTATTTCTTCGACAAATAAAAAATACCCGACCAAATCTATCCTCGAGGAATGTTAGGACTTATAGGAGGAATAATCTCATTTATTTTCTAACATCCTTTATGAAGACCTGTCATCCAACTTCCTCAATAAAAAGATGGAAAACTATAGTGGTAAGGAAATCCTGATCACATATTGTTCAACTTAAAAGTGAGATGATGACGTACACAACAAATGAAAAAATAAAGTGTATTACATTTTTAATATTTTTTAAAGCTGCCTCTACCGAGGATGTATAAAAAGCTTCCAAATGAAAAGAAGGAACTTATCTTCAAAAACCATTTAGTTAGTTTTAAGGTGATCAATGAATATGAATACTACATCATCCATTACAAACAATGAGTTAATGAGACTTTACAAGAATATACTCAGAGGTTTGTGGATTCAAAAAACGACAAACAAAATTGTCATGAGTTGGTAGAAACTATAGTGTACATGTAAGGATTTATGTCAGGACCTCTATCATAAAAACGAATGCACTAAACTTCATAAATTTGACAAAATAGGTGGAACATCATATAAAGGTCGATGAGATCGTTAGAGTACAAATCGATGAAGACCAAACAACTCAAACTACATACCCTTTGTATCATCCGTTGTCTCAAAATAATGAATGATTGACAATAGCTCAGATGAATCTAAAACTTATCAAGAAGCCTCTAGAAATGATCAAGAACTATAATACCAAGGCCATACTTCTCATATTTTTACCGTAATTCATACATAATATTGAGATTCACTAACGATGATATTCAAGGAGTGATGGAACCCCAATATAACGTTATACTAAGCACAGTAGAATTAGCTAGACTAACGATCAAATGAGTCATGATATTCATAACTCGACCAACATTCTTCACAATAGTATATATGATAAGATGAAGGGTCTACCGATCCTTATTCTTTCTCAGAGGATCTTGATTTGATTTGTCGGTGCATATACTAATATATTAGAAGAACTCACGTTAGATGTCACACTTGGAAGAGAAGAGTTATGAAAGAAGACCCGATGTTTGTTTATGATAATAAAAGCTCCTCCTCCTAAAATATAATTTTGGGAAATTCATGGCTGAAGTTGTAGTCTATGAAATTCATCAATGCCTTTGATATCCAATAAATGGAAAAATAAGAATGATATTAGGGAATAATAGGTTTTTAAATATAAGCAACACAAATTCCCTTGCTTTAATTCAATAACAACTATCAAGAGACTCTGGTCGTCTTTGACGTTATGGATGATCCCCAAGAGGTCTCTCATTTTATAGAGCCAGGGCATAAACTAGAAAGAATATGCATGGAATAAAATAAGATATTAGAGATTATGCATAAATTACCGATATAATTAAGGTACAAACTACTTGAATATTTATAGTGTAATTTTGATATATTTACTTGAAATGCCTAGGATGTCACTATGGTCCTGATCAAATTTTTGTACCATAATATATCTATCATTAATAACTTCTGGATAATCAAACAAAATAAAATGTATTACTATCAACGAAAAATATAACATATTATTGAAGTAACTTACTATTTTAAGCCATATTCGGGACTGCCAATACTCAGTATGGATAGCCAACCCAATGATGGTAAAAAAAAAACAAATATAAAATGAAGGATGTGCATCGAATGCATGGACGTCGACAATTCTTGTCGAAAGAACCTAATCTATACGTCGTAAATTTAATAGCTTCTAGATGCTACATCCCATAATAAGATGTATCATTCATTAACACATATTCTAGATACAATCATGTTAGGTGTATGATATAAGTAACTCATCAATAACTATAT
This sequence comes from Limnanthes douglasii subsp. nivea, assembly GCA_036936605.1. Taxonomy (NCBI): domain Eukaryota; kingdom Viridiplantae; phylum Streptophyta; class Magnoliopsida; order Brassicales; family Limnanthaceae; genus Limnanthes; species Limnanthes douglasii. The sequence continues at coordinate 114,243,963 of JAUPFV010000005.1, read as the reverse complement.
TACTGAATGACTATATACACATAGTTGGGTCTTCCGTTACCTGTATCAGAGAGAGCTATTGAAGATGTATGCGTGCAGTTTGAGTTATGAATTAGAGGCAAAGATGCTTACTAAATCCTAAGGGTTGAGACAAGCTGATAAGACTGATGACCATTGAGTCGAAAAAGATATGTGATGACCTAAAGTAGGTTGGTCCGAAGCCGGATGGTCTGAAGTGAGTTGATCCAAAACGAGCTTGACCGTAAGACCATAGGTGAACCGCAATGGTCTTCTATTTGCTAGGTATCTTAAATTAATTAAGTATTAATTTTGATCATCCTATACTAATTAGATTCCTTATATTAATTGGGTCCATATATTAATTATGATTTTTTATTTATGAGGTTTCATATATTAAAAGTGTATGCATTATTTTAGTTGTTGAGTAAGCGTCTCATAAATATTAAGGGTTTTCCTAAACCTATAAATACAAGAATATATACAACTGTAAAGCGTAATGCGGCTATAATTATGTGAGCGACATAATTTCTAAGTGAGAGAAATTACTATAAGTCTTTTTAGAGATAAATGAAATTGGAGATAAAACTGAACAAACGATATTGTGAATCAAGTCATATTTTATAACAAATAATGGTTGAGTCTTTTGTGTTTAAGAGTCTTTCTGTAACCTAATTATGTATAAAAGAGTGTATGTTACCCGTTGATGTAAGATTTCTTCACAATCCGAACCACGTTAAATTTGTCTTGTGTTCTTGTTTTTATATTGCTATCTTTTATTTGTTGCTCATCTTGAAAATGGTAAATTTTTCATTGAATAGTGATTTCCTGAACAAGTTATACAGTGAGTTTGAAAAAATAATAGAAGTATATTAGTCACCGATCTAAAGGCTCGAGAATTAGATCTTTGTGGATACTGAAAGCCATAAAAGATGAGTTCATATGAAGCTCAACCTAGAAACGTTTGAGGCTGATCGTGATATATATAGGATTGATGACTAGTACATAAAGTATTGACTACTATTATCAATGATAAATATATATAGCTTGACGCCATGGTACTGTCTAAATCTGATAGTGTCCTCGTACTGAGCTTGGGAAATAAAGTGCTACGAGAGATATCTGAATAACCTATAAATTGGGGATATGGAATTGACTAGAGGTGATATACATAAAAAATTCCTTGAAGAACAAATTATATTTGAAAAACACCTTTACACACTATCCATGAATAATAACACAATAATCCGAAGGCACTTATATTCCTACAACCGAATAATACTCGACTTGAATGCACTTGGTTTCAATGTAGAAAAAAAGGCCAAACAATCATCTTTTTAATTTCTCTAACGAAAGAGTATTAAAACTTCTTAGACACTATGCTCTATGGTAAATATTCCCTTATGATGACCAAAGTTTACATCACCTTGAACTCCAAATATCTTCAAAGAAAGAGTGTTCTGAAGGGCGAATCTGAAGGGCATATACTCAGTGTGAGGGCGGTTAGGAAAGATAGATCCAAGTAAGAGGAGAGAAAACTCTCGGTAAAAGTCTAAAAGGGTTGGGATAAGTTCAAAATTAATCTATTGGGTATGCAAGAATAAAGTACATATCATTTAGAATTGTTCAGAGAAGGGAAATGGAAACAGTTATGAGAAGATAAAAGTTGGAAATGTTGCAATGGTGTTTGATGATTGTAATTACCATGGCAACATTCTTACATGTGCAACAATAAATGAGTGCTAGATTTGGATACCTCATTTTACATGACTTTCAATAAGCATTGGTTTGAAGACTTGAGAATTCTTGATGATGGGAGGGTCATCCTTAGGAATGACAAGTCTTGTGCTATTAAAGTGATTGGAATGGTTCGACTCCAGTTTTCTACGGGACTAGAGATAGTGATTAAGAATGTAAGATATTACCCAAAGTTAAACGTGACCTTTTCCCCAATTGGGATGTTAGACGATAAGGTATCGTAAGGCTACTTTGTTGTTATGAAAGCTAATAAGAGTAATGATATGCTAGTTCTTAAGGGTACTATATTAACACGAATGTGTCTAGCATGGTGAATAGTTTTAATGGGTTATGGTATCATCGATTGAGGTGTTTAGATGGTACCCCAACTCATACGCTGACCTTTTCTGAAAGTTATCTATTGGGTATGAACAAGATGGTGAAGTTTCTTCCCATCATCCAAACATCTAATGAAGAACTTGATTATATTCATTCAAACCTTTGAGGTTCGACACATGAATCTACAATATGTAGTGAAATGTATTTTATGTTGTTGACTGATTACTATTTTGGAAATTATAGGTTCTACTTTTGAAGATCAAAGATGAAGCATTTGCTCTCTTTGTGAACTAGAAGACTTTGGTAAAAAATCAAATGTGGAAAATGTTAAATAAGCTTTAGACTAATAATGGCTTCGAATATGTGAATAAGGAAATCACTAACTATTGTACAAATCTTGGTATTTCTAGACACCAAACCATAAAGAGTAATGTTAAACAAAATGAAATTGTAAGAGAATGAATTGAACCCTATTGGAATGGGTCAGATGTATGATTGATACAACTGAAAAGGGTCGAAGGTTTTGAGGAGAAGTTGTGACAATAGTTGCATATACCATTTATATGATTCCATTTACGAAACTTAAGTTTCTTTATCCTTAAGAGTTCTAGAGTGGAGAGAAACCTAAGTTAGAAAAGTTGACAGTGTTCTAAAGTGCTGCTTAGATACATATGAAACAAGATATTCTTAGGCTAAGAGTATAAAATGTTTGTTCTTTGTATTTAAAAAATGAGTAAAAGTGTATAACTTATGATGCATTAAAGCTGAATGTCAGAAGGTTTTGATAAGCAGAGACATGGTTTTAAATGAGGAGGATATGTTATTTAATAAGGTGTTGGACACTTAACGTAGTACTACTAGGAAGATATGTGAAGTTGCTACTAGATCTGATCCACAAAGTAAAGCTCCAGACGCTTATGTCGATTTTGGACATGGTTCAACTTCGGGTCGTGCAGATGAAGTTCAAACATTTGATTAGTTCAAAGCACAATTTGGTATTCCAAGGCCTTCAAATGATCAGATGAAAGAGAAACATGATCTTGAGAGTTATCAACTGACGAGGGATTAAGCACAAAATCTAAGAAAACAGTCGCATATATATCGTTTGAACGATATTATTGGTTATAATTTATCTAGCGATACAGACGAAGATGTTCTTGAGCCCAAAATATATCATGATGCTATCAAGAGCAGTGATATAGAAAAGTACTTCACGACCATTAAAGAAGAACAAAAGTCTCTCAAGAAGAACACATGGATTCTTGTGAAGAAGCCAAAGGGTTAGAAACTAGTTGGGAGTAAATAGATATTCAAGAGGAACCTATGTTTTTTTGATGTTGAGTTATCCATATACAAGGCTAAGCCGTTGTTAAGTGCTTTATAAAAAATATATTATCGATTTCAATGAGATTTGTTTGCCGGTTGTGAAACAAACCTCCATCAGTTTGTTGCTGTCAATCTTGATAAATTTGATCAAATAGTTTTTACTACTTTTTTCCTGCATGGTGAATTCAAAGAGACAATGTATATGTGTCAACCGAAAGGGTTTGAAAAAGAAAAATACGATGATGCTGGAAAAACTCATTTATGGGTTGAAACAAAATATAAGATTTTATTCTTTTATAAGAGACATCAAATATGTCTGTAACCACTATGAAAACTAGAGAGAAAAGTCCTATTTGTGTTTGATAAGGTCGAATTTTATTGATAGTGGGGATCAAATTTTCTTTAAAAGATACTTTAGACCTAATTAGAAAAATTATGCCATGTAAGCTGAGTGCTTGTTGACTAAGTAGTATGCCAACTTCGAATATTAATACGCTTAAAGGCTCATAAGGCTTGACCATATTTCTAACCCGACCCGATGAGTCCACATACATAAAGTTTTCTATAAATTAACCAAAAAACAACATTAAATGGGTTAAAATATTCTCTCTTTATAAAATTAAATAATATCACCTCTATTATCTCTCTTCTCTGTACCAGAAAATTAATACTTTATTTAATCCTTTACCAAAAATACCCTTTGGTTAGATTTTACATTCATCCAATTGTCGACCATATTGGGAGCGAAGGGTACCTGAATATCAATATTTAAAAGCTCTCGAGTCTTAAGAGTTTGTTGGAACATAAGAATTAGAGATGCATATAGACCCCCCCTCTAGAGAATGAGGGGATTAGAGGCAATGAAAAACTTGTTAATATGTCCCATGTGAATCACAATGTCAATGACAGACTCTTAATGGAAGAGGAGCACGATCTGCTCAGGGATGAGATTAAAGCACTCAAGGCCCAAAGGCAGGATGAAAAAGGTTTTATGTAAATGAAATCTAACAAAACACTTCAAGCCTGATGGGCTAGAAAATAATCTCAAGCAAATTTCAGATGATTAACTCTTTAGAGCCCACCAAGAATCTAAGAAGGAACATCGAGCTAAACATTGTACAAGTATATCAGATTTTGTTGATGGGTCCGCAACTAAGTCCGATTTAATAATTTCTTCTTCTTCTTCAACCACTGGTCATGGACATAAAAAGATAAAAGAAAATCTACTTGAGAATATTTCAAAAAATCATCAAAAGTCGAGTAAATAGGATTCTTCGGTAAAGAAGAGAGATTGAAAGGGTAAAGGTAAACAGTTCTATCAAGGGAAAGTTAAATGATCAACTGATCATAATATAAATCATTTACTAAGTGATCAATTTGTTGTCAATCAGGATTCTTTTGGGTTGAAAAATCCGGGGGAAACTTACCAGCGATTGGTCAATAAATATTTTTCCAATCAGATCAGAAGAAATGTGGAAGTTCACATTGACGACATGATGGTAAAGAGTCCAAATGAGGAAGATCATATACTTGATCTCCAAGAAACATTTCTAATTTAGAAGCTATTAATTTGAAATTGAATCCTGATAAATGTACATTTGGAGTTTGATCCGGTGAATTATTGGGCTACATTATCAGCAAAAAAAGAATGCAGGCTAAACCAGACCAATTGAATGTTTTGTTAGCCATGGATCCACTTCAGAATACTAAAAAAGGTCAAATATTAACCAAGAGGTTAACAAATTTAAATATATTTGGCTCAAGGTCATCGAATATGCACGTGCAGTGTTACGAGGTATTAATTGTGATATAGCTTTCATTGAGATCAACCACATTTGTCTTCGCTAAAAACGTTGTTCAATCCCATGGTAGGGGAAAATATTAGATTATGGAGTAAGTATTGTACTAGTTCGTGAGGTACAAAACTATCATCACCTTATTTACTACATTAGTATAAGTCTATTGGATGCAGAAAAGATGTATCTCAAGTTGGAAAAGCTAGCTCTGGACTTGGCAATAGCAGCTCGAAAAATGTGGCCATATTTTCAAGCATACTCTATTACTGTCCGAACCTATTTTCCTTTAAAGAATATATTACAAAAATCAGACACATTAAGTCAGATAACTAAGTGGTCTATTGAACTAGGAGATTGTGATATTAATTTTGCTCATCGAACAATAATCAAAACTCAAGTTGTTGCTGATTTCTTAGTCGAATTCCACTAAAAAGGCCTCATGAGGAATCTCGAGATGACAAGCCTGTGAAAGAATGGATAGTTCGAACCGACGATGGATATTCTATGGTAGAATGTGGGGCTAGGATATGTTTATTTTCTCCTTATGAGTATTTAATGCACCGAGCCATACATTTTGGTTTTAAGGTGTTTGACAATAAAGTAGAACATAAGGCAGTCATAGCAGGTCTAAGGCTAGCCCATATATGTGGTGCTAAAAGTGTCTGATTGCTGAGTGATTCACAATTACTCATGCATCATGCAGAAGGACAATCTGAAGCTAAGAAAGATCGAAAAATCAATTGATAAAATACTTAAGGATAGTAAGAGAAGTTTCAGTTGTATTTAAATCTATTAAGTACGAACATGTACTAAGATTGGAAAATTCAATGGCTGATTCTCTGGCTACTATTGCGTATTCAGAAGAATACCCTTATATTCTTATACAAGAATTCCTTTCCATGTCAACGACCCTTGAAATGGAAGTTGAAACTGAAGCAAATTTCCAAATATCAGCCGTGATAAGCCTGTGAGGTATGACATTCAAAAAATTAATTGTCAATGGGATCTTACATGAGGGCAAGATGGTAGCCAAGAAATTCACATTCAAAGCCCATGGTTTCTTGGTATTAAACGGGATCCTCTATAAAAAATTCTTTTAGTAAGCTCTTACTGCGTTGCCTCGGATCCAATGAATCTCAACTAGTATTGTGTGAATTACATAATGGGGAAGGATCGACTCACTGCTGATATAGGGCCATAACTAGAAGAGTATTACTAGCAGGTTATTACTGACCATCTATTATGGCAGATTCCAAAGGGTTAAGGGTTAGTTAAAAGATGTAACCCTTGTCAAAGATATGGATATGCAATCCATATACCATCAGTTGCAATGGAATCAGTTCCCAGAGCAATTCTCTTTTATAGACGAGGGCTCAACTTGGTTGGACCACTTCCAATGGCTTTGGGGGGATGCCGAACTATCAATTTGGAAATTGATTACTTCTTTAAGTGGATAGAAGATGAACCACTCTTTGGAACAACCTCCAAGGCGATAATAAAATTTATCATTTCCAATATATGCTGTAGGTTTGGAATTTCAAAACATATAACCACAAATAATGGCCCACAGTTTGATAACATAGACATTGAGAAATTTTGTGCCTCAAGAGGAATTCATCATTTTTTCCCTCACCTTTTCATCCCCAGGATAATGGGCTAGTAGAGGTAGCAAATAGAAGCACATTGATGGGGCTCAAGAAGAATTTGGAAGGAGTAGCTCGTAAATGGCCTAGTTTTTTTGCAAGAGATATTATGGACCTACTTAACTACTTCTCACACTTCTACCTAGGAATCTATATTTGCCTTAGTATATGGGATGGATGCAATTATACCAGTTCATTTCTTTAGGGTTCAAAATTATTTTGAAGAGCATAATAAAGCTACAATAAGAGCTCACTTGGATTCGATTGAATAAAATAATTAAGGACTACCTAAGAAATGTTCATTACGAGGGTTTAATGAGAAGTAGATATGTATCTAAAATAAGAAGAAGATATTCTTGTTTCTATATACTCTCGAATGACTTCTATATGAAATTTTGTATACCTTCGAATTTTTGTTGTTTATTAATTTTGTTTATTTTCGAGTGGGGTAAACTAATGAACGAAAGTAGGAATATATACATAAGAAAATAAAGTAAGATTGATAGGGGGATAATCAGTAAAAAATTCCTCAAAAACCATGAGGACTTAACCCGAGTTCAATTTTTTTTTAAAAAGAATTTGGCTTAACCAAAGGCATGCACAAAAAACTCTCGATTTACCATGAAAAACGGCTTTATAACAAGGATGCATTATACAACAAAATTTAAAGATTTCAAACCTTTAGGCTCATTCCCATCGGTTTTTTCCTCTCTTTCATCCGAACTCCATTTTTTGGAATCTATCCCATCATCTCCATTGGAGTCATCGTGTGATGACTCATCAGAAGCATTCATCTCATCTGTCAAAGATATGTATGGGGAAAAAACTTCTCTAGAACCCATCCCCACAAAGAACCCAGGGTTAGTGTTGGAAAGTTTTGGTGAATAGCTAGGACCATATCTGATTTGATTGAGGCATCAATTTCCTTTAGCTTCTCTTCAATGCCCTCACCGTATGCCTTGACAACATCCTCTCATTATTGGGTAAATTTAGCTTTCATGGACTCGATTTCTTTCTCTATCTCTTTCTTGGAATTCTCTAGAGCTTTATTTTCACCCACAATCTGATCTATGGTTTCCTTATTTTATTTCTTTTAGTTTTGCAGTAAAGTGATTTTGTTGGAACATAATGATTGCAGTGTCTCCAACTCTTTTTTAGCCTTGACCACCTCTTCTTTGAGGGATTTTATTTCTTCTTTTAGCACATCTGCCTCTTCAAAGTGCTTTGTTAGCCTTGATTTTTTATTCATCAAGAGAACTTTGTAGTTTTTTTCTCTTCTTGAAGAGAAGAAATGATTATTTTATGGGATTTGACCTCCCTTTCTAATTCGACAACAGGTTTTACGAAACCTATTATTGAGTACCCAATTATGTCATTCTCATTTGACACTTCAAAAGGTATGCCACCGAATATAATGTTGGGAGCAGTATTTGGGAAGACCATATCAAATGCTTCGTAATCAAATCCTGTCAATTCATTCATTGGATTGTTAACTCGAACAATAGCTTCTCTTTTAAAATTGGGAAATTAAAAAGAAAGATCGGGCATAAGTAAGGTGGGAAGACTGGAACTCGAACGAAACACTTGCTTTGAACTTGTATAGGGTTTACCTTTCTTTGTTTTGCTTTCATCACTGATTTGCTTGTTTCTTATTTTAGCCTTATTTTCTTCGCTCAAGATCACCTGTGGGCATATTACCTCCTTCCATAGTGGCAGAAACTGTATCCAACAACGATGCATCAATTTCAAGGTTTTGTTATTCAGAGGCCTCTTTGACGACACCTTATGAAGTTCTTTTATTCTTTTTCTTTTCTTCTTATCATTATTGGACCGATGACTAAGGGCTTTTTTCCTAGTACGAATATATAGCTTCTCATCAACATATTCGATTTTTAACAACATGGTGGTACATGAAGGAGGGATGGTAATTCCAAGAAATTTCTATTTTGGGATTTGTCCTCCACGGATGGCTAGGAGTAAGGTTGGCAGAGGTGAAACATTCATGAAAGTCATTATCCCATTTTTTTCTCTGCCCATACATGCAGTTTCCCAAAAATGAGTTGAGCATCCTTCAGATGGTCCACAAAACGATTCAGAATAACTGCAAAGGAAATGAAATGAATTTAATCCCAATAATCAAGAAATCGAGTTTTCAGACAAATAAGAAAAATATAGTTAAAGATAATTACCTAGGCTTTTCCAAAATCGGGTGAGCATGCTCAGATTTCATTTTGAGGAAGAAATATTTCTACCATTTTCCCATGACCCACTTATGAAAAGGAACCGAGTCTTCCATATCTTATCCGTTTCCAGCAAATCAGCTATTATTTTATAATCATTCCCCATGTTGAGATAGTAGAAGAGAATTTTAGAATTACGACACAACCCAGAAATGACCGCCATATGTTCTATATCCATTGAGGTTCCAAAGAGGCGAGATGATATGATACAAGAAATTAAAGTGAACCAGACATTCAGGCTGGCCTAACTTAGACATAAGTGAACTAAATAGAAATACCTAACAATTTCAAGGTCAATGGGGAATCGGAGTCCCCAAGTTTAACACTCGAGTATAAAATACAAGTTCGTTGGAGCGACAAGTCATTGGAGTTCCCCCAAACCTAGCCAATCTAATTTTTATTGCATCGGGAAATCCCTATTTAGTACAAACAACCTCCATTTATTTGTCATGAAAGTAAATGTAAGATATTTGATTCACCGCTAAAAGATATTTTACACTTACGTTCTTGAAATTTGGACCGACACGTTCAGCCAATGAGATCGAAAGTTCTTTGATTCTTCCTCTATGACTTCATATTTTCCATGAATCCTCCTCCATGTTAGAACCTTGTCGATAAGAACTTCTGAGTTTTTCCCTGTTTGACTAGACGTCTCGAGGGTAAAATATTTTCTAAGGTCGTCCCTGATTTCCTCTATTATGTTTGGCTCTGATCCTGACAGACCGAATAGGCTGGGTACTAGTATCACCTATTGTACCAGATTGAGTCTTGGTTGGATTCAACTCAGGGGGAGAATCAGTCAGATTTAGTGGTTCTATGACAACTTTATATTTTCCATTTGACTGTTTAGTTACCCTTAATGGGGTAATGTTCTCCGAATCTGACCTCGTAGCTCTAAATGTTAAAGGAGCCCAGTGATTAGTGGATTTATAAGATTGTGATGGTGATGGGGAATGTTTGGGTATAGTAGTTGATTGAGAAGTTACTGAAGGTTCTGGAAGTATAGTACAATTATAAGGGTAAACGCCACCGTAGTCAATAACTTGAGTAGTGACAACTGGTGGTAAGAAAATCGGTAGTCCTGCAGCTTGTCTGTCTTTTCTTTTCTCTTCTTCTAATCTAGATAGGTTCAACCAACCGTCTTTTATTATAGCACTTCTAGCAGTAAACATACAAATAAATAGGTTTTTGGTGGTGTCTTTTGTGTGTGAAATATTTTCTCTATTTCTACAAGATGTATATAACAGAAAAGTAAGGAATTAGTTTATATAGAGGTGATTAGGAGTACTCAAGCGTCCTATTAATGAGGTATTAAAAGGCATTGAGTACCGTAAAAACTAGGTAGAGACGCAATCATTAATAAGGTTTCTACAGAAGACAAAACATCATTAAGAGAGTGGAAACGTCAGTAATCAATTGGTTCAATTTACCTAGGGCATAATAAATCTCAGGTCCAACGAATAGTTGACAGTGTCTAAAAATACGACTGATAAAAACAATACCTTTTTCGACTTCGAAACAAGTTCGAATACATTTATTACTTTAGGAAAAATAGAAAAACAGTCATTCAAAAAATTTAAGACTAATTTAATTCGAAGAGATCTTCGTTAGTTCTCCAAAGAGATCTTTGAGAGAACTAAGGGGGCTGTATGATAGGGTCAAATTTTGTTGATAGCGGGGATCAAATTTTCTTTAAAGGATATTTTATACCTAACATAAAAACTATATCATATAAGCTGAGTGCTTGTTGACTAAGCAAGTATGCCAACCTCAAATATTACTGGGTCTCAAAGGGCTCATAAGTCTTAATCACATTTATGACCTTACCCGATGGGCCCATGGATGTAAACGTTTCTATAAATTGACTAAAAACAGTATTAAATGGGTTGATTCTTCTCTCTCTAAAAATTTAATACAAGAATTTCTATTATATCTTTTCCTTCCATGAAATATTTAATACTTTGTATAATTACTTGCCTAAAATACTGTGCGACTAGAATTTTCCACAATCATTGTTGTATGTGGATGACATACTAATAGCCGGAAAAAATATGAGGAATATTGAAGTGGTAAATAATCAATTGAAAGAAGAGTTTGAGATGGATGATATTTTGTGTTGAGATCAAGATGAACAAGCATATATAGTTATTTTCATGATCTCAACATGGATAAATACAAAATATCCTAATGAAGTTTTTTTTATATCCGAAGTAAAAACGGTTGGAGCTTCTATTGGTTCCTAATTAAAACTCAGTGTCACTAAAGCACCAACTGAAACAACATATAAGAAGTACATGTTGGATTTATCTTATGCCAATGCTACTAGTAGCATTATGTATGATATGATTTGCACGAGATCTTATCTTACCTACGTTGTAAGTATTTCGAGCAAATTCATGTCAAATCTAGGAAAGCTGCACTATCATGCACTCAAGTAGCTCATAAGATACTTGAATGCATCGACTATTATAAGGTTGTGTTACAATCAATATGTTCCAGGTGATATAATGTAAGAGGGTATGTGAACTCCAATTATACAGGATGCCTCGACATAAGCAAGTCTACATTAGGTTATCTGTTTACTATCCTTGGAGGAGTGGTTAGCTAGAAATCTTGTATACAAAAGGTCATTGCGTTGTTGTATATGGAGCTAGTGTATGGTTGCTATGAAAGCCATGAAAGAAGCTATTTGGATAAAGAGATTATTAAGTGAACTCACTGGTGTGAAGCAAGATGTGGTTTTATTCTGTGATAAGCTTAGTGCCCTTCATTTGTCAAGAAATCAGAAATTCTATGAGCAAACTAAATATAAAGACATTAAGCTTGAATTCATCGGAGGCATGATGGAGAAAAATAAATGTAAGGTGGATATGATTGTTAGTGAAGAAAATCTGTCGGATGTTATTAGTGTGGATAATTTATAGTCGGGGGTATTTTGGGAAGTTATGATTTGAGCATTAAATTATGAGTAGTGAGTAATGAGATAAAAGAGGTGTATGATTGTATTTAATGTTTTAGAAAAAGTTCAACCCATTAAATGAAGTTGGCTGGGGTATTTATACTAATGACCCATGGGCCTTCCGGGTCGGATCCTAGATTCGGGTCAATCTCTAAAGCCCAAACCTTAAATGATATTAGCACACAACTGAGTCATGATTGACTTGGTCGGACTGTTTATAATATGCTTGGTGTAACATATGTCTGAACTACCCTCCATATTTAGGCAGTATTTCTCTTCCAAAACAATCATAACCTATCACTTATGACCAAGATATTTTCAATTTCAAAGTTCACAAATTATATGAGACTAGTGCAATTTTAGGATGCATGGGCTTTGGTTTCTAAAGAGTATAACATTTGTTACAACTGATACTGGAGTTACCATACGTATAGGTGGAGAGTTGTTTGGTGTATGATGAAAGTAACTTGTGAGCAGATGTACTGTTCAAAGACTACATGAGCATAGTTTGATATGGCGTGACATGTATAGTTTAAAATTATGGAAGCTCTCTGAATGAAGCTTGAGTCGTGACTTAGTGGATAGACTTATATTGAATTCTAAGGGTTCAAATAAGATGACAAGACTTGTGACTTTTGATTTGAAGAATATTTGTTGAGCCGAAGTAGGCTACTGTGAAACAAGATGGTTTGAAGTGAACTGATATGAATTAATTTAGTATGAAGCGAGCTGGACCGTAGGACCAATGTTGGACCAAAACAGAGTATTTTTATTTTATAGGTATCTATATTTATTGGGTCTCCTATTTTGGTCTACCTATATTAAGTACAAGTTTAATTTATGAGGTTTGTATATTGAAAAGTTATGAGTTATTTCAACGGTTGATTAATGAGTTTAATATGTAGCATCTAATGAAGAATTAAGATTTTCTTTAAACCTATAAATATAAGAATATATATTGGTGATGGTAAAAACTAACAGAAGGATAAATTTAGAACTTGTTAAGTTGTGTAATAGATTTAGGATGGAGAGTAGAGAGAGACTAAAGGTGTTGTATTTAATATCTAGATAGAGAAATATCCAACCTTATTTAGTGTTGTTTGTTGAACTATTTATAGTATTTTTGGATCCATAGACCATTTGGATCGGTTCATCTATCTGGGTCAGCCTTGTGAGACCCTAAGCCTAAAAATAAGTGAACTAGGCACTCAGCTGAGTCACCATGCATATTGCTTACTCATCAAATTCAATTTTTAGGTCTGAATCGCCCTTCTAAGAAAAATCTAACCCTCTTTACTGATCTAATCTCCAATATTATCCGACCCTATCATCGAGCCCCTTAGCTCTTCCCGAAAAACTTCAGGATAGCTTATATGTTCAATGATTTCCGAACCCCTTCTAGAGGATATATTCAAATTGGCTATTCCCCAAATGAAAAACCCTTAGAGTAGTTATCGTTTTTAGACATGTGTCAAGTAGTTATTGGACCTACTGACTGATTTTATCCTTGGTAATTTTATATAAACCGAAAATAGGAAAATGGCTACATTTAATAGCCCCTCTTAATTATTACTGTTTGTTCCTCTTTTATAGTAAAAGTACTCAAGTGTTTCTTCCTTACTTTTATAAGAGTAATATTTTTTTATTGTTTCTATTTCTAGAGTGAGAAAGAGTTGAATTTGCAATTTTAGACAGAGAAATAATCTAACTTTTCAAACTAGATTTCACCTTCTTCCACTACCTTGTTATCGTTAATCGCTTTTTCAGTATTTCCTAGAGTTTGTATATTTACTGCCCAGACTGCACTAATTAAAGGAGGTTAGCTTCATCTATCTGAGTTGAAAGAAGAGAAAACGCAAGCTAGAATTGTTGCCGGATTATCTGCTTCACTAGGTGGAGTAGTTGCGACTCAAAATTCAGAACACGGTAGGGTTTACTCATTTAACAAACATCAAATCCTTCATAAACCTATTCCCCTTAGCCAATTTTCTACATCTCCTGACCTTTCTGTTTGGTCAACTAAACCATCTTAAACAAAAGAAGTTAGAAGTTATTTTCCTTCAACCTTCGTCACCATGGGATCAGATATTGGCAAAAGTACTCCTTGCAAAGCCACCAGGATCTCTAAGGCTAAAACCAAGCCTCCTTCATTGGATAAAGAAACAGAGAAATCATCTGAAACTTCTATTGATGCTAGCAATCTCTCAAGGCTAATTCTGATTGTGGGAGAAGCTACTACATCATATCTTTATTCACGACTTATTTCAGAAGCAAATCCCACAGTTTCATTTCTTGAGCCACCTCGAATCGAGGAAGAGGATCCTAGTATTCAACCCAATGAACCCTTGAAAAAATGACCACAAGTGATGGAAGAAAGTATAGATGATAGTGGTGAAGACACCCCTTTAAAGATGTATGGTCAAACTGAGGACACTCATAAAATGACACAAGAAAAAGGAAAAAAACTGTATTTCCTAAATCTGAACTACTTCCTGATTTCCTCGTTAGGCGAGTTGGGCCCAACTTTGCTAAAGTGTCAAGTATCTTTTGGATTTATAGATAATAACATACGTTTATTTTCATGAATCCAAACTTGAAGGGATTTAGAAAAAATAGGGATTCCCTGAACCAGTCAAAGTGAGGCTACCTCAACCTAGGGATTTCTCGATGGACATCAAGGCTAGAGAGTTGGTAGTTTATACAAATATGCTCAATTTGGGCCTTCGGTTTCCCCTGAAACCAGAAATAGTGAGGTATTTCCACTTGGTAAAATTATGCCCAAGCCAACTTAGCCTTAATGCTTGGTTTACATTGTTAGCTAGCATCATAGCTTCTAGGTTATCCAAAATTCTGATGCCTATGGAACAACTAGCTATTGTGGATCATTTGTGTCGTCATGGTCATATCATATTTTATTATTTTACTACGGGGAATGAATATAAAGTAGTAGATGACCTTCTAGAAGCTAACAAGCCTTGGACAACTCAGTTCCTTTTTGTCAGTCATGTTTCAGAAAATAGCAGAAAAATCACGGCTAAAGGATATGCTCACAAGACTCTGGAAAATCTCACGTAAATGTTTCCTTCGTTTCCATATTTTGATCTTATTATTTCTCACTTTGAATTCGTTTTGTAGTGTTCTCAAAGCTCTTTGCACAATATTTAGAAGACGTGAAAATAAATTTCAAAAAGTTGAATCAAGGAGCCACTGAGAAGTGGTCAACCGAGTTTCACAACTGCTTTACTCCAGGAAATATGGTAAGTGCCCACCTATGGAGAACAAATCCGATCTGTGAACCTTCCTTGAAGCAGTTTACCACTTCTCCTTGATCCTCTAAAATTTTCAAAACGACTGAGGCAGGCGATAGGAAACTTTACCTTCCATCTAGGAATAGGGCTCTCAGTCATCGTGACAAAAACAAGAAGAATAATAAATGATAGATAGTTTATCTCAAGTTATTCCCGAACTAGGGAGTATGTGGCCACCTGAAGAAATCGGTGCAGCTCTGCTGGAAGTTGTCGCACTCACTGTTGGAGAGACTGAGAAGCCATCAGACTCTATGACTGTTAAAAAGACAAAATTCTAAAATAGAAATAAGGAGGGCAGTGACAAGAGATAAGTGAAGAAGAAGAAAACTTCAGTTGGTTCAGAGATCATTCTCCGACCCGAAGTCTTTCATTCAATCATTCCCGTAAAGGTTCCTCCTCAAGAAGTGCCATCTATCAATCCTCATTCCGCACTACTTCCCACAGCCAACAAAATATCTTTCAGAGGTGATAACCAACTAGATGACATAGAGAACTTTAACTTTGAAGACTTAAAACAAACTTTCCCTCAATCTACCAGCCCTGCGAATGTTGTGACATATGATGAGGTTTCTTTTAAATTGTCTAAGGATCATGATGAATTGGGATATGCAGTCTTGGGCTATGTAAGGCCAATCATTGACTTAGAGAGGATGGTAAGATCTCAAGTCAAGGATATTATCTCCATCCAAGATGAAAATCAAGGTTTGAAGAACTATATTGAGGAAGAGAAAAATAAAACTAAATATTTGGGTAAGGAAATGAAGACCCTCAATGAAGAGTTGGTTCAAGCCAAATCTGACCGTGATAAGCTGCAATATGACTACACTAATTTGCAATAATCCTCTAAGGAAATCACTTCCTTAAAATATAAACAGACTATGGATAAAGAGACCATTCGATATTTTTCCGAAGAGAAGAAAAAGCTCAAGGATATTCTTAAGAAGAAAGAAGATGAAATCAATTATCTCAAGGAAAAAACGGCTCAAGAGGTAGCTGATGTTGAGAATGCATTGCTGACAAAGTATTGGAGTCTTTGCAAAAGAGGGATTAATCGATTAAGTCAAATATGTTGATGTTGTTCTATAAGATATTACCCAAACTATCTCTTAAGGATCTATGGTGGTATGTGGCAGCTGAAAAGATTCCTTACCACAACCTATCTTTAGGTGATAAGTTTAATATTTCTAATGATTCAGAAGAAGATGGCTCCGATGAAGAGAATTCAGATGGGGAGAATCTAGAAGAGAAAGAAGAAAGAAAAACCGATGGGAACGAGCCCTAAGGTTAACATGTTTTGATGTGTATGTGTGTTTGAATTGAAGTTTGTGATACATACAAAGTATTTTGTTGTGTTTAAATCTAATAAATTTGTGCAAGTCCTTGGCTAGGCCAAAGGAATTTTGTAACCCAATTTTCGATTTGTTTTTGTAACCCATATTTAGATTTGTATTTATAACCCAATTTTGGAATTGTTCTGTTTTACCCTTAGATCACCCAAGGTACTTTACGTTATCTTTATTTTTTTTCAGCTTCATGTTCCAATACATTTTCACTTCTTTTAAAGATAATCTAAACTTGGAATAAATGAACCATTCAAAGGTAATCCATTCGAAGGAAATAAAATTTAATCCAACCAAGCCATTCGAAGGTAATCCATTCGAAGGCAATACAATTTTATCCAACCAAGTATATATAATACACTTTTTAAAGGCAAAAGATGATAGATTAATTGTGATTCAGACACCTTATTAAAATCTCTCCACGCCACCAGGGTAGGAAAAAGTATGCCTCTCTAATATTTACATTGAACTGAAACAAAATAAATATTTACAAGATAAGTTTATTCTAAATATAACCTTAGATGCTCAAAATTCCAATGGTGCTTTGAAAGGTTCCCTTCTTTGTCCAAGAGCTTGTATGTTCCTTGCTTGATCATTTCATACAAAATGTATGGTCCTTCTCAGTACGGAGCTAGTTTTCCAAACTTATTTTCCTTGGTATGTAACAATACTTTTCTTAGAACTTTATCTCTGACTTGAACATTTCTTCTTCTAACTTTGGATGTATACCTACTTCTAATCAGGCCTTGGTAGTGAAAGATTATGAAATAAGATTTTCTTCTTCTTTCCTCAATCATATCCAACTGATCCCTGACTGCCACCTCATTATTCTTTTCGGAATAATTTTGAACTCTGAAATAAGGAAAAATAGCTTCTATAGATGTAATTGCATTTATTTAATAAACTAAAGAAAATAGAGACTCTTGAGTAGCTGTATGTGGAGTAGTTAGGTATGCCCATAGTACTTTTTGTAGATAATTTGGTAATTTCCCGGCTGCTCTCTCCAAGTTCTTCTTCAGGCCCATTAAAATCGTTCGATTTGCTACCTCAACTTGTCCCTTGGCTTGAGGATTAAAATGGGAAGAGAACCAATAATGAATTACTCTTGATGCACAAAATAATTCCACGTCTTTGTTATCTAATTGAGGAACATTGTTTGTAGTGATACGCCTGGGAATGCCAAAGCTACAACATATGTTAGAAAGAATAAACTTTTTCACTGATTTGGACATTTTCCCAGATAGTGGGGCAGCTTCTACCCACTTGGAAAAGTAATCGATTGCCAAAATGATAGTGCGACACCCAGAGGCCATCAGAAGTGGTCTGACTAAATCAAGTCCTCACATGTCAAAATGTACTACTTCAGACATAAAATCCATATGGACTGCTGGTACATGTATTACGTTCACATACCTTTGATAAGGGTTACATATCTTTATCAAGTCTTTAGAATATTCTATGATAAAAGGTCAATAGTACCCTGCCAACAAAAACCTTATAGTTAAAGCCTTGTAACCATAATGTGTTGATCCTTCCCCATCATGCATTTTTTATAGGACATGTTGAGATTCCTTGAATCCGAGAAAACGTATTAAGGGCCTACTAAACGATATTTTATAAAGAAATCCACTTAAAACCAAAAATCCATGAGCTTTGTATTTCAATTTTTTGGCAGAAGCTTTATCTTCATGTAAAAATCTGGTAGTGATAAACTCTTGGATGTCGTTCGTCCAATATAGAGAGGTTATGGCAGAGACCTGAAAGTATTCTTCCATATCATCCTTCATCTAAGAATTTTTAACTATCGAAGGACATTCTTGCACTAGTATACAATGGTATGCTTTAGAATAGGCTATAGTGGCTAGAGAATCAGTCATTCATTTTTTTGACCTTGGCACATGTTCATATTTAACATGTTTAAAATTGGTATATATTTCTTTGAACACCTTTGAGTACTTCACCAAATGATCCTTCCCGGTTTCATATTGTCCTTGTGCTTGATGAATGACTAATTGTGAATCACTCAATAATCAGATTCTTTTGGCACCACATATATGAGCCAATCTTAACCTTGATATTGTTGCCTCATATTATGATTCATTGTTGGATGCTCTAACACCAAAGCGTATTGCTTGGTATATAGAATCCCAAAAGGGGAAAACTGGGAAAATCCTGACACCACATCCCATCGTACTAGATTCGCCATTAGTTCGAGCTACCCATTTATTTTTAGGATTATTAACTTTAACTTCCTCACGAGGCGTTTGAGAATTAAATTCAACTAGAAAAGCAACCATAACTTGAGCTTCGATTGCAGTTCAGGGTGCAAAGTCAATACCATAATCTCCAAGATAAACTGGCCACTTGGTTATTCATCCCGTTATATCTGCTTTTTGTAACACATTATTTAGGGGAAAAGAGGTTTGAACCTTGATAGAGTGTGCTTGAAAATATGGCCTCACTTTTCTGGATGCTATGATCAATTGCAAGGCTAGTTTTTTCCAATTTCAAATATATTTTCTCAGCTTCCAACAAGCTCATACGTATATAATAAACAAGGCGGAGATAATTATCAACTTCTCGTACCAATACTGCTAGATACATATAAAGTCTTTCTCCATCCACCGGTTTGAATAAAGTTTTAAGTGAAGTTAGGTGTCTCTTAATTTCAAGTAATGCTTGGTCACAATTTGGGGACCAGTTAAACTCTTTTTCATTTCTCAAGACTTGGAAAAACTGAACACACTAATCTGATGATCTCGAAATAAACATGTTCAGTGTTGTTGATCTCCCAGTCAATATTTGAACTTCTTTAGTAGTCTGAGGTGGGTCCATGACCAACAAAGTACTCAATTGGTCTTGGTCAGCTTGGATCCCTTTCTCACTTATGATGTAACCCAAAACTTTACCGGATCAGACGCCAGATGTACATTTTCCAGGATTTAATTTAAGGTTGATGCCTTCCAAGTTGGAAACATTTTCTTGGAGGTTGGAGACATGATCCTCCTCTTTGGGTCTTTTAACCATCATATCATCAATATAAACTTCTAATTTCTTCTAATTTGGTTGGAAAATTCCTTTTTAACCAATTGTTAATAAGTAGCTTCAGCATTCTTTAACTCAAAAGGTACTAGGAAAGGATCATTGGGACAAGCCCTATTAAGATCTGTAAAATCAATACACTTGCACCATTTTCTATTTTTATTCTTTAAAAGGACCGGATTGGAAGTCTAAAGAGGATACTAGGACTCTTTAGTGTGACCCATCTTGGTTAACCAATCCACTTCTTGGACTATAACTTCTGATTTTTCTATAAAAACAGCTCCCCTTCTTTGTACCACCGGACTTGCATCGGATCTGAGAGACAGTTTGTGGTTGATAACACTTGCTGGTACTCCAGTTATATCCTCCTTGCACCAAGTAAACGCATGTAAATTCTTATATAAAAGGATACTAATTTCTCATTCAATTCTAATGGTAATTTGGATCCGACCCTGATGTTTTTCCCTTGAGCCAGACGATGAATTTCAACCTCTTCGATTAGGATAATAGCATGAGGAGCCTCCCTTGGATCATCTATATTGTTTGATACTGCGAATCCACTAATTTATATTCTTTCTTAGTGTCCACCACTTCCAATGATTTTGAAGTAAGAGTAGTGACATAACACTCTCTTGACACCTACTCGGCTGCTTCAGACCACCCCTACTTGAGCTCCAACGATATATTTAAAGTATCGGTGAACAGTTGATGCCACTACATGCATCCTAGATAACCAAGATATACCAAATATCGCATTATAACACGTTTAACAATCCACCACTACAAATAAAACCCTTACCATTTTCTTGAATGATATTTTTCCTAGCAAGGCCTCACCTTCGAGTTACTATGTATTTATAGGCAGATAAAAATAAAATATTTGCTGAATTGTATGTGTTAATCAAGATTCGTTGTATTTTATTTCCTTCAATAGATTCTCCGATCAGCCCAGCATTTTTATGAGGGCCAACGTTTCCTTAGGTCATCCCATCGGAAATAATGAAAGGAGCAAGGTTTTCATAGAGACACGTAGACATATTTCCTTCTAACGGATTTGTCAAATTGCTCACATGTATTTTCTTAAAGCAACTTGCTGGTGCAGTTACAGTATCTCCACAAAAAATAGTTAAAGATTCAGAATGGCGGCACAAGTCATATACTTTTGTTGTTTTTTATATTATCATACCCACTTGATTCCGATTTGGACCGGGGTCTAAGTACTCTAATTTATATCGAATTGTTCCACAATTACCATTGCATTTTCTTGTTTAAACGTTTTCATACTTTTTCTTTCAACATTTGGTGATGTAACTTGGGCTGTACTTGCACTAGACTGGGCACATGTGCTAATTTTCCTGTTACCTCCTTGTTTTTAATAAAAGCACACAACTTCCCACTTTAATAAATATTTGCACTTCTTGTTTCAAGGCAATGCAATCCTGGATATCAAGACATAATTATGGTATTTATAAAAACGTGTGTTTCGGTTTTCTCTGGGGGAAGGAATTGATGATGGCTTTCAAAAATGTACAACTTCCTTGGTTTTATCATAACAGTGGCTATATTTTAACCCAATTCTGCAAACCCTAAGGTTGGACCCACTGATTCCTCTTTGGTCTAGATCGTTGGGCCTGATTCGACTGACTCTGTCTAGGGTGATGTGAACCTTGTTTGGATTCTTTAGGACGGTAATTGACTGTAGCTTAAGACTGAATACTAACTTGTGGAATAAAAATTATGGGAACATATCTATTCTGACATGGTACTCTTGAATTTTTGTTTTCCTCCCCAGTGATTTGTTTTCCAACCTGGTACAATAATCCTCCCCAAGTCATTGATTTCTTATGAGTAACTAAATCAACCAAATCACCCGACATTAAGCCCTGTCGTAGAGAAGTGATAGCTATTTGCTCAAAAAAAATCAGCCAATCCATTCTTTGTGTTCACAAAACAGCTGATATGATATTTTAAAGACTCATTTGGTTCTTGTGCGCAATGAATTATGGTGTCACCATTTCCTTTAAGCTCTTTACTCCCTAAAAAATACCTTTGGAAAGCTATCCAAAACATGTCAATGTTTTTTAATAGCTGATTGTGGCAATCTGTTATACCATTTCAAGGCACTTTCTTTGAGAATTTGTGACAAGGCCCGACACAATAAGTTGTCATCGTCATTAAAATTCATCATGAAAATTTTAAATTGTTCAAGGGGATTATCATGATCTTTAATTCTATCATATTTCTCCATTTTTGAGCTATCAAAACGCCTCGGTAGATACCCCGAAAGAATCTTTGAAGGCAAAGGTGACTGCCTCTAATTATGACATTGGCTAAACATATGATCCTTATCGAGAGTGGTAAAGATACCCGGTTTGGACTGTACAACAAACTGATCTCTTAGCAAATGATCAATATTGTAGTCTGCCAATCCTTTTATTTTTCCCTTTGCCCTTTATATCCTTTTTCTTACTCACTAAATCTCTTTTACTTGATCTTTTCTTACAAATATTTTTAGTTAATCTTTCTTTCTTCTTAAGACAGTCATGAACACTACTTCATAAAGAAGAAGAGACATCAAATTCTGATTATGTGGGTGAGTTTCCAACATAATCCGATGTGTTTAATAATTGCTTATCCCGATATTCCTTATTCGTTCCTTTATAAGCCTTTGGGAAATGATCACTTTCATCTTGTTTATGATTGTTATCAGGCTCATCGGAACCAATAAGGGCATCAACTTGCATGTCAAGATCCATGACTTAAGGAAATCTGACGCACAATTTACAATTTAGGTTTTGAATAACGATATTCGGCACCTCGTGCTACCACTATGGTCGCCAATTTGCTGATGATAAGAAAATGATTGAAGGATAAATTTGGAAGTTTTTTAAGTTACGTAACATATTTAGGATGAAGAGTAGAGATTGAATAAAGGTGATGCATTTAATATATAGAGAGAGACAAATGTACAACCCCATTGCCCCAAGGGGGTATCCGAGTTGGTTGAGTAAGGCATGCTTGTGACCAAAGGTCACGAGTTCGAGTCCCTCTATATACGATTTCTCGGCTGAGCCTATCACCTTGTGTGGTTTACCTTCTGGCGTTGGTTTGCAGGCTATTGCGTCAGACTGAGGGTTTACCCTGTGCGCACTCATTGCACTCTGAGTAGCGGCTGCGGGTTCACTCCGAAAAAAAAAGAAAAAAACAAATGTACAACCCCATTTAATGTTGTTTGTTGAAATATTTATAATATTTTTGGATCCATGGGCCATTCATATTGTTCATCCGTCTGGGTCAGCTTTGTGAGCCCCTAGGTAAAAAAAAGAGAAATAGGCACTCAGTTGAGTCACCATGCATACTACTTAATCATCAAATTCAATTTTTAGGTCTGAATTTACCTTCTAAGAAAAATTTGACCCTCATTACTGCTCTAACCTCCAATATTATCCGGCACTATCATATACAATTTCAAAGTGTGATGCGACTATAGTTGTGTGAGTGAAATATTTGTTAAGTGAGAGAAATTGCTTTAGGTCTTTTGAGAGATAAGTGAGGCAAGAGATAAACACTGCATAGAGGGTTCTGTAAATCCTGTCATATTTTATAACAAATGCTGATTGAGTAAAATAGAACAAACCTGATTCAAAGACGTAGTGACCTAAATTATTTTCGGGTCAAAGACAATAGAAACTCATATTGTATATTTTTAAATTTATTATTGTTTTTTGATAATATCATTATATTGTATATTATCTTATATGTGATTTAAAAACATTTATCAAGTTTTTTGTTTAATTATAAATAGATAATCTTGTTAATTAAAAATGACCTAATTTTTTTTTTCTATCATCAAATGTTGTCAATTATTTTGGGTAATTAAATGATAGAGCACCAATAAATATATATATATATATATATATATTATGTTTTGATATGGGATATGATATCATTTTAACTTTGGTAACGTGCATATATTGAGGCATCTATATATGTCGTTATGAAGTTGGTTAATTGCCATATTATATTGTCACCGATATACTACATTGATGTCTTTTGCTTACCCTACCATCCCACACAAACTTACAGATTTTACATTGAGTTATCTTTTCATAATACTTTCACATACTTATGTGCACGCCTCGTTTTCACAATCTTGTTTTGCTCTCTTGAGTCTTTTAGTTTTTATATTTAAGTCTTGATCCTCGAAGTTTCATGTTTCCCATATAAACTCATATAGTATTTTTTATGACTATTTTATTCAATCAAATTTAAAAAGTATATCATTATATTCAATATATCATATTTTATTTTTATTAAAATAATATATTGTTCCAAAAATTAATATTTTTAAATTAATATCTTTAAATTATAATCATTTTATTTTTTTCATAATATGTTATACCGAAACTCATGGATCCCTTGCCTATTATATGTTGCCACTGCCACCAAATCATAACAATCTAGCACCTAATTCTTTGTTTTCACAAAACTTTGGGTTTAATCCCTTAAACTCTCTTTTGGCTTGTATTTATGATGGGTGATGTACAACCAATCTCTTTTGATTACCTTAGAACCCATATATTAGTTTTTTGGAAGATCACCTCAAGCATTTTGAAACTTTTAATGCAACCAAGAGTGATATTATTGAATAAAATCAAAGCACTTCCTTTGAAGGTCATGGAGAACCTTTGTACTGCATCTTATCATCCGTACCAAAGCATAGTATCTCTTATTTGAACTGTTTTATATGGTGTTCAGGGTCTCATTTACCATTGTACTTGTCAATTTTGTTTACTTTGGCGTAACTCACTATATAAGATCTTTGAGGCTAACGAGAATTCATTGTCAATGAACTGCTCATCATCAGTAAGCATAATGTCAAGGCCAATGCATAACCAAAAGTTGGAATATTATATTTTTTGTTGAACTTGTGGATAAGTACTAAAGAATTATGCTTCTGGATGTGAAGAACCATAGAGGTTCAAAAGTTCCGTTGAATGAGCTTTATAAGGGTTCAACAATACCGTTTTAGGATCTCCATAGGTTTTTGGTTGACCAATGTGAGGTATAAGAGGGTAGTTCATTTGTTTGCACATATTGCTACTAGTGCCAAAAGGTAGTTATGGTTAATTGCAGAGTAGTATGAGAAATTTGGTTGTAGTTCAGTTGTCCTCCTAGTTGTGTTGCATAGTTGTGTTCGGTTTTTTTGTTGAGCCGTTTGAGCATTCAAAAGATCATGGTTTCTATTCAGTTGAATTTGAAACTTCGTGGAATGGATTTTCCCTAAATTTGTCATTTGTTGATGTTCAAGTAGACTTTTCTCTAAGATATGCTTCTCACTTCTCTTTCCATTATTATGTTTTGATCTTGAGGTTTTACTCCTCTTTCTAATACAATAGCGAGAGAGACGTCTCTCGTTCATATTTAAGAATTCTTGACCGGAGTTCTCCTTGATGTTAGTGTTCTCAGTCAAGAAGTGAAGCTTGTGTCGGTTGGTGATGTTTTCATAGCAATCCCTTATTATGGAACTGATGGCAACATATCCCTCCTCATTGTTGTTATTCTCAAGATGTTTAATCTCATATCTCAAACCGACAACATGAATGGCCAACATGGTCTTTAGAGCCTTAGATTGATTGACATATTATTCATTTAGTTCTTTTACCAGTTATTGCACGTCAATGGTTAGAACTGATAAGGTAAGAAAAATATAGGTGATCACTAGGTAAATTATGCCAAGAAAAAGACATAGGTTTGCATGTTTAGTGATTAAGGATCAAAGTAAAGCAAACATAAGAAGTAGAGGGGTTAAATAATATCACCCAAGAATTAATTTTTAAATAGTAAAAGAGTGGGATGAGAAATTCACTTTAATGGTGGTAATTATGTAATTTTACTACCTACCTGATGTACAATATAAATGACATTCCTTTTTTAGGAAAAAGGCCAATGATTAATCAATTATTGCTACATTTATTTATTTTGTCGTTTTCTCTCTTTACAAAATACTGATTTAGTTATTTACTGTCACTTCATACGAACATTGAGTTCATCAGTGATGCCGTTTGTGGGAACCAAGTGGTACCCATAATTAATATTGTAAAACCTTGAAAACGATATTTAATGGATATCAAAGTTTATGGAGAGGCTGAGGCCAATCCAACCAGAGATCTGACTGGTGTTGAGTCTGGTGATCATCTGATGGAAGAACAAGCCACAAACGAAAGAAATGACACAAACCTATATGCCGATGAGCTACTTGAAGAATCGGTCCTGGTCGCCAAACGTAAAGAATTGTTGGAAGACATCAAAAGGTTGATTGCGGAAAATGAAACGATAGTAAGCTCCAGGAAGGTCATATCAGAAGTCCGACAAGATAGAGTCATGGTTGAACAGATCTAAGATGCCATTCAACCTGAAGAAAGACATCGAATGAGAAGTCATCGACATTCCAAAAGGCGAGCTAGATCGGAACAAAGATACAAGCCGTCAGAATCTAGTGAATATACTTCCTTGATCTCTGATGAATTTTCATCTTCGAATACCGATGCCAGATACAAAGCAGATCGGAGGCAAAGAGATTCGAAGATGCGCAAACACACTCATTGGACTAGTCGGAGAAAGAAGAAGGCAAGGAAGAAAGGTGATCATGGGAAAATGAAGATGTATTCCGAGGAACGGGATAAAACAGGGAATGTTCGAGTCAAACATATCACTCCTTGGAGACAAGCCTCTACAGAAACCACCATATTCCCTTCTATCACTACAATATGGGTGATAATTATAAAGTAGTGGATGACCTGCTTGAGTCGGAGAGAAATTGGACGACTCACTTTTAGTTTGTGAGTGGTGCCTGGGAGAATGGGAGGAAGATCAAAGCTGGTACCAACCCAAGTCTCCTCACCAGCAGATGGCGAAGTGATGGTAAGAATCCCATCTCTCATTCCCATCTTCATTCTTTACAAATTTGTTCATCTAACTTTTTTTTTGTTTCTTAACAGTGCTGCCCAAAGACTTCAACAATTATTTAAAGGCCGGACAGATCCCTTGCACCAAGATAAATACTTGGGCTACCGAAAAGTGGGGAAATCGCTTTCATGACGCCTTTACCGGAGGCAATCTCACAAGGTACCACCTATGGAACACTACTGGCCAGAGGGACTTAACCTAGGAGGAACTTACCACTCCACCCTCTCCGGATGTAGTCCTTAAAAGAACACACACACCGGACGGGTCACTGTATTTGCCAGGTCGAGCCAAGGCCCCAAGTAAGATGAAGGGAAAAAAAGGGAAGGCCAAGAAGAAGGTGGTTGAAGCTAACCCCACCGAAGCGAAGGAAACTGCTCCAACAAACCAAGAGGGGCCAGTTCCAAGTCAGATTGATGCTGCTCTTCTAGAATTTGTGGAGCAGGAGAGTACTAGGGAAGAGGCGGGATCTCCAAAACCTCCAAGGGTTCCTAAGAGAGACAAGAAATGGGGAGTAGAAAGCAAAGACAGGAAGGCTAAGAAGAAAAAGACCTCCACAAGTGATGAACTTTCTCTCCGGCCTCCGAAGCCCCTCCCTCCTGTTGACCCTACTGATCCAACAAGAGCAGAAGAGATCCCTGGTGACTTTCAAACCGATGAGGTTGGAGGAGGAGACATCAGTATTGACGGTGTCGACATTATAAGGCTTGAGGGACTTGGTGACTACTTTGAAAACCTCCCAGAGACGACTTTGCTGGGCTCTACCTCCCTCCAAGCACTTCGAACACTGTTACTTTCAGTGGTAAGTCTTTCACCGTTTCAAGTGAAAGAGATGTTATAACTCACTCTATATTGAGTAATGTTCAGCCAATGTTGGTTCTGGAGAAACAAGTGCGATGTTAGTTAGCAATCATTACTGCCCTGAATTCTGACAAGGAGAGATTGTCCAGAGATCTCCTTATTGCCAACCAAAACGTTGATGTTTTGAAGAGAGAAAACGAGAAGTTAAAGAAGAACCAGGAGGGTTGGGTCACAAAGGTAGCTACCCTAGAAGATACTATCAAAGGCCTCCGGGAAAAGCAGTCTGAGTTGGAGAAAGGTCTCACCTCTTCAAAATAGGAGATGGAGGACAATGAACAAGTCATTCATACTTTGACCAACGACAAGATCGCACTCGAGGACTCGGTGTCCAAGGCTATAGAGGAAAAAGCTGATCTGATAAGGGAGCAAGAGGCAAAAATCCAAGAAAAGATTGATGCTTATGCCAACAATGTGATAGATACTCAGGAAGAGATGTATGCTAAAGTGAAGTCGGACATGGTCTTGCTCTTTCACGAAAAGTTCCCGAAGAGAAATCTGGGAGATTTGGGGACTTATGTAGAGTACGAAGACCTTCCCTTCCATACAATGGCTGACGGTGACAGGTTTGATTTCTCCAGTGCATCCTCATCCGATGAAGAAGAGAACACCGGGGAGAGTCCAGGTGAGGAGACTGATGACCTCAAGAAGAAGAAAACAAGTGAGGCTGAGCCGTCTTCAAAGGCTCAGTCTTAGAATATCAATTATCTTTTACCTTTTGTTTTGATTGAACTAAATTCCTTGGAAGGCCAAGGCATTCTTGTAACTGTGTCAGGTGTTTGACCGGACATATCTTTTTGCTTTGATTGACAATTTAAAGTCCTTCGATGGCCAAGGCACTTCGGTCGTTTTAATGAGTATGTTTATTTTGCATAACTCTTGCATTCTTTCATAGTTTTTCAATTTTGGTGGCTAATTTTTAAACAGCCCTTAGTTATTTCATAAAAATCTTAAAGTGAGAGTATTTAAATTCTCCGATGACAAATGTTTAAGTAGTCACCACACCTTTAATTCAATCCGGCCGATGTTTAAACAAAAATTTGACAAGAAATAAAATAAGAACACTCCGAATTTTTAAGAAGGCATCAAATTTTATAAAATATTTTGGACACCTCATTAAAACCTCCCCGCGCCACGAGGTTAGGAAAGAGTATGCCCCCAAATATTTACATGGATTTTTAAACAAGTAAATATTTACATAGTTTCTACTCCAAGTACATCCGGAGGTGCTCAATATTCTAAGGGTGATTCAAAACCCTTCCATCCTTGTCTTCTAGCCAGTATGTCCTAGGTTTAAGCCTTTCAATGACCATATAGGGTCCTTCCCAAGTTGGGGCTACTTTGCCGAGCAGCTTCTCTTTAGTGTGTAAGAAGACTTTCCTTAACACCTTATCCCCCGGCTGAAAATCTCTTCTTTTAACTTTGGAAGCAAACCTGCTTCTCATTAAACCTTGATAGTGCACAGCTCTAAGGTGTGCCTTAACTCTTGCATTGTAGAGGGCCAATAATAACCAGCCAATAAAAATCTCCTTGTTAGAGCTCTTAATCCACAGTGAGCTGATCCCTCACCATCATGTAATTCGGAGAGGACTATTTGAGATTTATCAACCCCCAAACATCGTAAGAGGGGTTTACTGTAAGACTTTTTATAAAGAACATCTCTTAGTATGATAAAACCATGAGCCTTGTATTTTACTTTTCTTGCTATTGACTTATCCGGAGGCAAGATGCCATCGGAGAGATATTGAAGGAGAGGAAACCTCCAATCTTGGGGCTATCCCATCTGTATATCGAAGCTTTCTTCCTCCTTACCCATATTGAGTTGAATAGAAGGGCACTCCAGCACATGGATCCAAGGGTATGATTCAGTATAGGATATGGTTGCCAAGGAGTCTGCTAGTTTATTTTCTGTTCGGGGTATGTGCTCAAAAACAATACTCTTGAACTTAAGTGCCACATATTTGAGAATAAGTAAGTATTTTATTAGCTACTCCTTTTTTGCTTCAGATTGACCTTGCGCATGATGGATAAGAAGCTGGGAATCACTCATCAACTTGACCCTTTTGGCTCCACAAATAAGAGCTAACTTTAAATCAGCTATAGCAGCTTCATATTCAGACTCATTGTTAGAAGCCCTAAAAGCAAAACATATAGCTTGGTACATTTTGTCACCATACGGAGAGGTCAAGCATACCCCTGCACCACATCCCATAGTACTTGATCCACCATTCGTCCGGACGACCCAGACCTTCTAATCTTTCATCTCAGTCGTTTGCTGTGTATCCCTATCTGAGTGGAATTCAACTAAGAAATCAGCCAAAGCTTGGGCTTTGATTGCTGTTCGAGGAGCAAAATCAATATCAAAGTCCCCCAGTTCTACTAACCATTTAGTCATTCTACTCGAAATATCCGCTTTTTGTAAAATATTTTTTAGGGGATAGGACGTTCAGACAATAATAGGATGAGCCTGAAAATAAGGCCTCATCTCCTTAGCAGCAATTACCAAGGCCAGTGCTAACTTTTCAAGCTTTAGATAGCGTTTTTCTGCATCTATCAAGCTCTTGCTGAGGTAATACACTGGACGGGGATAATTATCCACCTCCCTTACCAATATAGCACTGATGGCACAACTGGAAACTGCCAAATATACAAAGAGTGTCTCTCCATCAACAGGTTTAAATAAAGTCTTGGGGGAGGACATATATTTTTTAATCTCATTGAAGGCCTCATCACATTGTGAAGTCCAGTCAAACCCTTTTGCACCTTTTAAAGTTTGAAAAACGTGGCACATCTGTCCGAAGACCTCGAGATGAATCGATTTAACGCAGCCAACCTCCCAGTCAACCGTTGTACTTATTTAATATTCCAAGGAGGCTCCATTTGAAATAAAGCATTAAGCTGGTCCGGATCAGGCTGTATCCCTTGCTCACTTATTATGTACCCTAGGAATTTTCCGGACTGTACTCCGAACACACACTTTTCTGGATTTAGTTTCAAATTTACTTTTACTAAGTTGGTAAAAGTTTCTTGGAGGTCTGTCAAGTGTAGCTCTTTGTCCACACTTTTAACCATCATGTCATCGATGTATACTTCCATATTTCTTCTAATTTGATCAGCAAAAGCTTTGTTTACTAACCTCTGATAGGTAGCCCCAACATTTTTTAACCCAAATGGCATCACCTTGTAACAATGAAGGCCCCTATGAGTGACAAACGTAGTATGCTCCTGATCCTCCGGATCTACTTGAATCTGGTTACACCTGGAGAAGGCATCCATGAAAGATAGTAGCTTATTCCCAGATGTAGAATCCACTAGCTGATCAATCCGGGGGACAGGGTATAAATCCTTTGGGCAAGCCCTGTTGAGATCTGTAAAATCAATACACATATGCCACTTGTCATTTTTCTTTTTCACCAAGACCGGATTGGCTGTCCATAAAGGATACAGAGACTCCTTTATATGCCCCATTTTAGTAAGCCTGTCGACCTCTTGAACGATGACATCAGCCTTTTCTTTGGAAAAAGCTCTTCTTTTTTGTACCAAAGGTGTTGTGTCTCTTCGGATGGACAAGTGGTGTGATATAATATCTGTTGGTACCCCGGTAACATCAGCATTGCACCAAGAAAAAACATGCTAATGGTCTTTTAGGAACTTCAACATTTTACCCTTCAGTTCGGATGCCATTTTGGACCTTATCTTAACATTTTTTCCCTCTTCCAAAGAATGTGTTTCAACTTCTTCAACCGGTATTAAAACTCCAGGGGTCTCTCTAGGGTCATCAATTTCACCCTCACCCCCAGAAATCCCCTCAAACTGCTATTCTTCATTGATACGACTTGCTCCCAACTTTCGAGGAGCCAGTGCTGTTGCATAACACTCTCTTGCAATCTTTTGGCTGCTCCGAACAACTCCCACTTGTCCTTGCACATCATATTTCAAACATTGGTGGACTGTTGAGGCCACTGCATCCTAGAGAGCCAAGACCTCCCTAGAATAGAATTATAACAAGTGGGATAATCTACTACGACAAACAGTATTCTAACCATCTTCTTAAAAGGGCCCTTGCCCAACAAAACTTCCTCTTCGAACTCCCCGATCACATCTGTTGAGCTTCTAGTGAAACCCACAATTGACCTGTTTGAACGCTGAATTACCGTAGGATTTTTCATCTTTTTGTAGGAAGTTAAAAAGAGGATATTGGCTGAACTCCCAGTATCCACCAAAATTTGTCTTATGTCATTGCCCCCAATGGATGCTCCTATGACAACAACATCTTCATGAGGACCTGCTATATCCCTCAACTCATCCTCATCGAACACAATGAAGGGAAATGGAATCTGCGATTGATAGGAAGTCATGCCTCCCTCCAGTTGGGTAGCTAATGTATGAACGTGCCTCTTCCTTGAAGAAGCAGTGGGTGCTGTCATGGTATCCCCTCCGAAAATTGTGAGTGACTCAAAAAATTTAATAAGCCCAGACACTGTTTTACAACGTTCCTCAATGGCACCCACTCTGTTTCGAGTTGGATCAGGGTCCAAGTATTCTGACTCTACATCGAACCTCTCGACTATCACCATAGCTCCCTCCGGAGCGGATGTGGCTGCATTGTTTGGACCAGGCCGATGAGCATTATCAGGCCTATTTCCTCCTCTTCTTTTAACATACACTCCCAACTTTCCTCTTTCAATCAAATTTTGGACTTCTTGCTCCAAAGCAATGCAATCTTCAGTGGTATGGCCAGTATCATTATGGTACTTACAGAAGGAATTGTTACGATGCTCCCTAGGAGATTGTAGTGCAGTCGGCCTCCTATAGTGCACTTCTTCCTTTGTTTTGTCACAAATGGTGGCTACACTTTCTTTTAACTCAGCAAACCACTCCGGTTGTACCCAATGCCCTCTCATATTTCTAGATTGCTGACTCTGGGCAGGCGCAGTTGGCTGAGATTGAGCTTTTTCTCTATTATGACCCTACCCGGCCTCCCTTGCCTTGTTCCCGGACTGATTTTGGTTAGGGTTTGGTACAACCGGGGCAGACCTCACCTGCCTATGCACCCTAGTTTTCTTTGTTTCATCCACGTTAATTTGCTTTCCGACCTGATTCAGTAAACCTCCCCATGTCATGGCCTTTTTTATGGTCACTAAATCGGCCAAATTTCCAGGGTTTAAGCCCTGCCTCAGAGAAGCTATTGCTACTTGCTCGAAGCAATCAGCCAACCCATTTTTGGTATTTACAAAGCGACTTATATATTTCTTCCAAGATTTATTTGGTTCTTGGGCACAATGGATAATTGTATCTCCATTTCCCTTCATCTCCTTACTTCAAACAAACTGCCTCCGGAAGGCCGCCG
Organism: Limnanthes douglasii subsp. nivea; assembly: GCA_036936605.1. Lineage (NCBI taxonomy): Eukaryota > Viridiplantae > Streptophyta > Magnoliopsida > Brassicales > Limnanthaceae > Limnanthes > Limnanthes douglasii. The sequence continues at coordinate 114,211,062 of JAUPFV010000005.1, read as the reverse complement.
AAAAGGTATCGAAATTTCTGATGCACCCTTGTGGTAGACTATTATACCACTTCAAGGCACTCCCCGTAAAAGACTGGAAGAATGCTCTACAAAGCAACTTATCATCGTCATCGAAATTCATCATGTAATTTTTGAATTGTTCCAAGTGATTGTCCGGGTCTTTACTGTCATCGTATTTTTCCATCTTCGTGCTATCGAACCTCTTGGGGAGGTTCCCGGACAGGATCTTGGAAGACAATGGAGATTGTCTCCAATTTTGGCCACGACTGAAAACGGTATCTTCGTTAGGAGTTGCAAAGATACCTGGCTCATCATGGAAGGCAAAAGGATCCACCAATATCCGGTCTATGTGTCTCCGGCTATGAGATGATCCTTTGCCTATATGCCTCTTTAACTTTCCATGCCTATCCTTTTTTCTTGAATACTTCTTAACCAACTTTTGTTTCTTTTTAGATCGACCCTCATCGCTGCTGGAGGACAAGGATTCTTCAATTCCATCTTCGTCCGAGGAGCTATTGGAAGATTCTGAGTCTGAATCAGAGCTCTCCACTGGCTCGGACCGGTGAGACTTTTTGGAGCTAGCATGAGTCTTCTTCGTACTCACATAGGTCTTCGAAGGCTCATGCTCTCTTGGGTTGTCAGTATGATGAGCAGCTGATGCATTTGAATTCTCTTTTATGCCCATCTTCGCCTTCTCTGCCCTCAGAGCTTCTATTTCGCCATTTAATCTATCACGCTCCTCGATGGTATATTCATCATTTTCCCCCACCACTCATTCAGACTGAAGTTTCTGATGGTTTTGAATGCTAGATTCAGGCACCCTCGTATCTCCCACTGTGGTCGCCAATTTTCTGTGGTTTATTTTCGTCTGAGGGTAAGTTTGTAATTTCTTTTTAGAGTTTTGTGGATTTTTGTGAGTATTTAATGTTTGGGTAGAATATAGAGGGAGAATTAAGCTGCCTAGTTGTATTTAATTTTCATTACCCTCATTTAATGTGGGTGGTTGGGTATTTATACCCTTATATTTGGGCCACATGGGCTTTCGGGTCGTGTTTAATAGATTCGGGTCGAGTTTAAGAACCCATTAGTTCTAAGTAAGGGAACATGAAGCTTAGTCAAAAAGTGATTAGGTTTTAAGTACTTTAGTTCTGTTCGGATAGTTCAATGGATGATGGTGTCCAAACTGCCCCTGTCCGGTAAGGTGGACATTGTCCGAATTGACCCTGTCTGTTTCCCATAAAATGTGGTGATAGAAACTGGACTCATCAAGAAATATGTTAGAACCATGTCCAACTGGTGGGTCCGACCTGCTCATTATGCCGAGTTGAATGAGTGTGTGTCAACCATTTTTAAGAAAGCATGTGAAAATGTGCATTTTCACAAGCTTTTCCCATTGCATACTCCAAGGGAGCATAGGAAGAATAAATATTGTCAATTTCATGAAAATATCGGGCACAGTACGAAAGATTGCATGACATTAAAGAAAGAGGTCCAGTATCTGATAGAGAATGAAAAGTTAATTGATTTTATAAAAAAGAATTCCACAGTCGCACCAAAGAAAAAAGCTTCTCTTAAACAACATGACACCATGATGATATCCGAAGCGGTTGATGAAGAATTTTTTGATATGTTTGATATAGCTGCAGAGTACCTAGATCCAAAGCCGGGCAGAAATAATGTGAACTTGGTTGAAGAACCGATTGCTAGAGGAAAGGTTAGTGAATTATGTGCATTTTTTGAATCACTAACCATCTTTGGTGCGGACACAGTGACAGGAATATCAAACTATTCTCGGAAGAGGCATATTGTTAGTCTGGCGACATAGTTGGAAGCAGGAGCCTCATCATACCTATACAAAAACCCATCCCCGATTTTCTGCTTCAAAGATGATGACATGAGAGACGTAGCTGCTCCACATGAGGATGCAGTGGTGGTCGGAGTAAATATAGCGGGAAACGAGATAAGAAAATTTTTGATTGATACAGGGAGCTTCGCTAACATAATGTTTATGTCAACCTACAACCAGATAAAGAACCCACCAATAATCCTATGATCTGACCTGATGATAGTGGGTTTCACCAGAGCGACTGCCGATGTAGTCGGAGATTTTGAAAGAATGGTAGATTTGGTCTGAGGGCCATTTAAGAAGATAGTCATGGTACTGTTTCTAGTGCTAGATGCTCCCACTTCATACATCCCATCTTCGGAAGGTCGTGGTTGTTTAATATGTATGCCGTACCGTCCAATATTCATTAGTGTTTGAATTATGTAGTTGGTAGCAATATAGGAACGGTAAGAAGCATTCAAAAGATAGCTAGGGAATGTTACAAAGCATCGCTGGCCCCCAAGCATGTGAAAGGGGCCGGATAAAAAAAAGAATAGCAATGAGAGGGGTCTCCACGGATTCCGATCCTGTTGATGATGTGAGGGAGTCCCTTGGGTTCATGGTCCTTGATGAAGATTTTGAGGACCATATTTTTTACCCCGGTAAAAGTCTCAAGACTGGTACAAGGCTACCCCATGAGGTAAAAGAAAGTTTACTCAAATTTCTTTCTACCAAATTATATTTGTTTGCTTGGTGCACAAAAAATGCCACAAGGGTCCCAACAGTTGTCATTTTTCACAGGTTAGCAATACGGAACAATGTTTGTCCGATCATTCTGAAGAGAAGATCGTTCTCTCAAGAAAAATCTGAAGCAATAATGGCAGAAATGGATCGTTTGATAAAACTGGGCCACATCTGCGAATCACGTACCCTTTGTGGACGGCCAACCAAGTCTTAGTAAAGAAGAAAAATAGAAAGTGGCGGATGTGTTCAGAATTTACTGATCTGAATAGGGCTTGCCCTAAATATCCTTCCTCGGTCCCCATAATTGATCAGTTGGTTGAATCGACGTCCGGAAATCATTTACTGTTCTTTATGGATGCGTACGCTGGGTATAATCAAATCCAGATGGACTCAATGGACCAAGAGGGTACAACTTTTATCATTGGAAGGGGTCTGCACTGTTACAAGGTGATGTCATTCGGATTAAAGAACGTTGGGGCAACATATCAGTGCTTAGTAAACAAAGCTTTTGAGAGTCAGATTGGTAGAAATGTGGAAATTTACATCGATGACATGTTAGTTAAAAGCCTCAGAGATGAGGATCATCTAGCTGACTTGGAAGAAACTTTGCCAATTTAGCCAAGATAAATTTAAAATTGAACCCAAAAAAGTGTACGTTCAATGCAAGATCCAGAAAATTTTTAGGTTACATAGTCAGCGAACCAGGCATCGAAGCTAATCCGGTACAACTAAATGCTTTGTGTACTATGGGCCCACCATGAATGATCAAATAGGTGCAAAGTTTTACTGGAAGGCTGACAACATTAAACAGATTCATATCAAGATCCTCAGATAAATGTGACCCTTTCTTCCAGTTATTGAGAAAATCTAATTGTTTCAACTGGACGCAAGAATGTTCGGATGCCTTTAATCACATCAAACAACACCTCTCTCCATGAAAATCTTGACAAAGCCACACCGGGGGAGAATTTTTTTTCATTTATCTAGAAGTGTCAGATTTCACGGTAAGCGCAGTCTTTATTCGAGAAGAATCAAGTGTTCCAAGACCGATCTACTATGTGAGTAAGAGTCTTTTGGACGCAGATAAGCGGTACCTCAAATTAGAAAAGTTAGCACTTGCACTAATAACATATGCGCAATAGATGATGCCCTATTTTCAGGCTCATTCAGTTATGGTACAAACATCTTTCCCGCTGAAGAACATGCTGCAAAGGCCCGATGTATCAGGAAGAATGACAAACTGGTCGGTAGAACTTGGAGACTTCGATATTGAATTTGAACCGCGAACCGCTATCAAAGCACAAACACTAGCTGACTTCTTGGTTGAATTCTATTCTAATCAGGGTGACATGGATATTGATACAGAAAAATACGTTCTAGAGTGGATAGTCTGAACCGATGGGGAATTAAGCTCATCTGGCTGCGGTGTAGGAGTACAATTGACATCCCCGTAAGGAATTGCGATGTATCAAGCGATTTGACTCGGATTCAAAGCATCAAACAATGAAGCAGAGTATGAAGCAGCTTTGATTGAAATAAGACTTGAAAACATTTGCGGAGCGAAAAGAGTCAAGTTGATAAGTGATTCCCAAATTTTAGTGAACCATGCTTCTGGACGATGAGAAGCAAAAAAAAAATCATTTAGTGAAGTATTTGGGGGTTTTGAAGGCTTTAACCTTAGATTTTGGGGACGTCAGATTTGAATGTCTTCATAGGGCAGGAAGTTGAGTGGCTAATTCTCTGACCAAGGCATCTTACTCATAGGAGTACCCACAGATGGTTACCTAAGAAAGTTCATCAATCATTTAGGGATCCGAGTTGGCTGAAAAGGAATCAAGGCTTTCCAAATTTCTACAACTCTGGTGCAAGATTAGAGAAGTGAGATACACGAGTTTTTAGTCCACGACATATTACCAGTTGATAAAGTCATGCCCAAAAGAATACGATCCAAGACATATGGGTATGCGGTACTCGGTGATGTACTGTATAAGAAATACTTTAGTCGGCCTTTATTTCGTTATTTAAGGAAGGATGAGTCACAATTGATACTTTCAGAGTTGCACGATCGGGAACGGTCAGCACACTGCGGCTACAAAATATTGATACGAAGGGTTCTTCTGGCTGGTTATTATTGGTCAACCATCCCATCGGACGCAAAGGAGTTAGTACAGAAATGTAACACTTGCCAACGATTTACTAACTCAATCCATATGCCCGATGTTCTCGTCGAATCAATATCAGAGTCCCTGCCATTCGACCGATGGGGTATCGACTTTGTCGGACCGCTCCCAATGGCATGAGTAGGTCGCCAAACGATCAATGTTGCGGTGGATTACTTCTCCAAGTGTGTATAGGATGAACGGTTAGCATGCACAAGACCGAAATATGTGATCAGATTTATCATCTCTAACATTTGTTATCGCTTTGGGGGTACCAAGGAAAATCATGATGGATAACGGCCCGCAGTTCGATACCAATGAGATGAGAGCTTTTTGTGCATCCAAAGGGATACAGCAGTGTTTCTCAGCGCCCTTCCAACCTGAAGCGAATGGCCAGGTCAAAGTAATTAATCGGACAATCTTAGATGGGCTGAGGAAGAATGTAGAAGGTAAAGCTGGGAAATGTCTGGATTACTTGCAAGAAGTTGTATGGGCTTACAGGACCACTCGTTGGACCGCAACGCACAAATCTTCCTTCGCACTTGTTTATAGAATGGATACGGTAGTACCATCAGAAACCATGTTCCCATCATACAGATTAAGCGAGTATTCCGAGGACGTAAATGATAAAGGAAAACGCACCGAGTTGGATCTAATAGAAGAAAAGAGAAGAAGGGCGCAATCAAACTCTTCACACTATCAGACTCTAATGATGAGCCTTTATGCATCAAAAGTTAGAAGAAGAGAATTCAAGGTTGGGGATAAGGTTCTAAGGAAATTCTTCCTTCATACAAAAGAAAAGATACTGGCAAAGCTAGCTCCAAATTGGGAGGGTCCGTACATGGTAACCAAGAAGATCAAACTGGGGACATACAGGTTAGAGGATAAAGAAGGGAGAGATCCTCCCCATCCTTAAAACATTAAGCACCTCAAAGTTTACTTATAGTGAATGTCTAATATGTAAATATTTTCTTTATCAGATCATGTAAGTATTGGTCACATACTCTTTCCTACCCTGGTGGCACAGGAAGGTTTTAATGAGGTGTCCTAATAGCCGACTCAAATATAAAATTACATTGCCTTCTTAAAACGATTTGTAAAAAGTTTATCTTTTTGAACTCAAAACGTAATTTAAAAACGTTTTGTAAAAAAGGATCATCTTTTTTAATTCAAAACATACTCCAAAAAAGTTTGGAGAAGATAGTTAAACTTTTTGAACTCAAAACGTACTCCAAAAAGTTTAGACAAGAAACTTCATCTTTTTGAACTCACAACATACTCCAAAAATGTTTGGACAAGAGAATTCATCTTTTTTGTTGAACTTTCAAACGATTTGCTAACTCGATCCATATGCCCAGTGTTCCCCTCGAATCAATATCAGAGTCCCTACCATTCGACCGATGGGGTATCGACCTTGTCGGACCGCTCCCAATGGCCTCAGGAGGTCGTCAAACGATCATTGTTGCAGGGGATTACTTCTCCAAGTGTGTAGAGGCTGAACGGTTAGCATGAACAAGATCGAAATATGTGATCAGATTTATCATCTCTAACATTTGTTATCGCTTTGGGGGTACCAAGGAAAATCAGGATGGATAACGGCCCGCAGTTCGATACCTATGAGATGAGAGCTTTTTGTGCCTCCAAACGGATACAACAGTGTTTCTCAGCGCCCTTCCAACCTCAAGCGAATGGCCAGGTCAAAGAAACTAATCGGACAATCTTAGATGGACTGAGGAAGAATGTAGAGGGTAAAGCTAAGAAATGTCTGGATTACTTGCAAGAAGTTGTATGGGCTTACATGACCACTTGTTGGACCGCAACGAACGGATCTTCCTTCGCACTTGTTTATGGAATGGATGCGGTAATACCATCGAAAAGCATGTTCCCATCATACAGATTAAGCGAGTATTCTGAGGACGTAAATGATAAAGGAAAACGCATCGAGTTGGATCTAATAGAAGAAAATAGAAGAAGGGCGCAATTAAACTCTTCACACTATCAGACTCTAATGATGAGCCTTTATGCATCAAAAGTTAGAAGAAGAGAATTCAAGGTTGAAAAATAAGGTTCTAAGGAAAGTCTTCCTTCATACAAAAGAAACGATACTGGCAAAGCTAGCTCCAAATTGGGAGGGTCCGTACATGGTAACCAAGAAGATCAAATTGGGGACATACAGGTTAGAGGATAAAGAAGGGAGAGATCCTCCCCATCCTTAGAACATTAAGCACCTCAAAGTTTACTTAGAGTGAATGTGTAATATATAAATATTTTCTTTATCAGATCATGTAAGTATCGGTCGCATACTCTTTCCTACCCTGGTGGCGCGGGAAGGTTTTAATGAGGTGTCCTAATAGCCGACTCAAATATAAAATTACATTGCCTTCTTAAAACGATTTGTAGAAAGTTTATCTTTTTGAACTCAAAACGTACTTTAAAAACGTTTTGTAAAAAAAGATCATCTTTTTTAATTCAAAACATACTCCAAAAAAGTTTGGAGAAGATAGTTAAACTTTTTGAACTCAAAATGTACTCCAAAAGGTTTAGACAAGAAAGTTCATCTTTTTGAACTCACAACATACTCCAAAAATGTTTGGACAAGAGAATTCATCTTTTTTGTTGAAGTTTCAAACGATTTGCTAACTCGATCCATATGCCTAGTGTTCCCCTCGAATCAATATCAGAGTCCCTACCATTCGACCGATGGGGTGTCGACCTTGTCGGACCGCTCCCATGGCCTCAGGAGGTCGTCAAACGATCATTGTTGCAGGGGATTACTTCTCCAAGTGTGTAGAGGCTGAACGGTTAGCATGAACAAGAGCGAAATATGTGATCAGATTTATCATCTCTAACATTTGTTATCGTTTTGGGGGTACCAAGGAAAATTATGATGGATAACGGCCGGCAGTTCGATACCTATGAGATGAGAGCTTTTTGTGCCTCCAAAGGGATACAGCAGTGTTTCTCAGCGCCCTTCCAACCTCAAGCGAATGGCCAGGTCAAAGTAACTAATCGGACAATCTTAGATGGCCTGAGGAAGAATGTAGAGGGTAAAGCTGGGAAATGTCTGGATTACTTGCAAGAAGTTGTATGGGCTTACAAGACTACTTGTTGGACCGCAACGAACAAATCTTCCTTCGCACTTGTTTATGGAATGGATACGGTAGTAACATCGGAAACCATGTTCCCATCATACAGATTAAGTGAGTATTCTGAGGACGTAAATAATAAAGGAAAACACACCGAGTTGGATCTAATAGAAGAAAAGAGAAGAAGGGCGCAATTAAACTCTTCACACTATCAGACTCTAATGATGAGCTTTATGCATCAAAAGTTGGAAGAAGAGAATTCAAGGTTGGGGATAAGGTTCTAAGGAAAGTCTTCCTTCATACAAAAGAAAAGATACTGACAAAGCTAGCTCCAAATTGGGAGGGTCCGTACATGGTAACCAAGAAGATCAAACCGGGGACATACAGGTTAGAGGATAAAGAAGGGAGAGATCCTCCCCATCCTTAGAACATTAAGCACCTCAAAGTTTACTTAGAGTGAATATGTAATATGTAAATATTTTCTTTATCAGATCATGTAAGTATCGGTCGCATACTCTTCCTACCCTGGTGGCGCGGGAAGGTTTTAATGAGGTGTCCTAATAGCCGACTCAAATATAAAATTACATTGCCTTCTTAAAATGATTCGTAGAAAGTTTATCTTTTTGAACTCAAAACGTACTTTAAAAACGTTTGGTAAAAAAAGATCATATTTTTTAATTCAAAACATACTCCAAAAAAGTTTGGAGAAGATAGTTAAACTTTTTGAACTCAAAATGTACTCCAAAACGTTTGGACAAGAAATTTCATCTTTTTGAACTCACAACATACTCCAAAAATGTTTATACAAGAGAATTCATCGTTTTGTTGAACTTTCAAACGATTTGCTAACTCGATCCATATGCCCAATGTTCCCCTCAAATCAATATCAGAGTCCCTACCATTCGATCGATGGGGTATCGACCTTGTCGGACCGCCCCCAATGGCCTCAGGAGGTCGTCAAACGATCATTGTTGCGGGGGATTACTTCTCCAAGTGGGTAGAGGCTGAACCGTTAGCAGGAACAAGAGAAAAAGACGTGATCAGATTTATCATCTCTAACATTTGTTGTCTCTTTGGGGTACCAAGGAAAATCACGATGGATAACGGCCTGCAGTTCGATAACAATGAGATAAAAGCCTTTTGTGCCTCCAAAGGGATACAACATTGCTTTTTAGTGCCCTTCCACCCTCAAGCGAATGGCCAGGTCAAAGAAACTAATCAGACAATCTTAGATGGGCTGAGGAAGAATCTAGAGGGTAAATCTAGGAAATGTCCGGATTACTTGTGAGAAGTTTTATGGGCTTACATGACCACTCGTTGGACCGCAAGGCACGAGTCGCCCTTTGCACTTGTTTATGGAATGGATGTCGTAGTACCATCGGAAACCATGCTCCCATCATACAGATTAAGCGCGTATTCTGAGGACGGAAATGATAAAGGAAAGCGCACCGAGTTGGATCTAACAGAAGAAAAGAGAAGAACTTTACACTATCAGACTCTAATGAGGAGCCGTTATGCATCAAAAGTTAGAAGAAGAGAATTCAAGGTTGGGGATAAGGTTCCAAGATAAGTCTTCCTTCATACAAAAGAAAAGATACTAGTAAAGCTAGCTCCAAATTGGGAGGGTCTGTACATGGTAACCAAGAAGATAAAACCGGGGACATACAGGTTAGAGGATAAAGAAGAGAGAGATCTTCCCCATCCTTGGAATATTGAGCACCTTGAAGTTTACTTAGAGTTAATGTGTAATATGTAAATATTTTCTTTATCAGATCATGTAAGTATCGGCCGCATACTCTTTCCAACCCTCGTGGCGCGGGACGGTTTTAATGAGGTTCCCTAATAGCTGACTCAAATATCAAATTACATTGCCTTCTTAAAACGATTCGTAGAAAGTTTATCTTTTTTTAACTCAAAACGTACTTTAAAAAAGTTTGGACAAGAAATTTCATCGTGTTTATTTCAAAACATACTCAATTTTTTTTGGAGAAGATAGTTCAACTTTTTGAACTCAAAACTTACTCCAAAAAAGTTTGGACAAGAAAGTTCATCTTTTTGAACTCACAACATACTCCAAAAACGCTTGGACAAGAGAATTCAACTTTTTGTTGTACTTTCACACGATTTGCTAACTCGATCCATATTCCCGGTGTTCCCCTCGAATCAATATCAGAGTCCCTACCATTCGACCGATGGGTTATCGACCTTTTCGGACTGCTCCCAATCGCCTCAGGAGGTCGCCAAACGATTATTGTTGCGGGGGATTACTTCTCCAAGTGGGTGGAGGCTGAACCGTTAGCAAGAACAAGAGAAAAAGATGTGATCAGATTTATCATCTCTAACATTTGTTGTCGCTTTAGGCTAGCAAGGAAAATCACAATGGATAACGGCCCACAGTTCGATAACAATGAGATGAGAGCTTGTTGTGCCTTCAAAAGAATACAACAGTGCTTCTCAGCGTCCTTCCACCCTCAAGCGAATGGCCAGGTCGAAGTAACTAATCGGAAAATCTTAGATGGGCTGAGGAAGAATCTAGAGGGTAAAGCTGGAAAATGTCCGGATTACTTGCAAGAAGTTTTATGGGCTTACAAGACCACTCGTTGGACCGCAACGCACGAGTTGCCCTCCGCACTTGTTTATGGAATGGATGTGGTAGTACCATCAGAAACCATGTTCTAACCATACAGATTAAGCGAGTATTCCGATGTGGGAAATGATAAAGGAAAGTGCACCGAGCTGGATCTAATAGAAGAAAAGAGAAGAAAAGCGCAATTAAACTCTTTACACTATCACACTCTAAAGAGGAGCCGTTATGCATCAAAATTTAGAAGAAGAGAATTCATGGTTGGGGATAAGATTCTAAGGAAAGTCTTCATTCATACAAAACAAAAGAGACTGGGAAAGCTAGCTCCAAATTGGGAGGGTCCGTACATGGTAACCAAGAAGATAAAACCGAGGACATACAGGTTAGAGGATAAAGAAGGGAGAGATCTTCCCCATCCTTGGAACATTGAGCACCTCAAAGTTTACTTAGAGTGAATGTGTAATATGTAAATATTTTCTTTATCAGTTTATGTAAGTATCGATGGCATACTCTTTCGTACCCTAGTGGCGCGGCGAGGTTTTAATGAGGTGCCCTGATAGCCAACTCATATATAAAATTACATTTCCTTCTTAAAACGATTTGTAGAAATTTCATTTTTTGAACTCAAAACGTACTCCAAAAAAGTTTGGACAAAAAAGTTCATTTATTCAATTCAAAACATACTCTAAAAAAGTTTGGACAAGAAATTTTAACTTTTTGAACTCAAAATATACTCCAAAAATGTTTTGACAAGAAAGTTTATTTTTTTGAACTCACAACATACTTCAAAAAAGTTTGGACAATAGAATTCATCTTTTTGAATCATAAGAAAAAAAAAATTAGATAAACTGAATCACGGAAGTAATGTTTTAGGTTAAACATTACTCGGAGATTTGTTTCAGATCCTCGATACAAACAGTTAACAAAATAATAAAGGAAACTTTCCATGCTTGCTAATGAGATGCGGATTTTTCCTTACTGCCTTGTGGGGAATCAAACTCCAAGGACGAGCTTTCCGAGTCATCGTTGTACTCCAAGTCCTCTAAGGAGATGCCTGCAGGGCGTTTTCTTTCTATGACTCGTAGCCAAAGGCTGCCAAGATGTAGATCCGGAAACTTCTCATGCATCTCTAGCAACATAGCGGACCTCATGTTAACGTCTTTTTTTTTATACAAGTGACAATACCAGCTACATATTCATCAAGGAAATTCTTATGTTCCACTTCATGTAGGGCAGCAACACGGAGCAATTTTTTTAACTCGTTGGTAACATAGTCGTTCTCATAAATATCAAATTAAGTCGAGGTAGGGGAGGGATATCCTACCTCCTTAAAATTCTCTTATGCGGGCTGGCTTTTTTGAAGGAAAAATTCCCCCCGGATTCCGAGGCGACTACGATGATCTTTTTAATCGGAGGCATGCTTGGACAAGTGGTGTTGTCACTCTCCCCTTTACTGTTAACCACCTTCTTTCGTTTTTCCTCAACAGTCAGTTTCCTTAGTATCACAACCCTAGCTCTACCATGTGGTCTTACTTCAACGGAGTGATCAACATCCTTTAATCCTTCTTTATGAGTGTTGGTTGAAGGATTGATCTGAGGGCCAACCGGATATTCTTGTTGAACCTCAGGGGGCCTTTCCTCGTGACGTTCATCCTGATGATCTCTTTGGATCCCAATTCATGGCTCCTCGGGTTCTCCATGGATCCCAACTCATGGCTCCTTGGAGCCTCTCTAGTTCCTAACTCCTGGCTCCTTAGGGTTTCCCTGGATTCCGACTTCCTGCTCACCGGGAGCATCACTTTCCGACTCCGCATCATCGTCGGTCCCCTCACCATCTTCATCGGGATTGTTCAGTATTCTGGCGACTCGGAGCCCGAGCTCGGGTGGGAAGATAAATACCATTATCTAAGCACTCGAGTTGTTTGAGGATGACATCATTAGAAGAAGGCACCATCAAATCGGATATTGACCTTTTCTCTCCAAGGTCGTACCTCCAAAGGTTTCTCTTCACAAAGTTCATCGGTAGAAAACTTTGATGGAACTTGTGATCCCAATGCTCGCCCACCCAAATGCTCAGCTTGACAAAGATATCTTTGGGCATCTTGGCATAACGCTTGAAAGGTTTAGCAATTTCCTTCATAGCTGTTTGAAAGAAAATATTAGCACCACCCGACCATAACCAGTAAAACAGAAGATTATATAAGGATACTTACCCTGCCCATATCATTTTAGAATCAACCGATGGGGAAGGTCATCGAAATTTGCAAAGCCAGTCTCCCATAATTTGGATATGAAGACAAATTGTTGCTTCTATTTTTTATTGGCCTCTACGAAATCTTTGATGACTTTGAACTTCCTTGAAAAGCCAAGAGAGTAAAAAGGGTAATGAGAATTCTTGGCCACACTTGAGATGTAGACAAGCTGCTCCATAGAAAAGGCTATCTCGGAGGGTCAGGAGGCCATGATGCAAGCCATAAGCGTGTACCACATGTTGGCACCATCTTGAGACGGATAAAGTCCAATGAGATGGAAGTATTCGACTAGAGCAGGATCAAGGGGCAGACAAAGGCCTCAGTTCATGAGCTCGGTGTAAAGGATCAGATCATTGTTTCGAATGAATAAAGAAGTCTCTTTCGATAGTGGGAAACCAAATTGTGTTGTTATCAGGAATTCCCCATCGATCTCTTAGCTTTATTTCTTCAATGGGATGGAAGTATTTGTATTTCATTTAGTACAGGCAAAGAAGATGTTTGGATTCTATGTCTCGAAGAATATCACCTAAAACATCTTCTATGTTGGAGGGAAAATATGTGGTGTGCTTCTTATTCTTTTTACCTTTTCTCGCCAAGGAAACTTTCTCACTCTAATGGGTCAGATCAGCGACAACCTCCGGGGGAGGAGATGAAGCATCTTGGCTCGGTGCGGATGGTCCGGAGGGAGATATCACAGCAGGAACCGCTTGGTCACTGTCAAGATTATTAAGAAAAGTTCTCTCTTGAAGTTCAGGGATAGATGTTAAAACCTGCTCGAAACGGACACTCCGCGTTGAAGGCTTCCTAAGACTCACTTCTGGATTCATTTGCGGTGATCCCTGTGAGGTCATTTGGGGAGTCATAGCAGAGGAGGAAAGATTGACTTGAATAGACTTTACTGACGGTTTTGGGGATCTTTTCCTTTTAATGCATTCCTTTGCGTTTGTATTAGTTGGCTTTTCCTTTTCATCACCCATGATTATAAATGGGGGACTTTTGGGAGGAAGACCATGTGTCGAACGGTCAACCTAGCTATCACTAAAACTATCTTGACCAGGAGGTTGAGTAATAAAATAGAGAGAGCGTTCTCAGATGGAAGACCAGTTGTCACGAAAATTTGATTCCCAATTTACTGTAGGTGTAGGATGCCCTCTTACACCGGAGGGTGTAAGAGCAGCAATTTGGCTCGAGATATTAAACCACCTCCAAAGTTTATATCGTTCAAGATTGACAAACTCTGCACGCATTAAAGTGCAAATATGCTCTCTCTAGAACAGATGCTCTCGATTTAAGTTAAGCAGAGATAAAAAAGAGTAAACCTAAATTCAGAAAAAGAAACAAGTATTTATAGTTAAAATGAATAGAATGTGAAGGTTTAAAGAAACTTTGACACGCTTCCATGTCACGAACCGCTTCGAAAGACGCACTGATAAGTTGGGGAAAAGTGTGACACGTGGCTGGAAGTGACCCCGCCGCCTAAAAAATCTCTGACTCGATACAGTGAGACAAGAGCACGCGAATCCAAATGAAATGATTGTTTAGGTGAGGTCATCATGACCAAAAGGGAGGTCATTATTTCCAATGAGTGTTGATCCATATGTATGAATAGCGGTACCTAAAAAATCTATAGGGGAGGCCTGACAAGCAAAAGGCTCTGATCCGAGGAGATAATCACTGACTAGGAAAGGCATCCGATCCGAGTAAGTTCGAAAAATAATTGCAGTCCACACTCAGACATCTTCGTGAGGACTTGGGGGCTACTAATAAGGGAAGAAAAATATAGGTGATCACTAGGTAAATTGTGCCAAAAAAAAGGTATAGGTTTGTATGTTTAGTGATTAAGGATCAAAATAAATCAAATATAAGAAGTAAATGGGTTAAATAATATACCCCAAGAACTTATCTGTAAATAGTAAAAGAGTGGGGTGGGAAATCCACTTTAATGGTGGTAATTGTGTAATTTTAATACCTACCTCATTTACTATATAAAGGACATTCCTTTTTTAGGAAAATAGCCAATGATTAGTCAATTATTGCTACATTTATTCGTGTTGTCTTTTTCTCTCTACAAAACACTGATTTAGTTATTTACTGTCAGTTCATACGAACATTTCCTACCCTCTCCCACACACATTTCCACTTCTAAACTTCCCTAAGGATTTTCTGAGTTCATCAAGAGCGTCTCGAGCAGTGGTAACGAACAGAACGATAAGAGAAGGTTGTTGGCCATTATATTTTTCCAGATTTACAGAATGCTCAGATTTCACCCACGAGTTTTTTATTGGAAGATTTTGGTTCTTTGTTATTGGTTTTTAAAAATCATGGTACCAATTGGTTCCTACAAACGATCAAAATTTATTGAGGAAAATCTGGCCTCAGTGGATTCGAATGTAAAACTATAATGAAACAAAGTATAATAATAATAAATTTAAATGTTATAATATATTCTTTGGTTTTTATATCTATTCATAGAGTTATAACTATCTTATAAATAGAATTTAGGCAATATCTCATTTAAAAAGAGATATTATATATCATTATTATCAATCTTTGACTATTATGAATAAATATACTTATACATATCACCGCATGAAAACTGCAAAACATCAACAAAATCAAACAGAAGACATGCACCAAAAAATTTCATTGATACATGAAAATTAAGGAACACTCATGCAAGAAGTTTGATGGTAAACAATGTAGTCAACTTTAGTATTCTCATAAAATTTGGACAATGACCAATGACAAAGTTAAGCAGAGTATTATTAAAACATGCATGCATATGACCTACATTAGGGCAGACAAGCCGATGATTATTAACATGAGTTAATCGTGAGGATAGCAAGATCATAAAAAATGAATATGGAGAGCCTATGTCAAAGCTTGATAAAACATTAAAAGCATATTAAATTCATATCGATTCATGTCCAGCGAATCGTGAATAAAAATGGAAATCATCAAGCCTAATTGCCTATGTTAAACTCAGTTTATTAGATAAAATGTGAGGTACAAAATAAAATAAAATGATATTATTCATGCGAATAAAGTGGAACTTTGCAAGTAGTGCAATATTAATAAAAAACATAAAAGAAATTAACGTGAACCGTCAATGTGAACGAGACCAAACACGAATTAAACACACATATAAAATTTATCCAAAGACAAATCATCCACAACCAATTTAAAATATTGATTAATAACACTATATTATGTTGTAATAAGGTGCACTAAAAATATAGTTGGTGAAATATTCTAATCATTTTATTGTTAACAATTCAACAAGAGTCAATGATATGCAAAATATATTTTGGCAAACTCAATATGGAGGAAAAACGTACACATATTAACGCATTTTATACTTCAAAAGATTATTCAAAATGAACGAAACAAAAATTCGGTATATACTCGTCGCATAAAATCATATGTAAACATAATTTTATTTAATATACATACACATATGTATACATATATATATATATATATATATATATATATATATATATATATATATACATATATATAATAAACTCCATCATGAAATATTAATTTTTTTATTCACCAATATCTTTGTCTTAGATTTAATGGAGAAAAAAATACTATAATTTGAGAAATAATTGTAGAATTAGTAATAAACTAATGACAAGAAAATAGAGCATATTAACAATTTATCAACATAGAAAGTCATTTTTATGAGAGATAGTTACACCAAATTGGTACCATCAGTTCAACAAAACATTAGTGTTTTGAGTATTAAGTATATGACAAGAAGACTAGTGAAAGACGAGAAAACATTATGTAATATATTTGGAGAAATTACAAATACAACAATCGAAAAATTAAGATAAGACACAAGATTTTGAAGCAAAAAAAATCAAGATCTATGGAACAAAAGATAGAATAAAAATAATTCAGCATTGGTGGAATCATAAAGAAAATAATAAAGATAGGTGTATGCAAGGTAAAATATTATTCATGAATACTACTTAAGCATCAATACGAATATATAAAACTTACATAAATATAACATATGATTAACACAACAAATACAAATTTATCCATGATATATTCTTAATTTTCTTTATTTATTCTATTGCATTTTGTTATATCTAGTTTTTTTAGTGTACTATTATTCAAGTATGTAATCTTGGACATTTATCTTGATTGAAAGTAACATAATAATGTTTTTACGAGATATATCAATAAAATTTAATGAATAAAATTTTATTTATTATATTTATTTTTATATTTGCATTCATGTATAAAATTGGTGAGTAATATTTTTAACTTATAATAGATGTGACAGCGTACGCGATAAGATCCTCAGTTTTTTAAAAAATGAACCAAATATGATCGCCTCATAAAATATTCTTCAAATCCTTGAACACAATTAATTCAAATATGTGATAAGATCATTGGTCTCATGAACATAAAACTTAGATTTAAATGTAGAAATGTTCAATCTCAGATCTCATCCATACTGTACAAATGTATCAACTATATTATATGGATCACAAAAATATTAAATCTCAATAAAAATATACAAAAGATATCCTTTACAACGAATCTACCAAAAGAGGTGGTGTAATGCAACATATATCAAATATAAGGTATATTGATTTTTTCTCTCTAAAATATAAAACCTCACAACATATATACCGAATGAGAATGTACATTAAAATAATAATTCATCTACGTATGATCTTAGGGAACATGTACTAAGATATCAAAACAATCAATTATTTCAAAATATTACAAAATTTTGTGCAACATATACTTAAGTATCATATATTAACAAAAGTTAACCAAAAAAAACGACATTACATAACATATACTAAAACATCTCTCTCGTTTACAAGAATGTCGTTTAAATTTTTTTAGTGTTAGAAAAAATATAACAATACAAAAAAGTACGTTTAAATTACACCATTGATCGTAATTGTTTTTTACTTCAATCTTTCAGAAAAGTTGAGAAAGGAAGATTATAACTATTTAGATTTTCATAACGCATAAGTAATTTTTTTAATAAAAATTAACTAAGTGAATTTTTTTTTCGCATCATATACATAATGAGGAATGTGATATGGCACTTTATATTTGTCATAATTATTTTATTGTATAAGTTTAAAGTCAAATTTTTAAGATCAAGAATAAAACATAGAACAAACCTGATTCAAACACGTAGTGACCTAAATTATACTCAGGTCAAAGATAATGGAAACTCATATTGTATACTTTTTAAAATATATTTTTATTAATTAATAATATTATTTTATTGTATATTATCTTATATATAATTTTAAAAAAATTATCAATTTTTTATTTTCATTAAAAATAAACAATCTTATTAATAAAAAATGATTTGAATCTTTTTTCCATCATCGAATGTTTTCAATTTTTTTTTATGGATACGATATCATTTTAACTTTGGTAATGTGCATATATTACGGCATCTATATATGTCGTTCTGAAATTGGTTAATTGCCAAGTGTTATAGTGATTTAACACCGACTAAAGTATCATATTATATTGTATCTGATCCACTACATTGATGTCTTTCACTTACCGTATCATCACACACAAACTTGTAGATTTGATATTAAGTTATCTTTTCATAATACTTTCACATACTTATGTGCACGCCTTATTTTCACAATCTTGTTTTTCTCTCTTGAGTCTTTTAGTTTACATATTTAAGTCTTGTTCCTCGAAGTCCCATATTTCCAATATAAACTCATATAGTATTTTTATGACTATTTTATTCAATCAAATTTAGAAAATATAACATTTTATTTAATATCTCATATTTTATTTTTTATTGAAATAATATATTATTCCTAAAATTAATATCTTTAAATTATATTTATGAATATATTTATTCAATCGGGTTTAATTCTAATATATCATGATTTCTTATTGTAGGTTACCTTGTGGTGAGTTTGAATACTTGAATTGTTTTAGCTAATTGAGACAGGTCAGATTATAGAGAGAAATAGATTTTAGAGATAGAAAGTAAAAGTGCTCAAATGATTCAACCCAGAAAAAACCAACCCTTTTATTAGATTTTCCTTGGCCTTTATATAGGGGCACAATGACTTAGCTCATAACTGAATTTGGTTACATAAATTGGTTAATTACATATTAGTCTCTCATCTAAATACATAATCTTTAATTTATCCTCTAACTTTACAACCTGTCAAAATAAGCTTTATTCTTTACATTTTAGTCTTCTAAATTCCATTTCCTTATCAGTAGCCCCTTTAGTTCTCATGTAAGTAAATGAATGAGAACTAACTAGCTTTGAACATAATCGGAAGTGAAGACAATCTCCTTGCCCACAATTCGAACCACTTTGAATATGCAGTTATACTATGATTTATGTCAAGTGCGTCGAAATATTTTAACAACGGATCACTTCTTTTTATTATAATTCGAAGCATAAAATAATACTCTAGATGCTAAGTCTATTTCTTAGCAAATGATGACACCCTACGTAATATGTCTGCCACTAGGCTCATAGAGTGACATGCGTTACACCCTTATCTACGTAGCCACTTCCAATTCTGTCCAACCACTGTCCACCTCTTACACTTCTCTAAACTTCTTTTCTCTTCTTATAAATAACGTTGTGACTCATTATTTTCTTGACAGAGAGAATTTCTTGAGAGAGAAACAACAAAAGTTCACAATTCCTTTGCTATATTTAATTATTTCTTCAATCTTTTGGCCACCTTCACCAGAAAATTCAAACTTCCCGTTCAACCTTCATCCAGTTTATGAGAAAATATCCAAAACTCAGAAGATCCAAATCCAAAATTCCCAAGAAACCCAAATCTCTAAAATCAGATAATAATGTGTTTGGAGCTTACGGATACTTCTAAATTAGTGAAAGAGCAGAGGAATATCGAGAAGTTGGGTTAATCAGTAACGCTCCTCGTGGGTTGTCTACAGAGACAATATACTACGGTACATTCGGTCCTTCCAATACTACTTCTTTTTCACGTTCTCCTTTACAAAAGAAAGTCAGTCCTCAAAAACTTGAACACCAAAAGCACTTCGAGTCTCACCTTCTCTTACTAAATCATCACCTCGAACTAGTCGTGAAATAATCAAATCCTTCTCGAAATAATCTGAAGAAACCCCTTCCTCAACCAACCTTTCAAAATTTTGTCCCCCTTGAGTTCCTAAAAAAACAATTCATAGTTATGGGAGATTTTGGTCCCCCCATCAACCATTTATCCTCCCCCGAGGGAGTTTTTTGAGACAGTTATATCATCTCAACAAAATCCCTCGAATAATCCTCTTCGATTGACAGACGAGGCATCTGAAGAAGAAGTCAACTCTGAAGCTACTTAGTCAAATAACGACGCTCATATAGAGGAAGAAACTTCAGAGGAATCAAAGAATGCTACACAAGAAAAAACCCGTAGACCGAGAATAAAGAAAACTCTTATTACCATATCCGAGGAGGAGCAGACATCAATTGGTGATAATTTGAGGTCTCTCGATGCGAACTATATAGTGGCTCTAAAAAAATGTTCTGTATACATACTACGAAGAGAGCCAAGCATGTGATTTAAAGAAGCAGTGGGGAATGAGAGACAACATTACACTTCGTCATCCCAAAAAAGGAGAAACACCCCTAGACTTCAAAAAAAAATCGAATTGGTAGTCTACCCAAAGATCATCAACTGGGGTCTTCGATTCCCATTGGACCCCATGATGGTGGACTATTTCAAGCTTTTGAATTTGTGTTTAACTCAAGTGACACCAAGTAAATGGTTCACACTGCTCTCTGTAATCATGGCTTCTCGTTTGTCCAAAATTCCGATCTGCATCGAGGATTTCATATCTTTAACCAAACTGTCAAAGGGACCAGTGCTTCCATTTTACTATCTCACTTTGGATGATGAATTAAAAATAATTGATGAACTACTGGAAGCAGACAAATTTCAGAAGTAGAAATTCGTCTTCATTTCAGGGGCGTGAGAGAATGGTAAAGCTATATCTGAAGCCAACCCATCAAGATTGAACCTCGTCTAGAGGAGTAATCGTAAGTCTTTAAATATTATTTCTCTAAATTATATTTTCAACTAATGTTATCCTCATTTCCTATCAACTTCGATTCTAAATTACGAGGCGTTATGAAATTCTTCGAGAAAAAACAAAGGAAACCTTCATTAAGCTTGCTGCTTGGGCTGAAAATGAGAATAATGCTTTCCATACATCCTTTGAACCCATCAACTTCCTCAACAGTCACCTATTCCCTTTCATATTTGGATATTTTCCTCTTGAAAAATTGATGGAGCCACCCAATCTTTGACAAGCTGTTAGAAGGTTGGTCCATCCTGACTGTAAAGTGTTCTTGCCAATTCGCAGTAGATTGGACAGCCATCTCTCCCAAAAGAAGAAGGCACAAATACTAAAAAGACAACCAATACATCTAATACTAGCATTTCAACAGATCTGAAGCCAAGAGGTTTGAAAAGAAAAATAAAATAAAACACTCTCTCCACTATCAAAGAATGAATATAAGATGAACCTTCTTCAAAGAAGAAGAAAACAACTTCTCCTTCGAAAAACAAGAGCACACTGAGAAAGTCCCTAAAAGAAAGGAAAAAGGAAGGTTGTGGAAATTGTCCAAGAGATACTGTCCGATGACAACGAAGTCATAGCTGCATGAAATTAGCAAAGTCATCAAAAATAAAATGAAGTAAATGCTGAAGATGCTACCAATCAATAAAGGAAAACTATTACTATAGAAGATAACCAAAGAGATGATCACTTCAATACTGACAGCTTCATTAACTTCGACGAATTGCAAGATCTTGTTGGAGAAGAAACTCCCATCATTCAGGAGATTCAAGATCATCTTTATAATCTTGGTAGATGGCCTGCACCTGCTACCTCCAAAGCCGCATTTCCTGAGGTTATTGTTCCTACAACTTCCTTAGCTTTTATTCCTCGACCTAGCCCAGTGGTCTTTCCTCTCGCGCAACCATCCAAAGAAGTCCTAGCCGCTTTTCGACCTTTTCCCGATCTAGATACTTCAGTGCAAAAGCTAAATCGAGAAATTGAATCTTTCAAAAGGAATTGAAAGATATGGCTAAAGAGATGGTTTGTTATAAAGGTGATGTTGAAGCTACGAAAAAAATGAGGGATATCTTTGGTAACATCATAAGAGATCAATTTCATGACTTCCAAACGACGAGATCTGAATTTCTAAGAGGATTCCTTCATGTCAAAAAATATCTTTGGGAAAAGCATCGAATCAAGAAATAAGATCTCAACACTTCACACTAGGAAGAAATAGTTCAACTCAAGACTAAACATCTTGAAGAATTAGCTGCTAAGAAGAAAAAATATGATGACCTTCAAACTTCTCTTGTCAACAGTGAAGCAGAAAAAAAAGAAAGTGATCGATGAGATGACCACCCTCAAAACTCATTTTGATAAAGAGAAACAACTTGTTGTCACTGCTACTGAAGACGAATGTGAAAAAGACATGTTGGAAGCTATCAATAATGGAAAAGAACATAAAGTTATCACACTCTTTCGAGAAATTCATGACACGTATCCTAAAATGGATCTGTCCAGATTTTGGAGTGAAGTCCCCGTCGAACGACACCCTACCAAAGATTTCGATCATATTCCAAGTTCATTATCCGAAGAGGAAGAATCCAAAGAGAGCTATGAGGACGAGTAATTTTACCTATCTTTTGGTTTGGTGTTTTGTACCTGTCACATCATCACTATAAATGTTTTTGCTCATCAAATTAATTTGAATGACAAAGGTCATTGTTTATACTTTATTTATCATTCTAAATTATGTTGACATTTGATTGTTATTTATATTAGTTATTCGAGGTAAAATATAAGATAATACTTTAAACAATTATTACAATATGCAACACCTCGAATATTATAGTGCGTTTAATGAACGTAGCACTTTGAATATCATAAAGTGTTTAATGAACGTAACACTTCAAACATCATAAAGTGTTTAATGCGTAACATTTCGAACATTATAGAGTGTTTAATGAACATAACACTTTGAACATGGTTGTTTCTTCGAAAAGTGTATTCAACACTTCAGAATATTCTACTCTTGGTCAACCTCAAAGATGATCAGCCTTTGATTAGTTACGAAAATAGTTTAAATAAGTACTTGTAAACAACCATTGACTAAAAAATGGATTTTGTTGATAACTTTGAATATGTACATAACGCCTCGTTAAAACCTCACTCGGCCAATAGTGAAAGAGAGAGTGCGTTAATCAAGAAAAGAAAAAAATTTCAAAATACAACACAATCATTCCAAGTATAATTTTAGATGTCATATATTCCATGGATTTTGAAGCATCATTCCCTAACTATCACAAAGGCAATAAGAACCCAAATTTATCCTTTCAACAACCATATAAGGCCCTTCCCAATTCGGGGCCATCTTCTGAGGCTCTTTTCCTTGGTATGTAGAAATATATTTCTCAACACTTTGTCGCCTATCTTAAACTCCCTCCTTTTCACCCTCGAATTATATATATTCCTCATAAGAGTTTGATAATGAATTACATTTAAATGAGCTCGAACTCTTTTCTCATCAATCAAATCCAACCTCGTTTTTTTAGCTTCGTGATTCAACTCTTCAGAATATTGAGTTATTTTAAAAAATAACAAAGTAGATTCCACAGGTCTAACAACATCCATTACATACGCTAAAGCAAAAGGAGTCTCTTTAGTAGCCTCCTTAGGAGTCGTTCGATAAGCCCAAAATACCTCTTACAAATTAGGCCATTTTCCTGTTGCTCCTGTTAAATTCTTCATCAAACCTTCCAAAATAGACCTGTTTGTCCCCTCCACTTGTCCATTTGATTGAGGATGAAAAGGTATAGAATAACATTGCTTGATTCCCTTTGAAGCACAAAACAAAGAGATTTCTTTATTATTAAATTGAGGACCATTGTCTGTAGTGATTCTTCAAGGCACTCCAAAACGACAAGAAATACTATTTACAATGAATTTAATCACATCCATAGCTTTTGTTCCAGATGATGGCTCTGCTTCTGCCCACTTTGTAAAATAATCCAGTGCAACAGTTATCATTTGTCGTCCTTCAGAAGCCACCAGCAAAGGTCCCACTAAATCTACTCCCCATCGATAAAAAGGAATGGCTTCGGTAATAGACATAAGTGGAATTGATGGTTTATGAATAGAATTATAAAACTTTTGACAAGTATCACAGCTTCGAACCCAATTCTTGGCATCGTTCATAATCGAGGGCCAATAAGACCCTGCCAACAAAAATCAACGAGTTAATGCCTTGAAACCCACAATTCATTAATCATTCTCTATCATGCAGTTCTAATAAAATCTCATGTGATTCTTGTCTATTCAAACATCGTAGTAATGGCCTACTCAATGTTTTCTTATACAAAACTCCATCTAATACTATGTAACCAAAAGCTTTGCCTTGCAATTTTTTGCCAATTTTGCATCTTCAATTAACTTTTCTCTAATAAAAAAATTCATAATATCGTTTCTCCAATCTCCTCATACTACATATGGGGTAACTAATAGTTTCTCAATATGTTCCTAGTGGTCTGATTGAGTTAAAATTGATGGGCTTTCTTGTAACAAGATCCACGAACACTCTTCCTTGTATGCAACAGTTACTAAACATTTAGCCACTATGTTACTTCCTCTATTTATATGTTCCACTATAATGTGATCAAATACAAGCATCAAATTTTAAAGCTTTCAAAGATACAAAATTAAGCGATCCTTTTTTACTTCGGAAAATTCAGACAATTGATTTGCTACCAATTGAGAATCTGTCTCTAACCACACTATAGTTGCACCACATATCTTCGCGAGTATCAATCCAGTTAGATCAGCTTCGTATTCAACTTCATTATTCGATGCATGAAAACCAAATTTAACAGATTGAAGCATTGTTTCTCTAGATGGAGCAACCAGTTGAACTCCAGCACTGCATCCCAAAATACTAGAACCTTCATCAGTTTGAATAACCCACGTCAAATTAATTGGAAAAACATCGTTGCTACCCTCTTCATCTGATGTGCTTGAATGAAATTCAACAAATAAATATACCAAAGATTGCGCTTTAATTGTTGTTTAAGGCAAAAAAGTAATATCAAAATACCCAAATTCCACTGACCACTTAGTCATTCTCCCCGTGATATTAGGTCGTTACAAAACATTTTTCAGTGGAAATGAGGTTCAAACTTCTAAGGTATGAGCTTGTAAATAAGGTCATGAGTTTTCTAGCAGCCACCACCAATGCTAATTCTAATTTCTCGAGCTTAAAATACCTCTTTTCTGCTGCCACTAAACTTTTGTTGACATAATAAACCGGCTTGAGAATTCCTGAATCTTCAATTATCAACATTGCACTTACTGAAAAATCTGATACCGCAATGTATAAAAAACGTTGTTCTCCACTTCGAGGCTTAAATAATATTTCTGGTGATGATAATAAATCTTTGAAAGAAAAGGAAACATTTATAAAAAAATCTAGAAATAAATCTGTTAAGTGCTGCTAACCTTCCTGTTAAAATTTGTAACAATGCAAGCCTCTGTCTGTGATGAAGGTGGTACATTCTTGGTCCCTTAGATTCATCTGAATCTGATTATATTCTGCAAAAGCATCCATAAAATTTAATATCTTGTTTTCCAAAGTAGAATCAATCAGCTGGTCTATTCTAGTAACAAGAAATGGGTCTTTAAGACAGACTCGATTTAAGTTTGTAAAAGGAACACACATTCTCCACTTCCCATTTTTCTTCTTAACCACTACTAGATTCGCCTTCTATAAAGGATATTGTGACTTTGTTATATGTCTGACCTTAGATAACCGGTCTACTTCAGAAACAATGGCCTCCTCATTTCTGATGAAAATGCCCGCCTTTTTTGGATAACAGGTTTCACCTTCAGATTAATAGCTAGGCTATGGAAAATTACTTCAATTGGTACTCATATCACGTATTTTGTTCTCCAAGAGAAAACATCCAATTTATGGGATAAAAATTGTAAGAGTTGTTGACGTAGAATTGGGGTTAGTAAGGTTCCTATCCGAAGTACGCTTCCAGGTATATTCCTCCATTTCTTCACTTACTGTCAATGATCTTGGGGTTTCCCTCGGATCATCAACCTTTTCTTCAAAATTCGAGGTCAACCCTCCTGATTTTTATTCATTCATCATAGCACTCATTGGCAACCATTTTATCGCTCGTGACGACCCCTGCACGGTCTCCGATGACATACTTGAAATATTGGTGGACTGTTGATATAACGTCATACATCTTTGACAACCAGCATCTACCAAAAATGGAATTATAGCTTGTTAGACAGACTACCACCATAAATATCACTTGAACCTTCTTATTAAAAGGTCTCTTCCCCAAACATACCTCCCCCTCAAATTCTCATATTACACGCTCAGTTACTCCAGTATTACCAGTGATAGTACACTCTGACTGAGAAATCTTAGGAGGATTGTGCATCATATCATAAGTAGTTTTAAAAAGGACGTTCGCAGAACTCCCAATATCTATTAATACGCGTCGAATCTCAATCGCCAGCAAACTGCACCAATGACCACTGCATCCTCATTTGGCCCTACAATACCCCGCAAATCATTTTCATTGAAAAAGATAAATGGAATGTCTCTCTTTCCATACAAATGAGTACACATTTTTCCCTCCACCTGAGTAGCCAAGCTTACAATATGTCTTTTCCTAGAGATAACAGTGTTGCTAGTCATGGAATCACCCCCGAAAATAGCCAAAGACTAAAAATACTCACACAAGCCTCGAACATGGCCCTTTTTTATTAGTTCTTCCACCTCCATCAAAATTAACCGGTCTGGTTCCATATCCATGTATTCTGATACAGTATCAAAATCGCCAACCTTCGAATCCATTATTGGTTGGTTGTGAAGTTGATATTATAGGATTTTTCGATGCATTGCTTTATGTTTTTACATAAGTCAATAACTTCTCATTTTCAATCAAAGTTTAAATTTCCTTCTTCAAGCCAATGCACTCAGCAGTATCATGACCGATATCATTGTGATACATACAAAACTTGTTGTTTCGCTCCTCCCTAGACCTGTTGATTGGAGTGGGATTTCTGAAATTTACATATCCTTTAGTTTTATCAAAAATCGCAGCCACACTTTCAGTCGGATCCATATAGTATTAACGCCTTATCCATTGATTTGGCCTCAGCCTATTAAATTGGTATGATGGAGCTTGATTTGAATACCTTCTAGTTTGAGGTGGTAGATTATTGTTCCTCGGATGTGCTTGCTAGGAAGAGTTTAAAGATCGCCCTTGGTTATGGGGTGTCTGTCCTGAATTCTTTAGAATGTTAACTGCTGCCCCTTGAACCCTGGTTAATTCTTCAACCTTAATCTGGTCCTCCACTTGAGCCATTAAAGCCCCAATTTAAGGCTCTTCTTTTCGTTTTTTTATTAGCCACATCTCTTGGCAGTAATCTTTGACGAAAGGCTGCCATCATTACCAGCTCTTCATAATTATCCAAACTTTATTTTGTCAAAATAAAGCATTTCGTATAATCCTTCAACTTTTCTCCAAATGCTTACTTGTATTGGATGATTGTATCTCCATTTGACCTCATCTCCTTACTTCCAACAAACTATCTTCGAAAAGCAGTATAAAAGTCTATGAAGTTCGAAATGGATCCACTCAAAATTCGGTTATACCATTTCAAAGTTTTTCCCTTAAAAGTCTGGGAAAAAACCCGACACACTAGCTTGTTGTCGTCCTAGAAATTCATTATATAATTCTTGAATTGTTCGATGTGATCGTATGGGTCCTACATCCTATCGAACTTTTCAACTTTCAAAATGTCAAAACGCTTCGGAAGCATGATAGATCTAATCTCATTTGTAAACGGAGAATTCCTCCAATCAACACCTTGAACATACTTATCCTCGGTTCCTATTACTACATACAAATTCTGATCATCCCCATTGTACTGATTTGACGTATTTCCTTCACACCAGTTAGACTCCCTCAAACATCGAGGTACACTATCTCTTTAGCTTTATGTTCCTTCTTAGATTTGCAAGATTGATCCTTCTATTCTTTCAAAAACCTCGATATCTTTTAAAACCTGTCGAGAGCTTTCAACCTCCTCGTCACTAGATGTGATATACCTTTGTTTATCTTTTTTTCTTTTCGACAAGAATGACGTTTTTTTGGCGCTTCGAAGCACGCTTTTTCCGTTCGCTTCTAACTTGAAGATCGGTGCAAGATCAATCAGATTGATCACCAGTATTATTTTGGTAATTCATTTGCCTCACCTTGGATTTTAGCCTTGCTGACTAAATCTCTTGCTCTCTCTGATCGTATTTCTCGTTCAGAGTGTTTATCTTATCTAGAACCTGATTCATTCGAAACTCTATCTCAGATTGAGTATGATGAGTCAAAGTTTACCTCTCTTGCCTTTCATATATCCCTTGTAAATCTGTTTTCAACGTTTTGACAGTTGATCGAACCAACAGGTCATTTTCTGGATTCATTGCCAAAATTTAAGATTGTTTTTCAAGATTAATAAAATTCGAACTAGCAAAGTAGGCACCAATTGTTAATCGGTCCCAAGTGAAGTCGCCAATTTTGTGAGGTTGACTACTTAAATTGCTTTAGTTAATTGAGAAATTTCAGATTATAGAGAGAGAAATAGATTTTAGAGAGAGAAAGTCAAAGTGCTCAAATGATTTAACCCAGAAAAAACCAACCCATTTATTAGATATGTCTTGGCCGTTATATATGGGCACAAAAACTTAGCTCATAGCTGAATTTGGTTACATAAATGGGATAATTACATATTAGTCCTTGATCTAAATACATAATCTTTAATTCATCCTTTAACTTTACAACCTGTCGAAAGAAGTTTTATTCTTTACATTTTAGTCTTCTAAATTCCATTTCTTTATCACCTTGTATGCTCTTTCTAATATTGTTTGGCTATCAAATTATATTTAGATTATCATTTTCTATTCTAAGGTAAATAGTATTTTCAGCAGTAGGTTTCCTAACCATTATGTTTCACATATGGTTGATGTAACAATATGAATTATGGTTACACATCTCAACTATATATATGTTTCACCTTGTGTATTTTTTTTCATAACGAACAACATTAACTTGTTAGCGATTACTCTAGTAATCAAAATTGTATCCATATAATCTTCAAACCTCCCAAAATAAATAAAATATCAAAGATATTATATATATATATATATTAAATCTTCAGATATTTTAAATTGTATTACAATACTTTTTATTTAATTACTAGTAAATTGATTCAATTTACTGATCACTAGATACATAGGAAAAGATGAAACATGGTTATCGTTCATTACCCCTAAACTGAAATTATCATAGAATGTTGTTGAAGAAGTCAAAGAAATACCTCTAACTTTTGAATATTTAGGATTATAATTAACATTAGAAATTCATATTACTAATATGTTACAATCTAGGTGGCTCATTGTTTTAAATCTCAGATCGGGCTTAAGATCATAGAGATTGTTCAATCTCATTATCAAATATTCTTCTACAATTATAAATAGGCTCAGAGAAAGAGGGTCTCCGTGCCTGACCCCGTTAGAGGATTTGAAAAATCTATGCATTTCACCATTTAATAAAATAGAGAAACATGCAGAATCAATACTCTTAGAGAATAAACTTAGAATAAAATTGGTAGAATCTAAAAGCTTCCATAATCTTGAGTGTGAAGCTAAAAGAGAGTCTGTCAACAGGCGTTGGACATGTCCATCTTAAGCATTAAGTTTCCCCCTCTCATTTTTTTATTCAGGTCATAGACAAGATCTTGAGCTATGAGGATGTTGTCATGGATACTTATTCCTCTGAAAAATCCTCCTGGCTCCTCATAAATAATTTTGGGAAGAATAGAAGATATCCTATTATTTAGAATCTCAGAAAAGATCCTGTTCAGCATAATGCAGAGGTTTATGGGTCTAAAGTCACTCTAAGATTGAGATGATTAATCTTAGTAATGAGGCATATAGTAGTACTATGTATACGAGTAGGTATATGATGGGTTTTTGAAAAAACTCCAAATTACTTCACAGAAATCATTTTGAATAACAGGCCAACATATCTGGAAAAACTTTAGGGTAAAATAATTCATCCTGCTGAGTTATTTCGGTTGAGCGACATGTTTAATTTTTGAATGTCATCATGTATAGGTAATTTCAATAAATTTATATTATCTTCATCTGTAATTAATTTAGGAATGATGTTGTATATATTTTCGGGATCTCCTTGAGTAGATTGATTAGTAAGAATATATTTTAAATATTTTGCTGCAGAGATTCATAGATCTTTTTATGTTCTATCCATTTACCTTCAATTCTTAAGCCTTTTATAATGTTTTCCTTCTTCTTTTGTTGACATAACTATGGAAAATAGATGAGTTTCTATCCCCATTTTCATTCAGTTTAAATGATTTTTTTCTTCTAAAATATCTCTTATGTATTCTTCTGTATCGTTTTAAACCACAAACAAACCTTAAACTGTAATCCTCTCAAATATATCCCTTCATTTTAAATATAATTCTCAACACTATACGAGATTATCACATTTTCTATGGATTTATTTTCAACTTCTAAAACTATTGTACGCTTTTCATTGTTATCATTATAAATTCTTTTTTTCACAGGTTACACTTTAACATAATTTTAGAATTTATAAAACTTGAAAATATTTATAATATCAAACAGATTTTACTAGTGTAAAAGAAAAAAAAAATCAATCCTTAATATTTAGAATTTTTTATTTAAATATTTTACCGTAATTCGACATTCTATATCAATAATCATTTTCCGTTCAAAAATGAGCATCACTTTTATATTTTTCTACAACCTCAAAGTTTTCATTTATTTTCGGAGGAATTCCAAAATATTATTTTTCTTTTACAAAAAAAGAAAGATGTTGGTTTTGTTGAACACCTACCCAATCACTAATTATGTTCCATCGGCGGATAATATTGTTCTAGTACTCCTATTCAATTTTCAATAATTTATATTTACAATATCGCTAACCTTATAATTTTTTAAAAATAATTGGGATTTTTTTAATTAATGGACTAAAATTATTATTTATTTATTTATTGTATTTAAATTCTAAGATTTTATGTTTTTATAACCATAACTTGAACATTATATTCAAAAATATTATATATTTATTATGACGAATAAAACAAAATTCATGACTAAAATATTTTGAAATATTTTTAGTTATTTTTCGCAGATAATTTTTACATATTTTTAAAGTTGATAACACATTGTTTAAATTTATGAAAATGCTTTTTTTTTTGTTAAATAAATCTATTTCTGCAAGTGAAATTCACGTTTTCCGCAAATGAATGTGTAATTTTGTGTTTCGACCATTTTAAGTTTTATTTTTATATTTTATCAAATTGAGAATAAATGTTTGTTTGTGTTTTGTTTTTCTTAAGATTTCATTTTTATTTTTCTAATAAGTCATTTTGTTTAATTTATATAAGTGAATTAAATAAAATGTTTGTATTTCTATTTTGGGATTTTATTGTTGTTTTTAAAAAAAAATGGTTTGTCTAATTTCTATGCGTCAATGACAGTAAATGTTTGTGTTTGTATTTTAGGTTAATGTTTATTTTTTAGAAAATCTCTTTGATTATTTCCGTAATAAATGATAATAGATGTTTGTATATATATTTTGATATTTAATTTTTATTTTTAGAAAATCGTGTTGTATATTTCCACAAATTAACGATTTCGTGTTTTGGTTTTTTTATAAAGTCGTTTTGTCTTACTCTCATACGTGAATGACGATAAATGTTTGTATTATGGGTTTTTTGGGTTTAATTTTTCTTTTTAGTAAATAATTTCATCTTATTTCTGCAAATGAATAACAATAATTGTATGTGTTCGTATTTTAAGTTTGTTTAATCATTTTTAGCGAGTTATTTTACTTTTTCTCCGCAAATATTGTTGTCATATTTTCGCAAGTAGTTTATCGTATTTCTGCAATTGGATAACACTTTATAAATAAAATTATTTTCACAAAAGTTTTTGTCATATTTTGGCAAGTCAAATACATACATAAAACAAATATTTTTCTAAATGCGTTTGTTTTATTTCCGCAATGGTTTTACCTTATACAAACATAATACTGCTTTTTCCTAGGAAAGAAAATACTCATCGCAGCTTCTTCTAAAATTTTATAGTAAAATTAAATCGAAACCAAAAAATAATTTCAAACCATACATCCACCATAGGTGGATTCGATATATACATCGAACAAAACTTAATCAAATTATAAGATATTAAAAGTGAATCTGTATCAAAATCACTTGAAATAAGATATAAAAACTCCTACCTAGATGAATCGAAATTAGATAGAGCTCGTTCAAACAAATATAAGTGAAAAAAAATAAAATAGATTAGAAGGATAATATTGATATTTTAAAATATTGAAATAATTATTATTAATAAATAATTTAACATTGGTAATAGATAGTATTAAATAGAACTTTAGGAATTCGTTGTACACAATAATTTCAATGTTGAGTACTAATGATATTTTACCATAAAATATTATGTTTTATTAAAACATAATATGTATATATATATATATAATAAAATAATACTTTTAAGATCGTGAATTTAATAAATTTTAGCTTCAATTTTTATATAAGTAGTTCCAGATATTCTATAAGTTACCATGATTTTCATTTACAAAATTCATCTTAACAATATTTTTCTAGTTATTTTAAGTTGAAAGTAAAAATAATTTTTAAATAACACAAATATATAGAATAGTTTTATTGGGCAATTTTTTAACCGTACTAAATTTATGGTTAAATATGGATGAGTTACCATTAGATTTTCTATATTTTAAAATTATCATTTGGTATTAAAAAAATTGCACGTCATATATGACTTATTTACATCAGCCGAATTGTATGTTCAATTAGTTTAGCTATGTTCGTATAAATTATTTCATAAATCAAGCTTGTCAAATAGGATGGTCTTTAGTGTGCAAAAATATACTTCTAAATGCTTAATTATCTTCTTAAGAAAAAGTCTACATTTGAGTCTAATGCATTAAACACCAATAATGTTCTATTCGTAAATGTTAGGGTGGCGACCAAAGTCCCACATCCCACATGGGTTAAACATAGGAAGGATCAATGGAATATAAGTAAGAACATACCTCAACTAGTATGAGACATTTTGGAAGTGGACCAAATACAAAGCCGTGAGGGCAAAACGGACAATATCATACTGGTGTTGAGATCGGTTGTGTTCTTACTTATACACGGAGGTGGAATATGCGGACCGGACCCCTAATTCACAACACCCATATTCCCAACACGTGGTATCAGAGCGTCAGGCCCAGATGGAACGCGATGGTGGTAATATTCTCGGAGGTCGAACATGATGAACCAGTAGTCATGCTCAAGGTGAATGATCTACTCTATACATCCTAGTTCGGAGCGTCCATGACTCATCAAACGGTTGTACTTGATTGTAGTGGATAGTGGAGCTAAAGCGTCCATGACTCATCAAGCGGTGGTACTTGATTGTTTTATAATGGACTTGGAGAACATAGATATCAATATTGAGGATGAGGATCAAGCTTTGCTTGTATTGAGATCGTTACCAGCTCCCTATGAAAACTTCGTAGATACCATTATGTATGGTAAGGATAAGTTATCGCTAGCAGATGTCAAAGGCGCACTGATATCAAAAGAGATGAGACAGTTGCAGCCAGACAATCAAGCTGAAGGGGAAGGTCTTATGACTAGGGGAAGATCTAAAAGCAAAGCAAGTTCTTTAAGAAGGAAGAGCTGGAGGTCCAAGTCAAGGGTGAAGCACTCAAACTGTTATGAATGCGGTGAGCAGGGTCATTATAGGAGAGACTGTCCGAAACTGAATGGTAAGAAGGGAAATCAAAAGGAAAATGCAGCAAACATTGTTGAAGGTGTGAACGATTCCGACGATAGTGAAAACAGTGGTAAAGGAGATGTATTGTCCGTGACTTCAGACTTTGGGAAAAACTCTTAGGTACTTGATACTGGCGCTACATATCATATGTGTCAGTTCAAGCATTGGTTTGATACGTACAAGCCAATGCAGAGAACTGTCTATTTAGGGAACAATCATTCGTTGACTGTTGGTGGTACTGGTAACGTCAGAATCAGAATTTTTGACGGGGTTGTTAGAATCTTGACGTGCTGGCATGTTCCTGGGTTAAAAAGAAACCTGATTTCTCTTGGGACTCTAGACTCTCGGGGTTACAAGTACCATGCAGAAAATGGTGTAATCAAAGTGACAAAAGGCTCAATGGTATGTATGAAAGGAAGTTTGCAGAAGGGTCTTTACATTCTCCAGGGTAGTGTTATTATGGGCGATGCTGCAGTAGCATCATCAGGGAGTAATGGCCAAAGTAGGCAGGATCAAAATAAGTTGTGGCATTGGCGTCTTGGTCACATGAGTGACAGAGGATTAGCTGTTTTGGGAAAGATAGATTTGTTGAAAGGGTATAAAACAGAATCATTAGGATTTCGTGAGCA
Organism: Limnanthes douglasii subsp. nivea; assembly: GCA_036936605.1. NCBI lineage: Eukaryota > Viridiplantae > Streptophyta > Magnoliopsida > Brassicales > Limnanthaceae > Limnanthes > Limnanthes douglasii. Next base: position 114,176,782 of record JAUPFV010000005.1, on the reverse strand, counting down.
CTGTGTGTTTGGTAAACAAACTAGAGTCAAATTCAGCAAATCAGCTGTAAGAAATACTAAAGGGACAGTGGACTACATTCACTCAGATCTTTGGGGTCCAAACAAAATTCCATCCAAGAGCGGAGCCAGATACTACATGAGTTTGATTGATGATTATTCAAGGATGCTGTGGGTTTATTTTCTGAAAACGAAAGATGAGGCATATTCAACCTTTGTCAAATGGAAGATGATAATTGAGAAGCAAACAGGAAGAAAAATCAAACGTCTTAGGATAGATAATGGGTTAGAATATTGCAGTCGTGAGTTCAACGAGTTCTGTGAAGTTGAGGGAATAGTGCGCCATCGCACTTGTTCTAGAACACCACAACAGAATGGAGTCGCAGAAAGAATGAACAGAACGCTTTGTGACAAGGCACAAAGTATGCTCTCACATTTTGGCGTGGGAAATGATTTTTGGGCTGAAGCTATCAATACAACGTGTTACTTGGTGAATCGGTCTCCATCAACGGCTATTGATTATAAAACTCCTTTTGAGATTTGGTCTGGATCGTCTGCTGATTATGAACATTGAGGGTGTTCGGTTGTCCTGCGTATGCTCATGTGAGAGGTGGTAAGCTTGAGTCGAGGGCAAATAGATGTATATTTCTAGGATATACTACTGGAGTGAAGGGATATAGGTTATGGTGTACCTCTCCAAAGTCTCCAAGTTTTTCTCATCAGTAGGGACGTTACTTTTAATGAGTTTTCTTCTATAGACAGTCAGAAGGAAGTAGGAGAAATGATCGAATCAGGATCGGTTGTGAGTAAACAGGTGGAGCTTGAAGTAGAATCAGTTCCTAGCAGGTCCAATAATTCAAGTGGTTCTGAGTTGGATCCAGAATCAGGAGGTGAAGCGTCAGCATCAGATGATAGTGACAATGATGCTCCTGAACCAGAACAACAACCTTATAACATAACATTGGGCAGAGAAAGAAGAGATATTAGACTTCCAAAAAGGTATGAGAATCTAGTTGCATATGCTCTGTCAGTTGCAAAAGAAGTTGAGATGCAGGAACCTAGTAGCTACAGAGAAGCTATAGCGAGTTCAGAGGTAGATCGATGGATTGGTGCTATGGGGGAAGAGATTGAATCTCTTCAAAAGAATATTGTGAACGTTGGCTTAACGTTTAACAAGACCGATATTGGTGAATCACTGAATGATGTTGCAGGATCATTGGTTGGTTTTGTTGATTCTGATTTTGCAGGTGATATGGATAAAAGAAGATCTCTGACATGATATGTATTTACTCTAGCTGGGAGTGCGATCAGTTGGAAAGCACAGTTGCAAGCTACTGTAGCTTTGTCTACAACAGAGGCAGAGTACATGGCGGTAACATAAGCAGTTAAAGAGGCAATATGGTTGCAAGGTTTGGTGGCAGATTTGGGCTTGGATAGGAGTACTACAAAAGTGTTTTGTGACAATCAAAGCGCCAACACCTTACAGGGAACCAGATGTACCATGAGCTTACAAAGCACATAGATGTCAGGTATAATTTTATTCGTGATATAATATCAAAGGGAATTGTTGATGTGAAAAAAGTGTCTACACACGATAATCCAGCAGATATAATGACCAAGACAGTATCAGTTCGAAAGTTTAGGGAGTGCCTAAACTGGATTGGTGTTCGCAGTATAGAGTGAATGCCTTAAGGGCATTTGGTGAGTTAGAAGAAGAGAAGATTCTTTGTTGATAGTGAAGAAAGGATATTCGCCTCAAGGGGAAGATTTGTTGTGAATGAGTCGAATAGTGCCTTGACAGTGTACTGTGTCCGGCAGTACAGTTTTGTGTTGTGATAGTGATATTATCCAATCACTTGAGTTAGTCTTGTGGTATGATCCCATTAGGCCCATAGTCTAGTAAGTCTATTAATTCCCTATAAATAGATTATTAGGGCGACACAAAACACAATCTGAAATCTGTAACCTTTTCTATCATAGTGAAACTCTTTCTCTGGCGGCGCCCGTGGACGTAGAAAATTGTCGAACCACGTTAAATCCTTTTGTTTCATTTAAATCTTTCCTTCGTATATATTTTGTTCTTGAGCTATTTTGTGATCATTGCATAGTATTTTATATTAGTAAATAACTTTTTATTCTTTTTTCTCTCAATCATGTCTAAATCAATTAATTTTCAATGTCGGTACATCTTAGTTAGAAATTCGGAACGAAGTGGTCAAGTTTTGGCTAGAACCTCTACTTCTCACCATAAGACAAGTAAAATAGAGTTTTGGTCTTTCCAGAAGATGCTATCACAGGCACTAAAGTTGACTAGACGAAGTGTTTATCTAGTTACTACTTTTTCAAGCGGAGATCTGCCTCTCACGTTCAAGCTCTCGCAATCCAGGTATGGGGGACTTTCAGACTATAGGAATGCAAACCAACTCCCTCGGGAAATTACTTCTTCAGATCATCCACTGTCGACAACGCAACCCAGGTTCTTGAGAAAACTCTCTGATTTTTCAGCAGCCATCCAGTCTTCTTCAAGCGTTGGGAGTCCATGGAAACCTTAATAAAAGAAGTTCTTAAGGCCATACTACTGTGGGTTAAATTCCACGGCATGCCCCATGAACGGTGGTATGAGAAGGGTCTGAGCATACTTGGTAATTACCTCGGCACCTCCATTTACATGGACAGCCAAACTTCCAGTCGAACTAGAATAAACTATACTCATATATGTATCATCATTAAAGTATCCTACGTCTTTCTGTCATCTGTCACCATTACCTGCCTCGGCAAGGAACACAAATTCAAGTGGAGTTTCAGGGCCTCCCCACCATCTTCTCGAAATGGTTATCCTTTAGCCACGTCGTATCCTCTTGTTTACAACCTACAGAAGCCAACCATGTGAAACATTCCATCAGAAGACCGAGTAAAGAGCCCATTATAAACTCTGACCCACACCTCGTCACCCTCTTGGACTCCATCAACAGCGATTCAGCTCCTCCAGTAAACCAAGACAGTCTCCGTTCAATGACTAACAGGACCGACTGGACCAAACGACTGTCTTCCCCTTTGGAGTTACATTCAGCCCATGATTGGAGAACTCTCCCATCTCCCCTGGATCGTCATGGGCCATTTCAACGCAATCCGAAACCCCCATGAAAGACTAACTCTGATTCTCGGTGGAATAAATCTATATCAAATTTTAATGACTACTGCCGCTCTTCGACCTTGACGACCTTCGATCCACTGGATTCCAATTCTCGTGGTCCAGTGGTCGCAGCGAAAACCTTATCTCATCCAGAATTGACAGAGCCCTTGTCAATAATCTTTGGGAAGAATCTTTCCCCAACTCATTTGCCCACTACGACCCTCCACGTACTTCAGACCACGCCATAATTATCCTATACATAGAAACCCCGTATGAAAACCACCCAAAACCTTTCAAATACTTCAGAATGTGGGAACACCACCCAGGTTTTCCGGAGCTAATCTCCAAAAATTGGAACCTTCCTTGTAATAAAAATCCTATGAAAACTATCGTCACTAAACTCTCCAGACTCTGCCCATCGCTTGCTTTTCTAAATAGGCATGCGTTTAGAAATATCACCCTTAGAGTAAAAGAGGCTCAATATTCCATGGAAAGAGCGCAGCGGGCGCTGGCTCTTGACTCTTCCAATAGCGCCCTTGTTACTGACGAAATGGCTGCAGCCAAAACTTATATTTTTTACAACCGCGCCGAGGAATTGTTTCTCAAACAAAAGTCTAGAGAATTGTGGCTAAACGTGGAGGATAAAAACTCAAAGTTTTTTCACAACAGCATAAGAGCCCGCAGAGCTCAAAACAAAATTATATCCCTCAGCCAATCTCATCTCCAACACCTTCGTTAACCACTTCCAAAATCTCATTGGCTCCCTAAGCCCCAAAAATTATGTTGGTCCTCAAAGAACTAAAACCTTTATTAAAACCACCATTAACCACTCCTAAAAAACTGAGATGACTAAGCCTATCCTTGATGATGAGATTAAGACCACCCTTTTTGACATTGATAGCGACAAAGCCCCTGGACCCGACGGTTACAGTGCGGGTTTCTTCAATTCCTGCTGGCCCAATGTGGGCCCTGAAATTTGCGCTAGTGTCAAGCACTTCTTCCTCAAAAGGAGAATGAATAAGGACTGGAATAAAACCATAATTTCCCTCATCAAAAAATCGACTCACCATCCATACCCTCTGATTTTCACCCCATTTCTGGTTGCAATGTCACCTATAAAATTATCTCTAGAATCATTACGAATAGGATTAAACCTTCTTTATATACCTTAATTGACCCCTCCCAGTCAGCCTTCATATCGGGTTGAGGTATTGCTGATAACATTCTTCTTACCCAAGAAATCATGTATGGCTACCAAAGCAACCACAAAGGCCCTCGATGCGCCCTTAAAATCGACATCATGAAAGCTTTTGATAATATTAGCTATGAGATTGTCTTAGTCGTTTTACTAGCAATAGACTTCCCTATGAAAATGATTAATTGGATCATTCAATGTATTACCACTCCTTCTTTTGCTGTCAATATCAATGGAAAGTCCACTAACTACTCTAACGGTGCTAAGGGTCTCCTCCAATGAGATCCTCTGTTTCTTTATATTTTTATCCTCGTCATGCAGGGCCTCTTTAGTATTCTTCAGGAGAGAGCCTCGACCCCGCTTTCGGCTTCCACTGGAAATTTCAGTAGCTCAAGATCATCAACCTTTGTTATGCGGACAATCTTATGATTTTTTGGAAGTTTAATGCACATTCTATAAGTCTGATCTGTAATGGCTAATCTGAATTTGCTGAGCTCTGAGGACTCCAACTTAAACCTAATAAAAGTCATGTCTACTTCTCTGAAACTTCCCAGAACACAAAAGATACAATTTTACACATCTTCGGGTTCTCTGAGGGCTCTTTCCCGGTTAGATATCTTAGGGTCCCCCAAATCACCTCCCGAGTTACTTACAACGACTGCTGACCTCTCTTCCTAAGGATTACCAACCGAATCAACTCTTGGACGTCCAAGCACCTCTCCTACGCAGGAAGACTTCAACTCATAAAATTTGTCCTCTTCGTTAGCCAAGTCTATTAGGCCTCGATGTTCATCTTGACTGTCAGAGACCTGAATGAACTTTCTCAACTTCTTCTTCGTTTTCTCTAGTCGGGATATGAGATGAAAATCACGGGTTCTAAGATCGTCTGGGACAAGCTCACCGTGCCAACCAAGGAGGACGGCCTTGGGATCTCAAACTTAAAAATTTGGAATCAGGCGGCCGCTTTAAAACCTTTTCAGGTGTATTCTCACCAAAAACAAAAACTCAATTTTGACTCAATATATCCTAACGGAGCGTATAAAGAACAAAAACCTATGGACTATCCCTAACAAAAGCAGTGCGAGCTGGTGTTGGAGGAAAATCCTCAAACTCCACAATCAGGAGACTCACTCCTATAAAGTCCAAATTGGCAATAGATCAGATACATCTATCTGGTTTGACCCTTGGCTCTACAATACATCCTTAGTCAACCGCTTTGGTCACAATATTACCAATCTCTCCATGCTAAGGAACATTTCCAGAGATGCAGACCTAAACTATAATGGCAGATTGGTCTGGCCCGCCAATGCTAGGGCGCCTGGCCGACAATCTCACCGGCACCTGACTGAGATTAGAAATGCGTTTGCCAACCTTCCTTCGGTTACTCGTACAAAAGATACTTTTTTATGGATTCCAAACAAATCGAAGCCTCAATTCACGATTAGCAGTACTTACATTTGCAATCATACCGTCAAGACCTAAAGTCCCCTAGGCACCCTTATCTGGAACAAATACTTGATCCCAAGATATTCTTTCATCATTTGGCTGGCTATCCACAACAAACTTACCACTCCTGACGAACTCATTGGTTGGGGGCATCAACACGCCTCAGAACTGCATCCTTTGCTCCTCCACCAATGAGACACTTGATCACATTTTGACTGTTTGTCCCTATACTGCTTCTATTTAAGAAACCATGCCTCGAAAGCTTAACATCCACTTCGCCTCCACGAACTGCTGCGCCTGGATTGAGGAGGCTTGCGCTTGGAACCCCTCCAGTAATGGCATGGGCCATACCTGGTGTACCGCCTTCTGCATCGTAGTTTACTACATTTGGCATTAAATAAACTCTAGAATTTTCAATGACAAAAAATTCCTTGGATCAAGCATCGACCATCACGTTTTCTCGGACCTTCTCTACCGCTACCATGGCGCCAAGGTCAACCTTCCCTTGTAATAGGAAGTTCTTTAAGATTTGGTCTTACTTTTTTATTGTAAGTTCTGTACTTGTACCTGAACTATCCAGGCCCCACGTCCGATTGTAATATTATATATATATATATATATATATTACACACACAAAATAAAGTTTTGATTAGTGTACTCTCTTGGAGTGTTGAACCCTCGAGACCACTGTTAATATGTTTAGCCACTTCTCGCTTTATCTTTGAAGGAGGCGTCATAGCTTCTCCAAAAACGTTTGATCATTGGTTTATACTTAAGTATTTTTTTAGGAAAAACATAGATTATTTTATTGCCTTAATTCGATAAAAGATAACTACTAGAAAATTTTAAAATTGAAACCGATTATCCTTAGTGATTATCTTTGTGCCTCCGAATCTATAATAATTTTTTAATTGAATAAGCTAATAACTTTAAGCCTCCACCTCTAACTATTCTGAAAAGTAGGCAGAAAATAGTAGGAAAAAAATAATCAATTAAACTGAAAGACGTTATAGGTGAAATTTTTTTTAACTAATTTTAATTTCACGTAGCAGCTCGACAGTAAGTACACATACCATTGACTAAATTTATAAAAAAATCATATTGAAAGACTATAATCGAAACGTTTTGAAATCTAAACACTATATAGAAAAACATCATAGTCGAAAATATAATACACCAATTTAAACCTATATAAATATGTTTCTTATTTTAGATACTTATGAATAAATAAATATTATTTTAAAATAATTTAAATATCAAATTTATTTTCCAAATAAATTGTACTGTATTAAAAAAGTATTTGAAAATTTATTCATATTAAATCTAATTTTTTTTTAAAAAGATTTGATCGTATATTTAAATTTGAAAAAATTAATTTCACAACGACTAATAACTTCTTATGTATCTTGAATTCTTTCATTTTATAGTGCTGAATTAATTCTGATGCCCGCATTAATGGTTTTTGCTACAGGTAAAGGGTGGAATTCTAGTTCCAGGGTTTGGAAAAGATAACATCTTCTACATTCATAGGGTTAGTTCTTGTTAGTATGCTACAACTTGAAGAGCTTATTAAAAAAACAGCTAATTTTTCTAGAGAGAGAAACTCTCTAGAGTTTTTCACTGCATTTTCAAAATTCTTGTTCCTAGCTCTAATTCACAGAATCTCAATCTCTAATCCCTTATCACAAGTTATTCTCAACAATTCTTAGCTTTGGAAGGGAAAAAACCATCCTAGGTTCATCTTCCTCCCAAGTCTCCCGGTCACACGAAGACGTCGTTAATGGCGACGATTACTCCTCTCCCAACGTCATTAATGGCATCCTGTCCTTCTCTCTCTCCCTCTTGACGAGCGGCTTCTCCATCGTTATAGGTACCATTAAAGGTAAACTACTCTCTCTCTATAATCAAGACCATAACCCCTACTATGTCTCCCTCTCTTCCCTGCCTTAACTCCTCTGTCACCGCACCCTCGATCCCAACAATTCCTCTCTCCTCTTTAATGCTTCCTAAAGTCGTGCAAGAAACCCTTCCCTCTCCCCCATGCACCTACCTTAGCGACTTCATCTCTTACTCTTCTCAACCAGAGCTTTTAAATCTCACGACCTCCTCCAACTGGTCCTCATCCCTTCTCCATTCTCTCTCCTCTCTCGCCTTTTCCCTTTCTTCTTTGGGGAACTTCTTAAAAACTGCCCAACCTCCTACCCTTTATCTCAAGAAACTCTCCATCTTCCCACCCTTTAATCCACCACTCTTATCTCTTATCCATCCCCTCTCCCTTAAAAATGGTTGAAACATGTAGGAGTTCCTCCTCTCGCCAGTCCAACCGGAAAATAACACCCCGTTTTAATGAAAAAGCTTCATCCCCTCCTGCTTCTCCGATTACCATAACTTCAATCCCTAACACTACACTTTCCTTTAAAACCAAGGCCTCCTCCCTTACGTCTTCCTCGCCGCCTTCCACCGGCATGCTTGGCCTCCCTCTTTCGGTCCATAGTTCCTCTCCGCCCCATGTCCGCTCCCTCCATCGAGAGGTGAGAGAGAGACCTCTCCTCTCTCTCTCTCCCCTAGGATCAAGAATCAGCCTGCATGCAACCTCCAAGGAAGAGGACCCCTATGAAATCAACCATTCTCTGTATCTCTCCAGAAAACTACATCTCCAGGCCTTGCTCAACAACAATGAGAAGCTGTTAAATGCCATCTCCGCCCTTGACGTCCCCACTCAAATCGTGCAGCCTTCTCCCGGTTCCGGTGCAAAGGCCTTCCTCCATGGTAGTGAATCTGCCCAACCTCCAGGTACTTATTGTCCAAGAAACGTGCAATCACCCATGTTCAAACCCTAGAAAACCAAGTGTGGAGCTCCTTCGAGCTCCAGGAATATCAACCGACCCCCTCCAGACACTACTTCTTCAAATTCTCCTTGGCCAACAACGCGACGGAAGTGCTTGAAAAATCTCCCTGGTTCTTCAGTAGCCACCCCATCTTCCTTAAGAGGTGGGATCCCAAGGAAACTCTTACCAAGGAGGCCCTAAAACCCATCCCCCTTTGGGTCAAGTTCCATTGAATTCCCCACGAGATTTGGTCGGAAAAAGGACTGGGTATCCTTGCAAGCTACTTAGGGACACCGATCTACGTTGATAGCCAAACTGCTGACAAATCAAGACTCAACTATGCCAGCATTTACATAATCATGCAAGCCTCCGCCGACTTCCCATCCTCCATTTCCATCTGATGCCTTGGGAAGGACAACATAATCCAAGTGGATTTCCAAGGCCTCCCGACTATATGCAATTGTTGCGCCTCCTTTGGGCATGCAGCAGCCGCCTGCCATGTCTCCGTTGACGCTCCATCCACAGCTCCTCTGATCCGCCGACCAGGAAAAGAACCAATGTCAAACTCTAATCCATCCCGCATGGCTCTCTCAGAATACAGTAACAGTGAATCAACATCCCCAGACACTCTCCATCGTATGACCATACCCCTATAATCCTCCATCTCACCTCTCCTTTCATTCCGCCCCCCAGACCTTTTAAGTATTTTATCATGTGGAAGCTCCACCCCAGCTTCCATGATTTGGTTACCAAAAGTTGGTCCCTCCCTTGCCCTCAAATCCCTATGGAAACTATTGTCTCCAAGCTCGCGAGGCTCTCCCCCATCCTCTCTTTCCTCAACAAGTGGGAATTTAGCAATATAAGCCTCAGAGTTGATGAGGCAAAGGCCGCCCTTGACCTTGCTCAAGAAAACTTTTTCTCTGACCCGTCCAGCCGAGCCCTCATCTCCGCTGAGAAGGAGGCCTCTAATTCCTATAGTTTTTTTCACCCGGGTTGAAGAATCTTTCCTCAAGCAAAAGTCCAGAGAATCTTGGCTCAAGCTTGGGGACAAAAATACCAGAAATTTCCACAATAGCATCCGTCCTCACCGAGCTCGCAATAAGATCCTCTCTATTACCACCCCGGGAGGAACTTTGAGTTCCAATCCTCATACGATCTCTACCACATTCTATAACTTCTTCCTCCATCAGCTAGGTTTCTCTAGCAATAACGACTACCCTGGCCCGGATAGAATCAAGACCTTAATCAACACCACCTTCCCCCTGACCTTAGAGCCAATATGATAAAGCCCATAACGGACTCCGAGATTAATGTGACCTTTTTTTACATCAATAGTGACAAAGCCCCGGGCCCCGATGGCTACAACACTGATTTATTTAAAGCCTGCTGGAATATCGTTGGCAGCAACATCTGCGCGAGTATCAAGCATTTTTTCTGTAAAGGAAATATGAACCCTGACTGGAATAAAACCATAATCACCTTTATCCCAAAAACTGACTCTCCCTCGCACCCCTCTGACTACCGCCCGATTGCTTGCATGTCCAGATAAGATCACATTTATTCGCGTTTGATTATGTCTAGCGCATCACATATTCTCATTCTTATTTGATGTATGGAGCATGTGCAACTTCATTTGTTGACGAGTTATTCCAAGAATATAAATGCTACCGTTCTTCTCTATGGTCAGTAAAGCTTCTTACAACTCACAGACCTTTGGTCTTGCCTATGGTGAATTTGGTTATGTTTTGTATTTTTAGCTTGAGTTTCTAAAAAACTTACACAATGGGTAATAGACTCAAATACGGTTTCAATGAAAAATTATAGTTCCTCTAGTTATGAATACTTTACTCAAAAAAAATTGAAAGTTTAAAACATCAATCGGAATTTCATATACATATAAACTTATAACATGTTATTGCTTGGTGTATTTATTTTTCTTATTGTTAAGGATTATATGCCACTAATTTTGTGCCACCTGATCATTACGATTTTTTAACAAGATAAGATATTCTGATATGTATAATATCGATAGTTTGTAATAATCATATATAATGATATAAAAGTGTTGGTCGGTTATTAAAAGATCAAGCAATTAAACGTAATATAAAAGGGCTATGGTTTTCTTATTGTTTGAAATTTTAGCATCATAAAAAAGATGTCATATTAATGTACACTTCTTGCTTTTAATTATAAGTCTAATTAATTTTATAATAATTCTACGAATTAGATGTTTGTGTGACATTTACATTTTATTTATAGGTTTCGAATAATAAAAAGTAATACACTAGAAATTCGATTCAGTTAAAAATAAAAGTATATTTGTCATTGCAGCGCCGTGATAACTGTAAAGCCACCACTGTTGTAACACATCTTAACACTATGGTTAGTGTTTTGTTGCTACAATGTTGAATTTGTTTACATGACAATGTTTCGATTTTCAAAACACCTTAAAATTTTCTTTTTGACTTGAATAAGAACTTTTTTTTCCAGTAATTCAGATCTGAATATTTTAGTCATGCTTTACCAATCATATTAAAGAAACAATTGATGACACACAGTAAAACTTAAACCATGTTTTTCAAAAGTTTTTAACCCCAAAATAAATATTTTATACTCAACATCAATATATAAAAATGTTGTATAATCAACATCTAATGTATGACTATTGTATATTCAACAAAAATATTTTATATATAATATATATATATATATATTACTGTGCTTTCATAATATGTTTATTTTTGATAAAAAAAATTAATTTAATCTAAAGTTTATTTAACAAATATAATTCACATCGATATCAACTTAACAAAAATTAGAAAGAACAAACAACCACATTTGTGAGTATGTGATGATATCAAACCCGCCTTAAATGTGATAAATAAGATTTTGATAAGTAAAGTATATAAATTGAAGCTTGATTTCTCGACATGGAAACAATAACTAGATGAACTAAAAATAATTCCCCATTAAGCTTCAAGACTTTTGGAAATGTTATCCCTCCCGAGTATGCGATTCAAGTTCTTGATGAACTAACCCAATAAAATGCTATAATCTATATTGGTGTAGGATAACATCAAATATAGGCTCCTCAGTTTTACAACTACAAAAAATCGCTTCCATTGCTAACTTTAGATGGGCTCGGAGCTATGGTTTTAGGTTATCAACTACAATGAGAGATGTCGTTGCAAACCCTGGTGCTGTCATCATGGACATTAACAGTGATGTTAGTTTGATCATGGATGTCTAATAATTGGAAACAATTCGAATATAAAATATGCTGGTGTAAATCATGTTGTTAAATATAAACATCGGATATGATTATGCAATCAGAAGATCGATTAGACAAGGAAAATAGAGCTCACACTTATCTCAAAAACCCATCAAAAGACTCTGAAATATTTCATGATATGTGCAACTTTATCAAAGCACGCGACATACCCTAAGATCGTGTGACGAGGAAAAACATCTTATGGTTGCGCTTCCGAAAATGTCGAAAACACCAAGATATTATTTATTATACATAATTATATCTCATTTAGAGCATGTGTTGCATATGATCCCCAGTGATTGTTCATTCAACGATCTGATAACGAAGGGTGATAGTATAATAAAGTATTAACATTTTATGAACACGAAGATCTTTGAGTTATTTATGTATCTTCTAGCCTATTGGAGATATAAAATTTATGGTATGATAATATATATATATATATATGTTGGAATTTCTCCATTAAGTTGGACCGTCACATGTCGTATCGATGTATCGAACTATCGTTAATATTAGTCCAATAAAAGTAATCATAAAGAAAAGAACGGACTAGTAGATACAATATGTATCATAGAGGTAATTGTATAGATACCAGGTTTAATTCTGAATATTCTGAATGATTGGATTCAGAAATAAACAACTTAAGCAAAACGTAAAGTTTTCGGGTTATTTTGTAAAACAAAATAATACCGGGTTATGGTCCCTAAGAGTGGCAATTTAATAAGGACTGGTCTTCTTACAGACAATTAAGAGAGAAGAACCGTTACTGGTCTTCATTAAGTAACTGTCTGGAAGTTACAGACAATTAAGAGAGAAGAACCGTTACTGGTCTTCGTTAAGTAAATGTCTGGAAGTTACAGACAATTACTTAATGAAGAACCGTTTTCTCACTTTAGTTCTATATAAGAATGAGTTTCTCATTCTTGAAAGAAACGAAAGAAAATACAGAGAGAAAATCCTTTAAGAAAAACAAATTGATTCTTCCTTCGAATCAATTACGAAAGTGTGTTTTGGTTGCCATCTCTTAAGAGAATCAATAACCTAGCAAAGGATCGTCGATCATCTGCTCTAAGTCAGGAATCTGAAGATCAAAGAATGTCTACATCATGTAAATATTTATTCCGCATTATTATAGGATGATTTAACTTCATGGTTCAATAAGTTAGATTAGAAATCCGTATAAGTATTTCTATCAAGTGGTATCAGAGCCACCATGAAATTAAATTCTTAGTTTTTCAGATTATAAAATTAGATCATATATATTAGATCTATATATTAGATATGATGTCGGTTATCGGAAATTACGGTGGTATAATTATATATGCACTTAAAAGATCCCGTATGCGGCTACTATAATTAATATAATTAAATTAAAATCTGAAATTATTAATTTAGTAACTGTCCTTTTGCATAAAGAATAGGCGAAATATACGTGACCATCGATAAATGTGTAATTAATTTTTCTTATATATTATATAAAGTTATAAGTGAATTATTACGAGAATTATATTATATCATTGAAGTTTATTATATATATAAATATATATTATAGTATATATATGAATAAGTTTTATATATAAATAAATACTATATTATAATATATATTAAGAATTATATTATAATATAATTAAAGATATATTACAATATAATTAAAGATATATTATAATATATTAAATTTAAGGTGTAAATTTAATTTAATTAAAGATATATTATAATTAAAGATATATTACAATATAATTAAAGATATATTATAATATATTAAATTTAAGGTGTAAATTTAATTTAATTAAAGATATATTATAATTAAAGATATATTACAATATAATTAAAGATATATTATAATATATTAAATTTAAGGTGTAAATTTAATTTAATTAAAGATATATTACAATTAAAGATATATTATAATATAATTAAAGATATATTATAATATATTAAATTTAAGGTGTAAATTTAATTTGATTAAATTATACATAGACTACGAAATAGTTTGGACATTAAGTAAGGTAGTCGTATAGTATTTTTCGAAATAATTAGCATGTTTTAAGTTGTCCGAACTTCGGTAAATAATTAATGATTCAATATATCGCCAAAGTGATCCCTATTGCTGAATTAATTATTTTAGAGTTTTGACAAGTCTATGATTGACAAGTATGTAAATTTTAATCGGCCCAAAGGAAGGTTAATGTTTGACATAGTTAATCTTAGACACGAGATAGTTATTTGTGAATTGATCATTAAGAAAATTGAACTAGGAAAAAATCGGCCCAAAGGAAGATTTTTTTTTTCTTGTCAATTAGAAGGATCGACATTAATTATGCTCAAACTCATACATATACAAATTAATATGCTTGCCCAAAGGTATCTTATTGATGTTGTAAGAGTATGTTTTATTATGCTATGTTTATTTGTTAAATACTATGGAGGTTATATGTTAAGGGATGTTTTTGGCTATTTTGTTATGTTAGCAAATTCGTATTTCTATAACCCGGAAGGCAAAAAGGCACCCATACTTAATGGGAGCAACTTTGAGCTGTGGAAAGAAGATATGTTGCTGCACTTGATGTGCCATGATTACGACTTAGCATTAAGGGTCGATGAACCTAAACCTCTGACTGATGACAGTTCTCCTACGGAGAAGAAAGAGTCAGAGGCGTGGGAAAAGTCGAACAGGATAAGTCTAGGGATCATGAAGCAAGCAATTCCATTAGCATTCCGTGGTGCAGTTTCACCTGAGATCACTAATGCGAAAATATTTCTCGAAGAGGTAGAGAAATGTTTTGCCAAGAACAATAAAGTAGAGATTAAGACGCTGCTTATTAAGCTAGCCTCTATGAAATATCGTGGCAAAGGGACTGTTCGTGAGCACATCTTGGAAATGTCAAACATCGCTTCCAAACTGAAAGCACTTTTGATTGACCTTCCCAAAGATGTTGTGGTAAGCTTTGCTTTTCACTCTTTCCCTCCTCAGTATAAGAACTTCGAAACTTCTTATAACTGTCAGCGCGAGAAATGGACTCTCAACGAGCTCATCTCTCAGGCAGCGCAAGAGGAGGAAAAGATGAAGCAAGAACATCCAGAAGTGCAAATGGTGAAAGCTCAGGTGGATAAGGGAATTAAGAGAAAGTATGAAGGTTCAGATGCACATGCATCCGGTTCGGGACAAAAGAAGCATAAGGGTACGTCTGGTAAAGGGCGTTGCTTCCATTGTAAGAAACCGGGGCACTTTAAGAAAGAATGTGAAAAATGGAGGGCTATGATGAAAGCCAAAGGTATTTTCACTTCTATGGTATGTTCTCAGATCAATTTAGTTTCAGTGCCAAGAAATACTTGGTGGGTTGATACAGCAGCAACAACTCATGTTTGTATTTCTTTGCAGGGTATGATAAGAAACCGAAGCCTGAGTGATGGTGAAACATCCATCTATACAGCTGATGGCAATTCGTGTTTAGTTCATTCTATCTGTGATTTTCGTTTGTTGCTTACCAGTGGACATTTTTTGTATTTAAAAGACGTATTATATGTACCTTCTTTTCGAAGGAACCTAATTTCTTTTCCTTTGTTGGACAAATTAAGTTATTCTTGTCTATTTGGAAATGAAAGTTTATGTCTTTATTTACATGGTAATGTTGTTGGTTCTGGAAAGTTAATAGCAAATGATAACTTGTATTTATTGGATACTATAAAGGATCACAAAGAGATAATGAATGTAGATGTACCTGGAAAACTAAATTGTAAAATGGAAAAATCAGCAAAACTTTGGCACAAGCGATTAGGTCACATTTCTAGAAATAGAATTGAAAAGCTTGTTTCAGAAGGTTTATTAAGTGAACTGGATTTTTCGGACTTTAACGTTTGCGTTAAATGTATAAAAGGAAAACAGACCAAAGCGAAACGATTAGATGCATACAGAGCGAAAGGGGTCTTGGATTTGATACATACAGACATTTGCGGTCCGTTCCCTAGAGCATCATGGAACGGCCAACGATATTTTGTATCTTTCATTGACGACTTTTCACGATATGGGTATCTATATCTCATTCACGAAAAATCAGAGGCCATTGACAAGTTCAAAGTCTTTAAGGCTGAAGTTGAAAAACAACTTGGTAAAGACATTAAGTGCGTCAGATCGGATCGTGGTGGTGAATACTACGGGAGATATGATGGTTCAGGTGAACAACGTCATTGACCGTTTGCAAAGTTCCTAGAAGAGTGTGGTATAGTCCCTCAGTATACGATGCCGGGTTCGCCCAACATGAATGGAGTATCTGAGAGACAAAACTGTACATTAAAGGATATGGTAAGAAGTATGATTAGTCATTCAACATTACCTATATCACTCTGGGGAGAAGCAATAAAATGTGCGACCTACCTACTTAATAGAGTTCCGACGAAAGCAACTACTAAGACACCGTATGAACTTTGGACTTGGCGTAAACCTAGTTTAAAACATTTACATGTTTGGGGATGTCCAGCTGAAGCGAAGCCTTATAGGCCGAATGAAAAGAAATTGGACTCCAAAACGGTTAGTAGTTATTTCATCGGATATCCCGAGCACAGTAGGGGTTTTAAGTTTTATGATCCTTCCACAAAGAATATATTTGAGACGGGTACAGCGAAATTCTTTGAGGATATAGAGTTTGGGGGGAAGAATTTAGTAACGAACATTCATTTTGAGGAAAAATCAATAGAGATTCATGAAGGTTCTAACAATGATACTATAGTGTCGGATGATGATATGGTAATTAGAAGGCCAATCATCACTTCAGATTCGTTAGAACATATAGATACTCAAAATGATGTTAATCTTCCTCCTATGGATGTTGTTCCAATGGAGAAAAATGAAGTTTTTCAAGAAGAACAAACTCTATCTCCTCAAGAAGTTCAAGTGCAAAATGAAGAAATTATGCCTTTGCGTAAATCTACTAGAGAAAGAAAGAGCGCTATATCTTCAGACTATATAGTGTATCTTCAAGAACATGAAGAATTTTATGGTTCAACAGAAAACGATCCTTTAAGTGTTCGTGAAGCAATGAAAAGTTCTGATTCTCACTTCTGGATTAAAGCAATGAACGAAGAGTTTAAATCAATGCAAGATAACGCGGTATGGGAGCTTGTTCCATTACCTGAAGGAAAGAAGCCGATTGGTTGTAAATGGATTTTTAAAACCAAACGGGATTCTAAGGGTAATGTGGAGAGGCATAAAGCGCGACTTGTAGCTAAGGGTTTTACTCAACGTGAAGGGATTGACTTTAAAGAAACCTTCTCTCCAGTTTCTTCGAAGGATTCTTTTTCGGACAATCATGGCATTAGTTGCACACTTCGACCTTGAGCTCCATCAAATGGATGTAAAGACCGCCTTTCTTAATGGATACATTGAGGAAACGATCTATATGTTACAACCTGAAAACTTTGTCTCTGGTGATCCAAAGTCGACGGTATGTAAACTGAAGAAATCTATTTATGGTCTCAAGCAAGCGTCTCGACAGTGGTATCACAAATTCCTTGAAGTTATTGTCTCATTTGGTTTTGAGATAAATTCGGTAGAGGATTGTGTGTATCAAAAATTCAGTGGGAGTAAATTCATATTTCTAGTGCTGTATGTTGATGACATATTATTGGCCACGAACGATAAGGAATTGTTACATACGACCAAGAAATTTCTTTCGGACAAATTCGATATGAAATATCTTGGTGATGCATCATTTGTGTTGGGAATTCAAATTCACAGGAATCGATCTCATGGAATTTTGAGTTTATCACAAAAGGCGTATATTGAGAGTATGTTACAACGTTACGGGATGGCTAACAGCAAAGGAAAGGAAACCCCTATATCAAAAGGTGAAAAGTTTAGCCTTAAGCAATGCCCAAAGACAAAACTTGAGATTGAGGAAATGCAAAAGGTTCCATATGCTTCGGCTGTTGGAAGTCTGATGTATGCTCAAGTTTGTACACGGCCAGACATTGCTTTTGTGGTGGGTGTGTTAGGGAGATACGTAACTAATCCGGGGATGGAACACTAGAAAGCAGTCAAAAGAGTTCTCCGGTATTTGCAACAAACAAAACATCACAGGTTAACATATAAGAAGTCGGATAAACTGGAGGTCATAGGGTATTCCGACTCGGATTTCGCCGGATGTGAGGATTCTCGTCGTTCAACCTCAGGCATTATATTCCTTTTAGCGGGAGGTGCAATATCATGGAAAAGTTTTAAACAAACACTCATTGCATCTTCCACTATGTTTGCAGAATTTGTTGCTTGTTTCGAGGCATCCAATCAGGCGCTTTGGTTGTAAAATTTTGTCACAGGACTGCGAATCGTAGAAGGGATAGAAAAACCCCTTAGATTATATTGTGACAATAACTCGACAGTTCAGTATTCTAACAGTAACAGGAGCTCGGTTAAGTCCAAACATGTAGATATCAAGTTCCTGTCTGTTAAAGAGAGAGTACAAAGTGGTCAAATTAGTGTGGAGCACATAGGGACAAACTCAATGTTAGCAGATCCTCTTACGAAGGCATTAGTACCTAAATTTTTTATTGAACACACCATTAACATGGGTGTTGTGTACTTAAAGGATTATTAGTTTCAGTGGGAGTTTGTATTAAGCTATTAAATTTGTTTGTATTGTGATATTCGCGAACTTAAGGTCATTAATGCAAACATATTTATATACAAGTTTTCAGTGTGCTCTTGTATTTTATTATTCGTACTCTGCTGTAAGTAGACCTCCAATTAAGTGGGACTAGTTAAGAATAGATATGTAAGATTACATTTCATACTATTCTTATGCTATGCACCATGATAGATCCACGTAGTTGATTGTTGCGATATCGTGATTACTGATGCATCTATTTGCGGCTTGAAATGCATTGATGATGACTTTAGTCCTATGTCGTCAATAGTCATTTACGAGATTGTTAAGGTTATCTATGTGACGATAGAAATTTAGAACGTTCATTAAGTGGATGCATCTTATAGTAGCATATGATGATCCAAGTGGGAGATTGTTGGAATTTCTCCATTAAGTTGGACCGTCACATGTCGTATCGATGTATCGAACTATCGTTAATATTAGTCCAATAAAAGTAATCATAAAGAAAAGAACGGACTAGTAGATTAAATATGTATCATGGAGGTAATTGTATAGATACCAGGTTTAATTCCGCATACTGTGACTTAAGCAAAATGTAAAGTTTTGGGGTTATTTTGTAAAACAAAATAATACCGGGTTATGGTCCCTAAGAGTGGCAATTTAATAAGGACTGGTCTTCATTAAGTAACTGTCTGGAAGTTACAGACAATTAAGAGAGAAGAACCGTTACTGGTCTTCATTAAGTAACTGTCTGGAAATTACAGACAATTAAGAGAGAAGAACCGTTACTGGTCTTCGTTAAGTAAATGTCTGGAAGTTACAGACAACTTAATGAAGAACCGTTTTCTCACTTCAGTTCTATATAAAAATGAGTTTCTCATTCTTGAAAGAAACGAAATAAAATACAGAGAGAAAATCCTTTAAGAAAAACAAATTGATTCTTCCTTCGAATCAATTACAAAAGTGTGTTTTGGTTGCCATCTCTTAGAAGAATCAATAACCTAGCAAAGGATCGCTGATCATCTGCCCTAAGTCAGGAATCTGAAGATCAAAGAATGTCTACATCCTGTAAGTATTTATTCCGCATTATTATAGGATGATTTAACTTCATGGTTCAATAAGTTAGATTAGAAATCCGTATAAGTATTTCTATCAAAATATATATATATATATATATATATATATATATATATATATATATTTAAAATTATTATTTAATCCATGAATATTTGATTATCAAACAATTTGTTTTTCGTTTTAAATCTTAGAGTTTTGGGTTTTTTTATATGAACTCTTTAATTCATGTAATCTTCTTGATAGAGTAAATCATTTATGCAAAGGTTAAATTTATTAAATAAAAATATTTAATAAAACATTAACGTTTAAAAATAATAATATATAACATCAATATATAAATATTATATATTTAACATCAATATATATTTTATATTTAACATCAATATATAAAAAAAATATTATGATATTTCCATATGTTTAGTTTTTATATTTTTAACAATTTTGATTCAACCTAAAATATATTAGTTTATAAAATTACGAAGATATTGAATGAAATTATTATCTTGTTAGACATTTGAATATTGTTTAGATATTTTGAAAAATAAATTCATAAGATTCACTCAAAATTTAAATTTTCCTATAAAAAAAATATTATAACTAAAATGAAGATTTAAAAATAAGTAAATAAACCATTAAATACAAATAATATCAAAGCTAAATGGAGTATATGTGGGAATATTGTATATAGATAGACAAAGGAACATTGACATTCACTTTTTCTCTATATAATTAGGGTTACATTTATGCTGCTAAGAAATCAGTGCTCTGTTTTGTAAATATGTAAACTCTCATTTTTAGCTTTGTAAAATTACTAAAATATACTTTTTTTCTTTTTTTTTCCAAGAAAATGCATTTTTATTAATATATAAAAAGCTTTACAAATGTTAGATGAGTTATAACTCATTTTATACAGCTTTTACTTTAACTATTTTCATTAATCTATATGTTCTTCCTTGTCTCCTCTTGCATCCTTCTCTTCTCCAACAAGTCCTCCCATGCCTCATTCTATATCCTTGCTGCTGATGTCCTTCTTTTACATGCCTCATTCCATGTCTCTTCTCTTCTCTTCTCTTCTTATGCAAATCTCTTTCCATGTCCTTATTCTGCAAACCAAAGCTGTGTATTGTTCCTTAACTTGTAAAACAAAACATGCTGGTCAAGTTTCCACTTGCCAAAAGGGTTAATCATCATCAAAAAATCTAAAGTAACCTAGATTTAATGATTCCAGTAATGTTATTGCATTTAATTCATTCAAAGGATGTATTGTTTCAACCATGAAATTAGAATTCACTTTCAGCGCATGTTTTGCCACCCAATCAGCAGCAAAGTTTTGCTCTATATATATATATATGTTTTAAGGTCATTTGTGGCTTAATCAAAGATCTACAATATGTAAGCATTTGGTCTAAATACCAAGGATAATCGCCATTTGCAAGCATATTAAATAAGCTAAGACAATCTGTCTCAATATTAACAAACAATAGATCATGATCCTTACAATACATCAGCCCATTTATTAAAGCTAAAACCTCAACAGTGAGGGAAGAACACTTCCCAAGTAGATCACCTTTAGCTATTAAGGTCATTCCTAAACTATTCCTAATTATAAAACCAGAACTAGCCTCACCATTGTTCAGAACAGATCCATCACAATTCATTTTAAGTCTGTTATAATCAGGCAAAGACCAAACAACATACATACATGATTTTGTATATTTAACATGATTAAAGCACTTCAAGTCTTTAGCTAAATGCAGATCTTTAGACCAATGCTTCCTAGACAACCTCAAACCTGAATCTAAAGATGCAAGCATGAATAGAATATAATTAACTATCCTTTTGGGAGATAAGGGTTTATCTTTATGCTTACAACTATTTCTAGCATGCCAAATAGAATATACAATCAATGCAGGCAGAATTGTTCTAATATGTATTCTTTTAGATGTAGACAGTAGCCAAAGGTTAACAATGTTATTCACTGTCATATGTCTACCTATATCTATCCTGAACATATCAAAAAAGTAGGACCAGGTATACCAAGCAGACTCACATGACACAAAAACATGATTTAAAGTTTCTAGATTCTGGCAACTAGAGCATTTAGATGCTAAACAAAAACCAATCTGTTGCAGCTTAATATCTGTACTTAGAATTTTATTCAGTACTCTCCAAAGAACAAAAGAACATTTTTTTGGTGAGATATTATTCCAGACTTTATCTTTTATTTGTGACTCTATGGCTTTAATCTTTACTTCATTAACAGTTCTCTTTAGATTGAATTTTCCATCAATTGATAGTTTCCAGATTATAGAATCAGATAAGCATGTGTTAAAATTAACTTTAGTGATTTCATTTACATAATTAACAGGCAACATACTTAACAACTTATCAGAGTTCCATACATCATCTATCCAATACTCCTTAATCTTTGTTTGGTTATAGTGTATAGAATTACTTGCTGTTAAAGTTATTAAAGGTTTGGAACTATACCAATGATCTAACCAAAAATCTGCATTACCATTACCTACTTTCCATCTTATATGTTTTTCAGCACTTTCCCTAACTTCATACATTCTCTTCCAAATTTTAGAGTCTGTTATTTTCAATGTTGATTGTAAAGGATGTAAGTTATTACAGTACTTTGAATGCATCATGTTTGACCAAAGTGTTTTATTTTCCCTAAAGTTAAACCAGAGTTTAAATGAAAAAGCAGTTTGTAAGACCAGAGTTTAAATGAAAAAGCAGTTTGTAAGTCTCTTATGCTTCTGATATTTAATCCATTCTCTTTATATGGCTTACATACTTTATCCCAAGTAGACCATACTATATGTTTATCAGTTTCACTAGACCCCCACAAAAACTTATTAAGAAGCTTCTCAATCCTAGATATAGTTTTTAAAGGTAACTTAATAGATTGCAGATAATATATAGGGTATGACATAAGAACAGAATTTCTTAAGGTCATTTTGCCTCAGAATGATAGCTTTTTAGAATTCCAATCTAAAATTTTAGCTCTTATCTTATCTATTAACTTCTCAAAATGAATTGAATGGTTATTTGTGTGAATTTGAATACCTAAATAAGTAAAAGGAAGATCAGAATGTTTAAAGCCTAAAATAATTTCTAAAGAAGTTATTCTTGATCTATTCATTATTAAAGGAGTTATGAAAATAGTCTTTTGTGTATTTACTTGTTCACCAGATAGGGCTTGATAAGATTCTAAAAACTCAATTAACTTTTTTATATTTGTTTGAGAACCATTAACAAATAGAATAATGTCATCAGCATAAGCTAAGCAGTTAATTCTCACTAAAGTTTTCATGTTATAGGCCATAGAGCTATGTTGATCTATTAAGTTATTAATACCCCTAATTAAAAATTCCTCTGCTATAATAAAGAGATAAGGAGACATAGGGTCTCCCTGCCTAATTCCATTAACAGATTTAAAGAAACCGTAAGTATTCCCATTAACTATAACTGAGTACCAAACATTTTCTATGCTTTTCTTAATCAACCTAATAACTCTATCACTAAACCCAAATGTCGTTGTCGTTGACGACGACGACAACGACAACGACAATAATAATAATAATAATAATAATAATAATAATAATAATAATAATAATAATAATAATAATAATGGTATATTTGAAAAATATTGATTGAATTGAATTGTTTAACCAATTTGTTTGGTTTGTTTGATTTGTTTTATAAATTGATTGAATTTGTTTAAATGATATATTTGAAAAATATTTAATTGATTTATTTATATTTGTTTGCTTGACTTAGTTGATTTGTTTAATCGATTTATTTGAATTTGTTTGGTTTTTGTTTAAATTTTTCAATTATTTTTTTTAAAATTATTTGAATTGATTGAATTTATTTAATCGATTTGTTGGAATTAATTGAATTTGTTTGGTTTTTGTTTAAAATTTTCAATTATTTTTTTAAAATCATTTGAATTGATTGAATTTATTTAATGGATTTGTTGGAATTAGTTTAATTAATTTTGTTTGAATTTGTTAATTGATTTATTTCAATTGATTTGTTTGGAATTTTTGAATTTAATTTTTGAATTTGTTTAATTTATTTTTATTTAATTTGTTTAAGTTTATTTTATTTATTTGAATTTTTTAATTGATTGTTTTGAACATGTTTGAATTTATTTACTTGATTTGTTTGGATTTATTTGTTTAATTTTTTGGATTTGTTTGAATTTATTTAATTAATTTGGTTAGATTGTTTACTTTATTTGTTTAATATATTTCAATCAAATATGTAATTATTTAATTAATTTTGCATAATATTGTTGATGTTCTTTACGTCTTCCCACAGCTTTGTTCGTGATGGACTAATTACATCGTTATAAAAAAGAATGAGATATATTTTTATATTTTTTAATTAATATATTATTAATATATGATATATAATATAAACGAGTTTAGTATATTTAGCTATTAAATTCAAAGAGCATAAGAATTACTATAAGTTAGGTTTTTAAAATTATTTTAATACATTTATATAATAGAATTAGAAAAATTAAACGATTTCTCACGGGTTTTAAATAAAAGAGTAATACACAAGTTCAACTATGTGATCCGAGTTTAGGATGCGATGATTTATAAAAACAAATCACACGATCAACATGATATGGTGATGTAAGATACATCACAATTATTCTTCTTTAGTGGTATTCATCTTTAAATTAGTAAAAATAGAATAAATATCTTTGCAGGTGTAAATTTAGAAAAGTATCCTATATGTTATGACATACCCTATAACATATAAAAAGTGTTGGAAATATGGGGGTCTGGCAGTACAGTTTGGTATCTGTGATAGTGATATTGTGCCTTGGCAATGTATTGTGATCGGCACTACAAATAAGTGTTGTGACCGTATCATGTTAGTCTTGTGGTATGAGTCCATTAGGCTCATTGTCTAGTAAGTCTATTAATTCCCTATAAATAGACTACTAGGACTACACAAAACACAATCTTAAATCAGTAACATTTTCTATCATAATGAAACTCTTTTCTCTGGCGGCGCCCGTGGACGTAGACAATTGTCGAACCACGTTAAATCCTGTGTTCATTCAAGTTTTTTCCTTCATATATGTTTTGTGCTTGAGCCATTTTGATAATTGCATAGTATTTAATAACAAAATTGGTATCAGAGCCACATGCTGATATTTGACGTCTTTGACACGACCCATGACAATCCCAAGTGCAGTAATAAACTCCGATAAAGATTGTACAAAATTATTATTACTTAGCCCCTTCAACAAATAACCCATGTCATATAAGCCATCAAATGTAATCCATGTTAAATTTTGATGACATTTCAGTATCTGCCCAAATTGGAAGAAAAACTCTCTTGGTTTGGCTCCTTCTTTGAGTATTTTCCACAGATCAAGGTTATTATTTTTGAGGAAGTTGATGGAACTTTGATTCTTGTTATCACTGGATTCATCAAAATCTGACAAATTAAATTCCCATGTATGACCAATATTTCCATTTGGATTGAAGAGTGTGATACCTAACTGAATAAGTTTCGTGTTCTCTACATTGTGTTTCATATTATAGAACTTTTGAAAATCGGAAACAAATCTTGGTGTAGGTATAAGATGACGCGGAAATTCGGTATGTATGGAAATCATACAAAAATTTTGGAGATGAAATTTGAAATGATTTAACTCACTGCCTAAGTTATGTTTCCAAACTTCGATTACCATGATGAAAAGACAAAGAAAACAAAAACTATAAGGAAGTAAAGTTAAAAGGAAAGGATGAAATAATACTAAGAGTGAGCCCTTATTTATAACTATAAATAAGAAAGAGAAATCGTGTACTGACCGTTATACGCTTAAAAAGTTTAGGAAAGAGAAATTTTGAACTGACCGTTATATGCTTAAAAAGTTTAGGAAAGAGAAATCTTGGACTGACGCGTAAAAAGTTCAATAGAGGGCTATGAGGTCTGTTTATTAAATGGTATCCCGGCGTTTTATTCATTAGCATTTTCATTCTAATGGATTGTGTTAAAACCTTCATTAGCGACAGCTTAGACGAAAATGTTCTTGTATTAAAGGTTCAAGATCCTTTTCGGAGATTGCTTGTGCTTGGGGTGTCTGTGAGTACTACAATCTGATATCGGTAACATTTACTCAGTCGAACAGAGCCGAGTCATTGAAGATGACTAGGATCAAGAAGAACAAAAAGGGTTCTTTGTCTGATCTTCCAAAAATAACCCTATCTCATTTTTTCTCAGAATGTCAAAGGAAAGAATTTGGTAAAATCTTATTGATCTGCCGCTACTGTATAATAAAATCTTATTGATTATACCAGTTTTTCAATATTAATTACCTTCTATCTCTTAGGAGTACTAGAATCAACTGGATTCAATTGTACATATGTACTTTTCTAGGGTTTTATTTTTACTCTCTTTATTTTGCTTATTTTTTTCCTTAAGAAATGTCAATATAGAAAACTGGTTTTCTTAAAAATAAAAAATTATATATTTATATATATATATATATATATATATATATATATATATTTTATTTTTCTATTAATGAGCCAAAAATACCATCTTCGATCAATCGAGATCTACAAATCGATATACGAATACGATTCGAGATGGTGGTACAATGTAACCACAACCACAAGCAACTTTCGTACGCCCATTACTGCAAGTTACCACAACGTTCGTGTTGTGAGGAACGTTTTTCACATCTCGCAAATATATATTGTAGAGTGCACAGTCGCAGTTTCGGTGATAAAGCCGTCTTTCTTTACCGGTCTCGTAGCCGGAGCATCCTTTGTATAAAGATTTGGAAAGTTCGTCGATCGCAGCTCCGGTAGCCATTGTTCTAAAACGGTAGAACGTTGAAAAGAAAAAGGCCATATCTTTTCTTTGGATCGAATTCGTAGAGAAAAACAAGTGGAGTTCCACGTTAATGAACCAGTTAGTTTTAATAGATAATAAATTCATAGTTATAATTTTATAATAGGTTAAAAATCGGATGTATTTTAACTATGAATTATCTTTGATATAAATAAACATCTAAAAGACGTCAAATTACACTTTCCCTCTTAGTCCTCCAATCCTATTACCAAATTATTAAAAATTGTTCCATTCAAGCTCTAATCGAGATCATATCCAATTAAGAAAAGTCAAAAGTTTAACTAGGAGCAAGAATTTCGGAAACTCTTTGAGTCCTCGCCGGAGAAGGTGATCATCGGGGGTATTCCTCTTTGATTAATTTCAGAGTTGCTCTCCTTCTCTCTGTTTAAGCTTTAGGATTACGTCGATGGCCTCATGACAATCATTTGTCTCGAGTCTCTGTTTTACTTTTGCAGGTATTTCTGATTTTGGATTCTTTGGTTTATTTTCATAAATTTGGTGAAGGAGGTCATGTTACGTGATGAAGAGTTCCCAACCCTTCAAAACAACAATGAAATCAATATCCAAAAATAGTTCAAGAAATCGTTTGCTAAAATCTTGAAACCTAATGCTCTATTTTTTAGACAACCCCTGAGTTCGTCAAAGAAACATAGGATCATATAACGATCCAATACTCGAAAGAAACGAAAGATCTTCTTCTCCAGCAATCTCGAACTACTTTAGTCGGGAAGTTCAGCAATGGTATACCGAAAAGATCTTCTTTGAGCAGCTTCCTTGAATCATTCAAATTTAA
Organism: Limnanthes douglasii subsp. nivea; assembly: GCA_036936605.1. Lineage (NCBI taxonomy): Eukaryota > Viridiplantae > Streptophyta > Magnoliopsida > Brassicales > Limnanthaceae > Limnanthes > Limnanthes douglasii. The sequence goes on along the minus strand of JAUPFV010000005.1, from coordinate 114,149,546 downwards.
AGGCTCCTACAACTTCATTACGCTGGACTCTCGACACATCTTGATGTAATCTTGTTTGAAGGAAGACATATGTACGATTTCGTCTAAAAACGTGTGGAATGTCGATGACAAAACGATGAGAATCCTCAGATGGTGCCTTAACTTCAACAAAAACTTTGAAAATCCCATAGTTTTGCTTTGGGTTCAGTTTGAAAAATTACTAGAGTTTATGTATAACACCTCTGTTATTAATAACTTGGCTTCCTCTCTTGGTATAACCTACAGAATAGTCGTCTATGATACATACAGAGCTAATAGCAATGCGTGCTACGCTCAAGTGGAAATTGATGTTTCGAAAAGGTTAAAACAAAGAATATGGGTCGGCTTTGGGGATAACGAAGGTTGTTGGATTTCAATAAGTTACAAAAATGTTCCAAGTTACTGTAATGACTATTTTCATTTAGGCCACAAAACTGATGAATGTAGAAATATGGACTCAATGGTTAAAAAAGATAAATAAAGAGGATAATTAGTTAAACATGATAATGTTGTTATTAGTCAAACTCATCTGATTCAAGAAACTTCAACCAATGCTCATACATCCAAGATAAAACAATATCGAACATTTAGTAAGGTCTACAAAAGAAAGATAAAATCAGTCATTACAGCAAATGACCATGCCATTGATTCTCATACTAGAAGTTCCACAGACAAAGACAATGTTAATCTTGGCCCTGAAGAAGGGGGTAACTCCTCTAAAGATGATCTTGAGATGATTGGTTCTCTTCAGAGATTGGATCAAGACTATGCGCAAAACATTCTTCAGAATCAGCATGAAGATATCTTTTTGTCTCCTCAGCATGACAACATTGGTAATAATAATGTTACTCCACGAAACAACTCCCCTGGCCATGACTTCAAGGCCTTCATCAACAACAAGCTTAAATCTGCAAACAATAGGAAAAATATCAACATAGTGACTATCATCTCTCTATTAAAAAGAGAGAGAAAACAACAGAAGTCTTTATCAGATAATGATAAAGATAGTTAGTTGGAATGCCTGTGGCATCAACAACAAACCAAGCTTGTTAAGGCTTATCTCTATGATTAACACTGACAAGATTAAGATTATAGCCATTCAAGAACCAATGGCTAAGCTTGATAAGATTAACAGTATTTTTGTAATGATTGGTCTGAATAATTACGCTGCTAACTTCTCAAATAAAGTATGGTTTTTCTGGAGTGATGACGTTAATATCAATGTTATAGTTGATCATGAGCAGTTTCTCCATATGGAGGTTATCTATCCAAATATGAATTTCAAATTTACCTCTGTTTATGCTAAGAACCAAAGGTCCCTTAGAGAAGATCTATGGAACCAGATGCAGATAAAACTTCTTTAACAATTCTAGTATGCCTTCTAATTATAACAAATGTAGTTTAAAATTCTTGAATGCGTGGGCTAATGATAATAATTTCATTTGTGTTCTTAAGAAGAATTGGAGCCTAAGTTGTAAGGGTGAGAATAACAATATCTTCTGTTATAAGCTTAAGAGACTAAAGAAGTGCCTAAGATATTGGAAAAGCAAGAAATTTGGAAATATTTTTAACAAAGTTAAAGCTACTTCAGAGGATGTTAACAGCATGAAGGTTATTCATCAAACTGAGAACAAAAACTTATCTAAATCCAACCTTTCTAAAGCTAACAGTGTTTATATTCAGGATCTTAGAAATGAAGAGAGCTATTGGAGACAAAAATGCTATCATACTTGGTTAAGGGACAGTGATGGCAACACCACACTGATCATAACTATGTCTCTAAGAAAAGAAGGAAAAATCTTATTAAGAATGCTAAGTTTGCTGAAAATTCTTTAAGAATTCTCTTTCAACCGATTCTTACAAGAGCTATGATGATCTTAATCTTAAAATGCAGGATCCTAGTTTTACAAACATCCCTAAGCTAGTTACCGAAAATGATAATTATTCTATCCTCAAGCCTACCACCAAAGAAGAGGTTTGGAGCATTATCTGCTCCATGAAGAATGACAGTGCAACTGGCACTGATGGGTTTAATTTTTTTTTCCTTAAAACTTGTTGGGACATTATTCATTTGGACCTCTGCAATGCTCTTAACTCTTTCCTAAAGGGAAGTAATATTCCTAATGGGGTGTTTACCACAGGGATTTACCTTATCCCTAAAGATTCTAACCCTACTGGTTGGGGTAGCTTCACACCTATCAGTCTTTGCTCTATCTTCAATAGATTGTTGTCAAACTTAGTGAACAACAAAATTTCTGATATTCTTCCTAACATTGTGTCTAACACCTAGGGGGGCTTTGTGAAAACCAGACTTATATATGAAAATATTCTAATTGCTAAGGAACTAATTCACAATATTAATAGAAAACCTAATAAAGGGAATATCATGATCCAATTGGACATGTCTAAAGCATTTGACAAATTGTCTCATGCTTTTATTTCAAAGTTCTGGAATGTTTTGGGTTCTATAAGGATTTCATCTGTCTTATTAGGAAAATGATAACTAATGTTATGGTTTCTATTCTTATCAATGGCTCTAGTGTAGGTTACTTCCATCAGAAGAAAGGCCTAAGGCAGGGAGATCCACTTTCTCCCAGCCTTTTTATTCTTGCTGATGAAGTACTTATACGAGGTCTATTTAACATGTTTAGCTCTAACGTCAGTTTAAAATTTCATGTGAAAGCAGATTACCTGGTGCCAAGTCTGGCATTTGCAGATAACATCCTCATTTTCACAAATAGCCTTCCATCATCCATTGACAAGTTGTGTTACTTGTTAGAGCAATATTAATCAGTTTCTGGACAAGGAATAAATAAAGAGGAAACCAAAATAAATACCTCAACCAAAGCTTCTCAAACTAGAACTGCCAGACTGAAAATGCTCACTGGTTTCAATGTGGATTCTTCTCCCTTCACTTATATGGGCATCACTATCTGTGGCAACAATAAATGGAAGAATTTTATTCCTTTACTTGAGAAAATTCACAATGAAATTAATGAATGAGATATGAAGAATCTGTCTTTTGGAGGCAGAATGACTCTTATCACTTTTGTTTTACACCGTATTATCACTTGATTTATTTGATTTAATTTAATATAAAAACTTTTCGAAAGAAGCAACTAAAGCATTCCTTAACAGGTGGCCGAGGGCACCGATTAGCATTTTAATGTGACAACAAGACAAAAACTTGGCTAGATTAGAGACTATAATCTTAAAATAGAGACTATAATTGGGTTTAACTAACTGGTGCCTGGTTAGAGAGCATTAAATATCACACTTTTAGTTAATTTCAGCTACTTTTATTAGATGAATTAATGACTAGGACTTATATTTTTTTTTATATAGACACAAATACCCTCCGTATTAAATATAAATATAACTAAATGAATATATGATACATAAATTATGCTATCGACAGAAATAAGATCAAAATTTTGAAGTTATTTAAAATTTAAATATAAAAATAATTTAAAAACAACACTTTTGAAACATACTATATATATATATAGGCGATTTAAATTTCATTATATTAAATTAACAAAAAAAACCATTTTCTATATCTCTTTTAATTTTTTTTTTAAATTATACTGATTAAAATTTTATATTAGAATTTATTTTTTACCGACTTATACTTTATAAAAATATATTTTTTTATTAAAATAACAATAGATCTTATCATATAATTTTTGAAAGATATTTAAAAAAAGTTAGATACAACAAAACCAAATTAAACATTTAAAAGATACTTTGAACTATATATGAAACTAAGATCAATTTGTTATATAAAATATATCTTTGAAAAATTGATGAAAATAAAATCAAAATTTTCACATAAAAAATATTTTTAAAACACATTTAGAAATCTTATATATTATTTTCAAAAATATATAATAAAATTAAATTTAATATTTTTAGAAATATTTTAAACTATACATGAAAATAAAATAAAATTTGTTATATAAAAAAATCTTAAAAATAAATAGAAATAAAATTAAATTTGTTATACATTTTTTTAATAATCAAATCAATTTATTTATTTAAAACAATAATTCTAAAATCACTTATACTTTTTAATTTGGAAACCATAGTTTTTAAAATTACTGTTATTTTTTAATTTGACATACATATTAAAAAAGGTAGTTGTACATGATGAGTCCGGATTTTCTCACAATTCACTAAGGGAACCGGACAGGGGCAATTCAGACAAAAGCCACCCACTTAACCATCCGAAGAGGACTAAATGTATTAAAACTTAAATCACCTTATGACTAAGCTAATTACCTACTTGCTTAAAGATTAATGGGTCTTTGAACTCGACCCGAATCCATAAGTTGACCCGAAAGCCCATGTGGCCCACAATTAAGGGTATAAATACTCAACCACTTTCATTAATGATGGTGATGAAAATTTAATACAACCATGCAGCTCAAGTCTCTCACTACAATCTCTCTAAACATTAAATACCTTTGAAACACCACAAAACTCTGGACAAAATTACCCTCAGCCGAAAATAAACCACACCAAATTGGCGACCACATTGGGAGCACGACGGTGCCTGAATATAGCATTCAAAACCATCAAGAAGAATCAGTTCGGATGAATCCAGACGTGCAGGAAGTACCACCAGCTTTGACAGAAGTGGTGGGAGAAAATGATGAATATACTATTGAGGAGCGAGATAGGTTAAAAGTTGAAATAGAAGCTCTGAGGGCTGCCAAGAGGGCAGAGATGGGCACAAAAGAGAAGTCTAAGGCGTCGATAGCTCCTCATACTGACAATCCAAGAGAGCATGAGCCCTCAAAAACTCATGTGAGTGCAAAAAATACTCATGCTAGCTCTAAAAAGTCTCACCGACCTAAACCGGTGGAGAGCTATGATTCAGACTCAGAGTCTTCCAGTAGCTCCTCAAATGAAGATGAAGTTGAAGAGTCCTTGTCATCTAGCAGTGATGAGGGCCGTTCTAAAAAGAAAGAAAAATTGGTTAAGAAGTATTCAAGAAAAAGGGATAGGCATGGAAGGTTAAAAAGGCATATAGGCAAAGGGTCGTCTCATAGTCGGAGACATGTAGATCGATTGTTAATGGGTCATTTTGCCTTCCATGATGAACTAGGTATCTTTGCAACTCCTAATGAGGATACCGTTTTTCAGTCGTGGTCGGAATTGGTGACAATCTCCATTGTCCTCCAAGATACTGTCCGGAAACCTTCCTAAGAGGTTTGACAGTACAAAAATGAAAAAATACGATGGCAGTAAAGACCCGGATAACCACTTGGAACAATTCAAAAATTTCATGATGAATTTCGATGATGACGACAAGTTACTTTGTAGAGCATTCTCCCAATCATTTACAGGGAGTGCTCTGAAATGGTACAACAGTTTGCTACAAGGCTGCATCAGAAATTTTGACACTTTTTGGGCGGCCTTTCGGAGACAGTTTGTTGGAAGTAAGGAGTTAAAGGGCAATAGAGACACAATTATCCATTGTACACAAGAACCAAACGAATCCTTAAAAGAATACATAAGTCGTTTTTTGAATACAAAAAATGGATTGGCTGATTGCTTTGAACAAGTAGCAATAGCTTCTCTGACCCAGGGCTTAAACCCTGGAAACTTGGCTGATTCAGTAACCATGAAAAAAGCCATGACATGGGGAGGTCTGCTGAATCAGGTCAGAAAGCAGATTAATGTAGATGAAAGAAAGAAAACTAGGGGGCACAGGTAGGTACGGTCTGCTCCGACTGCACCAAATCCAAACCAAAACCAGTCCGGAACCAAGGCTAGGGAAGCCGGGCAGGGTCATAATAGAGCCAAAGCTCAGTCTCAGCCAGCTGCACCAGCCCAGAGTCAACAATCTAGAAATAAACGAGGGCCTTGGGTTCAACCGGAGTGGTTTGCTGAGTTGAAAGAAAATGTAGCCACCATTTATGAAAAAAACAAAAGACGAAGTACACTACAGAAGGCCGGCTGCATTACAGTCTCATAGGGAGAGCCGTAATAATTGTTTTTGTCAGTATCACCATGATACTGGTCATACCACTGAAGATTGTATTGCGTTGAAACAAGAAGTGCAAAACGTGATTGAAAGAGGCAAGTTAGGAGAATATATTAAAAGAAGAGGTGGAAATAGGCCTGATAGTGCTCATCGGGCTGGTCCAAATAATGCAGGCACATCGGCTCCGGATGTTGCTATAGTGATAATCGAGAGGTTCAGTGTAGAGTCATAATACTTGGACCCTGATCCAACCCGGAATAAAGTGGGTGTTATCATGGAGCGTTGCAAGACAATGTCCGGACTTATTAACTTTTTTGAGTCACTTACAATATTCGGAGGGGACACCATAACTGCACCAACTGCTTCTTCAAGAAAGATGCACGTTCATACTTTAGATACCCAGCTTGAAGGAGGCATGACCTCCTATCAATTGCAAATTCCTTTTCCTTTTATTGTATTTGACGAGGATGATCTGAGAGATATTGCTGGTCCACATGAAGATGCTGTTGTTATAGGAGCATCCATTGGAGGCAATGATATAAGACGAAGTTTGGTGGATACCGGAAGTTCAGCCAATATTCTCTTTTAACTTCTTACAAAAAATGAAGAATCCAGCAGTAATTCAGTGTTCGAACAGATCAATTATGGGTTTCACTGGAAGCTCAGCAGATGTGATCGGAGAGTTCGAGGAGGAGGTGTTGTTGGGAAAAGGATCTTTTAAAAATATGGTTAGAATACTTTTTGTTGTGGTGGATTGTCAGATCAATGAGGAATAGCAGTTTGAGGGGGCCTCTGGGGGAGAGGGTGAAATTGATGACCCCAGAGAGACCCCTGGTGTTTTAATACCAATTGAAGAAGTTGAAACTCACGCTCTGGCTGAAGGAATAAGTGTCAAGATAGGATCCAAGATGACATTGGAATTAAAGGGTAAAATGTTAAAATTTTTGAAAGACCATCAGCATGTTTTTGCTTGGTGCAATGCTGATGTTACCGGAGTACCAACAGATATTATATCACACCAATTGTCCATCCGAAGGGACATAGCACCCGTGGTACAAAAGAGAAGAGCCTTTTCTAAGGAAAAGGCTGATGTCATAGTTCAAGAGGTCGACCGGCTTTCTAAAATGGGGCACATAAAGGAATGTCAATACCCTTTATGGACAGCCAACCCGGTATTGGCAAAAAACAAGGATGGAAAATGACGTATGTGCATCGATTTCACAGATCTCAACAGAGCTTGCCCAAAGGATTTATACCCGGTCCTCCGACTTGATCAGTTGGTGGACTCCACCTCTGGAAACAAGCTGCTATCCTTTATGGATGCCTTCTCCGGGTATAATCCGATTCAAGTGGATCCTAAGGATCAAGAACATACTACATTTGTTACTGATAGGGGCCTTCATTGTTACAAGGTGATGCCATTTGGGTTAAAAAATGCTGGGGCTACTTATCAGAGGTTGGTAAAAAGGCTTTTGCTGATCAAATTGGAAGAAACATGGAAGTTTACATCGATGACATGATGGTGAAAAGTATGGATGAAGAGCTGCACTTGGCAGATCTCCAAGAAACGTTTGCTAACTTAGTGAAAGTAAATTTGAAATTAAACCCAGAAAATTGTGTCTTTGGAGTGGAGTCTGGGAAATTCTTGGGGTATATGATAAGTGAGCAATGGATACAGCCTGATCCAGACCAGCTTAATGCTTTACTACAAATGGAGCCTCCTCGAAATATTAAAGAAGTATAACGATTGACTGGGATGCTGGCTGCACTAAACCGTTTCATTTCAAGGTCTTCAGACAGGTGTGCCCCATTTTTCAACCTTTGAAAGGTGCAAAGGAGTTTAACTGGTCCTCACAGTGTGATGAGGCCTTCGATTAAATGAAGAAGCATTTGTCCTCCCCCAAGACTTTGTTTAAACCTGTTAATGGAGAAACCCTTTTCGTGTATTTGGCAGTTTCTGATTGTTCAATAAGTGTAGTGTTGGTAAGAGAGGTGGACAATTATCCCTGTCCGGTGTACTACATCAGTAAAAGCTTGATAGATGTAGAAAAACGATATTTGAAGCTTGAAAAATTGGCATTTGCGCTAATGATTGCAGCAAGGAAAATGAGGCCCTATTTTCAGGCTCATTCCATCATCGTCCGGACTTCTTTTCCTTTGAAAAATGTTCTCCAAAAAGCTGACATCTCAAGTAGAATGACCAAGTGGTCAGTAGAGCTGGGAGACTATGATATTGGTTTTTCTCTTCGAACAGCAGTTAAAGCCCAATATGTTACTGATTTCTTAGTTGAATTCCATTCGGATAGGGATGCTGAGCAAGCAACCAGTGTAAGAGATAAAAAAATTCTGGGTTGTCCGGACTGATGGTGGATCAAGTACCATGGGATGTGGTGCTGGGATATGTTTAACCTCTCCGTACGGTGACAGGATATACCAAGCTACATGTTTTTCCTTCAGGGCTTCCAATAATGAGTCTGAATATGAAGCTGCTATAGCTGGTTTAAAATTAGCTCTCATCTGTGGAGCTAAGAGGGTCAGGTTAATGAGCGACTCTCAGCTTCTTATCCATCATGCACAAGGTCAATCAGATGCTAAGAAAGAATAGCTAATTAAATATTTGTTTACCGTCAAGGAAGTGGCACTTAATTTCAAAAGCGTCACTTATGAGCACATACCCCGAACAGAATATACACTAGCAGACTCCTTGGCGACCATAGCCTATTCTGAGTCCTACCCTTGGATACATGTGCAAGAATGCCCATCCATTCAAATCAATCCGGATAAGGAAGAAGAAAGTTTGAATATACATATAAAACAACCTCAAGATTGGAGATTTCCTCTCCTTCAATATCTCTTAGATGACATCTTGCCTCCGGAAAAAGCAGTGGCAAGGAAATTAAAATACAAGGCTCGTGGTTTTGTCGTCCTAAGAGATATTCTTTATAAGAAATCTTATAGTAAACCCCTCTTACGATGTTTGGGGGTCGATGAGTCTCAAATAGTACTCTCCGAGTTACATGATGGTGAGGGATCGGCGCACTGTGGATTCAGAGCTCTAACTAGAAGAGTTTTATTAGTTGGGTACTATTGGCCCTCCATAATGCAAGATGCCAAGGATTTGGTAAAAAAGTGTGATCCATGCCAGCGATATGGTAATGAAGTCCATACCCCAACTGTCCCTTTGGAGTCAATTTCTGAGCCAATACCTTTTTCTCGATGGGGATTGGATTTAGTGGGACCTCTACCCATGACATCCGGGGGGTGCAGAACTATAATTGTTGCCACTGATTACTTTTCGAAGTGGATCGAAGCAGCCCCATTGGCAGGAACTACCTCGAAATCTGTTATCAAATTCATTTTGTCTAACATTTGTTGCAGATTTGGAATTCCACAGAAGATAACCACAGACAATGGGCCACAATTCGACAACAAGGAAATTGAGGCTTTCTGTGCCTCTAGAGGCATTCAACACTTCTTTTCTTCTCCTTTCCACCCACAGGCAAACGGTCAAGTTGAAGTGGCTAACAGGACAATACTGTCCGGTCTGAAGAAAAATTTAGAAAGGGCTGCTGGAAAATGGCCAAGTTACTTGCAAGAAGTCTTGTGGGCTTACCGGACCACTCCCGGGGCTGCAACACAAAAGTCTCCTTTTGCTTTCGTATATGTGATGGATTCCATAGCTCCCATAGAAGCTACTCTTCCTTCATTTCGAGTGCATAATTTTTCCGAACACGCTAACGAAGTGGCAGTCAGAGGCCAACTTGACTTAATAGAAGAAAGAAGAGTTAAGGCTCACCTTAGAGCTGCACACTATCAAGGTTTGATGAGAAGCAGGTTTGCTTCTAAAGTTAAGAGAAGGGATTTTCAACTAGGGGATAAGGTATTTACAAAAAATTTCCTACATACTAAATAAAAGCAGTTCGGTAAGTTGGCTCCAACTTGGGAAAGACCCTATGTGGTCAGTGAAAAGCTTAAGCCTGGGACATACCGGCTCCAAGACAAAGATGGAAGGATTATGAATCACCTCTGGAACATTGAGCACCTCTGTTTGTACTTGCAATAAGAACTATGTAAATATTTACTTGTTTAAAAATTCATGTAAATATTTAGGGGCATACTCTTTCCTCCCTGGTGGCTTGGGGAGGTTTTAATGAGGTGTCCAGTCTTTTTTTATAAAATATGATGCCTTCTTAAAAGATTCGGAGTGTTTCAATTAATAGTTTTTGTTGAAACTTTTCATTGAACGGACCAAATTAAATTGGAGGAATGATGACTACTTAAACATTTGTCATCAGAGAATTTAAACACTCTCACTTTAAAATACTTATGAAATAACTAAGGGTTGTTTAAACATTGTCCACCAAAATTAAAAACCAAGAAATAATGCAGGAGTTGTGCAAAATGAAACTACCCATTATAACATACGAAATGCCTTGTCCATCCAAGGACTTTGAATTGTCAAAACAAGAAAGGGTTATCCGGACAAGGACCGGACATGGTTACAAAAAAATGTCTTGGCCATCCAAGGACTTTGGTTCAATCACAAGAAAATTAAAAAGATAATTGATACTCTAAGACTGAGCTTTTGTAGATGGCTCAGCCTCACTTGGTTTTTTCTTCTTTGGGTCGTCATCCGGACTCTCCCCAGTCTCTTCTTCTTCGTCGGTGGTGTCATCCCAGCCACTGGAGTAGTTATACTTATCACCAGCAGCCATAGTGTGGTGAGGAAGGTCTTCGTACTCCACAAATCGCCATAAATCTCCCAATGTCCTCTTCGAAAAATTTTCATGGAAGAGCAGGACCATATCTGACTTGACTTCAGCATACCTTGCCTCCTGAGAATCTATAACCTCGTTGGTATAAGCGTCAATCTTAGCCTGGATTGTTTTCTCTTGCTCCCTTAACAAGTCAGCCTTTTCTTGCTCGGCCTTGGACACACTGTTTTCAAGAGAGATCTTGTCATCAGTTAAGGCCTGAATGATGCTATATTTGGCCTTCACCTCCTATTTTGAAGAAAATAGGTCTTTTTCTAGATCAGATTGCTTTAATTGGAGTTCTTTGACAACTCCTTCCGAAGTGGCCAACCTGTTGACCAAGTCCTCCTGACGTTTCTTCAACTCCTCATTCTCTTTCCTCAATACCTCAGTATTTTGTTTAGCACTAATAAGGTCGCTAGCCAGTTTCTATTTGTCAGAATTGAGGGTATTGATGATGGCTGACTGATTGCGCACTTGCTTCTCCAAGATAAGCACTGGCTGGACATTGCTCAGTAAAGAGTGAGCAATGATGTCTCTCTCACTTGAGACAGAAAAAGACCTACCATTGAATGTGACGAGGTTCGAAGAACTTGGGGCGAGGTAGGGCCCAGCAAAATCGTCTTTGGGGAGGTTTTCGAAGTAAAGACCAATCCCCTCAAGCCCGCTGATATCAACACCATCAATGCTGATATCCCCTCCTGCACCCCCTCCGGTTTGAAAATCACCAGGGATCTCTTCTGCTTGAGTGGGGTCAGTAGGTTCAATAGGAGGTAGTGGCTCCGGAGCCCAGAGAGAAACCTCGACTTCCTTGGAGGTTTTCTTTTTCTTGGAATCCCGGTCTCCACCTTCTGCTCCCCGTTTTCTGTCCTTTTTGGGGACCTTTTGAGGTTTTGAAGACCCAGCTACTTCCTTGGTGCTCTCGTGCTCCACCACTTGTAGCAAGACATCATCGATATGCCCTTGATCTTGTCCCTCTGGGTTTGTTGGGACAACTTCCTCCACCTCGGTAGGATTGGCCTCTACCATATCTTGTTTGGCCTTAACTTTTTTGCCCTTCATCTTGCTTGGGGCTTTAGCTCTGTCCGACAAGACCAATTTACCATCCTTTCCCCTTGTCTTCTGGAGAATCACTCCCGGAGGGGGTGGAGTTGTTAATTTCTCCCAAGACAGATCCCTTTGGTCGGTTGTATTCCAAAGATAGGATCTGGTTAGATTGCCTCCAGTAAAGCAGTTGTGGAAGCGGTTTCCCGGGGTTTTAGCAGCCCAAGCATTTAGCTTTGCACAGGTAGCCTGCCCAGCCTCTAAGTAATCGTTGAAATCCTTGGGCAACACTACCAAAAAGCAAAAGAAGAAGAATTAGATAATTTTTTTTGTTATAAGTAAAAGTAGAAGTATGTGGTGAGATTGTTACCATCACTTTGCCATCTGCTCGTAAGCATGCTTGGGTTGACACCAGCTTTAATTTTCTTCCCATTCTCCCACGCACCGCTGACAAACAGAAATTGAGTCTTCCAGCGTTTCTCCGACTCGAGTAAGTCATCCACCACCTTGTAGTCGTCACTCATGTTGAAGTGGTAGAAATGGATGACATAATTTCTGCAGAGGCTTGCTACAGCAGCAAATTGCTCCATCAGAAGGGGAATTCTAGAGAGCCTTGAAGCCATGATACATGCCATAAGGGTGAACCATGCATTAGGGCTTAGTTGACTTGGGCAAAGCTTTATCAGATGGAAATATCTGACTATTTCTGGATCCAAGGGAAACCTAAGTCCCCATTTGAATAAATCATTATAGAAGACAATCTCGTTGAGCTTACAGTCCATGGGCGTCTCTGGATCAATTGGAATCCTTACTTTAACATTTTCTGGAATCCCCCACTTCATCCTCATCCGACCAAGTTCAGCAGTATGAATGAAAGCGTAATTGATCTTCTGCATGGCCAGCAGATATTTAACACTTACTTTGTGGAAACAAGGCCCCATTTTTCCCACAAGGGATTCCGACAGGTCCAGATGCTTTAAACACACTTTTTCTTTGCCTTTGCTCTTCCAAATGATGGAAGTCTTGCTTGTTTTCCCTGAGACATCAGTCTCAAAAGGGGCTTCTTCGATGCTATCCTTCATTACATCCTCCATTACTGTGGAGGGATTGTCAGCTGTTTTAGGAAGAGAAGAGCTATAGGTTGTATCACTAGGCCCTCCGGATTGTTGAGCGTCCTTTCCCTCTTGTGGTCTAGGGTCCGGCTGGGGCTCCGACCCGAAGGTCTCTTTTCGAAGGCTTGAACTGGTTGCCTCCGGATCGGACAGCTTGTCTTTGGGAATTTTGATGGGTGCTTCTGACCCTGTAGTTTTACTTTTTGCCCCGGATTTTGAAAGCGTGGATTTTGGTTTAGGCTGCGTACCAGCAGCCTGCCCTTTTACCAGACGACCCCTTCGTCTATCTAACAACTTCTCCGGGGAAATATCAGCATCTGACCTCATAGAAATGAATGGGGAAGGTTTCCTAAGGCTTGTAACCACATGTTCTGGTTCAACAACATGCTCTGACTCTTGAACCGATGAGCCCAAGGCGATTGGAGAAAGAATGGGCTGGAATAACCTTTTGGGAATAGAACTTTTGGCAGAAGATGAACCCCGATCAGGTTCCGAGCTTGGGGTATCAGGCTTGTCAACAGGAGAAACAGGGAGACCTGCAACAATGCGCTTTTCTCTCTGGACTTTTTGAGCTGTTTCTAACTCCGATAAGTTGAGTCACCCACCTTTTACTAAGGCGTTTCTTGCTCTAAACATAAACTCACAACAGAAGAAGGGTTTTTTGAAAGTTAAAAACTTTGAAGATTAACAGAATGGGGATAATGAAGATGATAAAACAGTGAAAAGTGAACTAATTTATACTAAAGAGACAAATGATGCTTTGATACCTTGGAGAAAATGAAAAGATAGTTATAATAATTAAAGATGGCGCTGATGTCACCAACATTAATTAAGAGGTTGCTTTTCGAAACAAGTGGGAGCGCCTTTCTAGGAGTAAAACGGCCGGTGAGGCGAGTCAGAGAAGGACACGTGTCCCACTATCTATGGCAAAACCGCTAAGCTTCTAAGGGTTTCGGTCTGTCCGGATAAAGTCGTTACACATTTCAAAATGTCCGGACGAAATTGTGATTACACTTGAACTATTTTTTAGGTTTTGTCAAAGGCTTTCGAACACAACCTAAAAAAGGGGCTACTGATGAGTCCGGATTTTCTCACCACTCACTGAGGGAACGAGACAGGGGCAATTCGGACAAAATCCACCCACTGAACCATCCGAACATGACTAAATGTATTAAAACTTAAATCACCTCATGACTAAGCTAATTACCTACTTTCTTAAAGATTAATGGGTCTTTGAACTCGACCCGAATCCATAAGTTGACCCGAAAGCCCATGTGGCCCACAATTAAGGGTATAAATACCCAACCACTTTCATTAATGATGGTAATGAAAATTTAATACAACCAGGCAGCTCAAGTCTCTCACTACAATCTATCCAAACATTAAATACCTTTGAAACACCACAAAACTCTGGAAACAAATTACCCTCAACCGAAAATAAACCACTCCAGTACAGTATCTTCAAACCAATTATATTTCGTTTTTATTAACCTTATATTAACAAGAGGGTAGTTAGGTCTATATAAAAAATATTAATCATTGTTGTTATCGCCTGTATTGAAAGTAACAAAATATGTGCTATTTAATACCTTGGTATCCAAGGCTCTCGGTGCATCTTGTGTTACTAAAACTTGCCTTTTATACCTTAGCGGATGATCTCCATTAACCGTCTTTTTCTTAACTAACTTCGAGAGTTTTCTTTCATCAATCTTATTGTGAACATAATGTTGTAATGCCCAAAAATCTCTAGTATATTTTCCCATATTATTGTGGAGCTTACATAATTTGTGTTTATCTCTAAGTTTCTTTGATATCTACAACTTCTCTAACCTGGGGTATGTGAGTATATCTTTAGCGTATTCATAGATAAATCCTAGTTCTCAGTTATCTTGGTGAAAATCCCTTGTGTAATTTATCATAGGCCTCATTTTACCGTTTTGATTGCTCGTCAAGTGGTTCGTATTATTCTTAAAGGCCTCCGGAGACAGTTTGGAGTTCACCTGAGCCACCATCAATCGTTTAGTTTTTTGTGTTGAAGGATGATAGGAGGGGTATATATTTAGATTTTTTGTGACATCATCGATCGTACTATCCTCAACCTTGATTTGATGTTTTATATGCTTAAGCAGGTCTCCCAAGTTTAGTGCCTTCTTTTTCATAATGACATATGATAGAAGTTATTACAGTATTTCTTGTATGTACGTTACGACCACCACCAAGTCAATACAGTCTTGCAGCTCATTTTTGTTATTCACAATCTCTTAGTATATTATTATAAAGTATCATTATATCGTTTCTTAAAGTGGATTATTTAGTCTATATCTCTTTCGATCAACTTAGAACTAGTGAAATGGTTTCCAAAGTTCGTTGTCAACATCTAGACGATTTTTATGTACCTTACGAGAGAGGCTATTGTATCATGTCAAAGATTTATCTCGAAAATTCATTCAAAATTCTATACATTTTATATTATCATCTGCCCCGTACTGCATCATCTTGCTTTAAAAATGCTCGGTGTGGTGCTTTAGATCTTAGTTTCCATTATATTTCTCCATACTGTGGTAGGTGAAGTTTTGTGTCAAATATACATAGAGGATTTTGGTAGCCAAATGGATTATTCATAATGCATATCCTCGTTATCCTCCAAGATAACTTTAAAATATTTATTATTTGTTTATCAGAGAAATAGGTAAGCCTGCTGCTGTCTTGGCCCTTGACAGTACTCTGCCAAAGTTTTTGCACCATTCATGTTTGACAATGCCAGAATATGGGTTCAGTTGAGTTTAAGTTTACTTATTGTAGAGTTTGGTTAAACCTTGTAAGTTTCACATTCGCTTCGTTGGCTTTTCCATGGTGATCGAGACATGCATATATTATTGGTTTATGTTGAGGTACACTAATGCATAGTTGTTATGAAGTTTATGTAAGGGTGGTGTAGAGTGGTACAAAGTGAGCTAAACCTTTAAAGGTGGTACTGAATCGTGATGATATCCAGTATATATTCTAGGTGAATATTGATGGAGGTCCAAATGCATGCTAGCGAATGGGAGAACCTCGTGGCAGCTTAGTTGGAAAACCTAAGAGGTTTACTACAAGTTTTCCTAGACCATTATATAAACCTATTGGATATTTGGTTGGAACGCAAATTGGTGTTGTTAGAGATTCACTATAATTTTAGAAGATGTTGTTAAAGATTCTGCTAAAATCTCGGAGGTTTTAGTAGAAGTTATTGGTCATTCGATTGAATTTGAATATTTGTTGGTAGTACGTCATGTCTTTCACCAAGCTCAAACCCATTGGTGAAGGGCATCTACTCTTGTATTATCTCCTCTTCTTTCATTATCAAGTTTAGAATATGGGTTTTACTCATTCATTTGCTCATCTTTTTTCGCCATTGTATTCGAGTATGGCTAGAGGATCCTTCATCTGATTTATCTTTTCTTTCTCGGTTATTGGTGTGGATAATAATCGCCTGAGGGTAGGCTTGTAATTTGGTTGGTGTTTGGGGTTGATATTGGTGTTAAGTATTTAGTGTAGAGAGTAGAGAGATAATTAAGCTGGCTAGTAGCAGTTAATTCTCATTACCCACACTTAATGCAGGTGGTTGGGTATTTATACCCTGATGTTTGGGCCCTTATGGGCTTTCGGGTCATGTTTAATGGACCCGGGTCATGTTCAAAGACCCATGAGCTCTAACTAAGAGAGCAAGTAGCGTAGTCAAGAAGTGTTTAGGTTTTTTAGTACTTTTGTCATAGTTCGAATAGTCCTATGGTCTGAGTGTCCGAAGTGGTGTGTCCGGTCCGGAGGCCTTAGACCGATCTGTCCTTGTCCGGAGAGCATGCAGAATTCGGACTCATCAGGAGCCCCTTTTTTAGGTGTTTGTGCAAATACTCTTGTCAAAGACCTGAAAAATAGTCCGACATCAGGGGTCGTTTTTATCCAGACAGGTCTATCAATTTGGGCTATAAGTTTATCCGGACAGATAAAGCTTCACGAATTCAAAACGGTTTTTGCCAGAGTTCGTGGGACACGTGTCGCTTTCTGATTGGTTGCTTCAGCCGTTTTTTCACCTTGAATTTCGAACCCACCTTCTTCGAAAAGCAACCTCTTTAATTAAAGGTGGTGACATCAGCGCGTCTTTTAATCATTGCCAAACTATTCGAATTCTCCTAGGAATCAACTTTATTTTTCAGATTTACTATAAATACAAACTCACTTTCTACTGTTTTATAATCTCCTTCAAGTTTACTTCTGCAAAATCTCTCAAAGCTTTCTCTCTCTAAAGCAAAAACTTAGTTCGATAGTTTATGTTTACAGCGAGGAACGCTCTTGTCAAAGGCGTGTGGCTCAACCTTTCTGAGTTAGAGAAGGCTCAAAAAGTCGAAAGAGAAAGACGGATTGCAGCAGGGTTACCCACCTCGCCTGTTGATAGACCAATCACCTCTGCTACCGAGTCAGACCGAGGCTCTTCTTCTTCCAAAGGCACTAAGCCTAGAAAACTATTTCAAACCAACTTCTCCCCCATAATCTCTGGTTCCTCAGTTCAGGAATCGGAGCCTGCTATCGAGCCAGGAGTTACAGCCACTAGCCTAAAAAAATCCTTTCCCTTCATAGCAATAGAATCGGATACGGAGCACTCTCCTGAGAAGCTGGTCGACAGGAGGAAAGGCCGGTTGGTTAAAGGCCAGGGGTCTAAAAACACTCCCTCAAGGTCGGGGGCAAAGGACAGCAGCACCGGATCAGAGGTGCCTATTAGAGCCCCTAAGGACAGGCTGTCCGGACCGGAGAGCTCCAATCTAAATCTTCAACAAGAAACTTCTGTTCCAGACACTCTACCGGAGAGCAGAAATCAAAGGGGCACTGAGGCCCATCAGTCCGGAGACAAGGTTGAGTCAAGTTTGAACCCTCCCTTTACCACAGCTGTTGAAATCCCTTCAACAATTATGGAGGAAGTGATGGAGGACTCTGTTGAAGAGGCCCCATTCGAGTCTGAGCCCTCCGGTCAGACCAGTAAAGAGATAGTTGCCAAGAAGGACAAGGGCAAAGAGAAACTGTATTTGAGGCATCCGGATCTGTCGGAGAGCCTTGAGGGAAGAGTGGGACCTTGTTTTCACAAGGTCAGCGTTAATTATCTCCTCGCGCTGCAGAAAATCAACTACGCGTTCATCCACACAGCTGAGCTGGGCCGGATGCGTACAAAATGGGGAATACCGGAGAATATGAAGATCAGGATCCCCATACACCCGGAGACTCATATGGACTGCAGACTGAGGGAAGTGGTCATGTTCACGGAGCTATTCAACTGGGGACTCAGATTCCCCTTAGACCCAGAGATTGTCAAATACTTCCATCTGATAAAACTATGTCTGAGCCAGTTGAGCCCCAACGCCTGGTATACCCTCATGGCCTGCATCATGGCCTCCAGGCTCTCCGGGATTCCTCTGCCAATGGAGAAGTTTGCTGCTGTAGCCAGCCTGTGCAGAAATCCCAACATCTCCTTCTACCATTTTAATATGGGGGATGACTTCAAGGATGTTGATGATTTGCTGGAGGCGGAGAGGAATTAGAGGACCCAGTTCCTATTCGTCAGTGGTGCTTGGGAGAACGGTCCAAAGATCAAATCCGGAGTGAACCCAAGCCTCCTCAAAAGCAGGTGGAGGTGTGACTGTAAGTCTTCCACTTTATACTTTCGTTTCTTTCTTTCTTTTCTAACGTAGTCTGAATTAATGGATCTCACTTTTGCCTTGGCAGTACTGCCCAAGGAGTTCAGTGACTATCAGAAAGCCGGGCAGGCTACTTGCTCCAAGATCAACGCTTGGGCCGCTGAGAAATGGGGGAACCGATTCCACGCTACTTTCACCAGTAGCAATTTGCCAAGGTCTCACTTGTGGAACACCATAGGTCGGAGAGACTTGACTTGGGAGGAGCTCAACACTCAGCCCCCTCCGGGCGTTGTGCTTAAGAGGACCCATGAACCAGATGGGACACTATTCCTGCCAGGCCGGGCCAAAGCCCCGGGCAAAATGAAAGGCAAAAAGAAGAAGGGCAATAAGGTGGTGGGTGGTGCTAACCCTGCTGATGATGAGAAGAACGCCCCAACAGATCCGGAGAGGCCAGCCCATAGCCAAATTGATGCTACCCTCCTTGAAGTGGTGGAGCAAGAGACCGAAAAGCAAGAAGTGAACCTCCCAAAACCTCCAAGGGCTTCCAAGAGAAATTGTAAACAGGGAAGCGAAGGCACAGATCGAGAGGCTAAGAAGAAGAAGACTTCTAAGGGAGACGAGCTTTCTCTCCGGGCTCCGGAGCCTTCTATCCAACGCATGCCGAGGAGATTCATGGGGACTTCCATACCAATGAGGTCGAGGGGGGAGATATCAAAATTGATGGAGTAGACATCACCGGTCTTGGTGAGCTTGGTGAATACTTCCTCAATCTCCCCAGAGATGACTTTGTAGGGCCTTACCTTCCTCCGAGCAGCTCCAACACGGTCACTTTTAATGGTAAGACCTTTATTGTTTCTAGTGAAAGGGATGCTATAACCCACTCCTTGTTAAGCAACGTGCATCCTGTCCTTGTGTTGGAGAGACAAGTTCGGAGTCAGGCAGACACCATTAAAGACCTTAAGTCTGACAAGGAGAAGCTGTCCAATGACCTTCGTACTGCCACCTCCAATGCTGCCACGTTAAAGGAAGAAACCGAGGAGTTGAAGAGAAGCCAAAAGGCAAGCACCACAAAATTCGCCACTTTAGAGGAAACCATTAAAGACCTCCGGGAGAAACTGTCCAGTCTGGAGAAAGACCTTGCTACCTCAACTGGAGAATCCAAGGCCAAAGACCAAATCATCTCCAACTTGACCAACGAAAAGATTGCCCTTGAAAATACAGTGTCCAAGGCTGTCGAGGAGAAAACTACTTTGTTAAGGGAGCAAGAGGCTAAGATCCAAGCCAAGATCGATACTTATGCCAACCCGATGATCGAAAGCCAAGAGCAAATGTTCGCCAAGGTGAGGTCTGACATGGTTCTACTCTTCCATGAGAATATTCCGAAGAGGAACCTGGGGGATTTATGGCTTCATGTTGAGCCTGAAGACCTCCCATACCACACGATGGCCGAAGGCGACAAGTATGGCTACTCTAGTGATTCCTCAGATGACGAAGAACACACCGGGGAGAGAATTGGCGAAGGGAGGAGTGATCTCAAAGGGAAGGGAAAGACAGATGAAGGTGAGCCATCTTCCAAGGCTCAGCCTTAATTCATGATTCAGTTTTTACTTAGTTATCCAAACTAAAGTCCTTGGAAGGCCAAGGCATTCGTTTTTGTAATTGTGTCCGACAACTAACCGGATAGGTTTTCTGTTCTGTTTTTTGACAATTTGAAAAGTCCTTGGAAGGCCAAGGAACTTTAACGAATATCTTTGTTTCATGCAATTTTCATCTTCTTTCATAGTTTGTTCCAATTTTATTGGCTAGAGTTTAAATAGCCTTTAGTTATTTCATACTGATAGTGTTTAAGTTCTCCGGCTAGAGTTTAAATAGCCCTTAGTTACTTCAATTCGGATAGTGTGACAAAGGACAAAACTTAAAACACTTGGAAATTTTTTAAGAAGGCATCAAATTTTATTCAAAAGCCCGGACACCTCATTAAAACCTCCCCGTGCCACCAGGGAGGAAAGAGTATGCCCCCAAATATTTACATGGATGTTTAAACAAGTAAATATTTATACAAATGCTACTCCAAGTACATCCGGAGATGCTTGATGTTCCAAGGATGAGTCAAGACTCTTCCATCTTTGTCTTCCAACCAATATGTTCCAGGTTTAATTCTTTTAACAACTATGTACAGACCTTCCCAAGTTGGAGCCAGCTTTCCGAACAGCTTTTATTTAGTGTGTAAGAAGACTTTCCTTAACACCTTGTCCCCTGGTTGGAAATCTCTTCTTTTAACTTTGGAAGTGAACCTGCTTCTCATCAAACCCTGATAGTGTGCAACTCTAAGGTGAGCTTTAACTCGTCTTTCTTCTATCAAATTAAGTTGACCTGTGATTGCCACCTCGTTAGCGTGATCGGAGAAGTTGTGAACACGAAAAAAGGGGAGAGTTGCTTCTATGGGAGCTACTGCATCCATCCCATAGACCAAAGCAAAGGGTGATTCTTGTGTTGCAGCCCCAGGTGTTGTCCGGTAAGCCCACAAGACGTCTTGTAGATAACTAGGCCACTTCCCAGCCGCCCCTTCCAAATTCTTCTTTAAACCAGATTGTATAGTTCTATTAGCCACTTCAACTTGCCCATTCGCTTGTGGGTGGAAAGGTGAAGAGAAAAAATGTTGTATACCTCTTGAGGCACAGAAGCTCTCCATTTCCCTATTGTCGAACTGTGGCCCATTGTCTGTTGTTATCTTTTGTGGAACACCAATTCTGTAACAGATGTTGGATAGAATGAATTTTATAACAGCTTTTGATGATGTCCCTGCTAGAGGGGCTGATTCAATCCACTTCGAGAAGTAGTCTATGGCCACAATAATAGTTTTGCGTCCTCCGGACGCCACATGGATAGGCCCTACTAAATCCAATCCCCATCGAGCAAAAGGAATAGGCTCAGAAATTGATTCTAAAGGAATGGCTGGGACATGAATTTCATTGATGTACCTCTGGCATGGGTCACACCTTCTTACCAATTCCTTAGCATCTTTCATGATTGATGGCCAATATTAATCGGAGAGTAAAACTCTTCTTGTTAAAGCTCTAAACCCACAATGGGATGATCCCTCACCATCATGCAATTCAGAGATGACTACTTGAGAATCTTCATCCCCCAAACAGCGCAGGAGAGGTTTACTGTAAGATTTTTTGTACAATACGTCTCTCAATATGATGAAACCACGAGCCTCGTGTTTCAATGTTCTGGCTAGTGACTTATCCAGAGGCACGACACCATCAGAGAGATGTTGCAGGAGAGGAAACCTCCAGACTTGAGGTTGTTTCACTTGTACTTCAAAAATTTCTTCTTCTTTACCCTTACTGAGTTGAATGGAGGGGCTTTCCAGCACATGGATCCATGGATATGACTCCGTATATGCTATGGTTGCTAATGAGTCTGCTAGCTCATTTTCTACCCGGGGAATGTGCTCATAAACAACACTTTTAAACTTGAGTTCTTCATTCTTAAGGAGGAGTAAATATTTCACAAGCTGCTCCTTCTTAGCCTCTGATTGGCCTTGGGCATGGTGGATAAGAAGTTGGGAGTCACTTAGTAGCTTGACCCTCTTAGCCCCACAAATGTAGGCTAACTTTAAACCAGCTATAGTTGCTTCGTATTCGGACTCATTATTAGATGCCCTGAAAGCAAAACAAATAGCATGGTACATTTTGTCTCCATATGGGGAAGTTAAACACACTCCTGCACCAAATCCCATAGTGCTAGATCCACCGTCTGTTCGGACGATCCATACCTTTTTATCTTTTATGTCAGTAGTTTGCTCCGAATCCCTATCGGAGTGAAATTCAACCAAAACATCAGCCACAGTTTGGGCCTTGACTGCTGTTCGAGGAGCAAAGTCTATGTCGAATTCCCCCAATTCTACTGACCACTTAGTCATCCTGCTTGAAATGTCAGCCTTTTGAAGGAGATTCTTCACGGGAAAAGAAGTCCGGACAATGATGGGATGAGCCTGGAAATAAGGCCTCATCTTCCTGGCAGCTATCACCAGGGCTAATGCTAATTTTTCAAGTTTCAAGTAACGCCTTTCTGCATCTATCAAGCTTTTGCTGATGTAGTACACTGGATGGGGATGACCATCGACCTCCCTTACCAACACAGCCCTGATGGCACAACTTGAAACTGCCAAATATACGAAGAGTGTCTCCCCATCAACTGGCTTAAATAAAGTTTTGGGGAAGGATAGGTGCTTTTTGATCTCATTGAAAGCCTCATCACACTGTGGGGTCCAATCGAATCCCTTTACAACCTTCAAGGTTTGAAAGAAAGGAGCACACCTGTCTGAAGACCTTGATATAAATCTGTTTAAGGCAGCTAATCTCCCCGTTAACCGCTATACTTCTTTAATGTTTCGAGGAGGCTCCATTTGAAATAAGCCATTAAGCTGGTCCGGGTCGGTTTGTATTCCATGCTCACTTATAATATAGCCCAAAAACTTCCCGGAGTGCACTCCGAACACACACTTTTCTGGGTTTAATTTCAAATTCACTTTTACCAAGTTGGCAAAAGTTTCTTGGAGATTGGACAAGTGCAACTACTCATCCACACTCTTCACCATCATGTCATCAATGTACGCTTCCATATTTCTTCCAATCTGATCAGCAAATGCCTTGTTTACTAATCTCTGATAAGTAGCCCCAGCATTTTTCAAACCAAAGGGCATCACCTTATAGCAATGAAGACCTCTGACAGTGACAAACGTGGTATGCTCTTGATCCTTCGGTTCTACTTGAATCTGATTGTATCCGGAGAAGGCATCCATAAAGGAAAGCAGCTTGTTCCCAGAGGTGGAGTCTACTAACTGATTAATCTGGGGGACCTGATACAAATCTTTTGGGCAAGCTCTATTGAGATCTGTGAAGTCAATGCACATGCGCCACTTGCCATTTTTCTTTTTTACCAGAACCGGATTGGCAGTCCACAAAGGATATTGAGACTCCTTGATATGCCCCATCTTTGTGAGCCTGTCAACTTCTTGCACAATGACATCAGCCTTCTCTTTAGAAAAAGCTCTTTTTTTTGAACTACTGGTGCTACGTCTCTCCGGACGGATATGCGATATGATATCACTTCTGATGGAACCCCAGTAACATCAGCATTGCACCAAGCAAAAACGTGTTGATGGTTCTTCAAAAACTTTAACATTTCACTTTTCAAAACGGGTGACATCTTAGACTCTATCTTGACACTTTTTCCATCTTCCAGATAGTGTGTTTCTACCTCTGCGACCGGTATTAATACTCCAGGGGTCTCTCTGGGGTCATCAAGTTCACCCTCACCCCCAGAAAGGCCCTCAAATTGCTATTGTTTGTTAATACGGACTGCCCCCAGCGTTCGAGGAGCCAGGGCGGTAGCATAACATTCTCTTGCAATCTTTTGGCTGCTCCGGACGACTCCAACCTGTCCCTGAATAGCATATTTCAAGCACTGGTGGACTGTTGAAGCCACTGCATGCATCCTAGAGAGCCAAGACCTCCCTAGAATAGCATTATAGCAAGTGGGACAATCCATCACAATAAAGAGCATTCTAACCATTTTCTTGAAAGGGCCCTTGTCCAATAGAACTTCCTCTTCGAATTCTCCGATCACATCTGCTGAGGTGCCAGTAAAGCCCACGATTGATCTGTCCGAACTTTGAATTACAGCTGGATTTTTCCTTCTTTTGTATGTGGTTAAGAAAAGGATATTGGCTGAGCTCCCAGTATCCACCAAAATTGGTCTTATGTCATTGCCCCCAATAGATGCTTCTATGACAACAACATCCTCATGAGGGCCAACAATATCTCTTAAATCATCTTCATAAAAAACAATGAAGGGGAATGAGTTCTGTGACTGATAGGAAGTCATGCCTCCTTCTAGCTGGGACGCTAAAGTATGAACGTGCCTCTTCCTTGATGAAGCAGTAGGAGCTGTCATAGTATCCCCTCCAAAAATTGTAAGTGACTCAAACAACTTAACGAGTCCGGAGACCGACCTAGAACATTCCTCAATTGTACCCACTCTGTTTCGAGTTGGATCAGGATCCAAGTACTCAGATTCTACATCAAACCTTACAATTATAACCATAGCTCCCTCCGGAGCAGCATTACTTGGACCAACCCGGTGAGTGTTGTCAGGCCTGTTGCCTCCTCTTCTTTTGACGTAAGCCCCCAGCTTTCCCCTCTCAATCAGGTTCTGAACTTCGTGTTTCAATGCTATGCAGTCATCAGTGGTATGACCAATATCATTGTGATATTGGAAAAAAGAGTTATTGCGATGCTCTCTAGGAGACTGCAACGTGGCTGGTCTCCGGTAATGCACCTCTTCCTTTGTTTTATCAAAAATGGTGGCCACACTTTCTTTCAATTCTGCGAACTACTCCGGTTGGACCCATGGCCCTCTCTTATTCCTGGATTGTTGACTTTGAGCAGGAGCAGCTGGCTGAGACTGAGCTTTTGCCCTACCATGCCCTGTCCGGTCTCTCTTGCTTTGTTCACGGACTGATTCTGATTGGGATTTGGTGCCACTGGGGTAGACCTCACCTGCCTGTGCACCCTGGTTTTCTTTGTTTCATCAACGTTTATTTTTTTTCCAACCTGATTCAGCAACCCTCCCCATGTCATGGCCTTCTTTCTGGTCACTGAATCACCTAGATTGCCTGGGTTCAAACCCTGTCTTAGGGATGCTATTGCTACATGTTCGAAGCAATCAGCCAACCCATTCTTGGTGTTCACAAAACGGCTTATATATTCTTTCAAGGACTCATTTGGTTCATGGGCACAATGGATTATTGTGTCTCCATTGCCCTTTAGCTCTTTACTCCCTACAAACTGCCTTCGAAAGGCCACCCAAAAAGTATCGAAGTCTTTAATACAACCCTGAGGCAGGCTGTTGTACCATTTTAGAGCACTCCCTGTAAATGATTGGGAGAATTCCCTACAAAGTAGTTTATCATCGTCGTCAAAGTTCATCATGAAGTTTTTAAATTGTTTCAGATGGTTGTCCGGATCAGTACTGCCATCGTACTTCTCTATTTTGGTGCTGTCAAACCTCTTGGGGAGGTTTCCGGACAGAATTTTAGAAGACAACGGAGATTGCCTCCAATTCCTTCCACGACTGAACACAGTATCCTCATTGGGAGTTTCAAAGATACCTGGTTCATCGTGGAAAGCGAAGGGATCCATCAGCATCCGGTCTACATGCCTCCGGCTGTGAGATGACCCTTTACCAATATTCTTCTTCATCCTTCCATGTCTATCCCTTTTCCTTGAATATTTTTTTATCTTCTTTTGTTTCCTTCTAGTTCGACCCTCATCGCTGCTTGAGGATAAAGATTTTTCAACTCCTTCATCGTCCGAAGAGCTATCAGAAGATTCTGAGTTTGAGTCAGAACTCTCCACTGGCTTGGACCGGTGAGACTTTTTAGAGCTGGCATGAGTCTTTTTGGTGCTCACATGAGTCTTTGAAGACTCATGCTCTCTGGGGTTATCGGTGTGATGAGCAACCGATGCTTTGGACTTTTCTTTCACGCCCATCTTAGCCTTTTCTGCCCTCAGAGCTTCTATTTCACCCTTTAGCCTATCACGCTCTTCGATAGTGTATTCATCGTTCTCTCCCACCACTTCGAGCAGAGCTGGTGGTGCTTCTGGATTGTCCGGATTCATTCGGACAGACTTTCTTTGCTGGGTTTGAATGCTTGATTCACGCACCATTTCCTCCCACTGTGGTCGCCAATTTGGTGTGGATAATAATCGCCTGAGGGTAGGCTTGTAATTTGGTTGGTGTTTGGGGTTGATATTGGTGTTAAGTATTTATTGTAGAGAGTAGAGAGATAATTAAGCTGGCTGGTAGCAAATAATTCTCATTACCCACACTTAATGCAGGTGGTTGGGTATTTATACCCTGATTTTTGGGCCCTTATGGGCTTTCGGGTCATGTTTAATGAACCCGGGTCATGTTCAAAGACCCATGAGCTCTAAGTAAGAGAGCAAGTAGCTTAGTCAAGAAGTGTTTAGGTTTTTTAGTACTTTTGTCATAGTTTGAACAGTCCTATGGTCTGAGTGTCCGAAGTGGTCTGTCCGGTCCGGAGGCCTTGGACCGATCTGTCCTTGTCCGGGGAGCATGCAGAATTCGGACTCATCAGCTATGACTCTTGAGGAGAGGATATTGTGCATGTTTGTACATTTCTTGTGATTGTTCCATATCATTGAGCTTATAGAATTGCTGCCTTCTTTCTTCTCTCGCCTCTTCAGATATTGAACCGTCGATATAACTCGCAGACTTTGAGTGGAAAACATTGCATACAAAAGTTTGAAATAGTTAATGTTCTCCTCCCGCAGGTCTTGTGCTAACTTTTAAAAGTCCATGAATGGTTAATTATATATTATGCAAATTACCAAATAAATTATTATCATATTGGTCCACGATGTTTCCAACAATCTCACAAGGCTTGGTTTTTATTATTGTTCCTGGTTCGAACTGAATGTTATAGTCGCCAAACTTCATGGACCACCTCGTTAGTCTACCATACACATCTAGCTTTCAAGACACTCTTAGAAGGGACAAATGTCTGAAAAATTTATTTGTGAGTTTAGAAGTATGGTCTTATATCCGAGTTGCGATCATCAATGTTAAGGCTAAGTTCTCCAGCTACAGGTATCGAGTACAAATTTAATTAGATATTACTTTCTACATCAAGTAAGGATTTACTTACATAATATATTTACTTCTTCTTAGAAAAGCATAATGTTTATGAATAGGCCAAGAACACCGAGTAGAGATACAATAACCCCCCCCCCCATGGTTTTGGTTTGGTTAACACTTCTAGTAAGATGAGTTACTTCTAGTTATGAAGGTTCAAATAAGGATTACATTTAGAGTAAGGATTCTGAAATCATTGAAGCACTACATACAATAAAGATTAGTACCATATTCGTAGACAATAAAGAACTAAATGCTTTATCTAGTGAAACATAATCATTTATTTGATTAAACATATGCAGCCTACCTTCATCTTCAGTGCTACACAATTTAGAAGTTAGTAAGCATTTCAAAATCATATTGAGTTAGAGAATGAACAAATATGAGGCCAGGAACTTCAAAGGTCCTATTTCTACCAAAACTCTACTTACTAAAGGGTATAGCATTCCCTTACTTGATGCATTTAAATGACCATTACTATTTAAAGTTGAAATATGAGGGGCTGGATAATAAGACGATAATGAGAAGATTAATATCAATAAAAAATAGAAAAACTAACTTTTTGGCTATCTAGGAGCCTATGGTTTATGTGGATAAACTATCATATATTTCTAAGAAAATGGCCTTTAAATCTTGCAATCCTAATATAAATAAATTTTTTTGGTGTTATGGAATGAAGATTACTCAGTATAAGTCATTTTAAATCAAGATCAACTAATTCATCTAAAGGTTAGACATATGGATCTGGACAAAATCTTCTGGGATACAGTAGTCTATGTAAAATGTCTTAAAACTCTTAGGCTAGAAGTTTGGGATAACCTAAGGTATCTATCTAGGAATGCTAAGTAATGGACGATTTTAAGGGATTTTAATGATTTCCTTAACTCTGATGGGAAACTTTCATGCTCTACTATTTGCACAAGAAGCATGGATGATTTTAGACATGCTATTATGATTTATCACTTAGAGGATGTTTCCTTCTCTAGTTTCAAGTTCACTTGGACCAATAATAGGAAATTGAAGCTCTTAGACATAGTTTGCTATAATTATGATTGGTTAGGTTATTTTACTAACACAAGAGTGAAACATCTCTCAAGGATATGTCCTGATCATTCCCCTTTGAGTATTACAATGTTCTCAAATCAAAACCATTTAAATCCTTCTTTAAATTTCAAAATACGTGGAACTTACATCTAGGTTTCTTAATCGTTGTGGAAGAAAATTGGAAATAATATCCAATTTAGACATTTCAGAACAAATTAAAGAGATTGAAGCACAAACAAAAATAATGGAATTTGGAGGATTTTGATAACATATTTGATGCTATAATTCAAGCTGAAGAAGACGTGAAATTTATGGAAAATTGTTTTAAGTATTCTCGGAGTCTAGAAGATTAAGTTGTTTTGGCCAAAGCTCAAGCTAACATGCTCCAACTTTTGGCAAAAGAAGAGAAGTATTAGATTCAGTAAAGTGACATAAACTGACTCGATGATTAAGGTAGAAACTTAGATTGCTACCATAACTATGATAAGAGAAAGAGAATGTAACGTAAAATCCAAGGAATAATGAGTTATGGTAACTCGATCAGTGAACAAGTAGAATTAGGAAAAGATGCAGCATAATACTTCAAAACACTTCTAACTGGGCAACCAAATCCAGCAAAATTTGAAGAAATTTAAAACTATATTCCAAAAATAATAAATAAAAAGGACAATAACATGCTTTTGTCCTTACCTTTAGAGGAGGAGATTCATGATGTCATCAAGTCTATTTTCCCTACTAGCACTGCAAGTATGGATGGATTCAATGTCAAATTCTATCATCATTATTGGTCCATAATTGCTCTTGACACGTGTAAGGATATTATTGCTTCTTCTTGGGTCATGTTGTTCCTTAGGGAAACCATGATACTCCTATATGTCTTATCCCCAAAGTGGAAGCACCTAAATTTTGGAAATATTTCAGGAATATAAGCTTATGTACTCCGCTCAATAGGATAATCTCAAAGATATTAAACAAGAGGTTTTCCTCTCTCCTTCTTAATATCAATTTAGTTAAGCAAAGATGATTTATCGAAAAAATAAGAAATAATATGAGTTTCTCGCCGTTGGTTTTAGAGTCCGCTTGATTTTTCAAATAATTCCTAATATATATACTTCAGGAACTCCTAATGAAATACCTTAAAAGCTCCAATAAGCTAAAGTGGTGTGGTGGAGTTATTACTTATCCAAGATATTCACAAGGAATTAGTCGTCGATCTATGCATAAGACTTTCTAGACCTTCTGGAATACATAAATTGGGTAAATGACTCCCAATGAAAACACTAGTTGGTTATGTAAATGGTGTAAATGATTGACAATCCATACACGAGCTAAATAAGAGAGTTCAATATCTTCCTAACTTAAGAAAGGCCTAAAACGGTTAAATGCAAATATTGTAACGGTCGTTAGGATGGTTCTTAGTTGAACATTCAAAAACATAAATCTTAATTTAAGTAGATGGTACTGGTTCCAGAGTTGCATAGTAAGAAGCCACAAACTAAAATACAGGATAAGCTGTAACTTCAATTTCGCAAGGGTACCATATGTGATACATCTCATTTCAATACAGAACAATCTTTGCACCCTGCCTAAAACAGAAGGGAAATGTTACAGAAAAATACATAATCCTTAGTGCTAACATTTTTATATGATTATAGCCATAAATTAACCAAAGACAGTATGCTTGTAGTAAATGAAAAACATTATGCTGAATATAGGATGTTAGTTAAGCAAAGTACATGTTTTTTTTCCTCTTATAACACCACGGAGCATAATTTGTGACCGATCCTTCTATCATCAACAACCAGAAACTCGATTCACTTAAAAAGGAGGTCTAAGAGGCTCGATTGGACACCAATTGCTTGCACAATTCTTCATCACACTCATACGCTATGAAAGAATTAGCATATGAAAATAAGGATAGTACTAATTTCAATATCCAAAACCTCACCTCTCATGGAAATAACGTTAGAACATGTCTTGAAAGCAACAACATAAATCTTGATCGCAACAAGGCTCTTGTTGGTCGTGAATAAATCCAATTTGAATAGGGAAATAAACACAAATATAGTATTGAATGTCGTACTAGTACAACACTACACAATCTAAACAACTATTTTGGTCCAAAGCGTACAATGTCTAATGGTCAAGCAAAGACTCCCATATTGTTGCTAAACATATAACTCTTCTGTTTTTGAGTTGGATACATCTTCAGAAATATAATTGCTTATGCAAACAAATGATGATGCTTATTTGACGAGTACCTCTCTATGGTGGGCTACATATACGCTTTTTTTATAGAAGGAAACCATAATCCAGACTTCGGTCAGTGATGCTATATATACAACAAAAAGCAGCTATCAGCATCACTACTTTTATATCACATTTCATCTTGGACAAAGATTCGATTAACATTAAACTGTAAATATATGATGGGTATTAATCTAATTACATTAAACAAACTCAGCGATATTGATTTTTGTTGGAAAAACTTATACTCATCTCTGATATATGACCAATTGAATCTATTCAAACAAACAAAGACCCTATATTTGAGGATTATAGTGAAATTTAGTTTAATAGAAATTCTATTATAGAATGGACTTCGAATCACATCATTAACATCATTTATAGAAATATGAATTGATCAATATAACAGACTACGAAAATACAAAATGTAAGGTAAGTAATATAATGAGCTCGCAACCAAAGTTGGATAATAACACACTAGAGCATGATAATAATGCACCAGAGGACTAAGCTTCGTAATTCTATTGCTCATCCCATAAAGCATTCCTCCAGACTTTTCAATTCTAATTCTGATGTCATGGTTTTCCCTCAGTTTGACAAACACAAGAGCAGTCAATAAACTATCGGATCCAGCGTGATGACACTCTCTAACTCTCTATATCTTCATATCAGTAGCCAATCTTTGAAGTCCTGTTTGGCCATTAAATCCTTGGAAATTGTCCACTATAAATTTGACGTCTTTCACACGACCCATGACAATCCCAAGTGTATTAGTAAACTTGGGTAAATATTGTACAAAATTATTATTACTTAGCCCCTTCAACAAGTAGCCCATGTCATGTAATCCATGGAATGTGATCCATGTTAAATTTTGACGATAACATCTCAATATATGCCCTAATTGGTATAAAAACTCTCTTGAATTGGCTCATTCTTTGAGAATTTCTGTAGATCAAGGTTGTTGGTTTTGAGGAAATTGATGGAGCCTTGATTCTTATTATCAGTCAATTCATCAAAATCTGAGAAATTAAATTCCCATGTAGGCCCAATATTACCTTTTCGATCGAAGAGCGTGATCCCTAACTGAATAAGTTTAGTATTATCTACATTGTATTTCATATTATAGAACTTTTGATATGTCTAAGCAAATCTTGGTGTAGGTATATAATGACCCGGAAATTCGATATCTATGTAAATCATAGGAAACTGTTGGAGATGAAATTTGAGATGGTTTAACTCATTATCTAAGTTATCTTCCCAAACTTGGGTTACTATTTTGAAGAAACAAGTAAACAAAAAGTAAAAGAATATAAAGTTAAAAAGAAGTGAGTGTCAATCAGAGATTAAATGTGAATAGAAGAACAATACCAACATCAACACCAAAGAAAAAACTAAGATAATACTAAGAGTCAGCTCCATATCTATGTTAACATCTATAAATAACAAACATAAATATATATCCATATCTATAAATAAAAAACAGAAATCTAGGACCGGCCTTTACACGGGTATCTCAAAAAATTTACAACAAAAAAGCAAATGCAGATACCTCCGTGCTTTTTAGGCAAATATTTGACAGCAATTTTTTTCACTTTTTTTTAATCATTTTAGTAAATTTTAATTATTTTATTTTTCCATTAATGAGCCAAAGATATAATAATCTTCCTCAATTGAGAATTGAAATCTACGAATCGGTACGGCCATAATGACGCTGAAGAATGATTTGAAACAGTAGTACAATGTAGTACAATACAACGACAAACAACTTTCGCTCCATGCTCTTCATATCTCGCGACGTTTTACTGTGGACTGCACAACCGCAATTTTTGTGATTAGGCTATTGTTCCTTACCGGTGTCGCAGCTGGAGTTACATCTTTTGTATAAAGATCTGAAAAGTCCGTCGGCGGTAGCTCGGGTAGCTATAATTCTAAAACAATAGAACGTGAAAAAGAAAAAGTCGAGCAATAGTGTGAATGACTGTAACTACCCTTTTCACAAAGAAACAACAATACATAGTTACCTTCAATTATCACAAGCAAAAGTGAAGCAAGTTTATGAACTGTTTCCTCACCAGCAATAGTGTTGGCCACTGTGATTGCTGTTATACCAAGAAGTGAAGTAGATACTACATACAGGACTGCTCCAAACGCAACTGCATTAACAGTTGTAAAAGAGGTAAATTAATTAAAAACAAAACAATAATTAAGACAGAAGAATAATTTTTAATTTGAACTTTAGTGGTCATTTTCAGTAGCAAATATGTTACATAAGTCATTAGTTACATAAAAAATGCAGCCGTTTGTTCAATTCATATCTGGTTGATACAAATAATTAGAACTGCCATCAGATATACTTACTTGACATTAGTTACTGCCCTTACATATGATATATACTAAAGTAAAAAATAAAGAGGGGTTTAGTATACGTACTAAAAAAAATAAGCCCTCTTTTATTCATTTAACCGTAATCTATTATACAAATTTACATTTTGTTAATACAATTTGAAGGTTGGATCAGTATTTAGTTTTGGCT
Source organism: Limnanthes douglasii subsp. nivea (assembly GCA_036936605.1). Taxonomy (NCBI): domain Eukaryota; kingdom Viridiplantae; phylum Streptophyta; class Magnoliopsida; order Brassicales; family Limnanthaceae; genus Limnanthes; species Limnanthes douglasii. The sequence goes on along the minus strand of JAUPFV010000005.1, from coordinate 114,116,409 downwards.
TGGATCTATTTAGTTTTGGGTGAATCTTCCATTCTACCTAATTTTGTCCTTTATTTAATAAATTTAACTAAATAAAATTAGCTATTTGTGTGTAGAGGATAAATTAAATCATATGTTTACCTAACCACCATCGTAAATACGGTTTGTGTTATTTTATTCTTTTATTAAATTTTTTCACACACTCTCCACCGATTCTGTTTTTGGTTTACATATTATAGCGTTATTTCAGTCTTTCACTAAATCCTCTAAACGTCTCTTTCTATTGATTTGGTTTTAGATTTAGCTGTTAACCTCTTTTCGGCCTTTTCAAATTGATTTTTGTTTCATTTTTTTTCGAACTTTTTGATAATCTGTTCAGGTTGTTTTTTATTTCTTTTTACTTTCTCTCGCTCTGTTCTACTTAGTGTTCTTCTTTTTTTTTCTATGGTTTTATAGATATTTTTATTTTTATTTTTAACTCTATTTTAACCATAATTTAAGAAAAAAATCATTCAGAAAGTGTTTGTTTGTTTATTTAATTTTTATGTTTCGATTTTTCCCTCCCCTTCTCATTCTTTCTAAATTAAATTTTAATGTTTGATTTCTTTTTTTCGTTACTCAGAATTTGAATTATTTCTATTTTTAAGTTTAAGTTTAAGAAAGTTTCTACACAAATTTGTATTGTTCGTGAGGATCTGTGGCAATTGATAAGGGTACATGCTCCATTAGAGGAAGCATTTGTATAAAATTTCACTGGTATGATATGCTCATTCTTATTCCAACCTACTTTGTTTTAGGTTGTGAAACAATTTTACTATTGATATTCAACCATACATAAGTAATCTAAAATCCGAAATCATCTTACAACAAAATATATTTTCATATATTATTTAATTTTTATTTTATGGAGGCAAAACAAAATTGGACAAGGCTTTCGGTATTAAGATCATTCATTAAGGTAAATAAGTATTTTTATCTATTTATGTGTATTATGAATGTCGTTAGGTCTAATTAAAAAAAATAAGTTTAAATATGAAAAATTAATTTAGTTTTAATAAAAAAAATTGTTTTTAATAAAAGATCTATAATTGGATATTAGATTGGTACAAAATAATTTTAGCAATAAAATAAATTTCGAAAAATATATAATAATTAATGGCTAAATAGATTTTTCTAATTATTTTGAAGATATTTTATTTTTTATTTTTTATAATACCATGTATTATTTTATTTTAAAATGTTTGATTTATATATGAGTAAAATAAATTATTTCATATTTGTTAAAAAAAATATATAGATGTATTTTATGATATATAATTACGTACTAAGGTATAAATTATGAAAATTATGACATTTACTTAACATAGGAAGTTATAAATTATGAAAATTATGACATTTACTTGACATGCGTGATACCTTATCCTGCAAGCTTTGGTTTAGGTTTAGAGAGAATAAATCTTTATGTGCTAAATATATTCACAACAACTATTGCAAATAATTTCATCCTCTCCGGGTCAAATACTCTACTAAATGCTCTAAAATTTGGAAAATATTTGGAATGATTAAGACCTTTGTTGAAGCTAACATAAAGTAGAGTTTTGGGAAAAAAACATATGGATTTTTGGCTAGGCAATTGGTACAAGAGGCCTCATCTTATTATTCTTGATACTAACTGTGACAATCATTGGTATAGGTCTGTGAAAGTTAAGTCTTTTGGGAGAACAATGTCTAGAACCATAACAGGCTTTCTGGATCATTTTCTAACTATGAAATCAAGAAAATTCTTAAGTTATCTATCAATGATCATAAGGATGATTCTATTATATGGCTTCCATCAAAAGATGGAAAATATAATACAAAAGATACATGGAACTCCTTGAGAGTTAAGCATAGCCTATACAACAAGCTTTGTAACAGAATTACTCATATAAAGTATTCCTTCTTACACTAAAGGATTCTTCATAATTGGATCTTCATTGATTCTATACGATACACAACTTAGCATTTAAATGACAGTTCTGCAACAACTATGAAACTCTAAATCACTTATTTGTGGCCTATCAATATTCTTGGTTTATATGGTCCTATTTTTCTATCATTTTCAAGGTGATTATTGGAAGTCATAGGAATATTACCCACTTAACAAAAAATTGGTTCTGGTCTTTTAAGAATGAAATCGATAATAGTAATATTATTCCCCCAATTTTATGTTGGGCCATATGGCAGGTGATAACAAAGATAAGTTTAAAGATTTATATCTTTCAACTCTACCATTATCTATATAAAGCATAACTTATCTAATCTTGATCTTTCTAATATTTTGAAAACTAAGCACTGGCCAAAGATGAAGATGTAGCTATTGATTTAGGATGTTATAATCATTTATAAGATAAGAATAAGATTACCTATCATAGATGGTCTCATCTATTGCTTAGCAGATACAAGTTCAATACTTACGGATGTTGGCTTACAAACGGAGAATCTAGCGGAGGTGTTATCATCAGTGACTGTCATGATGAGATAGTGTGGGATATGGAAACCTTTATGGCAAGCTTACTTTTATTATGTCTGAGGCAAGGGCACTTATGGATAGGTTACAAATCTGTAAGAGCAAAAATAATTAAAATTTTAGAAATTAAATTGGATTCTCTAATTCTTGTAAATTACATTCCAATTGGTCACTACCCATGGCTATTAGAGTCAATTCTACTGTGTTCCAATTCATTATTCTACGAAATTAAGCATATAATTAGAGTCCATACTAAAGAATTTGATTGGCTTGCTAAATGAACTCTACAAATGCAAAATGAAAATCAAATTAAACAATGTTCAAGTCCCTGCCCAGTTGAGTGCAGTCACCTAGGAAATAATCGAGTTAGAGGTGTAGCTATGAGTGCTACAGAAGGTCTAACGAGAGGAATGAAAGTAATTGATACGAGATCTTATTGAGAGCATGAGTCTTGGTTATGTCAATACAGACTCATATCCTTAATTCAATCTCTCTTCTCTCTTATCTTTCTAATGAAATTATAATTTAATTCTTTCCATTAAGTAAGTTTATAGTTCTAACCTGCTTGAAGATGTTATTTCTATTTGCTCTGTCTCTTTCAGTCTTAATTTCAGGTTTGTTAGTTGATTAAAGATATTCTCTTTTGAGATTCTAATGGTAGAAATTCCCCTAACAAGTTGAAGCTTCATTATTTTTCTCATCTTCATTAAAGATCCATCATACCCATTCTCTTCCCAATTTCTTAAACCATCTCGTCTTCTTATGGTCTATACTTCTAGTAAATCATATAATGGGGAATACCTTCTCGTTATTAGAGATATAAAGGCCCAAGCCATTATCTCTTTATTTTATCTATAAATAAAAATATATGTTCTATTTAATTCTTACGCATTATAAATAAACATAAACCCTAGCCGATTCTTGGTGGTTTTTTTATTTTTGTTTATTTACATGGTATCAGAGCATGTTCAATCCTTGGAGTAATATAATTGATTTATTCGCAAGGTATTGAGCTTCAATTTAATTTGTTTGATGTTATTTTGGACATACTTTTGCTTATTAATTTGGACTTCACTTTGGGGTTAAGAGTTGTTTGGAGTTGCTTTGTTTCAGATCTATTACTATTGTGCTTCAATTTGATTTGTTTGATGTTATTTCAGATCATTATTGATTAGAAATTAGGATTTTATTTTGGGGTTATGATATGTTTGAAGTGGTTTTGTTTCATATCTACTACTAATGTGATTCGATCTGATTTGTTTGAAATTAATCCTGTGCTTCGATCTGATTTGTTTAATATTACTATTGTGCTTCAATTTTATATTTGTTTGTACAATAATCTGGTCACGGAATCATTAGAAAATAAATACACTTTTCAGATCTGTTGTGTGCAACCCCAATTAAACGGTTTGATCGAAAGGAAAATGTTGTCCGATTTTGATAAATTTCTGAGAGCGTGTTTGGGACATCCAATCCTTCAATCTGACCAGTTGGATTATGATTCGTTCTTACGGTTTGAGAGAAATTGTTACTGAAATTGTGCATCAATTTTGTTGTTTTTTTATTTTGTTTTTGATTGGAAATTGGAAATTAAATTTACTACTAGGTTTGGTTTTGGATTGGGATTTTGGTTTTGATTTTGATTTTGATATTTGGACTTGGTATTTGGATTTAGTTTGGTATTTTGATGTATTTTGGTATTTGGACTTGGTTTTAGATTTGATTTTGATTGAGTATTCGATTTGATTTTGCTGAACTAATGAGATTTTAAATTTGAACTTGGTTTGATTTTGGATTTGGGGTTTGATCATGATTTTGGTTTGATTTTTCCGATTTAGATTTGGTATATCTTGATTGTTTGATTTTATTTTGTGATAAATTGTGGATCTTATTGCAGATATGATAGGAAAATATGATTGTCTACACTCTACTAGTAACAAACTTAATAAGAAGAACTTGTTATGCTTACATCTGTATACCATCAGGCATGTCCCCATCTTCCACTTCAGATATCGATTCATCATTGTGGAATTTGGATACAGGTGTGTCCCATCATGTGTCACCTCACATGTCGAACTTTGTTTCGTTGTCTCATATTTCACCCAAATCTATTTTATCTGCTAGTGCTAAAATAATTTCAGTATATGGTATTGGCTCTATTTGTACCCCTCATATATCGCTATTCGATGTTTACTACGTTCCAACCCTTACTTTGAATCTTGTTTCGGTTAGCCAATTGTGTAAATCTGGTTATTGTGTCTTGATTTATGATTCCGTTTGTGCTATAAAAAATTAACAGACTCATAAAGTAATTAGAGCATGTCGTAAAATAGAGGAACTCGAATTAACATATGTGGATGTTTATGGTGGAAAAAACATACTTGATTAACATTGCTTCCTCTGGTGTTGATTTTTCTTCGTTTCGTTTGAATCCTTCATCGTATGAGGTTTATCTTTGACATTCTTGTCTGGTATATGTATCTGTATCGCGTTTAAAATTTATAGTCTCTACAAGTGTTTTAGGTCAGTTAAACACTTGTAATATCTCGGATTGTAGTGATTATAAACTGGAATAAAAATTTACCGTTACCGTTTAATGAAAGAGTCACTTCTTCTATTATTTTGTTTGATATTATTCATTCTGATGTTTAGGGTCCATCTCATATCTCCATAAAGGGTGGTTCGTCCTACTATGCTTCTTTCATCGATGATTATACTCGATATACTTGGGTTTACCTTATAAAATCGAGATCACATTACTTGGAATCTATAGAGAATTTCAGGCCCTTGTTATGACTTTACATTCTGCTGTAATAAAATGCTTCAGGCGTGACTTAGGGGGTGAATATACATCCAATGATTCTACTAATTTACTTGCATCTGATGGTACCATACATCACTCTTATTGCAGCAACACTCCTCAGCAAAATGGTGTTGCCCAAAGAAAACACCATCACATTGTCAAGACTGCTCGTTCTTTGCTTTTATCAGTTGAGGTTCCTACTATTTTTTGGGGATAAACAATTAATACCGCTATATATGTGATTCAACTACTCATAATGTAGGAATGTCTCCATTTCAGAAGTTATACAACCAACTTCTAGATTATTCTTCCTTACGAGTGTTTGGATGTACATGTTTTATCCTTCGTCTTCATGTAGAACGCAACAAATTGGGTCCTAAATCCGCAGTATTTGTTTTCTTGGGTTATGGTGTTAAACATAAAAGTTATCGTTATTTTGATCCCACTAGTCACAAACTTTATGTCTCTCGACATACTATATTTCTTGAGCATATCTCGTTTTATTCGATTACACCGAAATCACAAGATATAATAAATACCAATCTTCATACTATTGATCCTTTTGAAAATAATAGCGATATACACATTTATATTAATGTGTCAGCTCATGAGACATCAACTACAACCGATGCTACTTCTACTCAATCAAGGCCTGAGTTCGATTATTCTTTTAGTGAACCACCAACTCCACTACTCAGAAGATCTACTCGTACAAGTAAGTCTACCAAACTACCATATTTTGTGTATTATTCTTACTCAGCTCATTTCGCCCCTTGCATAACAAATATACATGATTTATATAAACCTCGGTCGTTTAAAAAAGCTGTTTACGATCTCGTTGGCAAAATGCAATAGTCGAAGAGCTTACCGCTCTTTATCATAGTCATATATGGGATATAGTTAAACCTCTATCTGGTAAGCATATAATTGGCTCTCGGTGAGTTTTTAAAATTAGAACAAAGTCTGACGAGTCTGTTGAAAGATATAAGGCTCGTTTTGTAATAAAAGGGTATTCACAAAAGTATGGTATGGCTTGGTAGTAACATCTCTTTTCTCCTTTTGTAGGTTTCTAAAATCTTAGTAGCTCGGATTCTTATAATTTATTAATTTCGGCATGTAAAGAGCTAGTAGCTCAGATTCATATGATTTATCATCGTTCGAAAGGGCATAGTGAGGAGCATGATCTCCGATTCGAATTTAGTATTCAATTCGTGAGCTGGAACAACAAATGTTGGATTGGCTCATTTTTCATTTTTAGCGCTCAATAAGATGGATTCCCTCTCGATTGGAATGACAAATGTAGGATTTTATTCCAAGTTCTTAAATCTTGTTTTTTGGGGCTTTGGGTTTACCTCGTATTGTAATACCCAATTATTAATATGTTAGATTGCTTGATTTAATTTTTTTTTCATAAAAAGTATGATATATGAAAATTAGAGATAATACAATATTTTCTAAAATTCAAAAATATATTCAACAGATATACCAAATCTTATTTTATTCATTTTATTTTTTATTTTAATTTATATACTAAGATTTTATTCATTTAAAACACAACATTTTGAATATTTTTTTACTAAACCAAAATTTTAATTATTAACATTTTTTAATGTTTATTTTATTTTTATTGTTTTAAAATATAGTCTCCCACTAAAAAAGAATATATAAAAATTGGACCGATCAAGTTTACGATCTTAAATATTAAACCAAATTAGGTAATGTAATTATTTTTTTAAAGTTATATTGGTTAACTCATTTTCAAAACAACAACATTCGAAATAAAACTTTTAAAATAGTAAAATCAATTTAATGTCATATTTTAATGCAGTAGGTTGTTCTATTGGGATGTTTAGAACCAATCTATTACTAATAGACCGGTAACATCGATCAAAACGGGTATGATAGCCAGTTTATATATATATATATATATATATATTATTTTTCCATTTTTTGGTGAATACATATGGTATGGTAGGGTGGTTTTGTACTTTTTTGTTGTTTTTTCTTTAGTGATTTTTTTGAGGGAATATACATGTTTGTGTTATTGTTTTTTCTAAAGGGTGAGTTCTTAAGAGGTACATCAAATATATCAAAATTCTTGTTACATACAAAATATTTTCACAATTCCAATAAGTGTATAATATTTTTTATACTAACATTGTATCTAATATTCTAGATACACTTATTAGAATTAACCAAACTAAGGCCCACTAAACAAGAATTTTTAATTATTTTATATATCTTATTGGAAATAACCCTTTTCTAAATGATCCATGTTTTTGCTTTGTGTGTTATGTTTTGCAATTTTTGTTATTTTTATGTGTTTGGTTGTGAAGAAAATATTGGAAACAAATTTGATTATAATTTATTATTGCAATTTGTTGGAGAGTAAACTTCATCTCATACTTGGTCTAAAATTCCACATTGTTATATGGAAAAGAATAGAATGTATTTAAGTGTTAACCTCAACTAGTAAGAGCCATTTTCAGAGTATAGCGAAAGCAAAGTCGCGAGCCTTGTTTTTTTAGAAAAATCATAATCAATATAAATAAATTTAATTTTTATATTTTTAAATTATCATTTCTGCAGCAACGCGCGAGTAATTATACTAGTACGTAGCTAAAGTAAATCCTATAGTAAACAAAACCCAAAAAAATCATATCCAGCGATGTGTTTCCGCTGTGATTGGGCGGTGTTTATTCCGTGAGGCCTTTCGGGGGTGTACCAAAAGCAAATCTGTACGTTCACGCCTAAACATCTATTCTAACACAATTTAAATGTTTGTGTTATATCATAGATATTCTCTTATATAATGTTGATAATATTGTGTATATTGATTTCTTGATCTGTAATTGGTAAGAAAGGACAAGGGTTCAAAGTACCATAACACCGACATTGCAAAAGATTAAATATGCATTTCTTGAAAATGTATGATTAACACTGTATGTTCAGTTTCTAAGTTAGTGAATTCGTTATATGTTATGAAATACTAAATTTAATAGGATTTTCCTTTTAATTATCGTATTGCTACGAATGACCGTATATATTTTGTGTTCGGTTTTTAATAATAACTTATTCAATCTTTTATGATTTTTATTTTTACTAGACATCATATTTTGTATAATATAATATTTTCTATTTGTATGATGCCAAACTATGTTTTTTATTTTCTATAGATATTTACATCATTTTTATATGATATAATGTTTTTTAGAAAAATCACAATTGATATAAATAAATTAAAATTTTAAAATTTTAAATTATCATTTGTGCACCAAGGTGCGAGTAATTATACTAGTACTTAGCTAAAGTAAATCCTATAGTAAACAAAACAAAAAAATGAAAGAAATAAAATCTATTATGAGTTGCTCGACATTGCTTTTAGAGTCCGTTTGTTTTTTCGGATAATCTACTTTAGGAACCCCTAATGAAATACCTTAAAAATCATTTATAATATTGTATTGATATTGTTATGTTAGGAAATATAATGCAATTTAAAAGATTTTGCTTCAGTTTGTTATATTTATTTTATTTAGTGTTTTTTTATCTTGACTAGAAAAGTCATTCATGATATTGTATTGATTGTTATGTTTAAACACATTTTAATTTACTGGTGTACCTAAATATAACTTGTAATCTTGTTAATAGAAAATTAATATAACTTATATATCCTGTTAAACCACACTCAATATTGACATGTAAAGATAGACACTCAATATTGACTTGTAATTACACACTCTATACAACTTGTAACCACTAATATAGACCTATAATATAGACGTGTTATTTTTTAACATCTACATATATGTTGTAATTCTTGTTTACACACGCAATAAAACATGTAACCAGGGGTACAAAAAACATATGATTCAGCCATACAAAAAGATTACATTTCATTCAACCATATAAAAAACATCCAATGTGTAGCCATTACAAAAACCCACCCCTAATAACAACACCATCTAATCCATCTCTCAGCCATTTAAATAAGCCTCTAAAGGAAAAAAAACAACAAAATGCATTAGTTAACCGCAAAAAACTTTACAAAAACCTACTCCTAACGACATTCTACCTCAAAATAAGCATTCCATCAAGGTGTAGCATGCTTCGTCGATGGTTCACTACCCGCTACCCATGATTGGGAACCTCATGTTGCAACGACAGAGCTGCCTGAGTTCCCAATGCAAGATCTAGTAACAACACCAACATAAATATTGATGTTGAGGATTGTGCTACCTGAACCAGCAGTAGCTGCTGCACCATCATGTGTTGTAGCTACAGAATACCGATGTACAAGTCTACTCTTATAGCCTAACTTGTTTGCCTTTACATTTTCTAACCAAGAATCACGGAGCTTTCACTTTATCCTTGTCGTCGTAGGTGATGCTGTCTTTGCATCCTTGAATTGCTTTATATTTGATGTTCTCACCCAGTTGTTATGTGGGGATGTAATCTTGTTTTGAGATGAAAATAAGGATGGTGCATCAACCTATATATCCAATATAAAATGAACAGTTAGATTCCCAATACACCACTTGTATAATATGTTTAAAACCACTTTTAATTAGACAAGTTTAAATCTTACAGTTGGGACCACATTTCTCTATATGTTGTCTCCTCTTCTATCAATGCATTAGATTACACTACCCTGCATAAATAACACTACCACATACATATATAAATACTATACTTATTAGGACCACACCTAACATCACATGCAATAACACATGCAACCACACATGTGACACACTTAACCAATATGAAACTCAACCTACAACAATATTTATAATATTTAACCACACTCAACCCCACATGCATACCCACATTCACAAAGTAAAAAAAAATAATAGAACTTACATCTGATTGTAATCTTAAAGTACCCACTCCAACTCTTCTTAATTGTTATAAAAATAATAAGTAGTTAGTAATAATATTAAAAAGTTAAAACTTACGGGTATTTGTGTATACTTATTTTCAGTTGTCTTTGTACATCACATGTCTCTTGTACAAAAACAAACTCATCTACACCTACAACACCTGTCTATTGTACCCCAGTAGCCTCATCTACACCTACAAAACATGTCTCTTCTACACCAGCAGACTCATGTATACCTATATCACCAACATGATCCTCTACATCACTAACAAACCCCTGTAAAACCCTAGCAACAATATCCTCATCTACACCAACAACATCATTATTTACACCAAGTGCCTTATTTACACCTACATAAGCAGCCTCATTTTCACCAACAGGCTCCTCTACATCACCAATACCCTCATTTACACCTACACTATCATCCTTATTTATACCAACAGGTTCATCTACATCACCAACACCTTCATTTACACCTACACCAATAGCCTCATTAACACTTACATCACCAACAAGATATTTTACATCCCCAACAATCTCTTTCTCTAAATTAGTATCATCTACAACATATTCACCATGTACAGCCTCTTCTGCCTGGGCTATTATAACATTTGTAGTTCTATCAAGATCGACGATAGCAATTATCCTATTTTTTCATTTTGTTTGAGTCAATATAACTTCTAGTGGTGGAACCATATCTACATATATATTAACCTCCATATTTAGGCCAAGCCGCTGTGTTAACACGAATGCATTTGTATTAGTATCTATTACCTATATACAATCATCCACACAGGGCACGTTATATACAAACACATAATATCCTTCCTCACATTTTGCTTCTGTGAGTTCAAGCATGGCATGCAGTTCCAACAGACTAAATGTGTCTGGGTTTATGTAGTCGATGGTTTGACATTTTCCTACAATTTATTTTAACTTCATTTGACCCATAATCTTTCCAATGTAGTGGCAATGTGCAACAAAAAACATCTTGTTTGTACCTGAAATATGAAAAATAAAGAATCCTTAAATCACCAACAACAACCAGCAACAACCAGCAACAACCAACAACCCTAAAATCTATCGATGCAGTAACTTTAAGTTTGAAACTAATGAAACCCTAAATCAATAGCAACAACCAGTTCCTAATTTATCGATGCAGTAATTTTAAATATGAAAAACAAAAAAACCCTAATAGTGTCAACAACAATGAGTTCTCAATCTCACGCTGCAGTAAGTTCAAAATAAGAAAAACAACAAAATCCTAATAGTATCAACAATAACCAGTTCCTAATCTCACAATGCAGTGACTTTCAAGTTAAAAACAACTAAACCCTAAATCAACAGCAACAACGAGTTCCTAAAATCTAACAATGAAGTAACTTAAGCCAAACTTAACGAGCGAAAATAGAAAACAATATCATAGACTTACCCTCGTAACCATCTCTAGCCATTGTTGACTGTAGCTCGAGTTCGAGCAACTTGATTTGGGTATTACAAGGTTTTACTTGGCTGTTCGAAGAGTTACAATAGTATAGTGGGTTTGAAGTTGAGATGAAGAATAAGGTTAAAGCAGCAACAGAGTGTCAGGGTTTAGGTTTACGATTTGGGAAAAAATTAGGGGTATGCAATAGATTTGGGAAAAAAAAGAATTATGGATTGTGGAGCGAAATCAGTTACTGGATTTGGGATAACGGTTTATGTATTAGGGCTAGTGGGTTACTAGGTCAACAAAAGTCGGGTTGTGACTTGGTTTATTCTCTCTTCGACTGATTTTAATTAAATTAGTTGGGTCTGAACCAAGTTATTAGGTTGTTTGGGTCGCGTTTGGGTTAGAAGGTAAGGTCAATAGAATTAAGTAAAAGTAAAACGTAATTTTACACTTTTTACTACTCTCGTAGTTAGCTGATATGGAAAGTCAAAGGGCATTTATGGTATAAAAATATTTTGGGTAAATAAGGACTTGTTTATTGCAAAGGTAAATGATGAGACTGACATGATACAGCTGACAAACATGGAGGACCTATCATGTTTTTTACCCGTACTTTTGATGATATTTCCTTAAAGTATTTATAATACCACATAACATGATTAAAACGGTACTGTTTTTCGTTTATAGAAATATGACTAAAAACATCCCCCAACATATACTCTATTTTTTAAGTAAATATATATTATATTTGAGTAATGTAAATTTATATATTAAGAAGTACTGTATATTTAAGATAGTTACTAATTGCTAAGTTAATGGGAGAAAAGTTAAAGAAGTAATAATACGGTTTACCTATGTTACTACAATTACAAATATATATTTGGGCATAATTTACTAAATATAGATAGTCTGATAGTCTTTTCAGTAGCCCTTAAATATGTTATTAAGGGTCAAATAACTGTTGGGATGTTCTAATACCTATAGATTTTTCTGTTACTTTACAAAATAGAATAGCAATAATGTATTATATAATAGTATATATGATTTAAATGAAATTTTATTTTACCAATTATCTTGGTCCAGTATTTATTTAATTGACAGTTTATAAAAAGTTGTTTTTAATTGAATTAAACTGAAACTTGTCTAATGAGCCGAGCTATGATATTTATAAAAGACGATTAAAAATCAACGACACCCAAGTTAAAATTATGGCTGGAATTTTAAATTTGTTCGCGTTAGTAGGCTCTTTAGCTGCCGGAAGGATCTTATGATATTATTGGAAGACGGTATACAATAGGCCGATTAACATCCCTCCCAGAGCTATGCATTAGCCTCAGGATCTTAATTAGTTATGTTTCAAATTATTTTTTCGGCAAATTAATGTTGAGGCGCAAGACAACTACAAACCGCCCAACCATGACCAAACGAGCCCACACCCGGCAACGAAACACCAAGGCGAACATCTCTAACTGAAAGCAGATGGTTCAGACATGACTTTGGTTACAAGTTTCTAATTGATTGCCTCGTCCAACAAAACCCGACTCCACTAAAGAAGAACTAGAAGGACGTCAAACAGCGCTGCAACGACATCCAAATCTCCAACCAACATCCGAACACGACTATTAACCCCTACGTCAAGAGCAGTTCTCTTTTAACGAAAGACTCGAAGGTAATACTTAAAGCTGTTTTGCCAGGCGAACTATTGAAATCAAGCGTTTGAAGCTTGCTTGTTATATATGTTTTCTTGTTTTCATTCTCAGACGTCTCATACCAATATATTTGGCATTGTTGTGACTAATTCAAGAGCTACATGAACAGTTAGCTAAGTTAGGTTGGAAATTCAAACGAACAGAACTTGAAAATACCATTTCTCTATCCTTTTTTTCTCCGAATACCCCTGATGAAGTCATACAAACAACACGAGTCGAGAAATGAGTCACAACGGAACCGGTGCTCCCCGAAGAAGTGCCACTGGTATCATAGGAACATGAAGTGTTTGTTGGAACCAAATTAAATTAGAAAATATTAATTAAATAATTAATTAAGTTAATTAATTAATATATTGCTCAAATATTTGGATAATATATTTTTTATGTAAAAATATTATTGAGATTTGATTTTGTATTTTAGAGAAAATATTATATTAGTAAAACATATTATTCTGTCATTGAAACAGAATAATATACTAATATAGATATATGATATACAATGTATCAAACATCAACATCATCACAAAAGTTTTAATAAAATTTTATTTTTTTCGATCCCTCTCTTTATAGTAACAATTTTGGATTACATATTATTTATACCGGTATATGTTGTTTTAATGTACTTGGATCTAATTGTCTAATTATAAAGAAGTCGCATGGTTAATACTTAATTAGACTTAAGTAGTGTAATGTTTCATAAGGAAGAGAAGGCATGATTTAGTATATAAACAACTTGCATGAACCAAATACAAACAACTCAGAGGCTTACTATTATAGAAGAATTCGCATGGTTGACATTTAATAGATATGCATGTTTATAAAGTCATGATTTTCCATGTGAAGAGTAGCATGTTTATTATAAAACGCATGGTTTATTTACTGAATGAGTCACATCCAGCAAAACCAATATCACCAAGAAGAAGTAGCAGACCACCAGCATTGCCACAGCCAGCGGAAGAGGAACAAACACCATAAAATAAAATAAACGCAAAATAGAAGCATTACCATCAGCTTATACGCCCGACAAAAGAGTATGTATAGAACTTTCTTTTGACGATTTTTTGAATCAACAGACAGTCCTATTTTGATCGACTTGATCAGATTGAAACTGATGCTATTCTGGATGGAAGTCTCTATGAAATCCCATTGGAGATGCAGGGTCATGACTTAAGAGATAGTGATGTTGACAATGCTTCTAAGAGCAATGCATGGTCTGATTGGGATTTCGAATATGAAAGACATAGTAAGAACTATAAGGAAGAGGTCACTTTCTCTGATTGGCAAAAGAACACAGCAACAGCACAGATCATAGCGGTCTGTGAATACCAAAAAATCGTTAAGATAAAAAGGGCAGAAGAATAAGAAGATCCGGACAGTTTGTCTATAGACACAATGTCAAGTGAACAGATGGCTCTACCTTATGAACACGACCTAGAATTTTAGGTAAAATATATGAATGTTACCATAAAAAGAGCTCTCATAGTTTAATTTTTGTACACATATCTGGCACGATTAGGAATACAAGAAGATCGCATGTGTAAGTATAACTGCCTATATAAACTTATACTCAAGATTTGATTAACACTAAACTGCAAATCTATAATAGATAATGGGTATTGAATGTAATTATATCAAGAAAACTGATGAAAAGAAGTTAGATTTAAAATAAGGTTCTGTGAATAGAAGAACTACAAACTCGACTTCCAAAAGCCAAATTGTGGTGTTAAAACTATCGATAAAACAACATTAACCAACTTAACTACATCATAAATAGGGGATGATGGCTACATAAAAATGTCAAAATTTAAAGGGTGAATAGACAGTGCAGGGGAAGAGTTGACGGCTACTTATGTGCCTTTTTTTTACAGAAGGAAACAATAATCCAGACTTCGGTCAGTGATGATATATATACAACAGAAAAACGGCTATCAGCGTCACTGCTTTTATATCAGCTTTCATCCCGGAGAAAGTTTCGATAACATTAAACTGCAAATCTCTAAGGGTGTTAAGTCTAAATACATTAAACAAACTGATTATAAACTGCAGATCTATTCAAGGTTTGATTAACTATATATATATACATATGTAAAATAGAAATTATAAAAGTAACTGATCAATGAAAATTCTATTATAAAATTTTGACATCACTTACATTATTTAGAGAGAAATATGGATTGATCAATATAACAGACTAGGAAAATGCCTAATGCAAGGTAAGTAATGTAATGAACCCCCAACCAAAGCTGGATAATAACACACTGGAGGACCATGTAGAATAGGCTTCGTAATTCTATTGTTCATCCCGTAAAGCATTCCTTCCGACTGTCCAATTCTAATTCTGATGTCATGGTTTTCACTCAGCTTGACAAACACAAGAGCAGTCAATAGACTATCTGATCCAGCATGATGACACTCTCCAACTCTCTCTATTTTCAGATCCGTAGCCAATCTTTGGAGTCCCGTTTGGCCATTAAATCCTTCGCAATTGTCCACTATATATTTGACGTCTTTGACACGACCCATGACAATCCCAAGTGCAGTAATAAACTCCGGTAAAGATTGTACAAAATTATTATTACTCAGCCCCTTCAACAAATAACCCATGTCATATAAGCCATCAAACGTAATCCATGTTAAATTTTGATGACATTTCAGTATCTGCCCAAATTGGAAGAAAAACTCTCTTGGGTTGGCTCCTTCTTTGAGTATTTTCCGCAGATCAAGGTTATTATTTTTGAGGAAGTTGATGGAACTTTGATTCTTGTTATCACTGGATTCATCAAAATCTGACAAATTAAATTCCCATGTATGACCAATATTTCCATTTGGATTGAAGAGTGTGATACCTAACTGAATAAGCTTCGTATTCTCTACATTGTGTTTCATATTATAGAACTTTTGAAAATCGGAAACAAATCTTGGTGTAGGTATAAGATGACCCGGAAATTCGGTATCTATGGAAATCATACAAAATTTTTGAAGATGAAATTTGAAATGATTTAACTCACTGCCTAAGTTATGTTTCCAAACTTCGATTACCATGATGAAAAGACAAAGAAAACAAAAACTAAAAGAAAGTAAAGTTAAAAGGAAAGAATGAAATAATACTAAGAGTGAGCCCTTATTTATAACTATAAATAAGGAAGATAAATCCTGTACTGACCGTTATACGCTTAAAAAGTTTAGGAAAGAGAAATTTTGGACTGACCGTTATACGCTTAAAAAGTTTAGGAAAGAGAAATCTTGGACTGACCGTTATACGCTTAAAAAGTTTAGGAAAGAGAAATCTTGGACTGACGCGTAAAAAGTTCAACAGAGAGGCTTTAGGCCGTAGCTTTCTTCGTGATCTCTTAGAGGGCTATGAGGTCTGTTTATTAAATGGTATCCCGGCGTTTTATTCATTAGCATTTTCATTCTAATGGATTGTGTTAGAACCTTCATTAGCGACAGCTTAGACGAAGATGTTCTTGTATTAAAGGTTCAAGATCCTTTTCGGAGATTGCTTGTGCATGGGGTGTCTGTGAGTACTACAATCTGGTATCGGTAACATTTACTCAGACGAACAGAGCCGAGTCATTGAAGATGACTAGGATCAAGAAGAACAAAAAGGTTCTTTGTCTGATCTTCCAAAAATAACCCTATCTCATTTTTTCTCAGAATGTCAAAGGAAGGAATTTGGTAAAATCTTATTGATTATACCAGTTTTCAATACCAATTACCTTCTATTCCTTAGGAGTACAAGAATCAACTGGATTCAATTGTACATATGTACTTTTCTAGGGTTCTATTTTTACTCTCTTTATTTTGCTTATTTTTTTCCTTAAGAAATGTCAATATAGAGTGAATGAGATAGAGAGAGAGGTATAATTTTGATTAGGCCAAAATTTTGATCATCGTCGTTCGTTGTAATTTGTTGGGGGATTTTTGATGGATTTGGATAACATCGAGTGCGTTTCATCGACGGGAAGCATTGATGATGATGAGATCCATCACCAAAATGTTAATCATCCGAATCCTCAAAACCACCACCAATTCTCTTCTTCTAAGCCTCAAAATGGCAACGTTAATGGACCAGTCCCCAATATTGTAAGTCCGACGGCGATCGGTCCTGCAGCTAGCGTCCATGAGTTGTTAGAATGCCCTGTCTGCACAAATTCTATGTATCCGCCAATTCATCAGTGCCATAATGGACATACACTATGCTCCACCTGTAAAACAAGAGTACACAATCGATGCCCCACATGCACTGGAGAAGGTAGCTGAGTCGCTAGAACTGCCGTGCAAGTTTTACAACTTGGGATGCCCCGAAATATTTCCTTACTACAGCAAACTGAAGCATGAAGGGGTGTGTAACTTTAGACCATACACTTGTCCTTATGCTGGTTCAGAATGCTGTGTTGTTGGGGATATTCCTTTCCTTGTTGCTCATCTAAAGGATGACCACAAAGTCGACATGCACACTGGGTGCACATTCAACCACCGGTATGTGAAGTCTAATCCGCGTGAGGTTGAGAACGCCACATGGATGTTGACGGTTTTCAATTGTTTTGGTCAGTAGTACTTCTGTCTTCACTTTGAAGCCTTTCAGCTCGGGATGGCTCCGGTATACATGGCCTTCCTCCGGTTCATGGGTGATGAGGCTGAGGCTCGAAACTATAGCTACAGTCTAGAAGTGGGGGCAAATGGTAGGAAACTGATATGGGAAGGAACCCCACGTAGTGTTCGGGATAGCCACCGAAAAGTCAGGGATAGCCATGACGGTCTGATTATTCAAAGGAACATGGCGCTTTTTAAAATCAGGCGGAGACAAGAAAGAGCTGAAGTTGAGAGTTACAGGGAGGATATGGAAAGAACAGAACCAAGAATCTGGTGTGTGCATACCAAACCTCAGTAGCTAAAGTGAGTTTCAAAGGAAACCTTTTACAAATTGTTGTTGTCGGGATATTTGTCAATATAGAAAACTGGTTTTCTTAAAAATAAAAAATTATATATATATATATATATATATATATATTATTTTATTTTTCTATTAATGAGCCAAAAATACCATCTTCGATCAATCGAGATCTACAAATCGATATACGAATACGATTCGAGATGGTGGTACAATGTAACCACAACCACAAGCAACTTTCGTACGCCCATTACTGCAAGTTGCCACAACGTTCGTGATGTGAGGAACGTTTTTCACATCTCGAAAAATATACTGTAGAGTGCACAATCGCACTTTCGGTCTCTTTACCGGTCTCGTAGCCGGAGCATCCTTTGTATAAAGATTTGGAAAGTTCGTCGGCCACAGCTCCGATAGCCATTGTTCTAAAACGGTAGAACGTTGAAAAGAAAAAGACTTCCACGTTAATGAACTAACTTAATAGATAATAAATTCATAATTATAATTTTATAATAGGTTAAAAATCTGATGTATTTTAACTATGAATTATCTTTGATATAAATAAACATCTAAAAGACGTCAAATTACACTTTTTCCCTTAGTCGTCCAATCCTATTACCAAATTATTAAAAATTGTTTCATTCAAGCTCTAATCGAGATGATATCCAATTAAGAAAAGTTAAAAGTTTAACTAGGAGCAAGAATTTCGGAAACTCTTTCAGTCCTCGCGAGAGAAGGTGATCGTCGGGGGTATTCCTCTTTGATTAATTTCAGAGTTGCTCTCCTTCTCCATGTTTAAGCTTTAGGATTACGTCGATGGCCTCATGACAATCATTTGTCTCGAGTCTCTGTTTTACTTTTGCAGGTATTTCTGATTTTGGATTCTTTGGTTTATTTTCATAAGTTTGGTGAAGGAGGTCATGTTACGTGATGAAGAGTTCCCAACCCTTCAAAACAACAATGAAATCAATATCCAAAAATAGTTCAAGAAATCGTTCGCTAAAATCTTGAAACCTAATGCTCTGTTTTTTAGACAACCCCTGAGTTCGTCAAAGAAACATAGGATCATATAACGATCCAATACTCGAAAGAAACGAAAGATCTTCTTCTCCAGCAATCTCGAACTACTTTAGTCGGGAAGTTCAGCAATGGTATACCGAAAAGATCTTCTCTGAGCAGCTTCCTTGAATCATTCAAATTTAAAGGCTCATACAACTTCATTACGCTGGACTCTCGACACATCTTGATGTAATCTTGTTTGAAGGAAGACATATGTACCATTTCGTCTAAAAACGTGTGGAATGTCGATGGCAAAACGATGAGAATCCTCAGATGGTGCCTTAACTTCAACAAAAACTTTGAAAATCGCATAGTTTTGCTTTGGGTTCGGTTTGAAAAATTACTAGAATTTATGTATAACACCTCTGTTATTAATAACCTTGCTTCCTCTCTTGGTATAACCTACAGAATAGTCGTCTATGATACATTCAGAGCTAATAGCAATGCGTGCTACGCTCAAGTGGAAATTGATGTTTCGAAAAGGTTAAAACAAAGAATGTGGGTCGGCTCTGGGGATAACGACGGTTGTTGGATTTGAATAAGTTACAAAAATGTTCCAAGTTACTGTAATGTCTATTTTCATTTAGGCCACAAAACTGATGAATGTAGAAAGATGGACTCAATGGTTAAAAAAGATAAAGAAAAAGGATAATTAGTTAAACATGATAATGTTGTTATTAGTCAAACTCATTTGATTCAAGAAACTTCAACCAATGCTCATACATCCAAGATAAAACAATATCGAACATTTAGTAAGGTCTACAAAAGAAAGATAAAATCAGTCGTTACAGCAAATGACCATGCCATTGATTCTCATACTAGAAGTTCCACACACAAAGACAATGTTAATCTTGGCCCTGAAGAAGCGGGTAACTCCTCTAAAGATGATCTTGAGATGATTGCTTCTCTTCAGAGATTGGATCAAGACTATGCGCAAAACATTCTTCAGAATCAGCATGAAGATATCTTTTTGTCTCCTCAGCATGACAACATTGGTAATAATAATGTTACTCCACGAAACAACTCCCCTGGCCATGACTTCAAGGCCTTCATCAGCAACAAGCTTAAATCTGCAAACAATAGGAAAAACATCAACATACTGACTATCATCTCTCTGTTAAAAAGAGAGAGAAAACAACAGAAGTCTTTATCGGATAATGATAAAGATAGTTAGTTGGAATGCCCGTGGCATCAACAACAAACCAAGCTTGTTAAGGCTTATCTCTATGATTAACACTGACAAGATTAAGATTATAGCCATTCAAGAACCAATGGCTAAGCTTGATAAGATTAACAGTATTTTTGTAATGATTGGTCTGAATAATTACGCTGCTAACTTCTCAAATAAAGTATGGTTTTTCTGGAGTGATGACGTTAATATCAATGTTATAGTTGATCATGAGCAGTTTCTCCATATGGAGGTTATCTATCCAAATATGAATTTCAAATTTACCTCTGTTTATGGTAAGAACCAAAGGTCCCTTAGAGAAGATATATGGAACCAGATGCAGACAATTGTTTGTGATTATCTTCCATGGATTGTTGCTGGTGATTTCAACACTATCAGTAGCTCTGAACATCAGTTAGGTTGTTCTACCTTTGATGAACCTAGCTCTGATAACTTTAATAAAGCCATCAGGCTCTGCAACTTAGAAGATGCTGGCTATGTGGGATCCAGATATACCTGGAACAATAACAATCGTTGGAAAAGATTAGACAGAGCTTTAATCAATAATAACACGATCTCTTACTTCAACAGTTTCCAGGTTTTTCACATGGTCAAAACTTGATCTGACCATGCCCCCCTTCTCATCTCCTTCTTTAACAATTCTAGTATGCCTTCTAATTATAACAAATGTAGTTTAAAATTCTTGAATGCGTGGGCTAATGATAATAATTTCATTTGTGTTCTTAAGCAGAATTGGAGCCTAAGTTGTAAGGGTGAGAATAACAATATCTTCTGGTATAAGCTTAAGAGACTAAAGAAGTGCCTAAGATATTGGAAAAGCAAGAAATTTGGAAATATTTTTAACAAAGTTAAAGCTACTTCAGAGGATGTTAACAGCATGAAGGTTATTCATCAAACTGAGAACAAAAACTTATCTAAATCTAACCTTTCTAAAGCTAACAGTGTTTATATTCAGGCTCTTAGAAATGAAGAGAGCTATTGGAGACAAAAATGCTATCATACTTGGTTAAAGGACAGTGATGGCAACACCACACTGATCATAACTATGTCTCTAAGAAAAGATGGAAAAATCTTATTAAGAATGTTAAGTTTGCTGAAAATTCTTTAAGAATTCTCTTTCAACCGATTCTTACAAGAGCTATGATGATCTTAATCTTAAAATGCAGGATCCTACAAACATCCCTAAGCTAGTTACCGACAATGATAATTATTCTATCCTCAAGCCTACCACCAAAGAAGAGGTTTGGAGCATTATCTGCTCCATGAAGAATGACAGTGCAACTGACACTGATGGGTTTAATTCTTTTTTCCTTAAAACTTGTTGGGACATTATTCATTTGGACCTCTGCAATGCTCTTAATTCTTACCTAAAGGGAAGTAATATTCCTAATGGGGTGTTTACCACAGGGATTTACCTTATCCCTAAAGATTCTAACCCTACTGGTTGGGGTAGCTTCACACCTATCAGTCTTTGCTCTATCTTCAATAGATTGTTGTCAAACTTAGTGAACAGCAGAATTTCTGATATTCTTCCTAACATTGTGTCTAACACCTAGGGGGGCTTTGTGAAAAACAGACTTATACATGAAAATATTCTAATTGCTAAGAAACTAATTCACAATATTAATAGAAAACCTAATAAAGGGAATATCATGATCCAATTGGACATGTCTAAAGCATTTGACAAATTGTCTCATGCTTTTATTTCAAAGTTCTGGAATGCTTTGGGTTCTCTAAGGATTTCATCTGTCTTATTAGGAAAATGATAACTAATGTTATGGCTTCTATTCTTATTAATGGCTCTAGTGTAGGCTACTTCCATCAGAAGAAAGGCCTAAGGCAGGGAGATCCACTTTCTCCCAGCCTTTTTATTCTTGCTGAGGAAGTACTTATACGAGGTCTATTTAACATGTTTAGCTCTAACAGCAGTTTAAAATTTCATGTGAAAGCATATTACCTGGTGCCAAGTCTGGCATTTGCAGATAACATCCTCATTTTCACAAATAGTCTTCCATCATCCATTGACAAGTTGTGTTACTTGTTAGAGAAATATTAATCAGTTCCTGGACAAGGAATAAATAAAGAGAAAACCAAAATGAATACCTCAACCAAAGCTTCTCAAACTAGAACTGCCAGACTGAAAATGCTCACTGGTTTCAATGTGGATTCTTCTCCCTTAACTTATATGGGCATCACTATCTGTGGCAACAATAAAGGGAAGAATTTTATTCATTTACTTGAGAAAATTCACAATGAAATTAATGAATGGGATATGAAGAATCTGTCTTTTGGAGGCAGAATAACTCTTATCACTTCTGTTTTACACCGTATTATCACTTGATTTATTTGATTTAATTTAATATAAAAACTTTTCGAAA
The DNA here is from genome assembly GCA_036936605.1 of Limnanthes douglasii subsp. nivea. NCBI lineage: Eukaryota > Viridiplantae > Streptophyta > Magnoliopsida > Brassicales > Limnanthaceae > Limnanthes > Limnanthes douglasii. Next base: position 114,093,584 of record JAUPFV010000005.1, on the reverse strand, counting down.
GAAGCAACTAAAGCATTCCTTAACAGGTGGCTGAGGGCACCGGTTAGCATTTTAATGTGATAACAAGACAAAAACTTGGTTAGAGACTATAATCTTAAAATAGAGACTATAATTGGGTTTAACTAACTAGTGCCTGGTTAGAGAGCATTAAATATCACACTTTTAGTTAATTTAAGCTACTTTTATTAGATGAATTAATGACTAGGACTTATAATTTTTTTTATATAGACACAAACACCCTCCGTATTAAATATAAATATAACTAAATGAATATAGGATACATAAATTATGCTATCGACAGAAATAAGATCAAAATTTTGAAGTTATTTAAAATTTAAATATAAAAATAATTTAAAAACTACACTTTTGAAAAATACTATATATATATATAGGCGATTTAAATTTTATTATATTAAATTAAAAAAACCATTTTCTATATCTCTTTTAATTTTTTTTAAATTATACTGATTAAAATTTTATATTAGAATTTATTTTTTACCGACTTATACTTTATAAAAATATATTTTTTTATTAAAATAACAATAGATCTTATCATATAATTTTTGAAAGATATTTTAAAAAAGTTAGATACAACAAAACCAAATTAAACATTTAAAAGATACTTTGAACTATATATGAAACTAAAATCAATTTGTTATATGAAATATATCTTATTAATGGCTCTAGTGTAGGTTACTTCCATCAGAAGAAAGGCCTAAGGCAGGGAGATCCACTTTCTCTCAGCCTTTTATTCTTGCTGATGAAGTACTTATACGAGGTCTATTTAACATGTTTAGCTCTAACATTAGTTTAAAATTTCATGTGAAAGCAGATTACCTGGTGCCAAGTCTGGCATTTGCAGATAACATCCTCATTTTCACAAATAGCCTTCCATCCTCCATTGACAAGTTGTGTTACCTGTTAGAACAATATTAATCAGTTCCTCGACAAGGAATAAATAAAGAGAAAACCAAAATAATTACCTCAACCAAAGCTTGTCAAACTAGAACTGCCAGACTGAAAATATTCACTGGTTTCAATGTGGATTCTGCTCCCTTCACTTATATGGGCATCACTATCTGTGACAACAATAAAGGGAAGAATTTTATTCCTTTACTTGAGAAAATTCACAATGGAATTAATGAATGGGATATGAAGAATTTGTCTTTTGGAGGCAGAATGACTCTTATCACTTCTGTTTTACACCCTATTATCTACTATTAGATGCACAATAGTCTGATTCCTAACTCCATTATTAATAAGATAGATTTACGTTTTAACAGTTTTCTTTGGAGGTCCAATTACAATGATAAATATATTCACTGGACCTCCTGTGACAAGTTGTGTAAACCTTTTAATAAAGTTAGATTGAATATTAATAAATTGGCTTATATTCAACACACCTCCCAAAAACTCTGGTTTTTATTCAGGAAGAAAAATTGCCTTTGGGCTGAGTTAATGCATTGTACTTACTACCCAACTATGCACCCTTTAAAAACTATTTACAAAATTACTGATTTTATTGTCTGGAAGAGAGTTCATAACATTAAAGGATATGCTGACAGAAACCTGAAATGGATTCTTGGTAATGACTCTATGGACTTTTGGTTTGATGAGTGGCATAATATGCCTCCTCTCTTAAATGATTCAAGCCATGATATGTGGTTTCTATCAGCTAAGGTTAAGTTTTTCTAGTGAATGATATAAACTATTTCAAACTCATCCCTGACCAGGATGACAAGTTGGTTTCGAAATTTTCTAATGATCATAACTTTAATACTAACCTAACGTGGGATAGTATCAGAATTATGAACAATAAATCAAGCTTTTTCAGAAAAATCTGGAATCATTTCATTTCCAAAAAAATTTCTTTCGTATGTTGGAAACCAAATGACAACTACATTCCTATTGACAATATTCTTTTAAAAAATATATTTTCATTGTTTTCAAATGGTAGTTCTGCTATAGTTGTGAAGAGAGAAATCACCTTTTTCGTCAACTACAATTTTGCCTCAAATATTTGGAACTATTTTGGTTGTCTTTTCAGAATCACCTTGAATCGTTTCATGGCTCGTAACCATATCTTCCGTTCTTGGTTCTAGTACACAAAGAACAAGTTTCATATTACCCACCTTGTCCCTCAAATCATTTCTTGGACAATTTGGTGTAACAGAAACTGTTCGAAATTCAATGACGCCCATGATACTATCAAGTGTGCCATTGATAGAGGGACCAGAATCATTACATGGATTGATTTAAAGAATACTCTATCTGCTAAGCACTGGTCTCACGTCACCCACGCAGGTGCAGCTATGGGATGCAGAACAATTTACAACATAAAAAAGAAGCCCAGTTACCTGAAGTGGATGGCTTCTAATCCTGGCAGATTCAACTTAATATAGACGGCGCATATAGCTCGACTGGTGAATCCAGTCGAGGCATACTGATAAGAAATGACAGTGGAGACATTATGATTGGCTATAGCTGCTTGTTTGAGAAATTAAACCCATTTTTAGCTGAATGCAAATCCCTAATTGAAGGCTTAATTCTACGTAAGCGCAACAACTGGAAGGATGTTGATATAGAATCAGATTGCATGACTCTAATCAACATCCTGGCATCTGGAATTGCTGCTCATTTCCTAGAATCCACCATCTCCGTTTGTAGAAGCCTCATTCATCCTCGAATGACCCTTCGTTACATTTCCAGAACCCAGAATCAGGCATCTGACTGGATCGCGAAGTGGGTTCTCTCTTGTAGATAAAATCAAAGCTTCAAGGGTTACAATACCCCAAATTCCCTTCTAGCCATTACAACCTTGGAAAGACTTGGAATCGGGTACATTGACCCTGGATAGATCCCGAATTTTATGTTTTGATACTTCTTTGGGTCTGTCGATTTGCGTTCTTCTGAGCTTAGGAAGTAACGGTCGTTGGACTGTCGAATAAGAAGACCCCAAAGCTTATGTTTCTTATTTTGCTCAAACTCTTTTGTATCTCTTAATTTAGTATGAAGTAACAAATTCTATTTTTGCTAAAAAAACTCTAATTATTTGTCGATAAAAAAATAATATAACTCGATTTTAAATAAAATTTTAAATATTATTCAAAATTACATCAAATAATTTGTAGTAAAACATAAAATATATTAAATAATTTTAATTAATTCTTCTAAAAAACCCGCAGAACGAGTTAATAAAACACTGAAACAAGCGACTGTCTGTTTGGTTCGGGTTTAGAATGATGAAATTCTAAACCTAACCCTTACTTATAGTCTTTACATTGTGAAACCAACATTATAAAGCTTATCCTATAATATTTCCTTGTATCGGGGGCCCATAACCCGATAAACTTAAAATTCAACTTATATTCGTGATTTATTAATTCAGACTTAAGTATTGAGATTTTGGCCATCTTTATCATAGTGCCCAAATTCAAGAATATGAAACCCAACATTTCATCATATTATATTCAACAAAGAAAAGACTCTTTTGCTCAATTTTAAAAACAACCTATGATCTTCGGACAAAGAAGACTGCATACAAAAAGTACTGGGATGTAATTGAGCGGATATCAATGACATATGATGACGAACAAGAAGCATTTAAATTGGGGGAAAAGTTTTTAAAGTTTACAAACCATGACATAAAAATCATCTTTGGTTTAAAACATGGGAATGAAAATATGCCACTTCAAGCAAAAAGTTTTGAACCTAAGTTTTCAGAATTAGAAGACGAAGATAAATCAAAGATAATAAAGAAGTATTTATCTGAGAAGACATCAAGAAACGTTAATGAAAGCCGAGCAAGACCAATCACTAACAAACTTATAATGGTTCGCAAATTCCGTCTCTCTCACATTTTTGGACTGTTTTAATACTTACATAGGTTGTTTCTCATCTACTACTTCTGCTTTACATAAGGTTACGCATATATCTCTTTAATCTGCTTCAAATTAAATTAGGTATCGCAGCTATCACATTAGGCCTCTTTCATATTAAAACACATTACGCATCTACTAAGATTAAATAACTTTCGCATTTATCACGTTAGGCTTGTTTCAAATTAAACCATGTTCCGCATCTACTAAAATTAGTACTCGTTTTGCATCTATCGTTTTACCATTTACGCAGGTTCCGCACCTACAGTATCTGGTTCCGCATCTATCTGAATGTAATTACTAGGGTTTCGCATCTATCAAATTTAGCAAATGGGTTTGTTTGTTTGTAGGATGAAATAAAGATAACAGTAAAAACATCTGCACAAGAGGCAATAAAAGATGTTGTCATACTCTTTATATTGCTAGCTTGTTGTACCTTGTTTTTCTCTACATCTAGAGATGTACTAGCTTCGACTGTGGTGTATTATGTTAAACACCTTGATAAAATAAACAACTACAATTGCGCTGAAGCAATCCGAGAAAAGTTGATGAATTCAATAATAGATTGTCATGAAACTAAACCTAGAAAAGTAGTTGGCGGTGTTCCCCTTTTACTGGTCAATATTTTTCTTTGCTCTATTTCATATTAAATATTTAGTCAATAAATTGATATCTAAATTATTGTTAATATATAGCAATTCATCATGGAACACACAAATTTATGTCAAGATATTGAAATTGAAGACAAGAAACCTAGATGCTTCAAATGGCTAGGTATTGAACGCAAAACAGATTTAGATTTGGTTGTAGCCATAAAAAACATTACACATGAACAAGTAAATTTACGATTTGTTTTTTATTCTGTTTCACACTTTACATATATATATATCTTTACTCTAAAATTTTAATAATTTTATAGATTCTAGAAGAATAACTGAAGCTAACAGAAGAAGAAGACGAAGAAGAAGAATTTGGAGGAGAATTCCAAATACAAGAAGAAAATAATGATGCTCCTCAAGAAAATGATATTGTTCCCCCAATAGATTTTGAACAAGTAAACCTCAACGAAGATGAAGATGGTTTGCATTAGGATACGCTATGAGAACAAGTTGCAACAGATTCTCCTGATATCGAAAAAACACTCGACCAATACATAGTTCAACCATACAAAAAAGTTCCAAAAACTAAAAAGACTGCAACACGACGAAGACGTGAAAGAGAAAACTTTACCGGTAGAAACTCATCCTCTGAACAAAAAAAAGACAGTACATACAACTGATGCCCCTATTGCAAGAAATATAAATACCACATCATAGATTCTTAGGAATCTCAAGAAACCTAAAAAGACAATAGAAAAGAGATCTAAAATAAAAATTTCGGATATATTACACCATCTCAAAATAGAAAACAGAAGGTTGAAGAAATTACTAGCAAGAGAAAAGGTAAAAATCTATTGTTTTATCATATTTACTATACATTCTGCATCTAGTATCAGTGTTATCCTAAGATGTATCGTATATAGCATCATGATTACTGAAGGTTTCGCATCTACTTGTAATTAACGTTTCTCATCTATCATTTTGTTTCACATTTCGCATCTATCGTTTATGTGCGTGTTCCGCATCTATCAATTATTTTACATTCCACATCTATCCTTTCTATATAAGTTTTGCATCTATCATTTTGGTTTGACTTGAAGGTTTCACATCTACGTTTATGAATGTTAAGGTTTTACATCTATTATTCATCTTCTGATGTCAAATGTTTCGCATTTATCTTTGACATTGCTTAGTATTTTGTAGAAAGTTAACACAATATACCTAGCCCCAACCACGACCCCATACCCACACCCAGCCCTAACAACAACACCAACACTAGACACAGCTAAACCACAAACTGACCCAGTCTCTAGCCAGAGCTTTGACTTAATAACATTTGAAAAAGTAGAAAAAACTGAAATGGAACGCCGAATATTTCAACAATAAATTGATGAACTGAAAAAGAAACTCGAAGAAAAGGAGAAGATCATTACACAAATGAAAGCTGATGCAGAGATGGACATTGAGGTTGGCCTACAAAACACACTTAAACTACATATGTTGAAGCTAAACATAGAAACAACTGAAAATCAACCAAAAACTTATTCAAGAAGAAAGATATTGAATGATCAAGGCCACCAATCACCAAATAAAATAATAAAAACACCAAATATTGTTGTGGAAGACAAGGTTCCACCTCCACAACAAGAAAAAAGTGAAGATGATTTGGAAAAACAGGATCATAATATTGTTGTTACTGTTGAAGATGACCATGTTGGTGATGTTGAGTTTCATGTTTCTACTACTATATCTGAGGATGTTTTTGCTGTTGAAATAAAGAATGTTGGGGTGGAAAACCAATTTGATACCACTGTTAATAGTGATTCCCCTATTGATGTTGATATTGTTACTTCTGAAGATATTATTGCTGTTGAAAATGAGAATTCTACTCCTATTGAAGTTAGGGTGGAAAAGCAAGTTGATGCCATTATTAGTAGTGATGTTGGGTTTGAAAAGAAAGACAATCCCACAATTGAAATTCCTACTAAAGTTGGTTTTGAAAACAAAGATGATCCCTCAGTTCTTGTTAATGTTACAGAATATCAAAATCCCAATACTGTGATGGAAGAACAGGATAAAAATACTAATGTTGATGTTCCTATTGCTAAAAAATCAATTGTTGAAGTATCTGAAGTATTTAAAGGGGACAAGAGTGTTGCTGAAGCATCTGATGTGGCAAAGGATGTTCCTGAAGAATCTAAAGTGACCAAGGAAGATGCTGTGGACAAAGAGGTGATACAGATAACCCAGAATTAACAAAACATGTTTTGAAAAACTATTGTATTTAAAGATTTATACTTTTTAGCTTAAATACTGTAATATTATTTGTATTTATATGTTTATCAACCTCTTGTGTTTAGCTGAATCCTAGTTTTGTATTTAAATATACATGTTTCGCATCTATCTTCCTTATGTATTATTTTTACTCATGTTTCGCATCTAATGTCCAGTTTTTTGTTTTGTTAAGGAAAAGGCATCAGAAGTCCAAGAAATCCAAACGCCACAAGTCAGTAACTTAGACCCAGCAATCGAGAAATAAATTATAAGAATTGCAAAGTATATAATGATAAGTGTCAGAATATCTAGGGTTGTTTATCGGGAAACGTGTATGGAAAGAAGGGTGTCAGGTGAATAAGTATAAGATTCTAGAGAGAGAATGTAGTCAAAATAAAGTACTAATCATTAGAAGGTCCCCTTTTTGGGGAGAGGATCTTTCCTTATATAGTGACAGCGGTGGGACCCACTGTCACATGCCATATTTACTATAATTACATGTTACCCCTCATATTTGCACTTATGTCACATATTTCTTACTTTATAATTAAGTCCCTATATATTCATGTATTACAATTTGGAACCTTTGTTATCCTTGGTATTTTATGTCCTTATCAGTAGCGCCCTAGTTTTGCGAAGGATCGAGCAAAAACTAATCAAGCGTAGAAACGTAGGGTCGGGATTCTTCATGACCCTATATGTCGAACTTCTTCATATATAGAGATCATGTCGACGCTTCACCATTAATATGAAATATCGACCCTTATGTTCTTTTTGCCAAGTTTCGATTTTTTATTTGTTGTGCTGATCGAGCGCAGACGCATATGGTCGGTATTCTTCATAGGCTTATATGCAGAGCCTCTTCATATGCAGCGATCTCGTCGACCATTCACTACTGATATGAAATGTCGACCATTTACACTCTTGTTGCCAAGCATCGAATTTTTCATTCATTGCGCTGTGACGGGCTGGTTATAATCAAAGTTGTCTTCAAATTGTTTGGGTCATTTCCGTGGGCTCGGAATCGAGTTAATTTCTTCAAAGCCCACCAAGCTTCCCCGTCTAACCGGGTTATCGGCCTGTTCACACGTCCTCTTTCAATTAGTTGGTGTGTTCTTCATATTTAGCTACCTACACGCATGTAACAACCCTAGCCCCCTAGGTCTGTTGCAACCGCTCGATTGGACATGTGTCTCATGGTAGTTGGGTCGTACTTTAACCAGTATTTTGGTTAAATGACTCTTGATATTCCCGAGGCTCTTTTCAATTGCGCTTCTCCATGGAGCGGATCTTTACCAAGCTTGCTTCTTCAATAAATAGTTTCTCCTTTCACTCTCATTTCCACTAAGTTTTTTTAGAGAGATAAACTCTGGTTAATTTCCCTTTCTAGAGAGAGAAGATCCTACTTAGTTTATGAGAAGACCCCTGTCTCACAAGAAACCGAAGAAGAAATCCGACGTCCATGAGAAACCAGTATTTCGCTTCGTCGACTACTTACAAATCACTGAACGAGCAGAATAATACCAAGCCGTTGGGTTGATCTACAAAAGCGTCGTTTCACCAGCATATTCAGAACCGTTAATTTTTCCAAAACCTAAAAACCAGGCCCTTCGAACCTTTCAACTCACGAAGATTTACCGACCTCTCAAAAAGCTTCTTTGTCAAGGCCTTCTACTGCTCACTCTTCTCCCAAGAAGTCTGCTGCTGAGAATCTTCCCACCTCCTCAAGACTTCAAAATACTACCAACCAACCAAAGACCCCATTTTTTACCATGGGCGACTCCAGCTCTTCATCCACTCCTCCGCACGAGTACATTGAATTAACTCCTGAAATTATAGGGCGTCAAACCGGCCTTAACACCGCGACTACTGCCAAGTGGATAGTTCTAACAGATGAGGAGAAGAGGAAACGCGAAGAGGCTGATGCGTCAAAAAGTCAGTGCTACAAAGCCTGGCCATATTCAAACCCACAACAGCTCAAGTTTTGTCCTCGCGACTCCTTCTCCATGAGACTTGATGTTTGCTGATAAATACCCACCCACGGGGCGGTAAATGCAGAGGTTGTACAACCATCACTCAAGTCTTCCACAAAGCTAGCAGTGGCTGATGCCGGAGGTAAAATTGCTAACAGACTTGGTCACAAATCTTCATCCAAAGGAGCTACCTCAGGAAAAGACGAGGTGGCATCCGCTAAAAAACCCTTACACAAATCTTCTAAGCCAAATGTATTGATAAGGGTCGACGATGACACTGCTGACAAACTCGCCCCTAAACCTTCCTCCAAGGTTCCTGCACCGGCGAGGACCGGAAACAAAGATGATGGGTCAACCAATCTAAGAACCTCCAACACAACTGCACCAGCTAAAGTCGACGATACGCTTGTCACCAAACCCGGATTAGTAGAAATTGAGGGTGAGGACGCCGACCCAGATGCTCCAACCAATTTGGCATCAAAAATTGTTAATGGCTTCGAAAGCGAACCGCTGCCACCTAGAATGGCCGATGTCGTAACCGGTTACCACATTCATCTGACTAACGACCATATCCTTTCCTTATTCAACGAAAAATACTTATACTACTGTCTAGACGAAGAAGAGGGTTTAAAGAAGATCTGGGGAATTCCTTAGTGCGTCAAAGTCCGCTTTTCCCAACATGGTGAAACTCTTTTATCTGTCGAAGGTCGAGAGATAGTCTTTTTCACTGAACTCTTCAACTGGGGTTTGCAACTTCCCCTCGACCCCGACATTGTTAGATATTTCGAAATCCTCGAGATATTTCCGACCCAAATAACCCTAATGCATGGTATACCCTAATGTCAACCATCATAGCTTCAAGACTATCAAGAATCCCAATCTCAATGGAACAGTATATAGCGATCTATGGGCTCTCCAAATCCCCCAAACTGCCCTTTTTCTATTCTTCCTTTGCCAACCCAAATAATATTGTGAATAACTTATTGGAGGCTGACAGATCGTGGAAGTACAGGTTCGTCTTTATGAGTGGTGTTTGGGAAAATGGTCGACCTTACAGCCGAGAAAATCTGAGGGGTCTTGCATTTAAATGGACTCCTGAGGGTATGTATTGTTTTTTTTAATGGGTTGTCTTTTAGTTTGCAAGGTGACTATCCAACTGCTGCAGAAAAAGCATCTCAAAGAAGCTTCGAGTAATCTTTGCCCAACTTCGAGCCTTTGCAAGGAGAAGTTGGGGTCAGAAGTTTCGTCGGTGCTTTAAGAATACTAACCTTATCAACAGCAACCTCTGGCACTGTTCCAACCATACTCTAAGCTCTGAAGAACTACGAACCCCTCCTGACATTGTTGACTTTGTAAAAAGACTCGAGGCCCCAAATTCTGAGGTGTTTCTGCCCAAACGAGATCGAGCTCCAAGCAAACGTGTGAAATCGGAGGAGTTGTCTGATGCTGAAGACAAGCAAGGCGATGATGTTGACCAGCATATTGAAGTTCTGCCCGTAGAACCAGAGTCTACTGTAATCCTTAGTGACCCAACTGCAAGTGGTGACAAGTCACCGTGGCTATTAAAGGAGGGCAAAAAAATCGCGGCGAAAACGTTAAGAAATACACTGTGGTTGAAGAAGGAGGGAACTCCTCCTTGAACAAAAAGTCTAAGGGGAAAGTTGTTGCACATGAGGTGCATGTCGACCCTATCACCGAGCAAACCACCATTCCCTCTATGTTCGAAAACAATTTAGGGGTGCGAAGTTATCCGCTCATGTGGAAAGTTGTGAGAAGAAAGAGAAATCGGAAGGTCGTAACTCTGGGGGTAAGTACAGAGCCTTAAGTCATTCGGGTGATCTTATCCCTCAGGGCCAAGGAACTTCGATGCTCCCCAACCCTACACTTTTTCCTGTACGTGCCCAAAGCTCGAACTCCTTCTTTCTTCTGGACTCTGACATTTTGGCCAACTCTCTGTAGAATTTGCTCGCCCCCATAGCCCAAAAAGAGAGAGAGGTGCAAAAACTTCAGAGGGAGCTCGTCGAGCTTAAGAGAAGTATTTCTTCCAAATCTAAAGAGTCACAAGACTCAATCGAACTTGTTAAACAACGAGCCATTTCTGCCGATGTTAAAATTAAGGCTTTCGGTGTGAAGGAAAATGATTGGAAAAAAACTCTTTCTCAAGCCAAGAAAGATCGCGCCAAAGCCGTCGAGGAGCTGGTTGCTCAGAAAGTTCAGAACAAATTTCTTCGTTGGCAGTCCAGAAAATGGCTAGGGAATTGTAGGGGCTCCGAACGGCTCTTGGGCAGAGCGTAGAAGAAAATCTCCTTTTTGGTGTTAAGTGCAAGGAGATCATGGAAAAACAAGTTGTCGACGCGAGGGCCGACTATGTCTTGAACTTCCATGCTTTGTGGCCTCGGATGTCATTTGGGTCAATGTGGCTAGATCTTCCTGAAGAAGACCGCTCTGAAGGCATCGACTGTTCCGACCATGCCGTTGAATACTCCGACCCATCCGATGAATTCTCCGATGCTTGATGTTTGAAGCTCGGACTTTTATGTTGTTTTTATTTTTTTTTCATTTTTAACTTGTTTTGTCCTTGGTGGGGTTTTATTCCCTTAGCCACACTTGTTTATGGCGGGCTTTTATTCGCACTTGCTTTTTTGTGTTTTTAAGACTATATTTTTGAAACTCGAAGTGATCAGTTTCCGAGGATAAAGTTTAATGTATTTTATTACATCTTAAATTCATAGATCAACTTATGGTTGAAAAAACCTTTCTAAGAGGTTCGGCATTTTGTTGATCAACTTGAAAGTTGAAAATCCCCTTTGATGGGTTCGACATTTTGTTGATCAACTTGAAAGTTGAAAAACCCCTTTGATGGGTTAAACATTTTGTTGGTCAACTTGAAAGTTAAAAAACCTCTTTAATGGGTTCGACATTTTGTTGATCAACTTGAAAGTTTAGAAAACCCTTTTAATGGGTTCGACATTTTGTTGATCAACTTGAGAGTTGAAAAACCCCTTTGATGGGTTCGACATTTTGTTGATCAACTTGAAAGTTGAAAACCTCCTTTTAGTGGGTTCGACATTTTGTTGATCAACTTGAGAGTTGAAAAAACCCTTTGATGGATTTGACATTTTGTTTCCAGTATGGTTGTTTTTAGGCTCTAAAATTTTATTAAAATAGGTCGGTTTAGGTAGGCACCTCATTAAAACCTCCCCATGCCACAAGGGTAGGAACGAGTATGCCCCCGACAAAAGTTTCTTTTACAAAGGAAATGTTATACGATAAAAAATTACAACTCATTCCAAATACAATTTAAGATGCTCGATGTTCCACGGAAGGCGCAAAGGTCGGCCAAATTTGTCTTTTAAACGATAAGTCCCCGATTTTACTTTTTCTACCACTTGGTACGGTACTTCCCAATTTGGTGCCAACTTCCCAAGGTGCTTGTCTTTTGTGTAGAGGAAAACTTTCCGCAAAACCTTTTCCCCAACTTTGAAGTCTTTTCTCTGAACTTTTGAGGCATATCAGCTCCCCATCAGGGTATGATAATGTAAAGAACTGAGATGAGCCTTAGCTCGCTTTTCTTCTATCAAATCTAAAGCCAAAGCCCGATTTTCATTGTTGGCGCTCTCCTCGTAATGACCGAACCTGAAAGAAGGGAACATCATTTCTGCTGGGATTACCGTATGTTGGAATTTCTCCATTAAGTTGGACCGTCACATGTCGTATCGATGTATCGAACTATCGTTAATATTAGTCCAATAAAAGTAATCATAAAGAAAAGAACGGACTAGTAGATAAAATATGTATCATGGAGGTAATTGTATAGATACCAGATTTAATTCTGAATACTGTGAAGGATTGGATTCGGAAATAAACAACTTAAGCAAAACGTAAAGTTTTGGGGTTATTTTGTAAAACAAAATAATACCGGGTTATGGTCCCTAAGAGTGGCAATTTAATAAGGACTGGTCTTCATTAAGTAACTGTCTGGAAGTTACAGACAATTAAGAGAGAAGAACCGTTACTGGTCTTCATTAAGTAACTGTCTGGAAGTTACAGACAATTAAGAGAGAAGAACCGTTACTGGTCTTCGTTAAGTAAATGTCTGGAAGTTACAGACAATTACTTAATGAAGAACCGTTTTCTCACTTCAGTTCTATATAAGAATGAGTTTCTCATTCTTGAAAGCAACGAAAGAAAATACAGAGAGAGAATCCTTTAAGAAAAACAAATTGATTCTTCCTTCGAATCAATTACAAAAGTGTGTTTTGGTTGCCATCTCTTAGAAGAATCAATAACCTAGCAAAGGATCGCCGATCATCTGCTCTAAGTCAGGAATCTGAAGATCAAAGAATGTTTACATCCTGTAAGTATTTATTCCGCATTATTATAGGATGATTTAACTTCATGGTTCAATAAGTTAGATTAGAAATCCGTAAAGTATTTCTATCAAGTGGTATCAGAGTCACCATGAAATTAAATTCTTAGTTTTTCAGATTATAAAATTAGATCATATATATTAGATCTATATATTAGATATGATGTCGGTTATCGGAAATTACACAAACAATTAAACAATTACGGTGGTATAATTATATATGCAGTTAAAAGATGTCGTATGCGGCTACTATAATTAATATATTTAAATTAAAATCTGAAATTATTAATTTAGTAACTGTCCTTTCGCGTAAAGAATAGGCGAAATATACATGACCACCGATAAATGTATAATTAAGTTTGTTTATATATTATATAAAGTTATAAGTGAATTATTACGAGAATTATATTATATCATTGAAGTTTATTATATATATAAATATATATTATAGTATATATATGAATAAGTTTTATATATAAATAAATGCTATATTATAATATATATTAAGAATTATATTATAATATAATTAAAGATATATTACAATATAATTAAAGACATATCATAATATATTAAATTTAAGGTGTAAATTTAATTTAATTAAAGATATATTATAATTAAAGATATATTACAATATAATTAAAGATATATTATAATATATTAAATTTAAGGTGTAAATTTAATTTAATTAAAGATATATTATAATTAAAGATATATTACAATATAATTAAAGATATATTATAATATATTAAATTTAAGGTGTAAATTTAATTTGATTAAATTATACATAGACTATGAAATAGTTTGGACATTAAGTAAGGTAGTCGTATAGTATTTTTCGAAATAATTAGCATGTTTTAAGCTGTCCGAACTTCGAAATAATTAGCATGTTTTAAGCTGTCCGAACTTCGGTAAATAATTAATGATTCAATATATCGCCAAAGTGATCCCTATTGCTGAATTAATTATTTTAGAGTTTTGACAAGTTTATGATTGACAAGTATGTAAATTTTAATCGGCCCAAAGGAAGGTTAATGTTTTACATAGTTAATCTTAGACACGAGATAGTTATTTGTGAATTGATCATTAAGAAAAATTGAACTAGAAAAAAAATATCGGCCCAAAGGAAGATTTTTTTTTCTTGTGAATTAGAAGGATCAACATTAATTATGCTCAAACTCATACATATACAAATTAATATGCTTGCCCAAAGGTATCTTATTGATGTTGTAAGAGTATGTTTTATTATGCTATGTTTATTTGTTAAATACTATGGAGGTTATATGTTAAGTGATGTTTTTGGCTATTTATTGTTTGTTGTTTGTTATGTTAGCAAATTCGTATTTCTATAACCCGGAAGGCAAAAAGGCACCCATACTTAATGGGAGAAACTTTGAGCTGTGAAAAGAAGATATGTTGCTGCACTTGATGTGCCATGATTACGACTTAGCATTAAGGGTCGATGAACCTAAACCTCTGACTGATTACAGTTCTCCTACGGAGAAGAAAGAGTCAGAGGCGTGGGAAAAGTCGAACAGGATAAGTCTAGGGATCATGAAGCAAGCAATTTCATTAGTATTCCGTGGTGCAAATTAAGTTTATGGACAAATTAATTTATTCTTGTCTATTTGGAAATGAAAGTTTATGTCTTTATTTACATGGTAATGTTGTTGGTTCTGGAAAGTTAATAGCAAATGATAACTTGTATTTATTGGATACTATAAAGGATCACAAAGAGATAATGAATGTAGATGTACCCGGAAAACTAAATTGTAAAATGGAAAAATCAGCAAAACTTTGGCACAAGCGATTAGGTCACATTTCTAGAAATAGAATTGAAAAGCTTGTTTCAGAAGGTTTATTAAGTGAACTGGATTTTTCGGACTTCAACGTTTGCGTTGAATGTATAAAAGGAAAACAGACCAAAGTGAAACGATTAGATGCATACAGAGCGAAAGGGGTCTTGGATTTGATACATACAGACATTTGTGGTCCGTTCCCTACAGCATCATGGAACGGCCAACGATATTTTATATCTTTCATTGACGAATTTTCACGATATGGGTATCTATATCTCATTCACGAAAAATCAGAGGCCATTGACAAGTTCAAAGTCTTTAAGACTGAAGTTGAAAAACGACTTGGTAAAGACATTAAGTGCGTCAGATCGGACCGTGGTAGTGAATACTACGGGAGATATGATGGTTCAGGTGAACAACGTCATGGACCGTTTGCAAAGTTCCTAGAAACGTGTGGTATAGTCCCTCAGTATACGATGCCGGGTTCGCCCAACATGAATGGAGTATCTGAGAGACGAAACCGTACATTAAAGGATATGGTAAGAAGTATGATTAGTCATTCAACATTACCTATATCACTCTGGGGAGAAGCAATAAAATGTGCGACCTACCTACTTAATAGAGTTTCGACGAAAGCAACTACTAAGACACCGTATGAACTTTGGATTGGGCGTAAACCTAGCTTAAAACATTTACATGTTTGGGGATGTCTAGTTGAAGCGAAGCCTTATAGGCCGAATGAAAAGAAATTGGACTCCAAAACGGTTAGTAGTTATTTCATCGGATATCCCGAGCACAGTAGGGGTTTTAAGTTTTATGATCCTTCCACAAAGAATATATTTGAGACGGGTACAGCGAAATTCTTTGAGGATATAGAGTTTGGGGGGAAGAATTTAGTAACGAACATTCATTTTGAGGAAGAATCAATAGAGATTCATGAAGGTTCTAACAATGATACTATAGTGTCAGATGATGATATGGTAATTAGAAGGCCAATCATCACTTCAGATTTGTTAGAACATATAGATACTCAAGATGATGTTAATCTTCCTCCTATGGATGTTGTTCCAATGGAGCAAAATGAAGTTGTTCAAGAAGAACAAACTCTATCTCCTCAAGAAGTTCAAGTGCAAAATGAAGAAATTATGCCTTTGCGTAGATCTACTAAAGAGCGCTATATCTTCAGACTATATAGTGTATCTTCAAGAACATGAAGAATTTTATGGTTCAACAGAAAACGATCCTTTAAGTGTTCGTGAAGCATGAAAAGTTCTGATTCTCACTTCTGGATTAAAGCAATGAACAAAGAGTTTAAATCAATGCAAGATAACGCGGTATGGGAGCTTGTTCCATTACCTGAAGGAAAGAAGCTGATTTGTTGTAAATGGATTTTTAAAACCAAACGGGATTCTAAGGGTAATGTGGAGAGGCATAAAGCGGGACTTGTAGCTAAGGGTTTTACTCAACGTGAAGGGATTGACTTTAAAGAAACCTTCTCTCCAGTTTCTTCGAAGGATTCTTTTCGGAAAATCATGGCATTAGTTGCACACTTCGACCTTGAGCTCCATAAAATGGATGTAAAGACCGCCTTTCTTAATGGAGACATTGAGGAAACGATCTATATGTTACAACCTGAAAACTTTGTCTCTGGTGATCCAAAGTCGACGGTATGTAAACTGAAGAAATCTATTTATGGTCTCAAGCAAGCGTCTCGACAGTGGTATCACAAATTCCTTGAAGTTATTGTCTCATTTGGTTTCGGGATAAATTCGATAGAGGATTGCGTGTATCAAAAATTCAGTGGGAGTAAATTCATATTTCTAGTGCTGTATGTTGATGACATATTATTGGCCACGAACGATAAGGAATTGTTACATACGACCAAGAAATTTCTTTCGGACAAATTTGATATGAAAGATCTTGGTGATGCATCATTTGTGTTAAGAATTCAAATTCACAGGAATCGATCCCATGGAATTTTGAGTTTATCACAAAAGGCGTATATTGAGAGTATGTTACAACGTTACGGGATGGCTAACAGCAAAGGAAAGGAAACCCCTATATCAAAAGGTGAAAAGTTTAGCCTTAAGCAATGCCCAAAGACAAAACTTGAGATTGAGGAAATGCAAAAGGTTCCATATGCTTCGGCTGTTGGAAGTCGGATGTATGCTCAAGTTTGTACACGGCCAGACATTGCTTTTGTGGTGGGTGTGTTAGGGAGATACATAAGTAATCCGGGGATGGAACACTGGAAAGCAGTCAAAAGAGTTCTCCGGTATTTGCAACAAACAAAACATCATAGGTTAACATATAAGAAGTCGGATAAACTAGAGGTCATAGGGTATTCCGACTCGGATTTCGCCGGATGTGAGGATTCTCGTCGTTCAACCTCAGGCATTATATTCCTTTTAGCGGGAGGTGTAATATCATGGAAAAGTGTTAAACAAACACTCATTGCATCTTCCACTATGGCTGCGGAATTTGTTGCTTGTTTCGAGGCATCCAATCAGGCGCTTTGGCTGCGAAATTTTGTCACGGGACTGCGAATCGTAGAAGGGATAGAAAAACCCCTTAGATTATATTGTGACAATAACTCGGCAGTTCAGTATTCAAACAGTAACAGGAGCTCGGTTAAGTCCAAACATGTAGATATCAAGTTCCTGTCTGTTAAAGAGAGAGTACAGAGTGGTCAAATTAGTGTGGAGCACATAGGGACAAACTCAATGTTAGCAGATCCTCTTACGAAGGCATTAGTACCTAAAGTTTTTATTGAACACACCATTAACATGGGTGTTGTGTACTTAGAGGATTATTAGTTTCAGTGGGAGTTTGTATTAAGCTATTAAATTTGTTTGTATTATGATATTCGCGAACTTAAGGTCATTAATGCAAACATAATTATATACAATTTTTCAGTGTGCTCTTGTATTTGATTATTCGTACTCTGCTGTAAGTAGACCTCCAATTAAGTGCGACTAGTTAAGAATAGATATGTAAGATTACATTTCATATTATTCGTATGCTATGCACCATGATAGATCCATGTAGTTGATTGTTGCGATATCGTGATTACTGATGCATCTATTTGTGGCTTGAAATGCATTGATGATGACTTTAGTCCTATGTCGTTAATAGTCATTTACGAGATTGTTAAGGTTATCTATGTGACGATAGAAATTTAGAACGTTCATTAAGTGGATGCATCCTATAGTAGCATATGATGATCCAAGTGGGAGATTGTTGGAATTTCTCCATTAAGTTGGACCGTCACATGTCGTATCGATGTTCGTTAATATTAGTCCAATAAAAGGAATCATAAAGAAAAGAACGGACTAGTAGATAAAATATATATCATGGAGGTAATTGTATAGATACCAGGTTTAATTCCGAATACTGTGAAGGATTGGATTCGGAAATAAACAACTTAAGCAAAACGTAAAGTTTTGGGGTTATTTTGTAAAACAAAATAATACCGGGTTATGGTCCCTAAGAGTGGCAATTTAATAAGGACTGGTCTTCATTAAGTAACTGTCTGGAAGTTACAGACAATTAAGAGAGAAGAACCGTTACTGGTCTTCATTAAGTAACTGTCTGGAAGTTACAGACAATTAAGAGAGAAGAACCGTTACTGGTCTTCGTTAAGTAAATGTCTGGAAGTTACAGACAATTACTTAATGAAGAACCGTTTTCTCACTTCAGTTCTATATAAGAATGAGTTTCTCATTCTTGAAAGCAACGAAAGAAAATACAGAGAGAAAATCCTTTAAGAAAAACAAATTGATTCTTCCTTCGAATCAATTACAAAAGTGTGTTTTGGTTGCCATCTCTTAGAAGAATCAATAACCTAGCAAAGGATCGCCGATCATCTGCTCTAAGTCAGGAATCTGAAGATCAAAGAATGTTTACATCCTGTAAGTATTTATTCCGCATTATTATAGGATGATTTAACTTCATGGTTCAATAAGTTAGATTAGAAATCCGTAAAGTATTTCTATCACTGTATCCATTCCGTCTTGTGTTGTTATTCGAGGCGTGGTTTGGGGCTGAAAAGCATTTCTGTATATTGTGACTGGCACAGAATTCCCTCATTTTTTTGTTGTCGAACTGAAGACCATTATCCATGGTTATCTTCTGAGGGACCCCATATGGACAGCAAATGTTCGACCATATGAATTTCACCACATCCTTAGCTCTGGTTCCTGACATCGGCTCTGCTTCGACCCATTTCGAGAAATAATCCACTGCTACCACTATAGCATGCCTTCCTCGAGTTGATAACGGAAGTGTTCCTACCAGATCTATTCCCCACCTATCGAACAGTAGGCCCTCAGAAATGGATTTTAGGGGAACTGCTGGGGGGTGGATCGAATTGGCAAACCTCTAGCATGTATCACATCTTTTGACCGATTTTTTAGTATCGGCAGACAACATAGGCCAATAAAAACCTGACAAAATGACTCTCCTGATCAATATCTTGAAGCCACAGTATGCCGACCCTTTACCGTCGTGTAGTTCAGACAATAGCATATGTGATTCTTCACGCCCCAGATATCTTAACAATGGTCTGCTTGCATATTTTTTTATAAATAACATTTCCCAACAAGGAAAAGCCTTGCGCCTTGTATCGAACACTTTTTGCCAGATTCTTATCATCAGGAAACACTTTCTCGGTAAAAAACTTTGTAATATTGCTCCTCCAATCAGTATTTGAAACCGTTTGAAATTTGACAAGCCATGTCTGGTCGGCTTTCCAGTTTTTTCTCTTCAAAATGGACGGATACTCTTGAGTCAAAATCCAGGGGTACTCTCCCACATACACCGTTGTTTCCAGTGATTAAACAATTGTATTATCTTCCCTTCGGACATGTTCATCAGATGAAGATGAAATCAACTCTACGGTAAAAGTTAAATTTAAATTTAGTTTGTTTCCATTGCTTCCCCAATACATATGTTAACAAACTGCTGGTTTCCACTTTTGACAACACAGGTAATTGATGGTTATATATATATCAACCTTAAACAACACAACTTTCAAATACCAGTTGCAAGTAGTCTAGAAGAATTTATGTAAGTAACATACTTATTTGGAAGCGTACTGGTAAGAATAAAATACTTTTACAATGTTTGGTAAAATTATAAACATAAATGTTTCTAATTATTACTCCTCCAATTTAGTATCTGTTGCACGAAATATGGATGTAACATTATATGTTGACGATAAGCTACGAGGCATCACAGAAGGTTTAATCTTCGTTCTGCTTCTAACAGAAGCCAGACTTGGGAATGGTAACCATTGGACATTATTGGTAATAGAGGTTGAACATGAAAAATCAATAAATTTAAACCCAATACCAAAACGTCCAGATCTAACAAGAAAAACTGCAGAAAGATTAGTAAGTGTCTCTCTTTTATAATAATTTTATAGAACATATATATATATATATATATATATTATATATATCATCTAATTTATTTGTATATTTATTAAATTACAGATTGCATACCTCCAAAACAAATATATTTTACAATTAGAAGAACCAATAAAGATAGTTTGTCCATTATAAATTCCTAAACAAAGACCCGGATCACTTGATTGCGGAGAGAATATATTTTGCATGGGAAACTTAACTTTCACAAAACTTCTGAGATTGCACCATTAAGAAGAGCAGAAATGTTCTACATGTTTCTTAATGACATGAACACTAACAAATATTGGGACGATCATTTGTAATATTTGTTTTACTTCTTTTGTGATGTTTGTCACATTTTTTTACATGTACAAGTTTGTCTACTATAAAATATATCTCAATGATAAAACTGTCTAACAGCTAAAGTTTCGCATCTATCTAAAATGTAACTACACGGGTTTAGCATCTATCTCGAACCTATCCAGTGGTTCTGCATCTATCTTTTATATTCTAATGCATGTTTCGTATCTATCGCTTTATTTTTTCTCTTGGAAACTCTATCTTATCTTCGGGTCTAACTATTTTTCATCCAATTATCACTTATAGAAAGTAAATATGTTTTTGTAGTTAATAAACTCAACAATCTCTCTCTCTCTCTCTCTCTCTCTCTCTCTCTCTCTCTCTCTCTCTCTCTCTCTCTCTCCTCTCTCTCTCTCTCTCTCTCACCTCTCTCTCTCTCCTCTCTCTCTCTCTCTCTCTCTCTCTCTTCTCTCTCTTCTCTCTCTCTCTCTCTCTCTCTCTCTCTCTCTCTCTCTCTCTCTCTCTCTCTCCTCTCTCTCTCTCTCTCTCTCTCTCTCTCTCTCTCTCTCTCTCTCTCTCTCTCTCTCTCTCTCTCTCTCTCTCTCTCTTCTCTCTCTCTCTCTCTCTCTCTCTCTCTCTCTCTCTCTCTCTCTCTCTCTCTCTCTCTCTCTCACACACACACACACACACACACACAAACAAACAAACAAACACACACACACAAACAAACAAACAAACAATCACACACACACACATATATATATCAAAAATTTAAAATTTACCTATCAAAATTTAAATACAATGTCCCGCATCTAGCACATCATATGTCCCTTATATTTCACATGTCATTTCGCATCTACTAGACAAATGTAAATAACACGTTTCACATCTACTTTTAATTTTTACATAAGGTGTCGCATCTATCCTTTGTATTCTAATGAATGTTTCGCATCTATCAATTTATTTTTTCTCTTGGAAACTCTTCCCATCTTATGGACTAATTATTTTTCATCCAATTACCACGTTACAGTAGTAAATATGTTTTTGCATTTAATAAACTCAACCAATCTCATACATATATAGTTCAAAAATTCGAAAATCAAACCAGTAGCTTTAGTTAAATTTGATTTTTTCTTACATGATTTGAAAATTCTAAGATACTCATCATTACATTGCATTAATTACAAAAGGTCACAAATGTCAAAGCTTTTGTTAAAGCTTGTAGTCTTTTCACCTTCTTAATAAATTTACCTATAAAAAAATTTAAATACATTGTCCCGCATCTAGCATATCATATGTCCCTTATATTTCACATGTCATTTCGCATCTAATAGAGAGATGTAAATAACACATTTCACATCTACGTTTTAATTAATTTTTACACAACGTTTCACATCTAGCTTTTCTATTCTATTTAATGTTTCGCCGCTAAATTGTTTTTTCTATTGGAAACTCTTTCACATCTTCTGCTATAATTATTTTTTATCCACTTACACTTACAGAAGTGATATGGTTTTGTAGTTAAAATAATCTAACAATCTCACACATATAAACTTCAAAATTCAAATATCAAACTAGTAGATTTACTTTGATTTGATATTTACTTACATAACTTGACAGCTAATAGATACTAATTATTACATTGCATTAATTGAAAATCTAAACAATATCAAACAATAAATTATTTCTGTTTAATCTTTAAACTTTTCACTTTCTTATTACAATTTAGCTACCTTTATAAAATATAACTTCATTCTTTCCGTTCTCAAACACAAAAGCTCAATGGGCCATGTTAATTCCTCCATTAATATTTTATTTCCTTCATATAAAAAAGTCAAAACACCATCAAAACTGGTTTTTACCTTTTTACCCTTTATTTCATTTTAAATTTATGTTTATTTGCCACTGTTTTTCTCTCTATCTTCATTAAAAAAACTATATCTTCTGGAAAAGAAAAATTCAGTGGATTCTAGAATCTAGTCTCCGAATCATTCAGCTACTTCCAAAGAAAAAAAAAATCAATATCAGTGTGAAACATAAATACAGTTGATTCCAAGGAAGGTTTCAGACGATTCTGAAACAAAATCGGCAGTTGATTCTGAGACTGGGTTTCGGAATCAACTGCCGATTTTGAAACAAAAGCGCAGTCGATTCCGAGACTGGGTCTCGGAATCCACTGTCATTTTGAAACAAAAGCGCAGTTGATTCTGAGACTGGTTCTCGGAATCCACTATCATTTTAAAAAAAAAGTGCAGTCGATTCCAAACCCGGGTCTCCAAATCAACTGTCATTATGAAACAAATGCGGAGTTGATAGAGAGGATATGACAATCTTGTAGAAATTGTCACCCATTCTATTGATGGTGATAGGCTTCAAATGGTTTTTCAACATATCAATTTTTTTAAAAATCTTATGAAAAAAATAACCCTAAGGCGTAGCATTTTGTAAATTAGTAAATGTTTTGTTTATTTCTCCGTCTATCCGGTGTAATCCAATAAATCTTTTATTTATATGGAGGGAGGAATTTTTTAAAAAGAGAAAGAAGAGTGGAGAGAGAAAGAAGAAGTAATAAAGAAATAACTGAGTTGCAGGAAAAGAAAGAAAGAAAATATGGAGAGAGAGAAAGCTCTACATTCTTTGCCTAAATTTGATCAAAACATTTGTATTACATAAGGGTAAAAATGAATTTTACTAAATGGAGGAAATAAAAGATTGAAAATAGATAATAGAAGACAGAGGAAATAACTCTACCCAAGCTCACTTCATTCTCAGTGAAAATCTTCTAAACTTTTCACTTCTTAAAAACTTGCTTTGAAAAAATGCCATATTTTAACTATTCTTCAAATGATGGTCCCTGTTATAGGGGTATCAGTTCTCTCACTTGTTCCCCCGAGGCCAGGGAAGAGTGGAAACATACAACGACAAGTGAACTTTCAGACGACATTTCTGATAATAGTTTCACTTCTTTTTTTGAAGATGCTTATTCAGAAGATGAAGAGGACCCAGATGAGGATCCTATTTCTGTCCTCTTAAACAGAAAGAGGAAAAGGGACCAGATGGAAGAGGATTACACCCTGAAGACGAAGAAGATGAAGACGAAGAAGACGAAGAAGATTCGGAGGAAGATGACTCTGAAGATGACGAAGATGACTCTGACTGATGGTTAGCTGAAGGGTCTGCTTTTTTTGTCTCAACTAAGGGTAGGAAGAAGTTTATCTTTTTTGTTTTTTGATGACCTAAATTAAACAAGCAGACTAAGGGTCTGCTTAAACAGAGTTTGAACATAGAGACTCTGTTTTTAAATTTGTTTAAGTTTGTATTTCGTTTTAGTGAACTTAGCATGTATTCCACCTGTTTCATAATGAACTAGATCCTTTTATCTATTTTTTTGCATTCATATTTTAACACTTACATCAAAAAACGCATTTTATGAGCTGGTTTAGCATATGCAAAAAACATGTACTTAAATACAACGTTTCACAACTATCACAGTATAATATATTTAATTATCCAAGGTTTCGCAACTATCGGATCAGTGTATTTGTGTGTAAGCTGTTTCGCATCTATCAAACGTTTGGCATCCACTTCAGTAAATCTTGTAAAACATATCTCGCATCTATCACAACCTATCATGTTGTTTATTACACGTTTCGCATCTATCAGGTCTATATATAACAAAAGGTTTACCATGTAGCATACATTGAAATGTTCTCAATCTATTGTCACTATGACAACACAACTCAAAAAAAACTAAAAGTATCAAAAATTACATTCATCTTACAAAATGTCTACACATGTTCACCTGTTATGAACAGATTTACGACAACAAGAACACGTTATCTTACGAATACTTAATTATCCTCTAATTGGAATTCTTTTCTTCTTAGGTCATCCAACTCTTCTTTTTAAAATTGGAGGAAGTAGATATGGAGAATTGTTTGAAGTAGATCTTTGACCAAAAGTAGTAAATGCAGTTATACCATATGAATATGTTGCCTTATAAGATCTTACAAAATAGCATGGCTCAACATATTCCATAGGATCTGCATCTATATAAAATATCACAGCTACAGTATGAGAACAAGGGAAACACTCATGTTGCCACAAACCACAAGAACAATAACGTACATTAAGATCAACAACCATAACAAGATCACAAAACACTTCATGCAAAAGAGGAGTAGACGAATGAACTATTCATGGCTCAACATATTCCATAGGATCTGCATCTATATAAAATATCGTAGCTACGACATGAGAACAATGGAAACACTCATGTTGCCACAAACCACAAGAACAACGACATACACTAAGATCAACAACCATAACAGGATCACAAAACACTTCATGCAAAAGAGGAGTAGACGAATGAACTATCCATAGACGACCTTCTTCAACATTAGCTTTAAACTTTCTATCAAATTCAGGACACAAATCACTAGTCCAACGTTTAGCATCACCAAAACGTCTCAAAATTTGACTCATTTCTAAAACTCTAATCCTATCAATTAACTCCATTATAGGCAAACCACAAAATTATTTTACTTGATTGTTAAAAGATTCGGCTGGACTAGATGTCATAGAACCATATCTCTTGCCTTTAAAAAAAGCACAAGTATAATTCTCATGAGATAAATTTTTGAAAAAACTTTGAATCTTCTCACCTCCCTCCTTAAGTAATTCATCCATATATTGATTAAACAAATTCTGATTAGAAGCATGTACGCATCTTTTAAATATTTTTATCATAGTCTCCTTAAATTTTGTCAATGTAGCCCTTAAACAATGCCTCAAATTATTCATAAGATGATAAAGACAGTATCCATGGTGGCAATTTGGAAATATAGCAGATACAGCAGTAATAATACCTAAATGAAGATCACTAATAAATGTCATTTCGTGATCCCGAAAAATGAGGTTTCAACATCTCCAAAAACCATACCCGAATCCCATTATCTTTAGACGAAACAATACTAAATGCAACAGGGAAAGTACCTGCAACCAATATATAGAACAAATAATAGTATAAATGACTCATTATAAGCGGTTTCGCAACTATCGCTTACTGATATAGATATGTTTTGCATTTATCTCGTTAATCATATACTATATGTGTTTCGCATTTATCTCGTTAATCATATACTACATGTGTTTTGCATCAATCACATTAATCATAAATTACACATGTCGCATCTATCAGGTTATTTATTCAGAACATTTCGCATCTATCTATTTGTTATTCATCTCCAATCCTATTTTTCGCAGATTCATATATAACATAGTTAAAAGATAACATTTATTCCAATATAAATAAAACTTACCATTGTTACCATCTTTGGCTATAGCAGATAGCAAACTCCATTATATTTTCCCGTTAAAAAAGTCACATCAATAAATAAAACTTGACGACACGAATTGAAACCATAGAGGTAAGACTCAAATGCTACAAAACATCGCTTGAACACATTGGTTTCCAAAGAATACTCCAGTATATAATCATTGTTGCTATCAAGAACCTTCAACGTTTTAATATAATTCTTAAGAAGTTTATAAGAAGTTAAACTATCTTCATATACGGGCCTTCTAGCTTTTTCTAGAGCAAGCCATGAAACACGGTAAGAAATATTTAAACCGTAATCATTTTCTTAAAATGATTTCACGCTTGTAGCTGTAACGTCAACTCTCCTCCTCACCCAATCACGTATTTCATTTCCAATCAAATCAGATAACAAATGCCTTCTATTTTCTTTGCTAAAACCAATCCCACATGTATGAGTTTCGACATACTTCTTAATAATAATAAAACCAGTAGACCTCTCTTGTTTAGCCAAAAGTCTCCAATGACAGCCCTTTGAATCTTTTTTTCATACAGTAAATAGTTATTCTTTGTTTATTGTTATGCAAATATTTAAAAGAAAAACTTTTTTGTAAAGCCAACCGACTAACAACTAATCTTAAACCTACTTCTCCATCTTGAAACACCTGCCCAACACCACTAATTTCATTAACCCAACCAACAGCAACAACTGCTTTATGCTTGCGACTAATAGCATTAACATCAGAAGTTTCACCAGTTTCTCCACAAACAAAATCTTCATTTAAAACTTCAACTATACTTTCTGCAGTTTCTCTAATATTATCACAAACAACAACATCACCTTCAGCTTTAATAGTAACACTTGAAACACCCAAACTATCAACAAATGATACCGAAGAAATTAAATCACCATCACAACCTAATATAAAATTTTCTAGATCACCACAAGAGTATCTTAATTTTAATTTACCTCGAACCAACGTATCACATCTACTTAAAACAAATTTAACAATATCTTCAAACTCAGAAAACAAACCAATGTCACAAATTGCAAGCTCTGTCTTTAGTTTAAAATGCACATCCTACTACTAGACATCACGTACCTGCATTAGACAGACAAACGTTTCCCATCTATTATTAGTAAACAATACATAAGTTTCGCATCTATCTGTAAAACATGTTTCGCATCTTCTCAATCAAGAACATTGATGTTTTGCATCTTCATAAAATAAAAACAGTAACGTTTCACATCTACTAAAAAGACATGTTTCATCAAAATTTCTAGAAAAAACTTATATGTTTCGCAACTATCACTAAGTTCATAACAAACGTTTCGCATCTTCTTCGTGGAAACAAAAAACAATTACACGCGGACTAAAAAATTATAAAAATTAGAACACAGACTCAAAATCAATGAAAACGAATTCTAATATCACAAATATACTGCATTAACCCTGTTATATTCAATATCATGAGATATATTAGGTTGGACATCAGTATATTATGACGAAGACCTTGAAAAAATTAACAACTACGATTGGTCTGGAGTAATAAAACATAAGCTTATTGGATTAATTAAAGCATGTGTTCTTATCGAAAACCTGGATAAAGTTATCGGTTGTATTACACTTTTATTTGTAAGAATGTTGATAAGTAATTAAATATAAGTTTAACGGTGATGTGCTGATGATAATAACGTTTATGGTACAACCCTTCATCATGGAGCACATAACCATTACGCAAGCACTCACCAAGCTGAAAATGATCCTAATATGCTACATATGGTGGGGATTGGAGTCAAAACCATCAAGAAGATGATTCAAAAAATTCACTTGATAGAAGATAATGAGGTATCTAATATATATTCTTGAACCTTATTATATTTGTGTGGGAACGCATGGTTAAAATAACTAATGTCTAACATGTTGTTTATTGTGAAAGAATCGCATGGTATGCACAAACTTCACAGGGTAGTATTTAGTATATAAGAACACGCATTATTAGAAAACTAAAAAAAACGTATGGTCAATAAAAATCCCATATAATTCCTAGTGACGTATGTTTTACTGGATTGTTCTTCATTGAATAAGTTTTGGAGGGTGATTTGACGTTAACATAGGTTAAAATAACAACATTTGGTGGGGCTGAAGCTAGTGAGAACACATATGAAAGGGCTAGGAAGATGAGTAAAATTGTTGAAAAAAAACAAGAAAAAAGGCCAGCACACACAAAACAACTACAAACTACCCAACCCTGACCAAACAAGCCCACAAACGGGAACGAAACACCAAGGCGGGCATCCCTAACTGAAAGCGGGGGGTTATGAGATAACTTTGGTTTCATCCTAATTGATTAACTCGTCCAACAAAATCTGAATCCACCAAATTCGAAGAAGACTAGAAGGACCTCAAACAGCACTGCAACGACATGCAAATATCCAACCAACATCTGACCAAAGAATACGACCATCAAACCCAACATCAATAGCAGTTCTCATTTAACTTAAAGACTCGAACGTACTACTCAAAGCTGTTTGGATATATAAAGATAAAAAAATATGTATATGTTTTGATTTTATATATGTTTTGTTGTTTTCATCCTCACACATCTCATACCAATATCTTGGGCATTGTTGTGACTAATTCAAGAGCTACAGGATTAGTAAGATAAGTTACGTCGGAAATACAAAGGAAGAGAACTTGAAAATACAATTTCTCTACCATTTTTTCTCTAGATACCCTTGATGAAGTAAAACAAAAAACACGGGTCGAGGAAGGAGTCACAACAGAACCGTTGTTCCACGAAGAAGTGCCACCGATACCACAGGAACAGGAAATGATAACAAATGAATCTCCTATAAATGAGAAATATACTACACCAATGGTACATGTTCATCATCAGGTTTATGAATATTTAAGTAGATCTTAAGTATATTAAGATTCAGTTTTTTGTTTGGATTTTTCATATAGGTTCCCTATGTCATATATTATGGGGTTGTAAAATCAATTTTGGATTATATGTTATTTATATCAGTATATGTTGTTTTGATGTACTTGGTGATGGTTCTAGAAATGTTTGGAACCCGATTTGGTTTATTAACGAAGTTAGAGAGAGAAACACGAAAATGTAGAGAGATTAAGTAATGCGAGTAAATATTATTTTTTTATCTCCTCTCCCCCCAAAAGGGATTTTTCCTTATATAGTGGTGGTAGTGGGCCCTTCTTTACATTATTATTCTTTTACATTCATATCATCTTATACTTTTAACACTTGTTAATTGAGGCCTCATTTTTTCTTGATTGTTCATTGTGGTTTACACATGATTACACACATAATTAAATTATCTAATTAATTATCCAAAATATTAGATGCATCAGATTTTGATAAATTAAATGGTAGCCTGTGGGATATTCCCAACTAACACAAATCATAAAACTTAAATTATTTTCGATTGATTGAAACATTACATTGACTAAGAATGTTAGACAACACGTTAGGAGATGAATGTCTTAATCGTAGGTGTCATTCTGAGGTAAAAAAATAGACTTAGAATATAGTGACAACTCAGAACTTAGAACCCCAAGACTCTCATTCACTGGCGTGTCAATGAAATACAGACTCTGCCTAGTTTATGTAGTTGAAAAGACCCGTAATTATCTGACATTAATGGACAAACACAAACATGACTTAGGTTCACTCAAGTATCATAATTGGATAAAATTAGTACTCAAATTAAACGTCTAAACGAGCCTAACAATTATCGAAATCATGAAATTTGTCATAAAGTTTGGCCCAAAAAAGCTATTTTATGTATTTTATTATATATTCTTTAATATATTATGAAATTATTTTATTTAGCAAATTAAATATGATGGCATCTACATTTGATTTGATTTTGTTTTGATATCTTTATTTTATTTTATTTTCATAATATTTAATTAGGGTTTCCTGATGTTTCCTATATAAGGCATCTCATACTCTAATCTTAAGATTAGTTTTTTAATAAATCAAATTTCCTATTGAAATTCAGTAATTCTTATTAGGCTAGGAGAATATCATCTATCTATTTGTTACTTTCAATACTGCACTACATTAGTTGGTATCAGAGCTTAGGATTATGATACATAGATATATGAATCACACCTCCAAATAACCCAAAAAGTACGAATACAGCTTCAATAATTGATATCAATAATCGTGAATATCTCAAAGAATTTTTTGATATGTTAGCAAATAAGCTGGAGAATCATATGAAGCAGATGAATAATCAGATGCTAGAGGGGTTAAACAGACTAATCGCCGGATTTCGAGTTGCAAACCCGAATTTTAAGATGAAAGCCACTTTCATTGAATCATACACTAAACCTAATTACAAATTGGTGGAACCAGAGAAGAAAAATGTAATTGACAAAAAATCTACGATGAGTATGTTGATGAATGGGGAGATAAAGATATAGTTAATGTTGAGGCTAAACTTGTCAATCGAGATGTTATCTCAGGCTTCAGTACATGAGACGACATTGCTCTAGAGGTTCTATTGAAGAACGATAAAGAACCAATAGTTTTTATGGTGCAATTGCGTAGTCTGGATTATCACTCAACTATCCAAATATTTTTCGTTGTAACCTTTGTTTCGGTATGTGGGTGCATGTTGTCGTGTCGGAAAAATGAAAAATGTTATTTTTATGTTTGAGATTATGAAGATATTGATTGATAAACCATTAGTTTTTTAATAAATAAAATGTTAGATTTTAAAATTGAACATGTAGGAATTTTAGGTGATGGTTGCAATTTAAAAAACATTGAACATGTTGTGGTTGGTGATTCTTTGTGTGGAACTGAAGGAATTGTTAGTGAGATGGTGAGTAAAATCAGTTAAAAACACCCAGTTCATAAAATTTTAACTTTTACGAATGACATTAACCTTTATGAAGAAAGATGATGTGAATTCAAGAGAGAATTCTTTTCAACCAAAGGAGAATGATGTAGTTCAGAAGACCCGCAACTATCTCACATTAATGGACAAACACAAACGAGGCTTATTTTTCATTTAGGTTAGAATTGAACGAAGTTGGTGCTCAAATTGAACGTCTCGACGAGCCCAACAATTATGCAAAACGTGACAATATTTGTCATGAAGTTTGGATCTTAAATTCCACTCATTAGATCATAAGACCTATTTTTCATATTCTTTTTAATATATTACGGAAGTATTTTATTTAACAAATCAAATCTGATTGCACCAAAATTTGATTGAATTTTGTTTTAATATTTTTATGAGAAATTACACCTAAGGTACCTACTCAACTATTTTATTGTCATTTAGTACTCAAGGTTTGATCAATTATCATTAATACTCATCTCAACTACCTAATTACCACATAGTACCTAACATTATTTTAATACCCTAACTACCCTCACCCTTCATGAATAACCACGTAACCAAAAAAATTCTTTCCTACTTTTTCTTTTTATTTTATTTTTGAAAGATTCGTATCTTTCAAACTGGAGCTCGAAAAAAATAAATGAAAGTACCATCACTTTTGTTTTTTTTAAATGAACAAACTAGATCCATTGATGATTTTTTTTGATTTTTTTTAAAAAACAAAATTTCACCAGTAACAACTCTCAGGATATCCTGAGAATTGTTCAAGAAATCCTAAGTGGCAAACAATTCTCATGATATCCTGAGAATTGCAAACACCTCGAGGTACCAGCGGATATATATGGTCGGGGGTATTTTTGTCCAAATTTCAATTCGATGTACCAAATTACACTATCCAAAAAACAGGTACCACTGGGTAATTAAATAGTTGATAAGGTATATACTAGTACTTTTCTCTATTTTTATTTTATTTTCAAATATTTATTAAGATTTCGGATGTTTCTTATACAAAATGCTTCGTATTCTAACTTTAAAATACGTATTTTTTTTTCATAAATCAATTTTTTTATTAAAATTTAGTATTTTTATTCTCTAAAACGATTATTACCTATGTATTTTCTGTTTTTATATTCCAATGCATCAGTAAATAAAAAAAAAAAAAAAAACATATTCAGAATAATATTAAAATTACTTAGATTTGATTCATGGGCATGCGTCCATAAAAAAACAAGTTTCCGGCAAAATTAAAGGGGTCACTACAGACAAAAGACGGCTGCGTTCTGCATAAATCATAAATGATTGTATACATTTTAGTGGGGTTCTCAGATGCCCGAACGAATGCACTACCGTCACACAGTAATGTATGAGAACTTGAGCTACCAAAATTACAAAACATTTTATTAAAATCCAAAACTCTATGGAGGTGTACCTTTGGGCATCAGCTTTGCTGATGATAGTTGTATGAGCTTCCGATAATTCATGCTTAACAAATCAACAAATCATCTCATCCACTTTGGACTTTCCACTTCATATATCTCGTGTTCTCTGAAGTCGTGGATTGCGGTAAACGAGAATATTCTGATAGATTTCTAATCCGCAAGTGCCATGAATATTTGAAGAGGTCCAGATCCTGAACTTCCAACAAATACTGATTAAAGCTTTTTTTAATAGGCGTAAGCAGTTCTCGTGTGATAGCTTGATGAAGTGTATGAGAAGGAAACAAAGTACTAAAGTTCATAAGTTCATGACCGAAAATAATCTACTGGTTTCTATATTTTTTTTAGAGATTCATTAATCTCATGGAAAATTAAGAAATAAGATGTTGTCTCCAGATCGTCTATTGAAGTTGAATACCGTGCTATGGCTGTGACCACGTGTGAGATTGTTTCGTTATGATGGCTTCTTGCAGATATAGGGATTAATGTTACTAAACCTACTTTCTTACATTGTGATAACAAAAACAGTATGTAGATAGCAAATAATTATGTTTTTCATGAGAGGACGAAGCACACTGAAATAGATTATCACTTTACTCGACATCATCTTCAAGTTGGCACTATCTCACTTCCATATGTTCCATCAGCTTTGCAGTTTTTCTCATATTCTCACAAAGGCTCACTCAATAGCGCGGTTTCATTTTCTTTATGACAAACTCCCAATACTTATTATTGTTGCATTGTGAGTTTGAGACATGGTGTTACATATATAAAGGCCCAAGCCCATTAGCTCTTTATTTTATCCATATATATAAGTGTATCTCTGATGTAATTCTTACGCTTTCTAAATAAACCTAAATCCTAGTCATTTCTTGGCGGCTACTTCTCTCTTATTTTTATTTTTTATTTTGTTTACACTAGTTTTATTCATTTTTTTGTCTCTCTTACTCCAATATCATTTTCTCCAATTACTTACTATCTACTAACCTCGAGGTTGCAAGCTATAGCTTGACAGTAGCCTCCATTTTCTCCTTTTGTAGGTTTCTAAAACCTTAGTATCTCGTATTCATATGATTTATTAATTTTGGTATGCAGAGTTAGATTTAATCATCGTTCGAAAGGACATATTAAAGAGTTTGATCTCCGATTATAAATCAAGATTCAATTTGTCAGTTGGCATAACAAATATTGGATTGGCTCAGTTTTCAATTTTGGCGCTTAATAAGATCGATTCTCAGATTTTATTCCAAGTTCTCAAATCTTGTTTATTTTGGATCTTTAGGTTTACCCAGCTTTGTAATACTCAATTTGTTAATATATTAGATTGTTTGCTTTAATTATTTTTTATTAAAATTATGATATATGAAAATTAAGGATGATAAATGTATTCAACATAAATTATCAAATATTTTTTTATTTTAATTTATATATAAGGATATTATTCATTTAAAACGCAAGTCATTTTAAATTTTTTCTTATTAAACCAAAGTTTTATTTATTAATATTTTCTAATGTTTATTTTATTTTTATTGTTTTGACCACTAAAAAAGAATATATAAAAAATTAGACCGCCCAAGCTTGCGATATTAAATATTAAACCAAATCAAATAATTTAATTATTATTTTTAAGTTACATTGTTTTTTTTTTCATTTTCAAGGTAGTAAAATTGAAATATAAGTTCAAACAAGTAGTAAAATCGATTTAGTATCATATTTTAATGCAAGCATTCTAAGGTTTTTCTCGACTAAAAAGCACCCGTGGTCCCTCATGTTTACCACTTGTATCAATTTGGTCCCCTTCCTTCGATCATGCATAGAACGCATCCTCATCCATTTTTTAATTTGCATTTTTAGTCCCCCCGCACATGTGAAGCTTGTGAGCTTGACACGTGGCATCAGTTTTTGTTGCAAGAATGATCCTCCAATTTTTCTTCCAAAATTGCCCCTTCTCGTTCCATCTCATCCGCCATGTCAGCTGCCCCCTGACCTTTACCATTTACTTTAAGTTTTTACCGTTTAACTAAAAAACTTACCATTTACCTTAACTTAACCTAAACCCAAAACCCAATATAACCCAGCCCAGCCCGTAACAATATAACTCGACCTGTTTCCCTTTACCCAAATCAATCCGTCGTCGTTCTCCTTCTCTCTTCTCTCTCTTTTCTCTCTCCATGGAGCTTGTGACAGGAAAAATACCGGTCGAACCAGAGTTCGGAGAGAACACCGATATTGTAGCCTGGGTTTACAACAATAAAAAGAAGAACGAAAATATGATTAATTTGGTTGATCCAATTATATCGGTAAGTTCGACAGACGATGCTCTCAAGGTAATGAAAATCGTTGTGCTTTGTACTTGTAATGTTCCAGCGATTAGACCTTCGATGAGAATGGTGGATCGAATGCTTGAGGAGGCTGAGCCTTGTAAACTGAGTGAGGTGGTTGTTGTTCATAAGACAAGCGAAAGCAGCCCAAATTAGGAGAGGGTTGGAGTATGGTGTGTATACACGTTTTTGTTTCTTTATAGAGTTGTAGATTTTATAGACTTATATAGTTTCTCTCTCGTCGTCGTCGTCGAGATTACTGATAAGGTTTGGGGTAGGGTTTGTAACCGATATTGGAGGAAGAGTTGGTGATAATTGATTTAGGGTTTGGTCCTGTTGTTTCATTGTTTAGCTTGATACAGTGAGAGAGGGAGATCAAGAGGGAGACGATCTCAGTCTTGATAGAAACCATGGAGAGAGAAAAGAGAGGAAAGAGAGAAGGAGAACGACGACGGGTCGGATTGATGTGGGTAAAGGGAAACTAGTCGGGTTATATTGTTACGGGCTGGGCTGGGTTATATTAGGTTTCGGGTTTGGGTTAAGTTAGGGTAAATGGTAAGTTTTTTAGTTAAACGGTAAATGGTAAAGCTGAGGGGGAAGCTGGCATGGCAGATGAGATGGAACGAGAAGGGGAAATTTTGGAAGAAAAAATTGGAGGACCATTCTTGCAACAAAAACTGATGCCACGTGTCAAGCTCACAAGCTTCACATGTGCGGGGGACTAAAAATGCAAATTAAAAAATGGATGAGGATGCGTTCTATGCATGATTGAAGGAAGGGGACCAAGTTGATACAAGTGGTAAACATGAGGGACCACGGGTGCTTTTTAGCCGTTTTTCTCACTGAATGTATAGGCTCTTCCATTAGGATGTTCAGCACCAGTCTATTACGAATAAACGGTAACATCGACGAAAACAGGTATGCTATCGAGTTTTTATTATTATATATTTTTTAATTACTAATTCTCTATTTTTTGTTGAATACATATGGTATCGTGGTTTTGTATTTTTGTTGTTTTTTTGGTGATTTGTTTAGAGAGAATATACATGTTTGTTTTTTTTAGATTTTGCTATTTTGTTATTTATGTGTTTGGTGGTCAAGTAAATATTGCAAATAAATTTGATTATAATTTATTAGTGCAATTTGAATTGTTATATTTTATTATAGATATTTTATATAGATTTCTAAAACAATAATTGTAAGGATAAGGGTTCAAAGCGCATTAAATATACATTTTTGAATATGTATGATTGACATTATATGTTCAATTCCAAAAGTATGATTATTTAGATTCATAAATGTAAGTAGAAATCGTAATATTTATACATTTATGTTTTTTTTTTAATATTTTTTTCAAAACATTTCTAAAATACCTCAACAAGCATAATCATCCTGTATGAACGAGTGACCATAAGAAAATATATTGTTGTTACTCGATTATGGAAAGGGGGGAGAAGGTGTATTTTCTATTTCCGTCTCCTCGTCCTTCTCGTCGTCCTTAGTTAGATAAGGTTTGTCAAATAAACTTCTAAATTTTAATGCTATAATTTTAAAAAATAATATATCGCAATAATATGTTTTAAAAAAAATTCTTTTGAAGCAATTTGACTCATCCTTTCGGCCTTGGACAATCTCCCGCAGCGTCGGGTGCCACATGACCTTCTATAAAAATACCGGTATCAATTTTTATTTGTCCAAAGCTATTTTCCACATGATAATTTTATTTCCTCCATAATTTGAAAAAAAATTCCATGTTGTTATTTCCTCCATAAAGGAAATTACATATTTGTCCTTTTACCCATTTATTCTACCTCTTTCATTTTCAATAACGCCATTATTCTACCCATTTATTATATTTCTTCAGCTTTCTACTCATTATCCTACCCATTGACCATAGTGTATTTTGTTTTCCAGTTTCCTTTCAAAACCCCAATCGAAGAGAGAGAGCCGCCCTTCCCCAAGGTACGATTTTTCTTCTTCAGTTTTCAGCTAGGCTGTTTGATTAAGTTTCTTATTTGGTAGATTTAGGGTTCGATTAGGGTTCTTATTTGGTAGATTTAGGGTTCGATTAGAGTTTATGCTTTTGTTTGGATCTATTTTCGAGTTTGTTTTGGCTTTGTGTCCATATGGTTGTTTTATTCTATTCTGGTTTTTTAACGATAGCATATGATTCTGTGAGACCATCTCGGAATCATATGCCTTCTTTTAACTGTAAAACACCTGATTCTGAGTGACCATCTCGGGTGTAAAAGTTTTTTGAAAAATTACATCAGGTGCACAATATCCAAGCTACCCCGGATGCAAACCTTATATGAGAGTAGCGGTATCTAATTTTTATTTATTTATTAGGTTACATTTTTCATTTTACCTATCAGAGGGAATAATCCTTTCATGTGAGTGTCCAAATCGGAGGTGAGATATCTTATTCTAAAAAATATAAGTTAACTATACTAATTTTAAAATGAGAGAGACTCACCTAAATTTTGAACCTCACTAATTGTGAAATTAATAATATGATAATGCCGGTTTTTTGGAAACATATTTACTTACATAAACTGATTATGATAACGTGTTAAAAATTGTTGATGGTGTGGTTAATTATCTTTTTGGAGTGCCTTCTAATAGTATTCAGGATGTTTATTATAAAAATTTATCAAGCCACTCTAACCTCTCTTATCTTATTTGACGAAAATAAATTTTTTACTACATATTTTGGAATGTTTTTATTATAAATTATAAATGTAA
The DNA here is from genome assembly GCA_036936605.1 of Limnanthes douglasii subsp. nivea. Lineage (NCBI taxonomy): Eukaryota > Viridiplantae > Streptophyta > Magnoliopsida > Brassicales > Limnanthaceae > Limnanthes > Limnanthes douglasii. The sequence continues at coordinate 114,056,283 of JAUPFV010000005.1, read as the reverse complement.
ACAGAAGTTTTATTAGCATTGAAGGGCCCTCCTAATGCCATTTTTTTTATTTTTTTTAAACATACAAAACATATATATATATATATATCTTTTTTTTGGTAAAATTGAAACTTTATTATTAATAAAACCAATAGAAGAAATAATCTTAATTACCAATTTTAAAACAAAAACTAGCCATTACAATCGAGAAAATAGAGTCTCTTCAACCTTCAAGACCACGACCTAAGACCTGGATAATCGTTAAATATGTTATCAACTGTCAAATAGATAGCTGTTGGGATGCTCTAATACCTATAGATTTTTCTGTTAGTTTACAAAATAGAATAACATAATGTATTATATAATAGTATATATGATTTAAATGAAATTGTATTTTATAAACTATCTTGGTCCAATGTTTATTTAATTGACAGTTTATAAAAAGTTGTTTTTTTAATTGAATTGAACATATACTTGTTTAATGAGCCGAGCTATGATATTTATAAAAGACGATTTAAAAATCAACGACACCCAAGTTGAAATTATGGCTGGGATTTTGAACTTGTTCGCGTTAGTAGGCTCTTTAGCTGCCGGAAGGAATGTATGATAATATTAGAAAATGGTATACAATAGCCATCGCGTCGCCTTCGTAAAATTCCTAGGGTCCAAACTATGTTATTCTAATGACCGATAGATGCATTGCTGGTGTTGGCGTAGGGTTTGCTCTTATAATAGCTCCCATTTACTCTGTAGAAATATCATCTCCCTCGAATAGAGGCCTATTAACATCCCTCCCAGAGCTATGCATTAGCCTCATGATCTTACTTAGTTATGTTTCAAATTATCTTTTTGGCAAACTAATGTTGAAGCGCAAGGCAACTACAAACCGCCCAACCATGACCAAACAAGCCCACAACTGGAAATGAAACACCAAGGCAGACATCTTTATCTGAAAGCAGATGGTTAAGACATGACTTTGGTTACAAGTTTCTAATTGATTGCCTCGTCCAACAAAACCTGACTCCACCAAAGAAGACTAGAAGGACCTCAAACAGCGCTGCAACGACATCCAAATCTCCAACCAACATCCGAACACGACCATCAACCCCTACGTCAAGAGCAGTTCTCTTTTAACTGAAAGACTCGAAGGTAATACCTAAAACTGTTTCACCAGGCAAACTATTGAAATCAAGCGTTTGAAGCTTTCGCTTAAACAAAAGGATAAAAAAGTATGCATATGTCTATCATCTCGTCTTGCTTGTTATATATGTTATCTTGTTTTCATCCTCACACGTCTCATACCAATATAGTTGGCATTGCTGTGACTAATTCACGAGCTACATGAACAGTTAGCTAAGTTAGGTTGGAAATTCAAACGACGAGAACTTGAAAATACCATTTCTCTATCCTCTTCTTTCTCCAGATACCCCTAATGAAGTAATACAAACAACACGAGTCGAGGAATGAGTCACAACAGAACCGGTGCTCCCCGAAGAAGTGCCACCGGTATCACAGGAACAGGAAGTATTAACAATTTTGGATTACATATTATATATACTAGTATACATTGTTTTAATGTACTTAGATCTAATAGTCTAATTATAAAGAAAGTCGCATGGTTAATACTTAAGTAGATTGAAGTAGTGTAATGTTTCATAACGAAGAGAACGCATGATTTAGTATATAAACAACTTGCATGAACCAAATACAAACAACTACTATCATAGAAGAACTCGAAGGCTTACTATCATAGAAGAACTCGCATGGTTCACATTTAATAGATATGCATGTTTCGATACAATAGGAATCACATGCTTATAAAGTCATGGTTTTGCATGTGAAGAGTAGCATGTTTATTATATTGAAAACGCATGGTTTATTTACTGAATGAATCATATTTATGAAACATAACTATAATCCCATGTTCATCATACCATTTATTGCATGGTCAGGAGTTGAGCTCCTAAACCCAACATTTCAACGAACCAGACGAACAAGACCAACACCGGCAAAACCAATATCACCAAGAAGAAGTAGCAGACCATCAGCATTTCCACAGCCAGCGGAAGAGGAACAAACACCATAAAATAAACGCAAAATAGAATCATCACCATCAGCTTATACGCCCGACAAAAGAGTATGTATAGAACTTTCTTTTGACGATTTTTTGAATCAACAGTGTTAGAATTGGGGTGTGTGGGTGTGTGACGGACCTCACAGACTAGTAAGATATTGTCTGCTTTGCGCTCGTAGGCGCGCACGGGTTTGCTCTTGGGTGTACTCCCAAAAGGCCTCTTGCTAGTTGAGGTGGGCTTACACTTATATACACTCTTTTATGTTCCTTGTTAGCAAAGTGGGATTGGGGGTCCTCTATGGGATGAAGTTTATTCTTTACATTCCCCCTTAAACTTTATCCAAATAATTTGCTGGAACTTCGGCGGTTAAGCCTTATATGGCTCTGATACCATGTTAAAATTGGTGTGCGAGTGTGTGAACCGACCTCACGGACTAGCGAGATATTGTCCGCTTAGCGCTTATTGGCGCGCACGAGTTTACCTTTGGGTTTACTCCCAAAAGGCCTCTTGCTAGTTGAGGTGGGCTCACACTTATATACACTCTTTTATGTTCCTTGTTAGCAATGTGGGATTGAGAGTCCTCTATGAGATGAAGTTTATTCTTCACAAACAGACAGTCCTATTTTGATCAACTTGATCAGATTGAGACTGATGCTATTCTGGATCGAACTCTCTATGACATCCCATTGGAGATGCAGGGTCATGACTTAAGAGATGGTGATGTTGACAATTCTTCTAAGAGCAATGCATGGTCTGATTGGGATTTAGAGGATGAAAGACATAGTAAGAACCATAAGGAAGAGGTCACTTTCTCTGATTGGAAAAAGAACAGAGCAACAACACAGATCATAGCGGTCTGTAGACACAATGTGAGTGTAAGTGAACAAATGGCTCTACCTTATAAAGGTGACCTAGACTTTAAGGTAAAATATACGAATGTTACCATAAAAAGAACCCTCATAGTTTAATTTTTGTACATAGTCTAGTGGCGGAGCTGCAGTGGGTGCTCTAGGTGCTCAGGAACCCACGAGGTTATAATATATATTGTTATAAACTTTTTAAAACACTAAAATACTCCTGTCTCGATGGTAAAACCTAAGGTAGGAACCCACTAAGGTATTTTTTTTCTTGATTCTTAACTAACATACATTAATTGCTTACTTTTTAATATATATTTAAAATTTTAGTTTTAATATATATAATTGTTGTAAAAATTTTAAGTTGTAATCCTTATATTTGATTATATTCACAATTGGAAACTTCTGTAAAAAAAAATTCAATATTAATAAAATTGAAATTTTTGGAAAAAAAACTCCTATTTTTATTTTTTATATTTAAACTCCTATTTTTAATATATATTTAAAAATAATAACGTTATAATTTAGTAGGATTGAATGTTAAATGAGAAAATGAATGACGAATTTAACAATTTTACCAATCCGGTTTATTATATTATCTACCGTACTATAAATATATCCAAACAACATAAATATATAAATATAAATAGAGTTAAATCATTTCTATGTATACTATTTTGTTTCCTTTAACAAGAACCTAATTTTAACACTAGCTAAGTATGTTAAATTCGAAAATCAAAGGAAAAGATTCGTACTCTAACACTTTCAAGAACATTGACTATATCACAAATTTTTCGTCTCTCGACTCCTACAGATCTCAAGACAATCAAACACGTGTCAAAATACACGCACAGTATACGAAGATAAGTATAAAAAAAACTAAGATAAAAATACCTAAATGTGAGGAAGCATCGTCAAACCCGATAACGTTGGTGTACTCATGATTATAGATTGACAAAGTACTGAACAAAATAACCAATACATAGTGGATTCATTAATACAAAAAACATTAGTTAACCAAACAAACAAAAAAAAATCATACATAGTGCATGAAAATTTAAAAATTTATTTTCATACTATTTCATTTTTGGACAATAACCAGGACCCATAGGGATCAAACCCTGGCTACACCACTGTATTTGGCACGACTAGAAATACAAGAACATGGCATGTGTAAGTATAGCTGCCTATATAACTTATACTCAAGATTTGATTAACGGTAAACTGCAAATCTATAATAGATAATGGGTATTGAATGTAATTATATCAAGAAAACTGATGAAAAGAAGTTAGATTTAAATGTACAGACGAACTTAGAGAAAATAAAGTTCTGTGAATAGAAGAACCACAGACTCGACTTCCAAAAGTCAAATTGTGGTGTTAAAACTATCGATAAACAATAATAACCAACTTAACTACATCATAAATAGGGGATGATGGCTACATAAAAATGTCAAAATTTAAAGGGTGAATAGACACTGCAGGGAAATAGTTGACGGGTCAGTGATCAACATCACTACTTTTATATCAGCTTTCATCTCAGAGAAAGATTTGATAACATTATACTGCAAATCTATAATGTGTTAACTATAAATACATTAAACAATATGAGTAACTGATACATATATAAACTGCAGATTCATTGAAGGTTTGATTAACTATACATATACATATATAAAATAGAAATTATAAAAGTAACTGATCAATGAAAGTTCTATTATAAAATTTTGACATCACTTACATTATTTAGAGAGAAATATGGATCGATCAATATAACAGACTAGGAAAATGCAAAATTCAAGTTAAGTAATATAATGAACCCCCAATTAAAGCTAGATAATAACACATAGAAGGATTATAATAATACACCGGAGGACCATGTAGAATAGGCTTCGTAATTCTATTGCTCATCCCATAAAGCATTCCTTCCAACTGTTCAATTCTAATTCTGATGTCATGGTTTTCCCTCAGCTTGACAAACACAAGAGCAGTCAATAGACTATTGGATCCAGCGTGATGACACTCTCCAACCCTATTTATTTTCAGATCCGTAGCCAATCTTTGGAGTCCTGTTTGGACATTAAATCCTTCGCAATTTTCCACTATAAATTTGACGTCTTTGACACGACCCATGACAATCTCACGTGCATTAATAAACTCGGGTAAAGATTGTAAAAAATTATTATTACTTAGCCCTTTCAACAAATAAGCTATGTCATATGATACATCAAATGTAATCCATGTTAAATTTTGATGACATTTCAGTATCTGCCCAAATTGGAAGAAAAACTCTCTTGGGTTGGCTAATTCTTTGATTATTTTCTGCAGATCAAGGTTATTGTTTTTGAGGAAATCGATGGAACCTTGATTCTTGTTATCACTGAATTCATCAAAATCTGAGAAATTAAATTCTAATGTATGTCCAATATTTCCATTTGGATTGAAGAGTTTGAAATCTAACCGAATAAGTTAAGTATTCTCTATATTGTGTTTCATACTATAGAACTTTTGAAAATCCGAAACAAATCTTGGTGTAGGTATAAGATGACCCGGAAATTCTATATCAATGGAAATCATAAAAAACTCTTGGAGATGAAATTTGAAATGATTTAACTTATTATCTAAGTTATCTTTCCAAACTTGGATTACCATGATGAAGAGACAAGAAAACAAAAACTAAAAGAAGATAAAGTTAAAAAGAGGTGAGTGTTAGTGGAAGGATTTGGAAAAGAAATCAGAGATTAAATGTACGAACGATAAGAGAACAATAAGAATAGTAAGGAGAAGAGAAAAGACTGAAATAATACTAAGAGTCAGGCCCTTATCTATACATAAGAAAGAGAAATCTAGGACTGGTAATTATACGCGTAAAAAGTTCAACAGAAAAGCAGATGTAGATACTTCCATATTTTTTGGAAAATATTTGATAGTAATATCCTTTCACTTTGTTTTAATTATTTTATTAAATTTTAATATTTTTATTTATTTGAAATTTTGATATATTCTCTTTCTCACATCTCGCTCTTCTTCTCGGTTTTCTCTGGCTTTTGCGTTTGGTAGTTCATTCGTTACCATACATTAAAACTTGTCGTCGTCTATTTCAATTTCTCTGTGAATTGCATCACCTGACACATTGGAGGGACCAGATAACATGATTCAAATGGTACTGTTTTTTTATGACATTTCCTTAAATAGTATTTATAATACCACATAACACGATTAAAATGGTACTATTTTTTCTCCACATAAATATGACTAAAAACATCCCCAACATATACTCTATTTTTTAAGTAAATTTATATTATATTTGAGTAATGTAAATTTATATATTAGGTTTTTGTTCTAACCGGTAGTGTATATTTAAAGTAGTTACTGATTGCTAAGTTAATGGGAGAAAAGTTAAGGAAGTAACAATACACTTTACATATATTACTACACATATATCTCGCATAATTTACACTAATAAATATATAATCTTTTACTATATCCGGTAGGAAATAAAACATATTATATTATATATATATATATATATTAATCATTAAATATGTTATCAAGAGTCAAATAGTTGTAAGGATGCTCTATGATATTTTGATTTGTCCGTTAGTTTACAAAATAGAATAAAATAATGTATTATATAATTGTATATATGATTTAAATAAAATTGTTATTTTAGAAACTATTTTGGTCCAATGTTTATTTAATTGATAGTTTATAATAAGTTGTTTTTTGTAATTGAATTGAACAGATACTTGTCTAATGATCTGAGCTATGATATTTATAAAAGATGATTTAAAAATTAACAGCACCCAAGTTGAAATTCTGGATGGGATGTTGAACTTGTTCGCGTTAGTAGGCTTTTTAGCTGCCGGAAGGTAGGACGTGTGATATTATTGGAAGACGGTATACAATACTCGCCGCGTCGCCTTTGTAATATTCCTAGAGTCCAAACTAGGTCATTCTAATTACCGGTAGATGCATTGCTGGTGTTGGCGTAGAATTTGCTCTTATGATTGGTGTAGGTATAAGATGACCCAGTTTGCTCTTATGATTGGTGTAGGTATAAGATGACCCAGAAATTCTGTCTCTATGGAAATCATAGAAAATTTTTGGAGATGAAATTTGAAATGATTTAACTCATTACTTAAGTTATCTTTCCAAACTTGGATTACCATGATGGAGAGCCAAGAAAACAAAAACTAAAAAAAAGATAAAGTTAAAAAGAGATGAGTGTTAGTGGAAGGATTTAGAAAAGAAATCAGAGATTAAATGTAAAAATGATAAGAGAACAATAAGAATAGCAAGGAGAAGAGATAGACTGAACTTATACTAAGAGTCGCCCCCTTATCCATATATAAGAAAGAAACATCTAGGACGGGTCATTATACGTGTAAAAAGTTCAACATCAAAGCAGATGTAAATACCTCCATGTTTTTTGGCAAATATTTAACAGTAATATCCTTTCACTTTGTTTTAATTATTTTATTAAATTTTAATATTTTTATTTATTTGATATTTTAATATTCTCTTTCTCACATCTCATTCTTCTTCTCTGTTTTCTCTGGCTTTTGTGTTTGGTAGTTCATTTGTTACCGGACATTAAAACTTGTCGTCGTCTATTTCAATTTCTCTGTTAATCGCGTCACCGTACACATTGGGGGGACCAGATAACATGATTCAAATGGTACTGTTTTTTATGACATTTTCTTAAATAGTATTTATAATAGCACATAACATATAACATTTTCTTAAATAGTATTTATAATATCACATAACATGATTCAAATGGTACTCTTTTTTGTCCACATAAATATAACTATAAAATCCCCAACATATACTCTATTTTAAGTAAATTTATATAATATTTGAGTAATGTAAATTTATATATTAGGTTTTTGTTCTAACGGGTAGTGTATATTTAAAGTAGTTACTGATCGCTAAGTTAATGGGAGAAAAGTTAAGGAAGTAAGTATACGCTTTTACCTATATTACTACACATATATCTAGTATAATTTACGCTAATAAATATATAGTCTTTTGTTGTATCCGGTAGGAAATAAAATATTATATATATATATATATATATATATATATATATATATATATATATATATATATATATACTAATCGTTAAATATGTTATCAATTAAATATGATATCAACGGTCAAATAGTTGTTAGAATGCTCTAATATATATAGATTTGTCCGCTAGTTTTCAAAATAGAATAAAATAATGTATTATATAATAGTATATATGATTTAAATAAAATTGTTATTTGAGAAACTATTTTGGTCCAATGTTTATTTAATTGACAGTTTATAATAAGTTGTTTTTTGTAATTGAATTGAACAGATACTTGTCTAATGAGCCGAGCTATGATATTTATAAAAGACGATTTAAAAATTAACAACACCCAAGCTGAAATTCTGGATGGGTATACAATGATATTATTTAGTAGGGTTTTTAATTGTCGGAAGGAAGGACATATGATATTATTGGAAGACGGTATACAATAGTCGTCGCGTCGCCTTTGTAATATTCCTAGGGTCCAAACTATGTCATTCTAATTACGGGTAGATGCATTGCTGGTGTTGGCGTATAGTTTGCTCTTATGATTGGTGTAGGTATAAGATGACCCATAAATTCTGTCTCTATGGAAATCATAGAAAAATTTTGAAGATGAAATTTCAAATGATTTAACTCACTACTTAAGTTATCTTTCCAAACTTCGTTTACCATGATGAAAAGACAAAGAAAACAAAAACTAAAAGAAAGTAAAGTTAAAAGGAAAGAATGAAATAATACTAAGACTGAGCCCTTATTTATAACAATAAATAAGGAAGAGTCATCGCGTCGCCTTTGTAATATTCCTAGAGTCCAAACTAGGTCATTCTAATTACCGGTAGATGCATTGCTGGTGTTGCCGTAGAGTTTGCTCTTATGATTGGTGTAGGTATAAGATGACCCAGTTTGCTCTTATGATTGGTGTAGGTATAAGATGACCCAGAAATTCTGTCTCTATGGAAATCATAGAAAACTTTTGGAGATGAAATTTGAAATGATTTAACTCATTACTTAAGTTATCTTTCCAAACTTGGATTACCATGATGGAGAGACAAGAAAACAAAAACTAAAAAAAAGATAAAGTTAAAAAAAGGTAAGTGTTAGTGGAAGGATTTGGAAAAGAAATCAGAGATTAAATGTAAAAATGATAAGAGAACAATAAGAATAACAAGGAGAAGAGAAAAGACTGAAATTATACTAAGAGTCACCCCCTTATCCATATATAAGAAAGAGAAATCTAGGACGGGTCATTATACGCGTAAAAAGTTCAACTAGAAGCAGATGTAAATACTTCCATGCTTTTTGGCAAAGACTTAACAGTAATATCCTTTCACTTTGTTTTAATTATTTTATTAAATTTTAATGTTTTTATTTATTTGATTTTTTAATATTCTCTTTCTCACATCTCGTTCTTCTTCTCAGTTTTTTCTGGCTTGTGTTTGGTAGTTCATTTGTTACTGGACATTGAAACTTGTCGTCGTCTATTTCAATTTATCTCTTAATTGCGTCACCGTACACATTGGGGGACCAGATAACATGATTCAAATGGTACTGTTTTTTATGACATTTCCTTAAATAGTATTTATAATACCACATAACACGATTCAAATGGTACTCTTTTTTCTCCACATAAATATGACTAAAAACATCCCCAACATATACTCTATTTTTTAAGTAAATTTATATTATATTTGAGTAATGTAAATTTATATATTAGGTTTTTGTTCGAACGGGTAGTGTATATTTAAAGTAGTTACTGATTGCTAAGTTAATGTGAGAAAAGTTAAGGAAGTAACAATACACTTTACCTATATTAGTACACATATATCTGGCATAATTTACACTAATAAATATATAATCTTTTGTTGTATTCGGTAGGAAATAAAACATATATATATATATATATATATATATATATACTAATCGTTAAATATGTTATCAATTAAATATGATATCAACGGTCAAATAGTTGTTAGAATGCTCTAATATATATAGATTTGTCCGCTAGATTACAAAATAGAATAAAATAATGTATTATATAATAGTGTATATGATTTAAATAAAATTGTTATTTGAGAAACTATTTTGGTCCAATGTTTATTTAATTGACAGTTTATAATAAGTTGTTTTTTGTAATTGAATTAAACAGATACTTGTCTAATGAGCCGAGCTATGATATTTATAAAAGACGATTTAAAAATTAACAACACCCAAGTTGAAATTCTGGATGGGATGTTGAACTTGTTCGCGTTAGTAGGGTTTTTAACTGTCGGAAGGAAGGACATATGATATTACTGGAAGACGGTATACAATAGTCATCGCGTCGCCTTTGTAATATTCCTAGGGTCCAAACTATGTCATTCTAATTACGGGTAGATGCATTGCTGGTGGTGGCGTATAGTTTGCTCTTATGATTGGTGTAGGTATAAGATGACCCAAAAATTCTGTCTCTATGGAAATTATAGAAATATTTTGAAGATGAAATTTGAAATGATTTAACTCATTACTTAAGTTATCTTTCCAAACTTGGATTACCATGATGGAGAGACAAGAAAACAAAAACTAAAAAAAAAGATAAAGTTAAAAAGAGGTGAGTGTTAGTGGAAGGATTTGGAAAAGAAATCAGAAATTAAATGAAAAAATGATAAGAGAACAATAAGAATAGCAAGGAGAAGAGAAAAGACTGAAATTATACTAAGAGTCACCCCCTTATCCATATATAAGAAAGACAAATCTAGGACGGGTCATTATACGCGTAAAACGTTCAACTAGAAGCAAATGTAAATACTTTCATGCTTTTTGGCAAATATTTAACAGTAATATCCTTTCACTTTGTTTTAATTATTTTATTAAATTTTAATATTTTTATTTATTTGATATTTTAATATTCTCTTTCTCACATCTCGTTCTTCTTCTCTGTTTTTTCTGGCTTTTGTGTTTGGTAGTTCCTTTGTTACCGGACATTGAAACTTGTCGTCGTCTATTTCAATTTCTCTCTTAATTGCGTCACCGTACACATTGGGGAGACCAGATAACATGATTCAAATGGTACTGTTTTTTATGACATTTTATTAAATATTATTTATAATACCACATAACATGATTCAAATGGTACTGTTTTTTCTCCACATAAATATGACTAAAAATATCCCCAACATATACTCTATTTTTTAAGTAAATTTACATTATATTTGAGTAATGTAAATTTATATATTAGGTTTTTGCTCTAATGGGTAGTGTATATTGAAAGTAGTTAACGGGAGAAAAGTTAAGGAAGTAAGTATACGCTTTTACCTATATTACTACACATATATCTAGCATAATTTACGCTAATAAATATATAGTCTTTTGTTGTATCCAGTAGGAAATAAAACATATTATATATATATATATATATATATATATATATATATATATATATTAATCGTTAAATATGTTATCAATTAAATATGTTATCAACGGTCAAATAGTTGTTAGAATGCTCTAATATATATAGATTTATCCATTAGTTTACAAAATAGAAGAAAATAATGTATTATATAATAGTATATATGATTTAAATAAAATTGTTATTTGAGAAACTATTTTGGTCCAATGTTTATTTAGTTCACAGTTTATAATAAGTTGTTTTTTGTAATTGAATTGACCAGATACTTGTCTAATGAGCCGAGCTATGATATTTATAAAAGACGATTTAAAAATTAACAGCATCCATGTTGAAATTCTGGATGGGATGTTGAACTTATTAGCGTTAGTAGGCTTTTTAGCTGTCGGAAGGAAGGACGTATAATATTATTTGAAGACGGTATACAATAGTCGTCGCCTCGCCTTTGTAATATTCTTAGGGTCCAAACTATGTCATTCTAATTACCGGTAGATGCATTGCTGGTGTTGGCGTAGAGTTTGCTCTTATGATTGGTGTACGTATAAGATGACCCAGAAATTCCGTCTCTATGGAAATCATAGAAAACTATTGGAGATGAAATTTGAAATGATTTAACTCATTACTTAAGTTATCTTTCCAAACTTGGATTACCATGATGGAGAGACAAGAGAATAAAAACTGAAAAAAAGATAAAGTTAAAAAGAGATGAGTGTTAGTGGAAGGATTTGAAAAGAAATCAGAGATTAAATGTACCAACGATAAGAGAACAATAAGAATAGCAAGGAGAAGAGAATAGACTGAAATATTATTAAAAGTCAGCCCCTTATTAATGCATAAGAAAGAAAAATCTAGGACGCGTAATTATACGCGTAAAAAGTTCAAAAGAAAAGCATATGTAGATACCTCCATGTTTTTTGTCAAATATTTGACAGTAATATCATTTCACTTTGTTTTAATTATTTTATTAAATTTTAACATTTTTATTTATTTGATATTCTGATATATTCTCTTTCTCACATCTCGTTCTTCTTCTACGTTTTCTCTGTCTTTTGCGTTTGGTAGTTCATTTGTTACCGGACATTGAAACTTGCTGTCGTCTATTTCAATTTCTCTGTTAATTGCGTCACCGGACACATTATGGGGACCAGATAACATGATTCAAATGGTACTGTTTTTCTCCACATAAATATGACTAAAAACATCCCAACGTATACTCTATTTTTAAGTAAATTTACGTATACTCTATTTTTTAAGTAAATTTATATTATATTTGAGTAATGTAAATTTATATATTAGGTTTTTTTTAAATATGTAATGTATATTTAAAGTAGTTACTGATTGCTAAGTTAATTGGAGAAAAGTTAAAGAAGTAATAATACGTTTTACCTATATTACTGTACACATATCTGGCATAATTTACGCTAATAAATATATAGTCTATTACTATATCCGGTAGGAAATTAAACATATTACATTATTATATATATAGTTAAATATGTTATCAAGTGTCAAATAGTTGTTGGGATGCTCTAATATATATCGATTAGTCTGTTAGTTTACAATGTAGAATAAAACAATGTATTATATAATAGTATGTATGATTTAAATAAAATTGTATTTTAGAAACTATTTTGGTCCAATGTTTATTTAATTGACAATTTATAATAAGTTGTTTTTTTAATTGAATTGCACAGATACTTGTCTAATGAGCCGAGCTATGATATTTATAAAAAGACGATTTAAAAATCAACGGCACCCAAGTTGAAATTCTGGCTAGGCTGTTGAATTTGTTCGCGTTAGTAGGCTTTTTTAGCTGTCGGAAGGAAGGACGTATGATATTATTGGAAGACGGTATATAATAGTCATGAAATCTCCTTAGATCTGATTTAATCCCGGTAGTAAATACCGAAGAATCAGAGGTGGATGCTTTACCCGTGGAAGACGGTATTGCTGCTGCTGGCAATACCGCTCCCCCTCTCGAGGAGCCGCTTCCCGAGGAAATTGAGGTGGTCATGACCACCACCTATCATCGCTGGTTGGCCGGGAGTAATGTTATCTCCCTTTTTGAGGGCAAGTATCTTTACTTACCCGCTGCCGAGCAGGAGGAGTTTTTGATCCGGTGGGGTATTCCGAAGTGCGTTACCGTCCGGTTTCCCGTTCCTCGGGAGACTCCCGTGCATGTTCGGTCACGAGAAATTTTAATTTTTGCCGAGCTGTTTAACTGGGGCCTCAGGTTCCCCCTGGATCCTGAGATTGCTTTGTATTTCAGGACTCTCAACATCTGCCCCTCTCAGCTGACGCCTAACGCGTGGTACACGTTGATGTCTTGCATAATGGCCTCGCCCTTTTCGGGTTCGGTCATGCCCATGGAGGAGTACATAGCCATGTCCGGGCTATCAAAGTCGCGCAAGTCTCTCTTCTTCTATTCTTATTTGGCAAATACATGGAAGATAGTAAACGACTTTCTTGAGGGCGATAAAGTTTAAAAACACCGCTTCGCTTTCCTTAGCGACTGCTAGGAAAATGGCCGCCCTTATAGTAAGGAGAATCTGAGGCGACTGCTGCGGACATAGGTTCCTGATGGTAATTTTTTTTTAATGAATTGATCCTCTGTGTAGTATCGAAGGAATTCTTCCAGGGGCTGAAGAAGGATTACTTCAAGCCAAGCAAGGTTACCTTCCAACTGTTGAAGGACTATGCCAAGAAGCATTGAGGTCGGGCATTTCATCGGGCCTTTAAAAACACAAATCTGATCATGAGTAACCTCTGGCATTTCTCGTCGGAACCGCTCACTATTGAGCACCTGCGTCAAACCCCCAGTATGGAGGACTTGGTCGCAAAAACCGATGCGCCCGATGCCCACCTGTTTCTCCCGAAGCGCAACAAGGCGCCCAGCAAGCATCCAAAATCAGACGATGAAGCCGAGCAGGTCAATGCCGGAGCTGAAGAGACCGGTGCGGAGGAGCACCAGGATGAAGTTTCCGCTGAGGATGGCGAGACCCATGAGTTCCAAGAGCTGGCGAAGAAGCGGAAAGGTAAGGCTGATGCAGAGGGGGCTCAGGCTAAAAGGCCTAGACGCCCCAAGAAAGAAAGCGGGTCTGCCGCGGGTACCGACAATGCTACCGTCCCAGAGCTTTTTGAACAATTTGGGGGCGTTAAGGGTGGTACGACAAACGACTCTGTGGTGGTGATTCCCGATGATGCTAGCCCCTCAAAGGCTTCCAAAACCGTTGTGGCATCGTCAAGTGGTACGAAGCTTCCGGTGCTGTCTGTGCCCGGGAGTCCGCATACTTTTCCGTTGCAGATAACCGACGGACTGGCCCTTTCCTTGTACAACATGATTGTGCCTTTGGCCCTGAAAGAGCGTCAAGAAGGGGAACTGAGCCAGAAGCTTTCGTGCGTGGAAGTGAAAGTTGTCGTGCTAGAAGAAGAGGTGCGGAAGGCTAAAGCGGCTCAAAAACTGGCAAATGAGCGGCTCAAGGCGACCGTAGAAACCTTGGCGCAAGTCAGGAAGGCCGAGGATGATCGTGCCGCGGGTTTGGGGCAGGAAATCACTGACTTGAAGAAGGCTAACGTCCTTTTTGCTGGAAAAAACAAGAAGTGGATGGAGAAAGAAACGGCCGAAGCCAAAGCCGCATACGTGCTGACTTTTCATCACCGCTTCCCTGATCTTCCCCTTGGGTCAATGTGGCTAGACGTTCCAGAAGACGACCGCCCTTCTGATGTGGTTTGTGAAGACGACGAGTTGGATGACACCGAGTCAGAGGAAGAGGATGCTTGATCCCCGACGTATTTTGTTTTTGTTTCCCTTTTTTGTTAAAATTTGTAAGTGCGGGTACTGGGGAATCTCCTGTAAGCCCTCTTTGTAATCAAACTTCCTGGATGATCAATATACGACCCGTACTGATGTTTATAGGAATGTTACATCCAACTCTGGTTTTATAAATCTATGGTTGGTCGGGAACCAAATCATGCATTGTAGCCTGTCAAAAGACCACGGAAAGTGCGGATCAGTTCGAACATTGGAAAACCTGCTAATGTAAAATCCTGTGAAAAATTAAAAAATCCGATGAATGTTCTGTAGATTAATGTAAAATTGAAAATTTTCCTGTATGGTCGGGAATTAAGATGTAGATCAGTTTGAACACTGAAAACCCTATGAAGGTTCTGTTGGTCAATGTAAAATTGAATGTTTTCCCTAAGGGTCGGGAATTAAGATGTAGATCAGTTTGAACACTGAAAACCCTATGAAGGTTCTGTTGGTCAATGTAAAATTGAATGTTTTCCCTAAGGGTCGGGAATTAAGATGTAGATCAGTTTGAACACTGAAAAACCTATGAAGGTTCTGTAAAGCAGTCAAGATTACTAAAAAGAATCGTCGACCAGCTCGTCAGCTATCGGAGTCGTTTGTAACACTTCGAAGATGGAAAGGCAAACAAAATCGATTAAAAAGGATCGGTTGCTATCGATGCCTCATTAAAACCTTCTCGCGCCACCGAGGTAGGAAAGAGTGCATCCCCGACCAAAAGGTTCTTAAACAAATAATGCTCACAAACTTACAAAATGGAAAATCACTCCAAATACAATTTCAAATGTTCAATGTTCCATGGTAGCCTTAATGAACACCCGAGCTTGTCTTGCAAACGATATGTCCCGCTCTTGAATTTCTCTATCACTTCGTATGGTCCTTCCCAGTTTGGGGCGAGCTTACCGAGGCTTTTATCTTTGGTGTGCAGAAAAACGCGTCTCAAAACCTTATCACCGACTTTGAATTCCCGCCGTCGTACTTTAAACGCATACTGACTCCTCATTAGAGTCTGATAGTGTAAAGAATTTAGTTGAGCATGATTCCGTTTTTCTTCTATGAGGTCGAGAGCTAACTGTCTGTCACCTTGATTTGTGTTTTCATCATAGGCACCGATCCTAAAATATGGAAAAATGGACTCTGCCAGAGTGACCGCGTCCATACCATATACCAGAGCATAAGGTGATTCCTTAGTCGTCGTTCGAGGTGTAGTTCGGTAAGCCCACAACATTTCCTGCAAATAGTCCGGCCATTTGCCAGATTTTCCTTCGAGGTTCTTTTTGAGTCCGTCCAGAATGGTTCGTTGGTGACTTCGACTTGCCCGTTCGCTTGAGGATGGAATGGGGCAGAGAAACATTGCCTAATCCTATGAGTTGTGCAAAAAGATTTCATCTCTCTGCTGTCGAATTGGGGTCCGTTATCCATGGTGAGCTTCTGGGTTACCCTGAACCGACAACAGATATTGGACTAAATAAATCTGACGATGTCCTTAATCTTAGTGGCGGATAATGGTTCGGCTTCAACCCATTTGGAAAAGTAATCCACAACCACCACGATTGTTTGTCTCCCACCAGATGCCATTGGTAATGGCCCTACAAGATCGATTCCCCATCGGTCGAAGGGTAATTCTTCAGATATGGACTCTAAAGGAGCCGCTGGCACGTTTATCGCGTTCGCGAATCTTTGACAAGTGTCGCATATTTTTACTATCTGCTGAGCATCCGTCGTTATCGTCGGCCAATAAAACCCGGCGAGAAAAATTCTCCTTATCAGGGCCTTGTAACCACAATGAGCCGCGCCCTCTCCGTCATGTAACTCGGACACAATAATCTATGACTCATTTACCCCCAAACACCTCAATAAGGGTCAGCTGAACAATGTTTTGTATAAGATGTCGCCTAATAAAACGTAGCCTCGGGCTTTGTTGTGCACCTTTCGAGCCGATACGCCATCGTCCGGCAGTAGAACTTCGGCTAGGAAAGCAATGATATCTCTTCGCCAATCTAAAATAGTTACCGAAGATACCTGATAAGAAATTTCGGGTTGTTTATCCATCTCTTTCCTCTTTATGATCGATGGGTTTTCTTGTTCGGTTACCCATGGGTAATTGCTTGAGCAAGAGGCCGATGCTAGAGAGTCGGCTACCATATTTTCGGTTCTTGGGACATTTTCATATGTTATCTTAGTGAATGACGCGACTAACACCCTTAATGCGGCTAAGTACTGAACGAGATGTTCTTTCCTAGCTTCCAAGGCTCCCAAGGCTTGATTTTTAAAAGTTGAGAATCACTAACGAGACGTACATGCCTAGCTCCACATACCTGTGCTAGTCGCAAACCGGCCAGGGCGGCTTCATATTCGGCTTCGTTGTTAGAATTGGGAAAACCAAATCGGATTGCCTGATGCATACTTATGCCCGTTGGGGTGACTATCTGTACGCCCGCTCCGTAGCCATTTCCGTTTGATCCACCGTCGGTGCGGATGATCCACCATCGATGCAGATGATCCACACATTTGGTTCGGCTTCTCCAGGTGGTGCGTCTTGGTCCGGGCGGTCGGAATGGAATTACACTATAAAATCAGCCAGAACCTGGCCTTTAACGGCCGTCCGCAGCTCAAAATTGATGTCGAAATCGCCCAACTCGACCAACCATTTAGACATTCTCCCTGACATGTCCGGGCGCTGAAGAACGTACTTGAGTGGAAATGAGGTGCGGACGACAATGGGGTGCGCTTAAAAATATGGCCGCATTTTTCGTGTCGCGGTTACTAATGCCAAGACCATTTTCTCCAGCCTTAGATGCCGCGTTTCTAAATCCAGTAAGAATTTGCTCACGAAGTATACCGCTTTAGGGGTCGTTCCCGACTCGCTGATCAGTGCCTTACTTACTGCAAAATCTGAAACTGCTATGTAAAGGAAAAAAGTATCGCCTGTCAGAGGCTTCGTTAGGAGGTTCGGGGATGATAGATAAGTCTTAATCCCTAAAAAGGATGCGTTACAATCCGGTGTCCATACAAAATTCTTGGCATTTTTCAAGACCTGAAAAACGGAGCGCACTTGTCAGATGAACGAGAGATAAACCGATTTAAAGCTGCTAGACGCTCGGTTAATATCTGGACTTCCTTGATATTCTTAGGCGGATTCATGTTGGTAAGAGCTTGGAGTTGGGTCGGGTCGGTCTCAATTCCCTTTTCGCTAACAAAGAAACCCACGAACTTGCCCGACCTTACCCCGAATGAGCATTTTTCTGGGTTGCGCTTAAGATTTATACCCCTGAGGTTGTCAAAAGTTTTCCTCAAATTGGCGAGATGTTCCTCGTCCATCCCGCTCTTTAATAATATCTCATCGATGTAGACTTCCATATTCCTCCCTATCTGACAATCGAAGGTTTTGTTAACCAACCTCTGATAAGTCGCTCCAGTGTTTTTTAGTCCGAACAGCATGACTTTGTAGCAATACAAGCCTCGGCCTCTTATAAATGTCGTGATTTCCATATCTGTCGGGTGCAACTTGATCTGGTTGTAGCCTGCGTACGCGTCCGTGAATGACAGCAGTCTGTTTTCTGACGTTGAGTCCCCCAACTGGTTGATCCTCGGCATTGGGAAGGGATCCTTCGGGCATGCCCGATTGAGGTCGGTAAAGTCCACACGCATCCTCCACTTCCCGTTTTTATTCTTTACCAGGACAGGGTTGGATGTCCAGAGCGGGTAACTCGACTCCATAATGTGTCTGGTGCTGATCATTCTTTCGACTTCTCGCAGAATGATTTCTGCCTTTTTTGGGGAAAAAGCCCGGCGCTTTTGTGAAATGGGTCTGACATTTTTGTTGATAGTTAGCTTGTGAATCACGTGATTCTCTGGGACTCCGGTCACGTCCTTCGAACACAATGCGAATAAATCTAAATTCTCATATAGTAAAGATAATAATTGTTTCCTGAAAGCTGGTGACAGCCGGATTCCGATCTGCAGGACTTTCCCTTTGGTAAATGGTTGCTTTTCACATTCTTCATTAGTGGTTAAAAAACTAGGAGCTTCCCTAGGATCATCAACGGGTAACGACCCCAAGGGAAGCCCCTTTAATTGCTAGTCCTGCGCTTGTGTCATCTCTTGATCCTTTTTGGGTGCCAAAGCCGCTCGGTAACACTCTTGTGCCGCTTTCTGGCTGCTCTGGACTATACCCACGTTGTTTCCGACCACGTATTTCAAACATTGATGAACTGCGGACGATACCGCATACATTCGGGATAACCATGATCTGCCAAAAATAGCATTGTGAGAAGCCGGTGCGTCCACCACCACGAATAAGACAGTGACCTCTTTCTTGAACGGTTCGCGGCCTAGCTGAACGATGCCCTCGAACTCTCCAACCACGTCTACTGCTAAACCCGTAAACCCCACGATAGTTCGGTCCGACCGCGTAATGACCGGAGGTGTCCTGAACTTTATGAAAGTGGATGCGAAGATTATGTTAGCTGAGCTTCCGGTGTCTACTAAGATACGTCGGACATCTTCCCTCGCAATGGCCGCCCCGATAACGATGATGTCTTCATGAGGGCCGGCTATATCTCTCATGTCGTCATCGTCAAAATACAAGATCGGTGAAAGGGTGTATTTTGAGTGGGGATAGGTCCGGGCTTCCAACTGGGTAGCCAGATTCACGATATGCCGTTTTCTAGAGGAGTGTGTGGTACTTGCCATAGAGTCTCCACCGAAAATAGTCAATGATTCAAAAAAATTACAAAGGCTTCTTACATTCCCAATACATTCTGCAGCTCCTTCTTCAATGATCCCGATGATGTTGCGATTCGCCTCTGGGTCGAGGTATTCGACTGAAACATCAAACGGGTCGGTGACTTCGGAAATGGTCATGGTGGTTTTGGACTTCGGTATCGTCACGACTTCTCTCGAAGTGGTACCCTGCTGAGCTTTCTTTTTCATGTACTCTAGGAGGTTCCCGTGCTCTATCAAGATCTGTATTTCCTTTTTAAGGGCAATGCAATCCTTAGTATCGTGCCCCACGTCTTCATGGTAGCGATAATACCGGTTATTCCTCTGTTCCCGAGGCGTTAGTATAGGGAAAGGCCTCCGATACATCCCGCTTTTCTTAGTCTTTTCGTAGATCGAAGATACACACTCCGTCAAGTCGACAAAATAAGTGGGTCGGATCCACTTGTTAGACATGGGTCGCAAAACCACTTGACTCGTCTGTTTTGCTTTTTGGCTCGGGGGAGCCGAAGTCTTGATTGGCAAGGATTGGGTTGGTGGTATCGTGCTGACCGGCTGGGCTTGCTGAGCATAGCTGAATTGAGCCCTTTGTTTTATAACGACCGATGCTTGCGCGCTCTGCTAAATTTGCGCCGCCAGTTCGAACGCCTCGGTTTCTTCTATCGGTATCTGTTTTTCTATCTGGGCCAGAAGGGCGGAAAAAGTAAACGCTTGTTTTTTAGTAACTTCTTGCTTCATCGGTCCCGGGAGCAAGCCCAAGCGATATGCGGTTAGCGCCACGTTCTCCTCGCAATGGTCCAGGTCGGTCTTAGCATCAATAAAACGCCTGGTGTAATCCCTGAGGCTCTCTCCCAACCTCTGCTTACAATTCATGATGGTGTCTCCATTTTCTCGGAAACTCTTGGTTCCGACGAAGTGTTGTCGGAACATCGTCCAGAACATCCCGAAGCTTTTAATACAACCCTGTGGTAACCAATTGTGCCACTTGGACGCTCGATCCCTGAAGGTCATCAAAAATGCCCGACATAAAAGTTTATCGTCATTGTCGAAACTCAACATAAAGTTTTTGAAGGCTTCCAAGTGATTATCCGGGTCCCTCTTTCCGTCAAACTTTTCCAACTTGGAAATATCAAACCTCTTCGGGAGATGCCCCGATAATATCTCATCGGACAACGGTGAAGCTCTCCAATTCATTCCGAATCCAAACACTCCGCCTCCGAGCCCTTCGGTCTGAATCCCGTAGAGACCTTCGTCCCCGGGGTTGATGAATTGGCTACTAGTTCGGTACCCTTGGTTTTGGCTGTTCGAAGGTTGCCACTGGACCTGAAGTAGAGCTACCCTCTCTTCTCTGCTGCTTGCTTGCATTTCTTCTTTCTCAAACGATGTTGGTGCTCTGTTTTTGGTGCTACCCTTCTTGTACTTAGGATAATCTGAACGGGGTGCCCTATCCCGTCGGGAATGGTTTTTCTACGCGCGTTTGTTTAGCCATTCCTTGCGTCTGTACTCCCTTCCCGACGAGTCGTCCGAGGTGTAGTCGTCGGAGACGCCGCGGTTATCTATGAGTCGATGCGATGTCCCTCAGTCGTCTGAGGTGTAGTCGGTGGAGAGGCCGCGGTTATCTATGAGTCGATGCGATGTCCCGCAGTCGGGTTGCCCTTGCCGCGGTTATCTATGAGTGGTTCTTTACCTTTTCCTTCCCGAACTCTTTTTTCGTCTAATGCCCTTTCTTTCTCAACGCTTAATCTAGCAATGTCTTCCAGCAGCTGTCTCTTGATTATGATGAGGGTCATACGCTTGTCCCGACCCGGGGCTTCTTCGCCTTCAGATAGTGAAACGACTCGGGCCACTTCTCTCCCGACCCTCTCTCCGACAACTTGGTCATTCATTCTTTAAGATCAGATCGCGATTTTCAAAGAAAAATATTCCTTTTTGGTATCACGGTTTCACACAGACAGCGCCAACGATGAGAGAATAAATTACTAAGAAATATATTGGATCTTGGACCTGATGTGACTAGAGCACAAACGTAGAGAGAGAAAGTAGAAAGAGAATATTATATTCAGAATGTCCCACCTACCAAGAATAATAAGTCTCCTTTTATAGTAGGGAAGGGTGGCCCCATTAACATCCTTGGTGGGCTTGTTTTATTTCTCTTTTAGTCCTTCATAAAATACTTTGTTTACAATTTGTCCTCTAATAAACGATAAATGATGTTACATATATATTAACTTCCTTTTGTTTACAATTAACTCCTTATTATCAATATCGGCGAATACTCCCTTATCAATTCCGGTGTGGGAAAGGATTTTTGGGTTGAAGCTATCAATACAGCGTGTTACTTGGTGAATCGATCTCCATCAACGGCTATTGATTGTAAAACTCCTTTTGATATTTGGTCTGGATCGTCGGCTGATTATGAACATTTGAGGGCGTTCGGTTGTCCTGCGTATGCTCGTGTGAGAGTTGGTAAGCCGAGGGCAAAGAGGTGAATATTTCTAGGATATGCTACTGGAGTGAATGGATATATGTTATGGTGTACCTCTCCAAAGTCTCCAGGTTTTCTCATCAGTAGGGACGTTACTTTTAATGAGTTTGCTAATATATACACTCAGAAGGAAGTTGGAGAAATGGTCGAATCAGGATCGGTTGTGAGTAAACAGGTGGAGCTTGAATAGAATCAGTTCCTAGCAGGTCCAATATTTTAAGTGGTTCTGAGATGGATCCAAAATCAGGAGATGAAGCGTCAGCATCGGATGATAGTGACGATTATGCGCCCAAACCAGAACAACAACCTTATAGCATAACATTGGGCAGAGAAAGAAGAGATATTAGACCTCCAAAAAGGTATGCGAATCTAGTTGCATATGCTCTGTTAGTCGCAGAAGAAGTTGAGATGCAGGAACCTAGTAGCTACAAAGAAGCTATAGCGAGTTCAGAGGCAGATCGATGGATTGGTGCTATGGGAGAAGAAATTGAATCTCTTCATAAGAATTAAACATGGAAGCTTGTTGACTTGCCTAAAGGACAGAAGATAGTACGCTGTAAATGAGTGTTCAAGAAAAAGGAAGGTAATCCAGGGGTTGAGGCATCTCGATTCAAAGCAAGACTGGTCGCTAAGGGTTTTACTCAAAGGGAAGGAATCGACTTCAATGAAGTGTTTTCTCCAGTGGTGAAGCATAGTTCGATTCGAGTTTTGTTAGCCATAGTAGTTTTGCAAGATTTAGAGTTTGAGTAGTTGGATGTGAAGATTGCGTTTCTACATGGTGAATTGGAGGAGAAAATCTACATGAGACAACTAGAGGGATTTATCGAACCTAATATGGAGGACAAAGTTTGTCTGCTGAAAAAGTCACCGTATGGTTTGAAACAGTCACTTATGCAATGGTACAAACGGTTTGATACATTCATGGTGTCAAAAGGGTTCAAGAGGAGTCCATATGATAGTTGTGTGTATCATCAAAAGATGTGAGATGATTCTTATGTTTACTTGCTGTTGTGTGTGGATGGTATGCTTATTGCTGCTTGTAGTATGTGACACATTGTGCAGTTAAAGAAGCAACTTAGTGCCGAGTTTGAGATGAAGGATTTGGGTAGAGCAAAGAAAATTGTTGGTATGGAGATTATCAGGAACAGAAATTTAGGATCATTACACTTGTCTCAACGAAGCTATATTGAGAAAGTGTTAAAACAATTCAACATGTTTGATGCTAAAGCAGTTAGCATTCCTTTTGCTACTCATTTCAAGTTGTCTGTAGTAGGAGCGGCCAAGGACGATGCTGAGTTGGAACAAATGTCGAAGGTTCCATATGCAAGTGCATTTAGTAGTATCATGTATTCTATGGTATGCACACGTCCTAATATTTAACATGTGGTTAGTGTAGTTAGCAGGTACATGGGATGTCCTGGGAAAGAACACTGGCAGACAGTGAAATGGATACTTCGGTACCTGAAGAATACTGTGAACGTTGGCTTAACTTTTAACAAAACCGATATTGGTGAATCGCTGAATGATGTTGCAGGATTATTGGTTGGTTTTGTTGATTATGATTTTGCAGGTGATATGGATAAAAGAAGATCTCTGACAGGATATGTATTTACTCTAGCTGGGAGTGCGATCAGTTGGAAAGCACAGTTGCAAGCTACTGTAGCTTTGTCTACAACAGAGGCAGAGTACATGGCGGTAACAGAAGCAGTTAAAGAGGCAATATGGGTGCAAGGTTTGGTGGCAGATTTTGGCTTGGATAGGACTACTACAAAAGTGTTTTGTGACAGTCAAAGCTCCATACACCTTACAGAGAACCAGATGTACCATGAGCGAACAAAGCACATAGATTTCAGGTATCATTTTATTCGTGATATAATATCAAAGGGAATTGTTGATGTGAAGAAAGTGTCTACACACGATAATCCAGCAGATATAATGACCAAGGCAGTATCAGTTCGAAAGTTTAGGGAGTGCCTAAACTGGATCGGTGTTCGGAGTATAGAGTGAATGCCTTAAGGGCATTTGGTGAGTCAGAAGAAGAGAAGGTTCTTTTTTATAGTGAAGAAAGGATATTCGCCTCAAGGGGAAGATTTGTTGTGAATGAGTCGAATAGTGCCTTGACAGTGTACTGTGTCCGGCAGTACAGTTTTGTGTCTGTGATAGTGATATTGTGCAATCTGTTCGGTTGTGACTTGAGTTAGTCTTGTGGTATGAGCCCGTTAGGCCCATTGTCTAATAAGTCTATTAATTCCATATAAATAGATTACTAGGGCGAGACAAAACACAATCTGAAATCTGTACCTTTTCTACCATAGTGAAACTCTCTTCTCTGGCAGCGCCCGTGGACGTAGACAAATTTTCGAAAATTGTTGAACCACGTTAAATCCTGTATTCATTTAAATCTTTCATTCATATATGTTTTGTGCTTGAGCCATTTTGTGATAATTGCATAATAATTTAATAACGGTTAGCGATAGCTTAGACGAAGATGTTTTTGTATTATAAATTCAACATCCTTTTCGGATATTGCTTCTGCATGCATGTTTGTGAGTACTACAATCTGGTATCGGTAACATTTACTCAGAAGAACGAATCATTGAAGATGACTAAGATCAAGAAGAACAAAAAGGGTTCTTCGTCTGATCTTCCAAAAATAACCCTATCTCATTTTTTCTCATAATGTCAAAGGAAGGAATTTGGTAAAATCTTATTGATCTGCCGTTACTGTATAATAAAATTTTATTGATTATACCACTTTTTCAATACCAATTACCTTCTATCCGTTAGGAGTACAAGAATCAACTGGATTCAATTGTACATATGTACTTTTCTAGGGTTGTATTTTTACTCTCTTTATTTTGCTTATTTTTTTCCTTAAGAAATGTCAATATCGAAAACTGGTTTTCTTAAAAAATAAAACTAATATATATATATATATATATATATATATATATATATATTATTTTTCTATTAATGAGCCAAAAATACCATCATCTCTCTCGATCAATTGAGATCTGCAAATCGATGTACGAGTATGATTCGAGATGGTGGTACAATGTAACCACAAGCAACTTTCGTACGCCCATTACTGCAAGTTGCCACAACTCTCGTGGTGTTGTGAGGAACGTTTTTTACATCTCGCAAAAATTTATTGTGGAGTGCACAGCCGTAGTTTCGGTGATAAAGCTGTCTTTTTGTACCGGTTTTTCTTTACCGGTGTCGTAGGCGGAGTATCTTTTGTATAAAGATCTGAAAAGTCCGTCGGCCACAGCTCCAGTAGCCATTGTTCTAAAACGATAGAACGTTGAAAAGAAAAAGGCCATATCTTTTCTTTGGATCGAATTTATAGAGAAAAACAAGTGGAGTTCCACGTTAATGAACCAGTTAGTTTTAATAGATAATAAATTCATAATTATAATTTTATAATATGTTAAAAGTCGGATGTCTTTTAACTATGAATTACCTTTGATATAAATAAACATCTAAAAGACGTCAAATTACATTTTCCCCTTAGTCGTCCAATCCTATTACCAAATTATTAAAAATTGTTCAGATCATATCCGATTAAGAAAACTCAAAAGTTTAACTGGGAGCAAGAATTTCGGAAACTCTTTTAGTCCTCACCGGAGAAGGTGATCGTCGGGGTATTCCTCTTTGATTCAATTCAGAGTTGCTCTCCATCTCTCTGTTTAAGCTTTAGGATTACGTCGATGGCCTCATGACAATCATTTGTCTCGAGTCTCTGTTTTACTTTTGCAGGACTTCTGATTTTGGATTTTTTGGTTTATTTTCATAAATTTGGTGAATGAGGTCATGTTACGTAATGAAGAGTTCCTAACCCTTCAAAACAACAATGAAATCAATATCCAAAAATAGTTCACGAAATCGTTCGCTAAAATCTTGAAACCTAATGCTCTGTTTTTTAGACAACCCCTGAGTTTGTCAAAGAAACATAGGATCATATAACGATCCAATACTCGGAAGAAACGAAAGATCTTCTTCTCCAGCAATCTCGAACTACTTTAGTCGGGAAGTTCAGCAATGGTATACCGAAAAGATCTTCTCTGAGCATCTTCCTTGAATCATTCAAATTTAAAGGCTCCTACAACTTCATTACGCTGGACTCTGGACACATCTTGATGTAATTTTGTTTGAAGGAAGACATATGTACTATTTCGTCTAAAAACGTGTGGAATGTCGATGGCAAAACGATGAGAATCCTCAGATGGTGCCTTAACTTCAACAAAAACTTTGACAATCCCATAGTTTTGCTTTGGGTTCGGTTTGAAAAATTACTAGATTTTATGTATAATACCTCTGTTATTAATAACCTAGCTTCCTCTCTTGACATAACCTGCAGAATAGTCGTCTATGATACATACAAAGCTAATAGCAATGCGTGCTACGCTCAAGTGGAAATTGATGTTTCGAAAAGGTTAAAACAAAGAATGTAGGTCGGCTCTAGGGATAACGACGGTTGTTGGATTTGAATAAGTTACAAAAATGTTCCAAGGTACTGTAATGGCTATTTTCATTTAGGCCACAAAACTGATGAATGTAGAAAGATGAACTCAATGGTTCAAAAAAAAAAAGAGGAGAATTAGTTAAACATGATAATGTTGTTATTAGTCAAACTGATCTGATTCAAGAAACTTCAACCAATGCTCATACATCCAAGATAAAATAATATTGAACATTTAGTAAGGTCTACAAAAGAAAGATAAAATCAGTCATTACAGCAAAGGACCGTGCCATTGATTCTCAGACTAGAAGTTCTACAGACAAAGACAATGTTAATCTTGGCCCTGAAGAAGGGGGTAACTCCTCTAAAGATGATCTTGAGATGATTGGTGCTCTTCAGAGATTGGATAAGACTATGCGCAAAACAGTCTTCAGAATCAGCATGAAGATATCTTTTTGTCTCCTCGGCATGACAACATTGGCAGCAATAATGTTACTCCATGAAACAACTCCCCTGGCCATGACTTCAAGGCCATCATCAGCAACAAGCTTAAATCTGTAAAAAAGAGTAAAAACATCAACAGACTGACTATCATCTCTCTGTTAAAAAAAGAGAGAAAACAACAGAAGTCTTTATCAGATAATGATAAAGATAGTTAGTTGGAATGTCCGTGGCATCAACAACAAACCAAGCTTGTTAAGGCTTATCTCTATGATTAACACTGACAAGATTAAGATTATAGCCATTCAAGAACCAATGGCTAAGCTTGATAAGATTAACAGTATTTTTGTAATGATTGGTCTGAATAATTACGCTGCTAACTTCTCAAATAAAGTATGGTTTTTCTGGAGTGATGACGTTAATATCAATGTTATAGTTGATCATGAGCAGTTTCTCCATATGGAGGTTATCTATCCAAATATGTCTTTCAAATTTACCTCTGTTTATGCTAAGAACCAAAGGTCCCTTAGAGAAGATCTATGGAACCAGATGCAGACAATTGCTTGTGATGATCTTCCATGGATTGTTGCTGGTGATTTCAACGCTATCACTAGCTCTGGAGATCAGTTAGGTTGTTCTACCTTTGATGAAGCTAGCTCTGATAACTTTAATAAAGCCATCAGGCTCTGCAACTTAGAAGATGCTGGCTATGTGGGATCCAGATATACCTGGAACAATAAAAATCGTTGGAAAAGATTAGACAGAGCTTTAATCAATAATAACATGATCTCTTACTTCAACAGTTTCCAGGTTTTTCACATGGTCAAAACTTGTTCGGACCATGCCCCTTTCTCATCTCCTTCTTTAACAATTCTAGTATGCCTTCTAATTATAACAAATGTAGTTTAAAATTCTTAAATGCGTGGGCTAATGATAATAATTTCATTTGTGTTCTTAAGCAGAATTGGAGCCCAAGTTGTAAGGGTGAGAATAAAAATATCTTCTGGTATAAGCTTAAGAGACTAAAGAAGTGCCTAAGATATTGGAAAAGCAAGAAATTTGGAAATATTTTTAACAAAGTTAAAGCTACTTCAGAGGATGTTAACAGCATGAAGGTTATTCATCAAACTGAGAACAACAACTTATCTAAATCCAACCTTTCTAAAGCTAACAGTGTTTATATTCAGGCTCTTAGAAATGAAGAGAGCTATTGGAGACAAAAATGCTATTATACTTGGTTAAAGGACAGTGATGGCAACACCACACTGTAACATAACTATGTCTCTAATAAAAGAAGGAAAAATCTTATTAAGAATGCTAAGTTTGCTGAAAATTCTTTAAGAATTCTCTTTCAACTGATTCTTACAAGAGTTATGATGATCTTAATCTTAAAATGAAGGATCCTATCTTTACAAACATCCCTAAGCTAGTTACCAACAATGATAATTATTCTATCCTCAAGCCTACCACCAATGAAGAGGTTTGGAGCATTATCTGGTCCATGAAGAATGACAGTGCAACTGGCACTGATGAGTTTAATTCTTTTTTCCTTAAAACTTATTGGGACATTATTCATTTGGACCTCTGCAATGCTCTTAATTCTTACCTAAAGGGAAGTAATATTCCTAATGGGGTATTTACCACAGGGATTTACCTTATCCCTAAAGATTCTAACCCTACTGGTTGGGGTAGCTTCACACCTATCAGTCTTTGCTCTATCTTCAATAGATTGTTGTCAAACTTAGTGAACAACAGAATTTCTGATATTCTTCCTAACATTGTGTCTAACACCTAGGGGGGCTTTGTGAAAAACAGACTTATACATGAAAATATTCTAATTGCTAAGGAACTAATTCACAACATTAATAGAATACCTTATAAAGGGAATATCATTATCCAATTGGACATGTCTAAAGCATTTGACAAATTATCTCATGCTTTTATTTCAAAGTTCTGGAATGTTTTGGGTTCTCTAAGGATTTCATCTGTCTTATTAGGAAAATGATAACTAATGTTATGGTTTCTATTATTATCAATGACTTTAGTGTAGGTTACTTCCATCAGAAGAAAGGCCTAAGCCAGGGAGATCCAATTTCTCCCAGCCTTTTTATTCTTGCCGAGGAAGTACTTATACGAGGTCTATTTAACATGTTTAGCTCTAACAGTAGTTTAAAATTTCATATGAAAGCAGATTACCTGGTGCCAAGTCTGGCATTTGCAGATAACATCCTCATTTTCACAAATAGCCTTCCATCCTCCATTGACAAGTTGTGTTACCTGTTAGAGAAATATTAATTAGTTTCTGGACAAGGAATAAATAAAGAGAAAACCAAAATAATTACCTCAACCAAAGCTTCTCAAAGTAGAACTGCCAGACTGAAAATGCTCACTGGTTTCAATGTGGATTCTGCTCCCTTCACTTATATGGGCATCACTATCTGTGGCAACAATAAAGGGAAGAATTTTATTCATTTACTTGAGAAAATACACAATGAAATTAATGAATGGGATATGAAGAATCTGTCTTTTGGAGGTAGAATGACTCTTATCACTTCTGTTTTACACCCTATTATCTACTATTAGATGCACAATAGTCTGATTACTAACTCCATTATTAATAAGATAGATTTATGTTTTAACAGATTTCTTTGGAGGTCCAATTACAATGATAAATCTATTCATTGGACCTCATGGGACAAGTTGTGTAAACCTTTTAATAAAGTTGGATTGAATATAAAAAAATTGGCTTATATTCAACACACCTACCAAAAAATCTGGTTTTTATTGAGGAAGAAAAATTGCCTTTGGGCTGAGTTAATGCATTGTACTTACTGCCCTACTATGCACCCTTTAAAAACTACTTACAAAATTACTGATTTTATTGTCTGGAAGAGAGTTCATAACATTAAAGGATATGCTGACGGAAACCTAAAATGGATTATTGGCAATGACTCTATAGACTTTTGGTTTGATGAGTGGCATAATATGCCTCCTCTCTTAAATGATTCAAGCCATGATAGATGGTTTCTATCAGCTAAGGTTAAGTCTTTCTAGTGAATCAAATAAACTATTTCAAACTCATCCCTGATCAGGATGACAAGTTGGTTTCGAAATTGTCTAATGATCATAACTTTAATACAAACCTAATGTGGGATAGTATCAGAATTATGAACAATAAATCAAGCTTTTTTAGAAAAATCTGGAATCATTTCATTCACAAAAATATTTATTTATTATGTTGGAAACCAAATAACAACTACATTCCTATTGACAATATTCTTTTAAAAAAATATATTGTCAATCTTTCTAAATGCTAGTTCTGCTATAGTTGTGAAGAGAGTAATCACCTCTTCGTCAACTGCAATTTTGCCTCGAATATTTGGAACTATTTTGGTTGTCTTTTCAGAATCACCTTGAATCGTTTCATGACTCGTAACCATATCTTCCGTTCTTGGTTCTAGTACACAAAGAACAAGTTTCATATTACCCACCTTGTCCCTCAAATCATTTCTTGGACAATTTGGTGTAACAGAAACTGTTCGAAATTCAATGGAACCCATGATACTATCAAGAATGCCATTGATAGAGTGACAAGAATCATTATGGGGATTGATTTAAAGAATACTCTATCTGCTAAGCACTGGTCTCACATCACCAACGTAGGTGCAGCTACGGGATGCAGAACAATTAACAACATAAAGAAGAAGCCCTTTTACCTGAAGTGGATGGCTTCTAATCCTGGCAGATTCAACTTAATGTAGACGGCGTATGTAGCTCGACTGGTGAATCTAGTGGAGGCATACTAATAATAAATGACAGTTGAGACATTATGATTGGCTATGGCTGCTTGTTTGGGAAATTAAACCCATTTTTAGCTGAATGCAAATCCCTAATTGAAGGGTTAATTCTACGTAAGCGTAACAACTAGAAGGATGTTGATGTAGAATCAGATTGCATGACTCTAATCAACATCCTGGCATCTGGAATTGCTGCTCACTTCTTAGAATCCACCATCGCCGTTTGTAGAAGCCTCATTCATCCTCGAATGACCCTTCGTTACATTTCCAGAACCCAGAATCAGGCATCTGACTGGATCGCGAAGTGGGTTCTCTCTTGTAGACAAAATCAGAGCTTCAAGGGTTACAATACCCCAAATTCCATTCTTGCCATTACAAGCTTGGAAAGCTTTGGAATCGGGTACATTGACCCTGGATAGATCCCGAATTTTGTGTTTTGATACTTCTTTGGGTCTGTCGATTTGCTTTCTTATGAGCTTAGGAAGTAACGGTCGTTGGACTGTCGAATAAGAAGACCCCCAAAGCTTATGTTTCTTATTTTTCCCAAACTCTTTTGTATCTCTTAATTTAGTATGAAGTGATAAAATTCTATTTTTGCTAAAAAAAACTCTAATTATTTGTCCGTCAAAAAATAATATAACTCGATTTTAAATAAAAATTTAAAAATAATTCAAAATTACATCAAATAATTTATAGTAAAACATAAAATATATTAAATAATTTTAATTAATTCCCCAAAAAAAACCTACAGAACAAGTTAATAAAACACTGAAAGAAGCGATTGTCTGTTTAGTTCGGGTTTAGAATGATGAAATTCTAAACTTAACCCTTACTTATAGTCTTTACATTGTGAAACCAATATTATAAAGCTTATCCTATTATATTTCCTTGTATCGGGGGCCCATAACCCGATAAACTTAAAATTCAACTTATATTCGTGATTTATTAATTCAGGCTTAAGTATTGAGATTTTTTCCATCTTTATCACAGTGCCCAAATTCAAAAATGTGAAACCCAACATTGTAAAACTCATCATATTATATTCAGCAAAGAAGAGACCCTTTTACTCACTTTTAAAAACAACCTATGATCTTCGGACAAAGAAGACTTCATACAAAAAGTACTGGGATGTAATTAAGCGGATAGCAATGATATATGATGACGAACAAGAAGCATTTAAATTGGGGGAAAAGTTTTTAAAGCTTACAAACCATGATATAAAAATCATCTTTGGTTTAAAACATGGGAATGAAAATATGCCACTTCAAGCAAAAAGTTTTGGACCTACGTTTTTGATATTAGAAGACGAAGAAAAATCAAGGATAATAAAGAAGTTTTTATCTGAGAAGACATCAAGAAACGTTAATGAAAGTCGAGCAAGACCAATCACTAACAAACTTATAATGGTTCGCAAATTCCGTCTTTCTCACATTTTTTGACTGTTTTAATACTTACATAGGTTGTTTCTCATCTACTACTTCTGCTTTACATAAGGTTACACATATATCTCTTTAATCTGCTTCAAATTAAATTAGTTATCGCATCTATCATATTAGGCCTATTTCATATTAAAACACGTTACGCATCTACTAAGATTAAAACAGCTTTCGCATTTATCACGTTAGGCTTGTTTCAAATTAAACCATGTTCCGCATCTACTAAAATTAGTAGTCGTTTCGCATCTATCATTTTACCATTTACGCAGAGTCTGCACCTACAGTATCTGGTTCTGCATCTATCTGAATGTAATTACTAGGGTTTCGCATCTATCAAATTTAGCAATGGTTTTGTTTGTTTGTAGGATGAAATAAAGATGGCAGTAAAAACATCTGAACAAGAGGCAATAAAAGATGTTGTCATACTCTTTATATTGCTAGCCTATTGTACCTTGTTTTTCTCTATATCTGGAGATGTACTAGCTTCGACTGTGGTGTATTATGTTAAACACCTTGATAAAATAAACAACTACAATTGCGCTGAAGCAATCCGGGAAAAGTTGATGAATTCAATAATAGCTTGTCATGAAACTAAACCTGGAAAAGTAGTTGGCCGTGTTCCCCTTTTACTGGTTAGTATTTTTCTTTGCTCTATTTCATATGAAATATTTAGTCAATAAATGATATCTAAATTATTGTTAATATATAGCAATTCATCATGGAACACACAACTTTATGTCAAGATATTGAAATTGAAGACAAGAAACCTAGATGCTTCAAATGGCTAGGTATTGAACGCAAAACAGATTTAGATTTGGTTGTAGCTATAAAAAACATAACAAATAAACAGGTATATTTACGATTTATTTTTTATTCTGTTTCACACTTTACATATATATCTCTTTACTCTAAAATTTTAATAATTTTATAAATTCTAGAAGAATAACTGAAGCTAACAGAAGAAGAAGAAGACGAAGAAGAAGAATTTGGAGGAGAATTCCAAATACAAGAAGAAAATAATGATGTTTCTCGAGAAAATGATATTGTTCCACCAATAGATTTTGAACAAGTAAACCTCAACGAAGATGAAGATGGTTTGCATTAGGATACGCTACAAGAACAAGTTGCAACAGATTCTCCTGATAGCAAAAAAACACTCGACCAATACATAGTTCAACCATGCAAAAAAGTTCCAAGAACTAAAAAAACTGCAACACGACAAAGATGTGAAAGAGAAAACTTTCCCGGTAGAAACTCATCCTCTGAAGAAAAAAAAGACAGTACATACAACTAATTCCCCTATTGCAAGAAATGTGAATACCACATCACAAATTCTTAAGAATCTCAAGAAACCTAAAAAGACAATAGAAAAGAGATCTAAAATAAACTTTTCGGACAGATTATACCATATCAAAATAGAAAATAGAAGGTTGAAGAAATTACTAGCAAGAGAAAAGGTAAAAATCTATTGTTTTATCATATTTACTATACATTCTGCATCTAGTATCAGCGTTATTCTAAGATGTATCGTATATAGCATCATGATTACTGAAGGTTTCGTATCTACTTGTAATTAACGTTTCTCATCTATCATTCTGTTTCACATTTCGCATCTATCGTTTATGTGCGTGTTCCGCATCTATCATTTATTTTACGTTCCGCATCTATCCTTTCTATTTAAGTTCTGCATCTATCATTTTGGTTTGACTTGAAGTTTTCACATCTAGGTTTATGAATGTCAAGGTTTTGCATCTGTTATTCATCTTCTGATGTGAAATGTTTCGCATTTATCTTTGAAATTGCTTAGTATTTTGCAAAAATTTAACACAATATACCCAGCCCCAACCACAGCCCCATACCCACACCCAGCCCTAACAACAACACCAACACTAGAGACAGCTAAACCACAAACTGACCCAGTATCTAGCCAGAGCTTTGACTTAATAACATTTGAAAAAGTAGAAAAAAACTGAAATGGAACGCTGAATATTTCAACAACAAATTGATGAACTGAAAAAGAAACTCGAAGAAAAAGGAGAAGATCATTACACAAATGAAAGCTGATGCAAAGATAGACATTGAGGTTGACCTACAAAACACACTTAAACTACATATGTTGAAGCTAAACATGGAAACAACTGAACATCAACCAAAAACTTATTAAAAAAGAAAGAGATTGAATGATCAAGGCCACCAATCACCAAATAAAATAATAAAAACACCAAATATTGTTGTGGAAGAACATGATCATAATATTGTTGTTACTGTTTAAGATGACCATGTTGGTGATGTTGAGTTTCATGTTGCTACTACTACATTTGAGGATGTTTTTGTTGTTGAAAACAAGAATGTTAGGGTGGAAAACCAAGTTGATACCACTGTTAATAGTGATTCCTCTATTAATGTTGATATTGTTACTTCTGAAGATATTGTTGCTGTTGAAAATGAGAATTCTACTCCTATTGAAGTTAGGGTGGAAAAGCAAGTTGATGCCATTATTAGTAGTGATGTTGGGTTTGAAAAGAAAGACAATCCCACAGTTGAAATTCCTATTGAAGTTGGTTTTGAAAACAAAGATGATCCCTCAGTTCTTGTTAATGTTAGAGAATATCAAAATCCCAATACTATGATGGAAGAACATGATAAAAATACTAATGTTGGTGTTCCTATTGCTAAAAAATCAATTGCTGAAGTATCTGAAGTATTTAAAGGGGACAAGAGTGTTGCTGAAGCATCTGGTGTGGCAAAGGATGTTCCTGAAGAATCTAAAGTGACCAAGGAGTATGCCCCCGACAAAAGTTTTATTACAAAGGAAATGTAAAACGATAAAAAATTACAACGCATTCCAAATACAATTTAAGATGCTCGATGTTCCACGGAAGGCGCAAAGGTCGGCCAAATTTGTCTTTTAAACGATAAGTCCCCGATTTTACTTTTTGTACCACTTGGTACGATCCTTCCCAATTTGGTGTCAAATTCCCAAGGTGCTTGTCTTTTGTGTAGAGGAAAACGTTTCGCAAAACTTTTTCCCCAACTTTGAAGTCTCTTCTCCGAACTTTTGAGGCATATCAGCTCCTCATCAGGGTCTGATAATGTAAAGAACTGAGATGAGCCTTAGCTCGCTTTTATTCTATCAAATCCAAAGCCAGAGCCCGATTTTCATTGTTGGCGCTCTCCTCGTAATGACCGACCCTGAAAGAAGGGAACATCGTTTCTGCTGGGATTACCGCATCCATTTTGTATACCAAAGCGTAAGGTGATTCTTGTGTTGTTGTTCGAGGCGTGGTTTGGGGCTGAAAAGCATTGCTGTATATTGTGACTGGCACAGAATTCCCTCATTTTTTTGTTGTCGAATTGAGGACCATTATCCATGGTTATCTTCTGAGGGACCCATACAGACAGCAAAAGTTCGACCATATGAATTTCACCACATCCTTAGCTCTGGTTCCTGACAACGGCTCTGCTTCGACCCATTTCGAGAAATAATCCACTGCTACCATTATAGCATGCCTTCCTCGAGTTGCTAACGGAAGTGTTCCTACCAGATCTATTCCCCACCTATCGAACGGTAGGCCCTCAGAAATGGATTCTAGGGGGACTGCTGGGGTGTGGATCGAATTGGCAAACCTCTGGCATGTATCACATCTTTTGACTGGTTCTTTAGTATCGGCAGACAACGTAGGCCAATAAAAACCTGACAAATGACTCTCCTGATCAATATCTTGAAGCCACAGTGTGCCGACCCTTCACCGTCGTGTAGTTCGGACAATACCATATGTGATTCTTCACGCCCCAGACATCTTAACAAAGGTCTGCTTGCAGATTTTTTATAACGAACATTTCCCAACAAGGAAAAGCCTTGCGCCTTGTACCGAACACTTTTTGCCAGATTCCTATCATCAGGAAACACTTTCTCGGTCAAAAACTTTGTAATATTACTCCTCCAATCAGTATTTGAAACCCTTCAAATTTGACAAGCCATGTCTGGTCGGCGTTCCAGTTTTTTTCTCTTCAAAATGGACAGATACTCTTGAGTCAAAATCCAGGGGTACTCTCCCACATACACCGTTGTTGCCAGTGAATCAACGATTGTATTATCTTCCTTTCGGACATGTTCATAAGTAACCTTTTTAAAAGACGAAGCTAAAATTCTCAAACCCGCTAAGTATTGCACATGTTGCTCTTTCCTTGCCTCGGATTGTCCCGTTGCATGATTAATCAGCAGCTGCGAATTGCTGATTAGCCGAACATTTCTAGCTCCGCAAACCTGTGCCAACCTTAGGCCCGCCAATGCTGCTTCATACTCAGCTTCATTGCTCAAAGCCTTGAAACCAAAACGGATTACTTGATGCATTACAATCCCTGTCGGTGTAGAAATTTGGACACCACCCCCGCATCTATTGATACTTGAACCACCATCTGTTCTGACTATCCACTCATCCGTGTTGACTTCTGGTTCAGCTGTTACTTCTTCGAGTCTGCCGGAATGAAAATCCACCAAGAAGTCTGCTAAAGCTTACCCTTTAATAGCCGTTCTCGGTTCAAAATCGATATCGAAGTCCCCCGGTTCTACCGACCATTTCGACATACGACCATAAATATCTGGTCGTTATAAAACCCTTTTAAGGGGGAACGCGATTCGAACCATAATAGAATGACCTTGGAAGTATGGTCGCATTTTTCTAGTGACTGTTACCAGAACCAGTGCTAACTTCTCGAGCTTTAAGTACCATTTTTCTGCGTCCAACAAACTTTTGCTCACGTAATAGACGGGTTTAGGGATCATATCCTCTTCTCGAACTAACGATGCACTCACCGCATGCTCTGAAACCGCTATATAAAGAAACAAAATTTCTTGGGGTAGTGGTTTTTTCAGCAACGTTGAGGATGACAGATAATTCTTCATGTTGAGGAACGCTTTGGTAAATTCTGGGGTCCAACTGAAATTCTTAGCATTCCTCAGCACTTGAAAAAATTGTGCGCACTTGTCCGAAGATCGTGAAATAAATCTTTTCAGCGCTGCTAATCACCCGGTCAAAATATGTACCTCTTTAATATTCCTCGGGGTGCCATATTGTTCAGAGCGTTTAACTGGGTTGGATCTGCCTCTATCCCTTTCTCGCTGATCATGAATCCTAAAAAATTTCCAGATCGAACTCCAAAACAACATTTTTCTAGATTCAATTTAAGGTTCACTTTTCCAAGGTTCCTGAATGTTTCTTCTAGGTCTGCAAAATAACTTTCATTGGTGACTCTTTTGACCAACATATCGTCAATGTAGACCTCAACATTCCGTCCGATTTGTTACTTAAAAACCCTATTCACAAGCCTCTGGTAGGTAGCCCCTGCATTTTTTAGACCAAATGGCATAACCTTTTAACAGTATAAACCCATTCCTGTAATAAATGTAGTGCTTTTCTGATCTTTAGGATCCAACTTTATCTGATTATACCCTGCGTCGGCATCCATGAAAGATAATAACTTGTTTCCTGACGTCGAATCTACCAACTGATCAATCCTTCGCATTGGGAATGGATCCTTAAGACATGCTCGGTTGAGGTCCGTGAAGTCTACAAACATTCTCCACTTTCCGTTTTTGTTTTTAACCATAACTGGATTTGATGTCCAACGTGGATATCAGGACTCCTGTATATGCCCTACCCTCTGTCAATCTCTCAACCTTTGAAAAACTTTTGTATTTAAAGATATATACTGTTGTGTATTATCTTCTTTTTTGGCTTAAATTACTATAATATTATATGTATTTATATGTTTATCTGCCTATGGTGTTTAACTGAATGTTGGTTTTGTATTTAAAGATACATGTTTCGCATCCATCTTCCTTATGTATTACTTTTACTCCTATTTCGCATCTAATGTCCAGTTTTCTGTTTTGTTAAGGAAAATGCATCAGAAGTCCAAGAAATCCAAATGCCACAAGTCGGTGACTTAGACCCCATAATTGAGAAAGAAGTTATAAGAATTGAAAAGTATATACAAAAGAAAAAGTAAGTGAAACTTTCCCACCTATCATACTTTACTGTTTCGCATCTAGCCTAGTTTCCCTACTTTCTCATTTACTGAAGGTTTCGCATCTATCTTAAATTTCCTTATTTCTTATCTATTATATTTCTGCATCTTTCGCATCTATCTTCATTTCCCTTATTTCCCATCTATTATATTTCTGAATGTTTCGCATCTATCTTGGCTTTCCCTTATTCCCCCTCTATTATATTTCTAAACGTTACGCATCTAGCTTGGTTCCCCTTCTTTCCCATCCATTATATTTTCAAACGTTTTGCATCTATCTCCTCTTACAGTTTCAATTCTTTCCTATTTCTGCAGAAAGATTTGGATTAAGGTCCTTCATTTGAACTAATTTTAGATCCTACTCAAAATTAATTCTCTAAATAACTACATAACAAGGAAATTACCAGAAAAGAATGGCTATTTACGAACAAAGTAACAGCTGTTATTGACATAAATGAATACTACAAACTAGAATTGATTGAAAAAGGACAAAATAATTCTGATCCAACAGTATGGTCATGTCCATATGTACTAGGATCTAATATTGTTGTTAGTACTTTGATGGAGATATCAGATGAAGATGAAATCAACTCTACGGTAAAAGTTAAATTTAAATTTAGTTTGTTTCCATTGCTTCCCCAATATATATGTTAACAAACTGATGGTTTCCACTTTTGACAACACAAGTAATTGATGGTTATATATATCAACCTTAAACAACACAACTTTCAAATACCAGTTGCAAGTAGTCTAGGAGAATTTATGTAAGTAACGTACTTATCTGGAAGCGCAATGGTAAGAATAAAATACTTTTACAATGTTTGGTAAAATTATAAACATAAATGTTTCTAATTATTACTTCTCCAATGTAGCATCTGCTGCACCGAAATATGGATGTAACATTATATGTTGACGATAAGCTACGAGGCATCACAGAAGGTTTAATCTTCGTTTCGCTTCTAACAGAAGCTAGACTTGGGAATGTTAACCATTGGACATTATTGGTAATAGAGGCTGAACATGAAAAATCAGTAAATTTAAACCCAATACTAAAACGTCCAGATCTAACAAGAAAAACTGCAGAATGATTAGTAAGTGTCTCTCTTTTATAATAATTTGTATGTTTATTAAATTACAGATTTCATACATTCAAAACAAAAATATTTTACAATCAGAAGAACCAATAAAGATAGTTTGTCCATTATGCTGTAATGTTATTTACAAAATCATCTAAAAAATTATTGCCTCCAGGATCAAACCGGCCCTCCAGGCCCTGATTAACCCTTCCCAATCTGCTTTTGTTCCTGGTTGTTCTATAGTAGACGACATTCTCCTCACCCAAAAAATTCTCCACGACTACCAAACCAACAGAAAAAACCCTAGATGCGCTTTCAAAACCGACCTTATGAAGGCTTTTGACAATATTAGGTGGGAAGTGGTTCTCGACATCCTTCCTTCTTACTCGGTCTGCATCAATGGCGAACCGATGAACTATTTCCCTAGTGCTAAGGGGCTCAGGAAAGGAGACCCGTTGTCCCCGTATATTTTTGTTATTGTGATGCAGGTCCTATCCAGAATTCTCCAGGAAAAAAGCCATAATTCATCTTTTGGGTTTTACTGGAAATGTCACAAACTCAAGATCATAAACCTATGCTTCACGAACGGCCTCATGATCCTTTGCAGAGCAAACCTCCAATCAATCAACCTGATTCATGAAGGTCTGAAGGAATTTACGACCATCTCTGGGTTATACCTGAACCCCTCAAAGAGCAACGTCTACTTTTCAGGAGTGTCCCCCATTACAAGACTCACAATCCTTAACTACCTTAATTTCAAGGAAGGCTCCTTTCCAGTCTGTTACCTTGGAGTCCCTCTTCTCACTTCCCGTCTCTCTTAAAACGACTGCAAACCCCTCTTTCTCAAGCTCACCAACAGAATTAACTCCTGGACCTCCAAGAACCTCTCTTATGCTGGACGTCTCCAATTCATCACTTCGGTGCTTTTTACAAGCCATGTCTATTGGTCATCCATCTTTATCCTCCCTGTCCGAGTGCTAAAAGAGCTCTCCCAAATCCTCCGTCGCTTCCTCTGGTTTGGATCCGATATGAAAGTCTCGGGAGCCAAGATCGTTTGGGATAGGCTCACCGTGTCCAAAGAGGAGGGCGGCCTTGGGATTCCAGACCTAAAAACCTGGAATCAGGCGGCCGTCCTAAAGCTTATGTGGTCCATTCTTACTAAAAATAAGAATTTGCTGTAGACCCAGTGGACCCTCGTCAAAAAACTAAAATCTAAAAACTTTTGGACCATTCCCTCCCCCTTTAATGCTAGTTGGAGCTGGCGAAAGCTCCTCAATCTTAGAAGCCAAGCCTCTGGCTTCTACCGAGCTATCATTGGAAACGGCGCTGACACCTCCATCTGGCATAACCCCTAGCTCTTCCCTCGATCCCTGGTAAAAAGGTTCGGCCCTTCAATCCAGAACCTCTCCCGTCTGAGAAACATCCAGAACATCTCAACGAAATCATCTTGTCCCTCCGAGACTTCCCCCCGGCCTCCTCATCCCCCGACTACTTCGTATGGATCCCAAACAAATCCAATCCAGTCTTTTCCATCAGCAGTACCTATGCAGCCCTCAAACCCAACAGAGAGAAAGTCCCCAGGGCTAACCTAACCTGGCACAAATACTTCATTCCCAGACACTCTTTTATTGCCTGACTTGCCATCCACAACAAACTCTCCACCATAGACAAACTTATTGCTTGGGGACTAGACTCTCCTTCCTCTTGCGTTCTCTGCGAAAACCATCCGTAAAACATAGACCACCTTCTTCTTCTATGCCCCTTCTCAGCCTCCATCTGGGATCACCTATCCCAGAAGCTCATCATCCTCCCTCCAACTCCTTCCTGGCAGCAATAGATTTCAACTGCTAGCTCATGGACTAACAGCAATAGACAGCCAATATGGAAGGCAGCCTTTTGTGCTGCTATCTACTATATGTGGAATGAGAGAAATAACAGAATTTTCAACAACAAGCAATCATCCCCTATCACAAGTATCTCACACCATGTCCTATCCGACATTCGTTACCGCTTCAAATGAACAAAAATCAGCTTTACTAAATAATGTAAATTGCACTCATCTCTTTAGTTTTAATTGTACTCAGAATTAGCCTTTATAAAGGCCTGCTGTATTTGTAAAAGGTCTTTCACACTTAAAACATCTATAATCCTTTTTACATTTATATATTTATAAGCTTTTATACCAAAAAGATAAAAACTTAACAGCTTACCAATTAAATTATATGACAAAGAAGCAGAGGATGACCCCGACATTAAAAAGACATGCTTTGAAGTTTAGACAAATTATATTCTTGTTTGCGCTTAAAAAAAATTATCATACCAAGTTGGTAAAAAAATATGTCATCATGTTATGTTATAAAAAAATGATTTTTTTCTACTTCTTTTCAAAAAATCCATGTCATACCGTTCATGCTATTTTGTTTTAAAACCCCCTTTTTGTTCAATCATAGTGAAAAAAAATACATATATGATTATTATATTATTTATTTTAAATCTTAAATCCCTAATACCACGTTATTTTTATTTTGTTTTAAAAACCCATTTTATTCAATCATAGTGAAAAAAAGTACATATATGATTATTATATTATTTATTTTAAATCCCTAATGCCACGTTATTTTTATAACTATCCTTGCTATTTCATTTTTAAAGATCTTGTAATAAAATAATTATATTTTCATTTTGTTTTTTAATGCAGGGTTTATAAGTGGTTGCTGCTGGTCTTTTATGTAAATAAATGGATGAAAGAAATCAACTACTTTATCATTATTTTCATATATTGTTAACTTGTTAGTTTTTCATATAATCTTGTTTGGTTAATATTTTGATATATATATATATAGGAATTTATTCTGCGGAGTCCTTGTTAAACGGGAGCGACCGGCCGTCTAAAGCGAACCGACCTGCCCTAATTTTTGGGACTTTCTTATGAAATTTAATGCAAGAAAGTTCCCTATCCCGGTCTACATTCCGTAGAATTGCTTTAGTACCTCCTAAACACTTTTGATTGATTTTTGAATAGGGCTGTCAAACGGTTGAGTTCAATTTTAAAAAATGAAACTGATAAAAAAAATCCAAACAATACCAATAAAATTGATAATCTACTAATAAAGAATCAATTGATAACTCAGTAAAATTAAAAAGAAATCCTACCGATAAAACCATTAGACTCCATTAATTAATTATTATTATTATTATTAAAAAAATTATATTTTCAAAATTTATAGTTAACTGCTAATTTTTAATAAAAAAATCACAGATTACTTCTAAACTTTAATATTTATATTAATTATTTATTTAAAAAATTAAAAATTAAAAGTTTTTATATTAATTATTTGTTTAAAAAATTAAAAATTAACTTTTAATTAGACCAAACCGGAACTGATACCAAACCAAAACCAGATCGAACAGAAAAGGACAGACACGAACTTGGACCCGACGCGAAAACGGCCCGGTTGGGATATATTGAAAAAAAACTTATCAGTTGGATCCGACAACCTTAGCGGTACACCCGAACCGGACCGATAAACGCCTCTAATTTTGAAGAGAACTTTTAAATTGTTTAATTGATAAAAGAATAGATCATATGTACAGCAAATAGTTTTTTCTTACAATGAAATGGATTTCTAGAAAAAATTTGATTCCCTGCTGCACATGGTTCTAGAGAGAAACAAAGATATTTGGTTTTTGAACAAATTGTAGATACTACAACAATTGAACCAATCCCAAAAACAAGAATGCGTGGAAGAACGCAGTGTCTTAGATGTTTCGTAGTGAAATTAAAAAAATGAAAGTTGAAATCACATACGAAATTGAAATTATAGTTGCTCTTGATTTCTCCAAAATTAAAAACTTGAGAGAGAGAAATTCTAATAAACAAGAAGCAACACAGTTAATTTTGCTTCAAGGGAACGAATCATATGGGAACTGAAAAATCCCATAGACTATCTGATGAAGCCATCATACCTATAACTATATGAACAGAACAGAGTGAATTGATATAAATACATTAACTTTTTATATCACAAAGAATAAACTATATCTTTTAATGGAAGAATCAACCCATGACATCAGAAAAGAAAACGAATAAGAACAGAAAACCCTAATGTTTTCTAAAGAAGGGGCCGTGACAGTGAGACACTCGAGAAGATGATGAGACATTCGAGAAGGTGATGAGACATTTATAATAAAGGAAGGGATTGGTTGTGGACTTTCTCTTCAGCCCTGATT
Source organism: Limnanthes douglasii subsp. nivea (assembly GCA_036936605.1). NCBI lineage: Eukaryota > Viridiplantae > Streptophyta > Magnoliopsida > Brassicales > Limnanthaceae > Limnanthes > Limnanthes douglasii. Next base: position 114,012,438 of record JAUPFV010000005.1, on the reverse strand, counting down.
TGCTTGATCTCAATCTTGGGCCTCAAATCGGATTTGGGTTTCAGACTAACGGCTTTTTACAGACCGGCCCGTCCCCTGTTTTACTTCCTCGTTTCCGCGGAGAATCACCAATTCCTAAATGACCAATGACATTGACTACCAAAAATAACCAATAACATGTATTGTTAACCGAAATAAATAAATAAGCAACTATATATATAAATTATTCAAAAATCAAATATATTTTGGAGGAGTGTTTATTATTATTTATTATCGTTCGAAATTAGCTAAAATTAATGTTTGCTGTAAAAAAAACCATGTGATAATTTAGAAGAACAGTGAGGAATGAAACATTCATGTAAGTTGAGGACCTATTTTCAAACAAAAGGGTTTCTAAACCGAGGGGTATTTAAACTAAAGAGTATTCAAATCGAGAGGTGTTCAAACTGAGAGTTTTTAAACAATGATCTTGAAGATGAGGCTTTTGTAACCGATGGGTATTCAAATCGAGAGGTATTCAAACTGAGAGTTCTTAGACAAGAATCTTGAAGATGAGGCTTCTGTAACCGAGGGGTCTCATACTCAGAGTTCTTAGACAATGATCTTGAAGATGAGGCTTTTATAACCGGGAGATTTGAAAACAAAGAGTCTTTAGCCGAGGGTTTTAAAGATGAAGGGTCTTTAGACAAGGGTCCTTATACGAAGGATCATAAGGCGAAGGGCCTCATTTCATTTGGAATTCTAAAAAACAGTAATGTCGTTTAGTAAGTCATAAATGGCTTAGTAATGAGAGTAAATAATCTTGGTAATCACTTTATCTTCCTCTGTGTTGAAGTCTATATATATGACCCTTAGCTTGCTTTAGTAAGTGTATCGAAAATAGAGTTAGAGAGTCATTTCTAGTAAAATCGATATGTAGTAGGTCTAGAGACGTAAGTATAATTCTCTGAACTTCATTAATAATTTTTGTTTGTTCTATTTTTATTCTTTTTCATTCACTAATATGATTACATGAATTTTGTGTAAGAATCATAACTAAGGGCATCATATCTAAATGTTTGGTAGCAATCTAAAGGAGGTCAGATTTGAGTGGGAGCAATGGTTATAGACGAAGGAAATATGAGACTCATAAAGGTCGATGGTCTAGATTTTAGCTTTTGGAAGATTCAAACTGAAGATTATATGTACAAGAAAAACCATTATCAACCACTATCAGAAAAGAAGCCAGAGAGTATAGAAGATGAAGAATAGAATCTTCTTGATAAAGAAGCCCTTAAAGCTATCTGATTGATACTATCCTACAATGTTTCTTTTAATATCGTAAAAGAAACAACGACCGCAGGACTTATGCAGGCTATTTTCAGTATGTATGAGAATTCATCGATGTCTAATAAATTTTACTTGATGAAGTGCTTATTCAATTTCAAAATGAAGAAATGTGAATCTATAGGCCAAGACCTCAATGAATTCAATACAGTTACAACCCAATTGAGTTCAGTTAAAATTGATTTGGATTAAATAATACGAGAATTGATACTATTGTCTTCCCTATTAGATAGTTGGAATGCTAATGTCACGGCTGTGAGTAGCTAGTTAGGAAACAATAAGTTAAAATTTGATTATGTTCGTGACCTAGTTCTCAATGAAGAGATTCGAATAAAAGATTCTGGTGATTCATCAATCTCTCCAGTCTTGCATACAGAATCGAGAGGAAGAAATTCAACCACAAGGAATCGACGTGGTAAATCAAACTACCGAGGTATATCAAGAGACGATAAATACAAGTCTAGGAATCCTAAAAATTCCTAAAGGCCGGAAAACATCGTGTGTTGGATTTGTGGGAAGACTAGGAACTAAAAAACCAGTACAAAAGAGCACCCAAAAACCAAGAGACGAAGATAAAAGAAAATATCACTTCTGATGGAGACGATGCACTAATATGCTCCTTAGAAATCAAGAAAGAGGCTTGGGTGTCAGACTCTGGAGCATCGCTCCACACCACATCGAAAAAATAATTCTTCAAGAGTTATGTCCCCGGAACCTTGGAAATGTATATATTGGTGATGATTAACCTTGTGATATTATTGGTAAATGAATTGTGATGATTACATTGAATAGATCTTTGTGTGAGATGAAGATGTCAGACATATCCCAAACCTGAGAAAGTACTTAATCTTAGTAGGGAATTTGGATAGCGAAGGCTACACTACGATCTTCCAAGGTGACAATTGAAAGATTTCAAACGAAGCAATGATGGTTACTCACGGAAAGGAGAGTGGTACTCTTTATAAGACAACAGAGATGCGTTGTTCATTTGCAATAACAGTATGAAATAAAAATCCCAATATGTGGCACCAGAGGCTTGGCCAAATGAATGAGAATAAGATGAAAATCATGCACTTTCTAAGGAAGCTACCAGATCTAGATTCAGTTGTTATAGACATGTGCAAAGATTGTATACTTGGAAAACTGAAAATGGTAAGTTTTCAGACAAGTGTTAGAACCTCAAAGAAAGAGAGATTTGAGCTTGTTCACATTGATGTTTTGGGACCAACAATTGTTTCATCTATTGGAGGGAAACACTACTTCGTGAATTTTATAGATGATCACGCTCGAAAGGTATGGGTTTAATTCTTAAAAAATAAATATGAAGTGTACAATGTTTTCAGGAGATGAAAATCTATGGTTGAGAATGAGACAGGTGTGAAGATTATAAAGCTCAGAACCAAAAATGGTGCTGAATATGAGGATACTAGATTCAAGATTTTTTGCTATGAGCACAAGATAAGAATAAAAAGAATCATGTCGGGTACGACTCAATATAATGGCTTTGCCGAGCGTATGAACTGAACGTTGACCTAAAGAGCCAGAAGTATTAATATACAATCAGGTCTGATAAGGTTTTGATCTACTAAGGTAAATTGCTAAAGAGAAATTCTAGAGAGAGAAAGTGCTTAAGAGTTTTTAGAAAGAGAAAACACAAGTACAAATGAGTTTCAAGTAAAAAGTGTTCAACCCCTTTATTAGAACAATCTGGTCCTTTATATAAAGGAGTCAAGACTTAGTCGAATAACTGAATCTGTTACACAAATGGATTAATTGCTATTTAGTCCTTACAAATTATGCAAAGTCATAACAGCTTCCTAAAACTTACATCATTCACAAATTAAAGACAAAACTTACACTAATTACAATAAAGTCCCTGAATTTACACTATTTACAAATTAATTCTTAAAAACCCATTTCCATATCAGAAGCCCCCCTAGTTCTCATGTCAGTAAATGAATGAGAACTAAAAAGCCTTCAAAACCGTTTATCTTCGAATCATCAACCTGCAGTACATCAAAACAAACAATCTATTCGAAGCCATTATCTTCGAATAACCAATCTGCCATCATAAAAATAACTATTCGAAGTTGTTAGCTTAAACTATTATTTGAAGCGTATATATGATATCAAAATTATAAACTCTTAAAACTATATTCGAACTTATCTTAATAATATATTCGAATACATGGACAAATAACCTTTGAATAGTAACCAAAGGAGTCAATGTAATCACTTCAAATAATTTTCGAATAAAAATTGCCTTTAACATGTTGTTTAAGTGTTCCTTCCTCGAATGTAACGGTTACATGTGTAACGGTTACATTCAACGCTGATGTAGACCTGACAAGTGTCGAACATCTAATCCACACAGTGATTCGTATTCCAACCTATCACCAAATGGGTCTGTCCATCTTCACACGTCTTCACCTAATTCAGTATAAATACCATTCATTTCTCATTTCAACTCTCTTTAAACACAACCATTCTAGAGAGAAGTCAGAGCTTTTTTTGCTACCTTCAACTGCTCATCCCCTATTTCTAGAATTCTTACTGCTAAACTCAATTATTCCGATCAATCTTCATCTTCTCAGATCAACCCATTCCTGGTTTATGAGAAAGAAATCGGTAACCAAAAAGTCGAAGGCCATTTTACCCAAAACACCAGAATCTTCTGATACTGATGGCAACCTGGTGTTTGGTTCTTACGACTATTTTTGCATAACACAAAGAGCCGAAGAGTATCAAAGAGCAGGATTAATTTTTGGTGGCCCAATTGGAACTACAACTGAGATATTTTACTACGGTAACTTCGATCCTACCAAAGTTCCAAAGCTTTCTCCTACTCCCAATATCGAAGAAAACAAATTATCTAGAATCTTTGGCCCTAAAACCCCTCGAACTTCTTCAACTCAAAGCAAAGTTTCTCCTCTCAAGCTGAAAACAAATAACCTTTCCTCAAAGAAATCTTCTTCATCCGAACCTAAAAAAGACCTTCATCGCAATGGGAGATGAATCAACAATAGTTCGAACTCCATCTCTTTCGAAAACCACCACCAATTATCCTCCTCAAAGAGAAATAACAGAAGAAGCCATTCGAACTGCAATCCCTCTATTAGAAGCAAATATTCCCACTTCTCAAGATCCTGGAGAAGGTACCTCTAAGACCAATGAAGCTAATTCGGAGGCTACCAAATTCGATGCTGAAGCTGAATCTAAAAAAGAAGCTAACGTCTCTACTATTTCCGCGGAGGAAAGAGCAAAGATTGGGAGGAATTTGAGAAACCTCGAAAGCAAATATATTATCGCCTTGAAAAGGTTCGATACATATATTACAAAGAAAGCCAAGCCTCTTTCCTCAAAAAGAAATGGGGAATGGGAGAAAACATCATCCTTCGAGTACCAAAGGAAGGAGAAACTCCCCTTGACTACAAGGATGATGAACTAGTGGTTTACCCATAAATCATCAACTGGGTCTTCGATTTCCACTAGATCCGATGATTGTGAAGTACTTCGAAGTTCTCAGCTTGTGCCCTACCCAAGTAACTCCAAACCAGTGGTTCACCCTAATGTCAGTGGTCATGGCATCTCGCCTATCCAAAATACCAATCAGCATCAAGGACTTCATTTCACTGACTCAGCTTTCAAACGGTACGAAGCTTCTATTCTATTACCTTACATTGATGGACGATCTTAAAATCATCGACGATCTTTTTGGATGCTGATAAGTTCTCGAAATAAAATTTGTTTTCATCTCTTGAGCTTGGGAGAATGGCAAGCCGATTTCCGAAGACAACCCTTCGAAGTTAACTATGGTCTGGAGAAGCAATCGTAAGTTCTCAAAAAAATTCCTTTCTACCTTTTTTAATACATATTTTATTTTCTTACTTAATATTTTATTTTGTTTGTTTATACCAGAAATTTCGAAGCGCTACTCTACTCGTCGAGAAGCTGCTAAGGTGATATTCCAAAAATTGGCTGCCTAGGCTGAAAAAGAATGGAATAACGCATTCCATACCTCCTTCCACCCCATTAACTTCCTCCAATGCCACATGTTTCCGATCACAGAAGGTGGGATGCCTCACAAAGATTTATCTTCTGACCCAGATTCGAAGCTCGTATGCGAACGAATTCCTCAAGCCGACTGCAAAGTCTTTCTCCCGATTTGGAACAGATCAGACAGCCATCTGCCTAAAAAAAGGAAAACATCACCAAAGAGAAGAAAGGAAAAAAAGGCACTTAGCACATCTGGTGCTAACCCTTCCACACCCTCAAAACCGAAGGGTAAAAAACGTAAAGTTGCAGAACAGCCTCTCTCTCCCATCGAAGAGGGAGAAAATAAAGAAAACTCATCGAAGAAAAAGAAAATATCTTCCGATATCTTCGGAAAGAAGAAGAAACAAAGAAAAATCACTTCGTATCAATTGATTGACGACCATGAAGACGGTGCTGATGAAAACCAACAACAACAACACCCCCCAAATCCTCGAACCGAAGATCATTCCACACAAGACAATCCTGTGATTGTCATCGATGACGTTTCTCCTACCGTTTATCATCGTCCCACAAGTTTCGACCCAGATATGTTCATCAATTTTGAAAACACAAAAGCACTTGCTGGCGAAGAGGATCATACCATTCAAGTCATTCAGAATCACATGCTTGATTTTGCGAGGCATACTCCATAGAAATATCTTCCAAAACCGACTCGTTCCTTCGAACCTGTTACATCTCTGGATATGATTGAAAATCCTAATACCTCGGAATATCGCAGACCTCCTCCAAATCCTGCAATTGCTATCGCTCTTCAACCATTTTCCGGTCTTAATGTTGTTGAAAAAACTCTTGCCTCTCAAATTGAAGCCTCTCAAGACCATCTCAAACAGCTGGCCAAGGATATGATTTACTATAATGAAGCTTATGAGTCTGAAAAGAAATTCAGAGAGACCTTGCACAACAAAGTATCCGACCAGTTTTATACCTATAAAATAGCTAGATCCGACCAGTCTTTGTACAAAGGATCATCTTCGAATCAAGCATATGGTCGACACAGAACTGCTGACAAAGTCTCATGAAGACAAAATAAAGAAACTCAAAACCGAGCATGTTGCTGAATTGAACATTGAAAGGTCCAACTCTACCACACTTCCAAATTCTCTAACTCTTTGTGAAGCAAAAAAGAAAGAGTTGTCCGATGAGATAGAGAAATTGAAGAAGAATTTCGAAGCAGAAAAAGCTCCTACTGTAACCACTGCCGAAGCTGAACTTTCAAAAATATGCAAACAACTATTCAGGTCGGAAAAGAAGATGAAACTATCCTTCTCCTCCGAGAACTCCATGCTGCTTATCCAAAAATCAAGCTCACAAATTTTTGGAACGACATTCCCGAATAAAAACGTCCAAGTGAGGTATTCGGCCCTGTTCCCAGCTCATCATCTTCAGAGGACGAATCGTCCGAAGAAGAAGAATCTTCTAACTATCTACTCTTTTAGTTTAGTTTTTTTGTCCTTGTCTAATCAGAATATCTCTTTTTGTATTGTAACAACTCGATCTGAATGACAAAGTGTTCTTCCTTTTTATGTTGTTGTTCTCTATACTATTCGATGCTAAATACCAAATAAATGCAAAATCTTAAAAAATAACAAGTATTGTCTTCTTCGAAAAGATATGAATGTGTTGTTAAGCTTGATTAGCTCAGCAAAATTCTCAGTGAGTTTTAAAACATTCACTTCAAAATTCCAAATGTAAAATGGTTGTAAAACATGGTTTTCTCTTCGAAAAGTGTTATAAACACTTCAGAATATAATTCCCTTAACTAATCTCAAAGGTGATCAATCTTTGATGATTTGTTAAGATGGTATCCAAATAAATGTAAAATAACCATTGGCAAAAAACAATCTTTATTGATAAATTTAGATATGTACAAGTACATGACGCCTCATTAAAACCTTCTTGGGCCAACGGGGTAGGAAAGAGTGCGCCATTAAAAACAAAAATTCCAAAGTATAAACACATGTCTACTCCTAATAAAGCTTCAAATGTTGAATATTCCATGGATGTTGTAACATCCTCCCCTCGAAATCACAAAGACGATAAGACCCATGCTTAACTCTTTCAACAACTGTATAAGGCCCTTCCCAGTTCGGAGCCATTTTTCCGAGGCTCTTTTCCTTTGTGTGCAGAAAAACGTTTTGCAATACTTTATCACCTTCTTTAAATTCTCTTCTTTTCAGCTTCGAATCATATCTACTTCTCATAAGGGTTTGATAATGTATGGTATTCAAATAAGCTCGAATCCTTTTTTCTTCAATCAAATCCACATTTGCCCTTCGAATTTCATCATTAAATCTTTCAGAATATTGAGATATTCTAAAAGATGACATCGTAGATTCAATAGGGCTAACTGCATCCATACCATATGACAATTCAAAAGGAGTCTCTTTTGTAGCCTCTCTTTGAGTTGTTCGATAAGCCCAAAACACCTCTTGTAAATATTTTGGCCATTTTCCTACTGCCCCCGATAGATTCTTCTTCAAGCCATCTAAAAATTTTCTATTTGTTACTTCCACTTGTCCATTAGCTTGAGGATGAAAGGGCGTCGAAAAATATTTCGGAATCCCTTTCAAAGTACAGAATGCAGCCATTTCCTTATTATTAAATTGAGGGTCATTATCTGCTGCAATTTTCCGAGGAACCACAAAACGATAACAAATATTATTCACAATAAGTTTGATGACATCTTTTGCTTTTGTGCCTGATAACGGTTCTACTTCTGCTCACTTCGTAAAATAATCCACCGCCACAATTATCATTTTCCTTCCCCTAGAGGCCATCAACAAAGGTTCTACCAAATCAATTTCCCATCTATCAAATGGTATCGCCTCAGATATAGACATAAACGAAACTGGTGGTCTGTGAATAGCATTAGCAAATCTTTGACAAGTATCACAACCTCAGACTAAATTCTTAGCATCGTTCATGATTGTAGGCCAGTAAAATCCTGCAAGTAAAACTCTCCGAGATAAAGCTTTAAACCACAATGAGCTGACCCTTCTCCATCATGCAACTCTGATAATACTTCTTGTGATTCTTGTTTGCCAAAACATTGTAGCAATGGTCTGCTTAATGCCTTTTTATATAAAATTCCATCCAGAACTATATATCCAAAGGCTTTACCCCTTAACTTTTTAGCCAATTGAGAATCCTCTGGCAGTAATCTCTAGGTCAAAATATTAAGAATATCTGATCGCCAATCGCGTCGGCTTTCATCAGTGGCGAAAAATTCTTCTATAATTTCACATTGGCCAGGTTGAGCAACAATTGAAGGATTATCTTGTAGCAAAATCCAAAGATATTCTTCCTTGTAAGCAACATTTGCTAAAGAGTCAGCTACCATGTTACTTCCTCGCCCGATATATTCCACAACCACATTGTCAAACAGAAGCATTAAATTCTGAAGCTCCCGAAGATATAAAATCAAACGATCTTTCCTTGCTTCGGAAAACCTAGATACTTGATTTGCCAATAACTGAGAATCCGTTTCCAAATATACTGAAGTCGCCCCACAAATTTTTGCCAATCTCAAACCTGCCAAAGCAGCTTCGTACTCAGCTTTATTGTTTGAAGCATGAAAACCGAATTTAATTGATTGAACCATTGTTTCCCCCGTCAGAGATATCAATTGAACTCCAGCACTACATCCTGAAATACCGGAACCTCCATCTGTTCGAACAACACACCTGAAATCTATATGCAAAGATTTTGTGCTTTCTTCCTCATCCGATCTACTTGAGTGGAACAAAAAAAAAATCAGGCAATGCTTGTGCCTTGATTTTTGTTCGAGGTGTAAATAAAATATCATAGCCTCCCAACTTCACTGACCATTTAGTCATCCTACCCGAAATATCAGGTCGTTGCAATACATTTTTTAAGGGGAATGATGTTTGGATTTCTATAGTATGAGCTTGAAAATATGGACGCATCTTCCTAGCAGCAATCACCAATGCTAAAGCCAGCTTTTCTAACTTCATATACCTTTTTTCCGCTGCCACCAGACTTTTACTGACGTAATACACCGACTTCAGAATTCCTGAATCTTCACTAATTAACACTGCATTGAGTGCAAAATCCGATACGGCGATGTACAAGAATAATTTCACCCTATTTCGAGGCTTTGTTAATATTTCTGGTGATGACAACAAATTTTTAATGCTTGTGAACGCTGCTTCGCATTCCGACGTCCATTCGAACCTGTTAGGTCCTCGTAACACTTGAAAGAAATGAAATATTTTATCAGAAAATCGTGAAATAAATCGACTAAGTGCTACTAACTTTCCTGTCAATATTTGTACTTCTTTAATTGATCGAGGTGAATTCATTGTTATCAAAGCCTTTAATTGTTCTGGGTCGGCTTTTATTCCTTTTTAACTAATAATAAAACCCAATAACTTCCCCGATCGAACTCCGAAGGTACATTTTTCTGAATTTAACTTTAACTTGATTGCTCTTAGATTCAAAAAAGCTTCATCTAGATCATCAAGATAAGTAATACACCATATCATCGATATATATCTCCATATTGCTTCCAATCTGTGTAGCAAAAGCTTTATTCATTAATCTCTGATAAGTAGACCCAACATTCTTCAATCCAAAGGGCATCACCCTGTAACAATGGAGGCCCCTATCAGTTATAAAATTCGTGCATTCTTGATCATTCGGATCCATCTGGATCTGATTATACCCTGCGAAATCATCCATGAAAGTCAAAATTTTATTGCCCGAAGTTGAATCGATCAACTGGTCAATTCTAGGAACATGAAATGGATCTATGGGGCAAACTCTATTCAAATCTGTAAAATCCACACATATCCTCCATTTCCCATTCTTTTTTTAACCACTACCGGATTCGCGGTCCACAAAGTATATTGAGATTCCCTTATGTGTCCGACCTTAGACAACCGATCCACTTCTGCCACAATTGCTTTCGCTTTTTCCGATGAAAATTCTCTTCTTTTTTGAATCACTGGTTTGACCTTCGGATCTATGGCCAAGCTATGCCGGATTACTTCGATAGGTACTCTTGTTATATCTTCCGTCTTCCAAGCAAAGACATCCAAATTATGAGCCAAAAAATTAAGCAGTTGTTGACGTAGATTAGGGGTCAATAAAGTTCCAATCCGAAGCACTTTTCCTTCTGAAAAAGTAAACTCCTCTATTTCTTCACTCACTGTTAAACACCCCAGAGTTTCCCTCGGATCGTCAACCCTTTCTTCCAACTCCGAGAGAACCTCTTCTAACTGTTGTTCTCGCATCAAATCTCCACTGCTGGATCCTCGGACCCAAAGCGCAGTGGTATAGCATTCTCTGAAAACCTTTTGATTGCCCCGAACCATTCCAACTCTGTCTCCAACCACATACTGAAAACATTGATGAAATGTTGAAACCACCCCATACATTCTTGAAAGCCATAATCTTCCAAAAATAGCATTATAATTGTGAGACAGCCCACCACCACAAAAAGTACTTGAACCTTAGCTTTCCCCAAACTAACTTCTCCCTCAAATTCGCCAACAACACGAGCTGTTACACCCGTAAATCCAATAATTTTGCGATCCGATTGAGTAATCTGAGAAGGGTTTGGGATCCTATCATAGGTGGACTTAAAAAGAACATTGGCAGAACTGCCAGTGTCAATCAGCACACGTCGAATTTCAACGGCAGCCACCTCAGCTCCAATCACCACAGCATCCTCATGTGGTCGTGTAGTCCCTCTCAAATCATCTTCATCAAACAAAATGAAGGGAATGTCTTTCTTTCCATACAAATACGTTGACATCCTCCCTTCAATTTGAGTTGACAAGTTGACAACATGCCTTTTCCTTGCTAACGACTCAAAAAACTTGCACAATTCCCGAACACGTCCCTTTTCTACAGAAAAATCCTCAACATGTTCCTCCACTGCCATCAAAAGCAACATGTTCGGATCTTTTTCAACATATTCATTAGAAGCATCGAATGACTCAACCTGTGAATCCATAATTATCAAATTCTCATCTGGCTGTGCAGCCTTCGAAGTTGATGCACTTCCATGTGACTTCACGTAAGTCAAGAGCTTCCCATTCTCAATCAAATACTGGATTTCTTTTTTTTGAAGCATTACAATCATTTGTATCATGCCCAATATCATCATGATACCTACAAAATTTATTATTCTTTTCTTTCTTCGGTCGGCTGATGGGAGCTGGTTTCCTAAAATTCACAGAATTCTTAGTTTTATCCGAAATAACAGAAACACTCTCTGTCAAATCAGCATAGTACTCTGGCTTAACCCACGTATTCGGCCTATGCCTGTTTTAATTGTTGGATGTAGTGTGGTTCAAATATCCACCACTCCGAGGAGGCAAATTTTTGTTCTTCTGCCTTGATTGCTGATTATTCCCATTAGCATTATTATTTCCATTCGAGGGTTGCCCCTGATTATTGGCTGCCTGTCTCGAATTCTTCGAAGTATTAACTGGTACACCTTAGACTCTGCTAGACTCTTCAACCTTAATTTGATCCTCGACTTGAGCAATCAACGCTCTAAAAGTCAAAGCCCTTCTCTTTGCCTCTCATTAGCCATATCCCCTGACAACAAATCCTGGTGAAAAGCGGCCATTGCCACAATTTCTTCACAATTATCCAAACTTTCTTTGGTTAACACAATCCTCTTAGTATAGTCTTTCAATTTCTCTCATGGTGACTGCTTGCACTGGATAATTGTATCACCATTAGCTCTCATATCCTTGCTTCCAACAAACTACCTTCGGAAAGCAGTATAAAAATCCTTGAAATTTGAAATGGACCTCCTCGGAATCCTGTTGTACCACTTGAGAGCTGTTCCTTTAAACGTTTGAGAAAAAGCACGATACACAAGCCGATCGTCGTCCTCGAAATTCATCATATAATTTTTGAACTGTTCGATGTGATCATCGGGATCTTGCATCCCATCGAACTTTTTAACCTTCGAAATATCAAAACGCTTCAGAAGCGTTATAGGGAGAATTTCATCTGTTAATGGAGAGTTCCTCCAATCAACGCTTTGAACAAATTGATCATCGATCCCCATTGTAACATACAAATTCATGTCGGTTTCAGCATATCGATTCGAAGGATTCTCCTTCATGTCAAGTTGATCGAGGAGCATTCTTAGACTTGCTCTCCTTTTTATACCTCCTTGAATAATCTCTTTCTGATTCTCCCTTTGAAGAACCTTTATGCCTTTTAAATCATGAAGCTGAGATTTCTACTTCCTCATTAGTGGAGGTTATCAATTTTTTTCTTATCTTTCTTATCCTTTCGAGACAAATATTTCTCTTTAGGAGACACAAATCGTGCTTTTATATGGTCGGACTTAGCATGTCTTTTATCGAAAGATCGATCTGACTGACCTTCCATATCGGTCTTTTCCAATTCTTGCCTAACCTCAGATCTGATTCTAGCAGAAAGTATTTCTTGCTCCCTTCGCTTATATTTTTCATTCAACGCATTGATTTTATCAAGAAGTTGATTCATTCTTGTCTCAACATCAGATCGAACTTGGACCATAGATGATCCATCAGTTATATTCCCATCAGTCCCATTCTTTTGCAAATCATCTCTCACCGTTTCTAACGCTGATTGAAGCGTGGGATTATTATTTTCAGGATTCATCTTATGAATTTTAGTCAAAGAATACCACTAAATAGTACCACTTTCGAACATAATAAGGTACTGATTTTTCTTGCTCAGTCCCCAGTGAATTCGCCAATTTGATAAGGTTTTGATCTGCTAAGGTAAATTGCTAAAGAGAAATTCTAGAGAGAGAAAGTTCTTCAGAGTTTTTAGAGAGAGAAAACACAAGTACAAATGAGTTTCAAGTAAAAAGTGTTCAAACCCTTTATTAGAACAGTCTGGTCCTTTATATAGAGGAGCCAAGACTTACTCGAATAAGTGAATCTGTTACAAAAATGGATTAATTGCTATTTAGTCCTTACAAATTATGCAAAGTCATAATAGCTTCCTAAAACTTACATCATTCACAAATTAAAGATAAAATTTAAACTAATTACAATAAAGTCCCTGAATTTACATTGTTTACAAATTAATTCTTAAAAACCCATTTCCATATCAAGGTCTACCAAAGGAGTTCTAGGTAGAAATAGTCAACACATCTTCTTACTTGATTAACTGAGATCCGTCGATTCCTATAGATCACATAATACCCGATGAGGTATGGAATATAAAAGATGTAACATTATCACATTCTAAGAGTTTTGGACTGTGCAACATATGTTCATATAAATGATCAAGGCAGGAACAATCTTGATCCCAAATCTAAGAAATGTACCATGATCGGTTATGGAGAAGATGATTTTGGATATCGTGTTTGAGATGAGGAAAACATGAAGATGATCTGAAGTAGAGACGTGATCTTTAATGAAACAATGATGTACAAGGAGCGGCATTCAATCGAAACAAATAACTCGAAGTTGTATGGGTCAGTGTTTGCCACATGCCAAGGATTTTTCAGACATACATGAAACAGAGTTGATCGCATCAAGTACTCAACTAGAAGATTCAGTTGGACAGAGCGATATAAAAAAGATAACCATTTCACAACAAATTTACACTCCGTATTCGGTAGTGTCATCTCTTGTATTGAGAAGATCTTCATGACCTCAAGTACCTAACAGGCGATACTTAAACTATTAATGTCCTCAACTCGAATGTTATGATAAAGCTTGTCAGATCAGCAATGCTAGCAAGCGGGAGCTTGCCATAAACAATGAGATGAAGTCTCTAATGTCAAACTATGCATGAGAACTGGTTGAGTTATCCATGTCAAGAAGGTACTTCAAATTGATGTACCAACTGAAAGACGAGCACGATGGCTCTAAGAGATACAAAGCCTGACTAGTTGTCGAAGGATTCCAACAAAAAGAAGAAGTTGACTGTACCAAGATTTTTGCTCCAATAATGAAACTGAATACTATTTTATTAGTATTGAGTATTTTTACCATTAAATACCTTTATATTGAATAGTTAGGTGTGAAGACTACATTTGTTCACGGATACTTGGATGAGGAGATATACAATGGGAGTGGTGAGTAGGTTTATGTCAAATTCAGGAAATTTCATTGGAAGGTGTAAAGTGGATTTTGAGGTGCCTACTAGACACCACAAGAAAGTGTTTGTACTTTAGTAAGAGTGACTAAAGGTACAAAGTTACGTAGATGCAGATTTTGGAATTAAAGTCGATCATCGGAAAAGCACTACCGGTTATATTCACTGTTGGAACTACAAGTGTTAGTTGGATATCAAAGTTACAAAACATTGTCACTCTATCTACTACAAAGGCAGAGTATATACGAATGAACGAATCCACTTTAGATTAGATATGACAACAAGGTCTGTTAACCGAGATAAGATGTAAACAAAAAAACGATGTTATGTACAGTGATAGTCAGAGTGAAATTCATTTGGCGAATAATTTAACATTTCATTCTAGAACCAAACATACCGGTCTTCATTATTGATCAGATCGGATATCTACGGGGGTATACTAAAGTAATTCTGTTTTTATCCAGAGGGGCATAATGAAAAAACTCAAGTGAACATATGACTCAACTGTTTGCCTAGCACCTCAGTTTTTGGGCTTGGGGGCTCATATGATTTACCAAAAAATAAGATCCGGCACGCATGACCCATGGGTCATAGAAAACATATAAATACCCCAACCAACAACATTAAAGGCATTGGAATTTTTAAAAAATATTAAATACATGATACACCTCATTTCTCTCACTACTATCTACAAAAATACTTAATATTAACATGTTAAAAGATCTTCCCTCTTTTACCCATGAAGTAGAATTTTACATCACCAAATTGGCGACCACAGTGGGAGATAAAGGTACCTGAATAGCTCTATTCAAAACCTTACTCGTGATTTGAAGTTCTGAAATCTTTGAGATATGGATCTCAATACACAAGAAGTGATACGTCGTGAAAATAAAGTAATAAGATACGAGAATAAAAATGTTATTATGTCTTATGTCAATCACAACACGGACAAAAGACCATTCATGCAAGATGAGCGTGATCAGTTGAGAGCTGAGATTGAAGATGTAAGATCCCAAAGACAAGCTGAAAGGACATTGAAAGAAAAATATGACGCGGGAGGTATATCGACAGATGAGCCTGGTGATAATAACAAGAAATAGGAAAATGATGAGTCCCCAAAGGCTCATATTAACTCTAAAAATGTGTATCGGGCTAAACAAGTAATGGGTGCATCAGATTCTTCGGATAGTTCAAAAACTTCTTCTGACTTTGATGGGTCTTCTTCATCTAGTAGCGATAGGGCCGTCATAAAAAGAAAATAAAGTTAACCAAGAAACACTTGAGGAAAAGGGACAGGAAGAGCAAGATGAAAAAGTATAACTATAAAAAAAATGGTCGGAAGATCACGTTATTGATCATCTACTGAGTGATCAATTTGCTACTGAGTCCGAACCAGGTATATTATTCACTCCTGATGAAGATATAGTATTTAGTCGTACCCATAATTGGAAGCAATCACCTTTGTCCTAAAAAATATACTCTCAGAACATCTGCCCATGCGCTTTAACAGCTCCAAAATGGAGAAGTATGATGGAATTAAAGACCTTGATAACCACCTTGATCAGTTCAAAACATTTATGACGAACTTAGATGATGATGATAAACATTTGTGTCGTGCTTTCTCACAAAATTTTGAAGGGATAAATAGGCAAGTTAACACTTAATCTCAATTTAATAAGAATATAACAAGATCAGTATCTCCAAATGGCCCATGACAAAGTATGGGTGCATCAAAACAAGAAGATGTTATGGTCATTATCAGAAAGGTTTGATGTGGATTCAGAGTATCTAGACCCTTATCCAGATCAGAATCAAGTTCGGATGATAGTGGAAAAGACTTCAACAGTATCTAATATATGTAACTTCTTTGAATACTTGACCATTTTTGGGGGAGATACTATGACTGCACCTTTGAGCTGCTCGAGAAAAAAACATATAAATAGCCTAACAACCGAGTTAGAAGGAAACATTTTTACACACATTTATCAAATCCATGCTTCGTTCATTGTTTTTTAAGAAGATGACTTTAGGGATATTGTAGGTCCACATGCAGATGTTGTGGTAATAGGGGCATCCACCGGATAGATTAGCTAGTGGACTCTATATTTGGGAACAAGTATGGATGTTTTTTCTGGCTATAAGTATATACAGATTAATCCTATTGATCAAGATCATACTACCTTAAGAACGAATAGGGGGCTCCATTGTTATAAGGTAATGCTATTTGGGTTGAAGAATGCTAGAGCTACTTATCAACGATTGGTGAATAAGGAATTTTCCAATCAGATCGGTACGAATATAGAAGTTTACATTGATGACATGATGGTAACAATCCCTAAGGAGGAAGATCATATATTCAATATCCAAGAAACTTTCTCTAACATGGAAGCCATCAACTTGAAGTTAAATCCAAAGAAATGTACCTTCAGAGTCTGATCTGTAAATTTATGGGGTACATTATAAGTGAGAAAGGGATTCAGGCTGATCCGGATAAGTTAAATGCTTTATTAGCTATGTATCCACCTCAAAATACTAAAAAAGTCCAGATATTAACCGGAAGATTAGTTGCGTTGAATCGTTAATGTGCTTAATTTTCCAAGTTCTAAGGAATGCTAAAGACTTTAAATGGTCTCGTTAATGTGATCAACCTTTCTTTGAAATCAAGAAGCACTTATCTTCACCCAAGACGTTATTTAAACCTATTCAATGATAGAGGCTTTATATGTATCTCGCAGTATCACAATATGGAGTGAGCGCCGTTTTGGTACGAGAAACGGATAATTATCCCCACCCAGTTTACTATATAAGAAAGAGTTTGTTGGAAGCTGAGAAAAGATACTTAAAATTGGAAAAATTAGCCTTAGCGTTAGTGATAGCAACTAGAAAATGTGACTTTACTTTCAAGCACACTCTATCACAGTTCAGACTTCTTTTCTCATGGAAAATGTGCTACAAAAGGATGATATATCAGGGAGGATAATTAAATGGTCAGTTGAGCCTGTATACTATATTATTGACTTTGCACCTCAGACTGCAATAAAAGCTGAAGATGTGGCTGATTGTTTAGTGGAATTTCATTCTAAGAGGCCTCGTGAAGAAGCTTAAGTCAGTAAGTTTAAAAAGGAATGGGTGATCCGAACTGATGGTAGATCTAGTACAATGGGGGTGTGGATCTAGGATTTGCTTAACCTCTCCTTATGGTGATACCATATACCAGGCTATATTTTTTGGTTTTAGAGCATCCAACAATGAGTCGGAATATGAAGCTGCCATAGCTGGTTTAAGGTTAGCTCAAATATGTGGGGCTAAAAGAGTCAGATTGATAAGTGATTTGTAATTTCTCATTCATCAGGCTCAAGGGCAATCTGAAACCAGGAAAGATCACTTGGTAAAATATTTACAAGTGCTAAATAAAGTAACCATTGGTTTTAAATACGTCAGATATGAGCATATTCCTAGATAAGAGAACTCTATGTCAGACTCTTTAGCCACTATAGCATATTCTGAAGTATACCCTTGGATCATTATGCAAAAATTTCCCTCTATTAATGCAACCACATGGAATGAAGGAAAAGTAGGAGAAATCATGCACTTATCCGATGTGCTCTCTAAAGATTGGAGGAATGAAATCCAAGAATTTAGTACTAATAGAGCTCCTACCTTCAGATACGGCTTTGGCCAAGAAAGTGAAATATAAAGCTCGTGGTTTCCTAGTTCTAAAGGGGTTTTTTTATAAAAAAAATATATTTCAGCATACCTCTATTACGTTGCCTCAGATTCAATGAGTCTCAGAGTATTCTATTAGAGTTGCATGATGGAAAAAGATCAGCGCATTATGGCTATAAAGTGTTGACTCGAAGAGTCTTACTAGCATGATATTATTGGCCTACAAATATGGTAAATGCTAAAGATTTAGTGAAAAGATGTGATCCCTATCAAAGATATGGAAATGCAATTCATGTCCCAGCGATCCCCATGAAATCAATATATGAGCCTATACCTTTTGATAAATGGGGACTTAATCTAGTTGGACCTCTTCCGATTTCTTTGTGGGAGGTTTTGTACTATAATCGTAGCAATAGATTACTTCTCTAAATGTGTAGAAGTTGTACCTTTTTCTGGAACAACATCTAAAGCAGTCATTAAATTTATTCTCTCTAACATATGTTGTTGGTTTGGTATTCCTAAACGCATCACCACATACAATAATCCTCAGTTTAATAACAAAGACATAGATGCATTTTGTGCTTCGGGAGGAATTCAACACTGTTTTTCTTCTCATTTTCATCCACAAGCCAATGGACAAGTTGAAATGGCGAATCATAAAATTATCCCAGGATTAAAAAGGAATTTAGAAAGAGCTGTTGGAAAATAGTCGAGGTACTTACAAGAAGTATATGGGCCTACCGAACCACTCTTCATACAACCACACAAGAGTCTCCATTTTCTCTAGTTTATGGGATGGATGTGATCATCCCAATAGAAGATAATTTTCCTTCCTTCAGACTTCAAAATTATTCCGAAAGAGAGAATGAGATAGCTATGAGGGCTCAGTTGGATTTGGTTGAATGAAATTATATTTAAGGACTACACATTATCAAGGCTTGATGAGGAGCAGGTTTTCTTCTAAGTGAAAAGAAGAGATTTTCAAGTTGGAGATAAAGTGTTGAAAAAAGTGTTGAGAAAAGTGTTCTTGCACACTAAGGAGAAGCAGTTCGGAAAGCTGGCTTCAAATTAGGAAGGACCATACATTTTATGTGAAATAATTAAGCAAGTAACATACAAACTCTAGAACAAAGAAGACAACATGTTGAAGCATCCTTGGAATGAAGAGCATCTCAGGTTATACTTAGAATAAACTCATCTTGTGAATATTTACTTTGTTTTAATTTAATGTAAATATATGGGGGCATACTCTTTCCTACCCTGGTGGGGCGGGGAGGTTTTAATGAAGTATCCAAAACTCAATCAATATACTATCCTTTGTATTTTTTAAAGAAATTGTTTTAACGGTGATTGAAAGGATTAAAAACTTATTAAACATCGGAAGATTAAAGATTTATTAAACATCGGAAGGATTAAAGACTGATTAAACACCTCATGGATTAAATACTTATTAAACACTTGATAGATTAAATATTTATTAAATAGTTACTACCTTCAAATGGATCTTTGAATGTATCAGGTAAATTCAAGAATAATTAAGTGTTTAATTCCTTTAAAGAAAATAGTTTTTAATGCTTTGATCGGATTCGATATATACATATGGTTTCATCATGTTCAAATACGATCAGATATTAATGGAAGTATAAAAAGAACAACAAGGAAAAGTACAAAGTGAATGAAAGTAAAGATGGCGTGAAATACAAATAGGTTCATAAAAAAGAATCTGATCCACATTACAAAAATGCCTTATAAACCACAAGGACTTGTACAAATAAAGTTTCTAAAAAATAAGATATGAAAACAACAAAATACATTGCATACTCTAAGTACTTTGATCTGAAATACCAATATAGCAAAAACAGTTATCCTTAGTGCTTGTTTTTTTTAGTTTTCTTTTTAGCACTGCCTTCTTCTTTCTCCTCTTTGTCAGCACCTGAACCCTCCTCAACTTCGTTATTAGATTCGAATTTATCCGAGGAGATGTTGAGTTTATCACTTTATGCCATAGTATGAAAGGGAATTTCTTTATAAGGAACAAAACCCCATAGCTTCCCAAGAGACCGTTCGAGAAACGTTTCATGGAACAATAGGACCATGTCCGACTTAACATAATTTTCCCTCTGATCCATAGATTTCAACACCCCCTCACCATACTCATTCTTCGTAGAGACTATGTCTTGGGCTTTTGTTTCGTTCAAAAGAGTAATCTCATAAGCCCTTTTCTTGAGAAGATCTTGTAATTCTTTATTCTCCTTGGATAATTGATCGTTAACAGTGTGAATTATTTCTGATTGAGGGAAATTTTGTGAAGTGTTTTGGGAATTTAATGTTTAATGTGAAATGTAGAGAGATAATTAAGGTGTGTACTAGTATTAAATTCTGATAATTCTTATTAATGAAAGTGGTTGGGGTATTTATACTTAATTAACAACCCATGGGCCTTTCATGTCAGGTTGTGGGCGTGGGTTAAGTTTAAGAACCCATTAGACCAAGATATGAAAAGACCATCACCTAGCTGAGTCATGTTCCACTGATTTATCCAGTTTGGTAGGGCTTGGTATTGGTTTTATCCAAACATCCCTCGGATAGATGTGATTAGTAATGTCAAAATTATCCAACCTTATTAGTAGCCCCTTTAGGTCTTATAAAGAACCTTTGGAAGAGCTAACTCGATAAAATAAAACTCGATGTATGTTCGAAGTGATCCTCCAATCAGTTTTTTTATATCCAAACTGAAGAGAATAACCTTATTGTTAAAAAGTCCAAGAGCCATTTTTTTGATGTGGGACACGTGTCAAGTTGTCGTTCGACCTCTCCGCCATTTTTTCTCCTAGATTCTTGTACCTACTTGGCTAAAAAGTTACTTAGGGTGTAACCCTCATACTTTATATCCCTTAGTCATTACTTTGATCGGTTTGTCTTCTCTTAGGTAATTCCCACATTTTTATTGTTATATAAATTCATTTTACTGTTCTATTGTTTCTAAGAACACAAAAATTTATAGAGAGATGCATTGGTAAAAGGAAGTTGACTAAATTTATTTGATTTGGAGAAAGCAAGAAAAGTTGCAAGAGACGCAAAAATTGCAGCTGGTCTCCCTATCTCTCCTAACGAAGAAATCGATCAAAAAAAATACACAGACCAAGGTTCATCGTCATCGAAGATACCAAATGTCAGAAAACTATCTTTTGTCCCAACCCTATCCTCTTTATTCAGGGTCTTCTGTTGAAGAATCCCAAAGCCCCTTACGTTCGGATGCTGAGAAGTCTACTGAGAAAAACGCCCATCGCCGAATAACTCGTCAATCCAAAACTAAAAGTACTCGCAGTTCTTTTAAAGCGGCTAGTTTGGAGACGATAAAGCCCATGGCAGAAACTAAGCCAGCCGAATAGCAGTGAAGCGTAATGGAAGAAACCATAGAGGATAACATAGAAGATAATCAGGTACTTTCACCTGATAAAATTATGTTTGAGCCAACTGAGTCTGAATGCATGGTACACTTTGTTGGCTGGAATAATGGCATCAAGGTTATCAAATATCCCACTACACATGGAGCAATTCGCTGCTGTGGCGAGTTTATGCAAGAACCACCACATCCCCTTTTACCAATACAATATGAGGAACAATTATAAGGTGGTAAATCACTTGTTGGAGTCCGAAAAACCATAGAGGACCCGATTCCTGTTTATCAGCGGAGCTTGGGAGAATGGGAAAAAGATAAAAGCTGATACTAATCTAAGTCAACTGACCAGTCGCTGGAAGAGTATATATAACCTTTATTTATGTTTCCCTTATTTTTTAAATACTGTGTTGTCATTCCAAACTGACTTGTGTTTCCTTTTAGTTTTTTCAAAGAATTTTTCAGAGCATTTAGAGGCTGGCGAAAGCACCTGTGCTAAGCTGAATGCATGGACATCAGAGAAATGAGAGAACGGTTTCCACAATTGCTTTACTTGAGGGAACTTCGTAACGTCTCACTTGGAGAACACTTTAGGAAATATAGACCTCACTTGGAAAAAACTTTAGGAAATATAGACCTCACTTGGAAAAAACTAAACACTCCTCCTTCCGCAAACGTCATCCTGAAGAGAACTGAAGCTAAGGATGCCAAATTTATCTGTTTTCCAGGGTCAAAGCTCCTAAACACCTTGACAAGATGAAGAACAAGAAAAAGAAGAAAACCACAGCAGACCCATCTATGCAAGTCACCAAAACGGTCAGTTCAGAAAATCAAGGAGGAATCAACGCTGCTTTATTAGAGGAGTTGAAGTTACAGTAAAAAAGGATAGTGGATCGGATGATCTACCTCAGATCACAAGGAAGGATAAACGGTGCAAGGCAAGTAGTGATGAGAAAGTTGCAAAGAAAAAGGCTAGGCATAGATAATTCTGCATCCTTCTGAACTTCCTCCTCTTATTCCTACTGATCCTACTTTACATGAAGAAATTCCATCTAACATTCACTCGAAACAGGAAGCTGTTGAATGTGATGTCAATTTAGATGCGTTTCAGAACATTAATATGTATTTTAGTGATCTGGAGAAGGATGATTCTTCGGGGCCTTATCGTCCTTCTAATTCGGCCAACGTTGTAACTCATAATGGTGAGACATATGTGATATTGAGCGAACAAGACACTCTAATTAATTCCATCTTAGGTTACATCCGTCCGGTAGCTGACCTGGAAAGGCAAGTGAGGGAACAAATAACTACCATAACTTCCATGACTACAGAAAACTAGGGCTTGACGAATAGTCTCTCTACCGCTCAACAAAGTATGTAATCCTTGAAGAAAGAAAAAATATATTTAGCTGCCAAACTGTGTAAGTCAAAAGTTGCTCAGAAAGATCTACAGAGCAAGTATTCCGGACTGGAAACTTCTTCCTCCGAAGAGATCAAAACTTTGAAGGAGAAACTAAAAGCTAGAGATAGTGCTGTCAAGACTTAATCCGAAGAAAAAGTTAACGTGGAGAATCTTCGTAAGAAGAAGACAGAGGAGAATAGAGAAGCATGCTTCTGGAGTGGTGGACCCTTTGGAGAAAAAATATGATCGGATTAAGTCCGACATGGTCTTGCTATTCCACAAGACTTTCCTAAGAGGACCCTTGGTCTTTTTTGGAAATTTTTGGAATATGACGACCTTTCTTTTAATACAATGGCTAATGATGACAAGCATAACCACGCAAGTGGAGAAGACTCCGAAGATAATGAAGGAACTGGTAAGAGTTCAAGTGTTGAACTCAAAAGTCCCAAGACAGATGGTAGTGAAGATACCTAAGGGAAAAATCCCTAAGGTTTTGTTGTTATTTTGTGTTTTAAAACTAAAGTTCTTGGATGGCCAAAGAATTTGTTTCATTTTTTGAATTTCTATCTTATGAACTGAAGTCCTTGAAGGGTCAAGGCATTTGTGAACTATGGTCTGGGTAATTTTTCGATCAAGCTTTCATATCATATGTTTCTTTGTACGAATCTTGTTTGTCTCTTCATAGCTAATGTTTAAATAACTTTCAATATTTTTAATTTGTTAAATAAGAATTAAATAGATCCAATCACAAATGTTAAATGAATGTGATCAAATGTTTAACGAATCCAATCAACTCAAATACTTCATTTGAGAGTCGGGGTATTTAATAAGTATTTAATATCTGAGCACCTTACACTTATGGTTAAGTCAAGAGGAACTTTGCACAAAACCTTTGAAGAAGGCATAAGATATTATTGAAAAACTTTGACACCTCGTTAAAACCTCCCTGCACCACCAGGGTAGGAAAGAGTATGCCCCCCTAATATTTACATTGAAATTCAAAAAGTAAAAATTTACAAGAGAGTTTTATTTAAAGTATAACCTGAGATGGTCAACATTCCATGACTTCTTTAGTGTTCTATCATCTTTGTCTTGAAGTCTGAATGTTCCTGGTTTGACTTTCTCACATGTCATATAAGGACCTTCCTAGTTCGGAGCCAGCTTGCCGAACTGTTTCTTCTTGGTGTGTAAAAAGACTTTTCTTAAAAAATTGTCCCCCAATTGAAAATCTCTTCTTTTAACTTTGGAGGAAAATATGCTCCTCATCACACTATGGTAGCGTGTTATTCTTAAATGCACTTTAACTCTTCTTTCTTCAATCAAATCCAACTGATTCCTAACTACCATATAATTTGCCTGTTCGGAATACTTTTGGATTTTGTAAGATGGTAAAGTAGCTTCTATGGGTGTTATTGCATCCATTCCATAAACGAGGGCAAAAGGAGATTCTCGTATAACAACCCAATGGGTATTTCAATAAGGCTACAACACTTCTTGCAGATTGTTTGGCCACTTTCCAACAGCTCCCTCCATATTTTTCTTCAGCCCATACAAGATTGTCCGATTAGCAAATTCAACTTTCCCATTGGCTTGAGGGCGGAAAGGAGAATAGAAACAATGTTGAATTCCTCTAGAGGTGCAAAAATTTCCATGTCTTTATTATCAAATTATGGCCATTATCTGTGGTGATTTTTGGGGGAACCCAAACCTACAACATATATTAGATAAGATGGATTTAATAATTGCCTTAGAAGTGGTTCCAGCTAGGAGAGCTACCTCTATCCATTTCGAGAAATAGTCAATAGCAACTATGATCGTTCGACATCCACCGGATGCCATGGGAAGAGGTCCAACCAGATCCAACCCTCATCTATCAAAAGGTATCGGTTCGAATATGGACCCCATAGGAACTGCTGGCACATGAATTTCGTTTCCATATCTCTGGCAATGATCACACTTCTTTACCATATCCCTGACATCAGCCATTATGGTTGGCCAATAGTACCCTGATAATAAAACTCTTCTGGTTAGGGCTTTGTAGCCACAATGTGCAGAACCTTCCCCGTCATACAGTTCAAATAATAGAATTTGGGATTCTTCAAATCCTAAACAATGCAATAGGGGTCTGCTGAAAGATTTCTTGTAAAGCATTTCTCTTAATAACAGGAAACCACGAGCCTTATATTTAATTTTCTTAGCCATGGCTTTATCCGAAGGCAAAATCCCATCAGAAATAAACTGAAAAATATCATATCTCCAGTCCTTGGGTTGAATGACAAATATGCTCATACTTTCTTCATTCTCTTTACCTTTTTCTTGGCCCACTTGTATGGATGGACACTCTAACATTATTTTCCAAGGGTAAGATTCAGAATAAGCTATGGTTGCCAAAGAGTTTTCCACGGTATTCTCTGATCTAGGGATGTGTTCATAGTAGATACTCTTGAAGCTTGTAGCAACTTCTCTTAACACAAGTAAATAGCTTATCAATTTTTATTTATTTGCTTCTGAATTTTCTTGAGCATGGTGAATAAGTAGTTGGGAGTCACTCACTAATCAGACTCTTTGGCCCCCCATATAAGGGCTAGCTTAAGACCAGTTATAGTCGCTTCGTATTCAGATTCATTATTAGAAGCTCTGAGAACAAAACATATAGTCTGGTACATAGTATCACCATATGGAGAAGTTAAACAAATTCCAGCCCCATATCCTGTAATACTAGATCCATCATCGGTTCAGACTATCCTATCAACATGGAATTCTACCAAGAAATCGGCCACTGACTGGGTTTTAGTCTCCGTTCCGGGCGCAAAATCAATATCATAACCACCCAACTCAACTGACTACTTGGTCATTCTGCTTGACACATCAGCTTTCTGAAGAATATTTTTCAAGGGAAAATATGTTCGAATAACAATGGAATATGCTTGGAAGTATGGCCTCATTTTTCTTGCCGCAATTACCAAAGTCAAAGCCAACTTTTTTAACTTTAAATATCTTCTTTCAACATCTAACAGACTTTTACTTATATAATAAACCAGACGAGGTTAATTATCTACTTCTCATACTAGCAAAGCACTTATAGCATATTCTGATACAGCTAAGTATATGTAGAGATTTTCCCCCTGAACAAGTTTAAAGAGAGTCTTGGGTGAAGACAAATGTTTCTTGATTTTAAAAAATGCCTGATCACACTGTGGAGACCAATTAAAGTCTTTGGCATTCCTTAACACCTGGAAAAATTAAGCACATTTGTCTGATGATCTTGAAATAAACCTGTTCAACGCAGCCAATCGTCCGGTCAATATTTGAACTTTGTTGACGTTCCGAGGAGGATCCATAGTTAATAAAGCATTGAGCTGATCCGGATCAGGTTGAATTCCTTTTTCAATTATTATATAACCCAAGAAGTTTCCAGACCGGACCCCAAAAACACACTTTTCAGGGTTTAACTTCAAGTTCATAACCTCTAAGTTAGAAAACGTTTCTTGAAGGTCAGATATGTGTGCATCTTCTTCAAAGCTCTTCACAATCATATCATCTATATAAACTTTCATATTCCTGTCAATATGCCTAGCAAAGGATTTATTTACTAACCTTTGATAGGTGGCCCCATCATTTTTCAATCCGAACGACATCATTTTATAACAATGAAGACCTCTATCCGTAATAAAAATGGTGTGATTTTGATCCTTCAGATCCACTTGTATTTGGTTGTACCCTGAAAATTCATCCATGAAAGATAATAGTTTGTTCGCAGAAGTAGAATCCACTAATTGATCTATCTGAGGAACATGATAAAGATCCTTGGGACATGCCCTACTAAGATCAGTGAAGTCGATACAGATGCACCATTTTCCATTCTTTTTCTTGACCAGAACAGGGTTGGCAGTGCATAAAGGGTACTGAGACTCTTTTATGTGGCCTATTTTGGTCAGACGATCAACTTCTTAAACAATCACATCTGTTTTTTCTTTAGAGAAAGACCTTCTTCTTTGTACAACCGGTCCAACATCAGTTCCTACGAACAACTTGTGAAAAATTATATCAGTTGGCACTCCGGTAACATTATCATTGCACCATGCAAATACATGTAGATTATCCATTAAAAAAGATAATAACATGTGTTTAAAATGTGGTGCCAACTTTGTACAAATTTTAATACTTTTTCCCTCAGCTAGGGAATGAATTTCAACCTCCTCTACAAGTGTTATGACACTAGGAGCCTCCCTGAGATCATCAATTTTATTCTCATTGGTGCAAGGCTCTAATAGTTGTTAATCTTTGTTAATTTTGACTCTCTCTACAGACTTAGAGGCAAGAGCCATTGCATAACATTTCCTGGCTACCTTCTGACTGCTCCGGACAACATCTACTTGTCCCTGGACAACGTATATTAAACATTGATGGACCATAGAGGCTACAAAATGCATTTGAGAGAGCTAATAACTCCCAAATTTGCATTATAAGATGTTGGGAAATCCACCACAAAAAAAATACCCTCACCATTTTCTTAAACGGTCCTTTGCCCAGCAATACTCCCTCTTCGAATTCTCCAATCACATCTGTAGAACTCCCTGTGAAGCCCACAATGGTTCTGTTTCTCATATGTTTGTAAGAACTTAAAAATAAGTTGTTTGTCGAACTGCCTGTGTCAATCAGGATTCCACGTATATCATTTCCCATATTGATTCCCCTATCACCACGACGTCTTCATGAGGCCCTGCAATGTATCTTAGTTCATCCTCATCGAAAAATATGAAAGGATTTGGAGTTTGGTACAGTTTTGTGGACATTCTTCCATCCAATCGGGTGGTCAAACTGTAGACATGCCTCTTCTTTGAAGAACTAGAAGATGCAGCCACAGTGCCCCCCCCAAAGGTAGTTAAAGATTCAAAATATTTAATCAAACCAGATACAGTAATAGTCTTGTCTGTTATTACAATCACTCGATTCCGACTCGGATCCGGATCAAGGTACTCATATTCTATATCAAATCTTTCAGGAATCACCATATCATCTTTCTGTCTAGATGTTCCAGGATTACTTGAATAAGTAGTTTGGGGAGTGTTGGCATCAGATTATACATTATCCGGTATGTTTCCCCCTTATTTTTTGACATAGGCCTCCAACTTTCCCCATTCAATGAGGTTTTGGACCTCTTGCTTCAATGTTATGCAATCATGGGTATTATGCCCTATGCCATTATGATACTTACAGAAACGGAAACTCCGGTTTTCCCTCAGAGACTGCAACGCTGCTGGTTTTCTAAAATGTATATCATTTTTAGTTTTGTCGTATATTGTAGCCACACTTTCTCCCAATTCAGTAAACCACTCAGGTTGAACCCAAGGTCCCCTTTTATTCCTAACCTGTTGGTTTTGGTTCTGGTTGGACTGATTCTGCCTTGATCGGTTAGAACTCTGTCCAGTCTCCTTTGATCTGTAACCGGACTAATTAGCAGCTTGAGCTGTTGATGCTATAGTGGTGGACTTAATCTGGCGAGACACTCTGGATTTTTTTGTTTCCTCGATATTAATCTGTTTTCCAACCTGATTTAACAACCCCCCTAGGTCATAGCCTTCTTCCGAGTCACTGAATCAACTAAGTTGCCTGGATTCAAACCTTATCTAAGGGAAGCAATCACAACTTGTTGAAAGCAGTCTGCTAACCCATTCTTAGTATTCACGAACCGGATGATGTACTCTTTAAAAGACTCATTTGGCTCATGAGCGCAATGGATGATGGTATCTCCATTACCCTTAAGCTTCTTGCTTCCAACAAACTGCCTCCGGAAGACAGCCCAAAATATGTTAAAAACATTTATAGAACCCTGAGGGAGACTATTATACCACTTAAAGGCACTTCATGTGAAGGTTTGGGAGAAGTCCCTACACAACAGTCTGTCGTCGTCATCAAATTTCATCATAAAATTCTTAAACTGCTCAAGATGGTTGTCCGGATCTTTGCTTCCATCATATTTTTCCATCTTAGAGCTGTTAAATCTCTTGGCAAGATGTCCAAAGAGTATTTTCGCAGATAAAGTCGCCATCCTATACCTAGATTAGATGATATGTTAGATGAATTGCATGGTTCTAGCATTTTTTCTAAGATTGATCTTAAAAGTGGATATCACCAAATTAGGATGAAAGAAGGGGATGAGTGGAAAACTGCATTTAAAACTAAGCATGGACTATATGAATGGTTAGTAATGCCATTTGGGCTGACTGATGCACCTAGTACATTCATGCGGTTAATGAATCATGTTCTAAGGGCTTATATAGGAGTTTTTGTTGTAGTATATTTCGATGACATCTTAATTTACAGCAAGTGCTTAGAAGAATATGTTCACCATCTGAAATTGATTTTAAGTGTACTTAGGAAGGAAAATCTCTATGCTAATCTTAAGAAATGCCCTTTTTGTACCGATAATCTTATCTTTTTAGGTTTTGTTATAAGTGCAGATGGTATTAAGGTGGATGAGGAAAAGGTTAAGGCAATCCGCGAATGGCCAAGTCCAAAAATAGTTGGAGAAATGAGAAGCTTCCACGGCCTTGCAGGATTTTATAGGCGTTTTGTCAAAGATTTCAGCACCTTAGCTGCACCACTCACTGAAATAATAAAGAAGGACGTTGGTTTCAAGTGGACACAAGCTCAAGAAGGAGCATTTCAATCCTTAAAAGAGAAGCTTACTCATGCTCCTGTCTTGACATTACCTGATTTTCTTAAAACTTTTGAGATTGAATGTGATGCTTTTGGAATTGGGATTGGAGCTGTTTTGATGCAGGATAAAAAGCCCATAGCTTATTTAAGTGAAAAGCTTGGAGGAGCTACTCAAAACTATCCTACTTATGACAATGAGTTGTATGCCTTAGTTCGAGCTTTGCAAACATGGCAGCATTACTTGTGGCCAAAGGAGTTTGTCATACACACTGACCATGAATCTCTCAAACACCTAAAAGGTCAGCAAAAACTTAACAAAAGACATGCAAGGTGGATAGAATTTATTGAGACATTTCCATATGTGATCAAATACAAACAAGGTGAAGAAAATATTGTTGTTGATGCATTGTCCCGAAGGTATGCCTTAATCACTACTCTTGAAGCTAAAATTTTAGGATTTGATCATCTTAAGAGTTTATATGAAAATGATTCTGATTTTGGAAAGATGTATCAAGCATGTGAAAAGTTTGCTTCAGGGCGGTTCTATAGGCATGAAGGATTCTTATTCTTTGATAAACGTTTATGTGTGCCTAATTGTTCCATGGGAGATTTACTTGTTAGAGAAGCCCATGGAGGAGGCTTAATATGACATTTTGGAATAGCTAAAACTCTCAAGGTAATGCTGGATCACTTCTATTGGCCACATATGAGGAGGGATGTTGAAAGAATCTGTGGCAGATGTGCTACTTGCAAACAAGCCAAATCTAAGGTTCAATCCCACGGTTTGTATACTCCTTTACCTATTCCTACGCATCCTTGGAATGATATATCTATGGACTTTGTAGTTGGATTGCCTAGGACTAGAACTGGTAAGGATTCCATTTTTGTGGTTGTTGATCAGTTCTCTAAAATGGCACACTTTGTTTCTTGTCACAAAACTGATGATGCGTTGCACATTGCTAATCTGTTCTTTAAAGAGATAGTTCGTTTGCATGGCATGCCTAGGACGATAGTTTCAGATATGGACACTAAGTTTTTAAGTTACTTTTGGAAAAATTTGTGGTCTAAGTTATGGACTAAGCTTTTATTTTCTACTACCTGTCACCAACAAACCGATGGACAAACAGAAGTAGTAAATAGGACTTTGTCCACTTTTCTACGTGCATTAATTAAAAAGAACTTGAAAACTTGGGAAGAATGTTTGCCGCATGTTGAATATGCATACAATCATTCTATGCATTCTGCTTCTAAGTACTCTCCTTTTCATATTATTTATGGATTTAACCCAATATCTCCTTTGGATCTAATTCCTTTGCCTTTGAGTGAAAGATCTACCATAGATGGGAAAAAGAAAGCTGAACTTGTAAAACAGATCCATGATGATGCAAGGAAAAACATAGAAAAGAAAACTGAGCAATATGTCAAACAAGCAAACAAGGGAAGACGTGAGAAAGTTTTTGAGGTTGGAGATCAAGTATGGGTGCACTTAAGAAAGGAAAGATTTCCAGAAGAGAGGAAGTCAAAATTGATGCCTAGAATTGATGGAACATTTGAAGTAACAAAAAAGATCAACAATAATGCGTATCAACTTGACCTAAGAGGTAAGTATAAAGTGAGTCATACCTTTAATGTTTCTGATTTGGTTCCTTTTATCGCAGATGAAATGGATTTGAGGTCAAATCCTTTTCAAGTGGGAGAGGATGATGTGATCCTAGATGACACAAGGAGCTTAGAACATGGAAATGTGCAAGAACCAGATGAACAACTTAAAAAAGAAGATGAGCTTGAAGTTGAAGATATTCTTATTTTACCGGCTGGTCCAACAACTCGATCAAGAGCAAAACAATTTATCAAAGCTGTTGGAGGATTGCTTAATCAACTAGAGAATCCACGTGATCAAAACAGCAAGTATCGTGGAAAATCTTGTCAAACCACTTTGGTCTTGATTCAAGCTAATTGATTTCAACAAAGGAGAAAGTGTCTCGATTGTACTCTTTTTCTCTTGTTCAAGTTTTATCCCAATGGGTTTTCTTGACAAGGTTTTTAATGAGGAAATTGTTTCACTTCACCATTGCCCATTTGTTGAAATAAAAGCTCAAGGCCCATCTACACTAAAAGCCACGTCCTTGGAGGAGGGAAGGGTCTGATTTCCAGCTTATATCATTAATACTTTGTATTTTCAATATTAAAGCATTTTGTTTCCAAGAATTGTTTTAGAGGCATGCATTATGTTTCCAAGAACAACCTTAATTGTGTTCAAGGCTAGTTCTTTCTCCTATAAAAACTATGTACTCAGAATTCTAATGGTTAGACTATCTTTGATTCTGAAAAAACTTCTTAAGTTTTACTCTTCTCTTGTTGGTGTGTAATATCCACAAAGAAACCTGTTTTTCATTTGGTGCGTCATATCCAAAGGAAGATCAGTTGGAATATCAAAGGCCTTTCCACAACCTTTGTGTGACCTATCGATCCACATCCTTTGATCCTTGAATCCTTTTGGGTTCCTGGTTGCAAAGTTATCCCTATCTCATTTCAGAGTGCCGATTCTAGGAGGATTTTATCACTCTCCAAGTTAACAATTGGGTTTATATAACCTAAAACTGTATAGCCCATCATATCATGCTCATGGACAATTCAAAGGATTTTCCATCATGAGTCATGGCGATGGTGGTAGATTGGGGAAAAGTCTTATCAATATCTTCTTTATCAAACTCACTTAAATACAAATTTCCTATGTCATCTAAGTTCACTTCGCCTTCAGGAGAAAGCTGGTTCGCAGTAAGAAACAATGGAGATGGAGGGTCGGCATGTACCTCTTCTTGGGAAGAACTTTCAATGAGAGTATTGGAGGGAAGGACTTCGAGTCAGAATATGATCTCTGAACCAATAAAAACGTTTTTCTTCTTTTCAACTCTCTTATCACTACCCTCTAACATTCTCTTCTGCCCTTTCTTCCTCTTAACATTTGGAGAGTGTGGTGGATCTTTAGCCGCACCTACAATAATTGCAACAACATTTAACAATGCAACATTAATCTCTCATAGCAGTCCCAAACTACCCACATCGGGAAGACCTTGAGATGGATCATCACCTTTTTTTTTCTTAATTTTATCAAGATAGCTAGGAGCCTTGTTCCTAGCTGGTAAATAAAGCTTACCATTTTTTTCCTCTGTCTTTTTGAAGATATCAGCAGCTTCAGGAGGATTGGTAAACTGCTCCCACGAGAGCTCTCTAGCTGAGCTTGTTCTCCACAGATGGGCCCGCACCATGTTAGCTGTGGTAAAACAATTGTGGAAACCAGTTCCCCAACTTTCTGTGGCCCATTGATGTAGCTTTGTAAAAGTGGTTCGTCTCTCCTCCAAATATTCTGAGAACATCTTTGAAAACATTAAAAGGAAAATCTGATGTGAAATTTAATATTAATATCCAATGTGAAGTTTAATATCAATACCCAATAATGAAAGTCATACAGCGTTTACCTGAACTTCTCCAATATATGGTCAACAAACTTAGGTTTCCATTAGCTCTAATTTTCTTTCCATTTTCCCAAGCACCACTAATGTATAAGAATTGGGTCCTCCAAGGCCTTTCAACCTCCAAGAAGTCATCAAAAGCCTTATAATCATTCCCCATATTAAATTAATAAAAGGGGATGTGATAATTTTGACATAAACTGGCCACATCAGCAAACTGCTCCATAGGCATCAGAATTTTAGACAGTCTGGAAGTTATAATGCTGGCTAATAATGTGTTCCAGGCATTGAAACTTAGCTGGCTTGGGTATAACTTCACCAAGTGGAAGTATCTTACTATCTTTGGGTCCAAAGGGAACCGAATCCCCAATTAAGCACTTTGGTACATACCACTAGCTCCCCAATTTTACTATCCCACAGAGTCTCACCAGGGATAGGAATTCTTACTTTGACAGACTCTAGAAAACACTATTTTTTTTATTCTGCCCAATTCAGTTGTATGGGTATACACATATGATATTTTTTGAAGAGCCAACAAATATTTAACACTGAACTTTGAGAAGTTAGGCCATACTCGGGCAACAAGGCCCTCCGAAAGTGGTTTGGCATCTGACGGTCTTAATTTCTTCTTCTTTTCTCGAACTATACTGGTATCACCAGTATAAACTAATGTCTCCAAATAGATATCTACCCCGCTATCCTCTATCTTCTCATCCATTATTTATGGTTTTTTACCAGTCAACTCGAGTCTCGTATCCTCTTTTTCAATATGAGAATGATCAATAGGTGGTATTGATGGGTTTGAATCCAAAGTATGCAACACTGGAGTATCTACCATTGTAGACCCTTCAGTGAGTTTTTTTTGTATCTGTGGCAGATGAAGTTACATTTTTTAGCTTTAGAAAGCCTGGTAACCCTGTGTTTTCTCCTACATTCGACCCCATAGAAATAAAAAGAGATGAAGCTTTACGACTGGTAACGACTTCAGTTTTGGTGAAAGGGTTTTTTATTAACTGAACTGGTGTTACAAGATTTGTTATATATGGATCAATAGAAGTTTTTCTAGAAACTACTGATGGTCTATGGGATGATGAACTCCTGTGCAGTTCTGGTATCTTTTGTATGATTAATCCACCAGGAGAAACAGGTAGTCCGGCAGCGATTCTGGCTTATCTTTTTTCTTTCTCTAACTCAGACAGGTTGAGCCAACCTCCTTTGCTTAAGATAGTTCTTGTCGCGAACATACAAACTTTAGAGAAAATAGAAAAATTTATAAAAAGTTAGAAATTTTGTTGTTTTTCTCTATCCAGAATCAGAGTTTGAAATTTGTTCTCACACTATAAATGAAAACAGTGAAAAATCACACTTATATAGTTTCGAAAGTATTTGAGCTTTTTGCATAGGGGAGATGAATCGCTAGCCATGATTAAGGGCTAGTAAAAGTATCTATTTTAATGTTCAAGCACAAGTACCCAAAAAACGGCTAATGGGTCCAAGCATTTTTGGACATATGTAAAAGAAAACTCATTATAAAGTCACGACCTTTGAGTTGTTTGATTGACATTTCAAATTTACTACGAAGGTAGATCAGACATAATCTATCATGGTTAGCTCTTCCAAAGAATTTTGAAAGAGCTAAGGGGGCTATATGATCAGGTCGGATATTTACGGGGGTATACTAAAAGTAATTCAGTTTTTATCCGAAGGGGAATCTCAGGCATAATGAACAAAACTCAAGTAGACCTATGACTCATCTGTTTTCCTAGCACCTCGATTCTTGGGCTTGGGGGCTCATATAATTGACCCGAATGTAAGATCTGACCCGCATGGTCCATGGGTCATAGAAAACGTATAAATATCTCAACCAACAACATTAAAGGGGTTGGACTTTTTCTAAAAACATAAAATACAAGCATACACCTCATTTCTCTCACTTATGTTTACGAAAATACTTAATATTAACCTGCTAATTGATCTTCCCTCTTTTATCCCTGAACCAGATTTTTCATCACCAATTATCATTTTATTCAATTCTTATTGGAAGATGAGGTGTTAATACTGGAAAAGATCCATGGAAGCGAGAATCCAGCTGACATGTTGACGGAGACAATAGCCATTGAGAAACTGAAGTTGTGTTCAATTTTAGTTGGTCTGTAGGAGTAATAAGACCACAAAATGTGATGCATTAGATCTAAGTGTAAAGACATATTGAAATCAGTCTTCAAGTCGGAGATTATTATGCGAGGGCCTACTTCCAACCGAAGTAGTTCCCAAACCGAGGGGTACTCGAACCGAGGGGTATTCAAACCGAGATTCCATAGACAAGGATCTTGAAGATGAGGCTTCTGTAACCGAGGAGTCTGAACCTGATGATCCTTAGACAAGTATCTTGAAGATGAGGCTTTTGTAACCGAGTAGACTAAAACCAAGAGTTCTTAGACAATGATCTTGAAGATGAGGATTTTGTAACTGAGAAGTCTTTATCTGAGGGTTTTAAAGACGATGGGTCTTTAAACAAGGGTCCATATACAAAGGATCAGAAGAGGAAAGGCCTCATGCTGTTTAGAATTCTGGAAAACCATAAAAGTCATTTAATGAGTCATAGATGACTTAGTAATGAGAGTTAATAACCCTTATAATAACTTCATATTCCTCTGTTTGAAGTCTATATATATGATCCTTAGCTAGCTTTTGTAAGTGTATCGAAAAATAAAATCATAGGCTTAAATCGATATCTAGTCCCTCGACTATCACGTTTTCTGTTATTTAGTCCCTCGACTAAAAAATCACTGGTGAAGGTCCATTGACTATCCCATTTTCTTTCATTTAGTCCTTCGACTTTAAAATCACCGGTGAGGGTCCCTGGACTTTGAAAAATCTATAAATTTAGTCCATGAATCTAAGAAAAAAACTCCATATCAGGGACTAAATTTATAAATTTTTGCAAAGTCCAAGGACCCTCACCGATGATTTTAAAGTCGAAGGACTAAATAAAAGAAAATGGGATAGTCGAGGGACCCTCGCCAGTGATTTTTTAGTCGAGGGACTAAATGAAAGAAAACGTGATAGTCGAGGGACTATTTCCTGATTTAAGCCTAAAATCATAAGTCCTTTCAAATAATAGGTCCAGAAACATAACCATAATTTGCTAAACTTCGTTAACGACTTTTGTTTGTTTTATTGTTTTTCTTTATCTCTCACTAATCTGATTACGAGAATTTTTCTTAAGAATCCCAACATTTCATACAAACAACCTATCAAAGCAACTGGAGTCGGTCCTTGCAGATTCAGGCACATTTAGGAGGAAATCTTTGTAACGACACCAAAATTGCAGTAAAAGTTTTGGATAAAAACAGCCGGAGAGTTTTCAAATAGTTGCAAAACAGATTGCGAACTACCGAAGAGAATAAAACACCGAAGTTCAATCAAGATTATCACAACTTGGAGTCGCCCAGATTTAAGGTTCTTACTTCTTCGCTTAATGTCGAACAGAGGACTTTAAAGATATTTCTGTTTGTACTAAATTAAATTAAGGTTAAAATATATTAATTAATAATTAAATTAATTAATTAAATTAATTAATTAATATATTGCTCAAAAGATTTGAATAATATATTCTTGATGTAAAAATATTATTCATATTCTTTTAGAAATTTGATTAAGTATTTTAGATAAAATATTATATTAGTAAAAAAATTATTATATCATTAAAACAAAATAATATACTAATATATATAAGATATATAATGTATCAAACAACAACATCACAAAAGCTTTAATAAAAATTTCTTCTTATTCTATATTTTCTTATTTTATTTTCTATAATTGGATTTGGCAGTCAAGGAGGTAAAATAAGAGTGTTTGGTTGTGTCAGCGGAGTGCGAATTGGTGTCCGTTAGAAAAAAAATGTGAGAAAAATAAACAAAAGAAGCAAAATCCGTCGGTGGAAAAAAAAGCATTGTCAGCTTGGAGAAAAAAAAATGAGAAAAAGTATTTTTGCTATCCACTGGAGAAGAAAAGAAAATGAGAACTGTCTGTAACAGAATAAAAGAAGAAGAGCATTGTCCACCGAGAAAAAAAAACGTTGTCCGTCGAAAAAAAGAAGAAGACTGGTGTCTGCCAAAAAAAAGTGAAAAAAAAAAAGAAAAAGAAAAAAAGAAAAAGATAAAAAAAAGTTGAAGATAAAAAAAAGAAAAAAAAAGAAAAAAAAAAAAAACAGAAAAAAAATATATGGGTGAAGAAGAATATAAAAACATGCATTAAAGATCGTAAGTTACCGGGAAAAGACTGTATATAATTGTAGGTGACCCGAACCGACCATAAAAGATCAGAGGTGACCGAGAAAAAAAACTTTAGATGATTAGTGGTGACCGGGAAAGACGGTAGAAGATCAGAGGCGACCGGAAAAGCCGGTAGATGATTAGATCGGAATAGAGAAAAAAAAAATATTTGATCAAATGGATCATATCTTCACAAACCCATCCAGTACCCATTTCAAAATGAATGTGAAAAGTTTGGGAGTTATCAACCTGTTTAATTTAAAAGAGCATTAATAAAAATTGGATAATATATCATTGTTGTAAAAATATTATTTATATTCTTTTAAAAATTTGATTTTATATTTAAAAAAAAAAGTATTATGTTAGCCAAAAATATTATTTTATCATTAAAACAAAATAATATAATATATTTATACCATGCATCGAAGACCAAACGATCAGAAAAACTTAAAAACTTTAATAAAAATTTCTTCGGGTGTATTTCTTCTTCATATGTTTTTTGTATTCTACAATTTTATATCCAAACAATAACGCAAGCTCAGCTGATGGTTCTATTTAATTCAGTTGGTGAAAATCACCAGCAACGTAGCTGAAGGGATTGCTTATTTGCATCATTACTCTCCTGTTAAAGTTGTTCATTGTGATCTCAAACCGAGCAATATTCTTCTCGACAATGACATGACAGCGCTGGTTATTGATTTTGTGATTTCAAGAATGATTAGAAGCACCAGTGACCATGATTCGGATAATGATTCAGCATCGAATAGTTCGACGGATGGCTTGTTATGTGGATCTGTTCTCTATATAGCCCCTGCTATAACTTTTTCTAGTTAATATAACTAATTTTTTTTTTAAATATACTCTATTAATATATCCCACGGCACCTGTAATTAGTATCAGGTTACAAAGATAGCTGAATTAGTAATCTTACATTTATTCATTGTTTGTTGTTCAGAATATGGAAGGGGAAAACATGCTTTGACTCAGGGAGATGTATACAGTTTTGGAGTCCTTTAAAAGCCATTACCTGAACAAACTAGAACCCATCGTTGAACAGAAACTGAGTACTCGTAGGCCTGAAGGAATGCCTAATAGCTATGACAACATATGGCACGATGTTATACTGGAAATGATCTAGCATGATCTTATGTTCACACAATATACTCCTTGGACACGGCCTAGCATGCTTGATGTAGCAACTGAAATAGGGAGACAAAAACATTTTCTATCGTTTGATCCTTCTTCTATATTAAGGAAAGACGTAGTATCTGTCATTACCACGGTTGAAACAGTTGAAAAATGAAAAAGAAGAATTCGATTTTGATAAACTACAGTCCAATCTGTTTTATTCAGTAATTCATTATTAGTTTAATGTATAAATAGGTTTTTTTATTAGATGTTCTATTCCCTTACAAGAAAATCTTATAAACACTAAAGAAAAAACGGTTAATAAAAATATATCGAGTTAGTATGGAAATTTATCTCATCATGGGTGATTTTCTTGAAATGGAACGGTTTGCTTCGTAAGGAAACCAAGAAAGTGAATGGATTTTTAAGGGCAACCAGTCAACGAGAGTTGGGCTAGATGAGTAGATGTTATGATTTATCATCGGACATCAAAGCTGGAAACGAATATTTAATACTGCAGCATAGATTATCTCCCGAGACACGTATTCATCATTCTTAGGGATTGCAAAAATATTTAAATAATGAA
This sequence comes from Limnanthes douglasii subsp. nivea, assembly GCA_036936605.1. NCBI lineage: Eukaryota > Viridiplantae > Streptophyta > Magnoliopsida > Brassicales > Limnanthaceae > Limnanthes > Limnanthes douglasii. The sequence continues at coordinate 113,973,392 of JAUPFV010000005.1, read as the reverse complement.
GCTGACATTTCACTTAAAAAACGATATGAAAAGAAGACAGAAGAATAATTGAAACAATATTAAAGATCAAGTTACTTTAATGGACAGAAGTAATTAGATTAAATATTTTATTATGAAGTTCTTTTACCTTATAAGTGAGTGATAATATAAGTTGTAATATCTCAATCTCCTTTTATACAATAACATTGTTTAATTGCTCAAAAATGTTTATGAATTGGGAGAATAATAAACGTTACATTAAGAATGAATTTTAATTTGAGATTTTTTTTTTCAATCAGACAGTATGATGCAAGCTTTTGACGGCAAAAGATTGTTTAGATTAATGATAAGCACCAATGCAACCGGACATTCTTTGAATATCTATCACAACAGTTTTCAATTTGACTTAAGAATGATTAATATGAACCTCATTATATGGAATTACCAAAACTTCATCAACAACAACCACTATTTTCATCCTAGTGCCAACTTAAAAAAGGATTGGGAATAACATTTTTTTTTGTAGTAGAGGTTAACTGAAAAACAAATAAACTTGAGACAAAATCATTTGCATTTTCCTAACATATGTAGAATAAAATCGAAGAACTAAACATCTAATATCAAGTAACGACATTTCAAACTTTCAAGAAATATAATTGCTTTTAAAGGGTTTCGAATTTGGTAACTTTCTAAGTATAATTTCATTTTAATTTCAGAGTCCAACGAGCCAACCAATCCGCGGCTTAGTTTTGGATTTTGGAAATATACTTAATGTTCATTGTAGGTAGAATTAAAATATGCAACACTTGAGCAAAGGGTTTAAATATGCAACAGATGAATCAGTTTCAATATCCACATTTTTATAGCTTTTTTTTATTGCAGATGATTAGACCATCAAGAATAGTCCCACATTCTGCAATCATGGAAGTTTGTTTACCATATAGGTTACCATAAGTGAAAACAACATTTCCATTGTTATCTCTCATAATACCGGCACCACTGGATTCTCCATTAAAGAGACATGATCCATGAGTGTTTAATTTGACTCGATTGGCCTTAGGTAAGATCCACTTGACAATGGTAATTGGACTATGACTAACATTCATGAAACAACCAAGGTGATTGGCTACGTTAAGGTCACCATGCCACGTTTTTCAGTTAAGAGACTTGGATCAGTCAAGGTTTGATACGAATAAATATATCATATGTTCAATAGCTTTAGGAGAAATATTTGAATTCATATGCTTAGATTTATTTATGAAGAACCAAATAGTCCAACAGATAATAGATGGGAGCATAAGTCTGATATGATTTGTTTTTTGGATGGACCAAAACCAGGATCTGATTAGATGGTCAATGATCATGTAGGCTTAAATCTGAATATAGTCCTTCGACTATTGCGTTTTCTTTCATTTAGTCCATCGGCTGAAAAATCACCAGTCAGGGTCCCTCAACTATTCAAAATCTATAAATTTAGTCCGGGTGCGTGGTCTATTTCCTTGTTCAGCCACATGTCTTCATAGTTAAATGGTATGAATGTAAAAAATAGTCCCTCGACTTTTGATTCCATTTTTTACCTTTTCAATTTAATATTTTTTATTTTTTATTTCTTCTTTTTTATCACTTCATAAAACAATTTTCTTCTTTTAGAGTTCTGAGTAGTATATACTTGCCACACATGCTCTTTGTCTTGATTATTTCCATTTGTGTAAAGTAAGATCTAGAAAATGATACGAATGGTATAAGAAAACCAATAAAGATGTGTCCGATTTTTCTACTGCAATTTAAAAAAATAAAGTTTGACCCTTTTTTCTGTTTTGTGCTAAGAATTCACAATTGCTGGAAACTTGCAGGTGTTTTCTATTTGAGGAAAATGACTATAAGATTTGTGTTTTAAATTTGAATTCAGATACAGAATATTTTAAATATATATTATAAAAGTTCTGTTACTTTTAGAGACGGAAACTCTTCACTCTTATTTTCTAATTTATTTTTTAAAACAACAAAAATTTGTCATTGATTTTTCAAAGCTCTATTTTATCTATTTGTTTCCATTCATCTCCCATTCTTCAAGCTTTTGGGTTGAAGCAGATGAGGTTTTCAATTTTATGTACAAATATGTTTTTCCTTCACTTTCCTTCAAGCTTTTGGGTTGAAGATGTTGCTCTTGTCCCTCACTCTAGGAAACAAAAATTGTGTTGATCGGTTGCTGGACGGATCTCTTAGACTTTTGGGTTTTGGCACTATCACAAAGGATGCCTTGCAACAGACCAGGGAATCCAAGATCTCCGGTCGAGTAGGCGGAGAAAAATCGAACGTGAAACCTCCGTAAAAAAGTACATGGCCTCTAGATAATTATTCAAAGAAGTTATTCACAAGAGCCTGAAGGAGATAAAAATTGGGTTTTGGTATTATTTTTTAAAAAAAGTAAAAAAAATTAAAAATTAAAAAAATATTAAATTTAAAGGGTGAATTTGAAGGACTATTTGTAAGACTCATACCATTTAACTATAGAGACATGTGGTTGAACTAGAAAAAAGACCACACGCGAGGACTAAATTTATTGATTTTGAATAGTCCAAGGACCCTGACCGGTGATTTTATAATCGAAGGACTAAATGAAAGAAAACGCGATAGTTGAAGGACTATATTCAGATTTATGCCTGGTCATGTATATGGAAATAAGGCAAATTTGTTCCAAATATTCTAAGTTATAGGGCATGATACAAAAAGGTGATTGGTGGTTTCAATGTCATCATAGAATTAACATTTGAAGGCTAGGTAAAGTTCTTCTTTTGAAGGTTGGAATCCACTAAGATCCGACCTTTAAAGACGTTCCATAATAGGAAGGAGTACTTAATGGGTAAGTTGAAGGACTAAATCTTAGCAAATAATTTGGATATTGGACTTTTAGTTCTAATATGGTTCCAAGTAAACTTATCAAAAAACCAGATTATCTCATCAACCCTATTATTATGGATTCTGAAGCTTTTGGTCTGGTTTATGATGGAATGAGTCACATGTTATATAAGTCTTTCTAAATTTCAACTATTATCTACCCATAAACTATTCATAGGACTAATAGGATACCAAAAGTTATTTGCATTAGGAGGGAATCTGATTAAAGGTTTATTATTGGTCCATTTGTTCAACCAAAATTCAAGATTACCTATGCCTAATTCCAGCTAATGAGTGGCTCATCAATATCTCTGGTGGAGATGAGTCTCCTCCAGATTTTATAGCCAAGTTTGGCAGAGAAAATTTGTATGGGTGTTTGGTTATACAATAGCCTGAATGCATATACTTGGCCCATAAAGACTTGTTAGCCCTAAATATATACCGTAATTTACAAGAGAATGAGGTTTGGATATCAGAAAATTTCATGATATTTAAATCACCTTCCTTATATGGTTTACTAATGGAATTACAGTTTGATCAGGTTATAATTTTGTTTAGTTTTCTTTGAGCATCATAAAAAATTTGTTCAAAAGTCTTTCAATACTACTTAGAATAAATTTTACGGATATTACAACATTGGAGATGACAATTAAGGAACAACATGAGGACATATTGGATTAAAACCAATATGCCTCCAAATAAAATGGTTGTGTTCTCCCAATCATTGATTTTATTTCTAAAATTGTTAATTAGATCATCATAAAGGTTGGGTCTGTTACTAATTTGAATGGAAATGACAAGTATGTTAAAGGTAAAGGTTTATTTTTAAAATCAGTGGCCTCTTCAATAATTTTGATTCATTTGGCTATTAATGTTGTTGGAGACAATCAAATTGATTATCATTGTTTATAGTTTGACCATATAGTCTTTGATACCAACTTAAGAAGTAATTTAATCTTTTAGTATTATTTTTGGAGCCATTTGTATAGATGACAAAGTTATCAGCAAAGGCCAAACAATTTATTTTGAGATTGCTTTTTGTTCTGTATATCATTTGATTGTAATAATTGAAGAGAAAATTGATATCTCTAATGAGGTATTATTTTGCTATAATAACGGGCTGGGAGATAAAGGATCTCTGTGCCTTATGCCATTGAGGCTCTTGAAAAAACCTCTGGTTTCACCATTAATGATAATAGTAAAATAGGTAGATGTTATTACATTTATGATTAGGTTGATAAATATATGTTGCTGCCTCTATACTTTTTGTTTAAGTCATATATGAGCTCCCAAGAAAGAAGAATTTGTTCATGGATATTTCTTTCATGAACAAATCCTCATTGCCGAGGAGAAATAGTTTTAGGGAGGTTTACCATGAGTCTATCATTAATAATCTTGGATACTAATATGTTAAAGACATTGCAAAGACTAATTGGTCTATATTCTTTCCACTATCTTAGTTTGTCATTCTTGTGAATTAAGCAAATGGCAGTAGAATAGACACATTTAGGGGTATTTTTAGCAACATTGTATCATTTAACAACAAGACAAAGGTCAGTTTTAATTATGCGCCAACATATTTGGTAAAATATAATGTTTAAAACCATATGGGCCTGCAATACTAGTGGATTTGAGGCTCTTTACAGCATTGCGAATCTCAATATATGATAGAACTTCCATGAGATATTGATTTTTATAATAAGAGATTAGATTAGGAATAATATTTAAGTTGTCAAAATGGTCAACCAAATTGAGTTTTGTTAAAAGATCGTTAAAATAATTAATAGTTGAGTCTTCAATTTTATCTTTCTCTACAATCCAGATACCATTGTTGAGAATACCAGCTATGTTATTCTTTTTTTATCTTTTTTAACATAATTTCAGAATATGACAGTGTTTTTATCTCCATGTTTTAACCAATCAATACAATGCTTTTGCTCCCAATAAAAATTATCTCTTGTCAAGAGAAGAACCAGATTAGCATTAACTTTAGATAAAATTTTCTTATCTTCTACATTTTGGGAAGTTTGATATTTTTTTTCTCAAGGATATTGATTTCATCCTCAACTTTGGAAACAGTAGTGAGTATATCACCAAAGTTGTCATGGCTTCAAAGGTTTAATTTATCTTCCAAACTATTACGTTTTAGCGAGAAAACATGGAGAGGTCGACCATACATTGGAGTCTCCCATGAGTCCTTAACAGTTTGATTGAATTGAGGATACAATTTCCACATATTAAAAAATTTGAAAGAAGTCTTTGGTTTAATTAAGATGTTTGTTAATATTATTGTGATGAGGTAGTGATCAGAACAAGTTATGGCCAAATGTTTAGTATGAATATTATCAAAGTGGTTTCTCATTCGATGGTTGATGAGAATTGTATCTAACCTTTTAAACTTTCTTTTCTTTGACTAAGTAAAATGAGTTCCAATGAAACCAGTTTCTTCAAGGTTACAATCAAAGATTTTTCATTCAAATTATTTAAAAAATTTAGGCATAAGATGCTGTAAGAAAGCTGTTCAGAAACTTTAGTAATACAGTTGAAATCGTCCATTAAAATCACTCAAGTGGATGTTAAATTTCTGGGATAGCAAACTAAATTTTATATTTTCTATAAAAAGCGATTTGAAAATTAATAAATCTGTCATTTATTTCAGTTATTTAGTTTTTATAAATTTTAGTTTTTTTTTTAAAATTTCATTTTGATTTATCGTTTTTATTCATATTTGAGTGTTTAATGTAAAATATTTCTCTTTTACTATTTTTTTACTTGTACTTAGTTTGTTTTATATCAAACCAGAATTCGACAAGTGTCAAACAAGATTACTGACCGATATATTATACCCAAGTTATTTAGAAGGATTTTGTTTATATAAATTAAATAAGATTGATTTTAATTTTTTTAAATGAAGTCAATATGAGTTATTCCATGTACAAATCGAAATAATTCACTACTTCACAAAAGAAAATTAACGGCGACAATACATCTTTCTCATACTAATTTTTTATATTCCTTCACAAATGGAACAATTATTATCTTTGAGATTTTTATGTTAATAAAACTTTTGAATTGTTTTTAAAAAATGATATTTTAAAAATAAAGTTGAAGAGGAGCTTGAGTGGAAACCGACGAAACTCGATAAAATTGAAAATAAGTGAAGTTTCATGTGTGTAGTCGATTTCAAGAGCTGAAATTTGAATCACTAGTTAAAAAATAAGAATTTGTGCATTGAACAAGTCTTTGATGCGAGAATCTCAAATTGAAGGATAACGATCTTGTTTATGTTGATTATGGAATATAAAATTTCTTCGAACTTGATTTGATGTGGTACATTCAATTATATTAAAAATATAAAACTGATTTATGTACATAGAGTAATTTATGTTAATTTTATTTTAACAAATTATAATCAATCATATATTGTTTATATTGAATATTTTATGTATAAATAACAACCACTTGGTTGTAGTATAGTGGTTAGTCAGTATTTTCTTATGTCACTTATCGGACTCAGGTTCACTTGTTGATTAAATGGATTGTGCTGAAATTACGATTACGAGTTCAGATAAAAAAATATTATGGTCTGGCCCGATCATTAAAGATGATGATTCTAGGTGAGGCTCACCAAAACATCTTACAAAGTTATTATAAAGAGAGAATATAAAATAAAATAATACAAAAATGATTATTCACCCTTTCCAAATAGAGTGACAAGTTATAGGATAGTGATCAATGTGGGCCTTTAACTTCTATTGACCCAAGTATACATAGAATTCTTTCTTGATTTTGTGGTTAACAAACAATTAAGATGACTAAAACTAACCTAAAATAAGGGCACAAGTACAAAAGATAATTCTCTTATTAGGGCCTCCATATTCATAGCGAGTTGCTCGATGCTGAAATACTAAAAGCACCCTTGAATGGCTCGAATATGCCAGTCTGGGCATACAAGAGCACACCTCAAATCAAATAAAAATAAGGGTTATCAAATGGTGCTTTCTCTCTAAGATATAAACATCAAACCACCCTAGAAGTACTAAGGTCGATAAGCTTTGAAGCGGTGGGCATTAGGACAGGTTCAGATTGATTCGAAGTGTTTGGGTCATATTCAAAGTGGGACCTTCAAAATTCTCACCCTTGGAGAATATAAAATATCTCCAGGTCCTTACGCTTCCCAAATCTATGTTTTCACGTTTCTTCCACATGTTATTTTTGTTATGACCTATGTATAGGCCTCGATATTGCTTTTTTATGGATGCGTTGTAAATCCCCGTCTCAACTCTATATGACTCTTATAATGATTATTACCTAGGTAAGGATAGTGAGTTGATGACTCTCTCTTTGTATATATAGAACAACCCTCAAATATTATTTCACATGATTCTTTAGAGAGAGAGGCTCCCAAATTAGAGAGAGAAACTCTACTTTCATCTCCACGAATCTTCCTTCGGCCGCCGCAATTACTTCTCGATGAATTTGCTCATTTTCAAATTTGTTTATTTCTTTTCGAAGTACTACTTGGGTTTATGCCTTCCTATCAACTTTCTAATAGCTTCAAGCCTTGCTCTGTACTAAAGATTTATTTATGTTTTTTCTTCTTATTTTAGTAATGGCAGGAAATGCTATGAATTTATTTTTGAACGAATTTGAACCCTTGAAAACTTGAATACGTCTCTCGAACTGGATCTCATAGAAATCGATTCATTAGGAGCAGAATCTCTAGAAGCTGAGAAGGATATCTCTGAGGTCGAGCCTACATCTTTGTCCTCTCGGTAAACAGTCGCCTCGACCCCACAGATAGACAACACTCTTACTGAAGCCAAAAGGTCAAAACATGGCCCAACTATTATCATTATTCTTTCGAGGAGCCTAACATCCACAGGGAACCTCCCTAGTTAGTCGCTGGACTCTGGTGCCACAACCTAATGTCTCTTATAATGTAGTCCAAACTAGCAATACAATGAAAAATAAGAAGCTTAAAAAGTAAATTGTAACATGGGAATCCCTAAACAATAGAAGATCCTGAAGAAGATGAACTTTAAAATTATCTTAAAAAATAGAAAAGTAAATGAATGATCCTCGCAGACCCCAAAATGGAGAAAGGTCAACCTAGAGGCTTTGAGCTCACTTAAGATCATTCCCTATTCAGAATTACTAGCCTTAGTTTTTTATATCTAACCTCCATACATAATTGTACTCTAAATAATTAAGTACAAGTACCTACACCTGGTGAACTTTAAGAGCTGCAAGATCGATGATACATTCTCGATAACATTAAGTTAATCCTTCCAGTCAAAGGTGATAATCTCTCTCTAAGCAACATCCGACGAACTTGTCTTCTTCACTAACATGTTTGATTGGGGCTTCCGATTTTCTTTTTATCCTAGCTTTAGGCAGGTTTTTAGCACCCTCGATCTTTACCATAGCCGCACCAACCCAAATACGTGGAGGACCGTGATGTCTTTTATAATCACCTCATGTATATTAAAGACCCCTATGTCGATGGAGCAACTTCTTTCTCAGAACAAGGTCTATATCCACCAAATTTACCCCGACTATTAACTTTCTTTAGGGAATGACCTAAAAGTCATGGTAGATTTTCTAAATTTGGACGAGCATTAGAAGATGGGATTTATCTTTGTTCGGGGTGCTTACGAGAATGAGGTCTCAATCTGTCTGAGGAACTCGATCCTTCTCAAAAATTTGAGGAGATGAAACTGTAACGTCTTTCTTCCATATATTCCCTTACATAGTATACAAAGTTATTCGGTGCAAAAGCCAATCTAGGTAAAGAACAGCTAAAATAGCAAAGTGAGTGGGCCAAACTTAACTGAGGCCACAGATTTTACAAGTGCTTCACTGCCAAAAATCTCATAAACTCAAAATTCCATAATACATAGAGATTGATAACTTTTGAAGGCACGAAAAAGGTTGAGGATGTCAACATTTTGAATCTTAACATTGTTATGGAGAAGCCCATCAAACTCATAGATCAGGTCCAAGCTTCCATAAAACATGTTATCACCAAAAAGAAGTCTGAAGCTCCTCGAAAAAAAAGAAAAACAAGAAGAATACGCGGAGGTTGTTGTCATTTCTACCCTCAAAGTTGGCCGATCAAAGTCAATTTATCTTTCTAAAAATACCACTTTGTTTAATTAGAGGACTCTTCTATTTATAAAACTAGAGAAAAAAACCAAGGATGTCGAAGACAAAGGAGGTCATATCGAGTCTTAGGCCGAGGTTCCCAAGGCTTGGTTGTGAACTACGAGCTCAAATGAAAGACACTAGTGGTTGTTGATCAGTTTGAATATCTTCTCAAGGTAGTAGCTCGATATGTCGATGCTTTGAGGCTTACTCCCATAGTCACTCACCCATCTATTCCATATGTAGTACCTTACCACATAGCTTTATATAACGAAATAATTACATTATTTATTTTATAAGCTTCTTACATTTTCCTCTTTCTCTAACTCATCTGATTTGTCTACAGATTTTAAACAACAGATGGGCTACGATGCAAATTAGTTTTGCGGAGCATGGAGCCAAGTACCGTGACTTGTCTATCATGATGAAAAATCCCATCAAGCACGTGATTGGTGGCAAGTGGGTTGAGAAATTGAGGTGGCATATGAAGAAGACTCTACTTGAGTACATGAAAATCCAACTAAAAAAATACAATTTTTTTTCAAAAAAAGTATATTAGTCTTTAGAATATGTGGATGGCATGGATGGGACTGTTGGTAAGAAAGAGAAAGAGATTAAGGAGGCCAAAGTGAACTGCCTCGAAAAATAGGATCGTGATCCAAAATAAAATGGTCATGAGCTCCTATCAATGCTTCTAGAGCCTTGTCTCAAGCCTTTTTGAAACCAGATTTTTTAAACGAAATGACTTCTTGAAGCTATCGGAGGAAGAAGTTGAGAAGATAAGGATACAAAGATCAAAATAGAGGAAGAACTTACCAAGATTCGACCATTGGGACTCTGTGAGTCTAGACTCCTTTGCCAATAATTTTTCCACAACCATCCTTCCTGTTATCGAAGTCACTCTCCTAAACAAAAAATATGGTCTTCCCACTTCTCTCTAGGGCTACTCAGTCAGGGACTCCCAACCAGACAACAAGAAACCATTTTCTTCTTTGTTCATTTACTCTCTTTTTTAACTCAAAGTCAATGGATGTCTAGGGTACATGTTTTACTATAATCTTTTCTTTAAACTGCGAAAAGTCCCCGGATAGTCGGGGAATTTTGTATTACTTTACTTTAAAATTTTGAGCTATTTATTTCATCACCTTAATTTTTATTATTATGTGATGTGGTATATTTTATATCCTCATATGACTTATGATAGCACGAATGTGATCATCCCTAAAGTAAACAAAAGTTCACTTATGGGTTCGTAAATTTTTGATGTGGGTAAAAAACCATGTCGTAACTAACTTTAGTTGGAAACTTTTGTAAAGCCAATAGTTCGAAAACTATCACTTACTCTGAATGCCTCAACCAACATATATTGGAAACTTTTACAAGGAGGATGGTTCAGAATTTTGCAATCACTCTGAGCTCGAGGCTTGACCTTGACCAACACTTATTGGAGACTTGTACACGATAAATTGGTTTGGGATTTTTCAGTCACTACAAGCTCGATGATCTACCTTGACCAACATTTGTTGGAAATGTTTACAAGGAGAACTGTTGGGACCTTTTTAGTCATTTCGAACTCGAGGCTCTATCTTGATCAACATTTGTTTGAAACATTTACAAGGATAACTAGTTAAAGCTTTTCAATCACTTTCAGTTAAGGCTCTACTATAACCAACATTTATTGGAAACTTTTACAAAGAAAATTTATTTGAACTAAAACACGCACATTTATAGAAATCAAAAGTGGTTTTACGACAACAATTTCATTAAGTTGACGGCTATGTAGGCACCTCACAATCATGCGCCACTAGGGTAGGAAAGAGTGTGCCACTAGTCCTTTTATAATCTTAAAATAATTTATTGCAAAACAAATTGTATAAGATAAATTCAAATTTACATAAAGTAGAGTCGAAGGTGCTCGAAGTTCCATGAGTGTTGAAGTTATCTCCATTCTTCATCCACCATCTTATAAGTTCATGCTTTGAATTTCTCCACCATAGTGAAAGAGCCTTCCTAGTTCGAACCAAGCTTTCGAAGACTTCGATACTTAATATGCAACAACACTAAGGAACAACTTTTACAGATATTACAACATTTGAGGTGATAATTAAGGAATAACATGAGGACATATTGGATTAAAACCAATATTCCTTCAAATAAAATGGTTGTGTTCTCCCAATCATTGATTTTATTTTTAACCTTGTTAACTAGATCATCATAAAGGTTGGGTCTGTTACTAATTTGAATGGAAATGCCAAGTATGCTAAAAGTAAAGGTTTATTTTTAAAGTCAGTGACCTCTTCAATAATTTTAATTCATTTGGCTATTAATGTTGTTGGAGACAATCAAATTGATTATCTTTGTTGATGGTTTGACCATATAGTCTTTGATACCAACTTAAGAAGTAATTTAGACATGAATAATGATTTGATGATTGAAAAATAATTCGAAGAAAACCTCGTCTGAAATAACATGAAGATCGATCAACATCATGACAATCAACATGCTGGTGAGATATTGGAAGAGTCCATCTTGGTTGCTCGAAGAAATGATTTGTTGGAAGAAATTGAAAAGATGAACTCTGAAAGAGATGTTGCGATGGCTTTTAATAAAATTTGGTATGAAGTTAGAAGGGAAAACAAAACTGAGAAAGATGAACTAGATGACCACAATTGAATCAGTAGTAGGAAGGACAGATACCGAGGCATCGTCGCTATTTTCCGAGGAAGAAACTAAAGCCAAGGTACAAGTATGAATCATCTGAGTCAAGTGATTACTCAATTTATTATTCAAGTGAATCTTCGCCTGGAAGGGGTTATCGTAGGAAGAAATATATAAAAAAAAATATGAAACGAAACATAAAAAAGAACATCGAGCGTGAATCTGATTAAAGACTTGAAAGGAAAACAAACAAGGCTCTGAGGATCATGCTAAGAAATATAACGTTATGTACACTTAAAACCCGTCAGGGAGTCAAAATTATGAATAATGAGTAAGTAATCAGTATACAGCTCCTTCCGAGCAGGGTCTCTATCAGATGGCTCGTGAGGGTCTCAGAACCAATCTTTACAAAGCATGCCATAATTAGAGGTCCTCTCATTTGTCCGCGGAAATACTCTCTAGCAACCTCCCACGGCATTTTGACATTTCTAAGTTTGAAACGTTTGACGGAACAGAAGATCATGATAGGCATATTGAACATTTTAAAAATCTTATGATCAATTTCGATGACGATGACAAGTTGCTATACATGGCTTTCTCCCAAACATTTAAGAGTGTTGCTTCAAATTGGTGACTTCCGCAGGGTTATATAAAAAACTTTGACATATTTTGGAATGTTTTCCGACTGCATTTAGTGAGAAGTAAGAAGTTGTGAGCTAATGGTGACACTATAATATATTGTAGGCAAACGGTTGGAGAAAGTTTGAAAAGTTATACCAACCGTTTTTTCAAAGCAAAAAACCAATATGGAATATTGTAAAGATTATTTGGCTTTGGCATCATATCGAATGGGACTTCTCCCATAAATATTGAAGGATATCGTGGCTGAAATTCAAGCAGTGACGTTTGGGGCTTTTCTTGATCAAGTTGATATAAAAATATTAGTGGAATAAACTTAGGCTTCAAAAATAGGTTCTAGTGATCAGTTGGAGCAGAACCAATTCCAAAGATCTTTTATTACTACTCAACCGCCTCGGATAAACGTGCAACCTAAAGTAACAAACCAGTATCCTCCGAGACCCAGAGTAAATCAACAAGCATACAGCACACAACAGATAGTTAGGCAAATGTCAAATAAATGGATTCGTCTATATTATTTTGCAGATCTGACTGAACGTGTGGCCAGTATGTTTGACAAACTCGAGGTCAAATATAATTTTGCAAGCCTTTCCTTATTCAAACTCCGAGGAAGAATAGAAACAATAAATATTATAAGTATCATGAAGACACTGGGCATGATACAAAAGAATGCATTGCATTGAAAAACGAAATACATGCGTTAATTGAAAATAGGAAATTAACAAACTTTGTAAAAAACACTCTCAGAAAACTCTAGCAGCCACAGAAGCATCGAAAGCATAATTTGCGTTGGTTATCTCTGAAAAGATTGATTCATTTGATATTGCAACAGAATACTTGGATCCATAAGAAGGAATGAACGATATTAAAATTGAGGAAGAAATTATTCTAAGGAAAAAGGTTAGTGATTTATGTGCATTTTTTGAATCTTTGGCAATTGTTTGTGGTGATACTATTGGAGGAAATTCCAATAGGTCCCAGAAAAGACACATTTTCAGCCTGACTTCTGAGCTAGAAGTGGGTACCTTGGCACATCTGCATCAAAGTTCTTTCCTAATAATTTGTTTTGAAGATAATGATATGAGAAATGTGGCACGGTTACATGAAGATGCAGTGGTACTTGCAGCAGGGATAGTCGACGATCAAGTACAAAGAGTTCTAATTGACACAGGAAGCTCCGTCAACATCTTATTCATGAGCACTTATAATAAAATTGTTGACCCTCTTGTAATCCGAAGGTCATATCTGGTGAGGATAAAAGTAGCCTGAGGGTAGGCTGGTAATTTCAAGTGGAGTTTCAAAACGGAGTAAGGGTGTTTCAGGATGGTGTGAAGGTGTTTCAAGGTGTTTCAGGGTGTTTCAAGGTGGAGAGAGAATTGAGCAGCTTGGCAGCACTAAATTTTGTTACCCATAGTTAATGCTGGTGGTTGGGTATTTATAGTATGAAATTTGGGCCCTTATGGGCTTTCGGGTCAAGTTTAATGGACCCGGGTCATGTTTAAAGACCCATGAGTGTTAAGCAGATCGGCAGGTAGCTTAGTCAGATAGTGTTTAGGTTTTTTAGTACTTTAGTCATAGTTCGAACTGCCTTGGGCTTGCAGTGTTCGAAGTCACCTGCCCGGTTCAAATGTCCTGTCCGAATTAAGCTCTTGGATCCTGTCCGGATTACGGAGAGATTTACTTTGGGCTGCCTTTCTGGGGAGCACTTCGAATTCGGACTCATCAGGAGCCCCCTTTTTAGGTATTTGAACAAGTATCCTTGTCAAAGAACTGAAAAACAGTCCGATTCAGGAAGTGGTTTATCAATTCGAAGAGAGTTGAGGACATAACCGGACAGACCAAACGTTACGAATTCCAAACGGTTCTTGTCAGAGTTAGTGGGACACGTGTCACTCTCTGGTTGGTTACTTTAGCCGTTTTTTCACCTTGAAAGTTGCACCACTTTCTCGAACAAGTTACCTCTTTTAAATGCCATAAATGACATCAGCGCCGTCTTTTAATCATTGCCCAACTTTTCGGATTCTCCTAGGAATCAAACCCGTTTTTCACATTTACTATAAATTCTTTTCACCTTTCACAGTCTCATTATCTCTTTCACTCTGCCATTTCACCCAAAGCTTTATCTCTCTAAAACTTCAAAATTTCCTTAGTTGTTTATGTTCACAGCAAGAACAGCACTGATTAAGGGCGGTTGGCTTAACCTCTCAGAATTGGAGAAAGCTCAAAGAGTTGAAAAAGAAAAAAGACTTGCAGGGCTTCCAGCGTCGCCTGTCGAGAAACCAGCCCCTTCAATCGAAGAATCCGACAGAGGTTCATCTTCTTTTAAAGGTACAAAACCTAAAAAACTCTTTCAATCAACACTCTCCCCCATAGTATCTGGCTCTTCAGTTCAAGAGTCGATTCCTATTGTTGAACCGGGGGTCACTGCCACAAGTGTTAGGAAAAAATCCTCTTTCATTGCTATGGGGTCCGATTCTGACCACTCCCCAGACAAATTAATTATGAAAAGGCCAAGTAGGTTGGTTAAAGGGCTTTCTTCCAAAAATACTAGCGAATCAGGGTCCGGGGCAACTATTAGGACTCTTCGGGAAAGGCCGGCCGGTCCGGGGGCTAGCAGTCCTCTACCTCCCAAAGAAACTTCAACCTCAGAAACTCAAACTGAGGTGGTAAGTCGAAAACATTCAGAGAGCCAACAGTCCGGTGGATTAGCTGTGCCAAGCTTCAACCCTCCCCGGGCTGTTTCTACAGAAGCTCCCCCAACAATAATGGAGGAGAGAATGGAGGACTCCACCGAGGAGGTTAGATTTGAGTCCGAGTCCTCCGGACAAGCTGAAACTGCTAGAGTTACTGCCAAGAAATAGTATGCTATTTTCACTTGGTCAAGCTATGTCCATCACAGCTAAGCCCTAACGGTTGGTACACCTTGATGTCATGTATTATGGCGTCTAGGCTATCTGGAATTCCTCTTCCTATGGAAGAGTTTGCAGCTGTGGCTAATTTGTGCAAGCATCATCAGTTCCCTTTTTATCATTTCAACATGGGGAACGATCTTAAAGCTGTTGATGATCTCCTGGAATCGGAGAGTAAATGGAGGAGCCAGTTCTTGTTTGTCAGTGGCTCATGGGAAAATGGCAAGAAAATCAAAACCGGGGAGAATCCTAGCCTTCTTCGAAGTAGATGGAGGAGCGATCGTAAGTTTTTACTTTAAGTTTCTGTTCGAACCTCTCTTTCCTTTAAGTTTATACTAATCAGTTTTTCTTTTGTTTTATCAGAGCTGCCAAAGGAGTTCGGGGACTATCTGAAGGCCGGACAGGTCACCTGTGGCAAAATCAACACTTGGGCCGCAGAGAACTGGGAGAACCGGTTTCATAAAGCCTTCACTGCTGGGAACCTAGCGAGGTCTCACCTGTGGAACACCACAGGTCGAAGAGACTTAACCTGGGAGGAGTTCTCCACCCCACCTGATGAAGACGTCGTGCTGAGAAGGTCTCATGAACTGGATGGGACCCTCTTCCTTCCTGCCCGGGCCAAAGCCCCAAGTAAAATGAAGGGCAAGAAGAAGAAAGGCAGGAAAGCGGTAGAGGATACTGAGAAAGAGGCCCCAACAGACACAGAAGTGCCAGCCCAGGCTCAAGTTGATGCAAACCTTCTACAGGTGGTAGAACAGGAGAGCGAGAAACAAGGAGTGAAACCCCCAAAACCTTCAAGGGCTTCCAAACGGGCTCGTAAGAAAGCAAGTGACAGTGCTGACAGGGAAGTCAAAAAGAAAAAGACTTCCCAAGGAGAAGAGCTCGCTCTCCGGGATCCGGAGCCCACTTTCCCAACCGATCCGACGTTAGCCGAAGAGATCCCAGGGGATCTTAATGAAGGGATTTCAATGGAATTCCATACTGATGAGGTTGAAAGGGGAGAGATTAACATGGATGAAGTGGACGTCACCGGTCTAGGTGCTCTAGGTGATTATTTCCTTGGCCTGTCCAGAGATGAGTTCGCAGGGCCATATGTTCCCCCAAGTAGTTCCAACACAGTGAATTTCAATGGTAAGACTTTTATGGTTTCCAGTGAGAGGGACATCATAGCCCATTCTCTCCTTAGCAACATGCAGCCAGTACTTACTTTGGAAAGGCAAGTCCGAAGTCAGGCAACCACCATCAAAGACCTCAAGTCTGAGAAGGAGAAGCTGTCCGATGACCTCAGGACTGCTGCTACTAAGGTTGATTTGCTTAAGGAGTCGAACGAACAGCTAAAGAAGAATCAAAATGAAAGCAACACAAAAGTTGCTTCTTTAGAAGAGACCGTAAAAGATCTCCGGGCTAAGCTGTCCGGACTGGAGAAGGACTTGACAGCCTCAAGAGGAGAAACTGCAGCAAAGGAGAAGCTTGTCACCAACCTGACCACTGACAAACTTGCTTTAGAGAATGCAGTGACTCAGGCTGTTGAAGAGAAAGCTGCTTTGGTGAAGGATCAAGAGGCCATGATCAAGGCCAGAATCAACGCTTATGCCAGGGAGATGATACGGAGTGAAGAATTAATGATTGAAAAAGTGAAGTCTGACATGGTCCTCCTGTTTCACGAGAAATTCCCGAAGAGGAGACTAGGGGACTTATGGCGTTATGTGGATGACGATGATCTCCCATACTGGACTATGGTTGATGAAGGGTACACTGATGTGTCCTCGTCTGGTGACGAAGAGGAAACCGGAGAGAGCCCAGGTGAGGAAAAGATTGACCCCAAGGGTAAGAAGATTGTCGAGGAGAAGAGCAACATTAAGGGCAAGAAAAAGGATGAGGGTGAGCCATCTTCAAAGGCTCAACCTTAATTTATAATTTGTTCTGTTTATCTTTTGTTTGAACTAAAGTCCTTGGAAGGCTAAGGCACCTTTTTTTGTGATGGCGTCCGTATTATTCGGACAGTTTTTTGTACTGTGCCCAAACTTGTTCAAAAAGTCCTTGGAAGGCCAAGGCAACTTTAAGTTGTTGAATGAATGCTTTTATTTTACTCAACCATCTTCTTCTATTATTATTTGTCTTACTTTAGACAGCTAGAATTTAAGTAGCTTTGAGTTATTGTATTGTGAGAGTGTTTAGTTTCTCTGGCTAGAATTTAAGTAGCCTTTAGACCTTTCAGTCCGGGTAGTATGACAAGCAACAGAATTTTGCAAAAACTTAGAAAATTATTGAAGAAGGCATCAAGTTTTATTGAAAGCTCTCTGTGGCGCCGAAGAGAGGAAGTGGTATGCCCCCAAATATTTACATGGATGTTTAAACAAGTAAATATTTACATAAGCTTTATTCCAAGTACATTCGAAGGTGTTCAATATTCCAAGGGTGAGTTAAAACCCTGCCATCTTTGTCTTCCAACCAGTATGTCCCAGGCTTGATTCTTTCAACCACAGTATACGGACCCTCCCAAGTTGGGGCCAGCTTTCCGAAGAGCTTTTCCTTGGTATGCAAGAAAACTTTTCTCAATACTTTATCTCCTGGTTGAAAATCCCTTCTTTTAACTTTAGAAGCAAACCTGCTTCTCATTAAGCCCTGATAGTGTGCCATTCTAAGATGAGCTTTTACCCGCCTTTCTTCAATTAAATCAAGTTGATTTCTAATTGTCATCTCATTAGCCTGTCCGGAGAAGTTATGAATACGAAAGGAGGGGAGTGTCTTCTCTATGGGAGCTACTGCATCCATCCCATAGACCAAGGCAAAGGGGGATTCTTGTGTTGCAGCCCCAGGTGTTGTCCGGTAGGCCCACATGACTTCTTGTAGATAACTAGGCCACTTCCCAGCAGCCCCTTCTAAGTTTTTCTTTAAACCGGACAGTATTGTTCTATTAGCCACCTCAACTTGCCCATTGGCCTGTGGGTGGAAAGGTGAAGAAAATCAGTGTTGAATACCCCTTGAGGCACAGAAGCTCTCCATCTCTCTATTATCAAACTGTGGCCCATTGTCTGTTGTTATTTTCTGGGGGACACCAAATCTGCAACATATGTTGGATAGAATGAACTTTATAACAGCTTTTGATGTTGTCCCTGCCAAGGGGGCTGCTTCTATCCACTTCGAGAAGTAGTCAATGGCTACAATTATGGTTTTACGCCCTCTGGACGCCATAGGGAGAGGCCCAACTAAGTCCAATCCCCATCGAGCAAAAGGGATGGGCTCAGAAATTGATTCCAAAGGAATGGCTGGTACATGAATTTCATTGTTGTACCTCTGGCATGGGTCACACCTTCTCACCAGCTCCTTAGCATCTTTCATTATTGATGGCCAATAATATCCGGAGAGAAGCACTCTTCTTGTTAAAGCTCTAAATCCACAATGGACTGATCCCTCACCATCATGCAATTCGGAGAGAACTATTTGTGACTCATGATCCCCTAAACAGCGTAGGAGAGGTTTGCTATAGGATTTTTTGTATAATACTTCTCTTAATATTAGGAAACCACGGGCCCTGTGCTTCAACGTTCTGGATAGTGATTTATCCAAGGGCACGATGCCATCGGATAGATATTGCATAAGAGGAGACCTCCAGTCTTGAGGCCGGTTTACTTGTATTTCAAAGACTTCCTCTTTTTCACCTTCATCTAGTTGAATAGAAGGGCTTTCAAGCACATGGATCCACGGGTAGGACTCTGTATATGCTATCGTTGCCAATGAGTCTGCTAACTCATTCTCTGCCCGGGGGATGTGCTCATAGACAACAGCTTTAAACTTTGACGCTTCATTTTTAAGGAGGAGCAAGTATTTGATCAATTGCTCCTTTCTGGCCTCTGACAGGCCTAGAGCATGGTGGACAAGCAATTGGGAGTCACTTAGTAGCTTGACCCTTTTTGCTCCACAGATGTATGCCAATTTTAACCCAGCTATAGCTGCTTCGTATTCGGACTCATTATTGGATGCCCTGAAAGCAAAACAAATAGCTTGGAACATGTTGTCCCCGTAGGGGGAAGTGAGACATATTCCTGCCCCAGATCCCATGGTACTGGATCCTCCGTCTGTTCGGACTATCCACACTTTTTTGTCTTTTGAATCAGCAGGTTGTTCTGAATCCCTATCAGAATGGAACTCAACTAGAAAGTCAGCCACAGCTTGAGCTTTTACTGCTGTCCGGGGAGCGAAGTCTATGTCGAAGTCCCCCAACTCTACTGACCACTTTGTCATTCTGCTCGAAATGTCTGCTTTTTGAAGGACATTCTTTAAAGGAAAAGATGTCTGGACAACGATAGGATGAGCCTGGAAGTAGGGCCTCATTTTTCTTGCAGCTATCACCAAGGCCAAAGCTAGTTTTTCAAGTTTCAAGTAACGCCTCTCAGCATCAATCAAGCTTTTGCTGATGTAGTACACTGGGTGAGGATACCCATCAACCTCCCTTACTAACACAGCACTGATGGCACAACCTGAAACAGCCAGATATACAAAGAGAGTCTCCCCATCAACTGGCTTGAACAAAGTCTTGGGAGAGGACAAATGCTTCTTAATTTCGTTGAATGCCTCATCACACTGTGGTGTCCACTCAAACCCTTTGGCAACCTTCAAGGTTTGAAAGAATGGAGCACATCTGTCCGAAGACCTGGAGATGAATCTGTTCAAGGCTGCCAACCTCCCCGTTAATCGCTGTACTTCTTTAATGTTTCGAGGAGGCTCCATTTGGAACAAAGCATTGAGTTGGTCCGGGTCGGGCTGTATTCCATGCTCACTTATGATATACCCTAAGAACTTCCCGGACTGCACTCCGAACACACACTTTTCAGGGTTTAATTTTAAATTCACTTTGGCCAAGTTGGCAAAAGTCTCTTGGAGGTCGGACAAGTGCAACTGCTCATCCATGCTTTTCACCATCATATCGTCAATGTAAACTTCCATATTTCTTCCAATTTGATCAGCAAATGCCTTATTGACCAACCTTTGATAAGTAGCCCCAACATTTTTCAAAACAAAGGGCATCACCTTGTAGCAGTGTAAACCTCTATCAGTGACAAAAGTGGTATGCTCTTGATCTTTTGGATCTACTTGGATCTGATTGTACCCGGAGAATGCATCCATGAAGGAGAGTAGCTTGTTCCCTGAAGTAGAGTCTACTAACTGATCTATCCGGGGAACCGGATACAAGTCTTTTGGGCAAGCTCGATTGAGGTCTGTGAAGTCAATGCACATATGCCATTTACCATTCTTCTTTTTTACCAAGACAGGATTGGCAGTCCACAAAGGGTACTGAGATTCTTTAATGTGCCCCATCTTTGTGAGTCTGTCAACCTCCTGTACAATGACATCAGCCTTTTCTTTTGAGAAAGTTCTCCTTTTTTGTACCACTGGTACCACATCCCTCCGGACTGATAGGTGATGGGAAATCACCTCTGATGGAACTCCAGTAACATCAGCGTTGCACCAAGCAAAAACATGCTGATGGTCTTTCAAGAATTTCAACATTCCTTCTTTCAGTATTGGTGGCATTTTGGACCCTATCTTGACGCTTTTTCCTTCTTGCAAGCAGTGTGTCTCAACCTCTTCAATCAGAATCAACACTCCGGGGGTCTCTCTGGGGTCATCAATTTCACCCTCACCCCCAGAAAGGCCCTCAAACTGCTATTGATCGTTTATACGGACTGCCCCCATCGTTCGTGGAGCCAAGGCAGTGGCATAGCATTCTCTTGCAACCTTTTGGCTGCTCCGGACAACCCCAACCTGTCCCTGAACAACATATTTTAGACACTGATGGACTGTCGAAGCCACTGCATGCATCCTAGAGAGCCAAGATCTCCCTAGAATAGCATTGTAGCAAGTGGGACAATCCACCACAATGAAGAATATTCTGATCGTTTTCTTGAAAGGGCCCCTGCCCAACAACACTTCTTCTTCAACCCCTCCGATTACATCGGCTGAGCTGCCCGTGAAGCCCACGATCGACCTGTCCGAATTTTGAATCACAGCTGGATTTTTCATTTTCTTGTAAGTGTCTAGGAAAAGGATATTGGCAGAACTCCCAGTATCAACTAAAATTCGCCTTATCTCATTGCCCCATATAGATGCTCCTATGACAACAGCATCCTCATGAGGGCCAGCAATATCTCTCAAATCACCCTCATCGAAAACTATGAATGGGAATGAGTTTGGAGATTGATAGGATGTCATGCCTCCTTCTAGCTGGGAGGCCAAATTATGAACACGCCTTTTTCTTGAAGAAGTGGTATGAGCTGTCATAGTGTCCCCTCCGAAAATTGTCAGTGACTCGAAGAATTTAATGAGCCCGGAGACTGATCTAGAACGCTCCTCGATAGTACCCACTCTGTTTCTTGTTGGATCAGGATCCAAATACTTAGACTCCACGTCAAACCTTTCAACTATTACCATAGCCCCCTCCGGGGCAGCGTTGCTTGGACCAACCCTATGAGTGTTGTCAGGCCTGTTGCCTCCTCTTCTTTTAACGTATGCACCCAACTTCCCTCTTTCAATCAAGTTTTGTACCTCTTGCTTCAACGCTATGCAATCATCGGTGGTATGGCCAATATCATTATGGTATTGGCAAAAAGAATTATTTTGATGTTCTCTGGGAGACTGCAAGGCTGCCGGTCTCCGGTAGTGTACTTCATCTTTTGTTTTATCGAAAATGGTTGCCACACATTCTTTGAGCTCTGCAAACCACTCCGGTTAGACCCATGGCCCTCTTTTGTTTCTAGACTGTTGACTTTGTGCAGGAGCAGCTGGTTGAGACTGAGCCTTTCCCCTTCCATGCCCCTGTCCGGTTTCTCTTGCTTTGTTCCCGGACTGGTTTTGATTTGGAGTTGGTGCCACCGGGGTGGATCTCACTTGTCTGTGCACCCTGGTCTTTTTCGTTTCATCAACATTTATTTTCTTGCCAACTTGGTTCAGCAATCCTCCCCAGGTCATGGCTTTCTTCCTGGTCACCGAATCGGCCAGGTTGCCTGGGTTCAAACCTTGTCTTAGGGATGCTATTGCTACCTGTTCAAAGCAATCAGCCAACCCATTCTTTGTGTTTACAAAACGACTTATGTACTCCTTTAACGACTCATTTGGCTCTTGGGCACAATGGATTATTGTGTCTCCATTGCCCTTCAGCTCCTTACTCCCCACAAAATGCCTTCGAAAGGCCACCCAAAAAGTATCAAAGTCTTTAATACAACCCTGAGGCAGGCTGTTGTACCATTTCAGAGCACTCCCCGTAAATGATTGGGAGAATGCCCTACAGAGTAGTTTATCATCATCATCAAAGTTCATCATGAAGTTCTTGAATTGCTCCAGATGATTGTCCGGATCAGTACTGCCATCATACTTCTCCATCTTAGTACTGTCAAACCTCTTAGGGAGGTTTCCGGATAGGATTTTAGAAGACAGTGGAGACTGCCTCCAATTCCTTCCACGACTGAACACGGTATCCTCATTAGGAGTTGCAAAGATACCTGGCTCATCGTGGAAAGCAAAAGGATCCATCAACATCTTGTCCGTATACCTCCAGTGGTGAGATGACCCTTTTCCTATATGCCTCTTCATGCTTCCATGGTGATCTCTTTTTCTGGAATACTTTTTAACTTGCTTTTGTTTCTTCTTGGTTCGTCCCTCATCACTGCTAGAGGACAAGGACTTTTCATTTCCCTCACTGTCCGAAGAGCTGTCCGAAGACTCTGAACTCGAGTCAGAACTCTCCACAGGCTTGGACCGGTGAGATTTTTTAGAGCTGGCATGCGTCTTCTTAGTGCTCTCATGAGTTTTGGAAACCCCATGCTCTCTTGGGTTATCGGTGTGGTGAGCAGCTGATGCTTTGGATTTCTCTTTCACGCCCATCTTGGCTTTTTCAGCCCTCAGAGCTTCTATCTCAAGTTTTAACCTGTCGCGCTCTTGGACAGTATACTCATCATTCTCTTCCACCACTTCGAGCAAAGCTGGTGGAAGCTCTGGATTATCCGGATTCATTCGGACAGAATTTCTTTACTTGGTTTTGAATAATTGATTCAGGCACCGTCGCCTCCCACTGTGGTCGCCAATTTGGTGAGGATAAAAGTAGCCTGAGGGTAGGCTGTTAATTTCAAGTGGAGTTTCAAAACGGAGTAAGGGTGTTTCAGGATGGTGTGAAGGTGTTTCAAGGTGTTTCAGGGTGTTTCAAGGTGGAGAGAGAATTGAGCAGCTTGGCAGCAGTAAATTTTGTTACCCATAGTTAATGCTGGTGGTTGGGTATTTATAGTATGAAATTTGGGCCCTTATGGGCTTTCGGGTCAAGTTTAATGGACCCGGGTCATGTTTAAAGACCCATGAGTGTTAAGCAGATGGGCAGGTAGCTTAGTCAGATAGTGTTTAGGTTTTTTAGTACTTTAGTCATAGTTCGAACTGCCTTGGGCTTGCAGTGTTCGAAGTCACCTGCCCGGTTCAAATGTCCTGTCCGAATTAAGCTCTTGGATCCTGTCCGGATTACGGAGAGATTTACTTTGGGCTGCCCTTCCGGGGAGCACTTCGAATTCGGACTCATCAATATCAAACTATTGTATGATTCATATGGATGACATCTGAAGTGGTTTGGGAGTTTGAAAATCTGGTTGAACTGGGTCGAGGGCCATATAGAAAATAAGTTGAATTTTGTTTATTGTAGTAGATGCACCAACATCTTACAATGCTATCTTTTGGGAAGTCTTGGTTATCAAAGATGCATAATATTATCTCTACAGTTCATCAATGTTTAAAGTATGTTGTGAGAAATAATGTTGGAACAATTAGAAGCATTCAGAAAATGGCTATAGAATGTTACCGAATTGCTTTATCTTGCAAGCAAGTTCAGGGGAATGAATCATAAAAAGCTTAGCAAATAGCGAGTATTTCCTCAAAGCCAACCCCTTTTGATGACCCAAGGGAGCCCCCGCTCTTTTGGTTCCTGATGAAAGTTATGAAGATCATGTGTATCTAAATAGTAAAGTTTTTAAAATTGGAACAAAGTTATCTCCAAATTTAAAGGAAAGATTGATTGAATTTTTATACATAAATTTAGACTTCTTCGCTTCTGAGGACTTAACTGGGGTTCCCCCGGAACTCATTTGCCATAAGTTATCAATCAAGAATAATATAAGGTCAATAATGCAGAAAATTAGGCCTTTCTCTCAAGAAAAGTCTAAGGTGATAGTGGTAGAGGTAGAACGTCTATCCATAGTAGGACACATTCAAGAATCACAATATCCTTTATGGGCAGAAAATCCAGTGTTATTAAAAAATAAAAACGGTAAGTGGCGAATGTGTGTAGATTTCACAGACTTAAATAGGTCTTGTCTGAAAAATCCTTTCCCTGTCACACGGATAGATCAGCAGGTAGATTCCATATCAGGAAATTAGTTACTTTCTTTGATGGATGCTTATACAGGGTATAACTAGATCAAAAGGGATTAGAGGTATGAAGAGAACACTTCGTTTATCACTTGAAGGGGTTTACATTGTTATAGAGTAATGTCGTTTGGGTTAAAAATCCAGGGGCAACTTATCAGCGTTTGGTGAACAAAACTTTCGACTCACAAATTGAGCGAAACTTCGCAGTATATATTGATGATATACTGGTAAAAACTCTTAAGGAAGATGATCATTTTGATGATTTAGAGGAAACTTTTAGCAACTTAAAAAGGGTTAACTTGAAGTTAAATTCGGAAAAGTGTAAATTTGAGGTTCGATCAATAAATTTCCTCGGATACATAGTATGTGAGAAAGAAATCAAATCTGACCCAACGTAGTTAAAGGATTTAACATCTATAATTCCCCTTCGAAATATAAAAGAAGTCCAAAAATTAACAGGTTATTTGGCAGCGCTAAACAAATTTATATCTCGTTCTTCGGATAAGTGCGCTCCTTTCTTCCAGGTCTTAAGGCATGTAAATTATTTCAACTCGACAAAAAAGTGTTCATAGGTTTTCTATCTGATTAAAAAATATCTTTCTTCACAAGAAATTCTCACAAAGCCCATTCCATGGGAACAATTATTTATTTATGTAGCAGTTTCAGACTATGTTGTAAGTGTTGTGTTAGTCCGAGAGGAAGATAATATCCCAAAATGAGTGTACAACATCAGCAAAAGTTTATTGGATGCAGAGAAATAGTATTTGAATTTATTTAAATTGGCTCTTGCGTTAGTAATTATTGCTCGAAAAATGAGACCATATGTTCAAGCTCATTCTATCGTGGAACTTAATTTCCGTTAAAAATATGCTTCAAATACCTGATATATCAGGGAGAATTACCAACTGGTGAGTTGAACTATGAGATTTTGATATTGAGTTTTAACCCATGAATACGACCAAAGCACAAGCCTTAGCAGATCTCTTAGTACAGTTTCATTCTGAGCTGTCAGATATGGACACTGATGAAGACAATTTCGAAGCAGAATGGGTAATCCGAATAGATGGAGGCTCGAGCACATCAGAAAGTGTGGCTTGGGTAAAATTGGTTTCTTCATAAGGAATAACAATGTATCATGCCATCCAATTTGGGTTTAGAGCAACAACTAATGAAGCGGAATACGAGACAACTTTAGTATGTTTAAGGCTTGCACAAATCCATGGGGCTAAAAAAGTTAAGCTAGTTAGTGATTCATGGTTCCTCGTTAATCATGCATCTGGACAATCCGAAGCTCGAAACGATCATCTAGTAAAATATTTGAAAGCGCTAAAAGATTTATCTTTAGTCTTCGAAAAAATCTATTATGAGTATGTCTGAAGAGAAGAAAATTATGTGGCAGACTCTTTAGCAACTGCTTCATATTTGGAGGCATATCCATGGATTATTACATAGTAAATCCCACCGATTATTAAAACTTCGGAGCAATTAATTGGGATTATAGATGAAGACCTTCAATATATGTTTGTGAATTGGAGGATTGAAGACTAGACATCACCAAGTTTTTGGAAAATAATGAATTTACAGTTAACAAATCATTGTCTAAAAGAGTACGCTTCAAATCTCATGGGTATATGATCTCTGGAAGCATCTTCTACAAAAAATCTTTCAGTAGACCTTTGCTCCGATGCTTATGCAAAAAATAATCGCAGATAATATTATCAAAATTGTATGATGGAGAAGGGTTTGCACATTATGGGTACAAGGCTCTAATAAGAATAGTGTTTTTGGCGGGATACTACTGGCCTACGATTTCTTTCGATGCAAAAGATTTAATTAAAAGATGCGATACTTGTCAAAGGTTCGCTAATATGATTCATAAGATAGGATTTCCCCTCTAAAGTATATCAAAGGCACTGTTGTTTGACCGATTGGGCATTGATCTTGTTGGACCTCTACTGATGGATTATGGGGGACGACAAACGATAATTGTGGCAGTAGATTACTTTTCAAAATGGGTTGAGGTAGAGCCATTAGCAGGAACAAAAGCCGAAGATGTAATCAGTTTTATCACTTCAAATATTTGTTTTCGTTTTTAGCTCTTTTTTCACCCACGGGAAAATGGGCAAGTATAAGTCACCAAACGAACAATTCTTGCTGGGCTAAAGAAAAACTTGGAAGGAAAGGTAGGAAAGTGGCCTGATTACCTGCAAGAAGTTCTTTGGACATATCGAACAACTCCTCGAATAGCAACTCAAAATCCTCATTCGCATTGGTATATGGGATGGATGCAGTAGTACCATCCGAGGAAGTCTTTCCATCCTAACGTGTCATGACATATTCCGAAGAGCCCAATAGAACAGTGAAGCTGGACTTGATTGAAGAGGAAAAAAAGGTGAGCACAAATAAATTCGCTCCATTATCAAACATTGATGAGAAGTAGATATGCCTCCAAAGTAAAACAATTGGAATTTAAAGTGGGCGATCAAATGTTAAGAAATATTTGTCTTCATAACGAGGAAAAGCAAATCAGGAAGTTAGGTCCTAATTAGGAAGGCCCATATGAGATAATAGAGAGAGTGAAGCCTGGAACGTATCAAATTAAGGATAAAAAAGGAAGAAGTCTCAAGAACCCATGGAATATATAGTATCTTAAATTGTAGTTAGAATGAATGTAAATATATATATATATATATATATATATATATATATATATATATATGTTTTTGTGTAAACTATCGGTGGCACACTCTTTCCTACCCTGATGGCACATGCAGGTTTTAACGAGGTACCTTATTACCCGATATATATATATATATATATAGGTTTTTGCCATAAAAAACCTACTTACAATTTTGGACCTAAAAGGTCTTCCAATAAAAGTTGGTCTCAAAATATTAAACTTTGGACCTAAAAGGTATTCCAACGAAAGTTGGTCTCAAACTATTAAACTTTTGACCTAAAAGGTCTTCCAACGAAAGTTAGTCTCAAACTATTAAATTTTGCATCTAAAAGATCTTCCAACAAAAGTTGGTCTCCAACCATTTAATTATTGGACCTAAAAGGTTTTCCAACGAAAGTTGGTCTTAATTATTCGAATCATTGTAAAAATATAATTAGAAATCTGATGTACTTCATAAATCATAAGGACTATTACAAAAATGCCTCAAAGATTTTGATTACTTATAAAAAAAATTCCTCAAAGATTATGAGGACTTTAACAAAATTGCCTCGAAGATTATGAGGAATTTTACAATTTTCCTCTTCTGAAGACTTTGAAAAGTCACCTTCATCAGATTTTGAATCTTCAATATCACTCAAACATATCCCAGGTGGAAAAAAATCGACTGGGACATGCTCCCAGAAGCTACCAAGTTCAAATTATGGTGGCGCTCATGAATTTCCATGATCAACCCAGACCTAACAGTTGCATCCATCACATTTAATTTTTCTACCCCCTTAGCAGCATAAGCTTCCACAATGTCATCCTTATCTTTATTAGCATGAGCCAAGATAAGTTTCTTTTCTTTTACGACCATCTCAAAATCCTTGAAACACTTATTGAAGCCGTTTGTGGCCCTATCATTTCTCTTTTTGTAAGCTGCAATGAGTGCATCCTTAGCAGATTTATTCTTTTCGTAAAGCTCCCTCTCTTTCTTGGAAACACTTTTCAAGAAGCATGACATAAAACTCAGTTGCGATCAGTTTTTCAAGAATCGTGTCGGTTTGTTTCTCAAGAATCGAATATTGTTGCTTGAGCTCTTCGACTTGAAATTTGGCTAACGAGGCTTTAGATTTGTAATAAAAATTTCGGTATTTCAAATGTTGCATCTTTTTTCTAATAGTAACAGAGGAATGAAGAAGCTTGCGAAGGTAAAGATAAAATTTGTCTTCTCGAAGGAATCTCAAAAGAACTATCCAATGAGCCAACCTTAAAGGGAACCAAAGAGGACGAATAACCTTTTGAATATCATCTTGAGGGTGTTGAATGGTGACATCGTTTGGCGGAAGTTGGGAGGAGTCAGATTCAATGGCTATCCTCTTCAGGGAGGTTTTGGTGTGCTCAACTACTTTGTTTTCTGGGAAACCAATAACCCCGGAAGCTTCTGAGATCTCTTCTAAAATGCCCTTCAATTTTTGTTGGCGTTTCTTCTTCGGAGGAGCCTCACTGGGAAGTTTTTCGTGTGCTTCAGAAAAAATATTTTTGGACCCTTTGGGTATTTCAGTCTTTGAATTTTTAGCATCTTCATCATCCTCGTGAGTTTCAGCGTCAGAAGCCTCTTCTTCATCCCCGTCATCGTTTAAATGACTCTTGGCCCTATATCTCATCGGAAGAAAAACCACAAATTCTTTCGCTTCCAACCATTTTAAGACATCTTGTTGAGAAGGAGGAACCATGAACTCCTCTAAGGATAATCATTCAAATGGATTCAACCTCCACAAACGACTCTTGGCAAGGTTGGTAGAAGTAAAATAGAGTCGAAACCTATTAGACCATGCATTTTTGGCCCACAAATGTAGCTCAATGAAGATAGTTTTTCCTTTATGAACAAGATCACCATTGGGTTTGGATATGCTATTCATTTCTATTTATAATTAAAAATAAAAGTGTATAAGAATAGATATAATAAACATTCAGAAGAAAACAAAGGGAAAGCATACCTCTGTTTGTCCAGACGAGTGATAGCTTGTGGGGATTTTCAGTAGTGGCCTCAGATCCTGTGTCCCAAATCCCTGAGATAAAAAAAAATTGTTGCTTCCATTTCTTGTCTCCCTCGAGTAGGTCTTTAACAAACTTCTGATCCCGACCGAAGGTCAAAAAATAAAAATGGAAGTATGGGGTTCTTGACCAAACCAAAGAGGCCAACTAACTCCTCCAAAGAAAAATTCACCCCCGAAATCCTGGAGGCCGTGACGCAGGACATGAGAGTGAACCACATGTTGGGTCTAGCCTGGGTTGGACAAAGATTGATCATCAAAAAATACTCCAGGAAGAAATGGTCTAGAGGATAGTGCAACTTCCAATTCATCACCTCTGTATACACAATCAGTTCATTGTGTCTAACTAATACCAGGGTCTCTAGCAGTTGGGAAGCACATGGAAATTGTAGAAGGAATTCCCCCTCCCCCCCCCCCCCCGAACTCTTATCTTGTCCTCTTCGAATATATCGTATTATTTATATTGAACTTTGTGCAAGGCCTGTAAATTTTTATTTTCAACTGCTTTAAGGTTATTCCCCCATTAAAGCATTGATTTTCGGGGACAATGGAATATCTTCTTTTGACTTGGCTTTTTTATTTGGAGGATAATTCATTTTCTCAATCTAAACAGCAATAACATCGAAATCTTTCTCAGAAAGGTCAGTAGTGGTATTTTTCTCTTCGATAACTTGAGAAGTGGTGGCATTTGTTTCTCCTCGTCAATTGGCGTTAAACTCTCCATTAGGAGTTAAGGCTAGAGCTTCCTTAGCTTATTTGTCGTCAGATTTGACAGCAAGATAATGAATTGGAGAGACGTTTGATTCAGTCTCTGAAATTGGTTCAAGGTTTTGCTTAGTCATTTGAGCAACGTCAACTCTGGTTAACTTCTAAGGAGGAATTTTGGTGTTGGACGAGGAGTCCCATGTGGACTAGAAGAAAGAGTGACATGAATTTATGATGGTGACCCTTTGGAACGTTTGACCCTTTGGGATGTTTGACGTGCTTGTGTTTACTCTCTTTATGGTGCATTTTTCTTTTCGAAGAGAAGCCTTTGGAATGTTTATCCTTTCCTATGTTTGAGTCACTCTTGTCTATTGTTGGGCAAGTGTGGCTGGGGGGCTGAGAACATATGTTCGAGGGGATGATTGCAGTTGAAGTATCCAACGGAGGCCAGACATCGTAGTATGTAATCACATGTGGTTGGGGATGTGGTTCAACGTACAGACCGACAACTGTC
The DNA here is from genome assembly GCA_036936605.1 of Limnanthes douglasii subsp. nivea. Lineage (NCBI taxonomy): Eukaryota > Viridiplantae > Streptophyta > Magnoliopsida > Brassicales > Limnanthaceae > Limnanthes > Limnanthes douglasii. The sequence goes on along the minus strand of JAUPFV010000005.1, from coordinate 113,942,825 downwards.
ATTCTTCGGCTTTCTGACTGATGGTTAACCACTCTGAAATGCGAAACTTCTTTGACATAAATTACTTCTCTCAATAGAATATTTTTTCAGAGCTTTATCTCTCTAAAAAAAATTGATATGGGATCTGTGAGACGCTAATGAGTTTTATAGGAGAGGAATAGGCTCTAAAGGATGACAAAACCCAAGGTTACGAAATGTTGTTTGCCTAGGGTAAAATTTTCCAAGATAGGTGCAATAAGTGCCTAGGGACGCGTGACGTCACCCCTAGGCTAGCTCTTGCTAAAACGAAGAATATGCAAGCGGCATCCCAATCGACACCTGAGAGGGGGAAAGCGTTTTCAGAATTGGTATCAGAAAAAGTCATGACTTCACAAATGAGGAAAAGTTTGGAAAGACGTTTGGTATGGATGTTCAAAGAACAGGTAGTCTGAGGGCGTCTTCTGCGAATAGGAAAATCAAAACCCAAGCAAAAGTTTGGGGGAGAGTTTTGGGGGCAAAAGTTCGAGGAAGAGTTTTTGGGATAAAAGTTTGAGGAAAATTTCTTTGTTCAACGATTTGAAGAGGATCTATTTGCTCAAAAATTTGAGGACGTTTTCTTGGGACAATAGGTGAAACGATCAACAAAATTCTATGCGGAACGATAGGTCAAATTAGAAGAGATACATTTTTCATTCGAGGAAATGTTTTTTACTTGACAAATTAACGGTAAATCATCAAGTAGTTCGATCGAGACGAGATTAGTCATACGACAGTCCTTGTTCGAACATTTTTACAAGGACTGGGGGGCTACTGATGAGGGAAGAATAAATTAACGGGAAGACCTTAGAAAGTTATGAGTGTAATTTGACATAAAGAAAGTCTTTTAGGATTAACTGATAATTATGTAATACAGAACGACCAATTTGTAACAAATGGTGTGGATAAAAGTAGCCTGAGGGTAGGCTAGTAATTTTGAGTGGTGTTTTAAGGCGGTGTAAGGGTGTTTCACGGTGGTGTGGTGGTGCTTAAGGGTGTTTTAAGATATTTCAGGGTGTTTCAAAGTGTTTCAAGGGTGGAGAGAGAATTAAGCAGCTTGGCAGCAGTTAATTTTTCTTGCCCATAGTTAATGCTGGTGGTTGGGTATTTATAGTGTGAAATTTGGGCCCTTATGGGCTTTCGGGTCAAGTTTAATGGACCCGGGTCATGTTTAAAGACCCATGAGTTTTAAGCAGACGTGTAGGTAGCTTAGTCAGATAGTGATTAGGTTTTTTAGTTCTTTAGTCATAGTTCGAACTGCCTTATGTTTGCAGTGTTCAAAGTCATCTGTCCGGTTCAACCAATGCTGTTCGAACTGAAGTCATGGAGTCTGTCCGAATTTACGGGGTGATTTTACTTTGGACTACCCTTCCGGGGAGCTCTTCGAATTCGGACTCATCAACAAACAACAAACTTAAGGACATGACCACAATTAATGACTTGTTTAGGCATGTAGGACCCAATAAATATACTATAAAAGTACCACACCCCTTTTGGGGAAAGGTGATTGATTAATGTTTACACAATTATTACATATTCTCTCTTTAAAATGTGGAGCTTCTCTCTCTAAAATATTCACTAAGTAGTTTGTGTCACGGATTTAGTCTTCTAAACATTGTTTTACTCTAACATCTCCTCCAAATATTTCTGGAACTATCAGTAACATTCATTTGATATAATTCAAAATCAAATCTAGGCTCACCTTTGAATTTCATGGTATCCAAGAATTATTTGAGCAATTTTCTTTTAAGCAAGCCTTTAGAAAATTTACCTATAAACGTATGCTTGGATTCCATGGTTACCTGATCTTTGACATTTTGAGAATACTGAAAAGAGATATAGTCAGATTTCTCAACTATATTGATAAACTTGAAATCATGTTGAGTATCAATTTTCATTAAAGTTTATGCATAAGATTAACTGCTTTTATTGTTGTAGATGATTTGTTATTTTATTTTCTCATTTGCAGGTGATTACTGGTAGATTGAAGATCTGGAAAATCTTCTATCACGAAACCAGTATTGCTGATGTGACCCCATACTGGCAGAACATGTTAGGGAGAAGAGCAGACTCAATCAGAGAAGAGAAGATCATGCTGAGAGAAAATGAGGAGCATGAATCCTAATTTATTCGTAGAGCTTTCTTGGAAATCAAGAAAGCTTATTTGTGTCACACAATATGTATTAGAAGTTTTCTTATTTATTCTGACCGACATACAAATATTTTTGTAACTTAAATGATATAATATTTCGAAACTATTTAATTTTCTTTAAATATTTTGTTAAGAAAGCTGGATGAGGTCGTTTGAGGTGGTATATGTTTATGAGGTCGTTTTGTTTATGTGGGCTATTCTCCTTCTGCTACCTAGATCTTTTTTGTATTTCTTACCCTCCTTCGGAAAACAATTTCGTATTGTCTCTGATATCACTATATTAGTTAATGGTACAAGATTGAGCTCTCAGAGATATCCATATTTTGATATGACCCCGAGCATAAAATGATGAGCAAAAAATCTGATTTAAAAATACATATTGGTCCAATTACTAGATCTCATACTATACAAATCGAAGATGCATTAAATGGGTTAATTATTGAGATTTTCGACAAGGAGAAGAGGAAAAAATCAATTAGTTGTGATACTTATCAAGTCCTTTCCTATGTTCAACATATTAAAGACCCAAGAGAGCACTTAAAATGCTTCCAAAAGATATGGTAAAAAAAGATACATAAATGAAGCTCGAGATCATTAAAATAATTTGTTAGCATAACTTTTAATTTGCTATCTTTTAGTTAGTTTGTTAAAATATCATTTAATTTTCTATCTTTTATTTAGTTTGTTAGGATATCTTTTAGTTTGATATACTTAAATATATATAATTCTAGTTTTTAGGACTTTGGTACATATTCCCTTTAAATAGTCTTAATGTATATTGGATAGTTCAGATACAATCAAGTGATAAAATATAAATAAAAACAAATTTATACTCAAAATATTTGCCGACAAAAATCTATCTTTAAACTATTCTTGTAAGAAGCGAGTTTAATTGATCATTCATTATGTTTTTATCCTATGAAGACTCAGGTTGGAGTTCTGTTTATCAAATTATTTTCATCACTTTTATAACGTAACTGGATCCATCATCTACTTATCATCACTTTGCATATGATTTAATTTGTGAGTTTTCTCTGAACATCAATAAGTCAAACCAACACTTCGTTTACCGCTACACACATAATCCTAATATGTTCAATTTTCGAGTCTTCTCTGTGAACAATAGTTTCTATAGTTAAATCGCTTATGTCCCTGCATGTGTTCTCTAAAAAAAAACTTATACAACCAAACCTCTTATGTGTCTACAAATGTTCTCTGAACAACAACTTCTACAGCCAAATCATTTCCATGTCTACATAATCCAATATCAAAGTTGAAACGTCCGTTATCAAGTTTGTATCACCTTTACACATAACCCATTACAATAGTATAAAATAATATAGATACTTTTTCAGTTGATGACTATTATACAAGAAAAAATATGAATACAAAGTGAAATGATTAAAAAAATAGATAATGTATTAGGCTAATTGAACGAGCCCTAATAGAGCCACCAGAAACCTTGCAACCTTCACAACAGCAATGAAAACATGCTAAAATAGAAGATGAAGATGATTATATGTCTAAAAAGGATCTTCTTGGAAGCGGAAGAACAATTGAAGAATGACCAACAAAGACTAGAAATACATAGGTAAAACTAACGTTTCTCGTGTTTGTTGGAAACTTAGATTATAATGCCTACCTAGATTGGGAAAGTTATATGAAGTATATCTTTGATTATTATAGAAGAGCACATTCATGGCCTCCAAGCAACAACAAACCATTGGATGAAGGAGAATCAGATAATGAAAAAGTTAAAAGAAAGACAATTGAAGTCCCGAAGATGATAAAATCAGAAGACGTGTTAAGTAAATTCAGTATCTATTTATCTTATAATGTTTTTATTTAGAGAGTTTAAATTTTAATGAAGGTCTATCTAAAACAAAGCCTGAAGTTAACCAAAAGGATAGTCAAACTAACAACATCTCCAAATCTACTGCAATAAACCTACACAAAGCTTATAATCTAAAAATCAAATTAGTGGTGCTCCTTCGTGATCAAAGGTTGGAGGAGAGAATGCCAAACACTAATCTAAAAAAGAATCCGACTATAGAAAAGAAACAAGCCATAATTATTGTCAAAGATACTACATTTAATACCGATACTAATAGTCAACATGTTATTCAACATCAAGATACGAAGTCCTATGATTTTGAAGAGATTATAGAAGCAATTCAAAATTTGGAATATGGTTACAGTATATTTACTTCTCAAGATTATCAAAATTTGATATCGGGTAACGTTACTCCCAATCATAGCAACATTGGCAGTCTCCATATTTCTTTTATCCTTATATTAAAAGATACTCATAAAGGATTCCAAGAAGTGGTCAAAAGGAAACTAAAAGAAGCTAAAAGAAAAATAAAGCCTAACAATCTGATCATCAAATCCTTGAGGTTCTCAGGGATTAGCAAACCGTATACCTCTCTTTCTAATGACGATCAAGATGCTTAGCTGGATTATAAGAAAAATAAAAAATAAGTCTTCCCTCAGAAAGCTCAAGTCTATCATTCACAAATGAAAGATAAATTTTATTGTCATTCAATAGCCTTTAGTCAGCTCTGAGAACTTGGCTAGCACTGATTTAAAGATTGGTCTTTAAAACTTTACTGCCAATACATCTAATAAAATCTGTTTTTTTAATGAGAAAGTTTCCATTAACATTCTTCTTAATTATTTTCAATGTTTACATTTGGAAATTTCCTATGATGGATTACACAAAAACAATTTACTGAAAATTGTTTATGCTAAATGTCAAAGACATAACATGAGAGGTCTATGGAATACTCTAAGGAATCTATCAACCCTTCTATAGAATAGCTGACTTCAATGTGATTTCAACATCTGATAAACAACTAGGATGCTCAACTTTTTTCCTTAATAATACGGAAGATTTTAATGGTGTTATCAGGGACTGCCATCTAAAGGATGTTGGTTATCAAGGCCCCAAATTCATCTAGTCCAATAACTCCAAATGGAAGCGATTGGATAGAGATCTTTACAACTCGGTTTGGTCTAGCTTCTTTAATGAAACTAAGGTTCTTCACATAGCCAGAACTTGTTATGATCATGCTCTTTTATGTGTAACTATCACTAAGTATAGATTAAATACTAAAACAATCTTCAAATTTTTAAACATGTGGATATTCGATAATGATTTTTTTGCATTTGTAGAAAATAACTGGAATTAAAGAATTGATGCTTACCCTCTCTACATATTCTGGCATAAGCTAAGAAGACTTAAGGATGGCCACAAGGTTTGGAATACAAATCACTTTGGTGATCTTTTTTATAAAGGCAGATCACTAAAGATGTTGTCAAAAAGCTTGAGATCAAGCTTACTACTTCCAACAATTCGGTTACTATATATGAGTTAGCCAAAGCCAATGCTCTATTCCTTCAAGCATTAAGAATAGAAGAATCTTTCTGGCAGCAAAAATGCTTATATAATTGGTTAAAATACAATGACATGCACACTAAAGTTTTCATGCTTATGTGTCTAAAATAAGGAATAATACTATTAAAATCATAAAAGTTGGAGAGGATTGGCTATTAGATTCAAACTCCAATGGCACATCAGTTGAAGCTTATTTTTAAAAGAAATTCTTACAAATCAGCCTTTCAACAATTTTGATGATTAATCTAATAAAATGCAGGACAACATATTTAACAATATTCCTAAGTTGATTACTAATTAGTCCCCCTAAAGAGGAAATATTTAACATTATCAACAACCTGAATCCCTCAAGTACTGCTGGAGTAGATGGCTTCAACGGCTCCTTCTTCAAAACATGCTGGAACATAATCAAAAAGAGATCTTTGTCAAGATATGTCATCTTTTATTCTTGTCTATAACATTCCTAAAGAATCATAGCTGAAATTTTGTGCTTAATTTCGAATACCATCAACCCTAAAAATTGGAAGAATTATAGACCTATTAGTTTGTGAACTTTACTTAACAGAATTATGTCTAAGATTATTAATAACAAACTTACTAATATTATTACCAAAATTATCTCTAAAACTCAAGGTGGCTATGTTAAAAATAAATCTATACATTAAAACATTCTCCAAAGATCTTGTGAATGACCTAAATAGGAAAAATAAGTCTGGAAACATCATAATTCAATTAGACATGTCTAAAACATTTGATAAAATGTCTCATTCATTCATCATTAAAGTGTTGTTATCTTTTGGCTAATCTATTAAATTTGTTAACCTTATCAGCAAGCTTATAAGATCTGTTTATATCTTCATATTGATCAATGGCAATGTTATTGGTTACTTGAATAACAGGAGAGGTCTGAGACAGAGAGATCCCCTCTCTTTTATTCTTTTCATTATTTCTCAAGAGGTTCTTATCAGGGGTTTGCACAACTTATTCATTTCTAACAATACTATTAAATGTGCTTCAAGGACTGAATTTATCATTCCTTGTTTAGCATTTGTTGATGATATTCTCATTTTTACTAATAGTCTTCAATCTACTATTGATAATCTTAGTAGGTTTCTTCAAAACTACCAAGAAGTTTTAGGGAAAATCATCAACAAAGAGAAGACTAAGATTATTGTTTCAAACAGCTTTCATCAAACCAGGTTATCTACTCTCATTGACCAAACATGATTCAACATTAGTCACATTCCCACTGACTATATTGGCATCACTGTTAGTACCAAAAATAAGACCAATAACTATATCTTTCTTCTAAACAAGATAAACAACAAGATTCATAACTGGGAAAACAAAAATCTATTCTATGGTGGCATGTTAATTCTTATTTACTTTGTTCTAATGTTAATCACCTTATATTGGATGCAGAGCTCTTATATTTATAAAAGCATTATCAATAGAATTGAAAGGAACTTTAATAAGTTTCTTTAAGGATCAACAACTAATGATCACAAAATTCATTCGACATAGTGGTATTCTATGTGTAAGTCTTTTGCTGAAGGTGGACTAAATATCATAAAAATCTCTGATATTCAGGATACTTTATCTTGTAAATTGTGGTTTAATATCAAGGAAAACATAAGCTATTAGGCTAACCTAATGCACAACATCTATTATAGAAACTCTTATCCTCTCAAAGTTGCTTACAACAAACCTGGATCCCTAACTTGGAAGAGACTTGCTAGTATTAAGGCTATTGCAGAGCCTAATATTTGATGGAATCTGAGTAAAGGAGATATGGATTTATAGATAGACAATTGGCATGATCACTCTTCTTTTATTATTTTAGATGACAAATAATACAACAGCTGGTTTGAAACTACTAAAATTAGTTCATTTTGGTTGAACAACTATTGCGATATTAACATATTTAATGGCTTTTTATCTTCAGCTAGAATCAATCTTATCAACACTACAAGCATCAACAACAATAAATAAGACTCTATGGTGTAGAAGCTCTCTAAAGACACTAAATTCAACATCAAGGACACTTGAAATAATATTAGACAATATCACAATCAGTCTAATATGTTCAACAAAATATGGAACACCATAACACCCAAGAAGTGCTCTTTTCTTTTTTGGAAAATTCTTCACAATTATATTCTTATTTACTCTATATTATAAAAGAGACACTTTAACATAGCATCCAAATATCAATTTTGTAACTCTCAATAAAACACTAACCATTTGTTCATATCTTGGAACTATGCTTGGAACATATGGACCTACTAGCTAATGGTAAGTTTCATTGGCCTTTGGCTCCTCTTCTTAACTCTTACAGTTAATCTTTCCTATCATGGTTATAACCCATATTTTTAGAGATCAAAACAAGGTAGCCGATTGGCTTTCCAAATGGACTCTGAAATGTAAAATGAAGCTTGAATTTTCCAAATTCCAAGCACCAGCTCAATTGAGTGTTGTCACTCTTTTAGAGAGCCTGGTTCTTGGCTACATTTCTAGCAATCCCTAAACTCTCTTGAATTTATTGTTTTGCTGGGTTATCTTGCTAACAAAGGTTGTAGCCTCTTTAAATTCTCTCAGCTTAGCAGAAAATTTCCTGACTAGCATCTTTAGAATGCGCATTAAGGATTTACATTAGAATTATCTTTTATTTTAATTTTGAATCAATGGTTTTACCACCGTTGTTGATCCTCTGTTGCAGGAGCTATGTTCTTCTTCAAGCAGCTTACTTTTTTTATATGTGAAAGTGGGTAATCTTCGAAGCAAGCCTATATTAGTTATTTGATCATCAATTTATACCTTGTTCTTCATCCAAATCTTCTTCTAATTACTATAACTCAATCAAAAATTCTTTTCCAAAATTGTTGATTATAGGTGTTTTCTTATCATCTAAGAGGAAAATTTTAGCTTCTTGATTTTTCTATGGAACATCTGTTCTTTACTTATTTTTGAAAGAATGTGACATAAAAAAAATTTCAATTTTAATTGTTTGGTTTTAGCACACCTTTTTAACTTAAGGTATGTATTGGTATCACAAACTCATAAATGTCTTTCCTTCTTCTTCAAATAAAAAAGGTTCTATTAATAATAATAATAATAATAATAATAAACTTTGAAAAACAAACAAAACTACTGATTTTTTCAAAATAAAAATCAAGAAAGCATAAATAAAAGTCTACCGTAGTTCACGACATTCCTTCCTAATGATTAATAAACCTAAAACTTACTACCATACCATAAGACTAATAATCCTAAAACTACCAACACGCAATAAAAAACTACCAAAATAGAATTTCGGAATTAAAAAAATGATAGAACAAAATATCTTACATTATTTATATAGTTTTGGTTGGACAATTTCCATTATTTGCCATTTGAATTTTAATTGATAAAGAAAAAACATAATTCACAAAATTTATTGAAATCCATATTTTTGTACGAAATTAATCTATATTTTAAAGTTTTAATTTTAATAATTATTTTTAAATTATGATGGACCAATCAAATGAAGGTTATGATTTTAAAGTACCTCAAATTAAAAAAAAATCATGGTGCTCAAAACCCTTCACCATAATTATTAGAATCAGTAATCATATTGCCCCCAAGGGGGTAGCTGAGTTGGTTGGGTATGGCATTCTTATAATCAAAAGGTCATGAGTTCGAGTCCCTTTACATACGTTTTCTCGGCTGAACCTGTCACCTTGTGTGGTTTACCTTCTGGCGTTGGTTTGCAGGCTATCGCGTCAGACTGAGGGTTTATCCTGTGCGCACCCATTGCATTCTGAGTAGCGGCTGCGGGTTCCCTCCGGAAAAAAAAAAAAAAAAAAAAAAAAAAAAAAATCAGTAATCAGATTGTGTTTCTTTGACTGACTTATTTATTCGTGTTTTACTTTACATTTGAAATGTGCATCTCAAACTTCACGTGACGAATAAATATAATAACATTAATAGAAACAAAAGATAAGTATGAATCTGGTCACCATACCATTCCTTTATGAGTACATGTTGAAGCTATCGGTGTTATCCAAATAATGAATGTGAAGGATAAATATGATACTCCAGCGAATTAAATATTACACGTGTCCTCTTGATTTTACTCTGATCACACTCCTGTATCTTCTGTCATTTTGTAGTCACGTTATCAAAAGATTCAAAACTCAACTCAATAAATACCTTATCGATTAAGATTCGAAAATATTAATATTAGTTCAGAAAACAAAATTAAAATTAAATTATCCAATACTTGGTTTTAGCAATAACTTTACTAATACGGGTATATCTGATATTTATTTTTCCATAATCATCAAAGAATTTAAAATTTTCTTCGAATAACTAAATGATATTTGACAAGGAGATCTCTTATTTCTTAGCGTATTAAGCATGCGGCTATTTAAGTTATATACCTAAATGCACTACAAAATGTAACATTAATATAAATTGTTTTGCTATCGTTGACGATCATGTCATTTATACTAATGGTTTTAAAACCAATATCGATAGATTAAACTATTTTTTAAATTTTTAACGAAATATGTTTGGTCAAACTATTAACAAAGAGAAATTTGGTTTAATTGTCCCTTCAAATATTAATAATCAAAAAACCAAAACTATTGAAGACGCCTATGGATATAAAAGTAAACAGTTACGCTTAAATAATTAGGTATCTCCATTCACAATAGCAATAAAGCAACGTCATATGATGACTTGATCACCAAGGTTAAAAGTAAAATCAATAATTGAGACACTACTGTCATATTTTTGGTGGCAGACTTGTCTTGATCAAATCTTCCCTAATGTCAACTCTCGTATACTATATCCAATGCAACATTATACCTAAAACTATCATTAGAAGACTTGGAAAAATTATGAACAAATTATTGTGGGGTTCAAAAGACTCCACAAAACTATCATTTGGACTATTTGGTCTGCTTTGCAAGCCTTGTATTGAAGGTGGTTTAAGTAACAAGAAACTTTCTGATCTTCAAACCACCTTCTCCTGCAAATTGTGGTATAGTTTTAGGAAAAACAAATCTATTTGGGTCAACTTCATGCACTCAATCTACAGCAGGAACATTCACCCCCTTCAAATTAATCATAATCAGTCTGGCTCTAAAATCTAAAGGAGATTAATTTCCATTAGAAACACTTATGAGCCTTTCATTCATTGGTACTTAGGTAATGGAAAATTGAGTTTTGGCTTGACAAATGGCTTGACAACAAGCCATTAATTAAGTGTAATGATAATGAGGATAAACTATGGTACCCTTTTAATTATGTCAACAATTTTTGGACTAATAATAACTCGAACTTAGAGAGATTTAACTATCTCGTCGCTCCTTCTATTATTAACAAGATAAAAACCTTCGAAATAAATAACAATAAGGAGGATGCTATCATTTGTCTCTTGAAAATTTTGGTATCTTTAGTACTAAGTCTACTTGAAATCACCTACGTTATAAGGGTCTCGTTACCAATTTATTTGTTAAAATCTGGAATTCTAAAATCCTTAATAAATTCTCTTTCCTTCTTTGGAATGTTTTGAAGGGTTGGATCTCAGTTGACTCCAACATTCAAAAGAAAAACATTACCTTGGCCTCCAAATGTCAGTTCTGCCACGACATTGAAACCACAAATCACCTATTTGTTAGCTGTCCAATTACTTGGCCTATTGGAACCATTAAGCTATTATTTTTAATGTTTTCGTTGCTAGCTATATAACCATCCACCTTAATTAGGTGTTGGTTCTGGTCCACTAGAAAACCTAAGCATATTAGACACATTTTTCCATCTATTATTTGTAGGTAATATGACATAATAAAAATAAGTCTAAGCATAAAGGATTAAAAGTTACTCACCAAACAATCATTGGTAAAATTAATCAGATCTTAGAAAACCTTGATAGTTCTAACTGCCTTAATTCTAAAGCTTGGTATGGTGATTTTAAAATTGCTAATAAACTTGGATGTTTCTTGCATGTTATTCATCCTTGACCTACCATTATTAAATGGTTTCTCCCTAACATTAAAAGATTAAAGTCAATTACGGATGGATCATGCATGTTGAATGGGGAAGCTAGTTGGGCATGGATAATTAAGAATGGTACTGGTGAAGCTTTATTTGCGTATGGTAATTTATTTGGCAAGAAAACGCCATTAATTACAGAATGTAGGGTCATGCTTAATGGTTTAATTTTATCTAATAATAAAGGCCTTAGATATGTTGGTATCGAGACTAATTCAACCGTGCTGTTAAAAAATAAAGAGAGAAGTAGCCGCAGAAAGCGGCTTAAAGAGAGAGAGACACACTGGGGGGATAATTAGTTACTAAGAAACATCAATCCTTTTTGTATTTTTATTTTTTCATTAATGCAAATCCAAGTAAGGCTCTCAATATATAGAGAACTTAGAGGCATATACAAGGAAACTTAATACACTGAATATTCTAACATTAATACACTGAATATTCTAACACTCCCCTTAAGTTGTATAGTGGGATCACCAATACCCAACTTGGATAAAACTGATTCGAATGTTCTTGCAGCAACCGCTTTCGTCAGGATGTCTGCCAGTTGGTCTTCGGATCTAACAAACAGAAGTTCGACTGTCCCATCTTCAATCTTTTCTTTTATGAAGTGCCTATCTATTTCAACGTGCTTTGTTCTATCGTGCTGTGCCGGGTTCTCTAAAATCTTAATCGCAGCTTTATTGTCGCACATTAACTGAGTTTGACACTTTAGGGGGGATCCGATTTCTTTCATTATCTTCTTTAACCAAAGTATCTCGGTAATCCCCTTAACGATTCCTCTAAATTCTGATTCAGCACTTGACACTTATACTACTTTATGTTTCTTACTCCTCCAAGTCACCAAGTTACCTCCAAGAAAAGTAAAGTAGCCAGCAGTTGATCGCTTGTCGTTAGGATTCCCTCCCCAATCAGCATCTGTGAATACTTCAACATCAAGGTGTCCATTTTTCTTTAAAATTATGCATCTTCCTGGTGTGCCTTTGAGATATCGAATAATCCTCATTATTGTCTCCATATGGTGTTCCTGAGGATGATGCATGAGCTGGCTAACTACTCCCACCGCGTATGCAATGTCGGGTCGAGTGTGAGCGAGGTAAATCAATTTTTCCACCAACCTTTGGTACCTTTCTTTACTCGCTGGTCTGGCCCCTTGAATTATCATTAGTTTGTGATTCATAACCATAGGAGTGTCATTTGGTTTGGAATCCACCATGCCAACTTCAGCTAATAAATCCAATATATATTTCCTTTGGGAGATATAAATCCCTCCTTTTGACCTAAGAACCTCGATTCCTAAGAAATACTTCAATCCCTCAAGGTCTTTCATTTTGAACTCCTTGAAGAGGTTTTTCCTAAGAGAGCTAATTTCTTCTTCGTCATTCCCCGTTATAATCATATCGTCGATATATATTATAAGACAAGTGACTAATTCTCCTCTCTTTTTGTAAAACAAGGTATGATCCCCATTACTCTGTTTGTAGCTATACTGCTTCATTGCCATTGTAAATCTCCCAAACCAAGCACAATGAGACTGTTTGAGCCCATATAATGCCTTTTTCAGTTTACATACCTTATTTTCTTGAAAACCATCAGAGAGCCATGGTGGGGGTTCCATATATACCTCTTCTTCCAAGTCTCCATGTAAGAAAGCATTCTTTACATCAAATTGATGAAGAGGCCAATCTTTATTCGCGGTTATTGAAACTAAAACTCTGATAATGTCAATCTTTGCAACCGGAGAGAACGTTTCAGAGTAGTCTATACCATATGTTTGTGTATATCCTTTGGCAACCAATCTTGGCTTGTGTCGCTCAATGGTGCCATCAGATTTATATTTTATATTAAACACCCATCTACACCCGACTTCTTTCTTCCCTTGTGGTAACACACAATTCTCCCATGTACCATTCCTTTTTAGAGCTTCCATTTTGGTATGCATTGGCTCATGTCATTCAGTCACCTTCTTAGCTTCTTGAGCTGTTTTAGGGATTTGTTCAGAGAGAATAGTAGCTAAAAACGCCTTTGCAATCTTCGTCATTCCTTTCCTATCCGTTTTTACCGGATATATAGAAGCACAAGGAACGTGTTCCGGTGAATACCGGTCACGAGGAACCCCTCTATTTTTTTCTTAGGGGAAGAACCAGAGTTTGAGTTTCAACAAACGAACTTCCTGAAATGTCATGGTCAGTAGCATTTTGTGAATTATGATATTGTAAATTGTTTACCTCTTGATGGACATTTTATTCAGTTGATTCACTAGTAGTATCCATGGTATTTATTTCTTGTTGGACATTATCTTCGGGAGAATCATTGGTGGTAAGAACTGCCTCGTCAGTCTCCTTAATGTTGGAAGAGGCGTGTTCGATGGCGCCATCTACCGACTATGTCAGCATATCCTCAAAGTAACTTTTATATAGCAACCAATCGAGTGATTCACTTACTTTCTCCCCCTGAGCACGAGATTGGTGGTCAAAAAAATAATCAGATTCTAAGAAGTCACAGTCCATGGTGATATGGATTCGATGAGTAACCGGATTGTAACACCGATATCCCATTTGATGAACACCGTACCCAACGAATACACACTTTTCAGCACATGGGTTAAGTTTGTTTCGACTAGTTTTAGGGATATGAATAAATACTGAACAACCAAAGACACAAGGTGGTAAGGTCATAACAGATGGAATTGTAACTTGGGTGGAAAGCACTTGTAATGGATTTTTATTTCCTAGACATCGGGTTGGTAGACGATTTGCAAGATACGTGGTTGTAGCAAAAGCTTCTGGCCAAAGAGAATGAGGAACTCTAGATTCAATCATAATAGCACGAGTTTTTTCAAGTAAAGTACGTTTTTTTCGTTCTGAAGTACCGTTTTATTGAGGTGTGTTTGGACAAGTGGTTTGATGGATAAGACCATTTGTTTTGAAAAAATTATGCATTATTTGGTTGACAAACTCTGTTCCATTATCAGAACGGAGAATCTGTATTTTTTTCCAAATTGAGTAAAAATTATTTTGTAAAAACAAACAAATATTTTTTGTACTTCCGATTTATGTTTCATGAAGTATATCCAAGTCATTCTTGAGAAATCATCCACAAATAAAACAAAGTATCTGATTTGATTGTTAGTGGAATTTGGTGTTGGACCCCAAACATCAGAATAGATTAGCTACAAAACATAATCAACTCTAGTAGTACTTTGATTAAATGAGACCCTACGATTTTTTGCAATAATGCAGGTTTCACATTTCTCATGAATGGAATTATTCAAAAAAAGACTAGGAAACAAACTTTTAAGATAGCTAAAAGAAGGATGACCAAGTCGTCGGTGCCATAACTAAAGTTGCCTTTCGGTTGTTACGTGAGCAAGCATGGCATGTCCCTTATGAACTACCTCGTCAACATAATAGAGACCTCCTTGTTCAGTACCATGCCCAATGATCTCTTTCGTACGAATGTGCTGTAAAATGCAAAAAAATGGATACATAAGAACCACACAGTTGAGTTGTTTTGTCACTTGACTAACAGATAATAACTTTAAGGATAGTGAAGGAATGTAGAGGCAGTTTTTAATTTCCATTTTTTCCGAAAAAATAATTGAACCTCCCCCTTTGACTTCACAAATTTCTCCACTAGGAGTCTCAATATGGGACTTCTTTGGAGATGACATGTCACCAAAGTCTTTAGGATCATAAGACATGGTGTCTGTAGCCCCGCAATCAAAGATCCAATTCATTGATTTCTCAAACCCTTTACCTCCAAGTTTTTCATAGGAGTTCGCCGTCATTCCTTTAAAACCAATGCCACTTCCTTCTCATTTTTAGTTGGATCTTCACCGCCACTTGTAGACGAATCCCGTTTGACATTAGATCTGAAACACTGGTTATTTTTCTCCTTATGACCGTCCTCCCACCATTCTCGATAGCCAACCAGCTGGAAATATGTCTCTTTAGTGTGTTTCTTCATCCCACAACGAGTGCAATACAACTTGGATTTATCTTCTTTCTCTTTGGATCAGAATTTAAACCTCTGTGCAGAATCTTTAGCAGCCAAACCCATTCCAATTTCAATCGAGTCACTATTAGAAGAACTTGATTTTAGTATATTAAGCCTGGCTACTTCCCTTCGTATTGTAGCATATGTTGTTTCCACGTAAGGGCGAGGATCATTTTTCAAGATATCTCTCTTGACTAGTTCCAGCTTGTCATTAATTGCCATTAGCAATTAAAAGAGTCTTTGTTCTTGAGTATTCTTATTGTAGATCTGAAAGTCTTCTGGGTATTACATAAGGTTCGGATCTCGCCTATCTATAGACATCCAGATGTTCTGCAGTTTGTTCCACAAGTCTTCTAGTGTATCGGACCCTTGCCTTAATGAATTAACCCTCTTATGAAGGTCAAACACCTGTAACGAATCTGTACCAGAACCGTATGTGATGGCTAACCATCCCAGAGGGCTGTTTGCAGTGGGATATTGCGAGACATTATTCACCAAGCTGGAGTCAAGATTCTGGATAATCCATGTGAAAACACATTGATCATCTTGTTCCCACCTTGTATATGTGTTGTCAGTTTTGGATGGAGGTGTTGGCTCCCCTGTAATGTGAGAACCTCTCCCACTTCCCCCAATTGATTTCTTCATCATGTTTGCCCATATGGCATAGTTGTCACCGCCGAGTTTAATCCCTAGGGATAAATTCTCGGGGTTAGTTGTTTGTTGTTATGTTCCGAGACCATTTATCAGAATGGCAGCAATCTACATTGTTAATTCATCGGGAATTTGACTGACTACGACTTCATTGCCAGCCATCTTTGTTGAGGATGTTGAGAATTCTCAGAATCACATGTTAAAAAATAAAGAGAGAAGTAGCCCCAGGAAGCGGCTTAAAGAGACAGAGGCACAGTGGGGGCATAATGAGTTACTAAGAAACATCAATCCTTTTTGTATTTTTATTTTTTATTAATGCAAATCCAAGTAAGGCTCTCAATATGTAGAGTACTTAGAGGAATATACAAAGAAACTTAATACACTGAATATTCTAACACATGCTTATTGATATTTTAGCCAATAGGGACAACCCCGGGGTTTTAAAGCCCATTCTTAATTGTTGAAGAACTTTTATCCTTCCAACCATAACTATCAAATACATCTCTCGAGTCCAAAACCAAGCTGCAGATTGGCTTGAGCGTTGTAGTCTGAAATGTAAAATGAAATTGAATCTAAATGGTAACCAAATTCCAAACTCATTAAAGGTAATAATCTTCCTTGAAAGTTTGGAATGTGGTTACATAAGACCTGAGCTTTAATCAATTTCAATTATTTTTTTGCAATCTCGTAAGTTGTTTTCAATTGATGCAGTTAAAAGATAAGTTTTGTGCTATAATTATTACTCTATAGTCAAGTTTTGACAGGTTATACTCTTCCAAGTGGAGGTGGAGACTAAAGGCAGAAGCAAGGATAATTATATGTGGAGTTGGCGGTTGTACAATAGTTGAAATTTTCATGTAGATTTACTCTTTCATGCTTTTTGATTTCGTAAGTAGACTAAGCTAGCTAACTTTTTGTAACAGTTTATATTTCACTTATTAATAAAGAGGTAATTATTTCAAAAACAAATTATCCAATATGTGTACATATATTTCTATTTTTTTAGTATAAATTTTTGAAAGTTTACATCTCTTAAACGGAAATTCAACAAAATCCAGTTTTTTTTTACGAAAAGAACTAGATTAATTGATGATATTTTTCTAAACACTCATCTTACATTTAAGTTTTTTAGTCTCGCATTTATCTAATTTTATTTTTATAATATCTCGCACTTATCATTGGTCCTGCATCTATCACACAAAAAAATTGGACCGGTTTTACATCTATCAAACCTAGATGATTGATGCAGTACCAGCGTAAAAACAAATCACAAAAATTAATATATAGTGAATATTTGATGAAAATGATAGAGATATATTCAACGTTATATGAAAATGCCAAACAAAAATACTATAGATATATTTAGTTAGTTTTAGTTTTAGTTGTGGGTTTAATTATTCGCGAAAAGTATCTAAATTAAAATATATATTATTATTATTTGTAAATTTATTAATAAAAGGAACTAAAAATATTATTTTAGTCAAGTTATTATTATTTTTTCGATTAACTTTTAATTTTAACCTTTTAAAAAGGTATTATTTTTCAAAATATTTTGATAATTTTTATTTATAATATATAGGTATTTTTGTATTTATAAGTTTATCAGCTCTTTTTATCTTCAAACTATTAACTTCCAATTTTTTTTAAAGCAATTGAATTTTTGACAATTTTTTTTTTCTCCAGTCACTATAGCGGTGATACTTAATTTATTTTTTCTTCTCAAAAGTCCCGGCTAAAACAAAAAGCCAAATGATAAAATATTTAAATTTTATTCATACATTTTATTTCATATATTAGTGATATATTTCGGCATATTTACCTACAAATATGTTGTCGTATCGATTAAAAACAATATAAATCAATTTTTTTCGTTCTATTTGTAGAATTTAGATATTAAAAGTTTTTGGATTTCACGATTTAATACACTATATTTTTCGTTCGATTTATAAAATTTAAATATTAGAAGTTTTTAAATTTCACGATTTGGATGCGCGATGTTTTTATTTGTATGGACAGGTACCGATCATCTGCATTACTAGTGTGGAACTTGTGTCCCTCCAGTTTTTGAACTCGGCAGTGCATATGAACCTTCACTAGCATTGCATGGTGCAATGCGGAAAACTTTCTTCAACGAACTTTTTATTATTATTATTTTGGTTTTAATTTAAGTCTAAACATTTTCTCACCAACTGAATATTTAGTACAAAATATTTTTGAGTTGATTTAGTATTTTGCGATAGAGGTAATTGACAACTAATAATTCATATATTGTCATTTTCTTTGGAAAAAGGTCGTACAAAAGAATATGTTAAATATATATATTTTTAGGGAGACGAAGTGTTGTATGATATTTTTCGACTGCACATGATAACTGATTATATACGCTACTATAAATTAATTTTAAGTTTTTCTTCATTTAATTCAAAACAAATTATATACGATAAATTATCTAAGAATAAAATCTACTGATTTTACGATTATAAATCCAAAATTTAAAATAATATTTTTATAAAATAAATCAAAATCAATTTTAAATAATATTAAAACTACCATTTAAAATAATTTGATAATGGGTAACAATAAAATTATTTGACTAACATGTTTTATTCACTAAATAAGTATTGACTAACATTTTGTTTATACTTATGAGGCCTAAAGGTTGATAAGACTTATCAAACCATCGGACATGCGCACAATAAAAATATATGAGTAGTCTTTCTACATATATCTATAATAATAATAAAATCAGTCCCTCCGGCGAATCCATATATGGAGTGGGATCCACAATTGAAACCCCTCCTTGTTTGATCATACAGTCAACACAATAGTTAGTTTCTCTACAAAATTTCTCTGCGGACCATAAGTGCATTCTTTATAGGGCCCTCGTTGTTGTCACCACATTTCACTAGCGCGTATAACTCTAATGAGTCTGTCTCTAAAACAAGCACCCCATACTTAAGATCCAACACCATATTTTTCCTAAATTGTAACGCATAAAGTTTTTCCTGAAATATGACCTTACCAAGAATGAGCCCGCGAATCTACCTAAAAATGAGTGTTTCACATCTCGGAACACTCCATATATCCACGTTGTCAAATGATCTGACCACAAGCACCCATCCATGTTGAGTGTAACTCCTACAGTTTCTTTGCCCATCTTATTAGTGTACTTCCGAATGAAACTATAAGTTCTTCGTCAACCTCTTTACTCTAAGCTCGAATACAATCTTTAGTCGTGTTCTAAACGATATCCTAAATTTATGGTATAGGATTTTGCCTCACATTGGGTTCAAAAATCATGTTATTTATATCCAACCATATATGTCATACTATAACCAATCCAAGATTTAGATTTTCTAGGCTCTTGGATTTCCCCCGACACCTTAATAATTGCTTCGACATATAAAATCTCTTAGTCGTTCATTTACTAGTGATCAAATAGAAATTACTCGATATCCACCTCAAAGTTCTAATGCTCTTCCCGTATGTATTACAAACCGCGTCATGATCTCAAATAATTTTTTAAATCTACAATGTCACTCCATGATTCCTAAAGATCTTTGTATCTTTCACAATCTCAGAACAAGTGAATAGTCGCCTATGAGGCCTTACCGCATTCACATCATCAGAATCTTATTAATCATGGTACGCCATAATAATACGTGTACTTTTTGGGGACACTTAAGTGCCTTAATATTTTCTATTTGAATATTGCTTCTTGACTTGGCATGAGCAATGAATTATAAGCTGATTTTATCAAAACTACTTATGATGACTCCAGTTTCCATTTGTATCATCTCATTACAATATTGAACTATATTCGCCTCATTAATCAACACATCATGTCCTTCCAAGATGTTTTTACACATTCTAAAATCCGACGACTTAACTACACGGTCCATCAATCATTCTTTAAAATATTTTGTATGAGAACCATCACTCATAACCTATTGTGATTTTGTAATATTCTCCATCTCAGTTTAGCCAATAGTTTTATATTGAAGTTTATTGAACTCCTAAATTCTACTCATCTTTCCTTTTTTAGTCTACACATATTACCTCATGCCACCTAATGTATCTTCCTAGCCTCCTCAGATGAACCCTAAACGAAATCTTTAATAATCCAATCGACACGTGCACCAAAAACTTCATTGTCAGCATAATATAAGTCGAGATCAAACTCAAAATGATTATGCGAGAGTTATCAAACCCGTTAGAGACATATTTCGTACTTTCCAATTTGGTAATTTTCCCTTTATTTTCGTAGTAATCTACCGATAAAACCGCTTCAGGAGGTGATCTGAAGAAATTGGTGTGCCAAAATACGTCCCCCATGATTCACTAAGAACCATCCATAGATGTCAAATCATTTTTGTAACTTTATTGTATATTTCTAGAAAATTTTATTTTTGACTTCTTATCATTTACCAATTGACCGAATTTGTCAGAAAACAAAAATAATACTCTTTTAATCAAGTGAGATTGTTCTTTAGAATTTTCTCCAAACAATATTAAATCATATACAAAGACAACATGAGAGACAAGAGGGCTTGCTTATGAAGTTGGAGTAGACTCAATTCACCACTACTACAAAGACCCTAAATGATAAAAGATAATCGTTCATTACCTCTGACAAAAATTTAAGGAGCCAATGGATCCCCTTGCTTGATAACTCGTTTCAGTGTGAAAGGCTCAAGTGATTTTTTATTTCACATAATTTGCATCGAATTAGACCTCATTGAGGTAATGATAAACCTTACACATGTCGTTTGAATCCTAAACTGAGTGATTGTATCATCAATGAATTCTTCATATGCTTTCGATAGGTCAATCTCAACCACCATATATCCTCGTGTCCCAATATTTCTACATAATCGATAGTCCATCTCATGCACCAAGACTATATTATATGTAGTATACCGTCGAGAAGAAAATTGCATAATTGGGTCTAATACGCTCGACTATCAAGGGTCACAATCGTATCATTAGGCCTAGTATGGATCTCTCATCTTCCAATTGCGTCACAGACCATCTCACGAACAGTTGAGCCAATCGTCTCTAGAAATTTCGAATAAAATACAGCAAACATACCATGTAATCTCGGGGTTTTTGACGGGTTTGATCGGAACATGAACTTTTGAATCTTCTCATCCAAAAAATCCTTAGCTAGACGATGTGATTCAACTTTCCCCATGCGAGGGATTTACATATCGAAAAACATACCAAAAAACTCGATATTTTTGGAATATAATCTCTCGAAAAATAATATAACCAACATTTAAACTTTGGGAAGATCTGAAATTCACCCGTGTTAATCATTTTCAAACTTGTATTCGCAGAGTTTTATTTTTTTGTATGGTTGAGAGGTGATAAAATTGTGTGTTATGCTCACCCGACCTACATTTCCAATGCCATCTCTGGAGCACCATCAATAATGACGTGCTCGTGACTCCTCTTCGTTCCATTTTGCTCCGACAATTCTGGAACCATACTCGCCATCAAATTAGCTCTGAAACATGAACAACCTCCAAATACGCTAAACCTCTAACATATTTAATCCTCAATCTTGAGTTTAATCATCTAATTTTGAAAAATAAATAACTGACTAATCCTACCCACTTTAGACTGCGCAGTTACACAGATCCTATTGGAATCTTCTAGAGGAATGATCATTTTATCAGCCTCACAAGACTTGTTGATTAATTTATTTCATTTAAAACTTTATTATTGATGTTAAACAAAGCACTTACTTCTCTTTTCTCAATCCACATGGATCCACCAATACCATACTACACATCTAAATCTATTGTTTATTTCTCTTGTACCGAACTTGCTCTTTTCAAATTACTCATTTCCACCCCTGACATACATGAAGTTTTCTCAACATGACTAACTCTTATTTTTGTACGATTCTGACTCAAACCTTTCCCAAATTTCCCTTTACCGATTTTTATTTTATAAATCAGTCCCTCCAACAGCTACGACCACCGGAGGTTCAATTTTTGAAACCTTTGTTTGTTTTTAAATTTAGTCATTTCTGATGTTTTTATGACTTGAGGTTTTCCCTATTATTTTCAAGATTTGTTCCCATTAGATCTGTTTTATTTCTCATTTGAACACTTAGCAGTATTAACTCTCATCATGAACCTATATTATTTGTTAATATGCTGGTTATTATGTAAAGCCCCCAAATCCAGAGCTAATTCCTCTTACTATCCCATTTCGACCACCACTCAAACTATTTTGAATAAAAAATTTTGCTCTGATATTATAAGTCATATTCCTCTTAACCGTCATCCAATCGTTAATTAGAGACTCTTTTTCCATCATGGGTATCCTCCTATTCAACCCACCTACTACACGATTATCCTTATACACCTCTATTGTAGTATTATCTTAACGAGGTTCATTCAAAATGAAGTTTTCTTTTTTGATGACCAAAATAATTACTTTAGAAAATCAAAACGCACCACCAAAGGAAATTATCTTCCTTATGTATGGTCTTTGAGTCGCTCGATCAAACCCAAACTCTTTTATTCATATTTTATTATAATCTAGAATGTTTTCAAGGATCTTTTCTCCATTATCCATGATAAGGATAACAAGATATTTTTATTTTACTGTAATTGAACTGAAACTTTATGTATAAATTAAATTAAATCCATTATGAAGCAAGGGTTACTATTCAACTTTCAAACCATTCAACTTGAAACCGCTAACTTATCTTAAATATAAACTATATACTGAATTACTAATTTATATAATTTCTAATCAATTTATTTATGTTGATAAAAGCTATTCATATTTTATACTGAATATTGAATTGCCACACGCAAAATCTCCACTTGTTCTTTTATTGCATGATGCCTCATTTTTCTTTAATTGTATATCTTCATTTCAACTGAAGATAACTTAATTGACGATGATATTTGAGTTTTTATATGTTTACCTGAAGTATTTTTTTTATGTTTAATCGTATTTAAATGTCTTTTAAGATATTTGAAGTTAAGATTTTATAATATTTTTATTGATTTTTGGACTTAATATCTTATTTTTTTTACTATAATATATATTATGTCAAACCAAATCAGATGATTACATCAACAAATTTATGATACCATTAACGAGAAGATTCTTTGAGACTATAAATAAATTTATTCATTTTGTACACTATTGGCTTTGAATCACCGATATAAAAATGTCAAGTTGCACCAATATTTCATTATATCAATGTTATCATTAAGAAAAGAAGTATTCACATAAATTTGATGAAACTCTATGTTAAAATATAAACTAGTGCTATGATTAATTGAAACAAATCATTCGTTAAAAATGAAAATAAGGTTTCCAAATTCAATCTTTTAATGTTGACTAAAACCTTTTAAAACAAGTGTTGTTTTATACTTTTCTAAATCATTGTTAAAATCATAATTAGTTTTGAAACTTTACTTATAATCATTTGACTAATTTCCTTAAGTACTGGGACAAGATCCCAACAATATTATCTTGAATTGAATTGTACTTTTTGTTTATTGTGTTAATCTACAAGTGAGAATCATAACTTTTCATGGTTTTACAGAAATTTAAGACATTATTTTATTTTTATAACAATATGCCAAACATCAATCTTTTTTGGGCCAATTAATATATATAATATTGCTACTATAAAAAAATCTTTATGTTCTTGAAAATATATTATATACTCTTAAGATATAGCATTTTTAATGGATTTTTTTAAAGTTATAATTACTTCAGTTTGCACTTCTTGAAATATAAATTTTGTTATATTTTAACAATATCATTTTAGGTAAATGAGTTTGTTTTTATTAAATGATACATATAAGTTGAAGATAAACATACTGACATTAACAATAAATCATATGTCGTTGGAGTGTTATCATTAGAATCGTAATGATGCCCAAAAGACTTTTCTCAATAAAAACATTTTTTACAGAATTCTTCTCTACCAACTCAATATTCTCAAAGAACCTTTTAGTCCCAATCTAATAAATGTTTTTATTGGAAGGATGATAAAACTCAAAATTCCTTCAACAGTAGGGATATCTAATAGAATAATTGTTCGTGTTGAAATATAATTCCTTTTTATTTAAACTATAAAACTTTAAATCAGTAGATAATCCTAAACATGTAAATGATTTAAACTAGGTTTATACACATTTTGAAGCTCATATGGTGTTTTAGTAGTAACTTTCATTGGAACTTGTACCATATATATTAGTGTGCAGTTTCATCTCTCATATACGACCTTCATGATAATCAAACCTGATATCTCATACTGAGAATTTATTATGCATTCCTCTAGGAATTTTATAAATAGTCTATGATGTCGTTCGCATGAACCATCATATCTAATATTGTATTCACCACCAAAGTCAAATTTCACTCACTTAATGCTTTTACAAATATTATTTTCAACTTTCATCTTAAAACCTTTGTAATTATAAATGAAATATGATTTCTCATAAATAATATATAGACACCCCAACGCAAAACTTATTTATGAGCAATATGAAGTGACATTGGTTGTTCTATGATGTTATAGTGAACGGTTCGTAAATATTTGTATGTATTAAGTCCAATACTTTTTCTTTTTGTGTGCACCAATATTTAATTCTCAAAATTTGAATAATCTAGAGTACTTAATAAATCTTTGGAAACAAGATCTTTAATTCAAATTTTAAAAATACATGTATCGAGATGACAAAATTGATTATATCAAAGTTCGTGTGTATTTTTTTAATATTAAAATTTAGTTTACCACACCTTTATATTCATAACTTCTTTGTGATTCTTAATAGAATTTAGTATAT
The DNA here is from genome assembly GCA_036936605.1 of Limnanthes douglasii subsp. nivea. Taxonomy (NCBI): domain Eukaryota; kingdom Viridiplantae; phylum Streptophyta; class Magnoliopsida; order Brassicales; family Limnanthaceae; genus Limnanthes; species Limnanthes douglasii. Next base: position 113,917,741 of record JAUPFV010000005.1, on the reverse strand, counting down.
AAAAGTTAACACGAATAGCTAAAACTAGACACGAACTATCCTATGTTGAATAAATAGATATTTCACCACCATTAAGGCTTCATTTTCTTATTGTACCTTACAAAGAAACACAACCGTGAGTGGTTACATGTATATCAACCCATAAAGTGTTTATAAACACTAAAACTAAATTTTTCTCTAAATAACCACATATGTGAGATTTATCTTTAGCTTTCACATATGTTTGGTACTTTTCAAAATCGTTTTTGAAATATCTCAATTTCTTACAAAGAAAAAAATGTGATTTATGGACGCACTTTGATACTATATTTTGCAAGTGTACAATATCATCAAGTAATGCTAAGTGTTTAAATATATACATATCAAACTGTATAAAATAATTTTATTTTCTAAATACTAAACTTGGTTTATTTAAATTTTATACAATCTACTAAATTACTTGACTTAGAAAGTCACAAATGTTGGTGAATTTACAAATCAATACAATATAAAAATAAAGAAATTAAAAAGGTTGTATATATTAATATGAAGTATTTATAATTATTTATCTCGCTATGTTGAATAATCAAATATGTTTTCATTGGCTAATTAAATAGTTTTCTCTATAGATCAAATTATCATAATTGGTGTTTAAAAATTTCTCTCGAACATTATTAAACTAACTCTTCGATATTGTTTGGGTTATTTATCTTTACTTATACATATATTCATATAATTATGTTATAATAATTATTTTACATCTTATAATGTTATATTGAATACCTTTATCTAAACATATAGCTTACGGTTCTATTACAACAATATAACTTAGATTTTCCCTTTCGCTCTGAATCTAAATCATTAATATACAACTACTCAACTTTTTGTAATTGAATCTTTAAGGATAGTAATAGAACTTCGAGAACAAATAGTTAAGTTAACTAACACAATTAATTCATGTATATTATAAACTAAAAGTCTTTTGATTAATAAAAACTAATTTCTTTAAGTAAACGAGTATTTACCATGCTCAATCTAATAATCGTAGAAGTTAAAAAACAACATACATGTGGTTGAATAGCATACTTCACCACAATGTTCATGGTGGTTGGCGCAAAAAGTCAACATTTGGCACGAAAACTTAATTTAACAAATCAATCCAGCAACCTAATGAAAATTCAAGGCTTTATATCTCCACGACAAAGGTTTGATTTGTCATAGAAAATTGAAGGTCTCCATTTTTTTTATTAGTGCAACGATAGTATTTAGATGCGGCGGATGTTTAAATCACCTAAAATGTTTATAATTCAAGAAATTTTATATTCTTAGGTTTGAAACTCAAAAGGAGACATGTATCTTCTTAAAAATCAATTATATCATGCATAATTCTACCTAGATACACGCTTTTACCAATCAAACTAATATTTAACCTAAGTTACATAATCGAACTTCAAAACACTTGATATTTTAATTTTAAACCCAAAACATAATATTTTATCTCATTGAGGTAGTTCTGATACCATTTATTATAAATTCATCAATTATATTCCTTAAATTTAACACCCTATACTTTAAAAAAACATGAAATTAAAAAACTTACAGAAATTGATAGGTTTTTTTATTATGATTTATTCCTCGTTTATCTTAAAAACATTGTATTTAAAAGAGTACAAATATTATATGTGATTGTAACTTGGATCTTTAGTATGATTTGCTTTGAAGGAACAAGCCAATTTATCACCCTTATAGTTTTGATATATTTGATCTATCATTTTGAGAAATAAAATTGTGTTTGGCTTTAGACTCATTATTTCATTATCTCTTATATAAGCATAAAGTAGGACTTTAAGCCCAACACCGGAAAAAAAACTCACCCAATATGAAACTACAAAGTAGGAAACCATTAAATGAGAAACCATATTATGTTTTAGTTACCACATCTAAGGACTATAACCTCAGTTTTTGTTTTGTTTTCACAAAATAACTCTAAAACTATTAGTTTTTTTCTTACATTTCCTATTTATAGTTCATTTCTCCATAGTATTTGTAATGAACCTAGTATTTATGCAACTACTTCCATTATAGAGTTATTATTCATTAATCGAGTTCTTAATATTTGATTATAATTATACACACTAATAATAAAAATAATCAAATGCATCATTAAACATGTGGCGGTTAATCGTAATTGGAAAATTTTAAACATATTTTAACAAGTATAATAAATCATTTTGATCCTCAAGTTTAAAAGATAGATCAAAATTAAAGATCTAAAGCTAAGTCTATGAAGCATACATTCTAATTTTCAAAATTTCATAAGCTCACATTCTTGGACGAATAAGTTTGCTCCTAAACAATCTACAAGGAATTTACTCTACCAAATATATTCCAAAATAATCTAGCTTGATAAGATTTATTCCATTCATCTAACTCTAGTGTTTTATATAACATTTATACACCTCATAAATAGGTATTAGAAAAAATCGACCCGTATTTACGATATGAGATACAAGTCATAATTTATCTTATAAACTTAGAAGGTAACTGTGTAACTTTTGAAACTTTAAGAAATAATCAACTTATAAAATCAAAAGATTTTGAAACGTTCATACGAATAACATATCTAGATGGTTATAAGTAATTATGATAAAACTTCATTACTTCTTGAAAATGAAAAATATTACAAAACAATATTTAATTCATCGTCAAACATATTAATTACCATAATGTTACCACATTCAGTATACATAAATAATCCTGAAATATGCCTATTATGTCATCCCTAGAAACATACAAAAGTTTATTATCCATAATCCAAATAGATTTTGCAAACACATTACAACTTCAATTGTTATTTCGTGGGAAATTATGCTTTATATTATGCTCATTTCATAAATAAATCATTTTGATTCTTTTATATTTTTCTATCACACACTGATGTAAGAAATTTTTGTACGAATGCTATTTTAAAGTTGTTTAACTAAATTTTGGTTAGCTCACAATATAATAGATTTGAAATTACAAGAAGCAAAGATTTTATGTGAAGAAAAAGAAAATATATTCGTATATAACCTATGTTATATCATCCGTATAATAATTTATAAAAATGTAATAATCCATATTCATCTTGGCTTGATATGAGCTAATCAAAATTTAGTAACTTTTATAACAAAATAAGATTGTTTTTGCCCTATAGTTAGAGAATTTGAAAAGTATAGGAGAAGTTAAGAGATAAGTCTCAAATATGACTACTCTGAGGGGTGATTAGAAAATAAAAGACATTAAATCCAACATATTCATCGGAAAATTAATTTTATTTATTACAAGTTAACCATAAATTTTTCAATTTTTCTTGTGATGAATCTATTATTTCTCTTATTATACCAAGTAAACACACATGAGGTAAAATCAATCCATAACATCGACTTGTTGGACATAATCGTTTTACTTTTGAAGATATATAGTCAAATCAAGTGCATTGTAATAATCATATATCTTAGATGTATAAAAAAATATGAAATTCCATACATATAATATAACGTACATTAAACATATTATTTTCAATAGTTACATATATTTTCTCATGTATATCTTCTTTCAACTCTCTTATTTACAATATACAAAAAGCTATAATTTTTGTTTTTAATATGATAAACATGAAATTTCATAATGTGGTCAAATTGCAAATGCAACAACTCTTTTATGATCTTTAAAATGTATCAAAAGTGGTTAATGTTCAACATAAACATAGTTATCAATTACTATGAAGAACCAGATTTTTGAACTCTTGAGTTTTTATCGATCTTTACGTAGGTTTAAATAGATTTAAACATCAACATCTTTTTTTATAATTTATCATTTGACATTAACAAAGACTATACATTTACTTTTTACAATTAAGAACACAAATGTCACCTATTCTAGAGCTAACACTTTTGGAAGTTGTAGGTTTTATACTAGTGTTATATGAAAACTTAAACTAAGTAGAAGTGTGATCACTAATATGATCCGAATTATTCATAACAAGTTATTGAACATATCCAAAATAAATAAATTAAGATGTTAATTTTCATGAAATAATATACTTTCTCCCAATTGACTTATCTTCATATGTTGTTTGCGATGAGTTCGGATATTTCAGACACAGTCTACCAGTTAATCCGGACAGGGGTAATTCGGACTATAACACACCACTAAGAAATCCGGACAGGTCAAATGTAAATCACATTTTGACTAAGTTATTTTCTAATCTACTTAAAATACTAATGGGTCCTTAAACTTGACCCGATTTTACAACTTTACCCGTGAGCCCATGGGTCATTAAATTAAGAGTATAAATACCCCAACCACTCTCATTAATGAGGGTAATCAACATTTAATAGAAGCAGACTGCTGAATTATCTTACTATTCCTCACACTAAGCACAACATACTTCAAAATTACCGAAACACTTTACCAAACTACCCCTAGCCCAAAATAAACCAAACCAAATTGGCGACCACAGTGGGAGCACGAAGGTGCCTGAATTTTATATTCAAAGCCATTAAAAAGAACCAGTTCGGATGGATCCGAACGAGCAAGGAACTCCACCTCTTGTAGTGGAACGGTTGGGGAAAACAAGGAATACACCATTGAAGAACGAGACGAGTTGAGAGCAGAAATAGAGGCGATGAGGGCCATAAAAACAAGCAGAAAAGAGTATCAGGGAGAAATCTGGGACGCCAACTATTCATCATACCAAAACACCTATGGATATCCATAAATAAAGACTCACATGAGTTCAAAAAAGACTCACATCAGCTCTAAGAAGACACATCGGTCCAAACTTGTTGAAAGTTCAGATTCAGAGTCCTCCAGTAGCTCTTCGAATGAGGCTGAGCTTAAGGAATTTTTGTCCTCAAGTGGTGACGAATGGAGATCCAGAAAAAAATGAAGCTAATAAAAAAATATTCAAGAAAAAAAGGATAGGTATGGTAGGCTTAAAAGGCATTTGGGCAAAAGGTCATCCCACATGTATGCTGATCAGTTGCTAATTGATCTTTTTGCTTTTCAGACCGAACCAGGTATTTTTGCAACAGCTAATGAAGACACAGTCTTTAATCGTAATAAGAACTGGAGACAGTCACCTTTGTCTGCCAAAATACTGTCTGGAAACCTACCCAAAAGGTTTGACAGCTCTAAAATGGACAAATATGATGGAAGTAAAGATTCGGACAACCATATGGAGCAATTCAAGAACTTCATGATGAATTTTGATGATGATGACAAACTTTTGTGTAGAGCCTTCTCTCAAAATTTTATAGGAAGTTCTCTTAAGTGGTATAATAGCTTACCCCAGGGGTGTATTAAAACTTTGATAATTTTTGGGTTGCCTTCCGAAGGCAATTTGTTGGGAGTAAAGGGGTAAAGGGCAATGAAGATACCATAATCAATTGTACCCAAGAACCAAACGAGTCTTTAAAGGATTATGTAAGTCAATTCGTGAATACAAAGAATGGATTAGCAGATTGCTTCAAACAGGTGGCAATTGCTTCTCTAAGACAACGGTTGAATCCTGGGAACTTGGCTGATTCAGTGACCCAGAAGAAAGCTATGACTTGGGGTGGCCTTTTGAATCGCGTGGGAAAACATATTAATATGGAATAAACCAAGATAACCAGAGTGCACCGTCCAGTGAGGTCCACCACAATAGCTCAGAACCAGTCTGGATATAAGGCTAAGAGACCGGACAAGGGTCCAACCGGGCTAAAGAAACTGAGTCTGACCAGAATCAGTCTCAGAGCCAGCAATCAAGAGATAAAAGAGGTCCTTGGGTTCAACCGGAGTGGTTTGCAGAGTTAAGGGAGAGCATGGCCACGATATATGACAAGACCAATGATGGAGTCCATTTCCGGAAACCGGCGGTATTACAGTCTCCTAGAGAAAGCCGAAATACTTATTTTTGCTAATATTATAATGATATAGGCCATAATACTCAAGACTGCATAGTACTGAAACAGGAAGTATAGAATCTTATTGAAAGAGGAAAGTTGGGAGCTTATGTCCAAAGAAGAAGCGAAAACAAGCCTGACAGTGCTCCTCGGACGAGCCCTACAAAAAATGTAGGAACATCTGCTCAAGAAGGGGCAATGGTGATTCTTGAAAGATTTGATGTTGATTTTGAGTACCTGGATCCTGATCCAACTCGGAATAAAGTGGAGGTCATAACAAAACAAACCAGGACGGTGTCCGGACTGGTCAGTTTCTTTGAGTCACTCACCATATTTGGAGGAGATATTGTGACATCACCCACTCCTTCATCAAGAAAGAGGCATGTACATAGTTTGGCCACTCAATTGGAAGAGGGAAAGTCTTCCCATCTGTTCAGAACCACTATTCCATTCATAGTTTTTGATGAGGATGATTTGAGAAATATTGATAGGTCTTATGAGGATGCGGTGGTGATAGGAGCATCTATTGGGGGCAATGATATCCACCGGATTATAGTAGACGCATGAAGTTTAGCAAACATCCTTTCCTTAAGCTCCTACAACAAATGAGGAATTCGGCCGTTATTCAACACTCAAATAAAACCTTTGTGGGCTTTACAGGGAGCTCTGCGGATGTAATTGGGAAATTTGAGAAAGAAGTGCTATTTGAGAAAGATTTTATAATATTTTTATTTATTTTTGGACTTAATATCTTATTTTTTTACTATAATATATATTATGTCAAACCAAATCAGATGATTACATCAACAAATTTATGATACCATTAACGAGAAGATTCTTTGAGACTATAAATAAATTTATTCATTTTGTACACTATTGGCTTTGAATCACCGATATAAAAATGTCAAGTTGCACCAATATTTCATTATATCAATGTTATCATTAAGAAAAAAAGTATTCACATAAATTTGATGAAACTCTATGTTAAAATATAAAACTAGTGTTATGATTAATTGAAACAAATCATTTGTTAAAAATGAAAATAAGGTTTCCAAATTCAATCTTTTAATGTTGACTAAAACCTTTTAAAACAAGTGTTGTTTTATACTTTTCTAAATCATTGTTAAAATCATAATTAGTTTTGAAAATTTACTTATAATCATTTGACTAATTTCCTTAAGTAATGGGACAAGATCTCAACAATATTATCTTGAATTGAATTGTACTTTTTGTTTATTGTGTTAATCTACAAGTGAGAATCATAACTTTTCATGGTTTTACAGAAATTTAAGACATTATTTTATTTTTATAACAATATGCCAAACATCAATCTTTTTTGGGCCAATTAATATATATAATATTGCTACTATAAAAAATCTTTATGTTCTTGAAAATATATTATATACTCTTAAGATATAGAATTTTTTTAATGGATTTTTTGAAAGTTATAATTACTTCAGTTTGCACTTCTTGAAGATATAAATTTTGTTATATTTTAACAATATCATTTTAGGTAAATGAGTTTGTTTTTATTAAATGATACATATAAGTTGAAGATAAACATACTGACATTAACAATAAATCATATGTCGTTGGAGTATTATCATTAGAATCGTAATGATGCCCAAAAGACTTTTCTCAATAAAAACATTTTTTTACAAAATTCTTCTCTACCAACTCAATATTCTCAAAGAACTTTTTAGTCCCAATCTAATAAATGTTTTTATTGGAAGGATGATAAAACTCAAAACTCCTTCAACAATAGGGATATCTAATAAAATAATTGTTCGTGTTGAAATATAATTTCTTTTTATTTAAACTATAAAACTTTATTTCAGTAGGTAATCCTAAACATGTAAATGATTTAAACTAGGTTTATACACATTTTGAAGCTCATATGGTGTTTTAGTAGTAACTTTCATTGGAACTTCTACCATATATTAGTGTGCAGTTTCATCTCTCATATACGACCTTCATGATAGTCAAACGTGATATCTCATACTGAGAATTTATTATGCATTCCTCTAGGAATTTTATAAATAGTCTATGATGTTGTTCGCATGAACCGTCATATCTAATATTGTATTAACCACAAAAGTCAAATTTCACTCACTTAATGCTTTTACAAATATGATTTTCAACTTTCATGTTAAAACCTTTGTAATTATAAATGGAATATGATTTCTCATAAATAATATATAGACACCCCAGCGCAAAACTTGTTTATGAGCAATATGAAGTGATATTGGTTGTTCTATAATGTTATAGTGAACGGTTCGTAAATATTTGTATGTATTAAGTCCAATACTTTTTCTTTTTGTGTGCACCAATATTTAATTCTCAAAATTTGAATAATCTAGAGTACTTAATAAATCTTTGGCAACAAGATCTTTAATTCAAATTTTAAAAATACCTGTATCGAGATGACAAAATTGATTATATCAAAGTTCGTGTGTATTTTTTTAATATTAAAATTTAGTTTACCACACCTTTATATTCATAACTTCTTTGTGATTCTTAATAGAATTTAGTATATAAAAGTTAACACGAATAGCTAAAACTAGACACGAACTATCCTATGTTGAATAAATAGATATTTCACCACCATTAAGGCTTCATTTTCTTATTGTACCTTATAAAGAAACACAACCGTGAGTGGTTACATGTATATCAACCCATAAAGTGTTTATAAACACTAAAACTAAAGTTTTCTCTAAATAACCACATATGTGAGATTTATCTTTAGCTTTCACATATGTTTGGTACTTTTCAAAATCGTTTTTGAAATATCTCAATTTCTTACAAAGAAAAAATGTGATTTATGGACGCACTTTGATACTATATTTTGCAAGTGTACAATATCAAGTGTTTAAATATATACATATCAAACTTTATAAAATAATTTTATTTTCTAATTACTAAACTTGGTTTATTTAAATTTTATACAATCGACTAAATTACTTGACTTAGAAAGTCACAAATGTTGGTGAATTTACAAATCAATACAATATAAAAATGAAGAAATTAAAAAGGTTGTATATATTAATATGAAGTATTTATAATTATTTATCTCGCTATGTTGAATAATCAAATATGTTTTTCATTGGCTAATTAAATAGTTTTCTCTAAAGATCAAATTATCATAATTGGTGTTTAAAAATTTCTCTCGAACATTATTAAACTAACTCTTCGATATGGTTTGGGTTATTTATCTTTACTTATACATATATTCATATAATTATGTTATAATAATTATTTTACATCTTATAATGTTATATTCAATACCTTTATCTAAAAATATAGCTTACGGTTCTATTACAACAATATAACTTAGATTTTCCCTTTCGCTCTGAATCTAAATCATTAATATACAACTACTCAACTCTTGTTAATTCAATCTTTAAGGATAGTAATAGAACTTAGAGAACAAATAGTTAAGTTAACTAATACAATTAATTCATGTATATTATAAACTAAAAGTCTTTTGATTAATAAAAACTAATTTCTTTAAGTAAACGAGTATTTACCATGCTCAATCTAATAATCGTAGAAGTTAAAAAACAACATACATGTGGTTGAATAACATACTTCACCATAATGTTCATGGTGGTTGGCGCAAAAAGTCAACATTTGGCACGAAAACTTAATTTAACAAATCAATCCAGCAACCAAATGAAAACTCAAGGCTTTATATCTCCACGACAAAGGTTTGATTTGTCATAGAAAATTGAAGGTCTCCATTTTTTATTATTAGTGCAACGGTAGTATTTAGATGCGGCGGATGTTTAAATCACTTAAAATGTTCATAATTTAAGAAATTTTATATTCTTAGGTTTGAAACTCAAAAGGTGACATGTATCTTCTTAAAAATCAATTATATCATGCATAATTCTACCTAGATACACGCTTTTACCAATCAAACTAATATTTATCCTAAGTTACATAATCGAACTTCAAAACACTTGATATTTTAATTTTAAACCCAAAACATAATATTTTATCTCATTGAGGTAGTTCTGATACCATTTATTATAAATTCATCAATTATATTCCTTAAATTTAACACCCTATACTTTAAAAAAACATGAAATTAAAAAACTTACAGAAATTGATAGGTTTTTTTATTATGATTTATTCCTCGTTTTTCTTAAAAACATTGTATTTAAACGAGTACGAATATTATATGTGATGGTAACTTGGATCTTTAGTATGATTTTCTTTGGAGGAACAAGCCAATTTATCACCCTTATAGTTTTGATATATTTGATCTATCATTTTGAGAAGTAAAATTGTGTTTGGCTTTAGACTAATTATTTCATTATCTCTTATATAAGCATAAAGTAGGACTTTAAGCCCAACACCGGAAAAAAAACCACCCAATATGAAACTACAAAGTAGGAAACCATTAAATGAGAAACCATATTATGTTTTAGTTACCACATCTAAGGACTATAACCTTAGTTTTTGTTTTGTTTTCACAAAATAACTCTAAAACTATTAGTTTTTTCTTACATTTCCTATTTATAGTTCATTTCTCCATAGTATTTGTAATGAACCTAGTATTTATGCAACTACTTCCATTATAGAGTTATTATTCATTAATCGAGTTCTTAATATTTGATTATAATTATACACACTAATAATAAAAATAATCAAATGCATCATTAAACATGTGGCGGTTAATCGTAATTGGAAAATTTTAAACATATTTTAACAAGTATAATAAATCATTTTGATCCTCAAGTTTAAAAGATAGATTCAAAATTAAAGATCTAAAGCTAAGTCTATGAAGCATACATTCTAATTTTCAAAATTTCATAAGCTCACATTCTTGAACGAACAAGTTTGCTCCTAAACAATCTACAAGGAATTTACTCTAACAAATATATTCCAAAATAATCTAGCTTGATAAGATTTATTCCATTCATCTAACTCTAGTGTTTTATATAACATTTATACACCTCATAAATAGGTATTAGAAAAAATCGACCCGTGTTATCTTCAAAATCTAAACTAACACAATACATACGATATGAGATACAAGTCATAATTTATCTTATAAACTTAGAAGGTAACTGTGTAACTTTTGAAACTTTAAGAAATAATCAACTTATAAAATCAAAAGATTTTGAAACGTTCATACGAATGACATATCTAGATGGTTATAAGTAATTATGATAAAACTTCATTACTTCTTGAAAATGAAAAATATTACAAAACAATATTTAATTCATCGTCAAACATATTAATTACCATAATGTTACCACATTCAGTATACATAAATAATCCCGAAATAGGCCTATTATGTCATCCCTAGAAACATACAAAAGTTTATTATCCATAATCCAAATAGATTTTGCAAACACATTACAACTTCAATTGTTATTTCGTGGGAAATTATGCTTTATATTATGCTCATTTCATAAATAAATCATTTTGATTCTTTTATATTTTTCTATCACACACTTATGTAAGAAATTTTTGTACAAATGCTATTTTAAAGTTGTTTAACTAAATTTTGGTTAGCTCACAATATAATAGATTTGAAATTACAAGAAGCAAAGATTTTATGTGAAGAAAAAGAAAATATATTCGTATATAACCTATGTTATATCATCCGTATAATAATTTATAAAAATATAATAATCCATATTCATCTTGGCTTGATATGAGCTAATCAAAATTTAGTAACTTTCATAACAAAATAAGATTGTTTGGCCTCATAGTTAGAGAATTTGAAAAGTATAGGAGAAGTTAAGAGATAAGTCTCAAATATGACTACTCTCAGGGGTGATTAGAAAATAAAAGACATTAAATCCAACATATTCATCGGAAAATTATTTTTATATATTACAAGTTAACCATAAATTTTTCAATTTTTCTTGTGATGAATCTATTATTTCTCTTATTATACCAAGTAAACACACCTGAGGTAAAATCAATCCATAACATCAACTTGTTGGACATAATCGTTTTACTTTTGAAGATATATAGTCAAATCAAGTGATTGTAATAATCATATATCTTAGATGTATAAAAAATATGAAATTCCATACATATAATATAACGTACATTAAACATATTATTTTAAATAGTTACATATATTTTCTCATGTATATCTTCTTTCAACTCTCTTATTTACAATATACAAAAAGCTATAATTTTTGTTTTTAATATGATAAACATGAAATTTCACAATGTGGTCAAATTGCAAATGCTATAACTCTTTTATGATCTTTAAAATGTATCAAAAGTTGTTAATGTTCAACATAAACATAGTTATCAATTACTATGAAGAACCAGATTTTTGAACTCTTGAGTTTTTATCGATCTTTACGTAGGTTTAAATAGATTTAAACATCAACATCTTTTTTTATAATTTATCATTTGACATTAACAAAGACTATACATTTACTTTTTACAATTAAGAACACAAATGTCACCTATTCTAGAGCTAACACTTTTGGAAGTTGTAGGTTTTATACTAGTGTCATATGAAAACTTAAACTAAGTAGAAGTGTGATCACTAAAATAGGGGTAATTCGGACTATAACACACCACTAAGAAATCCGGACATGTCAAATGTAAAACACATTTTGACTAAGTTATTTTCTAATCTACTTAAAAGACTAATGGGTCCTTAAACTTGACCCGATTTTACAACTTTACCCGTGAGCCCATGGGTCATTAAATTAAGAGTATAAATACCCCAACCACTCTCATTAATGAGGGTAATCAACATTTAATAGAAGCAGACTGCTTAATTATCTCACTATTCCTCACACTAAGCACAACATACTTCAAAATTACCGAAACACTTTACCAAACTACCCCTAGCCCAAAATAAACCAAACCAAATTGGCGACCACAGTGGGAGCACGAAGGTGCCTAAATTTTATATTCAAAGCCATTCAAAAGAACCAGTTCGGATGGATCCGAAGGAGCAAGGAACTCCACCTCTTGTGGTGGAAACGGTTGGGGAAAACAAGGAATACACCATTAAAGAACGAGACAAGTTGAGAGCAGAAATAGAGGCGTTGAGGGCCATAAAACAAGCAGAAAAGAGTATCAGGGAGAAATCTGGGACGCCAGCTATTCATCATACCAAAACGCCTATGAAGATCCATCAATAAAGACTCACATGAGTTCAAAAAAGACTCACATCAGCTCTAAGAAGACACATCGGTCCAAACTTGTTGGAAGTTCAGATTCAGAGTCCTCCAGTAGCTCTTTGAATGAGGCTGAGCTTAAGGAATTTTTGTCCTCAAGTGGTGACGAAGGGAGATCCAGAAAAAAATGAAGCTAATCAAAAAATATTCAAGAAAAAAAGGATAGGTATGGTAGGCTTAAAAGACATCTGGGCAAAAGGTCATCCCACATGCATGCTGATCAGTTGCTGATTGATCCTTTTGCTTTTCAGACCGAACCACGTATTTTCGCAACAGCTAATGAAGATACAGTGTTTAGTCGTAATAAGAACTGGAGACAATCACCTTTGTCTGCCAAAATACTGTCTAGAAACCTACCCAAAAGGTTTGACAGCTCTAAAATGGAGAAATATGATGGAAGTAAAGATTCGGACAACCATATGGAGCAATTCAAGAACTTCATGATGAATTTTGATGATGATGACAAACTTTTGTGTAGAGCCTTCTCTCAAAATTTTGTAGGAAGTTCTCTTAAGTGGTATAATAGCTTACCCCAGGGGTGTATTAAAACTTTGATAATTTTTGGGTTGCCTTCCGAAGGCAATTTGTTGGGAGTAAAGGGGTGAATGGCAATGAAGATACCATAATCAATTGTGCCCAAGAACCAAACGAGTCTTTAAAGGATCATGTAAGTCAATTCATGAATACAAATAATGGATTAGCAGATTGCTTCAAACAGGTGGCAATTGCTTCTCTAAGACAAGGGTTGAATCCTGGGAACTTGGCTGATTCAGTAACCCAGAAGAAAGCTATGACTTGGGGTGGCCTTTTGAATCGCGTGGGAAAACATATTAATATGGAAGAAACCAAGATAACCAGAGTGCACCGTCCAGTGAGGTCCACCACAATAGCTCAGAACCAGTCCGGATATAAGGCTAAGGAGACCGGACAAGGGTCCAACCGGGCTAAAGAAACTGAGTCTGACCAGAATCAGTCTCAGAGCCAGCAATCAAGAGATAAAAGAGGTCCTTGGGTTCAACCGGAGTGGTTTTCAGAGTTAAGGGAGAGCATGGCCACGATATATGACAAGACCAATGATGGAGTCCATTTCCGGAAACCGGCGGCACTACAGTCTCTTAGAGAAAGCCGAAATACTTATTTTTGCCAATATCATAATGATATAGGCCATAATACTCAAGACTGCATAGTACTGAAACAGGAAGTGTAGAATCTTATTGAAAGAGGAAAGTTGGGAGCTTATGTCCAAAGAAGAAGCGAAAACAAGCCTAACAGTGCTCCTCAGACGGGCCCTACAAAAAATGTAAGAACATCTGCTCAAGAAGGGGCAATGGTGATTCTTGAAATATTTGATGTTGATTTTGAGTAACTGGATCCTGATCCAACTCGGAATAAAGTGGAGGTCATAACAAAACAAACCAGGACGGTGTCCGGACTGGTCAGTTTCTTTGAGTCACTCACCATATTTGATGGAGATATTGTGACATCACCCACTCCTTCATCAAGAAAGAGGCATGTACATAGTTTGGCCACTCAATTGGAAGAGGGAAAGTCTTCCCATCAGTTCCAAACCCCTATTCCATTCATAGTTTTTGATGAGGATGATTTGAGAAATATTGCTGGGTCTTATGAGGATGCGGTGGTGATAGGAGCATCTATTGGGGGAAACGATATCCACCGGATTTTAGTAGACGCATAAAGTTTACCAAACATCCTTTCCTTAAGCTTCTACAAGCAAATGAGGAATCCGGCCGTTATTCAACACTCAAATAAAACATTTGTGGGCTTTACAGGGAGCTCTGCGGATGTAATTGGGGAATTTGAGAAAGAAGTGCTATTGGTCAATGGGCCCTTTAAAAAGATGATGAGGGTGCTATTCGTTGTGGTAGATTGCCCCACATCCTATAATGCAATTTTTGGGAGGTCTTGGATTTCCCGAATGTATGTTGTGGTCTCAACAGTCCATCAGTGTTTGAAGTATGGAGTTCAAGGGCAAGTAGGTGTTGTCCGAAGTAGTCAGAAGATGGCCAGGAAGTGTTATGCAACTGCTTTTGCTCCTAAGACTTTGGGAGTAGTTCGGATTAATAAAGATTAGCAGAAATTGGAGCCTTCTGAGGGAGAGAGTGAGAATGATGATCCTAGAGAGGCTCCTAGTGTTATAATACCAGTTGAAGAGATTGAAACCCACTCCATTGCAGAGGGTAGGAATATCAAGATTGGTTCCAAAATGGCGCCAAAATTGAAAAATAAATTGATATCTTTTTTACTAAACAATCATCATGTCTTCGCTTGGTGCAATAGTGATGTAACTGAAGTGCCCGCAAGTATTATCTTACACAAATTGTCAATCCGGAGTGATGTTACACCTGTTGTGCAGAAAAGGAGAGCTTTTTCTAAGGAAAACGTTGATGTGATAGTCCAAGAGGTTGATCGGCTTACCAAGATGGGAAACATAAAGGAATCCCAATATCCTTTATGGACTGCCAATCCGATATTAGTCAAGAAAAAGAACGGGAAATGGCGTATGTGTATTGATTTCATTGACCTTAACAGAGTTTGCCCAAAAGATATTTATCCAGTCCCCCGGATAGATCAGTTGGTAGATTCAACATCTGGTAATAAGTTGATGTCCTTCATGGATGGCTTCTCTGGGTACAATCAGATACAGGTGGACCCGAAGGATCAAGATCATACTATCTTTATAACAGACAGAGGTCTCGATTGCTACAAGGTGATGCCTTTTGGGTTAAAGAATGCTGGGGATACTTATCAGAGGTTGGTGAACAAAACATTCGCTAGTCAGATTGGTAGAAATATGGAGGTATACATAGATGACATGATGGTTAAAATCCTGGAGGAGGATTTGAATATAATTGATCTTCAAAACATTTGCTAATTTGACAAATGCGAATTTGAAACTAAATCCGGAAAAATGTGTCTTTTGAGTTCGATCTGGAAAGTTTCTAGGTTATGTGATAAGTGAGAAACGAATACAACCCGATCCGAATCAGCTTAATGCCCTATTAGAAATGGATCATCCTCGAAATATTAAAGAAGTCCAGAGGCTCACTGGGAGGCTGGCTGCTCTAAACCGTTTTATTTCAAGGTCTTCGGATAAATATGCTCTGTTTTCCCAAACTTTGAAGAATGCTAAATATTATAAGTGGTTTCCACAGTGCAATCAAGATTTTGTTGAAATAAAGAAACATTTGTCCTCACCAAAGACTCTTTTTAAACTTGTTCAAAGAGAAACACTCTATGTATACTTGGTTGCGTCAGAATGTGCTATAAGTGCAGTATTGGTAAGAGAAGTGGACAATTACCCTCGTCCGGTATACTACATCAGCAAAAGTTTAATAGATGATGAGAAGAGTTATTTAAAGCTTGAAAAGTTGGCACTAGCCTTAGTGATTGCGGCAAGAAAGATGAGGTCGTATTTTCAATCTTATTCCATCATTGTCCGAACATTTTTCCCATTAAATAATGTTCTTCAAAAGGCAGACATATCAAGCAGGATGACCAAGTGGTCAGTGGAATTTGGAGACGACATTGATTTTCCCCCCGAACAGCTATCAAAGCTCAATCAATGGCTGATTTCCAAGGTAGAATTCCATTCGGACAGGAACTCCAAACAAATTTGAAAAGATAAAACCAAGAAAGTGTGGGTAGTCCAAACTGATGGTGGTTCAAGCAAAATGGGTTGTGGAGCTGGAATTTTCCTAACCTCTCCGTTTGGTTCAGGGCCTCTAACAATGAGACTGAATATGAAGCAGTTATAGCTGGTCTTAAATTGGCTTTCCAGTGCCGGGCTAAGAGAGTTCAGTTGATGATCGACTCTTAGCTGCTCATCCATCATGCTCAAGGTCAGTCTGAGGCGAAGAAGGAACAACTGATCAAGTACTTACTCATCCTAAAATAAGTGGCAGCCAACTTCAAGAGTGTTTATTATGAGCATATTCCCAGATCGGAGAACACGGTGACAGATTCTTTGGCACTATAGCGCATTCTGAGTCCTACCCTTAGATTCACATACAAGAATGCCCATCTATACAACCAAGTCAGAACAAGGAAGATGGGGAAAGCATGAGCATACAGGTGATTCAACCTAAAGACTGGAGGTTTTCCCTCCTTCAATATAGTTCTGATGGGGTTTTGCCTTCGGATAAAGCTATGGCATGAAAGATTAAACACAAGGCACGTTGTTTTGTTTTTATCATAAGGGGAGTTCTCTATAAATAAAAAAATCTTTCAGTAGAAATCTCCTGCTTTGTTTGGGGTTTGAAGAATCTCAAGCCGTTTTATCCAAAATACACGATGGAGAAGGATCAGCACATTGTGGGTACAAGGCACTAACCCGGAGAATGTTATTAGCTGGGTACTATTGGCCATCCATAATGGCAGATGCTAAAGAAATGGTGAAGAAGTGTGATTCATGTCAAAGGTATGATAATGAAATTCATGTGACAACAATACTTATGGAGTCTATTTCTGATCCAGTACATTTTCCCGATGAGGAATGTAGTTAGACCTCTGCCTATGGCATCCGGGGGGTGCAGAACTATTATAGTTGCTATTTATTACTTCTCAAAATGGATAGAGGCAGCTCCTTTGGTAGGAACCACTTTGAAGTCTGTCATTAATATTATCTTATCCAATATATGATGTAGATTTGGGATCCTACAAAATATTACTACAGACAATGGGCCACAATTTGATAACAATAAATATGGAGATTTTTTGTGCTTCTAGAGGTATTCAGCATTGTTTTTCTTTTCCTTTACATCCACAAGCAAACGACCAAGTTGAAATTGCCAACAAGACTGTTTTGTCTGAATTAAAAAATAATCTAGAAGGAGCTGCGGGGAAGTGGCCGAGCTATTTGCAAGAAGTGTTGTAGGCATACCGAACTACCCCCCGCGCTGCTACACAAGATTCTCCTTTTGTTTTGGTGTATGGGATGGATGCAATCACCACCATAGAAGCTAACCTACCATCATACGTAGTCCATAACTATTCCGAACAAGCTAATAAGATAGCAATTAGGAATCAGTTGGACTTGATAGAAGAAAGAAGGGTTAACGCTCACTTAAGAATAGCTCACTACCAAGGTTTGATGAGGAGCAGATTTGCTTCCAAGGTCAAAAGAAGAGATTTTTAACCAGGAGATAAGGTGTTAAGAAATGTTTTCTTACACACCAAGGAGAAGCAGTTCGGTAAGTTGGCTCCGAACTGGAAAGGCCCCTATGAGGTCTGTCAAAAGCTCAAAGCTGGGACATATAGACTTCAGGACAAAGAAGGGAGAGTTTTCAAGCACCCATGGAATATTGAACATCTCAGGTTATATTTAGAATAAAAATTTTGTGTAAATATTTACTTGTTACGTATCAATGTAAATATTAATGAGGTGTCCATTCTTTTGTAATATATGAGGCCTTCTTAAAACATTCAGAGTGGTTTTACTACAATTCAATTCAAGTATAAATCACATGTTCAACACCTTGGGTCTTTAGTGGATCAGATAAACTTGGTTAAGTGATGACTATTAAATACATGTCATCGAAGATATTAAACACTCTCACTTTAATACTTTTGAAATTCTAGGGGCTACTTAAACATTAGCCATGAACAATTTAAAGAAAAGTATTAAACAAAATAAAGTTTGATAAATTAAACCTGTTCGGAATTGGACCGGACAGGAAAACAAAATATGCCTTGGCAATCCAAGGACTTTAGGTGGTCAAAGGACTTATTCGGACTTTAACCGAATAATAGTTCAAAATGTGCCTTGGCCATCCAAGTACTTTAACTGTTTGGAAAGAAAAAAAAATAATATAAAACAAAACCTTAGGGCTTGTTCCCTTCGGACGTTCTTTCACCACCATCACCTTTTTTAAGACTTTAAGGTTCGGCACTCGAACTCTCACTAGTTCCCTCTTCATCATTAGTAGTGGAATCGATTCCACTGGAGTAGTTGCGCTTGTCATCATATGCCAGAGTATGAAAAGGGATTTCATCATAATCCACATACTTCCATAGAGGACCCATAGTCCTCTTCGGGAAGGTCTCATGGAACAGTAGCACCATGTCAGACTTGATCCCATTGTCTCTCTTTTCTAAAGAGTCTATTACTTCGTTGGTATACTTATCAATACCCGCTTGGATACCTTGCTCCTGATGGCTCTTTAATTCCTCATTTTCCTTGGTTATCTCCATGACAGGGCTCTCTAGTTTAGTCTTCTCATCGGTTAAGGTTTGAATGACACCATCCTTGGTCTTCACTCCCTCCATCAATGTTGTGAGGTCTTTTTCTAAGTCAGAATAATTAGTGTGGAGCTCAGTTCTAGCTGCTTCCGATGTGGCTAACTTAGTTGTCGAATCCTCCTTTCCCTTCTTCAGTGCCTCCATCTCCTTCTTCATTTCCTCTATACTCTGCTGAGCGTTTAGGAGACTGTTTGATAAAAATTGCTTGTCAATGGTGAGTGGCTCAGAACATCTTGCTCTCCGGAAACGGAGAAAGATTTACCATTGAAGGTCACCATATTGGAAGAATTGACGGGACGGTAAGGACCTGCAAAATCATCATTCTTAGAATCATTAAAATACAAATCAATGTCTTGAAGGGCACTAATGTCCACTTCATCATTCCCTCCCCCAACAATCTCTTCGGACTGGAGATCTGTTGGGATTTTCTCTTGCAAGGTAGGATCAGCAGGGATGGTGGATGTTGGATTTCTGAAGGACGAAGAATTATTTATTCTCCAAGGGTAACCTTTTTCTTTTTAGCAGCTTTCTCATCGATGCTGGCCCTCCGTTTCCTGTTCTTAGGAGGCTTTGGTGGGTTCTGCGACCCTCCATCCTCCCTCAATGTTTTAATCTCTACTGCTTTGAGCAGATATGCATCAATCCCCCCCCCCATTATTTCCCCGAATCAGTCCCTTCTGTAGCTACTTGAACCAACTATGTTGCAGCTTTCTTCTTTTTGGTCTTCATCTTGTTAGGGGCCTTAGCTCTGGAAGGTAAGAACAACTTGCCATCCTTGGCCTCTGTCCTTTTCAGAATCACGCTAGAAGGAGGAAGGGTGGTTAGTTCTTCCCATGTGAGGTCTCTCCGGCCCGTGGTGTTCCATAGATGGGACCTCACGAAATTGCTCGATGTGAAGCAGTTGTGGAAGGCATTCCCTCAGTGCTCCGCAGCCCATGCATTGAGTTTTGCACATGTCTTTTGCCCCTCCTCCAAATATCCGGTGAACTCCTTCGGTAGCACTGAAAATGAGTAACAAGCCAGTCAGAATAGGAAAACTTATAATTTAAAAATAAAAAAACTTGGAATACAAGGAGAAGAAACGAAATTACCAGTGCTTTTACCTGCTAGTTAGCATGCTAGGGTTGGTGTTCGCCTTAATCTTCCTGCCATATTCCCATGTTCCACTAACAAACAACAACTGTATCCTCCAATTCTTCTCAGACTATAATGGGTCGTCCACAACTTTAAAGTCATTCCCCATGTTGTGATGGGAGAATTGAATCTTATGGTTCTTGCCCAAGCTTGCTACAGCAGCAAACTGCTCCATCAGAAGTGGGATCTTCGACAACCTTGATGCTATGATACAAGCAAGGAGAGAGTACCAGGCGTTAGGGCTTAACTAGCTAGGGAAAAGTTTGACCAAGTGAAAATATCTAACGGTCTCTGGGTCTAAAGGTAACCGGAGTCCCAGTTTAGCACTTCGGCAAATATTACCACCTCATTTAGCTTGGAATCCATAGGAGTCTCCGGAGTAGTAGGTATCCTTACCTTTACAGACTCCAGAATTCCCCATTTGGTCCGAATTTGGCCAAGCTCAGCAGTATGGGTGTAGATATAATTAATATTTTACAAGGCCAACAAATATTTGACGCTAACATGTTTGAAACAAGGGCCTACCTTGCCCTCTAAGCACTCCGGAAGCGAGTCCGGATGAGTCATATAGTTTTTTACCTTACTCTTTCCCTTTTTATCAGAAGCAGCATCTCCCGTTTGACCTGATACCTTGGTCTCGGAGGGGGTCTCCTCGATGTTGTCTTCTATAATCTCTTCCATCATTGTGGAAGGTTTTTCAGTTGCCTTAGAAAAAGGGGGTCAGTTTCTTGCATAGAAGGTTGTTCATGTGGTTGAGAGATTGTTTCCTCTGAAGGCCTAGTGTCTGGTTGAGGTTGAGATCCAGAGGGCTTGGTCCATGGAGCTGCTTTATATACCTCCGATCCAGAGGGTTTTGGCAGTGAAGGTGTGGATTGGGTTTTGGTTTGGCGGGTCGTCCAACGAGGGTTTATCTTCTACGAAGACTTCTCAGTACCAGAACCCATGGAGAAGGTTGGTTTTTCTTTAGGCACAGAAGGTTGGGACTCTTGAACAGAAGAACCAGAGGGGAGGGGTGAAATGTTTGGTTTAAATGAAAGCTTTATGGGCCTAGGGTTTTTGGAAGAGGATGACCCTTGATCGGCGTCCTTAGTTGGTTCACTGGTTTTCTCACATCGAGAAACTAGGAGGCCGGCGGCGATATGGTTCTCTTTCTACCTTCCTCGCTCTTTCTAACTCTGACAAATTCAATCAGCCACCTTTCACTAAAGCATTTTTTGCTGTGAACATAAAATCTCTCAAAAACGATTTGAAAGTAAAGATGAATATCTCTCTAGAAAGCTTTGAGTGTGGCAGACAATGAAATAGTAAAAGATTATTTATATAACAGTAAAAAGTAACAGTTACCTAGGAGAAGTTGAAGAGGGTTTTTGCAATTATTAAAAGCTGCGCAAACGTGTGAAGAATCAAAAGCCTAGGTAACTTTCTAGACTTAGTGGGTGCGCCAGACTAGGAAAAATAATGGCTGGTAGGTTGAACCAAATATTGACACGTGTCCCACGATCCATAAAATTCTGGGAAGAGAGACCAGTCCTGATGAATTTTGAACTGAGTTAGTGTTAAAAACAAACTTCTTAGTTTGGACGAAAACGAGCAGATCGGATGAACTTGACATTGGCTTGGTAGATTTTTTAGCCTTGCCAAAAATATTTAGCAAGGCCTAAAAAAGGGGCTACTGATGAGTTCAGATATTTCAGACACAGTCTACCAGTTAATCCGGACAGGGGTAACTCAGACTATAACACACCACTAAGAAATCCGGACAGGACAAATGTAAAACACCTTTTGACTAAATTATTTGCTAATTTACTTAAAAGACTAATGTGTCCTTAAACTTGACCCGGTAAGCCCATGGGTCATTAAATTAAGAGTATAAATACCCTAACCACTCTCATTAATGAGGATGATTAACATTTAATAGAAGCAGGTTGCTTAATTATCTCACTACTCCTCACACTAAACACAAAATACTTCAAACTTATCAAAACATTTTACCAAACTACCCCTAGCCTAAAATAAACCAGACCAGTTTGTAAATTGATTTCACTAATATGTGAATCTAGTAATTTATTAACCACAACAAATGCAGCAATAAAACATATTATTATCTTGTCAAGAATTGCATACGCTGGCTCATGAACCATTATAAGTTCAAGAATTTTAGGTGTTGAGTTTTTATTAAAGGTCCAGTTTGTATTAGGAAATTTATATAATTTCTTCTTATGCATAAGTTTATTAAATATGGAACATCTCAAAGTTTTCCAAAGATGTTCAACAATAACCTCAATAGTAACTAACAACTCATCATCGATTTCAATATTCACATAAACTTTAACGAACTCTGCTATTTTCTCTTCTTAGTAGTATGATTTAGATAAATAATTTATCATAATACTTGCTACATAAATCATTATTTTGTTGGAAACCAAAATAGAGGAAAATTTTAAATTTAAATTTACATTGACATCTTAATCATCTCAAATTTCTTAAAATTCATACACAAACTCATTTACGGACCATAAAGAGGTTTTTGACCTATATATCAAGACATTATGGAAATTTCTCTATTAGGATGGATTGTCATATGTTTATCGATGCATTAGCTATTGTGGATAATAAATTGATTAATAAATAATAATATATATAGGAATCATCCTAATAGTTAAAAATCATATACGAAGGTAATTATGAAGATATTATGTCAAATTTAGTTTATATGAAGTATTGAAACCGAACATCAACACTGAAGTCTAAACTAAAAGGTTTATAGACTCAGTTGTAAATAAACAATTAGTCAAGGTTGTGGTCAATGTTTATAACAACTTAAACAATGGGATAACATTATAATTTGAGTTAAGCTATAATCTTGATTCAAATTCTATTCAAATAGAACAATAGTGTGTATTCCTTTAACACGCGCTTGAGAGAAAATATGGGTTATCGCTCGTTATAATATCATATCCTTACAGTCAGATTCAGATCTTCACTAAAGTTAAAAGGTAGACGTATTGCCCTTAGCGGGACAATGCAATATATTTATTGTGCACTGAAAGAAGAAAGGTATAACACTAGCTTAGTTGTGAATGAAAGAACAAATGAAACACTATGTATACTTGCTATAAGTTACTCTTATTTTTAGGGGTGAGAAAAAACCGAACAAGACCGAACCGACTGACCGAACCAAACCAAAATGGGTCGGTTTGGTCGGTTTTTTAAAACTAGATTTCGGTTTTGGTTTTAATTTCTTAAACCGAATTTAATTCGGTCGGTGTTCGGTTTGTACATTTTAACCGACCGATTTGAACCGAACCGACCAAACCTAGAGAATATATTGTATATGTTAATATATAGACCGTATTTGATATAAACACTATGCACCTTTGGCCTAGTGGTTGTACACATACAACTTAAGACTCTTTTACTATACACGTTTGTTGGTATGAATCCTTGGGGATGTATCTATTTTTGAGGTTTATTACTCTGAAACAACATGATCAAACAAAAGAGAATGCCAACGGTTTTGCAATTCCTGAACACTAAATTTCTGCGAGAATCGCACTACACCTTTAGCAAGTGAGCACCAGACTGAAATTCGATTATTAAGAACACTCTGAACATATAAGAGCAACAATAATTCCGAAATAATAAATGGAAACATTAAATATGTATTTTTAATCAATATTTGAGAATTTGGTTGTTTATAACGAAGATTCCAAAACTAAATAAATACGGATCAGTTGCTTAGACATGCGATCTATAGCGATTAAAAGAAAAGAAGTGACAACTAGGCTTTGGAAAACTATACAAGAATTTCGCATGAGCACATGATTTAAGAATGAAATTGAAATGATCATAATCTTGAGGTATTCACTTACTTCAATGGCGTTCTTTAACATGAAATCGTCTTCAAGGATCCATTGAGGAAGAGAACTGGAAAGGGAATCCATGTGAGGAGGTGAACCTCGAGTTTTTATGAGATTAAATTCTTAAGAGAAATCTTGATCAGATTCTTCGGAATTGAAGTAGGGATATATCCATGGGTATGAGCTTGAAAGAACCACAAGTCTCCAAGAGAGAGACCGAACCGCACAGAACCGAACCGCACCACTATTAAAACCAAAAAACCGATCGAAACTGAAAAAACCAAAACCGAAAAAATCGATTTTTTATTACTAAATCGGTTTAATAATATACAAACCGAATTATTTCGGTTTGGTTTAAAAATTTATAAAAAAACCGACCGAACCGACCGAATCTCACCCCTACTTATTTTGCATCTAAAGAAGAGTTCAAACATGAAAGAAATTACATATTTATGCATTGGTTTAGGGTTTATGCCACATGAATACAAACATACATATTTAAAACCCATTTTCTAGTTTACATATTAGATAATTTAAACATAAAAACTTATTTCCAAAACCAACACATCATGTAGTTGTAAGGATATCCTGCATTTTAATGTCTCCACATATAGATTCAAAATATCCAAGCCTATTGCCTATTATATAAGTACAGTTATTTAAAATAAATCAACTTATAGTTTATTAGGTTTATAATAAAATTATACTTTATTAGATCCACGTATAACACGATATGTAGTATCATGAATATATATATATATATAGTGTGGATACTAGTCAGATCTACGTAAATCTAGTTGAAAGGTCCCCGTCTAACACTTTAGTTATTGGGACTTTAAGGCCCAATAAGGTTACTTTCCCCTTGAGTTACAAGAACATCACACTAAAACTATTTAGAAATTAATTAATGGTTTGTTTAAAAAAAATTAATGGATTCTTAATAGAACATTATCTAAATTGTAAGGACTTTTATTTTATTATACGTATTATATTCACTTATTATAAATAGAAGTCTAAACCTAAATGTTTGACTTATACTCATTATTTTCTCCTACAACCTCTTTTCAATCTTTATTTTAAAACATAAAAAAGTTCTCCAAAGTCATAGATCCCTTAATACATTATTTTAAATTTCCATCATATACAACTAAAGAAGTAACTTAGATCTTGTGGGAACATTCATAACCATCTCAACATCTAAATTCTTCCACCGCAAAATAAAAAGATCATGACTGGTATGTTTATCTTCTTCTCTATACTGGACCCTTCATATCACAAGATCTAGGATTCATGTCTTTAAGGTCTATGAACATATAGAACTAAAAATTTGTATCAGACCCATGATTCTTGATGATTTAGATTCTAGATCGAACATTTAATCTTTCTCCTATATCGATTTTACCAATTGATTCATATTAGGGAAAAACCTCAAGCTTAATTGACCTTGAGACAATTTAACCATGTTTAAGGTTTAGAGAATTTCAAAAGGCATGTTTATGAATATTTTGGTGAAATTAAGAGCAAAATATATCTTAGTTGAGCATAATATATGTCTGCTTATATGAAATGCTAGTTGATTAGGGAAAATTATTTACGCACAACTATATGAGCATTAAAAATCATACAAAGATGATAATGTATGACATTCGATATGTGATGTAATTACCCGTTTTAGTCAAGCACTTGGACTCTGGAGGTATGAGGTGATGTCATGCATACACATATATTGTTTGTTTTTCAAGTTTGGAGTTTCGAATTAAATTCATCTTCCTTAAGATATCTAAACTTTTCAAAAGATATATTACATCTTAAAAATATCTTCAGATATTAACGATGTAATGAAATACAAACACAAAAGATCTGTTTAGTTTGACAGACACGTTAGTTATTTTTGTATGATATAGAAAGTGAACACTTCATATGACCATTCCTTGGAACTGTATATGTGCACCCGTCATACTACCCGTTTGGCATCTTTCGAGGAAAGTCATTCAAGAGAGAGGTTTGTGGCTCATAGTTAAAGACTAGATGTTATGAGTGATAAGTTAGTCATATGGAAGACTACCTCATATTTGTCATAATGGTGAGTAACTAATTCCATAACGTAGTTGTTGCATCCACACATATCATACTCATGATAACTGGATTTTATTGTTGAGTGGTTTCGATTAAATATGTCATGGGATAGTCAAGTACGACTGCTATGAAATGCTTGATTATTTTCGGATATAGTCATGAACCAACATTATTTTCCTCAAAGAACTGATCTCCAGAATTAGTGTATAACACGTTAGCGCCTATCATCTCTGCTAAGGATTAGTGCGAGTTAGTTCATATGAATGTCTCTTATTGTGAATCAATTCAAATGAATATTACAAGAACTTAAAACTTGATAAAATGAATTCTTTTATTTCAAATATGGTGAGGTTAATTTTTGTCTGAGGGTAATTTGGTAATTCGTTTTAGAGTTTATCAAGGTTGGAATGTGTTTAATATTTTGAATAGAGAGTAGAAGGAGAATTAAGCAGCCTCGTTGCAGTTAATTTTCATTATTCCTATTTAATGCAGGTGGTTGGGAATTTATACCCTTACATCTGGGATTTATGGGTTTTCGGGTCATGTTTAATGGACCCGGGTCACGTTTATAGACCCATGAGCTCTTAGTAGGAGAGCAAGCAGCTTAGTCAAGAAGTGTTTAGGTTTTTTAGTACTTTTGTCATAGTTCGAACAGTCCTATGGGCTAAGTGTTCGAAGTGGTCTGTCCGGTCTGGTGGTCTTGGTCCGATCTGTCCCTGTCCGGAGAGGAGGCAGTATTCGGACTCATCAAAATATACGGTAATAAAGTTAGATAAATTATTTTGTAAACCAAAGTTCTGGTTAGACCTTTGAGACGAATTATGATATGTTTTTGTTCATTAAAAATACCACGATATATTTGAGACTATCTTAGTGGACTATTGTTTTTACTTTAAAAGTTAAGTGTGGTATAAAAACTGCATGAAAGAGGCTAAAATCTAACCGTATAAAATTATAATATTCTATAAGACATTATTTAAGCATAGCATGATAGATTTTCTAGGGAGATACTCAAGACATTTGTACATTTTAGTGCCAAAAATTTAAATTTTAGTTGAAACTGGAAAGTAGACTAAGACTTCATTACCGATATTCAGATTTTTAGTGCTTCAATTTTCTAAATTCCAAGTTAGTTGAATATGGAAATAGTGGAGATTAATATTTCATTGTCAAAATTCAATTTTTAAATGTTTTACTTCCGAGATTTTTCTGAGTTAGTTGAATCTGGAAATTATGGAAATTAAGACTTCATTACAGATAACAACAATGAGGAAATTTATAAGAAATTAGCTATAATTTTATTATAATGTCACATCTAGATTTCATTTTGTATTTCCCTTTCATAATGGATTGGTTATTAACTTCATACTTCAGTTATTCATATCTCATTCAGTTAGGGTGAGATTCTTTATATTTTATCAATGTAAAAGTTGAACAACAAACGAGAAAACATAATTCATATTTTTACCATTAAAAATACTTTAAGTGACTTTTATTATCTAAAGATAATACAACTAAGTAGGAAGGATAATTAAGTTGCACTAAGTTTCAAATTTTAAGCGGTTTCGTAAAATCTAACATTACATCCGAATTATTTTTAAGAGCTTCGAGACAACTTCATATGGACTATGAAAGTTTTGAAACTTGGCTTCACCAAGAAAGTTTCTTTCACGTCTATTAGTCTAGTCCATATATAAATTTATATTCATTTATTAGATATTTTTGATAGATTGATACAGCTCCAACCATTATACTTTTTCGATATATTTTAATACTTTCTCGTATATAGTGATTCATACAAAACTTGGAAAATTAATTGTTTAATGTGTTGGCGTCTACCGTCTTTACTAAGGATTGTGATTATTTTTCCAATGAACTTATCCATATATATGTATCAAAAACTGGAATCAATTAAACTCATAAGACAAATAAGTAAACTTTTACCACAAGCATTCAGGTCATATCTCTTCGAATGAGATGTGCAAGTTAGTTGATCAAGTACTTATCAAATTTATTGACTATTCTAACTATTCATATGTGTGTTAGATATCTCAAGGGTAAATAGATCAAGTACTTTAATTGAGGTGCATAAAGTCTAACTGAAGTATTCAGAACAAAATTAGAAATTTATCTAGAAGAAATTCATGTGCATAAATAACTATACATACACATTATATGTATATTCCTTATTATGCGGGTATTTCAACATAAATGGAGTTCATTGATAAATTCAATTTTTATAAGCATGAAGTAAGATACCACTTCAATAAAATAATTAAGTATATTATTTATGACCATGGTCATGGCCACTAAGGGTAGTCTAATGATTCATATGACAATGTCATGATCCATTTTGTTTAATTTCAAAGTGTAAATGTTACCTTCTAAAATTAGTATATTCATTGCGGTTTCATTTAATATTTTTCAGTCCATTATACAATATTTTAAAATTGAATCATACAATAACACGTATATTTCATATAATATAATAATTTATTGATTATTTTTAGTTTAGGAGGAAGTAAGCAATGACAAACAACCTTGATTTCGGGGGAAGAATAATAAAAAAATTTCAGATTGAGAGGATAAGTATTTGATAATTTATTATTGATAATCTTCTCATTTCTATTTTGATGACGCGACAGAAATATAAGAAGAAGAAACTATAGATGAAACCCTAATTTAATGGTGACATGATGAAACTCTAATCTAAAGGTAACAAAGATTGAATTTTTCAAAGATAAAAAATATATTATTCCAAAAACTTAAAATAACTTAAGGCATATGAGGCTTTATATAATAGTTTCTCAAAACCCTAAATTAGAATAAAAGGAAATAAAATAAATATATTAAAATAAAATAAAATAAAATCTTAATACAATTAGATTTGATTTAAATAATATAAGATATTTGAATAAAATAATATATAATTAAGAAGGCTTTTGTTTGGACTTTCTGGGCTACATCATCTTCTCCTGGTTGACAAGAATTCGTCCTCGAATTCACAGCACCATCACCATCAAGAACCCAAATTATTTATTTTATTTTATTCAATCGTTACATTAGGAATTATAATTGTTGACCTTATCGGAATAAGATAAATTCTTCTCGAGTGTTCCTTATTCGAAATCACATTGAAACCATCCGGTTGATGAAAAAAAAATCCGAAAACCTTTTCATAGCCTTAATACAACATCCCCATGTCTAGTTGATGAAAAAAGATGGTTTTGAAAACTTTTTCATCATCTGAGGCATCATCTCTATAAGCAATTTTTACCTTGATTCGACGATTGGTAGCCAATTTAAAATCCTTCAGTAACCGATCAATATGATCGTCATTGAAACGACTGGTATGTCCCCTCATACTCAAACGATCTTCCCAATCTTCATGATCATGTGTGTTGTTCTCTTCTTTAAACCTTGGATCAGAATAGTCAGGCTTTAGAAACATGCTTCCCCATAGGAGGAACTGAGGCTCTGATACCAAACTGATGACACGGAAGAAATAGAAGAAGAAGCAACGATAGATGAAACCCTAATTCAAGGGTAACATTATGAAACCCTAATCTAAGGGTAACAAAGATTGAAATTTTCAGAGATAAAAAATATATTATTCCAAAAACTTAAAATAACGTAAGGCATATGTGGCTTTATATAATAGTTTCTCAAAACCCTAAATTAGAATACAAGGAAATAAAATAAATGTATTAAAATAAAATCAAATCAAATCTTAATAAAAGTAGATTTGATTTAAATAATATAAGATATTTGAATAAAATAAAATATAATTAAAAAGGCTTTTGTTTGGACTTTCTGGGCTACATCACATTTATAAATCAATGTTTCAAATTCTCACTCAAGAATAAGAAGTTGTAGTTGTTCATGAAGGACTTTATTCAATATTCTTCATTTCACAGAGAGAGAGAGATAGAGAGATGAAGTATTATGTATTTAATTTATGTAATGCATTAACTATAGGTAGTGCTTATAAAACATTAAGTTTCTTTATGGTATAGTATAAGAATCCATATTAAGGTTCTACAACACCATAAAAGTGATATTGAAAACATTGTGTATATATAGCCTACACAAAATATTTGTATGGAAAGTTATAACAAAACAGGAATATTATTTGTGATGTAACAAAATAATTTATTTTTTGCTTTTGTAATGCTGTAAAGAGTTCTACAAGAACATGAATATTTTTTATAATCTAAAGAAAATGTTTAAATTAAGATTTTGTAATATTTCTTAAAATTTGAACTCTCAACTATGGATAATTGTGACAAAAGCAGTGTTTAATACACGACGGTTTAGTTTTATCTGTTACCTAAAATAAAATAGACTAGTATGTTGCAAACACATATTTGAATCATGCTTAACTAAAAAGATAACTAGATAATACATACATATGTTTTTTTATTATTCAACCATCACTTAATAGGAAAAGATTAACCTTTGGGCGAACTTTCATTTAAGATAAGCAAATGGGTTTTTAAAAACAATCATAAACATAAAATACATACTTTATTGTTTCACTTATTTTAATAAATATTATGATCATGTATTTTCTCTTATAGTAGCATTATTAATAATTTACATAAATATCGACACAATTACTTTATTCATTTAGAATAATTATTACAAAATTTAATTGGTCCACATGAAGATTAACAAGTTTGTAATAATTGAATGTTTAATAAAGTTAAATTCATTTATGATATTAAGCTAGCATCTCATTAATGATGTTACGATTCCTCAGAGTTATAATACTATTTGGTTTTGAGATAAACTTAGTAGAATATTATAGACTTCACCAGTTCAGTGGGAGTTGATTCAAAATTAAAGTTATATTCATTGACATACTGTACTTTGCATGAAATTTCTATTGAAGTAATTCGATGAGAAATTTATAATAAAACACCTGATATGTTAGAAACTCATATTAATCACGTTTATGAGTTTAATATAAAAAACATACAGTATGACACGATGTTGTGGTAGGAAAACAACAAGTTTATAGATCATATTGAGATAAAATAAGAAAAATCATGTTATTTGGAATGTTTGAACACTGATTTGGAAATTCAAGAGACACATCATATTTCATATATGTTTTTACACTTGGAAATTTGATGTGTACACATTTTGTTTAGACTAAGGTAAATACTTAAGTATTCCGAGGAACAAGAATTGTAGAGTGAGACATGGGTCCCATGATATTTAAGTAAGAACAAAGTATCGTGCAATGCTATAAAATAAGTTGGGAAATAAAGAAGATTATTTAACGAAGCGAGTATGTGGATTAAATGCATGTTGGGAAAATTAGTGTAGTTTTGATTTATATATTTATGACAACAAAATTACACATTGAATAACATCCAACTATTGAAAAGACATTTAGTTTATTATAGTCAATAAAAGAAAATTAGAACAATCTCTATAATAAATTGTTATGATTCATTTCTCACTTTTCGTCTTCCTCATTAAAAAATCAACGTCTAAAGTCTTTCATGATAAAATAATTTATGTAAGAGTCCTAAGCTTAGAGGTTGTTTAGATTTGGTGAGAGTGTTGTTTTGATTTTAGTTCAGCTGCCAGTATTTAGTTTAGTTTTTAGATTGTATGGATGCATTTATTTAAATAATAAAATTAATTTTGCTATTATTTATTGAATTTAAGAGATCTCAATTCAGTACAATATGAAAATTGGAAGTCAACACGTAGTAATTATGGGCTCGTTTTGCTTTCATGTTGCACTCTATAATATGTCAAAGTTCGTATAAGTGATAGTTGATTATAGTGTGGCGGAAGATTAGAAGAAAGAAACAATTATAAAAGTGTAATCATAGGTTAGAGAAATAAAGAGACTCAGATAAATAATTCACAAAGTTTAATTAATCAAAGTCTAATGCCAAAATAAAGTTTAGGATGTTTTATATAGCATTATGCAAAACCCTGATTTCAAATAAGAAAAATTACATAAATATTTTAAAATAAAATAAATAAATAAAATTAACGCTAAAATATTAAAACTGGTTTAAAGGCTTTTCGGGTCGAATTTGGTTATCAAACTTTGTGACAAGTCACAGTTTTAAAATCTAACGGGCTTGTCGAAATATTCGATTTTAGTACATGTTTGACTCAATTATGATACCTGAGAGAGAAACCAGTCTGTATGCAGTCTTCGCTACATCATCATTCCCCGGTTGGGAAAAGTTCGACGTCAAATTCAAAATGTTTAAAACATTGAAAGAACTGAAAAAACATTGGCGTGGTCATCTCCGATTGCAAGTGGTACCAACATAAGGGTGTGAGAGGTAAGAATCTGAATGCTGCCGCTCTTGTCAAGAAGTGGTTTCCAAGCTTTGTCCATCTTTACGAGGTCATCGGCGATACTGGGATCTGCTGTAACAAGATATATTTCACCCAATGGTTCCATGGCAGCTTCACCAACCCATTTACTAAACACAGCAGCACCCTTGCACGTGTAAAAAGTTGTGGTTTTTCCAGTTTTGAACCGCGTCTGTTTTTATCACATCAAGACTCTTGTAGAAAGGAACAATTTCTTTTTGTTGAATAATATATGGCTTCTCAAGTTCCTGCCTCTGTGCATGTTACTTCTTCATAAGATTCAATAACCAACTTGGGTTGTAAATAAACCTTGTAACTCTTTGCCATTTTTCTAAGCACATTCATACCAAGGTACCAATTTCATGAGAGATAATCTCGCAAATTTGAATACCATCAATTCCACCTGGAGAAAAAAAAATCACCATCTTCTAAATAATTATTGTGCTTCTCTTCAACAACACATAATTTGTTTTGGTATCTCAGGAGGTTTGGGTGGTAAATATGATGGTAAAAGGTTTCTAATATCAAAATCCTTAACACAGACATCCTTCACAGTATTTTTTTCTTTTGCTTTTAAATTATATTGAGCATTTTGAACTATAGGGGATTTAGCCACCAATTTAATAATAGGAAAAGGATTTTTACCTACTGATGAAAAGTTTAGTAAATTTTGATTTCAATTTTTTTTTCTAATGAAAAAATTGATTTCAAAAGTGTTAATGTTTCATGAGGTTTTTAATTTTTTATCATCAACGCTCTTCTCCTCGGCCTCATCATCATACTTGTCGTAGATCAGTTTGTCAAACACGGGCTAAGACACAGTTTTAGCATCACAACTAAGATTTGTAGCTTGTGCAGCATGAGCATAAAACTACTTAACTAGTGGTGGTTTTAGAGACACTACTCTAGATTGAACCAATATAAACTTGCAACCATCTTTCACAAAACTGTATCGATTCATTCTACTATCATAAGTAGAATTTCTCTTAAATCGCCATGGTCGTCCTAAAACTAGATGGCAAACATCCATAGGAACTACGTCACACCATGTTGTATCTTTGTAATTACCAACATAAAATGCAATTTTACAGTGTTTAGAAACTGTTACCTCAGTGTACTCTATCAGTCCTGACAGTATGTACAGGTATGGAAGAGCTTCAGTATTCAACGTCAGTTTCTGAACAACCTCCACTTAAATCATATTCTCACAGCTATTTAAATCTATTACAAACTTGCAAATTCTTTCTCCAATTGTGTAGGTAGACTGGAAGATGTCATTCTCTATTCTAGCCCTCAAATCAGGAGGTACCCGGAACATGATTCCTGTTTCTGCATAGCAGGTATTGATGTCTCTAACCAACTGATGACACAATGAAGATAAAAGAAGAATCAACGAAAGATGAAACCCTAATTCAAAGGTAAGATGATGAAACCCTAATCTAAGGGTAATAAAGACTGAAATTTTCAGAGATTAAAATATATTATTCCAAAAACTTATTTAAAACTTAAGGTAATTAGACTTTATA
Source organism: Limnanthes douglasii subsp. nivea (assembly GCA_036936605.1). NCBI lineage: Eukaryota > Viridiplantae > Streptophyta > Magnoliopsida > Brassicales > Limnanthaceae > Limnanthes > Limnanthes douglasii. Next base: position 113,883,455 of record JAUPFV010000005.1, on the reverse strand, counting down.
TAAGAGCTGCTCAAAACCCTAAATTAAAATATAAGGAAATAAAATAAATATTTTTAAAAAAATCAAATCAAATCTTAATACAATTAGATTTGATTTAAATAATATAAGATATTTGAATAAAATAAAGTAAAATTTAAAAGGTTTTTGTTTGGACTTTATGGGCTACATCATCATCTCGATAAGTAAGTTTTACCTTGAACGGACGATTGGTAGTCAATTTCAACTCCTCTAGTAATCGGTCAATACGATCGTTATCAAAACGGCTGGTGTGTCCCCTCGTACCAAACGATCTTCGAGATCTTCATGACTATAAATGTTGTTCTCTCCTTTAGACTTTGAATCAGATGAAATCAGAATTCAGAAACATGTTTGTCTTGTAGCAGGAACCGAGGCTCTAATACCAAACTGATAACTCGACGGAAATAGAAGAAGAAAGGTCTAATTAATAAATTTTTAACAAAACATTAAATAAATTATCCCAACTATTTATTAAAATGGTTGATTAAATTAAATTATATTTATTAAATTGAATAAATTTTAGTGGTGTTTATATGTTTGGATCTAACTATTGAATAACAAATAAAATTTGTTAAAATTTTAAATAAATATGAAACTTAAATAATAAATATATTTTGGGTGAAGCTATTTCCTCCATCAAAATTTTTATTTCCTCCATAAATAAATAAAAACTCCACTTTGTTATTTCCTCCATAAAGGAAATAACATATTTACCCTTCTTCTTCTTTTATCCTAAAACTCATTCATTCTCCAGCAACTCCATCGATTTCTACCACCATCTCAACTATCTCCCACTTTATCTCAACTATCTCCAATTCTATTAACTTATGTACACCCAACCAGTCCTATTAGCTTCTCACCATCATTTTTCTAAGGTAGAAGTCGTTCGTTATCTAAAAAAAACAGGCCAAATGCACCATTATTTATTGAAAACAGACGAAATGCACCTAATTCCGAGACGACATCTCAGAATTAAGTTCATTTTTTATATAAAAAATACTTGATTCCGAGACAGCACCTCGGAATTAGGTGTTTTTTTCTAAGAAAAAACAACTGATTCCTATATGATATCTCGGAATTAGTTTTTTTTTCTGCTAAAATCTGCACGAATTGGGATTTTCGAAAATATGTTTTTAACACTGATTTTTAAATTACATGAATGTAAAACTAAAAAAAATATTAAATAACCTTGTTGGTTGATTGGGTGATGTTCTCTGGTGTTAAATCTTTGGTTTGGGTATGTTCCTCTTCCATGAGTAATCTTTAAGAAAATTGTTTTTTAGAGTTTAATTTTAGAAGCTAAGTCATATATGTTGGATTGAATTTGGCTTAATCAAGTGTTTGTTGATATCAAGATTTCATAATGGTTCGGGGGGGGGGGGGGGGGGGGGGTAGGCGAAGGTGATTCAAGAAACGCTCCAAGATTCTAATCGGGTATCCAAGAAACGCTCCAGGAAATGTTTCGATCACCTGATTCGTCTCTCTTTGACTTTCCTCATCTCAAGGAAAGTTCTCATCGTCTATCGTCTATACCCAATCTCAAAACCACACAAAACCTTAATTCTAAAACAAAAAGACTCAATTCTTGCAAAGTATATATCGACATCGTCATCGCATACATTCTAAGCAAGTTTTGGTGATATCTTTTGAAGAGTTTAGATTTGAAATCTTCTCAAGATTCAGATCTGAAAAATCAATCACATTTTTACTAAAAGATTTCTGATAGTGGATCAACACAGCATCTACAAAGAAATTTCTCGTGATTTTCGAGAGCAATAGAAGCACTATCCGGTTCTAGTGGTGATTTGTGAAGAAATCAAATCGACGTCTTCTCTACATTCATATATAAAAAATCAATCAAGCACATTCTTACTGAAGAATCGTTGGTGGTAAAAGATTTCTGATAGTGGTTTAACACAGCATCAACAAAGGAAATTCTGGTGATTTTCGAGAGTAACAAAAGCAATATCCAATTCTGTTGGTGGTTTTTGAAGGGTTCAGATCTGAAATCTTCTCAAGATTCATATCTGAAAAATCAATCAATCACAATTTTACTTAAGGATTTCTGGTGGTAACTCTACCACAGCATCAACAAAGCAGTTTATGGTGAATTTCGAGAGCAATAGAAGCAATAGCAGCGATCTTCGGTGGTAATATCAGATTTGGAAAATCAAATAATGGACCTGAACAACGTATATCTACACAATGAGGAATTTCGACCTCTGAATGATATTAATTCAAGAATGGAAAATGGAATACCCCAGATAATTTCGAACCCTACTTTTGAGAACACATGAGACAGGAAATCATTTGCTGAAATGGTAGGAGATAGAAAAACGAGAAAGGAATTCATACACAGTGGAGTCATACACGAGGAACACGAAGATTACAAATCTGTACAATTTCTACCTTCGGATAAGTTTTCTCTAACTATTATATCTAAAACTACATTAAATGTTAAGTTCTCATTTGGGAGTCCTACTCTGAATGAGTTCAAAGCATACATTTCATCATTTAGATTTATAGAACCATATAGCATTTACAAATGGGACTATAGCCATTTTTCATAGAACTAGATCTATTAGAAGATGTTAAAACAATCTGGAGTAAAACTATTAGATCAATAGGTAATCTGTCTTTTAGAATTCTTAAATGGACACCAGAATTTCACCCCAAAAAAGAGTCTCCACTGACTCCTCTTTGGATCTCTCTGCCTAAACTCCCTGAAATATTTTACAATCCAGACTCAATAACTCATATTGCATTGCCCTTAACAGTATGGGTTCCTAAAAACAATATTGCAAGTCACAACAATTGTAAAGCATGGGTTTTAACTGACATTTCCAAACCTCTTCCCCAAAGTATATGGATATGTTTTAGGTAAAAAGATGGCTTCTGGCAAGACATTTCATATCTAAATAAACCTTTTTATTGTAAAAATTGTAAACACATTGGACATCAAGAAAAGCAATGCAAAAAGGAAGAATTTGAACAAAAATAGAACAAAAATAGACCTATTAAGGAACATTTGAAAGCTCAATCCAAACTTCCCTCAAAAGAAGTTTGGATTCCAAAATAAAATCCTGAAACTAATAAAGATCTGCAAGCAGAAAAACTGGTAATTGAAAAGGAAAAGAATTCAGATTTAGATACAATAACTATTGAAAATGCTATTGTCTCTAATCAATTTAATAACTTACATGTAAAAGATACTGAAACACAATAACATGATGAAACATAAACTTACAACATAAATAACCTACCTTTACAAACAGAAAAATCACCTAAACTTCAAATGAACAATATAATAATCTTTAATCAACTTAAACATCCACCTGAAGTCACTAAAAAGGATATAATTGATGTCATACATACCATTAGCTTAAAAAACTCATTTAACATACTAAATGATGGAGAATTGGAAGATTTAGTTGAAACTCAACATGAACATGATGTACCATTAATTAGGACTAGTTTAAGTTTACCACAATCACCAGAACAAAAGAAAATAAAAAAAAACTCAATTAATACCTCTGTAAGAAGATCCTCAAGAAGCAAAATACTGGTTAAAACAAGAAACCCTAAAGGATCAATAGGATCCTCAAAACAATTCTTAAAATAACCTTAACTAGAATGTTAGAGGGATAGGTAATCAAGAAACATTAAGAATAACTAAAAACTTGGTTAGAAAATTTTCAACTGATATCATAGCTCTACAAGAACCTATAATATCAGTTGATAAATTACAATCAACATGTTCAAAACTGGGATTTGAATCACATTATGCAGACATTAATAACAAAATCTGGATTTTTTGGGAAAATGGTTTTAAAATCAACATTATAGACAATTCAAAACAACTTTTAAACACTATGGTAAGTCATCATTCTACTAAGATAGTAGTTCTGATTACCATAGTGTATGCAAAATGTACCAGATCCCATATAATGCTTCCATGGGATCAATTAAGAAACATTTCTGCAACAAATCTACCCTGGCTTGTTGTTGGAGACTTTAATACAATCTCCAACACAAGTGAACAAATAGCCTACTCCATATTTATTAAAAAAGTATGGATGTTTTTAATAACATGATTTTAGATTGTAAACTTGAAGACCCTGGATATATAGGTTCAAATTGTACATGGACAAACAAACACAAATGGAAAAGACTAGATAGAACATTACATAATGATAAATGGAGAGAAATATTTCATATTACAAGGGTGAATCACTTGGCCAATACTTGTTCTGACCATTCACCCTTGTTAATATCAGTGTCACTAAACTCAACTTATCAAAAACCTTCATTTAGATTTCAAAATATGTGGTTAAAACATGAAGACTTTCTCAAAACTGTAGAAGACAATGGGTCAAAACAACTTCATGATTCTTCTCACATTTACATTTTTTTGTCCAAGTTAAAAAGGCTTAAAAACACTTAAAATGTTGGAACAAAGATATATATGGTAACATTTTTTATTGTTTAAACAAAGTTGAAAAAGAAATTAAAACTGCTGAAACAAAGCTAGAAGAAAATGACTGCACTGAAAATCAATCTAATCTAGCTAACCTAAATGCTACTCATATAATATTACTTGAAAGAGAAGAAATATATTGGCAACAAAAGAGTTATGTAAAATGGTTAAAATATGGTGATAATAACTCATCAACCTTCCATAACTATGTTAAAAAAAAGATCTAAAAATAGAATTAATAGAATTCAAGATAAGAATAAATGGATTGAAGATGATGATCTAATTGGTTTATCTGCTGTAGATTACTTTTCTAATATGTTAAACAAATCTACTACACAGGAGGACCTTCTTAAAGCTATTTCAGACTACTTTACTAACATAAACTTACCTAAAGGCCTATTTGCAACCTTAATATGTATTATACCTAAGGTTAATTCTCCTAAAACCTGGATGCAATTTAGACCCATAAGCTTATGTTCAGTCCTCAATATAATTATCTCTAAAATAATAAACAACAGAATAGCTCAGTTACTTCCTTTAATCATTTCAAATGAGCAAGGTGCTTACATTGAAAATAGAACCATTCAAGAAAATATCTTAATAACTCAAGAAATAGTTAAAGATCTAAATAGAATAACCAGAGGAGACAACTTAATAATAAGTCTAGATATGTCAAAAGCATTTGACAACTTAGAATTTAGATTCATATATGAAGTAATGTTATCCAGTGGCTTTAATGAACAAGTAATAAAGGTAATAAAGAAAAGCATTGAAAATATTACATACTCAGTAATAACTAATGGCAAAACCTATGGCTTCTTCAATAATGGTAATGGTTTAAGGCAGGGGGACCCCTTCTCCCCTTGCCTTTTTATTATAGCTCCAGAATTTTTAATAAGAGGTATAAATAACCTAATTGGCCAACACAAATCTATGTCATACAATATGAAAAGTTCTTTAAAGATTAACTGTTTAGCATATGCTGATGACATCATCTTATTTCTAAATGGATCATTAACAAACATAAAGAAACTATCTAAATTCTTAGACATATATCAGTTACTCTCTGGCCAACAAATAAACAGACAAAAAACAACATTCATTGTTTCTGCAACCATGAACAAAACAAGAATAAAATCTTTGGAAATATTTTTAGGTTTCAAACAAGTTAAATTACCTTTTACTTACTTAGGTTTCCCAATACATTCAAACAACTATTCTGCACACTTTGAAAACTTAATAGATCAGGTAAGGAACAAAATTAATGAATGGAACTCAAAAATCATTTCATTTGGAGGTAAAATAACACTAATTAACTCTGTCCTTATGCCATACCCAACTTATTACTTACAACCTACTAAATTGCCTTTGAAGACAATATCAAGAATTAACAAACTCTTTAACAAATTTCTATAGGGTTTCATTGAAATTAGCAAATCTATACTATGGTCCAACTGGAAGAACTTATGCAAACCATATAATGAAAATGGCCTTAACATTAGAAACATTAATGACATACAGACTGCCTATTCATTCAAACTATGGTTTAACTTTAAAAACAATAAAACCCTTTGGTAAAAAATGATGCATTCTAAATATTATCAAAACATTCATCCATTACAATCTACCTTAAGATACTCAGACTCCAAAATATGGAAAAGAATGTTTGAAATCAAAGATGAAGCTGAAAAACATATAAGATGGAAACTAGGTAAGGGAAACTTAGATTTCTGGTTAGATCGATGGCACAGTTCTAAACCCCTAATTATCTTAACAATAGCTAATTCACATCATTATTCTCAAACAAAGGAATTCTTGAACAACAATAAATGGGATTTACCTAAATTACAGTGTAACTTACCATCTGAATACATTAATGGAAGCATTAAAACACAGTTAAACTTAAGCTTAGATGACTCCATCATCTGGAAACTCTCCTCTGATGGTTCTTTTAACTTAAAAGATACAGTTAATGAAATAAGTCAGAAATACACAACATCAATAATAAAAGGTAAAATTTGGAACAATATATCTCCAAAGAAGTGCTCATTCACTCTTTGGAGAGTGTTGAACAACTTAATAAGTGTAGATACAATATTACAAAAAAAATGTTTCCAACTTGCTTCTAAATGTCTTAAATGTCAGAACATAGAATCACTGAACCATGTTTTTGTATCCTGTGAATCTGCTTGGTTAGTTTGGTCTTTCTTTTCTGAAAAATTCAACATCAGTATAGGTAGGCACATGACAGTTAACCACATTATTAACCTATGGCTACTATCAACATCTAAAAGAATTCATATGCGTACCATAATACCTTCACTGATAATATGAGCTATATCGAATGCTAGGAATAGTTGTAAACATAAAGACATAGCCATCTCACATAAGAAGATAATTAATCACATATCTTTCATGCTTATCTCTTTAGAATCATCATCATACCTTAATAAAAAACACTGGACATATGATTCACATATAGCTAAAGACTTAAGTTGCTTTAATCATATTAAGCTTTACAAACCTTTCATATATATAAAATGGAACTTGCCTTTACATAATCGTTTCAAATTGAACTATGATGGTTCATCTTTGATAAATGGTGAATCAACCTATGGCTTTATCTTAATAAATGAACTTGGAAATCTAATGATGGCTAAATGTTGTGTTACAGGTAAATGTTCCCCCTTTGCTGCTGGAATCTTTGCATTATTGAATGGTTTGATTTATTGTAATAACCAAAAACTTAATTTGATAGATATTGAGATAGATTGTTTAGGCTTGTTTAACATGTTAGCCACATGTAAATATCCATGGCATATTCTTCAATGTTGTAGAAATCTGATCAATCCACAAATGACACTTAAGCACATATATAGAAAACAAAACACATCTGCAGATTGGATTGCTAAACATGCTCTTAGAGAACACACAGATTTTGTAGTTGATGCAAACCACACATTTAATGATTTATCTGCTATCATATTATTGGACTCTATGAACTTAGGTCATATCAGGTTCTCTTGAGATTAACTAATAGCTTGGCAGGTTGAAAAACTTGACCATTAACCTTTTTATTTTGCAGAACATACAAATCAAGGAAAGGAAAAGAAGAACAAAGACACAAGGAAGATGACCAAAGCTTTAATTATGCTGAAGAATTCTTACATCCGACAGAGGGATCCAAGCCATGATTGGTTCAAGTTTGAATAAACTCATGAAGTTGATAATCTTTATCTACTGTAACAGCTGAATCGTTGTAAACTAACATATCAATATAGTTAATTGTGTGTAACCTATGAACACATTGTAAAAAATTCAATATCAATAAAAGTTGAATTTTTTGGGGAAACAAAGATTTCATAATGGTTAATGGTATCAAGTTATAAATTAGAACGTAAAATGAGAGCAAGATAGTAAAAGCAAGTGATAAGTCATTTTTTTATTTTAAAACATGGAGGAAATAAAAAAATATAATGGAAAAAATAGATTCACCCATATATTTTTATAGATTCATATTAAATAGTTAAATTTATTATTAAATTTAAAGAATTATATTTCGCAGATCCAGTAAATATGTTATATTTTATTTTTCAATTTTTTAAATATTTTTTCAGAAGAAAACACGATAAATAGTAAAAGTAAAAAAATATTATTTTTATTTGAAGATATGAATTTTAAAAGATAACACTTTGCACCGTCCCTACTAGGGGCGGATTTAGAGGGAGATAGGTATGCCCAGGACAACCCTAAGTCAACAACATAAACTTAGTATAGTGGTTAACTTCTCTAGTAATATACTTGAGGTCTTGAGTGCAAGACCCAAGTATATTACTAATTTAAAGTGTATATTTTTGCATATCAATACAATATTTAACCAAATTAATATGTATTTATGGACATTATTGTACTAATCCTTTTTTTGCACAAAATATTCCAATAGAAATAATATTTTGTATATGTAAATAATTAAGCAAATTACTTATTCATTAGCATATTTTTTACTGGTGTATTTGAAAATGACTTATTCTTTAGCATAAATAATTTGTAATATTTTATATATTATATTTTTATTTATTGATTTATAATTTATGGACCACAAATTGTGGTTATTAACTATTTGCTACTTTTTTTACTAAAGCGATGTTATTCATCATTTCAAAACTTTGATTTTCCTTTTAATTTTTATTCCTTGATTTATAATTTATGAACCACAAATTGTGTTGTTCATTTCGATACTTTGACAATAAATTACTTGTGAGGTTGGTAAGATTCTACCTAAATGACTTCAGATATATAAGTGATTAGGAGTTGTCTAGCCAACTTGAGATGTATATTGCACGTGTCAAGGTGGATGATAACTTTTCCAATTTGAAAAGTATCTCGGATCTATGTAAGACTGTTGTTCGTACAAAAAAACACAAGATATTTGGATTTGTGTACACAGTTTTGAAGATAGCTTTATCCTTGTCGGTTGCTACCGCAAGTGTTGAGCGAGTATTTTCTCGTGTGAATATGTGAGGAATGAGTTGAGAAATAGAATGGTCAATTCATGGCTTAATGATTGTTTAGTGACGTTTGTGGAGAAATAAATGTTTTCTACAGTTAATGATCTAGATATTGTCCAATACTTTCCAGGAATGAGTAAAAGGAGAATGCATTTACTTTTTTACTAGAATATATTTCATTTTGAGTCGTAAATAGAATATTTACATATTTTTATTATGAAATACTTAGATATTTATCTTCTATTGAATTTTTTTTCCATAATACTTTTAGGCATACCCTAAGTTTTAGTCCTGGATCCGCCACTGACGTGATCTGATTTTGTTTTAGTATACGGTTCGTCTGGATTTAATATGGTTTTACTCAAAATTCGGATAAAGCTGTTCTAAAAATTGTCCCCAATATTATTTTATATCGGTTTTTAAGATATAAATTGTATAATAACTCATAGTCAATAATACATTTAAATCACACAATTTTTTTCGTCATAAAAGTTTATCATGAATTATAAGGGTTTAAGTGTAGGGGAAAAATCCTAAAGTTTAAAATTATTATTAACTATAAAAATAAGTATCTATTTAATACTATAAAAAAAATCTACATATACCTATATTTATATGTACAAAAATATGGAGACCATATGAGTAAGGGGTTGAATCTAAGAAGACTAAATGATATTCAAAAGGCATTTTTTACAATCTATGGTTCAATTTCAGAGATAAAAAATCTTTTTGGTCTCAATTGATGAAGTCTATTTACAACTGCAACTTTCATCATTTAACTACATCAAATCCTAGCAAAAGATCAAATGTTTGGGACGGAATGTTAAAGATCAGAGACAAGGCAAAAAAGATGATATACTGGCAGGTTCGAGAAGGAAACATGGAATTCTGGATTAAGAGATGATGTACTACAAAACCTTTCATTATTCTTGATTCAGAAGTGGATGGAACTTAGTACATTCCTAAACAAGTTAAAACATACTGGGAAAATAGAGGCTGAAAATTTGAAAGCTTGAGAAATTGCTTTTCATCTACAACAATTCAGAACATATGCAAGATCAAGCTGAATAAGAGTAAGGATCAGATAAAATGGGCTTTGTCAAAGTCAGGAGATTACTCTACAAAAGATACTTGGGAGAATATAAGAAAGAAGTTTAACAAATCTAATATGTTCAAAAAGATTTGGAACACTATTAGTCCTAAAAAGTGTTCTTTCTTAACTTGGAGGGTACTCAGAATTGGTTGTCTATTGATCTTATTATGCTGAAAAAAGGTTTTCATCTAGCATCAAAATATCAGCAATGCGAAGATTTTGCATCAATAGCTCACGTTTTCATTCAATGTACTAATGTCTGGGAAATATTGACCTACTTTGCTGCTATTTTCATAGTCTTCATCAGCAGAGATATGTCCTATCCACACATGCTGCGAACTTGGTTCTGGTCTACTTCAAAAGATACTTACATAAGGAAAATACTCCAATAATAATAACTTGGGTTATTTGGTATACCAAAAACAAAAAAAAAACATGAAGGTAACACTATTACATTTAAGGCTATGATTGACTATGTAATAGCAATTCTAGCAACTCTTGATCAAGGTCATCTTCTAAAAATAAATCATTGGGGTAAGGATATAAACAATTCTATGCAATTAGGCTGTGTTCACACCTGAGCAAGCCTAGAATAGCTTTGTCTCTCAAGTGGAACTGTCCTAAGAAAACTAAATACAAGCTTAACATAGACAGGGCCAACAGTTTTAAGGGTGAAGCTAGCGGTGGAGGAATTATCAGGGATCAAAATGATTATTGCATTTGGTAGAACATAAGGGCACCAAACACCATTAGTGGTTGAATATAAAGCTTTGCTAGATGGGATCCTATTATGTCAGAACAAAGATATTACTTCGCTGGAAAATGAAACAGATTCGAGAATTCTAACTGAAATAATTCTTAAAGGTAATGCTCCCTGGTATCTTGAACCTCTTGTAAGATGTTTCAGAAGGTTAATCGCATCCACAATTCTAACGCACATATACCGCGAGTAAAATGTCGTTGCTAACTGACTAGCAAAACATTCGCTGGAAACTGGTATGGTTCCAGACTACAGCCTAGATACTTGTCCTAACAAGTTAAGAGCGATTGTGTTCCTTGAAAGTTTAGGGACCAGTTACATAAGATTTGAGAAATCTCAATAAGTTAGTAGTACATGTACCTGATTGAATGGTCAGTGCTGCATCAAAATCTCCTAGTACTATCGACAAATTTCAAAAGAAACAGAGGTATGAAGCTTGGAAATCAACACGGATGAAATTGTTTGAATCTTCAAATTTTGAATGTTCTTCAAAAAGAACTGAACCATCGTACAAGGTTTGGAATCTTGGCTGAGAATTAAAATTGTTGGAAGTGAAGTTGGAAGCATCAGAGATTCGGCTTAGGTGAAAAAAGAAAGGGAGTGAAGTTGGATTTGAAAATAATTATGTTTTCAAATTTATATATTTGTTTTTAGGTTGTTTATAGTCTTTTACATATTTTGAACTTCAATTAGAGGTAAAGACGATTAATACATTGATTAAATTGGTGTTTATCATAGTCTTATTTTTAATAACATGCTAAGATATTTTCCGTGTAATGAAATGCAATCATTAATTGACCTTTTAAAAAATGTTGTGTTTTACATAAGTCACAAGCAATCGAAAAATCCAAATGTTGGATATGTTTTAACGAACAAATTTATTGCTAAAGTGGTCTTTATTGATAATTATTTATTGAAATATTTAGATGTTCATGTTGTGACCGGTTGTTTCCGTAAACGGACTTAAAAGAAGATTATGCGTACATGTATCACGAATAAACACCCATCTATAATATAATAACGAAATGTAACATTATGTATTCATGTGTAGTTGAGCAGCCCAATATTTTTTATGTGATAATGAACCATCATCCGGCATTTTTTAAGACACTTCTTTAAAAATAATGTCTAGCATGATCGCTCAAATTCATCACGCTAAAGATGATAAAAAAAATGTTTAAATAGATACTTGATTTTTTTTATCATGGAGAGTTACTAATAACCACTCGACTTGAAATTATATTATCGATAACCACCTGGGTTTTGCACCATAATGTTTTTCCAATAGTACTTTATATACATAAACATGTAGAGCCTTCAACAATTAGTTATTTTAAAGTTGCAAAACTACATATCTTTCAAACATTAATTAAAAAAAGGTACAAAACACATATAGTTTAATATTTTATAGACGAACAAAATAAAATCTATGAGTAATATTTTTGGATATTTGTTTCTTATTTTGCAGCCAAATTACACTTAATTTCACAACTGGAACACAATTTTGTTTTAGCAACCAAATTACACATAATTATACAATTGGAACACAATTGCTTTTTTACATAGTAATTTTGTAAGCAAATTGCACATATTTCCGCAATTTGAGCACAATCTATGTTTTAAAAAGTTTTTTCAACATAAAATGCACATATTTTCTCAACTAAAAAAAGTTAGTTGTTTCGTACCCAATTAACACTTATTTTCACAAAAACAAGTTTTATTTTATTTTCACACAATTAGACTTATTTAGAAACTAAAGTCATATTTCTATAACTATTTTCTTCTTACTTTCACAACATGTTTACATATAATTCTGTAACTAGAACACAATTATTTTTAGCACCAAATCACACGTAATTTTTTAGTTAGAAAACAATTGTTTTTTGCCACCAAATTACATATAATTCTGCAACTGAAACATAATTATTTTTTCAAACTTATTTCGCAACCCAATTACACGTAATTACGCAACTTAAAAAATATATATATCATGCGTGGATCTAGTTTTGTTTGTCTTAACAAACAAAACCAATGATATTTTCTTATTTTTTTTAAACTATGGTTTGAAAGATATGACATTTTAAAAAATAAAACAGGAGAGAGAAAACAGTTAAGGGGTATTTTAGGCTACTCAGTTATCACCATATGATTATTTGTACTTTATTAAACTTTGGATATTTATTGGTAAATAAGTCTGATATATTTATAGATGACTCTACTAGTTACATGTCAAGTTTTGGTATATACATGTATATACGTTATTTTATATTAGTTTTATGTTTATTTTGTTTCTTTATTGTTTAATATTATAAACTATTTGTGGAACCTTATAAATTTTGGATCCTTATACAGACCAGTTGTTTTTATATGAAAACACTATATGATGTTTTTTATGAGAATTAATATCATTGATCATTACGATTTGAAGGAAAAACTTCGTTGATATTTCATATAAGAGTTCCCATGGTGATAGTAGCTTTTTTATTTTTTTTAACCCATTAAGTCTAACCATACTTCATAGTGAATTCATAAAGTGATCATTAGTTTGTTATTTATTGAGATTACGCTTGCTAAGGAATTTTTTGCTCACACAAAAAAATGTTTATCAATTACGACAGATTTAAGATTGAATATTGGAATGATGAACTTTGAACATTAAAATTTAAAGGTTAAGACAAGATTCAATAGCAGATTATGATTTGTTTTTACTTATACTAAACTTAAAACTATTGAGATTGAACTCCTAGTGAATGTCATTATGATTTTGATATTATATATCATTTTATCTTTATTTAGCATGTTTGAAACCTTTTTACGACTATTAATTTAAAAAATGGAATAACATTTAGCTTATTTTATATATTATAAACATAAGAAATATATATATATATATATATATATATATATATATATATATATATATATATATTAAGGAATTGAACATGATTAATGTGTTCAATATAATTAAAACAAACTTAAAAAAATAATTAAGTTGCATAACAAAATTAGTGTCCAAAAAATTCAAAAAATAAATATGAGTGGGGTAGCTTCTATCGTAATAACCTAAAACATCTGTAAAATATTGTGAATAAATGAAGTTTTTTTATGGTAAAAATGGTAAGATCATATACGTGTGGTGTCGAAAGATTAAGTTAGTTTTAATGTCTTTAAATATTTGATAGATTGGTACAACAATATCATTCACATTTTATTTTATTTATATGGTACACTATAAAAAGAAAACTCAAGTGATGGAAAAATATCCATCATTTTAGTATAGAGGACTTTGTGCTAAGTTATGTTTTTCATGATAATAATTTTGTTTAGACATTAAGTTTGGAATGTAAAGGTAGTTTTATAAGTTATATATTATGATGAATTACAATAAAGCAATATAATTGAGTATAAATAACCCTAAATTAAAACATGAAAATTAATATATTTTGCATAAATATTTTGGTCATATCTCTAGTTAGATTATGACAAGTTAATTGTCAATGTTTTTACAAGTCTATATATTATTATGATGTTAAACATGTGTCGAATGTATAAAAAATAAACAAACCAAGATAAATAAAGTTTGATGCTTATAAAACAAAAAAAAGTTATATAACATATTAGTAAAATATATGTTATGTTTTTCGTTCTGTAGGTGAGAAATGTAACTGATACTTTATCTCATACATACATAAATTTTGAAGATATGAGAACTTATCCATGACTAATGAGAAATTTAAAATCAATGACAAGTTTGAATATTTTTAAGTCGAGGTTGAGTTAAATGATAATAAAAAGATTAAAGTTATTAGATTTAATCGTGTTGGTAAATGTTATGGAATATATGATAGTTCAAATGAATAATATCATTGCTTATTAAATATGAAATTATACTTTACATGAAATTATTTATAGTATAATAAATCATACATCTTTACATACTTCGCTATAGGGATAATGTATTAATGGTGTATATTATCATATTAACATGATACCCACTAAAGTAACAACTAAAATATCATATGAGGTTTTTATAGAATGAAAATTTACTTTAAATTTTCACATATTTTGGAATCTTCATCTGTATCGAAGCCTTATAAGCATTGAAAAAAAACTAGAATCCAAACTAATGAACTATTAATATATTGGATAGTCAAGTCATTTTATAACTTATAAGTTGCAAGACATGAATTGATAATATTTTGAAGTGTTAAATAATGAACAAAAGAGAGAAAAGAGAACGGCTAGGGTTTTGTATTATTTAGAAAGTATGTATTACATAAAGTCTAAATCTATTATTTATAGATAAACTATATGGGCTAATGGGCTTAGGCCTTATATCTCTAACACCCTCTCTCAAACTCGCAATGCTTATTCTTGCATTGTGAGTTTGTTACACAAAATAAAAAAAAAACAAAATTGAAACATCAACGAATCAAAACAAAACATCAAAATCAAAATCGAAACGTCAAAACCCAAAAATCAAACTTCAATCTTCAAGCTCCAATTTTCAAACTTTAATCGTCAAGCTCCAATCTCCAAACTCCAAAACTAAAAACTATTCCAAACGAAATCCAAACACCAAACGAATCTAAACGAAGTCAAGCAAAGCCAAACAAAGCCAAAACAAAACCAAATAAGTCCAAACGAAGCCAAACGAATCCAAATGAAGCCGAACCAAGCCAAACGAAGCCAAACAAATCCAAACGAAGTCAAAACGAAGCCAAACTAATCCAAACGAAACCAAACGAATCCAAACAACTTCAAACGAAGCTAAACGAAATCTATAAACGAAGAACGGCATCTAAACACCAAAACGAAATCCAGACGAAATCTCAATGCCACATACCCAAACAAATCCAATCTCAAATCCAAATACCAAACTAATATCCAAAAAAACAAACTAAATTCAATTTCCAATTTCTGATTGCCAATATTAAATTTCCAAAATCAAAATCAATTTGAATTCACGGTTTTACCAACAAGACTGTTGCACTGTTCCAGTTGCGATTTCTCCCAAACCGTAGCACCGAATCATAATCCGACCGGTCATATTGAAGGGTTGGATATCCCGAACATGCTCTCCAAAATTCAGTAAAAACGGACATTGTTTGCCTTTCGATCAGACCGTTTTATTGGAGCTGCACACAGCAGATCCGAAAACCGAAAACTATATCTATTCTGACGAAAGGCATATCGAAATTTCCAACACAAATCCAATCGAAAAACAAGATAAAAAAATTGGAAATCACACAAAAGCAGATCCAAAACAATATCAAAGTCTAACAATAATATAACTCTCTATCGGATTTTAACATGGTCTGTCAAGATCAATACCAATACATAATCTAAAAATTGTCGAACAGAACCAAGATTTCCAAATAAATCCAATTCCAAACCGAAATCCAATACTACTACGAAATTGAATACCTGGTAGATCTACAAAACAGGGGATTGCGACGGTTCCCCGATCAGATCAACCTGGCTCTGATACCATGTTAAATAATGAGCAAAAGAGAGAAAAGAGAACGGCTAGGGTTTTGTATTAGTTTATATTATCATATTAACATGACACCCACTAAAGTAACAACTAAAATATCATATGAGGTTTTTATAGAATGAAAATTTACTTTAAATATTCACATATTTTGAAATCTTCATCTGTATCGAAGCCTTATAAGCATTGAAAAAAAAACTAGAATCCAAACTAATGAACTATTAATATATTGGATATTCAAGTCATTTTATAACTTATAAGTTGTCGGTATTAAAATTACAAGATTTATGAAACAACATTGGTATTAAAGAAGATTTGAGAACAATTCGTTTAATCTTAGATAATAACGTCGTGATTATTTCATGTCTTATGGTTCTAAGAGTTAAGATCTCATATTAATATACCTATTTTACTCAAAAATAAATTGTTGATGATATTTTTTATGAACAAATTTAACATCTTTATGAAATTGTGCAACCTAAATTTTTTATATTATATAGATATGTAAATGCGGAAACAATGTCTCACTTTAATATTATATAAAGTATTTACAATAACATTAATTTTATGAGATTCAAAAAGTTGATCCAATCAACTTTTAAGTTGTCATCAAAATTTATAACTTTCGGTCTTAGAGAAAAATAATTAATTGAATAACAATCGGTGTAATATAATTCAATTTTGGGTCTTCTCTTATTACGTTATAGAACTAAACCGGTTAATTGCAATGACAAAATAAGACTGAAAAGATAAGATGGAAAGATGTGAAGGGCTTCTTATAGAAAAAATATATAATTTGTCTACATGTAGTGCATATAAATCTCCAATTAACAAACGATTATTTTTAGATAATCATGATATTGGTTGTGCGTTTCGAACATGAGTGAACTAAATAGATATTAGAATTATATTTTAGTACATTTATTAAAGAGACAATTTATATGATGTATCCTAACTTTTTTATTTATGATGATTCAAAATTGACGACTTTTCAATTTAAAATTTTATTTTGTCAGATCAAGTAAATATCTCGTCAACTGCACCCAAAACCACTTTATTTGGTTTTAAAATGAATATTTCAAATGCTTAAATGGCAAGTTTTTCATAGACGTAAAACATTTTATTTAGTATTATATGTCGATGATATACTCGTTATCAATATTTTTTATCGGAAATATCAATATAAAATATTTAGATGAGATATTTCATTTACAAAGAATTCAAATTAATCGAGATCATTCTCGAGGCTCTCGATGTAATGTTAATTTGTCATAAAAGTCATATATTTAAAACAATTCATAACTTACGGAAAAAAGAGATAAGTTCTTTCTTAATCAATATCCCAAAGTGAACTCATTAATTTAAAAAATATCAAATATTTAATACAATTTGATAGTTTGAAGTTTAATGTACTTGTAGGTGTATTCCATGTAAAATATAATATTTTATATTAAGGATCATGTGTAGAAACCTGAATAATTTAAACATGAACCATTAGAAAGTAGTTAAAGTATCCACTAGTATATGTATAAAATAAAATATCACATGTGGACATATATGAGATTAAATTTATTCGAGATTATAAGTTATTTTGATACATAATTTGTTGGTTATATGACTACTTATTAGTCTATATGTGAGAGTATTTGTTTTTTAAAAAAGATATAATTTTTTCAAATAATTTAAAATTGATTCATAACATATTTTATATTATGGTAATATAATATATTGTATGTTTTGAAGCTTCAAACTAAATACTATAGTTTAAGATTCTTTTCTTGCAAGATCTATAACAGAAGGGTTGAAAATCTCAATGTTAATCGTGATAACAATTCGGTAATCACAATATTTAATAAGAAAAATAGGTCAAACAAGTCTAAACATAAATACATCGATTTATGTCTATAAAAAAATATAAAATGGTCAGGTGAAGATAAATACATTGGTATATATTTTATGATTGAATTGTATGGATATCTTGAATTGGCATGTCTTACATATGGATATTCATAGTTTCCAAACTATTGTAAATGTAAATGTAATTAATCAAATGTAATCAACGATAAGTATATTGGACAAACAAGTAACTAAGAAATATTTATGAAAACATATAGTATAAATACTTGATAGATTGATGTAGGATCTAGAGGGAGAACTCGTCAATCTACCACTATAAATATAAATTTTATGATCCTCAATCGATACAATATATGATATTAAAGCGGTATTGGATCCTATGTGTTACGTTAGTAGTAGAGAGATAATATATATGATATTTGTATTAGATATATCCATTTTAAGCCCAAATACATTCACAAGTACTATGATATAAATTATAACAGATGAAATAAATATATGATCAACTATTTTCCTTATTACGCTTCATCTTACATATTCTATCTCTTTCTCTAACTAAAACCCTCATCGCTAAGCCATTACCGTCCATCTATTGCTATCAGTTCCTTTACTTCAAGGACATAATACATGGTTTCTCATGATCTGAATAATTATCGGAAAATCTCTGGTTTTGATTAATAAATCTAGCGTCACCCGTTCTCTTGTTGGTTTTATCATTTTTATAGATGACATCCCTATTCTTATATTCAGTTTAATTAATGTTTCAAATACGACCGCTGGTCAGTCTTTCTATCTTACTGTGTATTTGATTATTTTATCCACATGAAAGATCTCTCTTTATGTTTGTATAAGATTGTATAAACTATTGATATTGCGATTAATATTTAACTTTCACACTTAAACAGTTTCATTAAATAAATATTAAGTGCATGTTTTTCTGAATGGTAACACTAAGAAAACTTGATATATATATATATATATATATTAAAAATAAATAATTTTATTAATCTCTTATGATAGTTGACACAAGTTAATCAATACAAACGAAAATTGACACTAGTTTTGAAGAGCATTAACAACATCAGGTATTCAGTTATTGTCAATGGAGAGCTGTTCTTCAAAGCAAATAGAGGGAGGGGGTAAGGGAAGGTGATCTTTTATCAGCTAACCTATTCATCATAACAGAATAATATCTTATAAGAAAGGATTAAGAGGATTATTGAAGAAAATCAGGAATAAAATTTAAATGAAGGAGTAAGCTTATCATACCTTGTTTATAATTCGTGAATGACTTCATTATTTTTTACTAATGTTTTCTCCTAAAATGTTAAGCTGATATGTGATTTTCTCCAACACTATCAAGATAGATCATGGCAATGTTTTAATAAAGAGAAAACCAAGTTTATTACTGCTACAAAGATGTCAACTACAAGAGTCAGGTTACTAGAAAATATTACTTGAGTCAAGCATAGTCCATTACCTATCAAATACTTGGGGGATTATTGTCCACTCTAACAACAGAATTGGTAATTATGATGAAATGGTAACCGAGGTTAAAAACAAAATTATTGAATAAGATAGAAAACTACTATCATTTGGAGGCAAGCTAACTCTTATATAGACAGTTCCATCTATAATCTATTTCTACCATCTTTAAAGCTATTATCCACCTAAAATAGTGATACAACAAATACAGTGTATGTGCAATAAGTATCTTTAGGGTTCAACTGACGCTAAAACTACCATCAACTGGTCAAAATGGAATAACTTGTATAAACGATATGAAGATGGAGGGTTGAATATTAGAAGACTAAAATATCTTTAAAAAACTTACTTTTGAAAATTATGGTTTAAATTTGGAGCACGTAATTTATTACGGGCCAAATATATGCACTCAGTCTAATGTCAAAATAAGCTCTATATTGTAGTCCCAATAACTACGAAGGGATAAAAACATGTAAGAAACTCTTAAATGCTAGAGAATTAGCTGAAAGCTTTATCTACTGGAAAATAGGTAAAAGTAATGTTGAATTTTGGCTTGGGAGATAGTGTGATCCCCATCCTCTAATCCATTTTGATTTAGAAGAAGACAAAACATGGTACAATATAGACAAGATAAAGAATTACTAGATTGATGAGGACTAGAACCTGGATAAGTTGAAGAATATAATGTTACCATTAGATATCACGAAAGTTAAGAAAATATCGTTGGACAACTCAACATGAGATACTACAAATGGTCAATATCTTCTATAGACAACTACAATGCAAAGGATACATAAAAAAATATTAGACTTATAAGAAATAAGTCTAACTTATTTAAAAAGATTTGGAATTCTATAACACCAAACAATGCTTTTCTTACTCTGGAGAATCATATATAATCGTCTGCATGTGGATATCATCCTTCAAGATAAAAACTTTAAAGTGGCAATTAAAATGCAAATTCTGTGAGAATATTGAATTCATTCAGCATTTATTTCTATAATGTAAAACAGATTAGGAGGTTTGGAATCATTATGTTAGGTTATTTGGCATTTTGATAAGGAAGCATATAACCTTACCTTATACGGTAAGAAGCTTGTTCTAGTCCACAAAAAAGAATGTACACATTAGGACTATTCTTCCTCCAGTTATTTATTGAGTGATTTGGTCAACAAGGAACAAAACTAAACATTAACAACAACAAATTAATGAAAGCTTAATGATTGACCATATCAACTACATCCTAACAAGTTTGGATTTTGTCAATCTACTAAAAAGATTAGATTGGATCCAGGACTCAAAAAAGAAATTATGTTAGACTGTAGACGTCGTTTAACTAAGTAAAACAGACACTTCCTCTGAAATGGAACCTCCTTAAATGTAATAGATAGAAGCTTAATACAGACGGTGCTTGGTGGTATAATGGAAATGCTAGTGGTAGTGGTCTTATTAGAGATAAAAAAAGGGGGATATCATTAATACTTTTGGCCGGCTATATGGTAAACAACTACCTATAGTTGCTGAATGCAAGGCACTCATGGATAGCTTAATCATTTGTAAGAAAGAAGGTATAAATCAACTGGATATAAAAACAGACTTTAGGCTCATAACAGAAATGTTACTAAAAGGGAATGCTCCCTTATGCTTGGAACGTATCATGAGGTGTTGCAGAAAACTGACAATAACTCATGTTTTTAAAGAGCAAAACATGGCAGCGGATTGGAGAGAATAAAATAACTCTGAAAGAATAAAAAAAATCCGACTTTAATCAACCTCAAGCCACTTCCCCTCTAAGAGCTATTATTTTGTTAGAAAATCTGGAAATAGGGTATTTGAGGCTTGAGGACAATGATTAACTATTATCTTCAGCAATTCGAGTCTACAAGATAAGTCATTGTAAATAAATTTGCATGCCTTTCTTTGAATTTGAATGGCTTCTTCATATCCTCAAAGCTATTATATGTTTCTAACATTGCGTTGGCAAACTTTAAGCTTAACTACTTCAATCTTTGTAGATTTTCGTTTTACAAGTCGTTGGAAGCCATCTTTACTCTGGTACAAGGAAGATGAGTTGAACAAAATTGTGAGGAAGATTGTAGTTTGTAGATGGAATCAACATTGCTAAACTGAATCTCAAAAATAAGAAGGAAAATTAAACCTAAATCCTCAAAAATACAGGAGACAAAAAATAGGTTCTGAATCGGTACTCAATTTGCTTCAGCTTTGTATTTAAGTTTTGACGTAAATGGTCAATTCTGATTTTAATAAAATGGATTATTTTAATTGACTATTTTCAAAGTCTAACTCATGATAACTAAGATTTCTGTAAACTAAAGATTAGTCGAAACAAATGAAATGAAAAAGGATGGTTCCTTGTTGGGGCTTCATTTTTCATGAAAATTAAATCAACTTAAATTCTCTCCAAATATTAATGTTTAGTCAATCTCAAGCCATATACATTTTACGGCTTAAATCGCTGCTTCGTCCCTCGACTATCACGTTTTGTGTTATTTAGTCCCTCGACAAATAAATCACGGTTGAGGGTCCTTCGTCTATAAAAAATCTATAAATTCAATCCCCGCGCGTGGTTTTTGCTGTAATTCTGCCACGTGTCACTATAGTTAAATGGTTTGCGTTCCACAAATAGTCCTTCGACTTTTAATTCCATTTTTACCTTTCGAATTTAATATTTTTTAAATATTTTTTTTTATTTTTATTTTTTAGTTTTTCTCAAAACAGAGTATAGCAAAATTTACTATATCTGTTCTTTTTTCCGACAGAACCCGGATCGGATGGTTGACTCATCGGATGTTTTGATTGCATTAGGAGTATTTTATCTTCTTCCCCGACTGAAAACCTAACAATGAAATGAACACTTACTTCCACCATCACAAACGCTTTCTCTCTCCTCAAAAACTTCATCTTCTTCTGTCATCGTCTCCAAAATTGCAGCACGCGTTGTTTCGATGGAGCGAGATGAGAGGGATTCAATCCTCATCGACGCTGTTCGACTCAGTGGTCAATGCTCTAGCTAAATCTAGAGAATTCGTTTCTGCTTGGTTGCTGGTTCGCAACCAGATTGAGAAGAATGAGGGGCGCGGCGATCTGGTTTCTGGTGATACGTTTGCGATTCTATTTCGGCGGTACTCTCGAGCCGGTACGATTATCTTTAAGCTTGATTGTTTGGTCTGCAGTGGGCGTAGCCAGGATTTGATCTCTATGGAGTCCTGGTGATTGTCCAAAAAATAAAATAATAGCAAAAAAAGAATTAGGTTTTTATCCAACATGTTTGTTTATTTTTTTTGGTTTGTTTGGTTAAATAGTGTTTTTTTTCATGTATTGGTTATTTTCTTCAGTATTTTGTCAACCTATATAATGATGAGCTTGACAATGCTGCCTCACATTTAGATCTTTTTATCTAAGTTTTGTTTACTTATCTTCGTATAATGTGTGTATCTTGACACGTCTTTGATTGTGTTGAGATCTGTACGATTCGAGAGACGACAAATCTATGATATATTCAATGTTTATAAAAGTGTCGGAGACAAATCTATGATATAGTCAATGTTCTTGAAAGTGTTGGAGGAAGAATCTATTCCTTTAATTTTCGAATTTAACTTACTCGAATTTAATTTACTTAGACTGGTGTTGAAATTAGGTTTTTGTTAAAAAACAGAAATGGTATACATAAAAAAGATTTAAGCAATCATTCAAATTTTCTAAGGCGCATATACAATCTTATAAGTTAACTCTATTTATATATATTAACTTACTTAGATTATCGTTTATTTATGTTTTCGTTTTTTTTTATATTTATTAACTTATTTAGGTTAGTGTTTAATTATTATTTTTAAAAATATTAGTTTTTAATTATATTGTGTTTATATTAATTAACTTACTTAAGTTAGTGTTTAATTATTTAAAAAAAATAGTCTTTAATTATGTTATGTTTATATTAATTAACTTACTTAGGTTAGTGTTTAATTTTTTTTTAAACATTAGTCTTTAATTATGTTTTCTTCTTAGTGTAATCGAAAAAAAAGGTTAGTGTTTAATTATTTTTTTAAAAACATTAGTCTTTAATTATGTTTTCTTCTATTGTTTAATTATTTTTTAAAAAACATTTGTCTTTAATTAGGTTTTCTTCTATTCCTATGTAGCTTTTATATTTATTTATTTAAATCTTAGATTAGTGTAATCTAAAAAGGGAAAGAAACAGCAAGAGCTGAGGTTCGAACTTCATTTGATAAAGGGATAGGGTCAATTTAAGTATTTTGTACGCTTTTAAATAATATATAACAACAATTGTGGGCCTGTGGAACCCGCTGACCTCCACCGTCTATATTTGTTATTTCTCAAAATGCTTGTAATGGGCAGTGTATTTGATCGTATAGTTTTGACTGTGAAATAAGGGATACAATTCGAGCTCAGTCTAGCTTGTATCTGATCGAGCTCGATTCATTTGATAATGGCCGTCTTGCTCCAGTTTTACTTTTATAGTAGCATACATATGCACCATGTTTTTTGTAATCTCCATTAACTTCATTAAACATTTTATAGTAGCATACATATAACACGCGCATAAATTACAATTAAAGATTATATACCTTAGGTGGCAGAACAGTCCCAGCTTTCTCGCATTACATGGTATCAACAGGTGCATCTCCAGAAGCTCTCATTTTGCGAATCCCTTCAAGTACTGTTTTTTTTAATGTCCAAACCCGACCCAATCTGGATTGAACTTGGACCATTCTTTTTTATTTTGGATCTAAATTGATGTTGTTATCCAGTTTTCCGCGGATCAGACACAACTTAATATGAAACAGATTTTTAGCACTCTTTTCTTTCGTGGTGAATACATTATGGATGCTAATGTTGTAAAAGATAATCTAACACAAAATGAAAATTTCTATCTTTTCGTAACTGTTATTAAGTTATGTGTTTTTGGCCGCTTCTGTTCAAAATCGAGAATGTATACAGAGATATTGAAAAGGCATCACTCTAATTTACGGAAAAAATAAAATAGACTATAACAAATTTTGCTATTTTCAGGATAATTAAGATTTGAGTAAATTGAAGATTAATAAAATGAAAAAAGATAGTCGATTGTTCTCGTTTCATTTTTCATAAAAATTAAATCAACTTAAATTCTCTCCAAATATTAATGTTTAGTTAATTTCAAGCCATATTATATACAGCCATATTATATAGGGGCCTTTTACTTTGTAACATTTTCATAATCAACAAAAGCAGTTCGATAAAAAAATAAAAAAATAAACACATTTTTTTATAACTTTTTTAGTTTAAAAGTTAATTTTTTCAACACATTATTTTTTCAACATTTTTTTCACATTAATTTTTTTTAGAAATAATCAACGTCTTTATTTTGGAAGACATTTTTCGGAGCACGATAACGAGGAAATAAACAGTTTGGCGTTTTCTTTCTTGTTAAATAGTCAGTAAACATTGAAAAGTAATTGAGCATTTAGGTTATATGCTATTCTAAGAAAGAATAAAATCATGTGACTACCATTATAGTTGCACTAAAAATATATTATATGAAAAAATTATAGAATTTACTGAAAATGAAGAGACAAAAACATATGACATATCCAAACTTTATGGTAAGGTTTATCCAAATAGTACATTTGATGACTCAGCCGTGACAAATTTGCTTGTCGTTTGACAGCAGTTATAGATAGCAAAATATCAGAACAAAAGCAAGCATTCGCACCTGTCGCCAAAACGCCCTAGTGGCAGAACTTCTATAGAAAGAGTTTAAGAAATTATTTGAGAAAGGTTAATAGTCGAGGGGGACTTTTATAATTTACCCAATTGTTTTTCCTTTGGTGATGGATATCCCTTATCTTTCTGACGTTAATAATGTAACATCGTAAACAGATTACACCACGTGTCGCCACCAGACGTGATACGAAACAAAACCACCAGAAGAACTTAAGATCGACCCGCAGAGAAGCATTTTAATCTTAAAAGTCTAGAAAACTAAAACGACAACGTTTTGAAAAATCTTAGCCTTCTATAAATAAACGTGGCTTAAACGAGTGTTTGGCACTTAACTTGCGAAACGAAGAGCCACGTGTTAAAATCCCCGATCCACACTGCACCACTTTCTCTCTTCATTTCATACTTTTTTTTCTTTCTAAATTTCAGAAGAAAAGAAAACATATTTATCTGAATTTCTTTTTTGGGGTTAACATTGAGAAACAATGTGTGGGATTTTAGCTGTTTTGGGTTGTTCTGATGATTCTCAGGCAAAGAGAGTTCGTGTTCTTGAGCTTTCTCGCAGGCAAATAATCTCTTACATAAATATTTTACTTTGTATTTGTACTTTTTGGTGTTTATACATCCTCATTAAAATTCTTGAGTCCATAGGAGTCATTTATTTTGATAAAGTTGAGATTTTTATTAGGGACTCTGATTATTTGAACCTTATGATCATTAGGGTTCTTTGTCAATTCTAGTAATACCATAAGAAAGTCGGAGTTTTTATTGGAGAGTTCGTGCTATCATTAGAATTCTTTATGAATTTCAGTAATGTTTATCATACTTCGACAAACCTATCAAGAATTTAATTTGTGGGAGTTCCATTTTAATATATTTTTTTAAAAGAAGTGTTTTGATATTGAAAATGTTGATCCAATGTAAACCAGAAGTTGTAATTTGTTTATGTTGAATAGATTGAAGCACCGTGGACCGGATTGGAGTGGAATTTATCAATATGGAGATTGTTATTTAGCTCATCAACGATTAGCTATAATCGATCCGGCTTCTGGTGATCAACCTTTGTTTAACGAAGATAAATCGATCATTGTCACGGTAGTAATAATATATATACAAAACATCATCAAATTATGTTCAGTTATATCATTAGTTTCTAATTTGAATGATTCTTGTCGGAAAATCAGGTGAACGGAGAAATTTACAATCATGAACAGCTTAGGAAACGGTTACATAACCATAAGTTTCTCACCGGAAGTGATTGTGATGTTATTGCTCATCTGGTGAGTTCTTACATAACCCTTCTACTTTTGTTTTTGTCTCATAATATTCTTACTTTCCTTTTTTGGTTTAAGATTTTATATTACAATTTTGGGTGGTTATAGTATTTGATGATATACGTAGTGCTACAATTTAGTTTGGTAAATCGGTCTCGGATTGGATTTAAAATGGATCAGAAATCGAAAAAAAGTTGGAGGAAACTCATCGGGAAATTCTATCCACAGATCAATCGTTATAGCCGAACTATTGTTCCAATCAGTAAGTTTTGGTAAACATGGATCCAGACTACCAAATTTTAACCGATCTGACCAGATCAGACATGGAACTAATATATGGATTCAAATAATTTGAGGGAGTTTCAGATAGAATCCAAAAACTGTAAAAACCGAGCTGAGTTGCATCCCTAGATTACGAGTTTTATATTGAGATAAAGTGAAATTTTTGGTGTCTTTAAATGTATCAATTTGAAATATAGGTTTATTACGGGACTTGAGAAAACTATAAGGATAATTATAGTTATGTTTCTTTAAATAAAGTGATTTTGATATTTAGGTGTTGAATTTTGATTGTTTAAACAGTATGAAGAATATGGAGAAGATTTCGTCGACATGTTGGACGGGATATTCTCGTTCGTGTTACTCGACACACGGGATAATAGCTTCATCGTGGCTCGAGATGCCATTGGTGTCACTTCCCTGTATATTGGCTGGGGATTGGATGGTAACAGCACCCTAAAATATGTTTCTTACTTTTGTAAACTTAGATAATATTATGGTAGTCCAATTTCTTTAGATTTTGGATTACTAAATTTGTCGGCAGATTTTAAATAATTTAAAGATCCAAAATTGAGATGTATTTATTGTTAGCTAGTTTATTAAATACCGAAGATTCCAGATAGTTTTCCAAATAAGCCATATGGTATATAACATTTTACGAAACTATACATTTCATTAAAAGCTGATTTATGCTCTTAAGAGTTAGATTGTTGTTAATTGAATGTTTAGAAGTTTAACTGATTTGTGTTTTCAACTATTTGCTTGGTTTGTTTAGGTTCGGTTTGGATATCATCGGAACTTAAAGGACTACATGATGATTGTGAACATTTTGAATGTTTTCCTCCGGGTCATTTGTACTCAAGTAAGACCGGTGGATTTAAACAATGGTATAATCCTCCTTGGTACAATGAGGGTGTTCCATCTTCGCCTTATGATCCGCTTGCTTTAAGACGTGCATTCGAAGATGTAAGAAATTTTGTAATTTTCTTAGGCCTTTGATAAAGTTTTTTCTTATTGTTGATGGATTTATGCTTTTGTTAGGCCGTGATCAAGAGATTAATGACTGATGTTCCATTCGGAGTTTTGCTTTCCGGTGGGCTTGACTCGTCTTTAGTTGCATCCATCACAGCACGGCATTTGGCCAGTACTAAGGCAGCTAAACACTGGGGACCCCAACTTCACTCCTTCTGTATCGGTCTTGAGGTAAAGCTTATTTCTTTACGGGATTTATATATGTATTGTTCTGATGTTAGGTTTTGTTTGCTGTTTAGTTGCTGTAAAAATGATGTGAATACGCTTGATTGCTGAAAATGTTTCAAGTCTGACTGGTTTGTCCAAATATCCAAACCCAGTTTTGAATTGAAATAATATTTTATCTAAACTTGGATTTTGAATATAAATTCTCGATGTACTTGATCTTTCAGTCGGACAAGATTTTACCACCCACTGAAAATACCAATTTTAAGAAAAATAAAATACAAAATGTTGTAACCAAACATTTGTTTGCAATACTAACTTTTGTGTGTTGTGCACATTTGAGCAGGGTTCACCGGATTTGAAGGCTGCAAAGGAAGTTGCAGACTATATCGGTACCGTTCATCACGAGTTCCACTTCACTGTTCAGGTACTTTAACAAAATCAAAGACTTATCGAATCTCAATGATGAATATAAGACCTTTGAATATCAAAATATAAAAGACATCTGTAAATTTGACAGGACGGAATCGATGCAATTGAAGACGTTATATACCATGTCGAAACATATGATGTTACTACAATTAGAGCAAGTACTCCAATGTTCCTTATATCGCGTAAGATTAAGTCGCTTGGCGTTAAGATGGTTATATCAGGTGAGGGCTCAGATGAGGTCTTTGGTGGGTATCTGTACTTCCATAAAGCACCGAATAAAGACGAATTCCACCAAGAGACATGTCGCAAGGTATAAAAATTGAATCTTGAACTCGAACTTTCCAAGAAAAGTACCGCAAGGTATAAAAATCAAATCTTGAAATGAAAAACCGAATCTTAAATTCAAACTTGCCTTGTTTGTACTAGACATCTTTGTTGGTCCCTGATTCAGCAACAAAAAGCTGTTTTTGGGTCCGGACACATATAAGCCTAAATCAGTATCTGATTTAAATTTATACAACACAAAGCTAATCAATTTGTCCACTTTGTAGTTATAAAATGCGAACTGTTAAGCATTTTTGTTTTGTTGTCCAATGGGGTTGATCACTTTGCTGTATCTATAATTCGAGCCTGAACAATTTGTTTGAATGTCTAGTTTGAAAACCAACCAATCAGGAATTCAAATTAGATTAACCCTTTGTCCAAATCCGGATCTGGATATTAGAGTAAAAATCATGTCCATTCCCGATATTAGACTCGTTGGTTCCTACGGTTGGACGGTTGGACGGTTGGACAAGACTTTCCGCCCCTGTTCAACTTGCCACTCATGAATTATTTTTGATTTGGTGCAACTTTGTTCTGTTGATTACTTGCAGATCAAGGCACTTCACAAGTATGATTGCTTGAGGGCTAACAAATCAACTTCAGCTTGGGGTTTGGAGGCTCGAATCCCTTTCTTAGACAAAGAATTCATCAATGTTGCTATGGATATTGATCCGGAATATAAATTGGTATTTGAAAAAAAAACAAACTCCCCGAATTCGATTGAGAAGTCATGTTTTTAAATTAAACTGTTGATTATAAAATTTTCAGATTAAGCCAGAAGAGAAGAGGATTGAGAAATGGGTTTTAAGAAAAGCCTTCGACGATGAAGACCATCCTTATCTGCCAAAGGTTTGAATCACATGCTCTACTAACTTAAAATGAAACCAAACAGTCACTAATTTGTTATGTGGTGATTTTTTTATCGCAGCATATATTGTACAGGCAAAAAGAACAGTTCAGTGATGGAGTTGGTTATAGTTGGATTGATGGTCTTAAAGCTCATGCTCAAATACATGTAAGAAAAACATATAATCTTCACTTCAAGTTTCAGATTCGATCAAGAAAAAAATATATACTCATTGAGTTTTTGCCGATTTATAGGTCAATGACAAGATGATGCTTAATGCGTCACATATTTTTCCGCATAATACACCAACGACAAAAGAAGCTTATTACTATAGGATGATTTTTGAGAGGTTCTTCCCACAGGTTACAAAACTTGCTATGATTCTTATTAAAATCCAGCTCTTTTTTGCTTATTTTAAGTTTATTGTAAGATGATAATTTTATCATCTGTTTATCTACAGAACTCAGCCGTAATGACTGTCCCAGGAGGAGCAAGTGTGGCCTGCAGCACAGCCAAAGCTATAGAATGGGACGCTTCCTGGTCCACAAATCTAGATCCATCTGGTCGGGCTGCTACCGGAGTTCATCTATCAGCTTATGATAATATCGCGGCTGTGGCTGCAGCTAATGGGATACTGAAGATCAATGACAAGGTTCCGCGGATGATGGAGGTTGCTAATCATGGAGTTGTGATTCAGACATAACAAGATGGGTTAATTATGTCTGATGCATAATTATTATATATAATAATTTATAGATGCATGTGTATAAGTTGGTGTGATGTAATTTGAAAATTATATGGCTTCAGGAATTACCTTGTAGTTTTAACACAAGGTTGTAACATGTGTGTATTATTTATCTTTAAGTATTTTGTAATTTGGTTTTGTATTCCTACTGTGTGAATATTAATTTCATGTAATTCCACACTTAAAGTTGTTCGATCTCAAATAATAAACTAGGGAAAAATCAAATTTTGATCTTTAATGTTTAGGTTTGTATCTTCTTTTTGGTACGAGGTTATATCATTTTGGTTTTTGAAATTTCAAGGTATTGGCTAGGTTATATTGTTGGATTTTTACTCTGAAAAACTAAAACTATCCGATTAATTTAGTTAATTATCTTACGCTATCTAGTCCAAACAAAAAACAAATTCTAACATATATGACAATAATTTTAATATCATTTTTAATATATGTTTTATAATGTATAACATGAATGGTACTTCAGAATTTATTTGACCCGAGAAAAATATAGTGGAAGTAATTTCAATATAAATAAATCATTCGTGCATTTTTATCGTATTGAAATTAGTGTGCTATATACGTTCAAAATTCCGCACCCAATTTGTAACTTATTTTCGAACGGTCAGCACAAAAACACCATATATCGTCGAAGATTTGTGTATCATAGTTGCGAATTAGTTATTAGTGGATGCAAATAATAATAACAATTGTGTCTATATAAATATGAAAATTGTTGTATTATCTGACGTGTGTGATGGTTGTTTTTAAAAATTTGAATTACGATGGTATATTGCAGGAGCAAACAAAATGTATGATGGCTGATTATACATATTTTTACCACGTATGAGTATTATTTTAAAGTCGATATTTATAGAGAACAAAATCAAACAATTGATTAGCTGATTCGATGGATTCAAAAATCCAAGATGAAGCTGGACTGCATAATTTTTAAACCCCCACCTCAAATGGAAGCAATAATAATTCTGGAAAGCCTACAAATATGTTATATAAGAGCAGACTAATCATTACCTTTATGAAATCTCAGGAATTCAGAATGAAGATATCAATGGAACATCCCCTGCTTCTCCTGCTATCAGATGGAGGCTCCAAGGACATGGCACCAATATCATCAAGGATTCCCGGCTTGGGAAAAATCTCAAGGTCTAGGATATAATTCTCGATGGTCACTGGAATTGGCCCTCTAACATCAGATCGACGAGGGCTAGAAATCGTGCTAATCTCTTGGAGATTAACAACCTCATCCACCCCGCCCCCTCCTAACATCAACTCCAATGATCTTCCTTTTTGGATTGCGAAGGTTGGCTGCATCAACTTCTCAATCAAAGATACGTATAACGCAATACGTACGCCTGCCCCTGACGTGGGGTGAGTCGGATTAATCAGGAATAAATTCAATATTCCTCGTCATTCCTTTATCTTATGGCTCGTTATCCTAGGCAAACTTGCTACCAAAGATAAGCTTCTCAGTTAGGGTAGCAATACCCCACCTGATTGCGCCTTATGCAACTCTGACTCTGAACTATTTCTCATCTTCTCTTTGACTATAGTTTCACTCAGAGTCTTTGGACTAATGCTAGTTTTAAACTAGGCTTCTCTTTTAATGCCTCGTGCTGACAGTCATGGGTTTGTGAGGCGTCATCAAAACCGTTATATTTGGCGCACCTGTTTCAGCGCGATTATTTACCACGTCTAGAATGAGAAGAATTCAAGATTTTTTGGTTCCCCTCTGGCCACTGCCTTTTTGGTTTCCACCGAATCTTCTAGGATCTTCGGTTCAGATTCCATGGCACCAAGTTCTGCTGGCCTATGTAACGGTTTTATTTTATTTACTTAGCTTTTTATTTTTCTCCAAGTCTTCTCCTCCTACGTTGCATACTTGGTCATCCTTTGCTGTGGAGTTCCTTGGCGTTTCTATATGTCGACTCGGTTGACCCTTGTTGTATCATTTTAGTACTCTTGTTTATCTTAGTTGTTTTACTCTTTCTATCATTTTTGATTTAGTATTATTTATCGACCTTCTTCTGTCGATTGTATCTCCTCGGGGTATGTCCTAGGTACTTGTATGAACAAATTTAATTTAATTTAATATTTTTTCAACCAAAAATAATAATCAAGTAAGGATAAATCGATGGATGCTGATAAGAAGAACTGATTCAGCATCGAGTCAAAAATCATTCACCCTCCAAAAGTAACAGAACAAAGAATCGAGTTTGAACTATTAGTACTCCGTTTCTTCAATAGTCTCAAATGAAAATAAGGAAAAACCAAGAAATCATTGATTCATAGAGAAGAAACTTGAGCTGAGAAAGAAAATGGAAAGAAGCTGGGAATAAAGCTCCCCGATAATTTCTTCGCCCAAATTCAAGTTGTGAAGGAGAGAAAGTTTCAGGAAAAAGAAATTTGCGCCTCTTGTTTCAACTAAATGTAAATTTAAATTCAGTCTTTAACTTTGTAAAACCTTCTAATTGGGTCCTCTATTCTTAATAAAATTTTCTTTAGCTTAAAAAAAGTATTACCCTAAAGTGATTTAGACACATAAATTATGTTTAAAAGATGAAATATAGGATTCTTCAACATAATTACCCTCTATGGCAGTGGTAAGTGGAGGAAAAACTTAGAATATAATACATATGCGAGAGGTACCAAGTTTGTAAACCTAAACTTAGTGGGGATGGTGTGAAAAAGAATTTATACATAAAAAATCGGTTGTCCCTTCCAATTAAAACATTTTTCAATTAATGTAATAAGTGTTTATTTGCGATTGACTATTGTATATAAGAAACACAACTACGAACCGGCTACACACTACGAAGGTCATTCGCAAGCCCGTAAACTCAAGGCAGATGAAAAAGAATTAATCCATAAGTTAACGCTATTTGGTTCTCGTCATAAGGATATATATGTGGGTTTTAAGAGTCATAACTTTGAGAATGTATCCAACATGGACACCATCTATAATTTTGTCAAAAACACCGTTTAGTTAAAAAAGCTGGTCAAACCCAAATACAATACTTATTGACGAAAATGAAGGGACACAATTACTTCGTGTGGTATCAGACAACCGATTCAACGGATGTGATCACCGAATATATTTTCGCATATCTTACACGTATTGAGTATTTCTGTACATTCCGATGAGTGCTTACAAGACAATGAGGTACAAAATGTCATTGCTCAAAATTATTGGTGTAACTTCAACACAACTTACATTTTGTGTTGGTTTTGTGTTTATGAGTTTAGAGAAGCAAGGCAATTACACGTGGACTTTAAGATACAAAGTGACAGCCTCAACCAAGAAATTTTTTGTAGAGGGACTCGAACTCATGAACTTTGGTCACAAGAATGCCATACTCCACCAACTCGGCTACCCCTTTTGGGGCGGAATTTTAGCGGTCTTTTTTTCGGAGGGAACCCGCAGCCGCTACTCAGAGTGCAATGAGTGTGCACAGGGTAAACCGTCAGTCTGACGCAATAGACTGCAAACAAAGCCAGAAGGTAAACCACACAAGGTGACAGGCTCAGCCGAGAAAACGTAAATAGAGGGACTCGAACTCATGACCTTTGGTCACAAGCATATTTAACCAACTCGGCTACGTATGGTAATGGTGAATACTATTTTTAAAATTTCGAGTATTATTATGATAGATCCAGAGTTAGTGTTGATGCAAGCTACTGGAGATGTATTTATGGACGTAAACCCACATGTTATGCAAATAACATATAAACAAAAATATTTTCTCAAATACAAAAATATTTTTGGAAACACAAAAATGTTGATGGCTAAGTGAGACACATAAAGAAGGTTATACAAAATTTGTAACATCATTGTTGAACTAAACATAAAAGAATAATATAATATAAAACTAGTATGATGAGGGCATCTAAACATTTCTCATTGAAGACAATCATGAGATCGTCAAAATACAAACTGTTGGAACTGGAGTTGTGTTGATGCAAGAGCAAGGGCCGATTTCCTATTCTCGTGACATGGTGAGTCGAGAGATCTTGAACTATCCATGATAAGGATTTTTATGCTCTTGTGTGATTATTAAAGACATCACATCACTATCTAAGACCTTAAAAGTTCATGATCCACACTTCACGAGTCATTGAAACATTTAAAAGGAAAACATAATTTGAAGAAATGTAACCCAAGTTGGGTGGAGTTCAATAAGATATTCCCTTACGTCATTTGATACAAGAAATATTTTTTTGTGCATGAATCATATGGAGGAAGACTAATAAGACATTGTGGAGTTGTAAAATTTTTAATTGAGAAGGTTAACGAGCGATGAAAATCTGTTGTTGATGTGCAACGTAAACTTATAATCATACTTTCCGCATTAGAGCTTGAGAATTTTTTTGAAGGGTAGGAGAATGATATGATTCTAATATCATATACTGATATGATCATGACTGATAATGATGAGTTAGGTGACACTTAAAAAATGCATGCTTGTCCAATTATAGGATCTCGTGTTATACAAATAAAAAATGCACTATATGGGTAATTTATTGAGATTCTGGACAAGGAGAACATTAGTAAAAACTTTATTGAGATTCTGGACAAGGAGAACATTAGTAAAAAGTCCAATGGTTGTGATACTTATCAGGTCCAAGCTATATTATACATATTAAAGGCCCAAAATAGCATAAAATGCTTACATGAGATCATGCAAAAAGGGATACAAAATTTAAAAGTCAAGGAGAGTTATTCGTATTTATTATTCAAAAGTTACTTTTAAGTTTTTACATTCATTTAATTATATTTTAAGCGATCCAATAAAATATATTTCATATTTATTATCCAATAGTTGCATTTTAAGTCTTTAAATTCAATTAATTACCTTTTAAAATATTGAAAGATAATTATTTCATTTTTATCATTGGTCTTTCTTTGTATGGTTATAGATAAAGCCTTAGATTTTTTGTATTATTCAGATTCAAGCAAGCTATAAAAATGAGTTTCTACTTAAAATATGTGTCCATGCAAAATTTGTATTTAGACTATTCTTTGAGAAGCGATTTTAATTGATATTTTATTATGTTTTTATCCACGATAAACTCAGTTCAAAGTTCTTCTTATTAAATGAATTTCATCACGTTCGTGGTAAGTTGGATCCATGATTTAAACATTATCTCTTTTTATTTGATTTCGTTTGTGAGTGTTCTTCAAAGAATAATGTGTGAAACCAACACTCAATCTACCGTAACATGCGTCATCTAAATCTGTTCAAGTGTAAGTGTTCTCCGAATATCAACTTATACATGAAAATTGCTTCAACGCCTACATCATATAGTATCAGATTCGAAAGTTCTCTTATCAAGGTTTTATCATGCTTACATGAAAACTGTTATAAGGATATAAAATAATATGGAGACTATTGTTTAATTAATAACTGTTATGCAAGAGAATATGCGAATACAAAGTGAATTGGTGCGAACATAGGGTGAAAGAGTTCATATTATAGTGAACATATTTAGAGAGAATATTGTGTAAATTGAGCGGACCCCAATAAGATCTAGAGCCATCAGGAACCTTCAACCTCCATAACAGTAACAATAACATGCATAAATTATAGATGAAGACAGTGATATGTCTAACTTGGAAGATGACCCTCCAGTACATTTGTTTCATCAAAACTAAGGAAAAGATCCTCTTGGGATCGGAAGAGAAATAGATGAACGACAAACAAGGCCTAGAAATGAAAAGATAAATCTAATATCTCTTGTATATGTTAAAAAATTGGATCATAATGCCTACATGAAAAGACAACAACATATTGAGTTCTGTGAAATATTCCACATTGTTGTCAATAATGAGCAGTAATTTAAACGTAAAAACACTACCTCTAATCAGACTAGAAGAGCACAATTGTGGGCTTCAAGTAACAACAAATTGTTGGATGAAAGAGAATAAGTAGAGGCTAATGTAAAATTCAAAGGAAATATGATTGAAGTCCCAAAGATGACAAAAGTAGAAGTTGTAGAAAGTAAATCAAACCTTTATTTATCTTCTAATATTGTTTTTTCGGAGAGTCTAAGAGACCCCGTCCACAATAATTTGACAATAATTGTTGAAGATATTCTCGATTGTACCAAGATAATTTAGTCTATTGAAGTGTTTTTTATGCCTAATAAAGAGTAGGATTTTTTTCCTTAAACTTCGGTCTTTTATGAATTCTTTTAAAACAAAGATACACATTGCATAGCGGTTTCTCGAACCAGAATTAAAGCCCCAAATAAAAAACCATACTCTTGTTCTCTTCGCTTTCAGACTTCTTCTTCGACAAAAAACTCAAATCCATTCACCCAAGCTTACATGCATTTCATCCGTTCTCAACAACCTTACCCAAATTGATCCTTGCATCCATCATCGAAGAGATTTACCAACCATTGAAGCCAAAAATCCACGTCTTGTATGGTTACAACGAGCTATCCGTGAAGACGATCGATTATGTGCCTAGGTAATGTCTTTAACTGATAAACTTTACTGAGTAATTCTGAGATAGCCCACTCCCAGTCTTTCTAAAAAGGAGATAACACGAAGTTTATTAGGGATTTCAGTTCCTTCCAGGAACAAATTCCTGTTAGACTCTTGAGTATGCTTCACCATCTAGTGTGGTGCTGCATTCTGCTATCTGAAAACGTAGATTATCTTCATGTTTGAGGAGATAAGCTTGTAGCAGCAACTACTCAAAGGTTTGAGATACCAGGGAGCTCTACCTGTTAGCAAAATTTGAGTCAGTGTGCTAGAATCTATCTCAATATCTAAGAAGTTGATCCCCTTGTCAAAACAAAGGAGAAGACCATCCAGCATCGCTCTGGTCTCCGCAATTATGAGGCTTCTCTTGCCATAGACCGTGCCATAACCAAATAAAAAAATTCCAGAAAAATCCATGACCAGACCACCTCCAAAACATTCTCCAGACCCAGCACATGCCCCCATCCGAATTTAGTTTATAACGGCCTAGCTTAGGACAAACCCAGCTAAGCGAGACTGGTAGGTTTTGCCTTACCAATTGGTTTATACAGCCAATAGAGATGCCAATGTCTCTGTCCTTATCCCAATGTTTTATTTTAAATTAACTGGACCTGTCTAAGCTTGAGAGTATGTAGATTACGTGACCAATCATACTCTTAGATCTTATGAATTTACCCTCCATCTTCATTATATTTCTTGCGTTCCAGATTACGCAAACAACAATTGTGGGTATGATGGTGCGCACGTGAATCACTTTACCAGTCGACCAGAACCAAGATCTCACCATGTGAAAGAGAGACATGTTACTGGTGATATAGATGTTGAAGTAGGCAGCAAAGTAGGACCACACTTCCCACGCCTTTTGACATTTTATAAAGACATGATTTATTTATTCAGTGTTACAGTAGTGCTGGCATTTTGATACTAATTGTATCTTTATTCTTTGCAGAAAAGAATCCACAGGAAGCCAACAATTTAAGGATCTCCAGAGCAGAAACGAATACTTACGAGGCGTAACATTATTCCACAATTTTGCAAACAGATAAGATTTATTACCTTTTTTCTTTACTTCACACCATGTAGTCTTAGAGTTAAATTGTCCATCCTCACTGAGTTTCCAGATAATGGAATTAGTGTTGCTATTATTGATAGTCATCTTGAAAACATTTTGGATTTGATTCTGATCCAAAATGTTCTCAAGCAATGATATATTCCACTTCCTAGAGTCTCAGTATTCTTTGACCATAGTACCATTGTAAATACTTTTATCATCTTGAGTAGAGAAAGTCTTGAAAGCCTCAGTGTTACACCACTTGTTAACCACTATGTCTATCTTACCATCATTAACTTGCCAAAGAATATATCTCTCAGCCCTGTCCTTTACTCTCCAAACTCTTTTCCATGTGGGAGAGCTCTTAGAATTAAGTATCACAGTGAGAGGATGCTTGTTGTTAAAGTATATTGATTTCATCAGCGTGGCCCAAATAGACTCTTACTTTCTCAAGTTGTACCATAGCTTGTAGGAGAAAACTTCAACTATATCATTGATTCTGTGCAGATTCAACCCACCCTCTTCATAGCTTTTGCAAAAACCAGACCACTTGCACCATATAGTAACTGCCTTATCAGTTTTGGAACCCAATAAGAACTTGTTGTATATCGTCTCCAGCTTTTTTGTAGTAGATTTAGGAATTTCTGTATTTTGAGCCACAAATATAGGGTAAAGTCAGAACAGACGGAACAAGTATCAGTCTTCCCCCAAACGATAATGTTTTATGATCCCATTCATTAATCTTGCTGATAGTTTTTGCAATAAGATCATCAAAATTTCTCACTATTTTTGTTACTGATGACATAGCCCAAATACTTTAAAAGAATGATGCTTTTCTTGAAACCCAACAGATTTTCCAAGTTTCTAGTATAGCTGGTGGAGCTTCTAACAGAGGTAATAACTGTAGACTTTCCTTTATTTAAAATCTGACCAGAGACTTCTTCATACTGACTGACCATTTTCATTATCTTTTTTACAGAATTTGAAGCCCTGTTACAGAAAAACAGGACATCAACAGCAAAGCACAGACTAGATAAGTTCACATTCCCTCTACTTTTGTAGTTGATTGTAGGAAATTTAGTGTAAAATTCTTTATAACTCTTAGAAAGTACTCTTGGCCTATTATGAATATACTGGGTGACAGTGGATCACCCTGTCTGAGGCCTTTTTTGGACCTGAAAAACCCTTTTGATGCAACATTGACCACCACAGAAAACTGAGAGTTCACCATATTTCTTTCTATCAGTCTAAGGAAATCATCTCTAAACCCAAAACCATCTAGAACACTTAGGATAAATGTATGGTCTATTCTTGTCCATGGCCAGTTTTATCATAATATTCCCACCTATGACCTTGCTAGATAAGTCAACAACCAATTCCTGAGCAATCATGATATTATCAAGAATGCTCCTACCCTTAACAAACGCCCTTTGCTCAGCTGATATAAGATTAGGGAGGATAGTAGAAAGCCTATTGTTAATAGTTTTAGATATAATTCTGCTTAGAAGAATAGTCAAACTGATAGGCCTGAAGTCAGACCATCTTTTAGGAGCATCATGCTTAGGAATCAAGCAAAACACAGTAGCATAGATGCCCATAGGAAAGTCACCTTTAGTATAGAAATCCCTTATAGCATTACATAAGTCCTCTTTTATGATAGTCCAACAATGCTTGTAGAACTTTCCATTATACCCATCTAGGCCATCTGCAATATTAGAATTTAGACCCTGAACTACCTCATGTATTTCATTTTCCACAGGGAGAGCCATCAACATATTGTTCTCTTCACTAGTTACTAGCTTAAGGATATAATGTTTTAGTATTGGGGTACCAGGGATTAGGAAGGTCATAAATAAGTTCTTTAGTGAGTCGCAGCAGACTCCCCAATAGCTTCCTTATCCTCCTCACATCTGTCACCAACCTAAATACGAGAGATTTGTTTTATCTCTCGTGCTTCTTTTTCACATAATTGTGAAAAAACCGTATTCCTATCACCATCTTTAGACCAGTTGGCGTGAGACTTCTGGATCCAATAGTCTTCTTCTATTTGAAGAAGAAATAGATGATTTTCTTTGGCTTTTTAAGAGTTCCTTTGTCCTCAATGTAATTAGTAATTAGGACTTTAGCTTCAAGATTGTTAATCTCCTCTTCCTGACTTCTTATGGAGTCAAACACATTACCAAAGACAGTCTCGTTCCAGACCTTTAGATTAGCTACTAAGTGCTTAAGCTTAAACCAGAATTTAAAAATAGGAGGACAAGAATATTCTACAGCCCAACATTTCTCCACAAAGCTATAGAACTCTTCATGCATACACCACATGTTTAGGAATTTAAACGTAGATTTCCTTTTAGAAGTAGAATTAGCAATATTGATTAGCAAAGGGGAGTGGTCAGAACATGTTTTAGGAAGGTGAATAACAGTAGTGTCTTCTACATTACTGATCCAATTGCCATTAACCAAATCCCTATCAAGCCTTCTCCACTTCCTTCCGTTTGACCAAGTGTACTTGTTACCAGAAAACCCCACATCCATTAATTTGCAGTCAATGATGAAACTGTTGAAATACTCCATACTAGCAGTAGCTTTTGTAGTGCAGTGAATCTGTTCCTCAGGGTTAGCAATGGTAATAAAATCTCCAAACAAAATCCAGTCTTTACCTTCATTGTCAATATTTCTCAGCCCATCCCAAAGCTGACACCTTAAACTTCTAGTTCACTTTGTATATATAACAATCACCAGAAACTCTTTGGCATCAAAACAATGCCTAACCTTTAGATAAATAAACTAATCTTCATTTACCAGGACCTCAACCACAAAATTCCACTCCACATCACCCGAATCTTATTGCTAATGTTACCTGTAAAACCATGAAACCCAAGAATGATAGAAATATATGAGAGCTTAGAAACACATACCATAGGTTCTTGAATAGCAAGCAAGTTTAGTCTCTTGACTCTCTTAATTAATCTTAGTCTAGCTTGTGTTTCCTTGTTGCCAATACCTCGACCATTCCAACTTAGAATAACAATAGTCATTTGGAAGTTTTAGAGTTTTTTGCAACATATTTATGCTGCAAACTTTTGGAGGAGATGATCCCCTTAGTATTTAACATTCTGACCTTCTTGATCTTCTTCAATTCAGTCTTCTTATCATTGATACTTTTCTTTACATGAGATTGTGAAAGACTTCCTGTGGTTTCCTTATTTGGAGACACACTTCCAAATAGATTATTCAATGCCAAACTACCAGGAGAGTCTCCCCGATTGTTTGTCTCAAGTTCAAGCATATGGAGAGCCCATATTATTTCATTACTCTCCACCCCAATTGGAGGAGAGTGAGTGACATGTAAGTCTTTACTCAAATTTGTTTCCCCAATATCTTCTTTTGTTTCATTTACAATTACTGAATTTAATTTGGGCTCTTTCATCTCAATCTGAAAAGCAGGAGTAAAAGATTCAAAATGCTGTGGATTGGAGGACTTGGTTTGTTCAACAGACTTCCTTTGAATTGTCTTCTTGCAATCACTCACAGAGTGGCCCAGGTGAGAGTATTTTATATAGTAATTTGGATGTTTATTGTACACAAGATCTTGCCAGAAAGAATAGGATCCAAAGGTAATTTTTATCCTTTTAAGTAACACCTTAGACACATCCAGCACTGCCCAAATCCTGTAATAGTTTATCTTTGCTCTGTTTTTAGATGGAACCCAGACACTTAGAGGGGTTCCTATAGTTTTGGCCACCTCCATTATAGTTTTCTTGTAGTACATAAACTCTGGCAAGTTAGGTAGATCAGTATACACAGGTGTTGTTGGATTTTCAACATTAGGGTTAAAATTTGGTGACCATTACAGCAACCTCATGACCTTATCCCCGATTTGCCACACGTTTCTTTTCCACAACTTCAACAGATCTTCCTTGAGAGAATGTTCGATGAAGATGTGCCTGAATTTCCACCTTGATACGTTACATTCACCTTGAACCTTGAATTTATCCAAGAAAGCCATTACTGATGCATATTTAGCTTTCCCCGTTGCAAACTTACCAACCAGAGTGTATTTTACTTTCTGTTTTAACAGCCCCGGATCCTCAGACTCGAAGCAAACCTCAACATTATCCTTATTGACTGTTCTGATTACCCTTTTGTGTACTATCTTCTCAATATTTCTTTTAAATAGATCAGCACACGAACTCTTTGTTCCTGCCACATTGATTTTACTTATGACAAGCTCAAAGATTGGATTTACCCTGATGTTTGGATGATCAGATATAGAGTTTAACGTCGGGGAGCTCTCATAAATATCAGCAGCTCACTGATACAAAGAAGAGCTCACAACTTCCATTATAGAGAAGCCAAAAGAGTCAAGAGAAGAAGAAGATTTTAGCTTGAGACTCCAATTCTTGGAGTATTTCTTGATATCTTGTAACTAACTCTTGTATATTGTTGGACCGAGTTACTTAATTCTAACAAAGAGAAGGATTTTGATAATTATGTTTCAGAATAAATCTATCATGAGTTACCACATATTCGTTGGATTGAACATAAGAGTAACTTGGTACAAGGAACATCGATTCATATTCGACCAACTTATCGAATGAATATAGAGATGTGAAATAAGTTACAAAGCTAAGTTAGTGAGCTGATGGAGAAGAGGCACATTCTCGAAAACATAATTTAATGTGTTGGTCCAGTTCTATTAATTGCTAATAAAGATATGACGGTATGATTTTGTGTTAACTTATAAAACGAAAACATTTCCAAAAATTATAGAATAATGAGTACATAAAAAAGACGTGATTAAAGACCATCATGAGATCGTCAAAATACAAACTGTTGGAATTATAGTTGGGATAACATAAGAGGGATGGCCGATTTTATATTCTCATGAAAATGTGAGTTAAACAACCTTGAACTAACCTATATATGATAAGGAGTTGTGTGCTCTTGTGTGGGAATTCCATATATGGAATCAATATCTATATCCTAAAGAGTTTGTGACCCACAGTGATCATGAGTTCTTGGAACACTTAAAAATGATAACATAAATTGACAAACATAACCATGTTGGGTGGAATTTAATAAGACATTTGCTTATTTCATTTGATACAAGTAATATTTTTTTGGTTTGAAAATCACATGAATAAATATTAAAGGAATCTTTTAGAGTTGCAAAGTTAATACATCTTATATTTATTTGAGAATACGATGCTAATGCTTACATGGATTAAGAATGACGTATGCAATATATCCTTGAGTATTATAGATATAGTGAGAAAGGGAAGCTTTCGATTGTTAATGCATAATTTTCAAAGATTTCTCTTATCTGGTGGGATAAAAAATAAATAGGCAACGTTTTAGACCCATAAACAATTAGTAAGAAATGAAGTTTTTTTAAACCGGAAGTTTGTACCTACTCATTACCATTGTGACTTAGAATTTTTTTTAGGAGTTGTCACACGAATCACAACTATTGAAGAGTTGATGAGTTTTAACATCTCAAAATCTTTTGGAACCAGAAGAGTCTGATGAGGTATTAATGACATAATTTATAGATGGTTTACAAGAACATATTGCAGAAAAGATAGAAAGGTAACAACACATTAAGTTTTATAAATTATTCCATATTTTTGTCCATAATGAGAAGTACCTTAGGCAGAAAAACACCACCTCTAAGCAATTAAAAGAGCACACTGTGGGCTTCAAGCAACAAAAACCCGTTGAATGAAGGAAAATCAGTGGAGACTAATAAAAAAGTCAAGAGAAAGACAATTGAAGTGCCAAATATGACAAAAAACATAAGATGTGGTAAGTAAATCAAGCCTTTATTTATCGTCAATTTGTTTGAGAGTCTAACATAATCTATCCATAAAAAATGACAAAACTTGTTAAGAATTTTTTTCGATTATGGTAGAAAATTATACCTATTGAAATGTCTTATATTCCTAATAAAGAGAAGGGTTTTGATGATTGTGTTCCAGAAAAAAAAATCCTTCATGAGTGACCATAAATTTATTGGATTGAGAATAGAATTAAATTTGTACCAATTGAATTTGTACCAGAAGATATATACGTTGCAAAGATAAGTTTGTGAGTTGATGGAGAAAATGTACATTCGCGAAATCATGATCGAGTGTATTGTTCCTCTTCTACTAATTCCTA
This sequence comes from Limnanthes douglasii subsp. nivea, assembly GCA_036936605.1. Lineage (NCBI taxonomy): Eukaryota > Viridiplantae > Streptophyta > Magnoliopsida > Brassicales > Limnanthaceae > Limnanthes > Limnanthes douglasii. The sequence continues at coordinate 113,839,208 of JAUPFV010000005.1, read as the reverse complement.
ATAAGGATGAGACTTGGAGGATCTATTTTAACCCTTATAATAAAACCGTCTAAAAATGGAGGAATGACGAAGAGATCCAAACATATTTGATTAAATACCAACATGAGATGGTCAAAATATGAACTATTGGAATCAGAGTTGTGTTAATGCAAAATAGGAGAATGATTCTTATTATAGCAACAAGGTGAGTGGAGCAGCCTTAAATAATCCTGCATATGATAAGGTGTTTTATGATCTTGTGCGGGCATTACAGACATGGCGTCATTATCTATGGTAAAAAAACGTTCATGATTTACACTAATAATGAGTTTTTGAAACACTTAAAGGGCCAACCAAAATTGAACAAACATAACCCATGTTAGGTGGAGTTCAATAATACATTTCATTATATAATTTGATACAAGTAAGATTTTTTGGTTCTTTAATCACATGAGGAATACTATATTTTGGAGTTACAATAGTGTTAATTAAGAAAGTTAACAAACGACGAAAGTACGTTGTTGATATGCAATTTACACTTAATATCATAATTTGCGCGTTAAAGCTAAATGATAATATTTTTAATAAATACTAGAATAATAATATGATTCTAAAATCATATCATGATGTGAGCATGAAAATTAATGATGATCAAGAAGATGCTTTAAAAAATACATATCGATCCAATTACAAAATCTAGTGTAATACAGATCGAAGATACACTGAATGAGTTAATTATTGAGATAATGGTAAAACAAAACACTAATAAGCCCATTAAATGTGATACTTATCAAGTTCAACCTATGTTAAATATATTAAAGGCTTAAAAGAGCACTTAAAATGCTTCCAGAGCCTCTGGTAAAAAAAAGAACGAAATTTAAAAATCGAGGACTTATTTCATATTTATTATCTAAAAGTTACTTTTAAGTCTTTAAACTTATTTTTAATAGATCACTTAAAATGCTTATAAAGACTCGTATTTATTTCTTATTCAAGAGTTACATTTTAATTCCTTAAACTCATTCAATTCTCTCTAAAAGATTAAAAGAGAATTAATTTGTTTTACTACTTATCTTTCCTTGTATGGCTATAAATAAAACCCTATAATTTTTGTATTGTTCACATTCAATCAAGTTATAAAATATCAATAAAAATGAGTTTATACTCAAAATATGTGTCGATGAAAAATCTATGTTTTCACTATTCTTGTTAGAAGCGAAGTTGGTTGATCATTTATTTTGTTTTTTTTATCTTGGATAAACTCAGTTTGGATTTATGCTTATCAAAGGGTTTTCTGTCACTTTTGGGTCACAACTTGATCCACCATAAATTTATCGTCTCCTTCCATTTGATTTTGAGTGTGAGCGTCATTCGAATAAAAACAAGTTAAACCAACACTCCATCTACTTGCAACACGCATCATCTGAATTCTGTTCAAGTTGTGAGTATTCTCTGAACAACAATTTCTACATGCAAATTGCTTTCGTGCCTACATCATACCAATGCTGACTAAAGTATTCACATTATGTCCAAAAGTTGTAGATTATACTATGAATTCACGTATAACATCACACAGGCAAATATTTCTACATCACTTTATGAACGAGATTCAAATTTTTAGGCAACACAATAACCAATCAGGTAAATAAACTTTTTATTTTAAAACTGACAATCAATGTGATAATCAAAATGTTTGATTTATATTTTTATAAGGCTGAGAGCTCTCACGATATTCTAAACGGTACATCGGTTCTAGTCAACAAAATTTTAAACTTTTATGGGTCAAGGTTCACGCATTACCTCATCTTCAACATTAAAATATTTTTGAAGCATTCGATAGAAATAAGTTTCATATGAAAGATGTGCATAAAATTTATATGTTTAATGAGATAAAATGTAAATTATCAATTCCAACCATATATATCACCGAGAAAACTACTAAAATATAGGAGTAGATTATGTAGCATGTGGTTATGTTGTTAGAAAAAAAATATGGATTTCTTTGTGCATGTAAAATTATTATGATAAATAGATAACGTCGACCGATTTCTAAAGATAAATATATATTTTGGAGAATATTAGGCATCGCTCCTAAAGACAAAACTATGTCTAAAAATTATCTAACAAAAATATTATCCATTATAGATAGTTTTATTCACAGTTATGGGCCAAATTTAAAGACTAAATAATAAATAATATGATGCAAATCCTCAAACCCGAAATGAATCACGTCATAGAGCCTAAAGAATCAGTTACTACTAAAGGTAGATAAAAAGTCTGATCGATCGATGAAATGGGATAAATCTTTTGAACATATCGTTAAGGAAACCCAGAGTGCTAGTTCACCCGATACGATATGTAGCACGACTATCTCAAAATAAATTCCATTACTTAGTACCTAAAGTGGTCACGAAAACATGTTACTCGACAACAAGTAAAGAAATCTAGTAAGATCATATATGACTTTTTGTACACAGGTAAGATTCCTAAATACTTACATGATTCTATTATTATCATGGAAGAAGTTACACCGGATGCACAGGGCGGTTATGAGACCGTAGTTAGAGAAATATATGTTCGAAAATGATATTTGTCATATGTGAGACAAGATTTGATGTCCGGATTAAATAAGCACCTAGATTTTTTTGTGAGTTTTTGGTTAAGCATATTTTTTAGACGAACATCTTGAGAAGTTATCTTGATTCAAATTTCTCCGAAAAAATGTTATTGGATAATATTACCCGACATAAGATTAGTGATAGTCACTCGATATCAATGCATTGCTTATTATTTTTCTCTTCATTGATATTATACATACGTAACATTTTATTATGTCATTCACTCTCGAACTTAATTATGCACCATCTGATTTATCATTTTCTTTTCAAACTTAATTATGTAATGTATATTTTGATCGTGTTTTAAATTATTTTACTCGCTCAAAAAAAGGAATGTAACCTATTATTATGAAAGATCTAGTAACAAATCTTATTACGGTAAGTGATCTAGTAATATTAAAGCGTACTCGTCACATATTAAAGCGTACTCATCACATGTGAAGATAAAAGATACCTCATAAATGACATTAATACATGTTTCGACAATTCATATGTCTGCATTTGTTACGATATACATATATGACACGTGTGAGATTATGATTAGTCTTGTTAGATTACATTATCCTTAACGGATACTGTACAAATATAGGTTTTATTCGCGTGAGATAATTCATCATTCGACATCTCTATCATAACAAATCAAACTTCTAATTTTTTTGATATAGAATGGATTGCTCAAGAAAGATAACCACTTGATAAAAGCCGTCACGGTCATGAGGAGAACAATAACATATGAAAGTATTGGGTTTCTTTATGAAGTTGTATACATAATGTACTATATATATGGTATTAAATGTACATGTTGTGCATATTTAATATCTTCTGCAATTGGTTGTGAAAAAGTCTATATGAGGTCTGAATATTTGAAATCGGTTCCAATGTTTTGGGTTTTTGACATCCAAAACAATGTACAAGGTGTTTGATTTACATATTTTGGATTCTATTAAAAACCATATGATGGAAGAGGTGGAGGTATGTCTTGGTAAGGAATAAAATGCGAAGTTAATTTCTTATTAACATATTTTGTATTGGTATATAACTTTTCTTAAAGTGTTTATTTATTTGTATTTCGTACTTATATTTTTCATTTTATGTTTAATAATATTGCTTTAGTTTTTCCATTATTTTTGTAAGAGAAAATTATCCATGAATACCAACTCAACTATCTCATTACCACTTAATACCTGGAAATTTCATACTATGAACAACTACCTTCATCGGGTTGAAAAACCACAAATAACTATTTTTTTTCTTTTTGAACCAAATTTCTCTTTCTTACCCTTTTCTTTTTATATTTATTATAAAAAGTTCGTATCTTTCAAACCATAGTTCCGAACAAAAAATCTGATAGTATCATCAGCTTTGTTTTAATAAGACGAACAAAAGTAGATCCATTAATGATATTTTCTTAATTTTTTTATTTGTTGTTAAAAAAACTCGTATACTTATTTTTTCAAAGAACTCACATGATTGATTTTTTAAAAAATTCACATGTTTAAATTTTTAAAAAACTCGCATGCATAGGCGGAGCCAGGTGAGCTTCTGTGGGGGTCGAGGAACCCACCTGATTCCATAAATAGTATGTCTAGTTCTTAAGTGATACCACACAACCTTGAGTCCGGTTGTCAAACAACCTCGCCAGGAACTCACCCATCATGGGTTTGAGACTCAACATGAGGAGTTGAAGCAAACTTTTATGATATATATAATATCATATATGATATAGGATTTTATCATTTATTTTATACTAAATATATATTTATATATAATAACATATTTACATTATTTTAATATAAATATGTTATTTATTTCTTATTATATATAAAATATCATTCTATATAATTTTAATATATCTATACTATTTTAATAAATCTATATTATTTTAATGTAAATATATTCATTTAAAAAAATAATATAAATTTACATAGATACAATCTTTTAGAACAATTGTTCTTCTACTATCAATTAGAAAACTCGAGCCGCACATTGTGTTCCTTTTTTCTTCTGATTCTCATCTTCAAACACTAAGGTATTTATTAAGTTTCTATGTTATTAAATCTCAAAATTAAAGTTTTTATACCTGTTTTATGTTATTATTCAATGGTTACAAAGATTAACATTGGTTGATCTTGGTTGATCTATGATTTTTCTTAAGATACTGTAGAGTTCAATTTAAGAGCAAATAGACCTGCATAAATCATAGTTTGTATTTTTCTTTGCTAAGTTTAAATTTTATTGTTGATTGAGTTTTGTATGTTTGTCATTATAAGATGTATACATTTTTTAAAGTAAATCCTATATATTAAGAAATAAAATAAAAATGTCTCAAATTTAATTATTGAAGTTAACCATAGAGAGACACGAGATGAAGTTGTTATTCCAGAAGTACATATTCCGGTGATCAATAATCCACAACCTGAAGCCGAAGATCAATCTTCAAATTTTGAATATTTTGAGGCTCAGGGAAAAAAGACCCAATCTTTAGCTTTCATCCAGATCTTCAAGACTCTATAAGAAAAACTTACATCTTAAGGGGTCCAACTCAACCCCGTAAGGAGAAATATCCTCCTATAGATTTTAACGGAAACTATGTACAATCTTGGTTTGATTTATATCCAAGTTGGTTAGAATATAATGACCATAATAACTATGGCCATTGTTTGCCTTGTTATTTATTTAAGAATGAGTGTGGCACCCATAGCAATAACGAATGTTGAGCGAGTTTTCTCAGGTTTGAATTATGTGAAGAATGAGTTGAGAAATATAATGAGCGGTAATGATTGTTTGGTGACATTTGTGGAAAATAATAATTTACCACAATTAGTAACACAACTATCTTTCAACATTTTTAAGCTATGAGTAAGAGGAAAGTACAAGTAAAATTAACTTAGATTTATGTTTTTTTAATCACGTTTCAATTATTTGTGTAACGTAGATTATGTTATGAAAATAATAATTCAATATTAGAAATTTTAATATAAACCATATTTGTTATAACTATATATATATATATATATATATATATATATATATATATATATATATATATATATTGATTTGAAAATTATCATAAGGTCCAGGACACCATTATGTTTCGATCCTGGCTACGCCACTGCTCGCATGGTTGATTTTTTAAACAAAAATAGTATTGTTAATTTTTCAAAGAACACGCGTGTTTAATTTTTCAAAGAACTCTCATGATTGATTTTTTCAAAAAACTTGCATGTTTAATTTTTTAAAGAACTCGCATGATTGATTTTTCAAACAAAATAACATTGTTAATGGTGTGGTTTATATTAAGCTGAGAGTAATTTTGTCAAGTGTTTTGTAGAGTTTTATAAGTATTAAATGTTTGGGTGTTTTGTAGTGAGAGATTTAAGCTGCCTGGTTGTATTAAATGTTCATTACCCTCATTAATGAAAGTAGTTGAGTATTTATACCCTTAATTATGGACCCATGGGCTTTCGGGTCAAGTTTAACGACCCATTTACTTAATAAACTGATTAGCACATAACTTAGTCAAAAGGTGTTTAGTTATTTAATACTTTTGTCATGTCCGGATAATTCAGTGGGCACTTATTATCCGAATTGTCCTTGTCCGAATTTCTCAGCAAGTAGTTGTGAACTCGTTCGGCCTCATCAGTAGCCCCTTTTTTAGGCTTTCTCAAAAATCTTTGGCATGACTAAAAAATTCAATTAGTTAGTAACAATATTTTCCGGCCCGTTCGTGTGCTTGGTTCAAGGTTTGTCCGGACTGATTTCTTCACAGAATTCTAAGAGTTTTTCTTTGGATCGTGGGACACATGTCGTATCTTGATTCGACCAACCAACCATTTTTCCCTACAACGACGCTCCCACTAAGCCTAAAAAGTAACATTTGCATTTAATATTTCTTACGTCAGCGCCATCTTCAATCATTACTCAAATCCTTTCGTTTTCTCCTAGGTATCAGTAGCTTCTTTCCTTACTAATATATACATATCTTTTTTTTACTGTTTTACCATCTTCACCATTCGACAAATATTTTACAGAGCTTTCACCTTTTCTTTCAAAATCTTTCTTGGATAGTTTTCTCTTCGAAGCTAGAAACACTCTTGTAAAAGGCGGCTGGTTGAATCTTTCTGAACTAGAGAAGGCAAAGAAAGTTGAACGAGAGAGACGCATTTTTGCTGGTCTTCTAGTCTCTCCAGGCGATAAGTCTAATTATCCATCCTTAGAAAGTGATCAGGGATCATCTTCTACCAGAAATCCAAAATCTAAACGTCTATTCAAGCCAAACCTTTCGCCAATCCCATCAGGCTCCTCTTTTCAGGAGTCCCAACCCTCTACTGCCCAAGAGAAAGCAGTATCAACTGTTAGGAAACCCTCCCCGTTCATAGCCAAGGGATTCGATATCGAAAAGTCCCAAGAGAAAAACAATCCACGCCGGACAACACGCTTGGTGAAAGCAGAAGCGACCAGTTCACAATCAAAGTCCTCCAAACCGAGGGTCTCTATGTCTGGAAGCAAATACAAACCCTCCGGATCATAGATTTCCATAAGTGCTCCTCCAAATAAGCCCTCCGGATCAGAGGCATCTAAAGTGGCTTCTCACACTAAATCCTCCGGAGCTGAGCCCTAATCCGACACCAGACCTCTAGAAGAAACTGGTGCTCAACCATCCGGACACACCATTGAGCCAGAAGCTGACATCCTTCCATCCTCAACAACTGATAAAACTTCCATAATGATGGAAGAAGTGATGGAATATAGTATCGAAGAGTCCCCCTTCGAAACTGAAGCCTCAGGGAAAACTGGGGATGCTACCTCTGACCGAAAAGGGAAGGGTAAAGTGAAGGTTGGAATGGCTCACCCGGAGCTTCCGGAGTGCTTGGAGGGGAAGGTGGGACCTTGCATGCAGAAAGTTAACGTGAAGTATTTGCTAGCCATGCAGAACATCAACTACATTTATACTCACACCGTTGAGCTGGGATGGATCCAGACTAAGTGGGGGATCCCAGAATCAGTGAAGGTGAGGATACCAGTCACACCAGAGACTCTAATGGACTGCAAGATCAATGAGATTGTCATCTACACCGAGTTGTTCAACTAGGGGCTCATAATGGCAGTTGAGTCCAAACACTTGGTATACCCTCTTTGCCTGCATAATGGCATCGAGGCTATCCGGCATCCCTCTCCTTATGGAGCAATTCGCCATTGTGGCCAGCTTGTGCAAAAATCATGACATCCCATTCTATCACTATAACATGGAAGACAACTTCAAAGTGGTGGATGATTTGTTAGAATCAGATAAGAACTAGAAAACTCAGTTTCTATTCATCAGTGGGTCATGAGAAAATTGGAGAAAGATCAAGGCTAAGGTTAACCGTAGCATGCTTACCAGCAGGTGGAAGAGCACATGTAAGTATTCAAGTTTGTTTTTATTTTTTCTTTCTTATTTTTACAAGCATTCCACTCCTAAATCACCCATTTTTTCCTTGTTTGTATTACCGAAGGAGTTCACCGGTTATCTGGAAGAGGGGCAGACCACATGTGCCAAGCTGAATGCGTGGGCTGCAGAACGTTGGGGGGACGCTTTCCACAACTGTTTCACTTCTGGAAACTTGGTGAGATCATACTTGTGGAACACCACGGGCCGGAGAGATCTCACCTGGGAGGAACTGACCACACCACCTCCCCCAACTGTCATTCTCAAGTGAACAGAGGAAAAAGATGGCAAACTGGCCTTGCCCTCCAGAGCCAAAGCCCCTAGCAAAATGAAAGGAAATGGCAAGAAAAAGAAGGCTGCAGCAGAGGCAGTTTGGGTTGCTGCAGAAGAGACCGCTTCGGGGAACACAAGAGGGATCGATTCTACCTTGCTTAAAGTAGTTGAAGATGAAACTGTTAAGGAGGCATTTGAGTTGCAAAATCCACTAAGGCCCCCTAAAAAGGACCCAAAGAGGGGAGCGAGTAGCGATAAGAGGACTGCTAAGAAGAAAAAGGTCACCTTAGGGGAAGAATTAATCCTTCGCCCTTCGGAGCCTCTTCCTCCACCAGACCCAATTGATCCCACCTTGGCAGAGAAGATTCCCTCCGTACTGCATTTCGGAGAAGGTACCGGAGGGGAGATTGATGGAGTAGACATCAGTGCCTTCAAAGACTTTGGTCTTTATTTCAATGATTCTGAGAAAGACGACTTCGATGGCCCCTACCGTTCTTCAAGCTCTTCTAATATGGTGACTTACAATGGCGAGTCTTATACCGTCTCCGGGGAGAACGATATGGTGGCTCATTCTCTTCTAGGCCATATTCAACCAGTACTTAACTTGGAAAGGCAAGTAAAAAATAAGTCTACCCTCATCAATACCCTCAACACAGACAACAAGACTTTGTCAACTAATCTCCTCAATGCTAACCAGAGAATTGAGGCACTGAAAAAGGAGTTTGAGGAGTTGAAGAAGGACAAGGAAGATCTGTCAAACAAGCTGGCCACTTCGGAGAAGGCTAACACAGAGCTCCAAACTAAGTGCTCCAGTTTGGAGAAAGATCTCTCCACCTTGAAGGAAGATGTGAAGACTATAAATGACGCCATCTAGACCTTGTCTGGTGACAAGATTTCCCTTGAAGAAGCTGTGTCCAAGGCAACCAAGGAGAAATAAGACTTGGTGAAAGAGAAGGATCAGATAATTCAGGCCTGCATCGATGCATACACCAATAGGGTGATAGATTCCCTAGAAAAAAGGTATGCCGAATTGAAGTCTGACATGGTTCTGATTTTTCACCAAACGTTTCCGAAGAGGACGCTTGGTACCTTGTGGAAATATATAGAGTATGAAGACATCTCATTCCATACAATGGTAGATGGTGATAAAAAGAACTACTCTAGTGGGAATGATGACACTACTGATGAAGAAGAAGGAACGAGGGAGAGTTTAAGTGCTGATCTCAAAAGCCCCAAGAAAAAAGATGACGCAACAACATCCAGAGGGAATAAGCCCTGAGGTTTTAACTATCTTTTCTTACTTGTTTTTTAATTTTATGAACTATTAAAGTCCTTGGACGGCCAACGCATTTTTGTAATCGTGTCCGCTTTGAGTCCGGTTAAACCTTTCTTAAAACTTAAAGTCCTTGGATGGCCAAGGCATATTTTGTGTTCTAATATCATCCCTCGGTTTTTACCCGTACGGGTTTATCTTACTCAATTTTTGTTATGTTTCATACTTGCTTTCCATTTCAATGACTAATGTTCAAAGAGCCCTTATTTACTTTAAAAAAATATAAGATGAGATTTTTTAAATTCTCTGATGACACGTGTTTAAGGGTCATCATTTAACCAAATTAATCCGATTTGTCAAAGATCCTTAGTAAATTGAAGACTTAAAAGGAATTGTAATCAAATCACTCCGAATATTTTAAGAAGGCATCATATTTTATTGAAAAAAAAACCAGATTGAAAAAACCAAACACCTCATTAAAACCTCATCGCGCCACCAGGGTAGGAAAGAGTATGCCCCCTAATATTTACATGGACTTTAAAAAGGTAAATATTTACACAACTTTCATTCCAGATGTAACCGGAGGTGTTCAATATTCTAAGGGTTCTTTAAGATTCCTTCATCTTTGTCTTGAAGCCTATATGTCCCATGCTTAAGTTTTTCGGAGACCTCATAAGGGCCTTCCCAATTCAGAGCTAGTTTGCCGAAATGTTTTTCCTTAGTATGCAAGAAAACCTTTCTTAATAATTTATCCCCTGGCTGGAAATCTCTTCTCTTGATTTTGGAAGCAAATCTGCTTCTCATCAAGCCTTGGTAATAAGTGGTTCTAAGATGAGATTTAACTCTTCTTTCTTCTATTAAATCTAATTGACTTCTAATTGCCAATTCATTGGCCTGTTTGGAATAATTGTGGACTATAAATGATTGAAGAGTTGCTTCTATAGGAGAACTTTCATCTATACCGTACACCAAGGCAAAAGGAGATTCTTGTGTAGCAGTTCCAGGATTAGTCCGGTATGCCCATAATACTTCTTACAAAGAGCTTGGCCACTTTCCTGCAGCCTATTCTGAATTCTTCTTCAAACCGGATAGGATGGTCCTGTTTGCCACTTCAACTTGGCCATTTGCTTGTGGGTGGAAAGGAGAAGAGAAGCAATGCTGAATGCTCCTGGAGGCACGTAAATTTTCCATATCCTTGTTATCAGATTTTGGCCCATTATTTGTGGTTATCTTTTGTGGAACCCCAAATCTGCAACAAATGTTAGACAAGATAAATTTTATAACAGCTTTTGAAGTAGTCCTTACCAGTGGGGCTGCTTCTATCCATTTTGAGAAATAATTAATGGCCACAATAATAGTCCTGCACCCTCCGGACCCATTGGTAGAGGCCTAACTAAATCCAGCCCCCAACGAGCAAAAGGCACTGGCTTAGAAATTGATTCCATTTGAACAGCTGAGATATGAACTTCGTTACTATATCTTTGGCATGGGTCACATTTCTTTACCAGCTCCTTTGCATCTGCCATTATGGATGACCAATAGTATCCGGCCAACAAAACCATCTGGGTTAGAGCTCTATAGCCACAGTGTGCTGATCCCTCTCCATCATGTAGTTCGGATAAGACAATTTGGGACTCTTCAACCCTCAAGCAACGTATGGGAGGTCTACTGAACGACTTATTATAAAGAACGTCTCTTATAATTAAGAAACCACGAACCTTATTTTTTATTTTCTTTGCCATAGCCTTCTCCGGAGGCAAAATCCCATTAGAGATGTATTGAAGAACGGGAAATCTCCAGTCTTTGGGTTGAACCACTTGTACACTTAAACTCTCTTCCTCTTCTTTTCTTTGATTTGGTTGTATGGATGGGCATTTTTGTACATGAATCCATGGGTAGGACTCAGAGTATGCTATGGTTGCTAAAGAGTCTGCCAGCATGTTCTCCGATCTAGGACTATGCTCATAGCAAACATTTTTTAAATTAATTGCCACTTCTTTAAGGATAAACAAGTATTTGATCAATAGATCATTCTTGGCCTCAGATTGACCTTGACCATGATGGATAAGAAGCTGAGAATCACTCATTAATCTGACTCTTTTAGCCCCACACAGAAAAGCTAACTTTAGACCACCTATAGCGGCCTCATATTCGGACTCATTGTTAGAGGCCCTAAAAGCAAAGCATATAGCCTGATATAATTTGTCGCCATACGGAGAGATTAAACATATCTCATCCCCACAACCCATTATGCGTGACCCACCATATGTCCGGACAATTCACTTTTTTAGTTTTCTCTTCGGTAGCTTGTTTAGTACTCCTGTCCGAATGGAACTCTACCAAAAAATCAGCAACAAATTGAGCTTTGATTGCAGTTCGTGGGGAAAAATCAATATCATAATCACCCAATTATACTGATCATTTGGTCATCCTGCTTGATATGTATGCCTTCTGAAGAGCATTCTTTAAGGGAAAAGACGTCTGAACGATGATAAAATGAGACTGAACATATGGCCTCATTTTTCTGGCAGCAATTACCAAGGCTAGTGCTAGTTTTTCAAGATTTAGGTACCTCTTTTCAGCATCCATCAGACTTTTGCTGATGTAGTACATCGGACGAGGATAATTATCCATCTCTCTTACTAGCACTGCACTTATAGCTCATTCCGACACAGCTAAGTATATATACAGTGTTTCTCCGTTAATAGGTTTAAAAAGGGTTTTGGGGGAAGACAAATGCTTCTTTATTTCATCAAACGCCTGGTCGCACTGTAGAGACCATTTAAAGTCTTTAGCATCCTTTAAAGTCTGAAAAAACGGGGCACATTTGTCCGAAGACCTTGAAATAAAATGATTTAATGCAGCCAATCTTCCTGTCAACCTTTGCACTTCTTTAACATTTCGAGGAGGGTCCATTTTTAATAAGGCATCGAGCTGGTCAGGATCATCATGTATCTCTTTTTCACTTATTACATACCCTAAAAAAATTTCCAGACTGCACCCCAGACACACATTTTTCTAGATTCAATTTTAAATTAACATTTGCCAAGTTGGCAAAATTTTCTTGAAGATCAGCTAGGTGCAACTCTTCTTCTAAGCTTTTCACCATCATGTCATCAATATATACTTCCATATTTCTCCCAATCTGATCAACAAAATCTTTGTTCACCAACCTCTAATAGGTAGCCCCAACATTTTTCAACCCAAAAGGCATCACCTTGTAACAATGGAGACCCCTATCTATAACAAAGGTATTGTGTTCCTGGTCCTTCGGATCCACATGTATCTGGTTATAACCGGAGAAGGCATCCATGAAGGACAATAACTTGTTTCCAGATGTGGAGTCTACCAACTGATCTATCCGGGGAATGGATAGAGATCTTTTGGGCAAGCTCTATTGAGGTCAGTAAATTCGATACATATACGCCATTTCTCATTCTTCTTTTTTACTAACACTGGGTTGGCTGTCCATAAAGGATATTGAGACTCCTTTATGTGCCCCATCTTGGTAACCGGTCAACTTCTTGAACTATTACATCAGCTTTCTCCGTAGAAAAAGCTCTCATTTTTTTCACAATAGGTGCAACATCTCTTCAGATAGATAGCTGGTGTGATATAACATTTGCAGGTACTTTTGTCACATCAGCATTGCACCAAGCAAAATCATGTTGGTGATTTTCCAAAAAGGACAACAATTTTTTCTTCAATTCTGGTGCCATCTTGGAGCCAACTTTAACACTCCTTCCTTCAGCCAGAGAGTGGATTTTAACTTCTTCGATTGGTATCAAAACAACAAGGTCTCTCTGGGGTCATCAATTTTACCCTCACCCTCAGAGGGCCCCAACAACTTATAATCTTCATTAATCCGGACTTCCCCAGAGTTTTAAGGGCAAGGGCAGTTGCACAACATTCTCTTGCTATTTTTTAGCTACTCTGGACAACTCCCACTTGTCCTTGAACTGCGTATTTTAAACATTGATGGACTATTGAGGCCACATAATGCATCCTAGAGAGCCAGGTGCTCCCAAAGATCACATTATAACATGTGTGGAAATCCACCACAACGAATAGTATTATGACCATTTTCTTGAAAGGGCCTTTGCCCAGCAATACCTCCTCCTCAAATTCTCCGATGACATCCGCAGAGCTCCCTGTGAAGCCCACAATAGATCTGTTCGAACCCTGAATCACTTCCGGATTTTTCATCTGTATATAAGAACTTAAAAATAGAATATTGGCTGAGCTGCCGGTGTAAATCAAAATTCGCCTGATGTCATTGCCCCCAATCGAAGCTCCTATCACCACAGCATCCTCATGAGGCCCAACTATATCTCTTAGTTCATCTTCATAAAAAGCAATGAAGCGAAAAGGAATTTGGGATTGATAAGAAGACATGCCTTCCTCTAAATGAGTAGATAGAGTGTGAACATGCCTCTTCCTTGAAGTAGGAGTTGGCGCAGTCTTAGTATCCCCTCCGAATATAGTAAGTGACTCAAAAAAGCTTATGAGTCCAGACACTATCTTAGTATGTTCTGTTATAACCCTTACTTTAATCCGGGTTGGATCAGGATCCAAATACTCCGATTCGACATCAAATCTTTCAATGATTATCATAGCCCCGTCCGGAGCAGACGTCCCCGCATTGTTCGTTGGCCCAATCCGGTGAGCATTGTCAAGCTTGTTTCCACTTCTTCTCTTGACATAAGCTCCCAACTCCCCCCTTTCAATCAGATTTTGCACCTATTGTTTCAAAGCGATACAATCTTCAGTGTTGTGGCCAATATCATGATGATATTGGTAAAAACAAGTATTACAACTTTCCCTAGGAGATTGAAGCGATGCGGGCTTCCTGAAATGCACCTCATCTTTTTTTTATGATAGATGGTTGCCATATTTTCTTTCAAATTAACAAACCACTCTGGTTGGACCCAAGGTCCTCGTTTATTTCTAGACTGCTGGCTCTGAGCTGGAGCTGGGTGGGATTGAATCTGTTTGGCCCTATTGGGCCCCTGTCCGGTTTCTTTGGCCTTGTATCCGGACTGGTTCTAGTTTGGAGAAACTGGGACAGACCTCACCTGCCTGTGTACCCTATTCTTCTTTGTTTCATCTACGTTGATTTGTTTTCCCACCTAATTCAGTAAACCGCCCCAGGTCATGGCCTTCTTCCTGGTTACCGAATCGGCCAGATTCACAGGGTTTAACCCTTGTCTCAAAGAAGCTATTGCTACCTGCTCAAAGCAATCAGCTAACCCATTCTTTGTGTTTACGAACCGACTTATATAGTCTTTTAATGATTAATTTGGCTCTTGGGAATAATGGATAATAATATCTCCATTGCCCTTCACCTCCTTACTCTCCACAAACTGCCTTCGAAAGGCCACCCAAAACGTATCAAAGTTTCTGATACAATCTTAGGGCAAACTGTTGTACCATTTCATAGCACTCCCCATAAAAGACTGGGAGAAGACTCTACAGAGAATTTTGTCATCATCATCAAAATTCATCATTAATTTTTAAACTGTTCCAGATGGTTGTCCGGATCTTTGCTCCCATCATACTTCTCCATTTTAGTACTGTCAAACCTCTTAAGAAGGTTTCCGGACAGTATCTTGGAGGACAATGGCGATTGCCTCCAATTTCGACCACGACTATATACTGTGTCTTCATTAGGTGTTGTAAAAAAATCTGGCTCATCATGGAAAGCAAAAAGATCCACCAGCAGTTGATCCACATGCCTACGACTATGGTTATGGCTGTGAGACGAGCCTTTTCCCAGATGCCTCTTTAGTCTTCCATGCCTATCCCTTTTTCTTGAATATTTTTAACCAACTTTTGTTTCTTTTTGGATCTTCCCTCATCACTACTGGATGACAAGGACTCCTCAAGCTCATCCTCATTCGAGAAGCTACTAGAGGACTCAGACTCTGAGCTTTCCTCCGGCTTGGACCGGTGAGATTTCTTGGAACTGACATGGGTCTTTTTTGTGCTCAAGTGAGTCTTTGCAGATGGGTCATTCTCCCTTGGGGTTGTCAGTATGGTGAATGGTTGACGCTTTAGACTTTTCTCTTAAACCCATCTCTACCTTTTTAGTGGCCCTCAACGCTTCTATTTCAGCTTTCAATCTGTCTCGCTCTTCGGTCGTGTACTCATTGTTTTCTCCCACCATATCCACCAAAAGTGGTGGCACTCCTTGCTCACCCGGATTCATC
This sequence comes from Limnanthes douglasii subsp. nivea, assembly GCA_036936605.1. Lineage (NCBI taxonomy): Eukaryota > Viridiplantae > Streptophyta > Magnoliopsida > Brassicales > Limnanthaceae > Limnanthes > Limnanthes douglasii. The sequence goes on along the minus strand of JAUPFV010000005.1, from coordinate 113,823,428 downwards.
CGGATTGGGTTTTCTTGCTGGTTTTGAATGCTAGATTCAAGCACCTTCTCCTCCCAATGTGGTCTCTGATTTGATGTGGTTTATTTTAAGCTGAGGGTAATTTGGTCAAGTGCTTTGTAGAGTTCTATAGGTATTAAATGTTTGGGTGTTTTGTAGTGAGAGATTTAAGCTTCCTGGTTGTATTAAATATTCATTACCCTCATTAATGAAAGTAGTTGGGTATTTATACCCTTAATTATGGACCCATGGGCTTTCGGGTCAAGTTATGAAACCGGGTCAAGTTTAAGGGCACATTTACTTAATAAGTTGATAATTCAGTGGGCACTTATTGTCCGAATCGTCCTTGTCCGAATTTCTCAGCGAGTAGTGGTGAACTCGTCCGGACTCATCAGTTAATATTCAAAGGACTCGCATCTTTAATTTATCAAAAAACTCGCATGATTAATTTTTAAAGAACTCATATGGTTATTTTCCCAAAGAACTCGCATGTTTAATTTTTCAAAAAACTCACATATTTAATTGTTCCAAACAATATAGTATTGCTATTTTTTAAAAGAACTAGACTGTTTAATTTTTCAAAGAACTCACATGATTGATCTTCAAAGAACTCTCACAGTTAATTTTCAAACAACTCGCATGTACTTGTGATATTTTATTTTAAAAAAAAAAATCAAAAACTACTGTCAATGGATCTAGTTTTGTTCACCTTGAAAAAAGAAGATGATACTTTTGGATATTTTTTCCAAACTCTGGTTTGAAAGATATGGACCTTTTAAAAAAATAAAAGAAAAGGTAAAAAAGAGAAATTTTGGTTTATGAATTAGAAGTGGTTGGCTGAGGATGAAGCGTGAGTATTTGAGATATTACTTGATGAGTTTGGATACTTCAGTCACAGCCCACCAATTAAATCCAGACAGGGGTAATTTGGACCATAACATGCCACTAAAAAATCCAGACATGACAAATTTAAAACACCTTTTGATTAAGCTATTTGCTAATCTACTTAATAAACTAATGGGTCCTTAAATTTGACCCAGTTTAACAACTTGACCCGGTAAGCCCATGGGTCATTAATTAAGAGTATAAATACCTCAACCATTCTGATTAATGAGGGGATCAACATTTAATACAAGCAGGCTGCTTAATTATCTCACTACTCCTCACACTAAAACAAAAAATACTTCAAACTTACCAAAATACTTTACCAAACTACCCCTAGCCCAAAATAAACCAAACCAAATTGGCGACCATAGTGGGAGCACGAAGGTGCCTGAATTTTACATTCAAAACCAGTAAAAAGAACCAGTTCGGATGGATCTAAACGAGCAAGGAACTTAACCTCTTGTGGTGGAAACGGTTAGGGAAAACAAGGAATACACCTTTGCCTGCTAAAATACTGTCCGGAAACCAGCTCAAAAGATTTGACAGCTCCAAAATGGAGAAGTATGATAGAAGTCGAGATCCTGACAACCATCTTGAGCAATTCAAGAACTTCATAATGAATTTTGATGATGATGACAAACTTTTGTGCAGAGCCTTTTCTCAAACCTTTACGGGAAGTGCTCTTAAGTGGTATAATAGCTTACCCCATGGGTTTATTAGAAACTTTGATACATTCTTGGTTGCCTTCCGAAGGCAATTTGTTGGAAGTAAAAAGGTGAAAGGCAATGGAGATACTATTATCCATTGTGCCCAAGAACCAAACGAATCTTTAAAGGACTACATAAGTCGATTCGTAAATACAAAGAACGGATTAGAAATTTGCTTCAAACATGTGCAAATTTCTTCTCTAAGACAAGGATTGAACCCATAGAACCAGGCTGATTCGGTGAGCAGAAAGAAAGCTATGACCTGGGGTGGCATGTTGAATCAAGTTGGAAAATAGATTAATGTAGAAGAAACCAAGAAAACCGGGGTGCACCGTCAAGTGAGGTCCACCACAACAACTACTCTGGCTGCTAACCAGTCCGAATATAAGGCTAAGGAGACCAGACAAGGGTCCAACTGGACTAAACAAACTCAATCCAATCAGAATCAGTCTCAGAGCCAGCAGTCAAGAGGTAAAAGAGGTCCTTGGGTTCAGCCGGAGTGGTTTGCATAGTTAAGGGAGAATGTGGCCACAATATATGACAAGACCAAGGATGAAGTCCATTTCTGGTAGCCGGCGGCACTACAGTCTCCCAGAAAAAGCCGAAATACTTATTGATAATATCATAATGATATAGGCCATAACACTCAAGACTGCATAAGCAAGAAACAGGCCTAACAGGCCTGACAGTGCTCCTCGGACGGGCCCTACAAACAATGCTGGAACATCTGCTCAAGAAGGGGCAATGGTGATTCTTAAAAGATTCGATGTTGATTCTTAGTACATGGATCCTGATCTAACTCGGAATAAGGTGGGGTCATAACAGAACAAACCATGATGGTGTCCGGACTGATCAGTTTCTTTGAGTCACTCACCATCTTTGGAGGAGATACTATGATAGCACCTACCCCTTCATCAAGAAAGAGGCATGTACACAGTTTGACCACTCAGTTGGAGGGGGAATGTCTTTCCATCAGTTCCATACCCCTTTCCCATTCATAGTTTTTGATGAGTATGATTTAAGAAATATTGTTGGGCCTCATGAGGATGCAGTGGTTATAAGAGCATCTATTGGGGGCAATGATATACACCAGATTTCAATAGACACATGCAGTTCGACAAACATCCTTTTCTTAAGCTCTTACAAGCAGATGAGGAATCCGGCTGTAATTCAACACTCAAACAGAGCCATTGTGGGCTTCATAGGGAGCTCTGCAGATGTAATTGGGAAATTTAAAGAAGAAGTGCTATTGGGCAAGGGGCCTTTTAGAAAGATGGTGAGGGTGCTATTTATTGTGGTGGATTTCCCCACATCCTACAATGCGATTTTTGGGAGGTATTGGCTTTCCAGAATGGATGATGTGGCCCCAATAGTCTATTAGTGTTTGAAGTATGCAGTTCAAGGGCAAGTAGGTGTTGTCTGAAGTAGTCAAAAGATGGCCAGATAATTCTATGCAACTACTCTTGCTCCTAAGACTTTGGGAGCAGTTCGGATTAATGAAAATTAGAATTTACTGGAGCCTTCTGATGGTGAGAGTGAGATTGATGACCCTAGAAAGGCTCTTAGTGTTATAATACCAGTTGAAGAGATTGAAACCCACTCCCTTGCAAAGGGTATAAATATCAAGATTGGTTCCAAAATGGCACCAAAGTTGAAAAGGAAATTGTTGTCCTTTTTACTAAACAATCAACATGTCTTTGCTTGGTGCAATAGTGATGTAACTGGAGTACCCGCAAACGTTATATCACACAATTTGTCAATCTGGAGTGACGTTGCACATGTTGTACAAAAAAGAAAAACTTTTATAAGGAAAAAGTTGATGTGATAGTCCAAGAGGTTAATAAACTTACCAAGATGGGACACATAAAGGAGTCCAAGTATCCTTTATGGACTGCCAATCCGGTGTTAGTCAAGAAAAATAACGGGAAATGGCGTATGTGCATTGATTTAATTGACCTTAACAGAGCTTGCCCAAATGATATTTATCCAGGCCCCCCGGATAGATAAGTTGGTAGATTCAACGTCTGGAAACAAATTGTTATCCTTCATGGATGCTTTCTCTGGGTACAACCACATACAAGTGGATCTGAAGGATCAAGATCATACTACATTTATAAGAGACAGAGGTTTCCATTGCTACAAGGTGATGCCCTTTGGGTTAAAGAATGATGGGGCTACTTGTCAGAGGTTGGTGAATAAAATATTTGCTAATCAGATTGACAGAATTATGGAGGTATACATAGATGACATGATGGTTAAAAGTCTCGGGGGAGGATTTTCATATAATTAATCTTCAAGAAACATTTTTCTAATTTGACAGCTGTGAATTTGAAATCAAATCCAGAAAATGTGTCTTTGGGGTTCGATCTGGAAAGTTTATGGGTTATGTGATAAGTGAGAAAGGAATACAGCCCGATCTAGGTCAGCTTAACACCCTATTGAAAATGGACCCTCCTCGAAATATTAAGAAAGTCCAAAGGCTCACTAGAAGGTTGGCTTCCCTAAACCGTTTTATTTCAAGGTCTTCGGATAAATATACTCTGTTTTTTCAAACCTTGAAGAATGCTAAAGATTTTAATTAGTCTCCATAGTGCAACCAAGCTCTTGTTGAAATAAAGAAACACTTATCCTCACCAAAGACTCTTTTCAAGCCTGTTCAAGGAGAAACACTCTATGTATACTTAGCTGTGTCGGAATGTGCTATAAGTGCAGTATTGGTAAGAGAAGTGGACCATTACCCTCTTTCGATATACTACATCAGCAAAAGTTTAATGGATGATGAGAAGAGGTACTTAAGCTTAAAAATTTGGCACTAGCCTTAGTGATTGCAGCAAGAAAGATGAGGTCGTATTTTCAATCTCATTCCATCATTGTCCGGACATCTTTCCCATTAAAGAATATTCTTCAAAAGACAGACATATCAAGCAGGATGACCAAGTGGTCAGTAGAATTGGGCGATTACGACATTGATTTCCCCCCCTCCCCCGAACAGCTATCAAAGCTCAATCAGTGGCTGATTTCCTGGTAGAATTCCATACGGACAGGAACTCCAAACATACTTCAGGAGATAAAAAGCCAAGAAAGAGTGGGTAGTCTGAACTGATGGTGGTTCAAGCACAATGGGTTGTGGAGATGGAATTTTCCTAACCTATCCGTACGGTGATAATATGTACCAAGCTATAAGCTTTGGGTTCAGGGCTTCCAATAATGAGTCTGAATATGAAGCAGCTATAGCTGGTCTTAAATTAGCTTTCCTATGTGGGGCTAAGAGAGTTCGGTTGATGAGTGAGTCTCAGTTGCTTATCCATCACGCTCAAGGTCAGTCTGAGGCTAAGAGCAACTGATCAAGTACTTACTCATCCTGAAAGAAGTGGCAGTCGACTTCAAAAGTGTTTGTTATGAGCATATTCCTGATCGGAGAATACACTGGCAGATTCTTTGTAAACTATAGCATATTCTGAGTCATACCCTTGGATTCACATACAAGAATGCCCGTCCATACAGCCAAGTAAAAACAAGGAAGATGAGGAAATTATGAGCATACAGGTGATTCAACCTAAGGACTCGAGGTATTCCCTCCTTCAATATATTTCTGATGTGGTTTTGCCTTCGGATAAAGCAATGGCAAGAAAGATTAAACACAAGGCACATGGGTTTTTGATCATAAGAGGATTTCTCTATAAAAAATCTTTCAGTAAACCTCTCCTGCGTTGTGGGTAGTTAGCATTAACCCGGAGAATGTTATTAGCTGGGTACTATTGGCCATCTATAATGGCGGATGCTAAAGAAATAGTAAAGAAGTGTGATCTATGTCAAAGGTATGGTAATGAAATTCATGGGCCAACAGTACATATGGAGTCTATTTCTGAGCCGGTACCTTTTGCCAAATGAGGAATGGACTTAGTTGGACCTCTACTTATGGTGTCCGGGGGGTGTAGAACTATTATAGTTGATATTGATTACTTCTCAAAATGGATATAGGCAACTCCTTTGGCATGAACCCCTTTGAAGGCTGTCATTAAATTTATTTTATCCAATATATGCTGCAGATCCAGGATCCTCAAAAGATTACTACAAAAAAAGGGCCACAGTTTGATAACAAAGATATGGAGAACTTTTGTGCTTCTAGAGGTATTCAGCATTGTTTTTCTTCTCCTTTCCACCCATAAGCAAACGGTCAGGCTGAGTTGCCAACAAGACTATTTTGTATGGATTAAAAAAGAATTTAGAAGGTGTTGCGGGGAAGTGGCCAAGCTATTTGCAAGAAGTGTCGTGGGCATACCGAACTACTCCTTGGGCTGCTACACAAGAGTCTCATTTTCCTTTGGTGTATGGGATGGATGCAATTACCCCCATAGAAGTTACCCTACCATCATACAGAGTCCACAACTATTCCGAACAAGCTAATGAGATAGCAATTAGGAGTCAACTGGACTTAATTAAATAAAGAAGGGTTAAAGCTCACTTAAGAACATCTCACTACCAAGGTTTGATGAGGAGAAGATTTTCTTCCAAGGTCAAAAGATGAGATTTTCAACCAGGAGAAGCAGTTCAGTAAGTTGGTTCTGAACTGGGAAGGCCCCTATGGGGTCTGTGAAAAGCTCAAACCTGGGACATATAAACTTCAGGAAAAAGAAAGGAGAGCTTTGAAGCACCCATGGAATATTGAACATCTCAAGTTATATTTAGAGTAAAGTTTTTGTGTAAATATTTACTTGTTAAATATCAATGTAAATATCAGGGGGCATACTATTTCCTACCCTAGTGGCGAGGGGAGGTTTTAATAAGGTGACCGGTCTTTGATTTAATGATATATGATGCCTTCTTAAAACATTCGGAGTGGTTTTACTACAATTCAATTCAAGTATATATCACTTGTTCAACACCCTGGGTTTTTAGTGGATTGGATAAACTTGATGGTGAGTGATGACTATTAAATACATGTCATCGGAGATATTAAACACTCTCACTTTAATACTTTTGAAATGTTAGGGGCTACTTAAACATTAACCATGAAAAAATTAAATAAAAATATTAAACAAAAGAAAGTTTGATAAATTAAACCTATTCTGACTTGAACCGAACAGGAATACAAAACATGCATTGGTCATCCAAGGACTTTAGGTGTTCAAAGGACTTATTCGGACTTTAACCGAACAGTAGTACAAAATGTGCCTTGGCCATCCAAGGACTTTGACTGTTTGGAAAGACAAAAAATAATATATGGTAAAACCTTAAGGCTTGTTCCCTTCGGACGTTCCTTCACCACCATCACCTTTTTTAGGACTTTGGAGTTCGACAATCAAATTTTCACTAGTTCCTTCTTCATCATCGGTTGTGGAATCTATTCCACTGGATTAGTTGTGATTGTCACCATCTTCTAGAGTATGAAATGGGATATCTTCGTAATCCACATACTTCCATAAGGGACCCAGGCTCCTCTTCGGAAAAGTCTCATGGAACAGCAGCACCATGTCAGACTTGACCCTATCATCTTTTTTTTCTAAGGAGTCTATTACTTCATTAGTATACCTCTCAAAACCTCCTTTGATAACCTGCTCATGCTGGCTCTTCAGGACCTTTTTTTTCTCAGTCATCTCCGAAACAATGCTCTCTAGTTTAGTCTTCTCATCGGTTTAGGTTTGAATGACACCATCCTTGGTCTTCAATTCCTCCTTCAACGTTGTGAGGTTTTTTAAAGAAGAGGTTTCCATGTCAGAATACTTAGTCTGGAGCTCAGTTCTGGCTGCTTCAGCGCCTCCATTTCATTCTTCAGTTCCTCTATACTTTGCTGAGCGTTTAGGAGACTGTTTGACAGAGATTGTTTGTCAGGAGTGAGGGAGTTGATAAGGTTGGTCTAATTTTTCACCTGCCTTTCCAGATCGAGTATTGGCCGGATATGACCGAGGAGGGAGTGGGTCAAGACATCTTTCTCTTCGGATACAGAGAGGGATTTACTATTAAAGGTCACAATATTGGAAGAACTGGAGGGACGATAGGGACCTCCAAAATCATTCTTCTCAAAATCATTAAAATATAAACCAATGTCCTGAAGGGCACTGATGTCCACTTCATCATTCCCCCCCCCCCAGCAATCTCTTCGGACTGGAGATCTATTGGGATTTTGTCTTGCAAAGTTGGATCAACAGGGTCTGGTGGAGGTTGGATTTCTGAAAGACGAAGAATTATATCTTCTCCTAGGGTGAGCTTCTTCTTCTTAGCAACTTTCTCATCACTGCTGGCCCTCATTTTCCTGTCATTCTTAAGGGGATTTGGTGGGTTCCGCGACCCTTAAGACTCATTTACTGTCACAACCACTACTGCTTTGAGCAGGGCTGCATCAATCCGCCCCCTGGTTCTCCAAACTAGTCCCTTCTGTAGCTGCTTAAACCAACTATCCGCCCCCTGGAAGGTAAGAACAACTTGCCATCCTTGACCTCTTTTCTTTTGAGAATCATGTCAGGAGGAGGAAGGGTGGTTAGCTCTTCATATGAGAGGTCTCACCGGCCTGCAGTGTTCCAAAGGTGAGACCTCACGAAATTGCTCGATGTCAAGCAATTGTAGAAGACATTCCCCTAATGTTTTGAAGCCCATGTATTGAGTTTCGCACAGGTTTTTTTCCCCTCCTCCAAATGGCCGGTGAACTCCTTCGGTAGCACTGAAAAGAAGTAACAAGCTAGTTAGAATAGGAAAACTTATAATTTAAGAAGAAAAACCTTGGAAGACAAGGAGAAGAAAGGAAATTACCAGTGCTTTTCCACCAACTAGTCAGCATACTAGGGTTGGTGTTAGCCTTAATCTTCCTACCATTTTCCCACATTCCACTAACAAACAGGAAATGTGTCCTCCAATTATTTTTGTACTCCAACCGGTCATCCAAAACCTTAAAGTCATTCCCCATGTTGTGATGGTAGAATGGAATCTGATGGTTCTTGTACAAGATTGCTAAAGCAGCAAATTGCTCCATCAGAAATGAGATCTTCGATAACAATGGTGCCATGATATAGGAAAGGAGACATACCAGGCATTAGGGTTTAACTGGCTAGGGCAAAGCTTGACCAAGTGAAATTATTTTACGATCTCTGGGTCTAAAGGGAACCGGAGTCCCCAGTTTAGCACTTCAGTAAAAATTACCACCTCATTTAGCTTGCAATCCATAGGAGTCTCCGGAGTAATAGGTCTACCTTCACAGACTCTGGAATCCTCCATTTGGTCCGGATTTGGCCCAACTCAGCAGTATGGGTGTAGACGTAGTTGATGTTTTGCAAGGCCAACAGATACTTGACGTTAACGTGTTTGAAACAAGGACCTAAGTTACCCTCTAAGCACTCCGGAAGCAAGTTCGGATGAGTCATACAGATTTTTACTTTACTCTTTCCTTCTTATCAGAAACGGTATCTCCCGTTTGACTTGATGTCTCGGTCTCGAAAGGGGCCTCCTCGATGCTTTATTCCATGATCTCTTCCATCACTGTGGAAGGTTTGTCAGTTTTCTTAGAAGAAGGGGGGGGGGGGGGGGGGTCAGTTTTTTGCGTTGAAGGATGTTCGGGTGGTTGAGTGCTTGTTGCCTCTATAAAGGCCTAGTGTCCGGTTGATGTTGTGATCCGAATGGCTTGGCCCGTTGAGCTTCTTTAGATACCTCTAATCCGAAGGGTTTTGACGGTGATGGTGTGGATTGGTTTTTGGCGTGGCGGGTCGTCCGGCGAAGAGTTCTCTGGTGCTTGAAACTATTTTTTCCTTAGACACAGGAGGTTGAGACTCTTAAACAGAAGAACTAGAAGGGAGGGGTGAAAGGTTTGGTTTGAATGAAAGTTGTTTGGGCGTAGGGTTTTTGGAAGAGGATGACCCTTGATCGGCGTCCTGAGTTGGTTGACTGGTTTTCTCACCTGGAGAAACTGGAAGGCCGGCGGCGAGACGGTTCTCTTTTTCTACCTTCCTCGCTCTCTCTAACTCTGAAAAATTCAAGCAGACACCTTTAACTAAAGCATTTTTGGATGTGAACATAAAATCTCTCAAGAACGATTTGAAGGTAAATATGAATTTCTCTCTAGAAAATCTTTGAGTGTGGAAGACAATGAAATAGTAAAATAATATTTATATAACAATAAAAAGTAATAGTTACCTAGGAGAAGTTGAAGAGGGCTTTTGATATGATTAAATGCTGCGCAAACGAGTGAAAAATCAAAAGCCCAGGTAAACTTTCTAGACTTAGTGGGTGCGCCGGTCTAAGAAAAATAACTGCTGGTAGGTCAAACCGAATATTGACACGTGTCCCACGATCCAAGAGGAAAACTCTTAGAATTCTGGGAAGAGAAACCAGTCTTGACGAATTTCGAACTGGGTTGGTGTTGAAAATAAACTTTCTAGTTCTGACAAACACAAGCAGATCGGATGAAGTTGGCTTGGTAGATTATTTAGCCCTACCAAAGATATTTAGCGAGGCTTACAAAAAATGCTATTGATGATTTCAGATACTTCAGTCACAACCCACCATTTAAATCCGGACAGGGATAATTCAGACCATAACATGGCACTAAAAAATCCGGATAGGACAAATGTAAAACACCTTTTGACTAAGCTATTTGCTAATCTACTTAAAAAACTAATGGGTCCTTAAATTTGACCCGGTTTTACAACTTGACCCGGTAAGACCATTGGTCATTAATTAAGAGTATAAATACTCCAACCACTCTCCTTAACGAGGCGGATCAACATTTAATACAAGCAGGTTGCTTAATTATCTCACTACTCCTCACACTAAAACACAAAATATTTCAAACTTACCAAAACACTTTACCAAACTACCCTTAGCCCAAAATAAACCAAACCATTACTAAATAAATATGTATTGATTTAAATTTATATATATGCGATGGGTATTAAGTAAGAATAAATAATAGTTTGGGTATTAGATGACAATAGAGTTTGTGAGTAGGTATCTCTAGTATCATTTCCCTTTTTCAATCTATTTTTTTTATGTTTTTGTGAGTTGGCGTTTTAAACATTTACTTTAAACATTCATACATAACACGAGATATATGGACTATTACTCACAGGTCGTGCACGATATATTTCATATATGTTGAATGTTGAGTGCAACCCAAAACCCAAGGCTTAATGTGTGGTTCATAAAATTGAACCTATTTTTTTATCGAACGGTTTGCGACGAATTATGAAACTTGTTACATGAAATATGCGAAATGTATAAGGCTATTTTATTCATAAAAATATCTTACTTTCTCGATATACATTATGCTAACTTAACATGATGGTTTCTTAAAGTTTGGAATAAAAAACAATAACAAAGATCATAACAAAATTAGTATAGTACGATTAGTAACGACGATAAGTAACATACAAACACGATAATAACAAGATCATAAAAATCATAACAAAATCATAAAAGATAGTCTTAAACAAATATAAACACGATTATAAATGCAATAACAAGATCATAAAAGTCACAAGAAAGTAAAAAAATAAGTTATATATTACCTTGTTAGTGGTGTGCAAAATGGTAGCAGTCCACTAAACAATTGTATCTCTCGTTCATAGTGATGCCATCATGACATGCCTCAATTTCTAAAATTGGATCCCAACCCATATCTATGTTGACTTGATACATGTTCGCGGGAGGGTTTTCCCAACATATATTTGATCTTATCACATTTGGATTGCCTACTTCATACCACAAGTTAGTTTTAATCTAAATAGGGTTCAACGGGTCTATACTATCCAGTCGGCCCATGTATGTAGCACATCCAATATCGGTGTAAACAGTATGAGACGACCACTTAGTCCAAATAATTAAATCCCAAAGAAACCTAAATTCGGCACGTCTACCAACCCTAGGCAAAACAGGTCTACTAGGCTTGGTATCATATAAATATGATCAAAATTTTGAGCAACAAGAAGAAGATAGTAAGCTTCGACGATGTCCCAATACCTCAATTTATTATATATCTAAACAATCTCACGAAATGATCGAACGGATCATTAATAGACATAGGTTAAAAAATTAACATACAATATACAAAAAATGTTAGGATAAATTTAATTCATAGCAAAGTGAAGCAAAATAAAGTAAACATTTTAAAATATTAATTGGAACTTATATTGGTATCTTGAAATATAACTATAATGTGTCGAATATCATCTCAAGTACGTGAGGTAATATCATACACATTGTATAACACAACCGTGATCCTAAATGATCAAATATTCACGCCTTCAACAACACGATAAACCCACAAAAATAACTAATACTATGGAACGAAATTTGTCCAAGTGCATGGTATAACTGATTCGATGTCATCTAACCCTATCCAAACCTATCAATGATAATATAATTTTGCGTGAACTACAAAACATTCCCAATCTTGTTAACAAATATCGAACAACCATAAAAATATATGAGATACACCCGAATGGTATACCTGAGAATATCATATGAGGCACATATATCCTAATACATATTAACCGTAAAGGTCTTGTGCAACCACGAAAGACGAACATATTTATCACTTCTATTATTGGGCATTCAGAGCTCTTTAGCAATGTGGTTTGGCGAACATGAAGAATTTAGGACAGATTCATGGTCCTCTAATCATGAAGGAAGACCTATAATCACGTGGAAGTCATCTAGTGTCACCATCATCTTGCCAAACTATAAACGGAAAGATGAGGTTTTGAAATACCAACGCTGGAGGAATGGTTTGAGTATGTAGATGTTGAAAGACCAACATAGTAGACAAACGATAAAAAGATTGAATGGTGTCCTCGCAACCTTCACTCTAACCCGAGTCTGACTATTAAGATCCCATCTATAAATAGTATAGTACATGACAAAACAACGTACCATGGTCTAGCCTAGAAAACATATAAAAATATAAATAACAAAAATATGGATTTCTATTCATATATTAGGCGAGTGAGAATTGGCCAGGTTCATACGATGGGAAACATTCGTACAAAAATAAGTTTACATGTAATATTTCAGCCAAAATCGTAAAATTGAACTAGACATACAAATTATTTACTTAAAATATAACGAATATCTATAATAGTGTAAAATAATCGTAATATATGACGATGAGACATAAAATCATATATTAAACTTGTAAAAGTCACATAAAACAAGCACCATAATTCAATTAATTCGTGTGACTTGCGCGAAACATTCATCTTCACCGCGTCAACATGAACGATGAATTATATTTTAGTCGTGCCTAACGTAGGATGAACAAAAGTGATAATTATCATCATGTCACAATAAATTAATCTCAATATATTTTAAAACCCAAGAATAATATATGTATATATATATATATATATCAAAAATGAACACCAAATTAAATTTTAGGGCATCCAACCGTTTTTAAATAAAAATAAAAGTTAAATATATCCATTAAAAAATCCTCTATTAAATAGTCTAAACGAATTTTTAAGTTTATTTATTTTATTTTAATTGGTTTAAAAAGTTAAGACTCTCATTTTTTTTTATATTTTTCTTCTATTATTTTTTAAAAAATATGATTAATTGATTATCAAATTCTTTATTTAGTTATTCTTTATTTTTCTCTTATCTAGAAAATCGAAAGAAATCTACCAATAACAACAACAAAAAATAAACATATTTGCTAACAAAGACCTATATAATATTGCTACTTATGAGCTGCTACCAATTTTCTTTTTAATGTCTCAAATACTGTAACATAAAAGTCTGAATTTTATAATAGTTATCTCTTTTGTTTTTAATCTCTTAAAAACTAAACTTAATGCAATCCCAAAAACTTAGTTGGCATCGTATAAACTTACAGGTTTTACTTATTTTTATTTCTAGAACTCTTTTTTTCTTAAGCTAATCAGACTTTATTATTTAACTGGCTCAAAATTTGTACAAATGGACTAAAAAAACAGTCCAGTATTAGTCGGGTTAGTACATGTTTCAGACCCATCATAGAAAAGAAAACCTTAATTCCTTATCATTCTATTCTCTTTGAGAGATTTGGCTCCCTTCTTCATCTAAAATCCTAATTTTTCAAATGAGAGGAATGTTGAGTAGGCAATAGGAGGCTAGCTCTAGCTGAGATTCAATAATGCATTCGGAGAAGAAATCTGTGTTTAGTATATGGTATGAGCTCTTTTAGAGTACCTTTTTTTGAGGTCGTTGATGAGTCTGAATGTTGCTACCTCTCCGGACGGGGACAGTTCGGACTAAGATCACCAGACCACACAGGGCAGTTCGAACACCTTACCCATTGGACTGTTCGAATAAGGACTAAAGTACTTAAAAACCTAAACACTTCTTGACTGAGCTGCTTGCTCTCCTACTAAGAGCTCATGGGTCCTTGAACATGACTCGGGTCCATTAAACATGACCCGAAAGCCGATAAAGCCCAAATACAAGGGTATAAATACCCAACCACCCGCATTAAGTAGGGGTAATGAAAATTAAATACAACCAGGCTGCTTAATTCTCCCTCTACTCTCTACTCAAACATTAAACATTTACAAACCTCCACCAACTCTAAACAAATTACAAAATTACCCTCAGACGAAAATTAACCACACCAAATTGGCGACCACAGTGGGAGATCGACGGTGCTTGAATCGAGCATTCGAAACCAACAAGAAAAATCAGTCCGAATGAATCCGGACACCCCGGAAGTACCACTAGATTTGCTTGAAGTGGTGGGTGAAAATGATGAATACACTATCGAGGAGCGTGATAGATTAAAGGGTGAGATAGAAGCTCTGAGGGCAGAAAAGGCAAAGATGGACATGAAAGAAAAGTCAAAAGCATCAGTTGCTCAACATACCGATAACCCTAGAGAGCATGAGCCTTCAAAGACTCATGTGAGTACCAAAAAGACTCATGCCAGCTCCAAAAAGTCTCACCGGTCTAAACCAGTGGAGAGTTCTGACTCAGACTCAGAGTCTTCTGATAGCTCCTCGGATGAGGAAGAAGTTGAAGAGTCATTTTCCTCTAGCAGCGATGAGGGCTGAACTAAAAAGAAGCAAAAGTTGATCAAAAAATATTCAAGGAAAAGGGATAGACATGGGAAATTTAAGAAGAATATTGGCAAAGGGTCATCTCACAGCCGGAGGCATGTCGACCGGATGCTGATGGATCCTTTTGCCTTCCACGATGAACCAGGTATCTTTGCAACTCCCAATGAGGATACTGTGTTCAGTCGTGGCCGAAATTGGAGAAAATCTCCATTATCTTCCAAAATTCTGTCCGGAAACCTCCCTAAGAGGTTTGATAGCACTAAAATGGAAAAGTACGATGGCAGTACTGATCCAGACAACCATTTGGAGTAATTTAAAAACTTCATGATGAACTTTGATGATGATGACAAGCTACTTTGTAGAGCATTCTCCCAATCTTTTACGGGGAGTGCTCTAAAATGGTATAACAGCCTACCACAAGGCTGCATCAAGAATTTTGATACCTTTTGGGTGGCCTTTTGAAGGCAGTTTGTTGGGAGTAAAGAGTTGAAGGGCAACGGGGACACAATAATCCATTGTACCCAAGAACCAAACGAATCATTGAAAGAATACATAAGTCGTTTTGTAAACATCAAGAATGGGTTGGCTGATTGCTCCGAGCAAGTAGTAATAGCATCCTTGAGACAGGGCTTAAACCCTGGGAATTTGGCTGATTCGGTGACCATAAAGAAAGCCATGACTTGGGGAGGTTTGCTGAATCAGGTTGGAAAGTAGATTAACGTTGATGAAACAAAGAAAACTAGGGTACACAGGCAGGTGAGGTCTGCCCCGGTTGCACCGAACCCCAATCAGAATCAGTCCGGGAATAAGGCAAAGGAGACCGGACAGGGGCATAGCAGGGCTAAAGCTCAATCTCAGCCAGCTGCACCTGCTCAGAGTCAATAATCCAGAAATAAGAGAGGGCCTTGGGTTCAACCGGAGTGGTTTGCAGAATTGAAAGAAAGTGTGGCCGTCATTTATGATAAAACAAAGGAAGAGGTACACTATAGAAGACCGGTCGCACTGCAATCTCCTAGAGAACACGTAATAACTCTTTCTGTCAGTATCACAATGATACTGGCCATACCACCGATGATTGTATAGCCTTGAAACAAGAAGTTCATAACTTGGTTGAAAGGGGAAAGATGGGGGCATATGTCAAAAGAAAAGGAGGTAATAGGCCTGACAATACTCACCGGGTTGGTCCAAGTAATGCTGCTCCGGAGGGAGCTATAGTTATAATCGAAAGGTTTGATGTGGAATCAGAATACTTGGATCCGGATCCAACTCGAAATAGAGTGGGTGCCATTGAAGAATGTTCTAGAACAGTCTCCGGGATCATTAAGTTTTTTGAGTCACTTACAATTTTCGGATGGGATACTATGACAGCTCCTACTGCTTCTTCGAGGAAGAGGCACGTTCATACTTCAGCTACCCAGCTAGAATGAGGCATGATCTCCTATCAATCACAAATTCCACTCCCTTTCATTGTTTTTGATGAAGATGACTTAAGAGATATAACTGGCCCTTATGAAGATTTTGTTGTCATAGGAGCATCCATTGGGGGCAATGACATAAGACGAATCTTGCTGGATAATGGAAGCTCAGCCAATATCCTCTTCTTAACCACTTACAAGAAAATGAAAAATCCAGCCGTAATTCAGCGTTTGGACGGATCAATTGTGGGCTTTACTGGCAGCTCAGCAGATGTGATCGGGGAGTTCGAAGAGGAAGTTTTGTTGGGCAAGGGCCCTTTCAAGAAGATGGTCAGGATAATTTTTATTGTGGTAGATTGTCCCACTTGCTATAATGCTATTTTAGGGAGGTCTTGGCTCTCTAGGATGCATGTAGTGGCTTCGACAGTCTACCAATGTTTGAAATATGTTGTTCAAGGACAAGTGGGAGTTGTCCGAAGCAGTCAAAAGGTTGCAAGAGAATGTTATGCTACAGCCCTGGCTCCCCGGACGTTGGGGGCAGTTCGTATCAACGAGCAATAGCAGTTTGAGGGGCTTTCTGGGGGTGAGGGTGAAATTGATGACCCCAGAGAGACCCTTGGAGTATTGATACCAGTTGAAGAGGTTGAAACACCTTCTATAGAAGAAGGGAAAAGTGTCAAGATAGGGTCTAAAATGCCACCCGACCTGAAAAATAAGATGTTAAAGTTTTTTAAAAACCATCAGCATGTTTTTGCTTGGTGCAATGCTGATGTTACTGGGGTTCCAACAGATGTTATATCACATCACCTATATGTCTGGAGAGACATAGCACCAGTGGTACAAAAGAGAAGGGCTTTTTCCAAGGAAAAGGCTGATGTTATTGTGCAAGAGGTTGATAGGCTCACAAAGATGGGGCATATCAAGGAGTCTCAATATCCTTTGTGGACTGCCAATCCGGTCTTGGTGAAAAAGAAAAATGGCAAGTGGCGTATGTGCATTGACTTCACAAATCTCAATAGGGCTTGCCCAAAAGATTTGTATCCAGTTCCCTGGATTGACCAGCTAGTAGACTTCACATCTGGGAATAAGCTGCTATCCTTTATGGATGCTTTCTCCGGATACAATCAGATCCAAGTAGATCCGAAAGATCAGGAGCATACCATATTTGTCACTGATAGGGGTCTTCATTCCTACAAGGTAATGCCATTTGGGTTGAAAAATGTTGGGGCTACTTATCAGAGATTGGTGAACAAAGCCTTTGCTGATCAAATTGGAAGGAATATGGAAGTATACATCGATGACATGATGGTGAAAAGTGTGGATGAGCAATTGCACTTGGCTGACCTCCAAGAAACTTTTACCAACTTGGTAAAAGTGAATTTGAAGCTAAATCCAGAAAAACGTGTGTTCGGAGTGCAATCCGGGAAGTTCCTAGGTTATATAATAAGTGAGCAAGGGATACAGCCCGATCCGGACCAGCTTAATGCTCTATTCCAAATGGAGCCTCCTCGGAATATTAAAAAAGTACAACGATTGACGGGGAGGTTAGCTGCTTTAAACCGATTTATCTTAAGGTCATCGGACAGATGCGCCCCGTTTTTTCAAACTTTGAAGGGTGCAAAGGGATTTGATTGGACCTCACAGTGTGATGAGGCCTTCAATGAGATTAAGAAACATCCGTCCTCTCCCAAAACCTTATTTAAACCAATTGATGGAGAGACACTCTTCGTATATTTGGCAGTTTCAAGTTGTGCCATCAGTGCTGTGTTGGTGAGAGAGGTGGATAACTACCCCCATCTCGTATACTACATCATCAAGAGCTTGATAGATGCAGGATAGCGTTATTTGAAACTCGAAAAATTAGCATTAGCTCTGGTAATAGCTGCAAGGAAGATGAGGCCTTATTTCCAGGCTCATCCTATTATCGTCCGGACATATTTTCCTTTGAAGAATGTTCTCCAAAAGGCAGACATTTCAAGTAGAATGACTAAGTGGTCGGTAGAATTGGGGGATATCGATATAGATTTTGCTCCCCGAACAGCAGTCAAGGCCCAAGTTGTGGCTGATTTTTTAGTTAAATTCCACTCTGACAGAGATTCGGAGCAGACTACTGAGATGAAAGACAAAAAGGTATGGGTCGTCCGGACGGACGGTGGATCCAGCACTATGGGGTGTGGTGCAGGGGTGTGCTTAACTTCTCCGTATGGTGACAAAATCTACCAGGCTATATGTTTTGCTTTCAGGGCTTCCAATAATGAGTCTGAATACGAAGCAGCTATAGCTGGTTTAAAGTTAGCTTATATTTGTGGGGCTAAAAGGGTCAAGCTAATGAGTGACTCCCAGCTTCTTATCCACCATGCTCAAGGTCAATCTGAGGCTAAAAAGGAGCAACTAGTGAAGTATTTACTTCTTCTTAAAAATGAAGCACTCAAGTTTAAAAGCATTGTTTATGAGCATATACCCCGGACAGAGAATGAATTAGCAGATTCATTGGCAACCATAACTTACACAGAGTCATATCCATGGATCCATGTACTAGACAGCCCCTCCATTCAACTTAATGTGGGTAAAGAGGAAGAAATTTTTGAAGTACAGGTGAAGCACCCTCAGGATTGGAGATTTCCTCTCCTACAGTACCTCTCTGATGGCATCTTGCCTCTGGATAAATTGCTAGCGAGAAAAATGAAACACAAGGCTCGTGGTTTTATCTTACTAAGAGACATTCTGTATAAAAAATATTACAGTAAACCTCTTCTGTGGTGTTTGAGGGATGATGAGTCTCAAGTAATCCTCTCCGAATTGCATGATGGTGAAGGATCAGCTCACTGTGGATTCAGGGCTCTAACAAAGAGAGTTTTACTGGCTGGCTATTATTGGCCCTCTATAATACAAGATGCTAAAGAGCTGGTGAGAAGGTGTGATCCATGCCAGAGATATAGCAATGAAATTCATGTCCCAGCTATCCCTTTAGAGTCAATTTATGAGCCTATACCCTTTGCTCGATGGGGGTTGGATTTAGTGGGCCCTCTTCTTATGGCGTCCGGAAGGCGCAGAACTATAATTGTTGCTATAGATTACTTTTCGAAGTGGATTGAAGCAGCCCCCTGGCAGGAACAACATCAAAAGCTGTCATAAAATTCATTTTATCCAACATCTGTTACAGATTTGGTGTTCCACAAAAGATAACGACAGACAATGGGCCACAGTTCGACAACAAGGAAATGGAGAGTTTCCACCCACAAGAGAATGGTTAGGTTGAAGTGGCTAACAGAACTATACTGTCCGGTTTAAAGAAGAATTTGGAAGGGGCTGCTGGGAAGTGGCCTAGCTATTTACAAGAAGTCTTGTGGGCCTACCGGACTACACCTGGGGCTGCAACACAAGAGTCACCTTTTTCCTTTGTCTATGGGATGGATGCAATAGCCCCCATAGAAGCAACTCTCCCTTCATTTCGGGTTCACAACTTCTCCGAATGCACTAACGAAGTGGCAATCAGAGGTCAGCTTGACCTAGTAGAGGAAAGACGAGTTAAAGCTCACCTTAGAGCTGCACACTATCAGGGTTTGATGAGAAGCAGATTTGCTTCTAGAGTTAAAAGAAGAGATTTCCAGCCAGGGGACAAGGTATTGAGGAAAGTCTTCTTACACACTAAAGAGAAGCTGCTCGGCAAACTAGCCCCAACTTGGGAAGGACCTTATATGGTTGTTGAAAGGCTTAAACCTGGAACATATTGGCTAGAAGACAAGGATGGAAGAATTTTGACCCACCCTTGGAATGTTGAAAATCTCCGGATGTACTTGGAGTAGCATCCGTGTAAATATTTACTTGTTTAAACATCCATGTAAATATTTGGGGGCATACTCTGTCCTACCCTGGTGGCGCGGGGAGGTTTTAATGAGGTGTCCGGGCTTTTTAATGAAATTTGATGCCTTCTTAAAAAAAAATTCCGAAGTGTTCTTACTTTGTTTTTTGTCACACCATCCGGATTGAAGTAAAAGAATGATGACCACTTAAACATTTGTCATCGGAGAACTTAAACACTCTCACTTTAGACTATTTATGAAATAACTAAGGGCTATTTAAACACTAGCCACCAAAATTGAAACAAACTATGAAAGAATGCGAGAATTGTGCAAAACAAGGATATTCATTGAAATAACTTAAGTGCCTTGGCCTTCCAATGGCTTTTAAATTGTCAAACAAAGTAAAGGATTTATCCGGTCAGATACCAGACACACTAACAAAAAGAGTGCCTTGGCCTTCCAAGGACTTTAGTTTAGACAACATGAAAAGTGAAAAAAATAATTCATAATTTAATACTGAGCCTTTGAAGATGGCTCAGCCTCATCCATCTTCTTCTTCCCCTTGGGATCGTCTTTCTCTTCGAGAGGGCCCTCCCCGGTTTTTTCTTCTTCTTCGTCGGAGGAGGAAGCACTGGAATAATCATGCAAGTCTCCATCTTCCATGGTGTGGAAGGGAAGGTCTTCGTACTCTACGTGAAGCCACAAATCTCCCAGGTTCCTCTTCGGGAACTTCTCGTGGAAGAGCAGGACCATGTCCGATCTCACCTTGGCATACATTTTCTCTTGAGTATCTATCACGTTGTTGGCATAAGCATCGATCTTGGCCTGAATTTTGGCCTCCTGTTCCCTTAGTAGATCAGCTTTCTCTTCGACAGCCTTGGACACCGTGTTCTCAAGTGTAATTTTTTCATTGGTCAAGTTGTGGATAACTTGATCCTTAGCCTTGGCCTCCACTTTCGAAGAGGTGAGATCTTTCTCTAGTCCGGACAATTTCTCACGGAGCTCGTTGATAGTGTCTTCAAGAGTGGCAACTTTTGTGGTCCACCCCTCTTGGCTCTTCTTCAGCTCTTCGTTTTCCCCCTTTAGAATGTCAGCATGCTGAGTGGCAGTAAGAAGGTCATCGGACAGCCTCACCTTATCAGACTTGAGGTCTTTGATAGTGTCTACCTGACTTCGAACTTGCTTCTCCAACACAAGCACCGGCTGAACACTACTTAAGATAGAGTGAGCTATAATGTCCCTTTCACTTGAAACAGTAAAAGTCTTACCATTAAAAGTGACGGTGTTTGAAGTACTCGGAGGGAGGTAAGGCCCAGCAAAATCGTCTCTGGGGAGGTTGACAAAGTAGTCACCAAGCCCACCAAGACCAGTGATGTCAACCCCATCAATGCTAAGGTCTCCCCCTCTGACCTCGTCGGTATGAAAGTAACCAGGGATCTCCTCTGCTTGTGTTGGATCAGTGAGATCAACATGGGGGAGAGGCTCCGGAGGCCGGAGAGAAAGTTCATCACCCTTAGAGGTCTTCTTCTTCTTAGCCGCCCTGTCCTTGCTTTCAGCTCTCCGTTTTTTTGTCTCTTTTGGGAGCCCTTGGGGGTTTTGGGGAGTGAACCTCTTGCCTAACACTCTCCTGATCTACCACTTCTAAGAGAGCAGCATCAATGTGGCTTGGGGCTGGCCCCTCCGGATTTGTTGAAACAGCTTCCTCCACCTCAGCAGGGTCCGCTTCACCTACCACTTTCTTGCCCTTCTTTTTCTTGCCTTTCATCTTACTCGGGGCCTTGCCCGACCTGGCAAGTAAAGTGTCCCATCCGGTTCGTGGGTTCTCTTAAGGACGACATCCGGAGGGGGAAGAGTGGTGAGTTCTTCCCAGGACAAGTCCCTCCGGCCAGTAGTGTTCCAGAGGTGAGACCTTGCTAAGTTGCCTCCTGTGAAAGCATCATGGAACCAGTTTCCCCACCTTTCAGCAGTCCAAGTGTTGATCTTGGTGCAAGTGGTCTGCCCGGAATTTAGGTAGTCATTGAAGTCCTTGGGCAGTTCTGCTAAGAAAAAGACAAGATTAATCATTTTAAGAAAATTTGATAAAAGAAGAGATAAGAGGCTTTGAACAGTACATCGTCCCTCGACTATCATGTTTGGTGGTAAATAGTCCCTTGACTTTCAAATGTCCGTTGACAGTCCCTGTACTATCGCGTTTGGATAAATTTAGTCCACCAGATCCTCTGATCCATGAGAGGCTGCCACGTGTCACCATAGTCCCCAGATTTTTGTATCACCACTAGTCCCTTGAGTTTAGTTTTCTGTAATTTTCTACATTTTGGGTTTGACCTAAACTCAAGGGACTAGTGGTGATACAAAAATATGGGGACTATGGTGACAGGTGGCAGCCTCTCATGGATTAGAAGATCTGGTGGACTAACTTTATCCAAACGCGATAGTCCAGGGACTGTCAACGGACATTTGAAAGTCAAGGGACTATCTGCCACCAAACACGATAGTCGATGGACGATTTACTGTTCAATGCCAGAGATAAGAATATAAAGTAGGAGCCTTACGATCACTCATCCATCTGCTGGTGAGGAGACTTGGGTTGACTCCGGCTTTGATTTTCCTCCCGTTCTCCCAAGCACCACTTACGAACAGGAATTGAGTCCTCCAATTCCTCTCCGACTCTAGCAGGTCATCCACTGTTTTGAAGTTATCCCCCATGTTGAAGTGATAGAAGGGAATGTGGTGGTTTCTGCAGAGACTGGCCACAACAGCAAATTCCTCCATTGGTAGAGGAATCCCGGAGAGCCTATATGCCATAATCCAGGCCATGAGAGTGTACCAAGCATTGGGACTTAGCTGGCTTGGACAGAGCTTTATCAGATGAAAGTATCTGACAATCTCTAGGTCCAAGGGAAATCTGAGCCCCCAGTTAAACAGCTCTGTGAAGATAACTATCTCGCCCAGCTTGCAGTCCATGGGGGTTTCAGGGTTTATGGAGATTCTTATCTTCACGTTCTCCGGAATTCTCCACTTCGTACGCATTCGGCTCAGCTGAGCTGTGTGGATGAAAGCGTAGTTGATCTTTTGCAGGGCAAGGAGATACTTAACATTGACCTTGTGGAAACAAGGTCCCACCCTTCCTTCAAGACACTCCGGCAGATCTGGATGCCTCAAGCATAATTTTTCCTTGCCTTTATCCTTTTAGGCAGCAGCAGCACCGCTAGTCTGTCCGGAAGGTTCGGACTCAAATAGAGCCTCTTCGATAGAGTCCTCCATTATTTCCTCCATGATTGAGGAAGGATTTTCAGTCGTTGTGGTGAGAGGGAGGTTTGGGGTTGGTTCAGCCTGACTTCCGGCCTGATGAGCTTCAATACTCTCCTGGTTTCTAGCCTCTGGTTGGGGCTCTATTGTGGACGTTTCTCTTCGGGGACTTGAGCCAGTGCCCTCCGGACCGGACATCCTGTCCCTGGGTGCCCTAATGGGTACTTCTGACCCAGTACTACTGTCCTTGGCACCTGATACAGGGGTGCCCTTAGAAGCCTGCCCTTTGACCAGCCGGCCTTTTCTCCGATCAACTAGCTTGTGAGGAGAGGTTTCAGCATCAGACCCCATGGCTAAGAATGGGGAGGGTTTTTTAAGGCTGGTGACTGTTAAACCTGGTTCAACGACGGGTTCCGACTCTTGAACCGAAGAACCTGAGATGATAGGGGAAAGACTGGTTTGAAACAACCTCTTCGGTTCGACATCCTTTGTGGAGGAAGAACCCTGGTCTGACTTTATGGGTGAGGTTGCTGGTTTGTCGATGGGGGAAGTAGGTAAGCCTGCTGCAATGCGCTTTTCCCTTTCAACCTTTTGCGCTTTTTCTAATTCAGATAAGTTGAGCCACCCGCCTTTGATCAGAGCGTTCCTAGCCGTGAACATAAACAACCTTAGTAAAAATTTGTTTTTGAGAGAGAAAGCTTTGAAGATTTGCAGAGTGAAAACGAAAGTGATAGTAAAACAGTAGAAAAGTATTTCAATTTATAGTAAATCCCAAAAGGAACTCTTGATTCCTAGGAGAATTCGAAAAGATTAGTAATGATTAAAAGACGGCGCTGATGTCACCCTCATTAATGAAGAGGTTGTTTTTCGAAGAAGGTGGGTGCGAAATTCAAGGTGAAAAAACGGCTGAGGCAACCAACCCAAGAGCGACACGTGAACTTTGGCAAAAGACCGTTTAGATTCACAGAGCTTTTTCAGTCCGGATAAAGCCATAACACAATTCGAAAGACCGGTCCGAGATAAATGCCACTGACATCGGACTGTTTTTCAGGTTTTTGGCAAATGTATTTAAACAAACACCTAAAAAAGGGGCTCCTGATGAGTCCGAATGTTGCTACCTCTCCGGATGGGGACAGTTCGGACTAAGATCACCAGACCGGACAGGGCAGTTCGAACACCTTACCCATTGGACTGTTCGAACAAGGACTAAAGTACTTAAAAATCTAAACACTTCTTGACTAAGCTGCTTGCTCTCCTACTAAGAGCTCATGGGTCCTTGAACATGACCCGGGTCCATTAAACATAACCCGAAAGCCCATAAATCCCAAATACAAGGGTATAAATACCCAACCACCCACATTAAATAGGGTATTGAAAATTAAATACAACCAGGCTGCTTAATTCTCCCTCTACTCTCTACTCAAACATTAAACATTTACAAACCTCCACCAACTCTAAACAAATTACAAAATTACCCTCAGACGAAAATTAACCACACCAGTCGTGATTCTATCGGTTGTTGTATTGAAGAAGGACCTTGAGAAAGGTATGTAACTGGGATAGGTGCTCCCTAAGAACGAGACTGATAACACAGCTAGACCAGAAAGTTAAGTTTAATCCGCACTTCAATGGAATTGGGCAGCTTTTCTTCTTCCCAACAGCTGGGTTTTGAAGGTATTCCATTTATGTTGCAGGTTTCTTTATTTCCTGACTTCCTTTGCTCTAATTGTGGGTAATCTGTTTTTCCGTAAGGATTTTTTAGAGTTATTCGAGCTACTGTTGCATCTTCAAGTCTTTTCAGGTGCCTTTTCTCATCTGGGTCTTAGGGATTTATTAATTCGAGTACTGAATTTATCTTTATTTTTCCATTTGAGCTTCTTGATAGTGGTGTTTATTCTTTTCTTTCTAGTAGTATTTTCATCTCCTTGTGTTCATCAATGGCTAAGTTCATCTAGCTTGTATGGACGATTAAAAGAGCATATTATCATTTCACTCCATAGTTCCTGAAATTTCATCAAAGTAAGTAATTATTCAGCTTTTATATAGCCTATATGAAGGCTTTCTTGAAAAATTATATCTTCCAGTTGAGGTGGGGGTTTAAAGGTATTGTAATTCATCTTCATCTTACATCTCTGATTCCATCGAGCCAACCAATCAGCTGCTCGATTTTGTTCTCTATACATGTGATGAAGAGTCATTTTTTAGTTAAAAAATATTTTATACTATTAAGAACATATTCTAGATAAGTAGGGTAGTTTTCTGACAAAATTAAAGAAACTAGAATTGCAAAGTCTGTTTCAATGTCGACTTCCCTAATTTATTTGATTTTGTATATTTGCATGCCATCTTGTAGAGCTCGAGCTTCTGCTTTGATTGGGGAAACAAGTCCCTAATTGTTACCGTAGCCAAGAACAAATTCTCATTTGTTATCTCTTATAACTGCTGCACCACGGGCTTCTCCACATACTAAGTAGCTGGCATCAGTATTAATTTTGTATCTACCCGTGCAAGGAGGTTTCCAGGATAAGTAAGTTACTTGCTTCTTAATGGTGAGATGGTTGATGCATCACAATATAGTTTCTGCATTTTCATTGTGTTTCCAGTGCTTGTTGTTTTCCAAAAGGTTTGCATAGTCGAGGCTCATAAGCATATATTTGATGTATTTGATTGATATCTTTACTGAATATCCTTCTCCATTCATCTTGCATTTGTTCCTTTACTTTCATATTATCCAGCTGATAATCGTAGGTAGTATTGTTTTGATATAAATCTTGATAGGTGCTGACCAGAACCAGGTCCAGAACATGTGTTTCACTATCATGAATTGTCTTATTTAAACCTGTAGAACCCCTGCAAAATAGGACCAAATTCTCCACGCAAATGTACATGATATAAATGACAAAACTGGCACTTTGAACCTAGATTTATGTGTTTGGTTTGCATAATTGAGTCTACATGGGGTTTGTGTTGTAAAAGTCTCCAAGCAAGAAAAGAACATTTCCTTGGAGATATTTGGTTCCATATCTTTTTGTAGAGAGAAGATTTGTGTTTCACATTTCTAATAAACTTCAAAGTGTTTTTTATGTCAAATTTTCCATCATTTGAGGGTCTTCAAATAATAACATCCTTAAATGATTATTATTTTAAGCTTGGATATGAGGTTTATATTATGGTCAGTTAATAATGGTTTCATTTTGTTAACATTCCATGAGTTATCGTCCCACAGAGTACAAACCATTTTCCCTTTAAACCAAGTGTTTTTAGAGTGTGAAATAAACGTAATAAGGGGTGGTTTTTCATACCAGTTATCCAGCCATATGTTGACCTTGCCATTACCTAGTTTCCACCTTATGTTTGCTTCAGCAAGTTCTTTGATCTTTGACAGCCTTTTCTAAGTTTGTGAACCCTGTTTAGAGTAGTCAATCTAAAGAGGGTGTTTTCCTTTACAACATATACTATGTAATAGATTAGCCCAAATTGTGTTATTTTCTCCAAACTTTATCCACGGTTTGCATTAGTAAGATTTTTGTATGTCATGAAGACTTCTAACGTTGAGCCCTTTTTTCACTGAATGGTTTACATATTACATGCCATGAAGACCAGTGCATTTTGTTTTCTCCATTGCTGGATCCTTAAAGGAATCTATTCAGTAGCCTTTCTATTTTTGTGATGATGGTGGTTGGTAGCTAGCAGTTTTGAAGCCCGTGAAGAGGAATATGCATTATTACAGTGTTTATCAAGGTAAGTTTGCCGCCATATGACAGTTTCTTTCCATCTCAGCTTGTAATCTTGTCCTTAATCTTCTTTAGCAGAGGGTTAAAGTTGGATGTCTTTTTATGTGGGCTCAATACTATTCCCAGATATGTTGTAGGTAGGTTTGTTGTTTTAAAGCTTGTTTGAATATTTAAAGCTTTCTTTCTGATCTGTGGCATGTTGTTAGCAGTAATTATTTCTGTCTTTTTCTTGTTTAATACTTGTTTTGATGTTTCTTAATGAACCTGCAGGAATATTCCAATTTTCTCCAAGGTGGCAGTTAGACCATTGGTAAAAATTAGTAAATCGTCAGCAAATGCTAAAATAGGTATGACTATGTTTCCTCTACTAGAAAATTTAAGACTCTTGTCTGATTCAAACATTTTATTTAGACCACTTAACAGAATTTCTTCTGCTAAAATGAAGAGACTAGGGGACAAAGTTTCCCCTTGTCTCACCCCCTATTAGCTTTGAAAAATAATATTGCCTTTCCATTGATTAGTATGGAAACAAAGACAGATTTTATCAGACTGCTAATTAGAATAGCAAATCATCTATTAAAACCAAAACTCTGTAATATTTTTAGGATGAATATGTGAGAGATATTGTCGAATGCCTTCAGTATGTCTATTTTTATAACAATATTTCTTGCCCCTGTTTTCCTATTAATGTCATGAATTAGCTAATTAGTTACTAGTATATTATCTTGTTTTTCCCTGCCTTGAACATATGCACAATGAACTTCAGAGATTAGATTAGGTAGCAAAGTAGATAGTCTATTGTTTATCAATTTAGACATTATCATATTCATTAGGGTACATAGGCTAATAGGTCTAAACTGATTGCAGTATGTAGGGCTTACAGTTTTAGGTATTAAACAAATTCATGTGGTCATTATACCTTTAGGTATATCTTGACCTTGTATAAAAGATATTAGGGCTTTGCATAGATCATTTGTAATAATTTTCCAGCAAGTAATGAAAAAATGCCTATTAAAACCATTCATGCCAGCAACCGTAGAAGGATTTAGGTTTTGAATAATAGTCCAAATTTCTTGTTCAGTAGGTATAGCTAAAAGCATATCAGTATCTAAGTCAGTAATAGTTTTGGGAATAACACTTAATATACTATTATTCATTGTTTTAGTTCTTGAGTAGTATTAATGTAAGAGGGAGAAGAAATTTTATCTGTGAAATAGGATGCAACTGAAGAGTTGATTTGTCCTTCATTTATACACCATAAGTTGTTAAGCTTTATAACAGATATCATTGTTTTCCTTCTTTTTTTCATAACAAAGTTGTGGAACCGGGTGTTCATGTCACCATCATGTATCCAGTTTAAATGACATTTATGTTTTCAGAACTCTTCCTCCATGGTTAGAGAAAGTAGGTGTTCAGTTGTAGCTTTGGATAGGTGATTCTTGTCTTGTTGGCTATTAGATCTTCTGTATATTTCCTCCAAAGTAGATACATTTACTTCAGCTTGTTTCACTTTGTCAAACAGGTTTCCAAAATGTTTTTTGATCCATTCCTTCAGCACAATCTTCAATATCTTTATTTTGTTCCAAAAAATAAACATTGGGTATCCTTCTATTTCTTCATTCCAGTTTGATTCAACAAAGTTTAGGAATTCTTTGTCCATTGTCCATATGTTGAGAAATCTAAAAGCTTTACTTTGCTTGGCACTGGTTTTGGTAATAGTTATAAGTAGTGATGTGTGGTCTGAACATGTACGAGGCATATGTAGCACTTTTGTTTCATTGAAATATTCTGACAATTTTTTATTAAATAAAAATCTGTATAGGCGTCTCCATCTAGTTTTGTTAGTCCATGTGAACCTTGTACCTGTGAAACCTGCATCCTCCAAATAGCAATCATTAATCATATCTAGAAAATCATTAGAGCTTCGAGAACAAAATTATGTACAACCAACTTGTTCAGAAGGTGATGTTATCGAGTTAAAATCCCCAAGAATTAGCCATTTTTTGTAGTTGTTGCATACTACCTAAGATCATCCCAGATCGCAGGCCTGTTACTTCTTTAACACTTTGAATATACACATGTGACATTAAAAGGTTTGTCCAACATAGAATGCTTAATAACAGTGTGAATACACTGCACTTTATCAGACAAGATATTAACATCAAGATTTTCATGCCATATCATCAAGATCTTGTTGGATGTATTTGCAAAAAAAATTGGAAGTTTAATCTTTGCTGCTAGATGTTCTAGTTTATCACTGTTAATCATTGGCTCATGAATAAAGACAACTTTGTTGCTTTCTCTTTTGATTATTGGTTTGAGTCTTCGCACTGAGGTTTTGTTTCTAACACCCCCGTATATTCCAACATAAAGCCTTAATCATTTGGGGCTTCTAAATGTGGTTCTTCTTGTCTCTTCAAATTGTAGAGACTTGATCACGAGTGGCTTCATTCTCTTATTAATTCTTGCTAGTTTGAGTTTCTGATCCAAAATATTTTGAAAATTTGTATCTATTGTTTTCCTTTTCAGGATGGGTGATAGTGGGATGCTACCAGTGTTATCTTTGTTGGGTGAAAGGTTTCCAGGTGACAGCGATTCAATTTCAGCAATTTGAAAGATATTAAGATCATCATCAAGGGATTTAATAGCGTCCATGATCTCTTCATCACAGGTATTATTCACTTTTTCCTTTTGAATTTTATTGAGTTCATTATTCTATTCATTGACTGATATTGGCTTGTCCATTATCATTGTCAGGCTTTGATTGTTGGAGCTTTTTTTAGGCTTTTGTCTTGGGTTAATGATAATAGACTTGAGTCTATTTTGGTCTTATGAGGTATGCTTCTTGTGGGTTGTTGGTATTTGGTGGAGATTTATTTTCCTCATTTGGTTTCTAATTGATATGATTGGTTATCATGTCTGATTCTAACTTAATTTTACTGCAGGATGATACATCATGACCTACTTGATAACATATATCACAATATTTAGGTACCTCTTTATAGCTTATGTTCATCCAGACACCTTTGTTGTCGCCAAAACCCAGCCATATATGGTGTTGCAGCCTCTTTGAGATGTCTATCTTCACCCAAGCATAACATGCATTATACATTTCCTTGTTTTTAGGAGGATTCCAGTATTTTATAGGGCTACCTATTGAAGATGATATTGATTCAATGATATCAGGATTATACATGTGTTCAGGTAGATTCTCAATCCTAATCCAAATAGGGACTATAGGGCATTCTTTTTTGTAATGAAAGAAGGAAGCCATTTTAATACTCTCATAGAGTATTCACCTACAGACCATACTCCACGTGACAAAATTTTACAGATATCATCATTCAAAGAGAACTCGAGGAACAAGTGCCTTGAATCCCAATTAGAGTACAAAAAGTCACCCTCAAATCTTTTGGTATCAAAGAATATGTCAATAACTTGTTTCTTGGGCAAACCTTTTGTAAATTTACCAATTAGGGTATATGATGAAGAGTTTAGAAGGGATTCATTGACTTGATCCTCGAATTCTAGAGAGATATGGTCATCTTTATATTAGGTGTAGATATGCTTAAATGATGAGGCTAATTTTGAGTTTTGAACTGCTGCAGAATAAGACTTGTAGGCTGTGTACGTAGAAGTTTGTGGATGCTTGATATTGGATGTGTTTTGTAGGGTTTGTGTCGATTTTTGCAGAAGAGAGAACTCTTTCTGGAGATAGTCATCCTCGAGCTGTTGTTCTGTTCCTTTCGATTGCAACATTTTCTGTTTGTAGTTTGTGGATGGCAAGTAGCCATGTAAAGAATGATGAGTATACTCGAATTCTTAAGATTCAAGATAGTATTTCTTAGAGAGAAAGCTCGGCCTTATTTTATTTACAGCTGTAACACGTGTTAGCAATTTTGATTTTCTGAATAGTTAGACGCAATTGAATTTTGTATTTGGTAAAATACAATCACTGCTCTATATTATAAAATATAGACATAAAAATCTAAATATATAAGAAATAAAAAACTGTTGTTATGCTGACGCTAATAGTTATATTTTTTGGAAAAATATCTTGCAATAACCTCACTTAGGTGCGTGAGTTATAAGAGAAAATGGTGCCAACTTATGCACCCTCTCCATACTAATCATAACAGTAAGGAATATGAAAGATTTAGTTCCGCTAAAATCCTAAAAAATTGAGTTTTTCCGCCTATGTAAACTTTAGCGAAACATAGTAAACGACTTAATAGAACAAGACAGTATATAAAAGTTGGTTCCAGGTATCAGGTAGTCCAGGTAGGCACCAATGGCTACAATCAGAAGAATGCCGAGGGTTAGCTTTTTGTGAAGGAGTTAAGTCACCGGTGTAAATAGAAGGATGACAGTCTTTTCTTAATGCAGAAAGAGCAGTAATGTCCATAAAAATAGCAGGGTAATGCATTTCTTTAATAACTTCTTCGACAATTCTCGTCTGGTCTAGGGTTTCACTGTCTGGGTATGCTGCTCCTCCGCTTGTAGGTTCTTTCTCTCCGTAGCAGTTCGTTGTTGTCGTTTTTGTTGGCATCCCATCACTATATTCGCCCGGGCTGGTAAAAAGACAACTTTTTAGCTCATTTTCGAAAGAGGAGATTTTACTTCCTGGGCAAAAGTGTTAAGAAGTTTGCGATATTTGGACAAAATGTTAAAGTTAAAACTGTTGGGCTTGAATCAACGGATCTTATTGTGTTTTAATAGAACATGCAAACAAACAAGCAAAAGCAAAATTTGAAAGCGATCAAAATCGATACTTTTAGATGAATAGTTGAGAAAAGTTTTCAACAAAAATGCCAAAATGTTTGCGACTTTTGGACTCTGGTGAACCAAACTCTTATCAGGTCATGTCGCACTAGTTTGTAATTTAAATACAGATATGTAAAACCTTACAAGTAATCAAAATATATACTTCTAGACAAAAGTGTCATGAAAAACTTTTTTAAAAAAAAACTTTTGGACAAGAATGCAAAAAGGTATTGAACTTTAGATAAAATCTATGGCAATTACAAACAATGTAACAAAGAAGACAGATTTAGAGAGAGAAAGGAAACCTGTTGTGAGTAGGAGAAACAGACTGGAAAAAAACTTTAGTTCTTGATCTATCAATGTTGTTCTCAATCCAAAAAGCCCATGTTTTTAACCCTTTCTCCAAAGCAACCAGTCTATCCATGTCTTGGTAATATGAACCTCCTGATTGTATTACATCCCACCTGTTCATTACATACATCATACTTAAATTAGTAAGATGGCAGAATCTTGTCCGCCCAGACCTACTGGATTAATCTGGAAACAATGGCTACAGATATGTATAGCTCATCAGTGGTTTCATCTCCGAAATCCTGGTTCTGAGAATAAATTTTGTATGAATTGAAACTCTAGTCGGGTCGGGTCTGGTATGGAAGTTTGGATGATTCGGGTTATGAAATGATTTTATTCAGGTCAGAGAATTTGGGTTGGGTGCAACTAAAATAAATTACTTACTAAAATTCAAGAAGCAAGGTTGAAAGCAAGTCGACTCTGGATTTTATGCGTCAAAACTGGATTCAGATTCAGACACAAACACATGTGTTCTGAATCGGGTGTGAGAGACTATTATATAATACAAACCTATTTGTAAAAGCCAGAATCCGCCCTGTTGGTTATGGATTGTACGAATCATAATCGGGTTCAAGTGCCGTGTTGGTTATGGATCATATGTATCATAACAGGGTTCAAGGTAGGAATTTAAATCGGGTACACGCATGAGTTGGATATCTACGTCGGACAGATGGTTATTGACTATAAAGCTTTGTAAGAATCAGAATTTGACCGGGCCGAACAAAGGTTATGAATCCAAAATGGGTTCAATGTGTTTAAAATTCGTGTTTGGGTCTAATAAACTATTATCTCCTACAAAGTTTTGTACAAGTAGAATGCAACCCAATCCGACCCATAACCAGACTTTTGCCACCCCTATTTACCCTACTAGGAAAAAAACAATTGATGGCCAAGAGTTACACTTTTCAATTGAAAAGGAAACTTTGTCTTTGTTTCTCCTTAAAATTTAACTTTAGGAAAAAAAAGAACTTGATAATCCAATAACGTGAGAACAAAACTCTATTAGCTAACCCTTGTAAAGCTCCTTGATGACTCCACCAATGACCGGTGTTAAATAACAACACATCAGCATTACGCCAAGCATTGCCGTTACCGGAAATGTCTTCTAGTTTAAGAGTTCTTTTGCCTTGAACCAAATCTATGTCGACTAGATAAGGAGCTTTGTAATACGACAATGTTACATCGTATTCCTGCAAATTAAGTACAAAATAGTATGTTAAGATTAACAATCTTAATATTAAAACATAACTAACTAACTTGGTAGTCCAACATAAACTGTTTCCACCATATGTTATAATGTATAATGTATGGTTTCATTATATTCCAAAGCTGTAAAAAGACACTACAAATTTTCTGATTAACAAATGTAATCAGTTAGAAGCTAGTCTCAAGTATAATCATATTTCGAGGCTAGCTCTAAAATACTTAGAAAGGCTAAAGGTCCATCTAACACAATATAAAGTTAAAAGGTATAAATGAAAAAAAGGAGTAAAGTTTAGGATTTTTTAAGTTATTAACCCTGAAGGTTTTATTGGAAAATTAATTGAAGATGGTATTCTTTTTATTGGTCAGCTTTTGCGGTTCTCTATAAACAAGCCTTAACGCGTAGCAGCTGGCAAAAAAAAACGAGTATTGTCTTGTCTTCTTCAAGAAGAAGACCTACTAAAGAAATCATTGTCCTCTTGGAAAAAAATGCAAACTTTAATGTAAAAAGACACAATAATTTACCACCAGTTCCATGAAATTTTGAAGAAATATACTAAAACATTTAGATTTTCATGATAGAAAAACTTAGAACTTTGAAATAGAGTGAAAAATGCTCACCAGAAATTTGAAGGTAGCAAGAGGCTCAGCTCTATTGAATTGGATTTGAGTGGAAGGAGCAGTGGCAGAAACCATACAAATTAAGGATTCCCATTGGTTCCTCCCTAATGAATCACCCACAAACATCAATGTCTTCCCTTTCATTCTCAACAAAAACTCAAGCCCATTAAACCTATAAAAAAACAACTCAACATAATCAAAACCTCAAAAATAGAAACTTCTTTTTTTTTCTTTTCTAATGAATCAAGATGGAAGTTCCTGTGGGTTTAAAATACAGAAAAATCTGAGCTTTACTAATTAAAAAACAAAACAACTGTGATGGGTAATACAGAAATATTTAAATTCGCCTTCTATGGAAAGTAATTACCCGTTAGTACCAAAAACACTTGCACTAAACATCCAGAAAAGAATAAACGAAATTTAAACCCATAAAATCATAGTCTAGATTCCCAAAAAATCTCAACTTTACTTTAAAAATCTATGAAAAACTCAATAATGTAATTAACTTAATTAGTGAAGTAACTTGAACTAGAGACCCAGAAAAAAAAATTCAAAATATAAAACCATTCAGAAGAGAAAAAATCAATTTTTTTTTTCAAAAATATACCTGGGAAGGTCACAGTTAAATGGTTGCCATCGAAATCTGAGATAATCAGAATCTGGGCGACCATAAAACTGACAATTAAATCGAGGGTCGATTATATTTGGGCAGTTCGCTGATTGGTAGATAGGATATGAGTTGTCATGTACCCAGGTTCCTGAAAACAGAGCACAGCTTGTCTGGTTTGATTGGTAAGCTGGTCTTCTATGGTGGAATTGGTCGTTTTTATGGTGGTTTTTTAAGCTTAAAATTAGAGCGGGTGAGGATGGTCTTGATTGGACAAGAACAAGGAGAAAGATTGCAAGAGATGGACTGTGGAAAAGAAGAGACGCCATTGTTTAGACAGAGGGAAAAAAAGATAAAGTGAAAATAGACAATGGAGAGAGAAGAGACCCCTTGTTCTGCTGTTCTTTTACATGTGAAAAGAGATGGAAAAAATATATGAGATCGCGTGAGGATCTGATATCTCAATTTGATAGATAGTTCTAAGAAGGTTTATATCAATTTAAAATTTAGATATATAATTTTATTAGGGATAAAAAAAAGTATAATTTTATAACTGATAAATAGGAAGCTTTTTAAATGTAGGAGGGATTGGCTAAAACATTTAAAATTATCAAACTCGATAGTATTAAGAAAAATCGAACCTCTTTTTTATTTACGAGATCTAATATATAATATATAAATAAAGTTATCTTATTTTGTCAAAATTTGGATATTATGTTTTATGCGGTTATTTTTTCAAGAGTTGATCGTTTTTTTTTTAGTCTTTTATTGTTAGCTATTTGTTTTGGTTTCAAAGTTGGAATGGTCTCTAGTTTGATTTCGCTGTTAAGAATTTTCTTTTTTAAATTAAGATTGCGTGAATTGCTGAGATTGAAGAGAATGGATCTTAATTTGGTATTGGCATCGGTCTTGTTGTTGCTCTTAGTATGATGTAACACTTTGGTATTGGTATTAAAACTTTGGTCAGCAATCTTACTTAGAGTAGCAACAATCAACTAGACCGTTTTGGTCTTGGTACTAAAACTTTGGTAAGCAACAACAACAGTCTTATTATTAGTTATAGTGGCATGTCTGACGCTTCGTGTGACCTCCTCGACCATCTTCGAACTAAAACTTTGTTTAGCAAGCATGTCTGATGCTTCATGTCACCTCCTCAACCCTCTTGGAACTAAAACTATGTTTACCAGTCTTACTCTCAGTCATAGACGCAGTGACATGTTTGATGTGCTGTGTCATCAGATCCCTCTCATGTGGAAGATATGTCATAAAGGAGAAAAAAATTAAAAAACCCAATTTTCTTGGTTGTTTGACATAACCCGTTGATGTCAAACGATATCATGAGGATGATCTTTTGGTTTTGGTTTTGGTTTTTCTTTTGCATGGGGTGTTTTACTAGATTGAGGATTTTAGTTTTGGTTTTGCTTGAGATATTTTACTAAACTAGGGTTTTGGTTTTGGTTGATATATTTTACTACATCTAGGATTTTGGTTTTGGTTGTGATATTTTATTAGATCGAGGATTTTGGTTATGGTGCTTCAATTTCTATTTCCTTCCATAAGAAAAAAACAAAAATATTTATTTTAGAAAAGTACTTTTATATAAAATATCATTATATATAATTCAAACTACTAAATATTGTTGGCATATATAGTATTTTTATATTATGTTTGTATCTCACGTCGTTATTCTTTAAATTTACTAGCGGTGTCTCTATCTATATAGAGAGATTTTACGACCTAGTGCATATATCTTTTTCTAAATAATAATAAAACTCTAATCATCTTTCTTTGTTTATCTTTTTTTACATGGTATCAGAACGTAGGTTTAGATCTTGAATTTAAGTTTTTGTGTTTTTCGTTGTCCCGATGATAAGTTGTTTTAGTTGTCTATCGGAAGTGAAAAACATGGGCTTTTTGGATTGAGAACAACATTGATAGATCAAGAACTAAAGTTTTTTTAATCCCACTAAATCCTATTGGAGATAGGAATCCCATTCTCTTTGGTTGAAAGATAGTGACAGAAATACTATTCTCTTTCAAAGTTTTGTCAGGAAAAGGAATAAAAAGAACAGGATTAAAGGATAAAAGATGGGGATACCTGGCTAGATAATCAGGAGGAAATCAGCTCTTCTGCTGTAAAGTTTTTCAAAGCATTACTGACAGACAACAACAGAAATGACAATGATTTAATCCCACTAAATGATATAATTCCTAAGCTTGTTTCTGACTCAGATAATGCTAACTTACTTGCTATTCCTGATTTGAATGAAATTCAGGGCGTCATCAAGTCTCTGAGTTCTGTTACTGTAACTGGACCTGATGGTTTTAATCGGGAATTTTATAAAGCTTGCTGGCCCATCATCAACCAAGACTTATGTGAGACTATTCAGGATTTTTTTAAAGGCTATTCTCTCCCTACAGGCATTCAAGCTACTTTCATTTTCCTAATACCTAAGACTTATCATCCAAATACTTGGCAAGAGTATCTCCCTATCAGCCTCACTATAATGTTGAGCGGGGTAATTACTAAATTCATCAATAACAGGCTTGCTGATCTATTACCTAAGCTGATATCAGAAGAACATAGAGCTTTTGTGAAAGCAAGAAGTATCCACGAGACTATCCTAATTACCCAAGAGCTTAGCCATGATCTAAACTCAAAAGTTAAAGGAAATAATATGATCTTCAAGACTGACGTTGCCAAAGCCTTTGACAGACTCAATTCCAGGTTTGTTTTCCAAATTCTCTCTTTGTTTGGCTTTAACATTAATGTATTGCTTCTTCTGAACAATAACATATCAAACGTTCACTCCTCAATCATCATAAATTGGGAATTGAAGGGCTATTTCATCAATTCTCAGGGTCTGAGACAAGAGGATCCCCTGTCCCCGAGTATTTTTATCTTGGTAGAGGAGTACTTAATTAGAAGGATCAAAAACCTCTCTGAAAACAATCATAATACTAGATATAAGTCAATAAGGAAGCTAAAAGTGGACTGACTAGCATTTGCTGATGATTTCATGGTCTTTAGTAATGGATCATCTTATTCTATCAACCTCAAAAAGTAGTTTCTCAACCACTATAAAAAAAAATTGGTCAAGTTATCAACAAAAACAAATCCAAGATTATTGTTTCTACCAACATGCCGATACAGAGAATCAATAGGGTAGAGAAGATTCTTGGGTTCAATAACACAAAATTACCTTTCAGCTATCTGGGTTCCTCCATCTCCTCTGCTATTGGGATTAGTGACTTTGAAGGAATGATCTCCAAGATCACAAGCAAGATCAGTGACTGGGATAAAGCTACGCTCTCCTTTGCAGGAAGATTAACCATGATCCAGTCCATTCTGTCAGCATATCATATTTACACAATTCAGCATAAGCTCATCCTTACCTATGTCATTAGAAATATTGAAAGAATTTATAATAAATTCTTATGGGGGAATAAATTAAATAACAACACAATCACCTGGTCTAAATGGGACAGACTTTGCAAGCCTCACGAGGAGAGTGGGTTGAATCTCAGAAAGATTGAAGATATGCAACTTGTCTTCTCCTTGAATCTTTTGTTTTCATTCAGATCACATTCTTTATGGGCTAAACTAACCACTTCCATCTACTGCAGTAATCTCCACCCAAGTCTAGCCCTTCTCAATTCCAAATCATCAAAGGTTTGGTCCAGAATCTGGAAAATTAGAGACATTGCTGAGAATTTTATCTATTGGAATCCTAGAGTTGGGAACATCGACTTCTGGCTAGATCGGTGGTGCTCCAGAAACCCTTTTATCCTCTTCAACAAAACTAATGATAGGACTTGGCTATGGGATGCCAACAGAGAAAAGGTGAAAATCTTATGGACATCAGAAGAATGGAATATAGATAAGCTCTATTGTAGCGTTACCTCCATTGAAATCAAGAAGATTAAGAAAATCAAACTCTCTGAAAATAAAGACTGAATCCAATGGTCTCTCTCTTCTGATGGAAATTTTACCTCCAAAGAAACCTGAAATGCTATCAAGAAGCCTGACAATATCTCTAAGTTGTTTCAAAAGACTTGGAACAATGTTACCCCCAGAAAGTGCTCATTCTTTCTCTGGAGATCGATTTTCAAATGGATTCCCTCAGATTCTGTGCTCAAAAGGAGGCATCTTCAAATGGCTTCTAAATGCCAGTTCTGCAATAATGAAGAAACTTCTCAACATATCATGATTCAATGTACGACATGGGCTGTTTGGGTTTATTTGAGCTCTCTCTTTCAGATTTATATCTTCCCCAACATGTCTCTGCCTCATCTAATTCGTTCTTGGTACTGGTCTTCTCCAAACAATTGTGACATCCGCACGATTCTTCCTTCAATCATCCTGTGTGTTATCTGGTCTGCTCGTAACCAAATGAAGCACAAAAATCAGAAAGCGACCCCCAACACAATGATCAACTATGTCTTTTATATTCTTTCGGGGCTTGATAACGCAAAAATCCTTAAGAATCGGCATTGGGGAAAAGATCACAAAATCTCCATTAGTTTGGGATGCGTCAATCATCTCAAAAATAGTAGAATACCCTTATTCCCTAAGTGGAAAACCCCCAAATCCAACATGTTCAAATTAGACACCGACAGATCTTGCCTTAATTCTGGAGAAAGCAGTGGTGGTGGTCTCGTTAGAAACCATGATGAGAATATAATCCTGGGTTTCAGAAGAACTTATGGAAAGAACTCTGTATTAGTTGCTGAATGCAGAGCCCTTCTTGATGGGTTGCTTATTTGTAGAACGATGAGCATCACAAACTTAGAGATTGATTCTGAATCCAAAGTTCTCGTGGATCTTCTCACCTATGGTAAAGCTTCCTGGTATATTGATCCATTACTCTTGCTGCAGAAAACTCATCACTTCGACAATGACCATCAACCACATATACAGAGAATAGAACTCTGCTGCTGGCTGGATTGCGAAGCAAGTTCTTATTCATGGCAAGCTAATGAATTTCAACCATGATGATGCCCCAATCCCTTTAAAAGCAATTACTCTCCTTGAGAGCCGGAGTATTGGGTACCTGAGATCGAATTAGTTGTAGATCCCCAATTTGATGAGCAGCCTCTATTATCAGCTTCTATCTTCAATCATCTCTTGATTTCTTCAATCACGACTCATCTTCTCCAGAATCTGACCTCTTCAATTTCAAATTTCGGCTCAAAACTGGGTCTTCGTCTTCAATGGTGTATTAGTAATTCAAATTTTGTCCGTTGACTTAGTCAACACTTTGGCCAAATTATTTTTTAGGCTTTTTCTGTTTAAATCCTTGTAAATAGGTTCATATATTGCCAATTTCTCTTTAATGCAATAAAGCTTATGAAAATTTTATTTTTACGATAAATTCAATAATTTATAAGTATTAAGTATTTAGCGACAGTATATATATAATTAAAAGACCACGATTTTTCCTGTTTTTCATTAGTGATATTTTAAGAAATTTATGTTTAGGGTTTCAATTCCTATATTTCCATATTTTGAGACTGAATATAAACGCATCTATTAATTTATTATTAAAAATAAAATTATTATAATAAATAAATTTAAAGCAAATGTCTGATAATATGAAAATAGATAGGTTTATAACAAGAAAATTATGTTCCATTTATTCTGTTTTTAATATAAATTTCAATGGAAAATAAGAATGATTCTTCATATGTAAGAGTGCTAATGTTAAAAGCACAAGTTCTTTCCTCTAATTCATTGTCATTCTCAAAGTATATAATATATGTTACGACCAAACTTTTCGATTAATAAAAAATTGCATACACTTGGAGTTGAGTTTGGCTACAAATGTATTCTTCTACAGACCTTTAAACCAAACAAGTTGAACTCAATTATACATTTGAATAGTCTCTGAGCAACAATTTTTTCTCAATTTCCTGATGATATCTCCTTCTCCTTCGTGTGTAAAACTTAATCCTATCATTATCCAGAATCTCCGTTCTGGACTTGACGTTTTTACTTATGCTTCCTAAATTGAGATGATCGGGACGATTCACCTACACAAGAAGTGTTATTTCGTTAATCAGACATTCTAAGAGATAGGCTTAAAAGGCCGGATTAGAGAACTAAAGAATGTTACCTTTCCAGTCGTACTGTACCGTGGAAATATCAGATCTCTTGTACCAGAGTTTGTCATCTTCACCCTATAAACATCATATCAATTTTCGGGACTAATTAATAATCATCTACACAATTTTATTTCGTACAGAAGAATAAAATCATATTTCTTTTAGAATTACTTAAAGAAAGAAAAGGTATATACTTTTCATTGTTCCTTCCAGTCTTGGCAACTTGTTTAGATCGAAGCAATTCCTGCCGATCTTGGCTTGCGATAAACTTAATACAATATTCTATATAGGAAAGAGGAAATAATTACACCCAAATACGATTACTTGTGAGAAAAGCTAAGTTGTTACTTGTGAGAAAATAATCTATTTACCTTCTAATGAGCTTGATTCATCCAAAGATGACTTCATCAAGATTTTTTGGCACTTTTTCGTACCCGGAAAATCGAGAAAAGTATAGCTCAGAAAATCTAATCTTGCAGCCGGGCTCATTTCTTCGAATCCAAATGAACCGGTCCATGTGTCGAGAACACTGGGGATAGAAGGTAATACAAGCCGTTCAACTCCAATTTTGACTAGCTCCTGAGAAAGAGCAATAACACATGTAAATAAACAAGCATAAATTTAGACGGTGTTTGGTTGGTGAAGAACCAAACACATATTCACGCAGGTTTATGTGTTCAATAAACATAGAAACAAACTAGAGTAACAACTTTCACAAACCAGTGCATAATTATGAAGGTTGTCTGAATATAATTAAGGGAAGAATTACCAAAAATGTAAATTACCTTTTCAAGCTGTTTCATCATTATGCTACACATTCCACGTCGACGATACTGAGACCTAGTACCAACAAGTGGTATTTCCGCCACTTTTCCTCCGAAAACCCTTTTAACAGGAAACAAAGATGAATTTGGGATCTCAGTTTTGAAATAAGCACGTAACAAGAAACAACCATAATCCTATAGATCTTACCTTACACTAGCCACGGTAATTAATTCATCGTCTCTCTCCAAAAGTATAGTGTAGAACCCTTTGCAATTCAGGCGCTTAAGCCCCGAACTGAAGTTTTTAGAAAGAAGGGTTAGACTTAAAAACCAAACTTTGTTTTCACGCGTATAAAAGTCTAGCTTTTATATTTAAATAAAAAAAAAAAAGCCTAAAAGCCCATAAGGTGAAGATCTATGAACAAAACTTCAGATAGTTATATGCCAAAATGCCAAACTTCAGATCCATAAGGTAAATTTATTTACTTACCTTCTAGAGAAAATAATAAGTTCATGAAGATCTGTCTGGCTCCTGATATCCTGAACAGGCTCGAAACACTCATGCATAATATCAAGAGCCATATTGAGTTTACTCTGCGTCTCGGTCAACGAATCAGAAGCAGTGAATTCAGAGCTATGATCGGACTTAACTAGTGTCCAAGTTAACTTATCTTCGCCAACTGGAATGGGCTTCCCTAAAAGGTTTTGTAGGCTTTCATATATCTGCATAAAATTGGAGTTGAACTTTTACTAAATACATGTTAAACTTCTAAACTTTAACGAAATATAGAATATAGTATGTTTAAATTCTGAACTTGTGTAGAAATTATATTGAAGAGTATGTTAAAAATACCTGTTCACACTTCTGGCCGCAAAACCAATGATCTTCTACTTTAGGGTTGCTAATGCAATTGACATGATCTGGATTAGATAAAGATAAGCATTTAATACAGTAGCCAAAGCAACTTTTCCTGAAAACTATTTCGTTCTATAAAATGAAAGATCGTACAATTACGCTCGCACTGTTTGCAGCTGATAAAACCATAGCCTTCTTTATGTTTGTTCTGACCGCAAATTCCACAGCAACATGATGGACAAAACCATTCGTCATCCGGAATTCCCTGAAGAAGCAAAGGAAAACATTGATTAAATAAGGTCATGTTATAGTTCTAAGGGGTTGTTTTGTGCATAGTTTAAAAGCTAACAAACTTAAGAAAAAAAAACCTATTACCTTAACAGTTAATTGCCATGATTTAATGTGTATTTACTCAATAACTTAGAAAGGAAAAAGAGCATACCCTTAAACCAAGGCAATCTCTATGAAATGCAGACGGGCAATGATCGCATAGAATTAGCTCACCGTCATAATAACAAACAGAGCAGATGTCATCATTCTCCTCAAGATTCTGTTCCCCTTTGGGTAGCTTAGTAGCTGCTACCGGTTTTCTTTTTCTTCGGTTAGCTTCCACTTGGCAATCCAATAAAGTTCGTCCGTCTTTCAGAAAAATATTGGCAGACGGTCTACGAGCAGTACTACCAGCGTGAGCTTCAAAAGTACTAACTGTGAACACATTTGAGCAACAATTACATTGGATACCGTCTTGAGTAACAATTCCTTGTGCCAGTGCAACTTTATCCTTTTTCCGAAGGTAGGATACATTAACCCCGAGTTGAAGTGCATTGTTGTCAATCAACCAAGATAAGACAGTTCCACGCTTACAATTGGAAGATCTTGTTACTTCTGGTACACGTTTGGTCGATCGAAGCCTGTATCCAGATAAGCCAGATGATCTTCCGGTCTCTTTCTTGATTGTCTGATTGGTATGATGTAATGAACTATTCGTTTTCCTCCTTTTTGAAACTCTTTCTCCATCGGAATCTTGTTTCCATTTGTTAACTATAGAAGAAT
Organism: Limnanthes douglasii subsp. nivea; assembly: GCA_036936605.1. NCBI lineage: Eukaryota > Viridiplantae > Streptophyta > Magnoliopsida > Brassicales > Limnanthaceae > Limnanthes > Limnanthes douglasii. The sequence continues at coordinate 113,780,301 of JAUPFV010000005.1, read as the reverse complement.
CATCATCCAAATATCCTATACATGCAGTTCGAAGTGACGAGAACAATTTACCTCTAGGGTTTTCGTACTGTAAGAAACGGCCAGCCCCTTTCCGTTTAAAGGACATCTTCCACCCCATAGCCTCAAGATGCTTTCTTGCTTTAATTTTGTTAATTTCATTTACCTCGATTCTCCTAAAAATTTCACTTGGATGGACTTTAGAATATTCCTCTACTGCTTCCGGATAAAATTCTCTTCTTTCTTGAACCTCGGGTACATCAAATCCGTCGTCGCCAGAATCGGTTTCTTGTTTCAAACACCGGTCGTAAAGATGGTTTACAACGATTTGAAGATTATCGAATATAACCTCGGAAATCAATTCATTCCACAACACTTTTTTGGTCGAAGTCCAATTACCGAGAGCTGCAAAGCGGATTTTCTCCCTTAAATCGTACCATATTTGCTTCACTGAGACCGGAATTACATTATCTTTTTCAAATTTCTCAAGCAATTCGAGAAAAGTCCAAGTGTTACGGGGACTCCATCTATCCGTTAACTCATCCCAGTCATGAGTAATGCGCAGTGAATCAATTGGAAGGATCAACTCATCACCGATATCAGGGAAGAATATTTTTCTTTCGTCCGAATCAAAATTATAATCGAAAATGACGCCTTCCCACCAAGCTTGTTGATAATACGCATCTACGCATAAACCATAGGATGATCTTGATTTATCGACTTTTACTACTTCAGAGCACACCGGCCTTATTATTCCACGATGATTAGATCCTTTTATACCATCCTCACCAAAAATCTTTACTGAATCTAAAAGATTATCCTGATAATTTTCATCTATAAGATTATCATATCTAATTTCCCGTTCTTGGTTCAAACATGAAATCACTGTTCCTGAATGCCAAGATCCTTGAAACCCTTCCTCCAAACTTCTAACCTACGCAAATCAATAATAACATCGCTAACTAAGTTGAGTTGAACCCACAAATGCCAAAAACAATCATCTAATACATCTCAAGCAGAATTAGAAAACTATATTAGCTCTCAAAAATCATATTAATAAAGGTATTTCTAATTACAATCAAACATATTTCAAGCACAAACACATTGCATTGCCAAACAAAACATAAAACATAGATGGATTTGGATTTAAAAAGAAAAACTATATAGATTCCAATCGAGCAGAAACTAAGAAGCTAAACTCTACATGTTAATAATTATGCTTTACCTCAACTTTTAGACCGACAGGAAGTTTTATCGGATCAAACAATATCATTCTCTTACTCCTCTTCACATATTCGACTTCTTTCTCACCAGCAGCCATTAAGATTTGAAAACCCTAAAGGTTCCTTCTTCTCCAAGAAACGTGCCCTTTTGATTTTAAAATTAGTGATCTACCTCCAGAAAACAATTTTATTTTATTTTATAAGGATTACAGATTGTAGTAGTAAGCGATGACGAACAGATTTTTGGGATTAGAGCTACTTGCAGTTTTTGATTTCGAATTAGGGTTCTTGAGAATTAGGGTTTAATCGATTGGGTAGACTTGATGAATCAGCGAAGAGAAAATAGAAATATAGTGAAAGGGTTTAGAGCTATAAAATAAAAACTTCATTAGCCGATAAAATATGGGACTTACAATCTCCTAAAAAAACTGCTTCTTAAAATTAGCTAATATAAGTAGTAAAAAAATCCTAAATTATAATCTGATAATTATTTTTCTAACTACCAAAGAATAAACTAATTTAAATTTTATTTTGAAGAGTCTAGAAATTAGACTGGAATTTTTCACCATACCCGGATTTTTAAATTGAAAACTCTAAAATAGTTTTTTCATATTTTTTATTTATTAAATTGTTATTGGTGAAAAATTATCCCTAAATCTAAACTCTTCCAAACCTATCTCTAAACCCCATTAATTTACTACATGAACACTAACAATTTACCACTCGAACACAAAATATCTACCATAAATCAACCAAGCATCAAATAGTTGTGGAAGTCGAGGAACTGAGCTGCTCTTTGGATGACGCGATGGACGATGATAACTTATATCCAATTGAGGTAATGATTTCAACTTTAGTTTCCGTTTTCATACGAATCGCGCGAACCATACGATGAACATCAGCCTGTTCGCATGTAGCATGCGACAATATTTACGTGGTCGCTAACCTGCATGCGCCCATTTTTTTCTCATCGCAATTCTGCATGCGACCAATTTAATATGGTCGCACAACGTATGCGACAAACTCTAAATTTTCGAACCTTGTGTGAATTTATTAAATATCTTGTTTGCTTAACATATTGTTAATTGTTGTAGGAAGAATCAGGCCACCACCATATATGATGTTGATTACACAAGAATATTCACAACCGATAGGTTATTCACTAAGTCGGAAACGAATGTTTTTATAGAAGAAGAATCGAATAAGATTAATTTTGTCATCATTATCGCGTTATATGACAATGAGAAATAGGTAAGAACTCCTAAACTACAGTACTGATACGAGAGGTACGATGTTTTCGTATAAAAAATAAAGCTGGAAACTTTGAGAAAACGAAAGTGTACAACAAAGAAATGTAATTGTAATTTTGAATTAAAAAGGAATCCGGTTGACGTACTAACTATGCCATGGCGTTTGAAAGTTATAAACGGGAAACACAAGCACGAACCTCATGTTCGCTTAGACGGCCGTTCTTGTGCTTGTAGACTCAAACTGGATGAAGAGACAGTAGTTCGTAATTTGCATTTCCTTGGATCGTGTCCTAGAAGATATATAGTGGTTTGAATCATAATAACCCAAAACATCTTTCGAACATGTGTGCAGTCTGCAATTGTCACAAAAAATATCGGGATGTTGAATACGGTATGCAAACTCAAATGCAATATTTGTTAGAAAAATTGAAGGAACATGGTTACTCCACGTGGGAGCGGTTACACAACGAGTCGCAAGTGATCACCGATTTATTTTTTTCGCATCCTACAAGTATAGATTTGTTGTGTACAATTCTGAATATGTTTGTCATGGATTGTATATACAAAACGATGAGGTATAAGATGTCGTTGCTAGAGATTGTTGGAGTAACTTCGAATTTAATTACATATATTGTTACATATTTGTTTATGAGTTCAGAGAAGATACAAAATTATATATGAGTTTGGGATGTTCTTCATGGTTTGATGATGGATAATATGTGTCTATTTCAGAGCTCTATTGTTACCGATCGAGAGATAGCTCTCATGCGAGCTATCGAGAAGATATTTCCGAGCATAACTAACTTGTTATACAAGTTTAATAGAAACAAGGACATTATTGGGATGATTCGAAAGTTGATGTCCTACGAGGTTGCGAAGGAATTTGTCGAATTTTATGGTCTCTTTGCTGACGCGAATACGATCCAAGATTTCAATAAAAATCTAGCTACATTGCACGAAATATTCACCACTTACCCCAAATGTATTGAAAACCTTATGTCGACATGAATAACAAAATATAGTGACGAGTTTCTAAATCATCGAACGAACAATATCAAACATGAGGTCAATAGAACAACGAATAGGTAAAATTACTTTCGTTATCATTCTTTTTTATTTTATCACTAAAAATCAATGTCTTAATTATCTACTTCATTTGAAGTGCGATAGTGCTCACAAGGCCCTAAAAAATACATCAGGGACAACCAATGAAATTTTGAACTTTTTTGGGAAAACGTTCACAATCTCATAATGAAGCAGCATGCAGGGATCCATGAATTTTCTGAGCGAAGTAAGTTTCATACTCAAGCTGGTTTTAAAAAGTACTTTGACCAAGCACCTAGTCGATTATGTATCCCATGCGGGCCTAAAATAATTGACATATGTTATTATAAATTTTAGAAATATAGGTGTACATCAAGTAGCATGTGGCAGATGCGTCCTTAGGAAAACACGTAGGTTACCTTACGCATGTTAAATTGCTTCAATAGAAAGAGACGATGAATGTATTCCCAGAGAAGATATGGATATATTTTGGAGACGACTAGGTGTCATTTTGTATGAAAATGCCTTATGAAAAAACTATCCATCATAGGTAGTTCATGGTTCAACATTCAGCTAACCTGAAAACCCTACAGGTTCCTTCTTCTCCAAGCATTGTGCCCTTTTGATTTTAAAACTAGTGATCTACCTTCAGGGAACAATTTTTATTTTATAGATTGTAAATTGTAGTACTAGGTGATGAAGAATATATTTTTATGATTAAAGTTATTTGCAATTTTTGACTTATGATTAACGTTCTTGAGAACTAGGATTTAATTTATTGGGTAGACTTGATGAATCTGCAAAGAAAAAATAATAATATAGTGAAAGGTTCTAGAGCTATAAAATCTCTAAACAACTTCATTAGCCGGCAAAATATGGGATTAAAATTTCGTTAAAAAATTGTCCCTTAAAAGCTAATATAAGTAGTAAAAATATTCCAAATTGTAATCTAAGAATTATTTTCTTAAGTTACTAAAGGAATAAACTAGTCTAACATTTATTAACCTAAATTATTAGAAAACCAAGATAAAGGTAGTCTAAGATTTATTATCCTATTAAGTTATTTATAAATAAATAACCCATAAATTACTTACTCAACTATTATATGGTTTCGGGTTATCAAAGAAGAAACCGAATCAGGTGTTTGTCTAGGTTTTTTGATTTATGGTTCTTTTATCTTAGCATAAAAGTAGTTAGTGAGGATTACATACTAGTTTTATCAGCTTATTTCTTGATTATCTCTCAATCGATGTGTATCGTTAGTTTTGTGAGTATCGTGGAGTACCTGAGTATGATTCTTGTTTATTTTCTTTTTAGAGAACGAATGTTTTTAGTCCGATTTCAAGACTCTAATTATATACTGTTGTTTAGGGTACTATATTTGTTTTTTCTCTTGAAAGAATATATAGACTTGTTATTATAGTTTTCCAAGCATACATGATAGAAGATTCGAGTTATTCGATGAAGATGCGAACTGTTTGATTTTTTATGTGTAGAAAAATGCAAGTTATTGGATTTATCAACTTTATATGAACATACTAGATGTGGTGATGATGATGTGAGTTGTGTGATGTTCTTTATGAATGTTATATATGTAAGAACATGCAAGTTAGTGTAATTTAAAATATGAGTTGTGTGCGTTATTTCATGAAATAACATTTGTATACAAGCTTACGAGTTTTGTTGCATATATGTTTTGTTGATAAAGCGAGTTCTTTGCTGATTAAATTAGAACTTGAGAGTTGTGTACATTAATTAATTAATAAACATGTATGTTCTTATGTGGAACGTAACGAGTGAGTTGTTTGTATAATATTCACAATGTGAGTTGTGTACATTACATTGAGATCGTGCGAGTTTTATCCATTATTAAACATGAGAGTTCTTTAGATTATCTTACACGCGAGTTCTTTTTTTATTCACTAAGTGAGTTGTCTGGTCATTGGTTGCGTAAGTTGTGTTCTATATTAAAACACTTATTGGCATTTGTATGCTCCTGATTGCTTCTTAATTGTTCAATGCAGGGTAAGGTATGTCTAAACCATAAGTTTATATTTTCAAACATGGTCACCAAACTGCAATTGATCCTGTCACTGAGTTTAAAAACTTTCAAAGTATTCAAGAGTACATTGAAAGAAAATGGGAGGAGTTGGTCTGAGGTAACTACATTATTACCTATTCATCCGGTGAACACGTGAATTGTTTCTTTAATAATGAAATTGATTTTGTTGATTTATATTTATATCTTAATTTGGAGCGTTTAAAACATGTTATTTTTGTAATAGAACAACAATTCGTTGATAAAGGTTCTAATCAAAAGCGTAAACAGTCTAACATAAGTTTGGGAGAACCCTCTCATAATCAACTAACTAGTGGGGAGAGTGGTTTAGTTAATTCTGATCAGGAAAATAACAACTTGTTACTACTGGTTGGGCTGATGCTATCACAGGAGTTGGTCAAGCTTTTGATGAAGATGTTGCAGCTCTAAGGTTATATTTATACCGATATGCCATAAAGTATGGTTTTCCTTTCAAATACATGCACAATACATGAAGTAAGATCACTTCTTATTGTGAGAATAAATTCTCAAATGGATGTAAATGGAGACTTTATACATCAGTTGATTCCAGCACTGACTTCATGATGAGTAAGCGGTATGTTGTGCACCATATTTGTCGTTCCATTTTCTCCTGGAAACATAAGAGGCATTTGACATCAGATTTGATTACGGAGGAAATTCATGATTCGATTAGGACATGTCGTTCTGTGACAACCAAAACTATAAATTTTCTGTTAAACAAGACTACGGTTTAGACATCTCTTACTGTTTATCATAGAATGCTTTAGAGAAGGCAATGAGGGGAGTTTTTGGAGATAGTTATATTTCTTTTAGTTTACTAAGCGGATACTTCAACGATTGAAGAGTCGTGATATTAATACCGACTGCCAGTTGGAATTATCAGCTGGAAATGTCTTCAAGCGTTGTTTTATAGCATTCGATTCATACCTTCAAGGTTTCCATTTATTCCATCTGATGTTGTATGTCGATGGAACCTTTTTAACCGGAAAATACAGGGTTGTATTACTGTCTGCCACAGGAAAGAGTGGTAACAACGGTTAGTTTCATGATTTTCTTATAATTTGATGGACTACAACAATTTAGTTAAAATTAGAAATTGAAATGTATGTTCTTTGTAATCCAAATTCGCAAGTTGTTCAGTATTAGATAAACGTGCTAGTTGTTTGTTACGTAATGTTGTGAAATCTTCGTGTATATATCCATGCCAGTTCTTTATGTTCATATTTACATGATTAAACACGCGAGTTATGTACATGATTAACCTTACGTATTTATTTATGTATATTTATATGTTACTGCACATTGGGAATTGTATGTACATTTGACCATGCTTGACAGGTAAAAACAGTTTACTTGTTTAGTTTTTCAGGTCTATTCTGTATTGCATTTGTCATGGGTAGTGAGAATTCTGACAATTGGATGTGGTTTTTGAAGTGTTTGAAACCTCATTTGTTGGAGTGTCAAATTATATTTATTTCGGACCTTCATTTAGGTATACTAATGTTGTTTTTGTCTTGTATCCAAACTGTTATCATGCATGCTGTTATTTCTATCTTGTTCAAAATTTGAAGAGTGCTCTGGATCATACTAACAGAGAGTTTAAAGCTAGAATGCTATTTTTGTTTAGTCGATGTGCTTATGTTCCCACTATAGATATTTTTAATGATATACTTTTCAGAATTTCTATGTGAAGGTGGTAATAAAATTAAAAAAAAAATCTTGAAAATTTATCTCCGAAAAAGTATGCTCAGACATTTATTAAAGGGAAACGATATGGTGCTATGACAACTACTAAGGTAGAATCGTTTAACGCACTGTGAACCTACCCATTTTTGAATTGGTTGACACGATTAGATTTTTACTTATAAATCAAATTTCACGATGATATTTGGAGGAGCTAAGCTGGAGTACTAATTTATTCCCCTAGTATGAAAAGAAGCTAAACAGAATGTCAAAAAAGATCGTACATGGCTACTCCGTAAGTCTTCTGCAACCTTGTTTGAATGATGTTTTTAACCATACAATGGTTGTTAATATATTAGATTTCAAATGTTCTTGTGGTGCATGGAAACAAGATTGTTTTCCATGTTCTCACACTTTAAAAAAAATACAACTGACTCAGCAAAATCCTATAACGTTGATAGAGTCATTCTTCATGGTTAACAATTACGGGTCAACTTACTCTTTTAGAATACCGGCTATAACCAATTTCTGCAAAATATTAAGCTTTAATGATTCATCTGAGCTAGAAATTCTGCCTCCCAACATGAAAAGACGCACTGGAAATGCCTAAGAAAAAAAAATTCCATATAAAGGAGAAATAACAAACAAGCAGTTGAGGTGTGGTCATTGTTCGAAAGCAGGCCATAACAAGAGAACCTGTGAGGTTCCACTTTAAGAAGCAATTTGTTTGTTACATTAATTTGAGAACATGAGAGTTTTATTCACTTTTAAATATGAGAGCTCTTTAGATTTTTCTCCATGCGTGTTCTTCTTTGTACTCCTAGACTGCGGGTTCTTTGTAATAATAAGAGTTTTGTACATTAAATTTTAAAATTGATAGTTGTATACATTATTGCAATAATAAACATGTGTATTCTTCGGTTTGATTGTATCAAACGAGTTCTTTGTATAATATTACAATACGAGTTGTTTACATTACAGTTTGAACGTGAGAGGTCTTTGTATATTTTACTCATGAGTGTTCTTTGTAATAATACTGCACGAGTTCTTTGGAAATGAAACATGCATGTTCTTTGTAATCCTACTGCGGGAGTTGTTTGGATATTAAACCATTCCTAAGACTTCATAAACGGTTTAGACTAATAATTTTTTTTTACAGAAAGTGATTACAAGGCCATAACAATATCCATACACTTAACCCTAACAAAAAATACTACTATATTTTAGGGTTGGTCAGTTAATAGCAAAACAAAAGCATACAAAAGTAAAACAATTAATCATCAATAGAAGAGTATTCTTTTTCAGACTCTTCTTCATGTTCATTTTTATAATCTTCATCCTCTTTGGTCTCGAGTTCCTCATCATCTTTCTCATCTAACGTGTAATCATATTCCTCTGCCTCTCCTGTCTTCTCCCTCTCCTTTTGTACTTGTGGAGGCTTGTTGAGGTCAAAGTCATCTATGGATAGTGACAAAGAGTATGAAGAGAAGTCCTCATAGGGAAACGAGGATACCCATGTGGTGGTAGTGGGTCTGTAGGTCGAGATGGAAGAGATGGTAGAGGAAGAGGAACCAAAACTGGCCATGGTATTTAAAATTGAAGATAGAGTCTTTTAACTGTAAGAGTTTAGGTTTACTACCCTCTTTGTACTGTTATTTATAGGTATGGAGTCCTTTTATGTTTGTAGTAATGGCATTAGTCATGATTAAATATCTACCTTTGTCAAATAATCAATAAATTAGCTTAAATGATGACATGATCATATAGCTTTATGCGTGCTCAATGTAGAGACCAGTTACCAAGGCAGACAAGCTAATTGTTTTCTATTTAACCAAGAAAGTTATTTTTTGAACATATCAAACATACATATTTGCGAGTTGTTTGTTATAACGTACGTGCGAGTTGTTTTCAAGAACGCACGTTCTGCGAGTTTTTTTATATTTAAGCATGAATGTTTTTTAACATAACAGATATACCTAATTTGCGAGTTGTTGTATATAACGAACCCGCGTGTTGTTTTGTCCATGTACCTTTTATGAGTTTTTTTATATTTTACCCACGCGAGTTGTTTGAACATAAAATACATACCTTTTGCGAGTTGTTGTATATAACGAACCTGCAAGCACGCGAGCTATTTGAACATAAAATACGTACCTTTTTTGCAACTTGTGGTATGTAACAAACTTCAGTGTTGTTTTGTCCATATAGCTTTTGCAAGTTGTTTTATATTTTATCCACACGAGTTGTTTGACCATAAAATACATACCTTTTTGTGAGTTTTTGTACATAACAAACCTGCGTGTTGTATTCAACTACTCACAATTCTGTCAAGTTAGTTCCAAAATGTTATACATTACAAATTTGTTCACATAAAAAATGTTGATATAAAAAATCTGTACAAATTTGTCCATATAAAAAAGATCACTACTTACCAATATATCTACCAGTAAGCGTTAGTTTAGAAATCATTTAGGAAATGATAAAACATTTGAGTTTTAATAGTTCTTACCAATCTTCTCGGTAAGTTTGCGACATAAAGCCTTTTTAAATAATGTCATTGGCGTATTCACAAACAAAAACGCCACAGTCGCGGATGTCTGATAAGTGTTGTGGAATATCTCTTACAATTTTCAACTTATATCCCTTCTTTGTACTAGGTAAATATCTTTTTTCATACAATAGTCACGGATATCTGATAAGTGTTGTGGAATATCTCTTACATTTTTCAATTTATATCCCTTCTTTGTACTAGGTAAATATCCTTTTTCATACAATATGCCAAGTGTTTATAATATTTTATAGTAAGTATCATGTAATATATGCAAATAAGTGTTGTTTAAAACAGAAAGCGCGGAAGTTCATTGAAAATGTAAGGCTGCGAGTTATTTGAAAGAAAGTAATGCGGGTTCTTTGAAAATATATCACCGAGAGTTATTTAGAAATTTTATGTGTTTGAAATAATATGTAAATGCGTTTGCTTTGAAAAAACTTACCAGCGGGTCAGTAGTCTTTGTTGTGTAGTCTGGTGTGAAATATTGCATGGCAAGAGTGAGTTCTAGTTTGTTGTCTTTTTTCGTCTATATTAATAGCCACTAATGCCCAGTGGTCCATTGTATCCTTCTTTATGTGGCAGAATGGAAGGATAAAAATATTTGTGGCGCGCCACATATTTTCGAATACTTCATCAACCCATTTTGACAAATCTTATTTTTCGGCTAGTGTTTTTGAATTTAAGAAAAAATATTACAAATATGCGTGTTCTTTGTAATTTAAGAACGTGAGTTGTGTGAAATACATCAGTACAAGATGTTTATGAATCCGAGTTGTATTGAGGCTCTTTTGTCATTATATATACGAGCTCTTTTATAAGTTAAAAATACGAGTTGTTTGCATGATGTTAATTTTAACTAAACTTACTGGAACGTGCCTAGAAATTTGTATCGCTGTATTTGGAACTATGAGCACCTTCAAAACTTTTTCATGGTAATTTCCAATCGGTTTCTCTAAGCATCTTGTAAATCCAAGCTTCGATAATATACCAAATGATAATTGAGAGGCATATAACCAAAGATGAGAGATTAATAAACATACGTCATCAAATGATGGTGGGATACTTTTATATTTTACCTTGTAGTCCATGTCTTGTTCGTAAGATAGCACCATCACTTCACTCACAACCATGTTAAGTCTGTAGGAGAACTCTAACATTGGTAAATACCATACTTATGGATCTTCTTGTCTTTCCGTCTATTTAATTTTTTGGATTATGAGGTATACACCAACATTGATCAGCTCTGTTGTTGATGTATTATTTTCCCCATCAGGGAAACTTACCTATGTCTCTGCCTCCTGTGTGGGACTGATTAAAGCAAAGTTAGGACGCATACACATATTTGATTCTTAATAATCTAAAAATACACTTACCATATCCGCAACGACAACCAATGTTGTTGTCTCATTTATAGCCTTTTCAGCAGCATTATCTTCACAAAGTCGAGCAAGTGAGTGAATGTGTATATTGCATGTAACAATCATCAAAAAATTGTTTTCTAAACATATTGTTTGAACCATAATTATGAGAGAGTTTTTAACGTTAATCATGAAAGTTTTGTGTAACACGTATCATGGGATTTCTTTGAAAGAAAGTATTGCGAGTATTTAAACCAACAATCCCGCAAGTTCTTTTAAAACACCAACCCTGCTAGTTGTTTCAAAACAACTTATCAAATTTTAACAAAACAACATTTTCATACCCCCAAACAATATGGCTTCAGAAACAATATATCATAAAATATATTCAGATAGTTGAATCTTAATGTACTTCGGATCCACTTAGATCTTCATGACCTTCTGCCTCCATAAGTCTAGATTCTTTCGTTGCCACTTCTTGTTCATGACCTTTTACCTCATTTTCTTCAGATTCTTCTCGACCTTCTTCATTTTTTATTTGTGGTACAAGTGGTGAATAATTTGTCTCGTACTCCTTCAGAAGAGACTTAGTTGTATCCCTCTCATTTGGAGGAGTTTAATGTGCCTTTGTCTCATTTAGAGGAGACTAATCTATATATCTCTCTTCTGGAGGAGACTGATGTGTCTCTATCTCTTTTGTAGGAGACTGGTGTATCTCTATCTCCTTTGTAGGAGACAGATTTGTCGTTCTCTTCTTTAAAGAAGACTGATGTGTGTCTTCACTACATCTTTATGTCTGTCCACCAATGGCACGTCTGTCGCATTTTCAGGAACTACCAGTTTTGCAAGAGAATGAGTTATATCATCTACCACCTTCGCCGGTACTACTTCAGATGGTACCACTACAGAATTCTGATTTGTATCATCTACCTCATGCTCTAGTACTACTTCATTAACCCTTTGTGCCTTGTATTTTCTATTCTGGTGTTGTAACCTATGCCTGCATTTAAGATGGTACAACTGTTGTTTTTCAATTGATACCAGCTTTTCACCATTTACACCTAAAACATATATGATAGCTTCAGTTAATACAGGTTTTGTTAGTAGTAATGGTCGTCCATCTTCCTATTCTTTGGCAGGGCGTCAAATAAAGCAAAAAGGCAGAGAACATACATTTTCAAGTTATTGTTCTTCAAGTTTAATGTTTGACTCAACTAGCGTTTCCATAGCTGTTCAATCTGCCACAATAGTATTAGATACATTATTATTTGTTTCTAAGAATTAAAAAAATTTAAACATATATAACAAGCTACAATATACTTACTTCTCTCGCATGTCTGCCAACCAAACGCTCCAGACGATTCTTATCAGTATAGGTCCTTACCCTATTTCATTTTTCTTCAACTCTCTGTCGATTAACATACAGGAATGGTGCTTAAAACGTATTGTTTTCTTTGTTCGGATGTTGGTTCGACCTTTGGACGTTTTTGCATCTCTCTTTGATCCAGTCTTCTCCGTTGGACTCAGTATGTGTTGGAATACAAAACCAGATAGCGGTACATACAAATCATCATCTGGTATGTCCCCGGTCTCTGGTTGGGATGTCTAAGTTCTTGTTGATGGAATCATTGAGGTCTGGTCTGTTTGGGTTTGGTTGTTTGGTTCGTGGTTAGGTTGTTGCCTACGATGTGGCGTCTTTTTTCTTGTTTTTTGGGTCGTGGCTTTCTTCCTTTTCCTAGGCCTTTCATCCGGTAGAGCCGGTGCATAATCTAAATTTCCAGTTCCTTCAAATCCTCTAAATGCTGCTATTTTAACCTCTGTCAACACTAGGGCAGCCTCCATAGCCTATCCAATGAAGAACAACCTAGTTAATACATGTATGTGAGTTGTTTAATATCAAAAACATATCGGGCGAGTTGTTTATATTCACAAACGTGAGTGTTCTATGTTACCAACAATATGGAAGTTCTGTTATAATACAAATTTACATGTCCTATGTTACTACAATGATGCGAGTTTTGTTATAATTCAACGTTTATAGTTGTTTTATAATGCAACTATGTGAGTTGTTCAATTCTGCAACTATGGGCGTTACATGTTACTACAACGTTGAGAGTTTTCTCATACTTTAACTATGCGTTGAAGGTATAGCTGACAGAGTACAAGTAGATATATTTCATGCTTAATCAACTCGTAGCATGTTTAGCTTTTGAATCATCTTCATGGTCGATAGTTTGCACTCCAATCCCCACCATTTGAAGAACTTTGGGATCATGTTCGGCTTTGCGAGGTCGAGCCTAATTTTTGTGTGCTACATGATGAAGAGCTTATTATCATCAGGAGATCTTCGTTTAACTTAAATTTAATTAAAATAAAAAATTCTTACAAATAGAAGTACAACACATACGATAACTCTATTGGGTTTTCCCTAAGCAACACATGTTCTAATCGATTGGAGAAGCTTCTGCAACTTCTCCAGACCAATCATAGTCGTTTACTTTTCCGAGAGTTTCAACATTATATACTACATTCCAACCCATTACATATCATGAGGCTAAGTATAATTGGGTTGAGCAAAGAATCAATATCAACAGTCAAGCAACGTCCTCCATAACATTTGCTTGATGGCTTTGTCTATATCTGCTTGTAAAACATGGCACAACATGCTATATTAGTGCAACTAAACATCGTGCATATAAAATAACTTAGATTTATATGCATCTTTATAATATTGTTTGATACATTTTTTATATTTTTCGGTCCAATATTTCTTGAACTTTCACCCATAAATTATGTACTTGCATCATTTTCACCGCTTTTACGTATCGACCTATGAATCCTCAGGTTTTTGTTAAAGTCATGTCCTTTGTGTCGTGCTTAAGGCCGAAAATAGCCTTTACATTGTCGGTCGTTAGCTTCACCAGTTTGGACCCTATTCGGAACGCCTCCTCCTTGGCTGAGTACATCCTTATAATATGCTCAATTAGCACATAAATTTCATCACGAACTTCTACCTGCAGAGGTTGAAGGACGCGTTCAAAAGTGGTTAGGAGGGTGTGTCTTTTGTAGCTTCAATGTGGACAGATGTAATCAGGTTTTGTTTTCATTGGATTCATGATGCTCACTAATCTTGACCTGTGGAAACTTTCTTTGGCAGTCATATTGCCTACAAAAACATGAAGCGACAAGGGTTGATTAAAGAACTCCCATATGGTAAGGATAACTCAACTAGCTCAATCAATTACACTAGCTTCATGCTTGTTGTGTTAACATTTGGTAACGCAAGCTGTTTGTTAATATAACAAGCGAGTTGTGTTGAAACATTAAAACAACGAGTTTGAAACATTGATAGAGCAAGTTATTTTCAAAAATAGATTAGTGAGTTGTGTTAAACATTAACAGAGCTACTTGCGTTGAAACAATAAAATAGAGATTTGTTTGAAAAACTAGTCACGAGAGTTTAGAACAAAACCGAATGCGCAGCTAATATTTGTGCGAGTTGTTTTAGACTACAATGTTTTTTCCATGGTCCAACACAAACGAGTGAGTTGTTCTCCAATACCTAAGAGGATGCGAGTTGTTCGAACGTCTATATGATAAAGTAGCGAGTTGTTCGACTTTCTATACGAAGAAGATGCGCATTGTTTGTAAATTTCACATGCACGTTGACAAAAACTGGAAAATAAGAACACAACCACTAAACCTATAAACAACTCAATAAAGTAGAGCAAAAAATAACACAACACGTAAAAAACGAAACACGGTACATGCACATGCAAAAAATAATGTCGACCATAAAATACCTAAAACCTCTTATCTGATACACAGTCATAATACCTAATTTCAGTATAACTAAGCAACGCCAATTATAATGAACCACCTACATGCACTATAAACTCTTTAAAAACACATAAATGCATAAGCTTTAGGAGAAATTCGGTACCTTTATATCACGTCTGTTGCTATCTTCACTGGGTTCCCGTAAATGGTGGTTATCCACTAATGTATAACCTCTTGGTTAATCGTCTGAGGGTATCAACGACGATCGTCGGGTAGCATTTAGCTTCAGCGGAGTAAGGGAATCAACGACAATAACATGAGTGTGGGTCGTGGGTATATTGAAGGTCGTCGAAAAGTTGGGTGTAAAAGTGGTTTATGTTTACCAACTAAATGATTTTAATGGGTCTTAGTGGGGGAAAATGGGTTTGAACCTAAAATGTCTTATATATAAAATTGAGGGTCTTTTTGTTAGCTTTTGGGTCCAAATACCTATTAGTACTATGCAAATCTGGGGTACTAATGAGATAGTTGAGTGGGTATTTACTAGTACTTTTCTCTTATTTAGATATGTATATATATATATATATATATATATATAATTTCAAAAATAGAAACTATTTTAGATATACATTATAAATAATCAATATAATAATATATTATTTATTTTTGAATTTAACGAAAAAATATTGAATTAAAGTAATAATATATAGTATTTTTAAAATTAAATTAAAAAAATTATTGATAAATATTTTTTAAGTAGTATTGATAAATAATATAAATAGTTGAATTTTTTTTTTTTACCATTAAAATATTAAATTAAAATAATAATAATATTTATTTATATTTTTAAGAGTTAACTTGATTTTATTAATTGATTTTAAACTTATAAATAAGAAATATTATATTTTTATAAGATAAATTCAAGTTTTCTAACATTTCGTGTTCAAATAGAGAAACAAAGAAAACAGTTAGGGTTATATTCTTTAAGCCAATAAGCATAATATCTTTAATATCTCTTTTTAAACTCACAATACAACAATAATAAGCATTGAGAGTTTGTCATAAAGAAAATGAATCACGGTGTCGACTGAGCCTCATGAAGATATCATCAACCTACAAACTGATAAAATATATGGAAGCGAGACGGTGTCGAGCTGAAGATGATAACGAGTGAAGTGCCAACTAATTTTGATGTGCTTTGTCTTCTCATGAAAAAACAAATTCTTTGTCGTTTGCATGGTGTTTTTGTTCTCACAATGGAAGTGGTCTTAGTAATGTTAACTCATGTAATCAAACAATTTCACGTGTAGTCAATGTCATAACACGGTACTCAGTCTGAGTAAATGATCTATAAAATAAATATTGTTTCTTGTTCTTCCATGAGTCAATGTCGTCCTGTTATCATAAAATTATGCTTGCTCAATTACATCAGATATATATTTTGTATGAGAAATGATATAACATCTCTGAGACTGAGCCACTTCAATACATAAAAAATAACATAAAAATCTCAAGTTTTTCATCGCAAACTGATGAGCCAAATCATTTTTTAATGATTCAACACTATTAATATCATGATCTGTTATGATCATCATCAACATATAGGGATATAATAATTCTTCATGTACTCGTGCATCTTATAAATAAAGTCGAATCATGATTGATAAGGATATACTTGCTGGATGATTTTTAGACTATTTGTAAATAGGGAGGCTGTAACGCAATTAGCCCATATATGTAAGCGTATCATTTATACAATTCTTTACACTCATAAATAAAGGTAGAGGAAATGAATGAATGAGAGATTTTTTACAGAACTAATTCGACTTTACTCTTTTATTTTCTCTATTTACAAGTAAACTTTGTCTTTACTTTATCTCTCAAGAAACCAGATTTATACTTAATAAATTGGCGACCATAATAGGAGTTTTATTCGATCCATACCTTGATTTCACGTCAAAACCCATAGTTGTAGACTTCTTACTCAATTGTATCACTATAGATCGATATGGAACCAGGAAATGACGTTGATCCAACGATTCGAAAAAACATTTAAACTAAAATCCGAGGTACGACAAGTTGAAGAGAAATATGATCTAGAAAATCAATCTGATCGATTATATACATCTCATCGGATTTGAAGTGATCGGAAGAAAACACATTTTGAACCTGATAAAGAGCATCGTACCTCACAAAAAGAAAAGAAAGATAAACACATGTATATTATATCTAGTGATGACGAATTTTATAGTTCAAAAACTCAAGGATCATCTAGGAAAATAGGTATCGAGGATCTTCGAAAGGAGAAAGAGGTCGGCCTCCAAAATTACGTAAATGATATATAGAAAAAATATATAATGTACCTCATTGTTGGAGGGAAACAAAATGGTGTGAAGGAAATACATTGAATCAGTACACATGTATAGCTGATCGGAATTTGTATACTGTTATGGGAACAAGAGGAGATGATCACTATGTACAAGGAGTAGAGTGAAGAAATTATCATTTAACAGTTGAGATAAGGTCTATTACTCTTCCGGAGCGTTTTGACATTTCTAAGGTCGAGAAATTCAATGGGATGCAAGATCCCGATGATCACATCGAATAATTTAATAACTATATGATGAGCTTCGAAGATGATGACAATCTGGTATGCCGATCCTTTTCTTAAACATTCAGGGCACAACATTGAAGCGGTATAATAGGATTCAGAGGGGATCTATTTCCAACTTTTTATATATCTATACAATTTTTTGACGATAGTTTGTGAGGATTAAAAAGATGTGAGTAAATGGCGACACAATAATACAATGTAAACAAGTTGTGAGAGAGAAATTAAAGGATTATACAAAGTGTTTTGTGTTAACTAAAGCAGGGTTGGATAATTGTGAAGAGCTGGTAATTATGGATGCATTTTGACAAGGTTTATTGCCAGGTGATTTGGCAAATGAAACAACAAAAAAGAGAGCCTTAAATTTTCAAGCACTGATGGCTCAAGTCAATGACCAAATTAAAATTGATGAATTAACTAAGGTTCGAGGAGTGGTTGGACCTAGTCAAAAGAGTTATCGGGCAAGTGTTAAATAATAAAGGATATTCCTGAAATTATCAGCCATATCGTCCAAGGAATAACAAAAATTTACCTCCTCGAATTGGAGGGTATCCAACTCAAGTTACAAGTTATCAATTTCAACCAAAACTAAATCATTGGATAAGGCCAGAGTATTATGCTAATTTAACTGAGAATGTTGCTGTGATTTATGAAAAGGCCAAAGGTTATGTAAGCCTTAAAAATTCAACTCCAATAAATAGACCAAAAGAAGAATGCAACAACAGGTTTTGTAAGTATCATAATGATATTGGGCATGATAAACTGTATAACTTTAAAGAATAAGATACATGTTTTGATAGAGAATGAAAACCTAGCTTCCTTTGTCAAAGGGCAAAGCAATGGATCCAAAATTCAGACCACATCAACACAACAAGCAACTAACCCACATTCGAATGAAGAAAGTTCATTAATGATTTTAGATTCGAAATGTGATGATTTTGATGCAATATTGAAATATTTGGATATCGATCCAGGTCGATTAATTTTGATGGTTGTAGATGAGCCAATAGAACATGGACGAGTTCGAAGCTTATGGGAGTATTTTGAATCCCTAGCAATTTTGGGGGGAGATTCTATGTCTAGAAATACTAATAGTTCCAAAAAAATACACGTTGTCAGTGTAGCCACTCAAATAGACGGACAAATTTCTACTCATTTATATGGCAAGGAAGACACTCCATTTATTTTGTTCGATCATGATGATTTGAGGGGAATAGCTCGCCCTAATGAAGATGTAGTGGTTATAGAGGCAGAAATATATGGAGTTAAATTTAACGTATTTTAGTAACACATGAAGTTATGCGATTGTGTTATTCAAATCTACATTTGATAGGATGCGTAATCCGCCTTGAATATTTCGGTATGTATTTTACTATAATTGGGTTGACAGAGGTAACAACTCAGGTGATAGGAGAATTCGAGGGTGATGTGTGTTTGTGTAAAGGCCCGTTTAAAAAGAAAGTTCAAGTTTTATTCATGGTGGTTGAATGTCCAACTAGTTATAATGCTATTTTTGAGAGATCTTGGATTTCAAGCATGTATGATGTTGTGTATACTGTTCATCAATGTTTGAAGTATGTCATTAGAGATTGATTTGGTGTTGTATGAAGTGACCAAAAAGTGGTCAGGATATGTTATGCAATAACACTCACGGTTCGAGGTTCTACTTTTGAAGATCGGATGGCTGAATAACAACCAAGAGGGTTGACCTCAGATGAACAAGGAATGGATGATCTGAGGGAAACCCCAAAATCTTTAACGGTGAGTGAAGACATCGAATAGCATATTTTTTTCTAATGGGAAGACTTTACGAATAGGAACATTGTTGTACAATACTTTGCGTGATCAATTATTATAATTTTTGTTTGATAATTTGGATGTTTTATCTTGGAAACAAAGGATGTGATAGGAGTTCCATCTGAGATAATATGTCATAGCCTAGCTATAAATCCGAGGATAAAACCTATTATTCAGTAAGATAAGCTTTTTATGTTAAAAATCAGAGGCTATTATTCAATAAGTGGATCGTCTCTCTAGGGTCAGACATATTAGGAAAACACAATATCCTTTGTGGAGTAGAAACCTAGTATTAGTAAAACAGAAGAATGAGAAGTGGAGAATGTGTGTTGGCTTCACAGATTTGAGTCGAACATGCCCTAAACATCCGTTCCATGTCCCTCGAATAAATCAGTTGGTTTATTATACTTTAAGGAATAAACTTATTTCTTTTATGAATGCTTTTACAGGGTATAACCAGAGTCAAATGGATCCAAAAGATCAGGAAACTACTACATTCATCACTGATCGAGGACTACATTGTTATAGGATCATGCCATTTAGGTTGAAGTATGCTTAAGCAATATATCAGAGGTTGGTGAACAAGGATTTTGCTCATCAAATCGGAAGGAATATGGAGGTATATATTGATGATATGTTGGTTAAGATATCTATGAATAGCGGTGTCGACTGAGCCTTCGTGAAGATATCATGAGCCAGCAAAGCTGATGAAATATATGGAAGCGAGATGGGGCCAAGCTGAAGATGATGACGAGTGAAGTGATAATTAATTTTAATGTGCTTCGTCCTCTCATGAAAAAACAAAAAGTAATTGTTGTCTGTATGACGCTTTTGTACTCACAATGGAAGTGGTATTAGTAATGTTAACCTCTATATTTGCAATAAGCCATCGCAATGAAACAATTTCACATTTAGTCAATGTCATAACACAGGACCCAGTATGAGTAGATGATCTATAAAAAATATCTTATTTCTTGCTCTTCCATGAGATCAATGAATCTCCAAAAATAATACATAAACCAGTAGTTAATTTATGATCATGAATTTTACTATCCCAATTAGCATCACTATTGGAAAGCAATTCAATTGAAAAAGTCGAAGGAAATAATTGTTTTTGGAATTGAGTGTCACAGAGATATCTCAATATATGAAGAATAACTCTATAATTGTCAGAAGTAATAGCAGTAACAAATTGACAAACCACATGAACATCATGAGTTATATCCGGTCGAGTAACTGTAAGATAAACTAAGCTTCCTATAAGAGTGTGATCTAGAGTCGGGTATGATAAAAGAATATCATAAGCTGGAAAACACTAAGCATTAGTTCAAATTTCGTGTATGTCGTCATATTATCATAAAATTGTGTTTGCTCAAACAAATTATATATATATACATATATTGTGTGAGAAATGATATAACCTTTCTGAGACTGAGCCATCTCAATACCTAAACAATAACATAATAATCCCAAGTCCTTCATCGCAAACCGATGAGCCAAATCATATTTTAGTGCCTTAACACTATTAATATCATGATCTTTTATGATCATATCATCAACATATAGGAATGCAATAATTCTTCATGTACTCGTGCATCTGATAAATATATATGAATCATCATTACTACCATGATAACTAATTGAAGTAATATTTGTACAAAATTTATCAAACCAAGCACGAGCAGCTTGTTTTAGACCATATAAATATTTCCTAAATCGATAAAATTCACCTGGTTGGTGATCAACACCCGGATGATGATTTATGTTATCATTTTTGCCATTGAGGTAAAAGTCTCCTCATAATCCGACCATACTTTTACGAATATTCTTTTATTACAAGACGAGCCTTACATATTTCAACGGACCCATCAATTTTTTTTTTAATTTTAAAAACCTAACGAAAATTAATTATATGCTTACTAGGTGGAAGTTCAACCATATCTCATGCATGAGTATAATAAAGATTAGTAAGCTCTTCGGCTATGTAATTTTGTCAAGGAGGATCACAAACAACTTCTTTAAACGACTAAAGTTAACATATATCATATATGTTTGCTACAAAGTAGAAAACAAAGCTGAGTAAGAATAATAAACAAAAAATTTTGGTTTGGTAGACTTACTTGTACGAGTAGATCTTCGAGATGTGGAGAATTTCGTTTCACTAGAGGAATGAGTTGAATCAGACATTGATGGAGCATAAGTAGTATCGACTACTTTAGATTTCTCATGAGTTGGTATATCATTGTTAATTGATGTATCAATATCGGTTTAAAAAATATTAATCGTCTCAAGGTTTATCTTTATTACCTCATGTGATTTGTCCATAATCGAATAAAACGGGACATGCTCAAGAAATATGACACAAAGAGATACATATAGCTTCTGACTAGTATGATCAAAGAAACGGTAACCTTTCTGTTTAAAACCATAACCCTTAGAAATACATATAACTGTTTTATGACCGAATTTATTGCGTTCAACATGAGGACGAAAGATAAAACATGTACATTCAAACAATCGTATGGAAGAATGATATGGAGCTTGTTCGTATAAATTTTGGAAATAGACATCCCTGAATTAGGTGTAGAGAGAATTTGATTAATTATATGTAATATAGTCAAAATTACTTCTTCAAAAATACAGTAGAAACTTCAGTTGATAAAAGCAAAGAACGAGTAGTCTAAAAAAGGTGACGATGTTTTCTTTCTGCAACACCATTTTACTGAAGGGTGTCACTACAAGATGATTGATGTATGTTATTATTAGATGAAAGTAACATAGTGAAATAATTGGAGGAATATTCACCCCTTAATCCACACCTTAAACACTTTATCATAATAAAATGTTGAGTCTTAACAAGTGATCTAAATATCTATATATTCCAAGTAAATATGACATTTGTTTCATAATATCAACCAATGTATATCGAGTAAAATTATCAATAAAAAGATACATAATATGATGAAACACTCTTTGTGTAAATAGAAGATGAACCCCATACATCAGAATGAATACTATCAAAAGAGCAATAGAAGAAATGACAGAAACAGTAAAGTAAAAACAATTCAAGTTTACAACCACTACATTTAGAGTTATTACAAGTGTTTAACTAACTTTAAAAGGCCATAAAAACTAAAAAATTTAAACGCGAAGCAGATACATGTCTCAAATGCAGATACAAATGTTTAACTTATCTAAAGCACATATAACTTTTATAAAATTTAATTACGTTATTTAAAAGTTTTCATTTAAAATGTAATGTACGTTAAGTATGTAGTTATTATAAATAGTAGAATCAATAATAAAAATGTTGATTTTGAAGTATAAAATCATAATTTAGGTTTTATTACGTATATTATACTTTATTGTATATTATGCAATGATGAAAAATCTCCGAACTAAACAGTTAAGCCATTATTTTTACGAATTCAAATATTAGATTAGATCTATAAAATTAATTTAATCGACATATATTAAATAAATATTTAAATTAGATGAATACGTAACTATTTATTAGCACAAATCAAAATTTTAATAAAAAGAAATTATATTTTTTTATTTCCAATTTGATCCCCTGATTTATTTGATTCACACTAATAAAATTAATAATTGTAAACCAATTTTATCACGAAAGAAAAAAAAATCAATAATACCATTTAATATAATCCACTAATTTAAACAAACTATAAAATTGATCTAAAATATTTTATTATATATTTTTTAATAGTTGTATTTAATACTTTTAAGTATAAAATTTTATAATAACATATTTATTAAATTCATACTGTGGCCCGTCTTACTAATAATCTTTGAATGATTTTAGTGTTATTTATGTAGTTTAATTACTATAAAAATTTGAAAATATGAATAAATAGTATATATAAGAATTACTGTTCATATGATTTAGCGTGATCGAAAAATGTTTTAAAGTGTTTAGAGTTTGTTGTCGATTTACTTTTATATTACATGTGTACATATTTTTGTGCATGATTTGAATTTGGGATATAAAAACTTATATTTGTTATCAAGTTTGAAGGTTTTTCTTTGCATGAAAACCTATGTCACATTACAAAATAAAATCTTATTGTTGTGATCGTCGTGGCTTGTATGAGTGCAGTTATTGCCATGTACTTATCACCACGAGTAGTTATAGAACTATATAAAGTCACATGATTGTATGAGTGCAGTTATTGCCATGTACTTATCACCACGAGTAGTTATAGAACTATATAAAGTCACATGATTGTCGAGGTAAGCTGTTATAACACCGTAACAAGCTATTTGCTTGTCAAGACAAAAAATCACAGGGTTACATCGACCATATAATTTTCACGGTGAACTATTATAATTTAATATAAAGATATATATATATATTTGTTGGGATGAGCTAAGAATGACCATATTAGTGATAAAGTGAAGTTATTTCTTTTAATTTTGTTATGTTTGAGTATTTTACAAAATTATATACCCTATAAACTAAACGAGTTATATGTATGACTTAGATGTAATTTTATACGAACTTTAAGATACATAAGTGATATATGTCAATGTTTAAAGTGTTCTAATGTTAGAATTTGTTAAATATTTTAGTCTTCAACTCCCTTCAAATATATGAGACCTTAAACAGATAGAAAGACAATTAACATATTTATTATATTTATTGTTATCCGAACTTTAATCTAGGTGATTTTCATTGGATATTTTAGTGTAATTGTATTGACTAGTCGACCAATGTAGTCATAATATATTATCGAGCAACTCGGAGAGTGTGTAGTGCACGCTTATTAGAACATATTGTGATCAGTGGGTCCAAATGGCGGAGCCTGGTTAGGATTAAATTTTATTTTGAATGATAAGACTATTCTGAATATTCATTGAAATTTTGAATTTGAAAAATTCATTTAAATTTGAATTTGATTTGTTTTGCCGGTTTTATCATTTAAAATTATAGTCGTTTTTGGACGTATAATTGTTTTTACAGTTTGTATATTTTGGTTAAATAAATAAATATGGTTCCGTAAATATAAAAAATCACAATAAAAATATATCAATATAAAATTATTAAAACAAGAATTCAAATTTGAACCATAAATCTAAACAAAATTCATGACAAAAGATTGAAATTATTTATTTTATGAAAGTTGAAATGAAATGGATAATGAGGAACACACTTGAAAAGTTGGACAATGCGCTGCAAATGAGATAATTATGATTCATATGTCGTGGTGACATATTAGACGTAAGGGTTTGGTTGCCATCTCTCAGAAGATCATAACCATTGACAATGATCATCTGGATAAAGTTCAAAATCTGGAAATTAAGAAATGACTTCATCATCTTGTAAGTTTTTAATAATTTAACTCCATGGTTCAATATGTTTAACTTAGAAATCTGTAGAATTTCTAATAAGTGGCCAACCATGAAATTAAACTCTTAAATTTTCAGACATTGAATTTACAATATGTGACTAAAAAATGCTTGAATTGATTTCGTTCATAAGAAATCATGTTTATATTCTAGAAAATAAAGTAATATAAACACGGATGATAATTTAGACATGGCTGCATGTTTAAATTTGAATCATTAAATACGCCAGCAAAGCGTACTAATGATATTTTAGTGTTTCTATGTTTAAATTCCACAAGGTTATCAATGTCGGAAATTGATATCGTTCGATAACTGATGATATTATAGGTTAATGGTAAAAAAATTAAAAGTATAGTTATCTTTACGACTGTCAATTGCATACAGTCACATATTCTTGCAATTGTACATTCATAAAGTGAGTTATTTATTTGGCAAATGAAAGTGCAGTTGTTATTTGAGTTTTTATTTCATCATGTATTTATATATTAAAAACTAAAAAAGTGTGTGCATAAAACTCAAAAAGTAAGTGTTGTCATGAGATAAAATTATTCAAATCTAAAGAAAAAAATAAACATAAAAAGATTTGCTTTTAAAATGAAGTAAGAATTTAGTGTAGTAGTTTTTATATGTAGCCTATTTGTCAAATAATTGCTATTACGCCTTTCATGAATATTTTAAAAAATTGGATTATATTTAAAAAGAAACTGTATTAGTAAAATAGTGGATTGACGCCTATAATAGTAGTTGGTTAAAAGATATATATTTAAAAAAACCAAATAAATTATCTTAAATGTAACTGATAATGGTTGTTTTCAATTATATTATTTAATAGAAAAGCTACTATATATGCAGTTCAGAGGGTTTTACCCAATCAATGATTTTTACAGATTAAGTATTAACAAAGTTATACACATTTGGCATATTATCATATTGCATGCAAACTCGTCTGATAGGCATGCAAAATTGATTTCATGCCGTAATTCGACAAAGGTAAAAGTATTTTGCATGAAACCTAGACATTTTTATCATCTGTTTTTTAGATTAAAGATTTGGAGGAAGCTGTGAGGTTTCTTAGTATATGTATATCGTGTCTAGCACTAGGTAAGATATTGCATATGTTGTAAGAAAGCTTTGTAAATAAACTAGCAATCCTAGTTCATATTATTGGCAATCTTTAAATCGAATATTTAAGTATTTGAAATGAACCATGGTTTATAGTTTGACTTGTACTGGATTTACTTTCGTACTTGAAGAAAATTCGGATGCGAGTTATATTTCCAATATGAAAGACTTTTCTTTTACAAGTAGATGGGTATTTCTACTTATTGGAGGTGCTACCTCTTGGGCATCCAAGAAACAAACTTGTATTACTGATTCAACAAGAGTTTGTGGTAGTAGAAACAGCTAGTAAAGAAGCTGAGTGGCTAATATTTTTTAATGTATGAAATTCCATTGTAGGTTAAGCCGATATCACTTATATCTATCGGATGTGATAGTGAAGCTGCCTTGGCCAATGTCTATAGAAAAGTTTACAAAGGCATGACTATACACTTATGTGTTAGACACTGTATTATTCATGAGCGCATCATGCATGATGTTATTTCAGTAAAGTTTGTGAGAACTCAATATAATTTAGCCGATCATTTAACCAAAGAGTTAAGTAGAGATCTTGTGCACAAATTGACTATTGGGATGTGATTAAAGTCCTTTTGAAATCGTTCATGTTGAGATACCCAATTCTCATCTAATATGACATTAGGTGTTGAATTCAGTGTGAAAAGCTTAACATCTAGAGATTGGAGCACATTAGTAGTATTATCCCAAAGTATGTGCTCAGACATGCAAGTTGTGGAGGTTGAAGTTTATCTTCATAATAGTTCTTTTGAAAAATTTCATACGCATGTGAAAGAGTAAAAGATCTACCTATCTAAGTATGAAGTTAGCTGCTTCAGGAAACTAGGACTTGGCTTTCATATGCTTAAGAATGATAAGGACACAACGCTAGTAAAAGATAGTGTCAAGTAAAAACATTTAAGAATGTAAATTTATGTGTATATTATCTTTGAGTATTATTATAGAAAGTAAATGTTCAATCATTAGTGATACCTTGATATTCAAATAGTTGAAATGTGTAATAAACTAATATGAAATTCAATATTCACCATATTTTATTTACGCATAAATTTGTTCTTTGTTGTGATTTTGTTTTAGTTAATCACGAATTGCACTAAGATGAGGCAAGATTGTTGGATATTTGAGTGTAATTGGATTGACTAGTCGACCAATATAGTCATAATATATTATCGAGCAAGTCGGAGAGTGAGGGAGTGCACGCTTGTTAGAATATATTATGATTAGTTGGTCTAAAAAGTGGAGTCTGACTGGGGTTAAATTTTATCTTGAATGATAACGCTATTCTGAAAATTCATTAGAATTTTAAATATGAAAAATTCATTCGAATTTGAGTTTCAATTTTTTGACCGGTTTTATCATTTGAAATTATAGTCATTTTTGGACGTATAATTGTTTTTACAGTTTGTGTATTTTGGTTGAATAAATAAGTATGGTTCTAGAAATATAAAATATAAAAATAAAAATATTTATTCTCATTGTTCAAATCCAGTTGAAAATTTTGGAGAACCACCAAAATAATTTTAATCTGAAAAATGTTAAAACAAGAATTCAAAGTTTATCCGAAAACCAAAACAAAATTCCCAACAATTTATTTGATTGTTTACCATATGATGAGATGCAAACACGATCATACTTTTACAAAATATAGTTTTTGTGCATACGTTAAACACATATAAAATGTTTCACATGTCCAAAATTTAGAGATGTCTGAACCAATAAGATAAAATCACCAAAGTGATCTCTAATGGTGTATGGTATAATAAAATAGTTTGAACGCTCATGTCATAAATTGTTTTTGTTTACATAGGCAAACCCAAATGAAGATTATGCTTATATTTTTCAATGCGTGAGTAACAATACATGACGTAGTTGTAGTGTTCATACGTTCCACCGTCATATAACACTATAACTCAATGTTGAATGATTCGATTTGGATGTCGTGAAAAAAAATTAACCGTCTAGAATATTTTTAATTGTTTTTAAATGTGATAATAAACCAACATTGTTTTCTGTTTATATTACCAATATGAGTAGTGTACACTCGTGTTGTCCAATGATCACTATATGAGGACCACGCGAATTTTACAACATGAAAAAAAAAATATTTTTCTTTAATTATGGGATGATTAAATTTAACCATCGGTTGTTGAATTATTTGTGTTGTTGTTTGTTTTAATCTTAAATTCTAGTTATACATTATATGAACCCAAATTCCAAATCATAATAAAAATACTTAAGTAGTTTGAAAATAAAATATACTTGTTCATTAGAATTGTTAGTATATATCTTATAGATGAGAGTGAACAAACCTCTTTCTATTACGCTATAATATTAGTAAAGGGTAAAACGATTATAGTAATGCGAATAATGCCAACCATGAAATTATGTTTGACAAATATATCTTTAATAGGAAAATTTTCAAACTTATTATAATAATTCTTATATTTTCAAATGATTATCATAACATATATTATTACATGTCAATCAATGAACTGTTAAATGATATATGGTTTCAAGAAAACTATATTTAACATCACATATGGATAATTTAGCCTCAATCTATATATGCAGGTGATGACACACTCTTACAACTTGTTGATATTAACTCCAGTCATTATAACAAGTATTCAAATTAGATCCACGATATCCAATTGCTATATTAATGTTCTTCTAAAAAGAGATAGTGTTGAGGCTGGTATTTATCATTTTAATACGTTGCATCTTAGACAAAAGAGGACTAAACAAAATTAGGTTTAGTCGGGTACCTGTCTAGGCCAAACAACTACAAAGTTGGTGATTCACAAGGTCATTATTTAGTGCTCGGTTATCTGAATCTGGTGATTTTTTTATTTCACCTAAAAATTCATAAATTTACATGATCATTATGTTAAAGTTTTAATAACCGAATAGTTTAGTCTCATAAGTTAAGTATATATAATGTATGTGTTTGCATTGCACGTGGTTGGTTGTATTTAACCTTATTTAGTATATCAGCAACCGGTTTAGACCTTGAGTATAATATATATTGTATATACGTCTCCATATGACATGTTTAGTACAAGCATGTATCCCTGATGTTATAGTATACTTCAAAAAAAATTATATAACATGTTTATATCAAGCACGTTTAGGATGTATGTTGAGATGTTGTATATATATGCTATGTTGGGTGCTATGCTTATGTTTATGGGTTTTATGTAAAACCATTATGTATGAAAATTATTATTGAACGCCAAGACTGTTGGGTTGATTGAGATATGTTGAATGGTCAAACTTTTAATATAATAGTATAGTTGAAGAAAGTCATAGTGGTTGTCAATTAAATTTATCTATTAAAAATGATCCTTGCATGGATATTAAAATTAGAGGTATATCGGGTACAATTTATTCAATTTACATTGGGAAACAAAATTTGGTTACCTATGCGTTATTTAAGTGATGAATATTTCGGATTAGTATGCCCTCTTCATTTTTTTTTCTTTTTTTTCTTTTTTTTCTTTTTTTTTCTTTTTTTCGGAGGGAACCCGCAGCCGCTACTCAGAGTGCAATGAGTGCGCACAGGGTAAACCCTCAGTCTGACGCGATAGCCTGCAAACCAACGCCAGAAGGTAAACCACACAAGTGTGACAGGCTCAGCCGAGAAAGCGTATGTAGAGGGACTCGAACTCATGACCTTTGGTCACAAGCACACCATACTCAACCAACTTATGCCCTCTTCATGTGTGGAGTAACAATTGATTTTTGGTATTTAAATGTTCATCGTTTTTTTAGGATAATGAGAGAATAACTACTACTAAACTAAACTTGACAGAAAGTGAGAGATTAACATTGAAGTTAGTGAATGATTTTTTTATTATAGTAAATAATAAAGATTCATGTATAAATTATATTCAAACATTTGCAACGGTTACACTACTTCAAGGGGAGCTCATAAATTTATACAATGTGATGATTAGACATATGAAATTAATAATAAAAAATAGTTACCTTATGAGACGTTGAAATCTCATTTTCTCTCATTCGATTAAATTTACTCATAAAAAATAGTGATGAGTCTAGATTTTGAGAGTTGTGCCTTGGGTGACTCTAGTTGAAGGTTCTGTGATCGGTAAGAAACATATCAATAGATACTTCTGGCTAATGCGGGATCGAACCACTAAAGTATAAATTAGTAGGATTAGAGAATGAACCTAATAGCGAAAGTAGTTGACAACATGCAAACGGTAAAAATGAATGGTCTCCCTTGCGACATGGATTATTTATAGTGATCATTTTGAGTTTCCCTCATTATTGATTATAAAAGTAAAATAATAATTTTGCAAACACGAAATATTATTGGAAACCATATAAATGCCAGTCCCTTAATAATTAATAATTAAGTGAATATATTTTTTAGTTATATTTTACAAATTTACAATTATTTTTTAATATATTTTTATTTTTTATATATAATTTATATTTAATGACCGGATTGGGTTAGACAAATTAAAATTTATATACGTCCGATCCACTTACGGATCATAATTTATATATTCACCTTTATATATTCCGATAAGACAAAATCCAACCGAACTAGGCCGGATCAGACCGATTTGAACCGGCTCGGACCAACATTGCGTATCCCTATCCCTTAATTATACTCTCTATGTTTCATAATATAAATCTTTTAAGGTTGTTGTGCGGGTATTAAAAAAAATATAATTATTGGTTTTTATCTTATAGAATACAATTATAAATTTACTTATATAATTTTTATTAAAAACAAATGAGACAAAGGATAAAATGTAAAATACATAATAAAATTACAATGAAATTCTAAAACAATAGTTATTTTGAAAAAAAAAATCTGAAATGACTTATATTTAAACGGAGAAAGTACTAAATAAAAAAAAAATGTAAGTAGTTTTCTTCATACATCGGATGGTGTCACCGGCACCGCATTCAACTTAAATTGTTTTAATTTATTTTTTAGTTTATGGTTAACGAAAAAAAGACATACCAGGAAGCACCCGCATGGCTCTGTTCACTTTCTGAGAAATCGGAGATCATAGGAATGCCCTTTCTATGTCTTTTGGGATCCAACTCGTCTTTAGGTGTTCGTGTATTTTTTACGATTAAAATCAGTATAAAATAAATTATAATTTTGGTTATGCGTCTTCATTCCATTATTTGTTACATTGCTAGAGTCAGAGACTATATCTGACAATAGTTAGTTTACCAGAATATAGGACAAAGAGACAAATTCAAAGTTTTTTCATTTTTTTTATTGATTAGGATTATTGAAAATTATTTCTTTAAAGCAAAAAACTATTATTATTGAAATAGTAACTAATCACGTCTACAAACCCACAAAGAAAATTTGAATTTAAAAGTCTGATCTAATGTAGTAAATAAAAAGCGCTAAAGTTTGCTAAAATTTAAAACACCGCCAACAATAATTCTCAAGATGTTTTAAACAATTTATAAAAATAAAAATAAAAGAAACAGTAAGACGATGCTTTAGTTAGATGATTTTACGAGGAAGACATGAGTGGTTATATATAAAATTGAAAATGAATATTTTTATTTCGCTGAAGAATCAAATTTTATTTATATCTTATATTATATAAATTTTTACGATGAATTTATATTTCTAAGGTTAAAGGGTTTTATATTAAGAGCTTATATTTAACGATTTGTTTTTTCTCGTTTCTATCGTGGTGTGAGATATTCAAATTAGTGATCGATTTTTATAGATTTTTTGATAAATTTTATTTGGTAGGTCTAATAACGCAAATTAATAGTTTAAACCATATTTAAAGATAAAAATAAGATATATTTTTATTTTTATAAAAGTTGTTGTAAACAACAGGAGAATTGCTAAAAGAAAGCGTCGAAACTATTCTGTGAAGTCGCACAAAAAAACAAAAATTACATTGTGAATTTTTTTTGATAATTTTATCTTTGGAGGAAAAGCCTCTAAATTTTTAATTATTCTGCGAAGTTACCATAATTTCAAAAAAAATAGTTTTTTCTTAAAAAAAATTCTTTCAAAAACTATCTTAAACCCAAAATTAAACTAACCCTAAATGAAGCGAAATTTCACTAACCTAAACTAAAGAGCCACCTAAACTAAGAGCCACATTAACCTAAATTAATACCACACTACTGCCACAACCACCTAAACTAAAACCACTAAACTAAAACCACTACTGCCACCAACAGCTTGACAAGCCCCTAGTAGCTTAATCTCACCACTAGTAGTTCGCCAAACAGCCATCGACAAGTTGACAAGCCACCAAAACCTCACCAAGCAGCCACCAGCAACTCGGTAAGCTACCAACAACTCGCCAAGTAGCAAAAAACAACTCGACAAGCCACCAAAACCTCACCAAGCAGCCACCAGCAACTCAGCAAGCCACCAACGAATTGATCAGTCTCTTGAAATCAACAAACCTTTAAGCAGTCGACACCAAGTTTGAAACGACACCAATAAGTATTTTAAAATCTGATTTGTTTTTGGTTAGTTTAGGGTTTTCATCCGTATATGTTAGGGATTCGATTCATATAAATTAGGTATCTATTGGCTGTTGGGAATATTATTTAGAGATTTCTGGATAAACTCTGAAGTCTTGTTTTAACAATTTCAGATTGAAATTATTTTGGTGGTTCTCCAAAATTTTCAACCGGATAAAATCAGAGCGTATGCATTTGAACAACGAGAATGGATTTTTGTTGTTGTCCTCTTTAGTTCCAGAACCATACCTATTTATTCAACCAAAATACTCTAACTGTAAAACAGTTTTATGTCCAAAAACGGTTAAAATTTCAAATGATAAACTGACTAAAAATTCAAATTCAAATTCAAATTTGAATTATTTTTCCAAATTCAAATTTTCATGAATTTTCATAATAGCCTTATCATTCAAAATAAATCTAACCCGAACAAGGATCCGTCCATTGGACCCACTAATCATAATATATTCTAACAAGCGTGTACTCCACACTCTCCGACTTGCTCGATAATATATTATGACTACACTGGTCGACTAGTTAATCCAATTACACTAAAATATCCAACAATCTTCCCCCATTTTAGTGCAATTCATGATTAACTAAAACAAACTCACAACAAATAACAAATTTATGCATAAATGAAATATCGTAACGATTGAATTTCATATTAGTATATTACACGGTCCAAATATTCGAATATCAAGGTATCACTAAGGATTGAACCTTTACTATCCACAATAAAAACTCGAAGATAATATACACATAAATTTACATTCTCAAATGTTCTTACTTGACACTATCTTTTACTAGCCTCGTGTCCTTATCCTTCTTAAGCATATCAAATCCAAGTCCTAGCTTCTTGAAGCGGCTAAACTTCATGCTTAAATAGGTAGATCTTTTACTCTTGCACATGCATATGCAATTTTTCAAAAGAGCTATTAAGAAGATAAACTTCAACCTCCACAACTTGCATGTCTGAACACATACTTTGGGATAATACTACTAATGTGTTCCAATCTCTAGATGTTAAGCTTTCCACATTGAATTCAGCACCTAACGTCATATTAGATGGGAATTGGGTATCTTAACATGAGAGATTTTAGATAGACTTTAATCTCATCCCTATAGCCGATTTGTGCACAAGATCTCTACTTAACCCTTTGGTTAAATGATCGGCTAAATTGTATTGAGTTCTCACAAACTCTACTGAAATAACATCATGCGTGATGTGCTCACGAATCATACTGTGTCTAACATCTAAATGTGTAGACCTTCCTTTGTAAACTTGTCTATAAACATTAGCTAAGGCAGCTTAACTAGCACATCTGATAGATATAGGTGATATCGGTTTGGGACACAACGGAATTTCATACATTAAATTTCTTAGCCACTCACAAACTCTAATTCAATTGTTGAATCAGTAATACAAGTTTGTTTCTTATACGCCCAAGAGATAACACATCCCCCAACTAGAAATACCCATCTACTTGTGGAAGAGATGTCTTTCATATTGGAAATATATATCGCATCACTATATCCTTCGAGTACGGAAATAATCATCAAATTGATTTGATAATGCAATATCAACATGTCATCCACATATAAACAAATCATAACTCATTTACGAATAACATCAAAATTTACTAAAATCGTAAATTACATTATATATCTAAATTGTTTTTTACCAAATTCGTAAATTTGATTATATGGGATTAAATAACTTAGTTTTATATAACAATTTTCACATGCATAAGATATCTCCATTATTTTACGAATTTGATTTTTATTTATCTATTTATAATAGAATTTGTGCAAGTATATATGATTTTACATTCCCTGCATGCAGAAATAATTTAATAAATGTAATATGTCAGGGACTTTACAGTAAATGTGTGCAGCCACTTTTGATGCATGACATAATCATGTATTTAACAATGATTTGACACTGTATTAATTATTTAATTAACTTGCACTAGACAGTTCAATAACAAACTTTAGGCGCAGTTTGTTTCCTTGTCTGGGCTCCTCACGTAATAGAGGTTATAGCTATTGTTAACAGATTTCACAGAATCATGGTAAAGATAACCATTTCCTTTCTCTCTTCCATGAGCGAAAACCAGGGTTCACACGCTATACACATGGTAGTATGTTCCAACGTTGTACGCATGTCGTCGATAAGCTTCGGTCACCAGATTATCTCGGAACCGAATTTATCTTCTTCGTCTGTGTGTATTATATATGTTTGTGCTATTTAAAAAAAAATAGTTTCCCAATTATCATTTGGTATTTTCAAGTAGGTGTCCATATTTTGAATGATTTGTATTTTAGTTTATGGATCCAGTTGATGATTCATGGACGGATGATAGATCGTGGACGAAGAGAATCACGAACCGAGCAAAAAAATGACCAATATCGAACTTGAAAAATTATATGATTTGTCGAATCTAATGGAGTCGATACTTCCATTATTAGCACCCTTTTCGTCTACTTTCATATCCGGTTTCGCTGTTCCCAGGTGATGCCCGCCTGCACATATTATTTGGCAGGCTCATCAAGTCGTTCTCATGTATGCATACGCAGTCCAACATCACTGAGGTATTCCTGGAGCATTGGTATATGGAAACTAATAGTTTCCATTTCAATTTTGGTGAGATGACTATCATCCTTGATGATGTGCATACGATATTAAGACTCGAGGTACGAGGTGATATGGATGCTCTACCGATTATATCTAACAAGTCCCTGACCATGCATGACGCTACTGAACTACTTGGGATTAATGAGGTTGGTTTGGTCAGAGAGGTCAAGAATTACAAAGGTATAGGTTTGGGTCTCGCATGGCTTCAAAGTAGGTATCATGAGACAGCCTACAACGACGCTAACAAATATCTCACTAACTTTATGGTCCACCATGATACGCGTGTATATATTCAACATATGTTCAGTTGCGTTCTTTTTCTCGATAAGAGTAACATGTATGTGAATCTTAAGTACTTGTTCCTATTACGAGATTTGACTGAGTAGGTAGGTTGGGTGTTATACCTAGGGTACAACCGTGTTGAACATCTCGGAGAGACCTCCCTTTATGAGACGAGGACTATGGCTGAATGTATCGGCATTCTAGACACGTGGATACATGACTATTTTATTTTTCTCCGCTCGGTTACTCGTTCCACTTACACAGAGCGCCAGCCTACTATTGCTAGATGGAATACATGTGCGAATTTTTTTTATTTCTGGAAAAAACTTAACGAGAGGATCACCATCAACAACCTGCAGGAGATCGATGTAAGTTTTATACTCTTTTAGTATTTAATTGTTTAATATATTTTCATATAGTATGAGGACTAGTTTAACATATGGTTAAAATTGAATAAATAAATATTAATTGTATTGTCTTGTCTTGTTGCTGGTTGTGTTGTGCAGCGTAAATGCTAACATTTACCAAATTTTATTATGTGCTATTGTATGTACTATTTTGTTTTGCAGGTCTTGTTTGAGTTTACCATCCCATACGTGATCATTTCCCGTTGGAGGATATAGCTTGGTATCGTGATGTTATTACAGGTGTAGAATATTCTCATGTATACTATCTCGAGCGGGCATTGAGACAGTTTGGACGTGTCCAGGCGCTTCATCCGTTTCCGTTGGTCAACATGCTGAGCAAGGAAAAAATGAAACCAAAGACTATGGCTTACACGTTCAATGAGGATAGTTGGTAGAATTGACGTGATTGTATGTTAAAGCCTATGTTCAGGGGATCTATTGTTAGAGATGATATGTGGTGTGGATAATAATTGCCTGAGGGTAGGCTGGTAATTTCAGTTGGTGTTTTATGGTGGTGTGTGGGTGTTTAAGTGTTTAGAGTAGAGAGTAGAGAGATAATTAAGCAGCTTGGTAGTAGTTAATTCTCATTCCCTATAGTTAATGCAGGTGGTTGGGTATTTATACCCTGATTTTTGGGCCCTTATGGGCTTTCGGGTCATGTTTAATGGACCCTGGTCATGTTCAAAGACCCATGAGATCTAAGTAGGAGAGGAAGTAGCTTAGTCAAGAAGTGTTTAGGTTTTTTAGTACTTTTGTCATAGTTCGAACAGTCCTATGGTCATAGTGTTCAAAGTGATCTGTCCGGTCCATGTGATCTGTCCGGTCCGGAGGCCTTGGACTGATCTGTCCGTGTCCGGGGAGCATTCTGAATTCGGACTCATCAGGAGCCCCCTTTTTAGGTGTTTGAGCAAGTATTCTTGTCAGAGACCTGAAAAACAGTCTGACGTCAGAATTAGTTTTCAATCCGGACAGGTCGCTGGGTTTACCCGGACAGATAAAGCATCACGAATTCAAAACGGTTTTTGCCAGAGTTCGTGGGACACGTGTAGCTCTTTGATTGGTTGCCCCAGCCGTTTTTTCACCTTGAATTTCAAACCCACCTTCTTCGAAAAGCAACCTCTTTAATTACAAATGGTGACATCAGCGCCGTCTTTTAATCATTGCCAAACTTTTCGAATTCTCCTAGGAATAAACTTCCTTTTCCAGATTTACTATAAATTCAGACTCACTTTCTACTGTTTTACTATCTCTTTCATATTTACTCTGCATATTTTCTTAGAGCTTTCTCTCTCTAAAGCAAAGATTCACTTGATAGTTTATGTTTACAGCAAGGACTGCTTTGATCAAAGGCGGGTGACTCAACCTTTCTGAGTTGGAGAAGGCACAAAAAGTCGAGAAGGAAAGACGAATCGCAACAGGGTTACCTACTTCGCCTGTTGACAGACCAACCGCCTCTGCTGCAGAGTCAGATCGAGGATCTTCTTCCTCCAAAGGCACTAAGCCTAGAAAGTTATTCCAACCTAGCATTTCCCTCATCATCTCTGGTTCCTCGGTTCAGGAATCAGAATCCATCATCGAAACAGGAGTAACTGCCACCAGCTTCAAAAAACCCTCACCCTTCATAGCGATGGGATCAGACATGGAGCACTCCCCGGAGAAGTTAGTCGACCGAAGAAAGAGTCGGCTGGTTAAGGAGCAAGCCTCTAAGAACACTCCCTCAAAGTCGGGGGCAAAAAATAGCAGCTCTAGGTCTGGAGTGCCTATCAGAGCTCCCCGAGAAAGACTACCTGGTCCGGAGGCTAGCAGCCCAGCACTTCAAAGAGAGACTTCTGCCTCAGAGCCCCAGCCTGAGACTAGAAGTCAAGGAAACACTGAAAACCAGCAGTCCGGAAGCCAGGTGAGCCAAGTTTGAATTCTCCTCGGGCCACTGCCACTGATATCCCTCCAACGATCATGGAGGAAAAAATGGAGGACTCTGCAGAAGAAGTCCCTTTTGAGTCTGAGCCCTCCGGTCAGACTAGTAATACTGGTGTTGCCAAAAAAGATAAAGGCAAAGAAAAACTGTGCTTGAGGCACCCGGAGCTGCCGGAGTGTCTTGAAGGGAAGGTGGGGACTTGTTTTCACAAGGTCGAACTCAAATACCTTTTGGCCTTACAAAAGACCAAGTATGCATTCATCCATACGGCTGAACTGGGTCGAATGCGCACGAAATGGAGGATCCCAGAAAATGTGAAGATAAGGATTCCCATAGATCCTGAAACTCATATGGATTACAAGCTGAACGAAATAGTCATCTTCACGGAGCTATTTAATTGGGGACTCAGATTCCCATTGGACCCAGAGATTGTCAGATATTTTCATCTGATCAAACTTTGTCCGAGCCAGCTGAGCCCCAACGCTTGGTATACCCTGATGTCATGTATCATGGCATCAAGGCTGTCCGGGATCCCTCTTTCTATGGAAGAGTTTGATGCAGTGGCCAATCTTTGCAAACATCACCAATTCCCCTTTCTACCATTTCAATATGGGGGACAGTTTCAAAGCTGTTGATGATCTGTTGGAGTCTGAGAGTAAATGGAGGAGCCAGTTTTTGTTCGTTAGTGGCGCTTGGGAAAACGGAAAGAAGATCAAGTCCGGAGTGAACCCAAGCCTCCTCAGAAGCAGGTGGAGGAGTGACCGTAAGTGTCCCACTTTAAATATTTGTCTACTTCCTCCTTCTTAAAGTTGGTTTAAATTAATTGGTCTATTGTTTGTCTTAACAGAACTGCCTAAGGAGTTCGGTGATTACGTGAAGGCCGGGCAGGTTACTTGTGGCAGGATTAATGCCTGGGCTGCTGAGGAATGGGGGAACCGATGCCACGCTGCCTTCACCAGTGGAAACTTGGCAAGGTCTCACCTGTGGAACACCACAGGCCGGAGAGACTTAACTTGGGAGGAGCTCACCACCCAGCCTTCTCCGGACACTGTGCTTAAGAGGACCCATGAACCAGATGGGACACTCTTCCTGCCAGGCCGGGCCAAAGCCCCAAGCAAAATGAAGGGCAAGAAGAAAGGCAAGAAGGTGGCGAGCGAGGCTAATCCTGCTGATGCTGAAAAGGATGCTCCAACAGACCCGGAGGGGCCGGCCCAGAGCCAAATCGATGCTGCTCTCTTGCAAGTGGTGGAGCAAGATACCGAAAGGCAGAAAGCAGACCTCCCAAAGACTCCAAGGGCTTCCAAGAGGAATCGCAAACAGGGGAGTGAAGGGGCAGACCGGGTAGCCAAGAAGAAAAAGACTGCTAAGGGAGATGAGCTTGCTCTCCGGAATCCGGAGCCTTCTTTCCAGGCTGACCCTTCTGACCCAACGCATGCTGAAAAGATCCCAAGGGACTTTCATACTGATGAGGTTGAGGGAGGAGAACTTAACATTGATGGAGTGGACATCACCGGTCTTGGTGAGCTTGGTGAATACTTCCTCAACTTCCCCAGAGACGACTTCGCAGGGCCTTACATTCCTCCGAGCAGCTCTAACACAGTCAACTTCAATGGTAAGACTTTTATTGTCTCTAGTGAAAAGGCTACCATAGCCCACTCCTTGCTAAGAAATGTGCAGCCGGTACTCACGTTGGAGAGACAAGTTCCGGGTCAAGCAGACATCATCAAAGACCTTAAGTCTGAGAAGGAGAAGCTGTCCGAAGACCTTCGCACTGCCACCTCCAATGCTGACATGCTAAAGGAAGAAAACGAGGAGTTGAAGAGGAATCAGGAGGAAAGCACCACAAAAGTTGCCACTCTAGAGGAAACCATTAGAGACCTCCGGGAGAAGCTGTCCGGTGTGGAGAAGGACCTTACTGCCTCAAAAGAAGAGACCAAGGCAAAGGACAAGATTATCACCAACCTAACTACCGACAAGATTGCTCTTGAGAATGCAGCATCCAAGGTTGCCGAGGAGAGAACCACTTTGTTAAGGGATCAAGAGGCTACGATCCAAGCCAATATCAATGCCTATGCCAACCAGATGATTAAAAGCGAGGAGCTATTGCTTGAGAGGGTGAGGTCTGACATGGTTCTACTCTTTTATGAAAAATTTCCGAAGAGGAACCTAGGGGACTTATGGCTTTATGTAGACGATGATGACCTTCCACATCATACAATGGCCGAAGGTGATCAGTATGGATTCTCCAGTGCGTCCTCATCCGATGATGAAGAGAGGACCGGAGAGAGCCCAGACAAGGAGGAAGATAATCCCAAGGGAAAGAAGAAGGTAGATGAAGGTGAAAACGATTTTAAAGGAAAGAAGGTAGATTAAGGTGATCCATCTTCAAAGGCTCAACCTTAACTTACGATCTACTTTGTTTATTTTTTATTCAGACTAAAGTCCTTGGAAGGCCAAGGCACTCTTTTTGTAATGGTTTCCGGTGTTCGTTCGGACAGGTTTTTTGTGTTGTATCTTGACTATTTAAAAGTCCTTGGAAGGCCAAGGCACTCTTTTTGTAATGGTGTCCGGTGTTCGTTCAGACATGTTTTTTGTGTTGTATCTTGACTATTTAAAAGTCCTTGGAAGGCCAAGGAAATTTTAAGTTATTTATTTCAAGGAATATCTCTGTTCTGTACAACCATCATCTTCTTTCATTGTTCGTTTTAATTTTGATAGCTAGAGTTTAAGTAGCCTTTAGTTGTCGCATTATGAGAGTGTTTAAATTCTCCAGCCAGAGTTTAAACAGCCCTTAGATATTTCAGTTCGGATAGTATGACAAGGGACAAAACTTTAAAAACACTTAGAAATTTTTTTAGAAGGCATCGAATTTTATTCAACCGCCCGGACACCTCATTAAAACCTCCCCGTGCCACCAGGGAGGAAAGAGTATGCCCCCAAATATTTACATGGATGTTTAAACAAGTAAATATTTACACAAGTGCTATTCCAAGTACATCCGGAGATGCTCAATATTCCAAGGATGAGTTAGAACTATGCCATCTTTGTCTTCCAACCAATAAGTTCCAGTCTTAATTCTTTCAACAACCATATACGGACCCTCCCAAGTTGGGGCCAGCTTTCCGAATAGATTTTCTTTAGTGTGTAAGAAGACCTTCCTTAATACTTTGTCCCCTGGTTGGAAATCTCTTCTTTTAACTTTGGAAGCAAACATGCTTCTCATCAAGCCCTGATAGTGTGCAACTCTAAGATGAGCTTTAACCCGTCTTTCTTCTATCAAATCAAGTTGACCTCTGATTGCCACCTCGTTAGCGTGTTCGGAGAAGTTGTGGACACGAAAGGAGGGGAGGGTCTTCTCTATGGGGGCTAATGAATCCATCCCATAGACCAAGGCAAAGAGTGACTCTTGTGTTGCAGCCCCAGGTGTTGTCCGGTAGGCCCACAAGACTTCTTGTAGATAACTAGGCCACTTCCCAGCAGCCCCTTCCAAATTCTTCTTTAAACCGGACAGTATAGTTCTATTAGCCACTTCAACTTGCCCATTTTCTTATGGGTGGAAAGGTGAAGAAAAACAATGCTGTATACCCCTTGAGGCACAGAAGCTCTCCATTTCTCTATTGTCGAACTGTGGCCCATTGTCTGTTGTTATTTTCTGTGGGACACCAAATCTGCAACATATGTTGGATAGAATGAAGTTTATTACAGCTTTTGATGTTGTCCCTGCTAGAGGGGCTGCTTCTATCCACTTCGAGAAGTAGTCAATGGCCACAATTATAGTTTTGCGCCCTCCGGACGCCACAGAGAGAGGC
Organism: Limnanthes douglasii subsp. nivea; assembly: GCA_036936605.1. NCBI lineage: Eukaryota > Viridiplantae > Streptophyta > Magnoliopsida > Brassicales > Limnanthaceae > Limnanthes > Limnanthes douglasii. The sequence goes on along the minus strand of JAUPFV010000005.1, from coordinate 113,738,880 downwards.
CCTACTAAATCCAATCCCCATCGAGCAAAAGGAATGGGCTTAGAAATTGATTCTAAAGGAATGGCTGGTACATGAATTTCATTATCGTACCGCTGGCATGGGTCACACCTTCTCACCAATTCCTTAGCATCTTTCATTATTGATGGCCAATAGTAACCGGAGAGTAAAACTCTTCTTGTTAAAGCTCTAAACCCACAATGGGCTGATCCCTCACCATCGTGCAATTCGGAGAGGACCACTTGTGATTCTACTTCCCCCAAACAACGTAGGAGAGGTTTACTGTAGGATTTTTTGTACAACACTTCTCTCAATATGATGAAACCACGAGCCTTGTGTTTCAATGTTCTGGCTAGTGACTTATCTGGTGGTACGACACCATCGGAGAGATATTGTAGGAGAGGAAACCTCCAATCTTGAGGTTGTTTGACTTGTATTTCAAAAATTTCCTCTTCCTTACCCTTGCTGAGTTGAATAGAGGGGCTTTCGAGCACATGGATCCATGGGTACGACTCCGTGTATGCTATGGTTGCCAATGAGTCTGCCAGCTCATTTTCTGTCTAGGGAATGTGCTCATAGACAACACCTTTAAACTTAAGTGCTTCATTTTTGAGGAGGACTAAATACTTCACAAGTTGCTCCTTCTTAGCCTCAGATTGGCCTTGGGCATGGTGGATAAGTAGTTGGGAGTCACTTAACAGCTTGACCCTCTTAGCCCCACAAATGTGGGCTAACTTTAACCCAGCTATAGCTGCTTCGTATTTGGCCTGTCCGAATTCTGAATTACAGCTGGATTTTTCATTTTCTTGTAAGTGGTTAGGAAAAGGATATTGGCTGAGCTTCCAGTATCGACCAGGATTCGTCTTATGTCATTGCCCCCTATAGATGCTCCTATGACAACAGCATCCTCATGAGGGCCAGCAATGTTTCTTAAATCATCTTCATCAAACACAATGAAGGGGAATGAGTTCGGTGACTGATAGGATGTCATGCCTCCTTCTAGCTGGGAGGCTAAATTATGAACATGCCTCTTCCTCGAAGAAGCGGTAGGAGCTGTCATAGTGTCCCCTCCGAAAATTGTAAGCGACTCGAAAAACTTAATGAGCCCGGAGACCGATCTAGAACATTCCTCTATAGCACCCACTCTGTTTCGAGTTGGATCAGGATCCAAGTATTCAGATTCCACGTCAAACCTTTCGACTATAACCATGGCCCCCTCCGGAGCAGCATTACTTGGACCAACTCGGTGAGTGTTGTCAGGCTTGTTACCCCCTCTTCTTTTAACGTAAGCTCCCAGCTTTCCCCTTTCAATCAAGTTTTGAACTTCTTGCTTCAATGTTATGCAGTCATCAGTGGTATGGCCAATATCATTGTGATATTGGCAAAAGGAGTTGTTGCGATGCTCTCTGGGAGACTGCAGTGTTGTCGGTCTCCGGTAATGCACCTCATCCTTTGTTTTATCAAAAATGATGGCCACACTTTCTTTTAACTCTGCGAACCACTCCAGTTGGACCCATGGCCCTCTTTTGTTTCTGGATTGCTGACTCTAAGCAGGAGCAACTGGCTGAGACTGAGCTTTTGCCCTACCATGCCCCTGTCCGGTTTCTCTTGCTTTGTTCCCAGACTGATTCTGATTGGGATTTGGTGCCACTGGGGTAGACCTCACCTGCCTGTTCACCCTGGTTTTCTTTGTTTCATCAACATTTATCTGTTTGCCAACCTGATTCAGCAACCCTCCCCATGTCATGGCCTTCTTTCTGGTCACTGAATCAGCTAGATTTCCTGGGTTCAAACCTTGCCTTAGGGATGCTATTGCCACTTGTTCGAAGCAATCAGCCAACCCATTCTTGGTGTTCACAAAACGACTTATATATTCTTTCAATGACTCATTTGGTTCCTGGGCACAATGGATTATTGTGTCTCTATTGCCCTTCAGTTCTTTACTCCCTACGAACTGCCTTCGAAAGGCCACCCAAAACGTATCGAAATCTTTAATACAAGCCTGAGGCAGGCTGTTGTACCATTTCAGAGCACTCCCCGTGAATGACTGGGAGAATGCCCTACAAAGTAGTTTATCATCGTCATCAAAGTTCATCATGAAGTTTTTAAATTGCTCCAGATGGTTGTCCGGATCAGTACTGCCATCGTACTTCTCTATTTTGGTGCTGTCAAACCTCTTGGGGAGGTTTCCGTACAGAATTTTAGAAGACAATGGAGATTGCCTCCAATTCCTTCCACGACTGAACACAGTATCCTCATTGGGATTTACAAATATACCTGGTTCATCGTGGAAAGCAAAATGATCCATCAGCATCTTGTCCGCATGCCTCCGGTTATGAGATGACCCCTTACCAATATGCCTCTTCATCTTTCCTTGTCTATCCCTTTTTCTTGAATATTTTTTAATCTGCTTTTGCTTATTTTGGGTTCGACCCTCATCGCTGCTAGAGGAAAAGGATTTTTCAACTCCCTCACTGTCCGAAGAGCTATCAGAAGACTCTGAGCTTGAGTCAGAACTCTCCACTGGCTTAGACCGGTGAGACTTTTTGGAACTGGCATGAGTCTTTTTAGTGCTCATATGAGTTTTTGAAGACACATGCTCTCTGGGGTTATCGGTGTGATGAGCAACCGATGCTTTGGATTTTTCTTTCACGCCCATCTTGGCCATTTCTGCCCTCAGAGCTTCTATTTCACACTTTAGCCTATCACGCTCTTCGAGAGTGTATTCATCGTTCTCTTCCACCACTTCGAGCAAAGCTGGTGGTAGTTCTTGATTGTCCGGATTCATTCGGACAGATTTTATTAGCTGGTTTTGAATGCTTGATTCGGGCACCTTCTCCTCCCACTGTGGTCGCCAATTTGGTGTGGATAATAATTGCCTGAGGGTAGGCTGGTAATTTCAGTTGGTGTTTTATGGTGGTGTGTGGGTGTTTAAGTGTTTAGAGTAGAGAGTAGAGAGATAATTAAGCAGCTTGGTAGCAGTTAATTCTCATTCCCTATAGTTAATGCAGGTGGTTGGGTATTTATACCCTGATGTTTGGGCCCTTATGGGCTTTCGGGTCATGTTTAATCGACCCGGGTCATGTTCAAAGACCCATGAGCTCTAAGTAGGAGAGCAAGTAGCTTAGTCAAGAAGTGTTTAGGTTTTTTAGTACTTTTGTCATAGTTCGAACAATCCTATGGTTATAGTGTTCAAAGTGATCTGTCCGGTCCATGTGATATGTCCGGTCCGGAGGCCTTGGACTGATCTGTCCGTGTCCGGGGAGCATGCTGAATTCGGACTCATCAATATGGAGTTGTTTTGTATTCATGAGTATCTTATATCTCATCACAAGGTTAGCTGGTTCAACCCCCTTAACGCGGTGATATACCCATTAGAGGATTATGTCTACGAGGATCGTCATGGAGCTGTTATACACCATTTGCACGCTGGTTTGTGTAGGACTTCGTTGTTTCCTAGAGTTCCTGATTTTTAGGGGCATTTCAATCGTCTCGCTGGGGCGTACAAGGATGTTTTATTTATTGGTAGGAGATTTGGCTAGACATTATGGTTTTTTTTCTTGTTTGACACTTTATTTTCATGTTGATTCATATATTTTGTATGAAACTTTATGTCTATTTTGTAAGACTCATTTGTCTACCCTTTGATTGTTGTGAAATTTTATGTCTATTTTATCTATCTTTATTGTGCTGTGAATTTGTTTGCTAAAAGTGGTGTTTTATTTTGTCTATTCTTATTTTATGTTGTGATTTTTTTAAAGTACACTCTAAACTCTTGAAAGGTATATAATACTAAGACTCATGTAATTAAACTTTAGGAGGTACATAATAGAGGAACAAAAACTAGAAGCATTACATAAACAATAAAAATACAAACTAAATTTTAAACTTGCATACAGACTTAATTAAAAAACCGTAGAACAAGATGAGATTGATAATGAAAATAGATAATATGATAAAACGTATTATCCAAAATAATATCTGAGGTTATCCTCAACCTATGAGCAATTAGCTATCGCATCATCTTTTTCAACAATGCTCTCATTTAGATAAGTTATCATATGTCTTGTAATAAAATGAGTAATTTTCAATCGCCACACTTGTTATGTATCTTGCCTTAAAACGTATGACAAATCGAACACCAGAAACATCAATTCAGATTTCAGAAGATTATACCTGGCAGAGAGACTTCAGCATGACTGTGAATAGTTAGATTAATTTAATCCTAAACGTTCGTAGTCAAATTACATCATGCACAACACTTCATTAAAAAATCATATGTGGTTTCATCAGACATTGTTCTGATGACCTAATTGACCGCTTGGAGCAAGTAATTGTCTTCATCAACAGTTCTTCAAACAATTTGGTTGACATCATGAAATTGCATGTTTCAAAGGGATATTTTTTATACATTGAAAATCTTGGTGGGATAATTTTTAGGGGTTCAAACATTGACAGAATATTTTTGTTGTTGTTGAAGTCTTGACAAAATATTTTTTAGGAGTTAAAATATTAGTGGGATAATAATAATAATAATAATAATAATAATAATAATAATAATGGAAAACACTAATTAGGTCTTGGTGCCAACTCATGGCATTTAAAGCCTTGTTTCCACCGTACACTTGCAACAATAAGCGAAACTCTTAAGGACCTTCTATTCAATTTGGCCAAAACTTGACCCGACGTTATACACTGGTGGATTAGAAAGTTTTTATGCCACACAATGACATAGTTTTTGTTACTAACGCCCATTGTTGGCGTGTACAAAAAAGAACCGTGCGTTAGCTTAAAATTCCAACAATACCGTTTCGTCGAAAATAAATAAAAAAGGCAATAGATAATTATTAATTTAAAGTTTACTAGTGCATAGTTCAATATAAACATATATATTAATGATTCATTAATCGATTAATTTAACAAGTTTACACAATAAAAAATACAAAACAACACATTTGATTCAAAAAGTGAAACACAAACACCCTTAGAAGTCATTAGTTAAATCTATTATCATTTGCTCACATTCTACGGATTGTGTCAGCGTGAAATATTGTAGTCGTAAAAAAACGTCAAATCTACAAAGTAAGGGGATCGACCAAAGATTAACGTCTTTTCTAACCTTATGCATCCACGTTGGATCTATTGTCGGTAAAGGTGAACCTTTACCATATCGATATATAATTGAAAATTACAAGATTAAAACTTAAGTTTAAATAATAAATAACTAAAGGCATAATATTTTAAATTTTGTTTACTTACATGAACAAAATGATTTGTAATTGAAGAATGCGACATCGATTTATTTTATAGGACTCTTTGTTGGTGGTGCATTTTTCACTAAGTAAGTCGTACAATCACTGGGTGTTAAGCCTAAAAAACAAAATTGAATGTGTCGGTGATTAATTTGTCATTTAAAAAAAATAACTCAACCGGTGTTTCTCTTTACCGACTTCACTATCATCGCGATATGCAGCACACAAATAAAAATCTATATGATTCTCTAGCTCGTGAACCATGGTTTGTCTTACAAGTTGCCATTCACTTTCGGCGCTGATCAAACCATGTGCGATGAATCTAAAACCACAACTTATGTCAAACATCATATTTGTAATTCTGAGTTTGAAAGGACGCATAAATTTGTTTGAATACCCCGAGTTCGACACGTTGGGCAACTTCGTCGGAATTAGTTTAACTGGAAATGACGGTTTTGCGGTAATGTTATTTGACACAATCGAAGTTCCTACCTATATACGCAACCCACTTTTGTTTAATTTTGGGGGGATTTACTCCAAAATTAGTACAAGTATGTGCGACGACCGTTTTTGCGGTGCTACCAAAAGTGTCGATCAGGGTTTCCGAAATCGCGGCGGGTGTTATCACTTTTGGAGTTTCAGCACTATCAGTGTGAGACTCTAACCATTCTTGTTCAACATATTCGTATATAAAAGGATCCATTTTCGTAGAATAATCAACACATATTTTAGTACCGTTACACAACCATGGGCGCGACCTCAGACATGTCCGGAAGTTAGATTTTAACCTTTTGGAGGGATTCACAAAAGATTGATGTTGAACGATCCAATATGCTTTTGAATTTATGAATTAGACGATACTTGCTAAACTCTCTCGATTCTTTTATAGTCGAACGTTGCATCGCTAACAAACCATGAAATTTCTCCTAAAATCCTTCAAAAATCAATCGGCTTGACCTGATATATTTTTTCAAAGTAGCATCCGATATTTTTTCATTACTATAGGTGTGATTTTTGAAATGCATGATTTTGTTAGTTTAAGCATGAACGAGCCTCTCTTTATATAGCGTAATCCACGAGTCTATGACATAATCGAGCGCATTATCGTGCTCTTTGAAAATCATTCGCATCTTAGCCAACCTCTCGTTCGTCACGTCAAAGGTGGTAGCTGAAACAACACCATTCCAAGTGGCCAAAGATGTGTTAAACACGTTATCATATTTAAATAATTTTTCTTATTTTTCCACTAATATTATTGTTAATATGTCATTCACATAACATGTGACTTGCGCTAGGAAATATTTTGTCTATGTTATTCATCAAAGCAAGTTCACGGTCCGATATTATAACACAAGGTAACTCACAATCATTTTCATCAATTATCGTTTTCAAACATCAAAATGACCATTCATAGTTGTCTTATTTTTCTTTCGCCCTGAATGTGAAACCAATGCAAAACGTTTTGTTGGCCGATGTAACCCCGCGTACTTTGAACAAAGAGAATCCGATCTAATAACTTTGTATATGATATCCATGATTAGCAACCGTGGCAAGTTCTATAGTAAATCAATACTAAATGGGTGTGTAAAAATTAAATCGATTATCACATTCGAGCCATCATAGGTTGTCTATTCCCAATACTTGTACTTGTCCATTTGTAATTTTCTCATGAAGCATTGCATTTGGGAACGACCACCATTTTCGACCATCTTTGCTCTTTGACCGTCATTGTATACGTGACGAATATTTGAAGCATTATTCGAATCGGTCTTCTTTAAAGCGCCAAATATTTATCGTGGAGTTGTTCAATTCACCGTCAAAACATCGACGAGCTCTTTTTTCCTTCAATGTTAAATTTGACCATTGTAGATGTCCTTGCACAGACACACTCAAATCATGGTTGTGATTGCCGGAAAGGACACTTAAAGCCCAATTATCATCATTTTTTACAGCATTGCCTACCAAATGAAAATGACAATTGATTTTTTTTCTCCCACTAGTCTTACGCTTATGGGCGCACTCTCTGACGGTATACTTAAATATACTATATCACTCGCACCTATAATTTACTCCTGGTATTCTTCCTTTATTCTCCGGTTCCCTAAATGTTATCGTAATTGAGAATCCCGACGACTTGTCCGTACTTTTAACCCACTCGGTCATCGACTTCACCTCCATTTTGGTCATATGTTTTAGATTTTGAAAGGTTGGAGAAAACAGGGCTTATGGCAAGTTTTGGGTTTTGAGTTTTTTAGGTTTTGGTTAGTTTTTTGAAGTGGAAAGATAGATTTTAGATTTCTAGTTTTACAACTTCACAAAGGAGATAATGTCATGAAATGTGATTAAATAGAGTTTCGAATTTCCTTTTAGATTTTTTACCCAGTGACGATTTTATAAATACTAAAATACGAAAACATACGACTTCACGAAATAGTTTCTAACTGTTTGTTTAACTATTACAGAAAAACAATAGCATCTCCGATTATAAACACTTGGCAGTATTTAGCTTGAAATATTTGGTAAAATGTTACAAGCCCGTAAAGTGATGCGAACATTTCAACAGAATTGAATCCATGTACTCTTTGTGGTTTTGTAATTTTGTCCGAATGCTATTCTTCTTTTTCAATTGGTGTAGGTTTGACAAATAATAAAAACATTTTGAAATTATTTATTTTTGAGCCTAAAAGTGCTTGTCCCTCAACGTGCGAAATTAGTTGTGATAAAAACTACCCTATAAGTTTGATCTAAAACGCTACGTATCATCTTTCATTTTCTTATGGTGCTACTTACATTATTTATTGTTAAGTCATATATTACAATTTTTTATTATTTGTCAAAAAAGTTTCATTATTAATTACTGAAGTCATGGTTGATATTAAAATTCTTGATGATTTTGTAAAATAGTTATTGATGTTGGGCTCTTCCTATGTGGGAGTCCAATTATCATATGGGCTAAGCCCAATTTGGATAACACATAGGATTTTGGTTTATGTATAAATATATATATTTATACAGTGTCTTTCGGAAATTAGCATCATATTCTATAGTGCAGTTTTTGAGAGAAAAATATGATTCGAGGCGGAATTTGTGCTTTCAATCGGACTGTCTCCGGTTGTCCGATCGGCTTCAATTTTGGTGAAAAGGCTCGTCTACTTGTCCTCTACAATCTGTCCATAGGGTTTTTGATTTGGAGTCATGTAAGTGTGTTTTTCGATCATCTTCTTCTAACTGCGTTTTGGGGATATTTCAGTGAGTTTTCTGATTTCGGTTCATTATCTTGTGTATTGGGATTGTGTATGAAGTTGTCATACTTATTGTGGCGTATGCACTAGTTTTATCTAGAGAATAGTTTTGTAACCCATCTTCTGATAGTGAATATTTGGTTGGACTCTGAAATCAGTCTCGTGGTTTTTACTTCCTACACTGGAAAGGTTTTCCACGTAAAAAAGTGTTCTGTGTTGTTTGCGTTTATTTTATTCAGACTTGATATTTTGTTTGGGATCGTTATCTCTATCATACTTGATACAAGAAATAAGATTTCGTTTGTGCTTCTATTTCTTGTCAAAGTGGTATCAGAGCGAGTGGTTGTGTACTTGTCTTGTATCAAATATGGAGGTGAATACAAGCAGAATGGTGATGATGAATGGTTCGAATTATCATATATGGAAATCGAAGATGTAAGATCTTCTTTATGTTAAAAATTTTCATTTATCAGTGTTCGGTGATGAAAAACCTAAAGATAAGTCTGATGCCGAATGGATAATTATTCATCGACAGGTTTGTGGCTTTATTCGGCAATGGGTTGATGATAATGTGTTGAATCATGTTGTAGACGAAACAGATGCAAGTAAATTGTGGAGTAAACTTGAGGAGTTATATGCTCGGAAGACATGAAATAGTAAGTTACTTTTGTTCAAACAGTTGATGTATTTGAGATATCAAGATGGATCACCTCTTACAGATCACTTGAATACCTTTCAAGGATTGATTAATCAGTTGGTTGCTATGGGTATCAAATTTGATGACGAGGTTTTGACGTTATGGTTGCTTGGTTCGCTGCCAGACTCATGGGATACTTTCAGAATGTCTCTTTCTAATTCAGCTTCTGAAGGCAATATCTCAATGGCATTAGCTAAAAGTAGTATGTTGAATGAAGATATGAGAAGAAAAACAGTTGGCTTCTCTTCACATTCAGAAACTCTAGTCGTTGATAAACGTGGTAGAAATGAAAATCGCGGTTGGAAAACTAGAGGTAAAAGTAGAAGCAAGAGTCGGAACAAGTCTAATAAATTTGCAGATTGGGAGTGCTACTACTGTCATGAGATCGGGCACACTAAGAAATTTTGTCCTAAGTTGAGAAAGAAGAATAATTTTGGGAAATCTAACAATGGTAAAGAAGAAAAGAACAAGGAGAAAAATTATGATGAAAGTGGTGACGAGAAACATGTTGCTGCAGTTTCGGAGAGCTACTTCGTTGTTATTGATGATGCTGCTCTGAATTCTGTGTCTGATGAAAATGGTTGGGTAGTTAATAGTGGTGCTAAAATTCATGCCACTTCCCGTAGAGAATTTTCTCATCTTACACCTCTGGTGACTTTGGTTCTGCAAAGATGGGAAATAATGATTTGTCTAAAGTGGTTGGTATTGGTGATGTTCATCTAGAAACAATCATGGGTGCAAGATTGATTTTGAAGGGTGTTAAACATATACCCGATCTTCGATTGAATTTGATCTCTACAGGGAAGCTATATGATGAAGGTTATTGCAGTATTTTTGCGAATGGGCAGTGGAAACTTACTAAGGGCTCGTTGGTTGTGGCAAGAGGACAAAAATATTCAGCCTTCTACATCATGTCTGCAAGGGTGTCTACAGAGAAAATCAATGCTGTTAATGATGAATCAATGGTTGATTTGTGGCATAAAAGACTCAGTCACATTAGCGAAAAATGATTAGATATTCTGAGGAAGAAACAATACATTCGTGGGATACACAAAGCTCATTTAAAGAAATGCGTACATTGTTTGGCTGGAAAGCAGAATAGAGTATCTTTCAAGAGCTCGGCTCTTTCAAGAAAATCAAGTTTTCTTGACTTGGTACATACTGATGTTTGTGGTCCTTTCAAAACGAGAACACTTAGTGGTTGTTTGTACTTTGTTACTTTTGTTGATGATCATTCCAGGAAAGTTTGGGCTTACACTTTGAAAACAAAAGATCAAGTGTTAGATGTCTTTAAGCAGTTTCAAGCTTCAGTTGAGAGACAAAATGGGAAACAATTGAAGTGTGTTAGAAGTGATAATGGGGGAGAATACATTGGTCCTTTTAATGATTATTGTAGACAGCAAGGTATTCGGCATCAAAAGACACCTCCCAAGACCCCTCAGTTGAATGGCGTAGCAGAGAGACTAAACCGAACATTAATTGAAAGGGTAAGATGTCTTCTTTCACAATCACAACTCCCTAAATACTTTTGGGGCGAAGCTTTGAATACAGTGGTACATGTCTTAAATCTTAGTCCTTTTGTACCTTTAGATGGAGATATCCCAAATAGAGTTTGGACAGGTAAAGATGTTTCTTATGATCATTTGCGTGTCTTTGGGTGCAAAGCTTATGTACATATTCCTAAAGATGAGAGATCTAAACTCAATTCGAAGATAAGACAGTGTGTATTCATTGGTTATGGTCTTGATGAGTTCGGCTATAGATTTCATGATCCAATTAATAAGAAGCTTATTAGGAGCAGAGATGCCGTATTTATGGAAGATCGGATAGTTTATGATATTGATAAGAGTCAAAATTGAGTGCCTATGTCTCAGAATGACTTGGTAGATTTGGGGCATATTCCGCTTGCACATACTCCTACAGAAGTTGAAGAAAATTTGGATGGTGATTCACCTGCTTCCAGAGGTTCACATATTTTTGATACTGGTGATCATGATAATGATTTCGTGGATGAACAAGTGAATGAAGAAGATGTTGAACAATTTGAAGTTCCAACGCTGAGATCTACTAGAGATAGACAACCCTCTACTAGATATCCTTCTGATCAATATATTTTGTTAACCGATATAGGTGAGCCTGAGTGTTATGATGAGGCTATTAGTGGTGTATGTAAAAATCAATGGATTGAAGCGATGAATGAAGAGATGCAATCACTTCATGAGAATCATACATTTGAGTTAGTGAAGATACCCGAAGGGAGAAAAGCCTTGAGTAACAAGTGGGTGTATAGGTTGAAGCAAGATGATAGTTCTCTGCAACCTCGGTACAAAGCAAGATTGGTAGTCAAAGGCTTTGGTCAGAAAAAAGGTATTGATTTTGATGACATATTTTCTCCAGTTGTAAAAATGTCTTCTATTCGTGTGGTTCTAGGCATTGCAGCGAGTCTAGACTTGGAAATTGAGCAAATGGATGTAAAAACAGCATTCTTGCATGGTGACTTGGAAGAAGAGATTTTTATGAAACAGCCTGAAGGTTTTGTGGTTGAAGGAAAAGAAGATTATGTATGCAGACTGAAAAATAGTCTATATGGTTTGAAGCAAGCTCTGAGACAGTGCTATAAGAAGTTCATGTCAGTTATGGGGGAGCAGGATTACAAGAAGACTTCTTCTGATAATTGTGTATTTGTGAATAAATTTTCTGATGCCGATTTTATCGTTCTTTTACTTTACGTGGATGATATGCTTATTGTTGGGAAGAATACTTCGCGAATTGATTCTTTGAAGAAACAGTTAAGTAAGTCTTTTGCAATGAAAGATTTAGGTCCAGCAAAGCAGATTCTCGGCATTCGAATTACTACAGACAGCGACTTGAAGAAGTTGTTCTTATCATAAGAAAAATACATTGAGAAAATTCTTCAGAAGTTTAATATGGACAAAGCTAAAGTGGTTAGCTCACCACTTTCCGGTCACTTCAAGTTAAGCAAGAAACAATGTCCTTCAACTAATTAAGAAAAGAGAGACATGGCTAATATTCCATATGCATCTGCAGTTGGAAGTCTCATGTATGCCATGGTATGTACTCGTCCTGACTTAGCTCATAGTGTTTGTGTTGTGAGCAGATTTTTGTCGAATCCAGGTAGAGAGCATTGGGAAGCCGTGAAATGAATTATGAGGTATCTACGAGGAACCTTTAATTTGAAGCTCAGTTTTGGGATGAATAAACTTGATTTGTTGGCTTATTCTGATTCAGACTTGGCTGGAGATGTCGATACTCGCAAGTCTACTTCTGGATATTTGATTAACTTTTGTGGTGGCGCTGTTTCATAGAAATCAAGACTACAAAAGTGTGTTGCCCTTTCAACGACAGAAGCTGAATTCATTGCAGTGACAAAAGCGAGTAAAGAGCTACTATGGATGAAGAAGTTCTTGAAAGAACTTGGATTTGAGCAACACATGTATGTACTGTTATGTGATAATCAGAGTGCTATTCATCTCGTGAAGAATTCGTCATTTCACTCAAAGTCGAAACATATTGATGTGAGATATCATTAGATTCGAGATATTCTTGATGCTAAACTAATGGAGGTTGATAAAGTTCATACAGATGATAATGGGTCTGACATGATGACAAAGGCTTTGCCTAGGGGAAAGCTTATACATTGTAGACTGATCGTCGGGATGGCGAATCCTCCCACGTAGTCGTGAGGAGGAGATTTGTTGGGCTCTTCCTATGTGGGAGTCCAATTATCATATGGGCTAAGCCCAATTTGGATAACACATAGGATTTTGGTTTATGTATAAATATATATATTTATACAGTGTCTTTCGGAAATTAGCATCATATTCTATAGTGCAGTTTTTTAGAGAAAAAGGTGATTCGAGGCGGAACTTTGTGCTTTCAATAGGACTGTCTCCGGTTGTCCGATCAGCTTCAATTTTGGTGAGAAGGCTCGTCTACTTGTCCTCTACAATCTGTCCAGAGGGTTTTTGATTTGGAGTCATGTAAGTGTGTTTTCCGATCATCTTCTTCTAACTGCGTTTTGGGGATATTTCAGTGAGTTTTCTGATTTCGGTTCATTATCTTGTGTATTGGGGTTGTGTATGAGGTTGTCATACTTCTTGTGGCGTATGCTCTAGTTTTATCTAGAGAATAGTTTTGTAACCCATTAGTGAATATTTGGTTGGACTCCGAAATCAGTCCCGTGGTTTTTACTTCCTACAATGGGAAGGTTTTCCACGTAAAAAAGTGTTCTGTGTAAAAAAGTGTTCTGTGTTGTTTGCGTTTATTTTATTCAGACTTTGATATTTTGTTTGGGATCGTTATCTCTATCATACTTATACAAGAAAGAAGTGCCGTCTGTGCTTACACTTATTTATGGTCAATTTGGTTATGTTTCCACTTGATTTGATTTTCGTATTTATATTATTTTATTGTAAAAAATATATTTGGTTATGTTTCCACTTGATTTGATTTTTGTACTTCTATTGTTTTATTGTAAGAAATATATTTTAATGTGATGCAAATATTCTCATTAGAACATGTAATATAAATTCCACAATAATCTTCAACAAATAATCCAACCATCAATCAATAATCATAAACATCCCAGAGGTAAATCCATATGGTAATTTAATTAAAGAAAAAAATACATTTTATTTTAATATTTTGATAATATAAATAGCTCAACTCTCCTCAGGAAGAAACCTAATTCAAAATTCGAGATTCCAAATGAATGGATAGTACATCATGTTAGATTTCCAAAATTTGACTTTGTTTTGGGTACAAATTAATAAATTTACTAAAAACAACCTTACTAGATGGAGCCAAAACTATGTACGAGAAAGAACTTTCTATTTCTATTATAGGAGTAGAATGAGTCCAGGTATCATGCTGGCGAATTATTTTGCCACATTTTTCCTACACACAAATTGTAAGAAAATGTATGTGAGATGGTGAATATATAGCACTCTCATATAAACATAAATATAAATATCAGTGAAAAGTTTAGCTTTAAAGAGTTAAAATGTATTTTGATGTAAAATGATCTTAGAAAACAAAACTATCTTACAATTAACAGAAAAAGAACTCTTTTAACTTCTTATATAATCTTACAAACTTAGAAAAAGGTTTTTTTTTGCCTATTTGGAAAAATGGAAAAAAGAATCGAAACATACATGACAAGTGCTTGGTCGTTTCACTCTCCTCAGCTTGTTTGGGATGATCAGTATATCGCCTTTTATAAACTAACTTATAACGATTTTCTGCAATACGAAGATATAACATAAATTCAATTTTCTAAGAGAGTTCTAAAATAGGTAAAGTTCTATAAAACCATTTGCTTACTATGTAATGGACCTGATTCTAACAATAATCTTGTTCCCAAGTGTTTATGGCATTTTATTGTATCCTGGAAATCGAGAAAAGTGTAATCCAATAATTGTAATCTTTGAGAAGTTGTCATCTCTTCAAATCCAAATGAACTTTTTTTCCACATGCTCAGCACAGTGGGCACAGCAGGTAAAATAAGTCTCTCTACTCCAATGTCAATAAGTTTCTGAGAAGGAAAAAGAAGTGAAACATCAGCCCTGGAGAATAGTTAAATTTTGGTAGATGTAACTTTAATAATATCCTAGAAAAGTATGAGCCTCACTCTACAAAATGAGCAAACTCTAAAAATAATAACCTAGAACACATGCTAAAAGAAAGAAAATAGATACTTAAAATGAATTACCTTTTCCAGTTCCTTAATTAAAATGCGACACATCCCAAGTCGATTATATTTGTGTCGAGTACATACAAGAGGTAATTCTGCCACCTTCTCTCCATAGATCCTTGAAGAGGAAAATAAATAATGAGACATTCACTCTCCAAAAGACACATACACAAGGAGACAAACACAAGGAGACAAACACAAGGAGACTAATCTTCTATTCTATGATATTAACTTTATATGGAATATTGTATTTTATTTTATTTTAGGATAAGAAAATCTGCAAAACTTACCTTACTGAAGCGGTACTAATCAATTCATCATTTTTCTCCAACAGTACCGTGTAAAAGCCTTTATAGTTCAGACGCTTAAGCTCTGACCTACACGTTGAGGTTAGACTTCAATTTTCTTCCATTTGAGATAGAATAATATAGAGGACAAACAATGCGTATTGGTGATTTGAAAATTGAATTAAACAGAACTTCATTTTTTTATAAAACAAAACTTTTGTGATCATATGCATTTACTCACCTTTTGTTGAAAATAACATCTTCAGTAAGATCACTCTGGGTGTTAGATGCCCTAACACGTTTGAAACACTCGTGCATCACACCAAGAGCAACACTCAGCTTGCACTGATTTTCGGTTAATGTCTCGATATCACAGCTACCAGATTCTAAAGACTTTCTCAATGTCCAAGTTAGATTGTCAGCACCTACTAGAAACGACTTCCCTAAAAGCTCTTTAAGGGCCAGAGATATCTGCACCAATTAGAAAGCAGTAATGTTTTAATCATGTCGATAAAAATATTTATTTATAACAAGAAAATAATAATACCAAGAATAAGAAAAGAAAGAATAACAGGTCTTACCTTTTCACACTTCTCACCACAATACCCGCTAGGAGCCCTTCGACTACGTAGACAGTCAACATGAACTGCATTACAGATACAAAACCCACTTAGAATACAGCAGCGTAGAAAAAAAAAGTATTCGAGTCATTCTCGAATTGAAAAGAATAACCTACATCTGCGTTCGCATTGCTCACAGTTGATACATTTATTATCAGTGAAACTTTCCTTGAGTTTGTTTTGTCCACAAAATCCACAACAGCAGGATGGACAGAACCAGTCACCATCTGGGACCTCCTGTAGAAGAAAAAAGAAATATTTCAACAAGTAAAGTCAATTACATATGCTATGAAGAAATACAAGTCTTAAAATATCCGACGTGACCAAATACATTAATAAAATCCCACAACTAAGCCTTAACTTGTCAATTGCAATCTTTAACATCATTTCGAGTCTTCTTATTATATTCAAGGATACTTATCTCAGTATTATAACTCATCCAATAATCTTATCTAAAGCCATAAAGGTTCTTCAGATCTACTTGTTAGAAATTGTTTGAAGAAACTGTAAATACACCCTTAAATAAAGTGCTACCTAAAATTGTTTTATGAGTTATATCTTTAGTACAAGATATACTTTTATATTTCATATAAATTTTTACATATACATTATAAAGAGAATTCAAAACTAACCAAACGTACGCGTAAACAATTATTATGTAAAGATAAATTGTGACAATAACGTTAACCATAATTGCTAGAATCCACGAATTAGAGTTACCTCCAAGCCCAGGCAGTTTTTATGGAAAGAGGATGGGCATTGATCGCAAAGAATTAGGTCACCCCCATAATGACACACAGAACATTCACTTTCATTCTCAATTGCACCCTGTATCCCATGTGGCTCATTAACAGAGTCCCTTTTGTCTCTTTTTCTATTAGCTTCTACCTGGCAATCTAGTAAAGATCGTCCATCTTCCAAGAAGATATGAGCAGATGGTCTGTGGTAAGTGCTTCCAGCATGAACTTCAAATTGAGTAATAGTATAAACCTTCCCGCAGCAATTGCATTTAATACCATCACGAGTTATCTTTCCCCCGGCCAATGGACGACTGTCATTTTTCTTATGGTAATACACTTTGGCTCTTGGCAGAACCACATCATTGTCTATCAACCACGATAGTATAGTTCGAGGAAACTGATGCAAAGAACTCGGTGTTTTTATCTGCTGCACTCTTTTGCATGATCGCAGCATGTAGCTAGGTTGACTATGTGAGCAATCTCTTCTATGCAAAGTCCGGTCTGTGTGATCTAAGAGATCGCGTTTTCTCTTCCCTCGTAACTTTTGGAACTGATTTTCAGGCACACCGTTTGACTGTACAAGGCTGTTCACGTTGGCTAATTCTAATGCAGAATCTGTTCTCATCTTAGATGTAGAACATTCTTTCAGATATCCTTCATTTATGCATCCTATGCAGGCTTGTTTAAGTGACGCGTATACTTTTCCTCCGGGTGAGAAATAGAATAAGATACGCCTATGCCCCTTATTCCGAAATGAAATGTCCCATCCCATAGCCGCTAGAGACTTCCTTGCTTTCAGTTTCTTATCTTCTGACTCTCTATCTTTCTTCTGACTGTCTTTTGTTTCGATCTTAGACCATTCAGTAATAGCTTCCGGGTACACTATGTCGCCGTGGATTACATTATCAGGGGGTGAGACCACAGTTGAGGTCGAGTAATAATCTATATCCTCATTATCTTGCACAAGATCTAGATGGCTCAGTGACTCATCATTTGGCGAACTTTGAGAGCATTTTGGGTCTGTTTTAGATTCTAAGTAGGGTATAGCATCTCCTCCTACCAACTCCTGAAAGACTTTGTAAAGGGAAAAATAGTGAGATTTCAAATGAGTGGAGTCAGGTGGACTGTAACGAAACCTGGTGATGCCATTTTTTTTATCAATCAGATACTCGACAGACCAACCCATATATTTAAGATGATTCCTGAACTCAGTAGTAGACTTGGAACACTTGGGATTATATTGGTTAACAGCATCTGGGTGATATTCTGGTTTAACATCAGCTTCTAACCATATTTGACTCTGCCTAATTTTTGTTTTTTTCGGGTTGTATTCATTTATTTGCTGGCTATTAGGACTAAGAAAAAAATCACCATTTGTTATCCCACGCGATCCATTTGGTTGGACTAACATCTTCATCTCCTTATCTGAATCCTGATTCAGTCTACCGCTATCTGACATGTTATCTACAAGTGCCACAGCAAGAGAATCAATCGAACCTATTTCAGAAGAACTTTCAACACCAGAATGCTTAGAACTGGTTTCTTGGCGGGATAAATTTATGGGATCCATATCATCGAAACAGTGGTTCACAAGTATTTCAAGATTATCATTTATTACCTCCACTATCAACCTTTCCCATAAAGTTCTCATAGGACAAGTCCACTCCACAAGCTCTTTAAACCTCTCCTTCTCCCTCAGATCATACCATAATTGTCTCAAAGAAACAGGAATGTACCTCTCTCTCTCCAGTCTTTGAATCAACTCAATAAAAATCCAGCGCCCACGAGCTTGCCAAGTTCCATTATACTCATCCCAATCTTGACTAATCCTCATAAATTCAATCCCACAAATTCCTTCGTCACCAATGTCAGGAAAGAATATCCTTCTTTTCCCCGAAATATATTCACGATCCATAACAACACCTTCCCACCAAGCTTCTAAGAGAAAGACATCAACGCATACACCGAATACAAGACTACTTTCAGTGAACTCCAACCTAGGTGGAAGTGGCCTTATACACCCTCTTAAGTCATATCCATGAGAAAAGCTTAATCCATCGATAATGGGTGAAACAGACACCCACTCGGTAGAATGACCATTTCCATTTTCAGCTAGATAATTTTCGTATTTAACAAGACGTGAACCCTTTCCCTGTTTAATTACAGTTCCCGGGTGCCAAGAACCTTCAAATCCTTCGTCCAAACTTCTAACCTATAAATAAAAAAATTATCAACTAAAAAACTGCACCTTTTAGCTTTCATACTCCAAACTTGTAATCTATGAATAAAAACATAATAAACAGATTGAACCTTCTATACTAACATGCAATGTACGAACACCAAAATGACCTACATTACTAAACCAAGCGATTTTCGAAAAGAAAAAGGAAATTTAGCATGAAACATAAAAAGACTGTCAAAATTTCGATGAAACTCCAAAAATACTACATTTACCTCAATTTTTTCGCCGACAAGAAGTTTCAATCGACCATTATGGAGCGACTTTGAAGACTTTCTGATTCTGACGTTGTCCTCTTCACCGGCCGCCATTGAAGAGAGCCCAAGAAAGAAAGAGAGAGAAAGATAGTGAGAGAGTGATAAGAGAGTAGTAAGCAGTGCGTCGTATCAGAGTATCTCCACTGAATATTCAGAACTCTCCGTCTATTAGATCAGAAACTAAAAGATTTGGTAACCGTCGTTTCTATTCTTTACGCATTTCAATTATAAAATTACTCTTTTATCCTATCACAGTTTTAAGTTTAATTGAGTTACTTGGTATTCAAGTTTAGCAAATGTATCTAACGCTACTTTACTCAATATTTTATTTATTTATTTTAAAATAAATAAAATGAATATTGTTAAGCTCCTTTATTATTTATTAATAT
The DNA here is from genome assembly GCA_036936605.1 of Limnanthes douglasii subsp. nivea. Taxonomy (NCBI): domain Eukaryota; kingdom Viridiplantae; phylum Streptophyta; class Magnoliopsida; order Brassicales; family Limnanthaceae; genus Limnanthes; species Limnanthes douglasii. The sequence continues at coordinate 113,719,447 of JAUPFV010000005.1, read as the reverse complement.
ATAAATTTCATTTCATTTCATTTAATTAAAAGATATTAACCGTCTAAATGTATAATTATATCCTATTAGCTATCAGAATTTTGAATTTAAGTGTACTTTTGAGTTATTTGAAATTCAAGTTTTGTAAAGCTAATTAAAGTTAGGCTGGTCAATATTTTATTTATTTATTTATTATTATTTTAAAATTTTGTTATCGTGTTTTTTCAAATCAAATTAAGTTTGGGAAATTACCATTCTCCTATCGTATATTGTTTTCCATTAATATGTTGGCTTCTAAATACATAATAAATGTTTCCTTTTTTACTATATAAAGTTTAATTATGCACATATGTTTTTTTTCAGAAAAAATAATTAAGCAAAATGAGTATGAGTTAAGATCCAGTATGGCTATCCTGAACCATATGTGTTATTTGATTATTATATAAATCTTATTGATTTAATTAAAAAGATATTAACCATCTAAATGTCCATTATACTAAATATTCAAAATATTTTAGATATTAACCATGTATATATTAACCATCTAAAAATATTATTTTATCATCATCCATTAATTATCATAATTTTGATATTTGGAATTCAAATTTTGCAACGTAATTAAAGCTGGGGTGTAGTGAATGTTAATTAAATTTGAATAATTATCATCGAATATTTTTTCGTATAAATTTTTTTTTCTGTATATGTGTATATATATATATATTATTTATATCTCATCCAACAAACCTATTATCAATAAATGTATAAATTTTTTTCCACAGATTCTGTATCTAACATATCCTTCTATATACAATCTAGCAAACAACTGGACCATATCTTTTAAAACGTGACTCGAAAAAAAAATTGAAAGTATCATTGGTTTTGTTTTTTAAGACAAACAAATTTTACATAGGTTTTTCATCTAGCAAAACAAAGAAGGTTTCGCATTTAGCAAAACAAAGAAGGTTTCTCATCTAGCAAAACAAAGAAGGTTTCACATTCTAGCAAAACAAAAAAAGGTTTCCACTAGACTAAAGTATATTTGTCATTACTTAATACTAAATATATTATATACATAAAATAGTGGATTCTTACCCCAGGAATCCACCTAGCTCTGCATCTTGTTGTATTTTTTTGTCTTTGGTTCCCCTCTCGGCACCTCTCATGACTGTTATGATATTTCTTGCATTGTCCGTTCATCTCCTGAGCAGTTTTCAAAATGTCGTCATCCTCTATGCATGATAATCGACATCGATATTCCCAACGCCTTTGAATCTCACATACTACCTATATTCCCAACTCTCTATGCTCATATATTACTGCATGCTCCAAGAAAAATAACCAGAATCTATCCAAAACTCTTTTCCTCGTTCTCGATGTCGAGGTAACAAATTTCGTTTCTTTTCCCAAAAGTATGAGTCCACATTCTCACAAATCCAGTCATTTAAACCATTTTTGTTTTGTCAAAAAAGAAAAAAACACAAACGCTCTCATCAAAAATAAAAAATAAAATGACAATATTTTCTTATCATCATTCCTCAAACTTCACTCTAACAGCATGATTAACTCTCGCAAAAGTATTAGCTTCAAGCACAATAAGTAAAAAATCCAAAAATTTGAGGCCATTAAGGAAAATCACTCCATGCTCTAACATTCGCGCATGCCTTGACAGTCTCCAACCGTGCCTTTTTTTACTGCATCCTCAATAAGTCTCACGTTGGCTAATGCAAAACTCTATGTTTGTTATGTTCTTCCCCATTACTTGCGGGACCTCCCATCCCCACATGCACAAATAAGAGCTTTTGCTGTCATGATCAGGCCATCAGAGTTGCACTCGCTAAGGCTTGGACGTTGTTAATGGAGTGCCCCTTCTCCCCATATGTCACCCTTGACATGTAGTACCCTATTGATTAGGATGTCGCCACATCCAGTTCTAAGTTGAATCAAGCCAACCTATACCCCCTATAACCAAATCTCCCCCCCTGATAATTAGCCTTGTATCATGTTTTTAACCTACTATTATACTCGTCGTCTCGGTCATATTATATAGGCTTACCTCCAACAACAACACTACTCAGCCATCACCACCATTGCCTCTCACTTCAGATCCTACTGTGACTTTCTCTACCACATCATCCATGATCAGAACTATTCTCTCACCAATTTTAGAAGTAATATCACCCAATACTCAACTAATAGTTGACATTCAAGCTACATGCATCCCTTTGAATTTTAATAGTTAACCCTTGATAACTAGGCCCATTTGCACCCCAAGCCCAATTCCTAACTCATACCATGTTGAGGATAAACTTAGGTGTTTCTTCAACTAGATGAACCTCATTGGGCCCATGCCCGCTACTCACTCTCCCAACCCATCATAATCCCAAACTGCCCCAACACAAATTTACATCAAAACCTTGTTCAAATTTTTACAGAGACTTCACAAGAATTTACAGTGTGGGGGTTATAGCTCTTTTCGCTCTCAATACACTTCTATAAAAGACCTCTCCACTAGACCACGTCTTGCCAGTCTAGAATCACACATCTGATATATTTTATACTATAATATTTCCTGCATACTATTGTTATATTTACCTTGTAGTCAATACAACGCGGCTCTGCACCACTTTTATAGTCATGCTCCCACGTGATACCTATTAGTGTTTGTTCCCTTAGAACAGATCATGACTATAACATCAACCTAACAGCTGAAGATGATATTACATACCGCAACTCTGACTACAGATGATACTACTTTCGCTTCTTGTATTAAGATGCTCGATGATGCAGGTAACGTTAATATGCATCAAATGTACAAGATGCCCCTTGAACAGTAAAATCAAGTAACTTACTTTCTCTCAAAGATTTATCATGATCATAGCTGCTTGGAATCTTTGTGATCTTAACGATCCTTTATGCCAAAATAACGTCACTAAATATATATTTTCCATTCACATTACCCTTCTTTGTCTGCTAGAAACTAAAGTGAGTAAGTATAAAGTTTTTAATATCATGCGTACTATGTTCTCCTATTGAATTACTAGACCTAACACAACATACACCTCTTAAGAAGAATTTAGTTGGCTTGAAATCCCAATTCTTTTACAGTTATTATACAAAATATCATCATTTAACTCTTAGATTGTTCAATTACACATATTTTATCCAATACCTCATTTTCCTTATCTTTTATTTATGGATTCAATGACACTGTTGCCCATTTTTATTTTTGGCATGACATATCCTTCATTTCCCTTCTTCACAAGACTCTTTATGGATTGCTTTTGAAAATTTTAAAATTATTTTTAGGCCTGAGGACCCTACTAAAAACATCAAGGTCTGGACCTCATCCATCAATAATTTTAAGAACTGTTGCTACACTTGTGATTTCATCAATCTTAGAGCTACTAGATTTAAGTTCTCTTGTATGAATAAGTAGATTGGTAACCATACACCTCCTCTAAAATCGATAAAGTCATTGTAAATAGTAATTAAGATGATATGTTTACCCAATTCATTTGCATATTACGACTACCCCCGTACCTCTAACCATACCCCCATTACCCTCTTCCTAAGTAACCATAATCATTTTTCTAAAAAAAATATTTTATTATTTTAACATATGGAAATCACACCCTGATTTCTAGTGAATTGTTACTGAGAACTAAAATATTCCTATGGATGGCTCAGTTACGTTCATTATTCTCGCTAAGCTTAACCGTCTACAATCTGCCTTATCATTAATTAATAAAAGAGAGTTCAGTGAAATTAGAAAAATATTCTCTTCGGCCCATACCCTTCTCTTCCAAGCCCATGATGACGTGGAAAATAACCCTCTCAACCCCTCCCTCGTTGAGGCTGAAATTAATGCCTCTAAAAACGTTTTCTTCTTTAGTTATGGCAAAGAGTATTTCTTCAAACAAAACTCCAAAGAAAATGGTTGAATCTTGGGTTTAGAACTCTAAATTCTTTCATAATAGTATTAAATCTTGTATTTTTAAGAATAAAATCATTTATACTAATGACCTTTATGGTAGCATATGCTCCTATTCTAGAGGTGTTGCTAACATTTTTGTCAAGCATTTCACTAATCTTATGGATGTCAAATACCCACCCATTTACATTGGCCTAATAATATTTTGTAGTCTCATATTTACTAGACTTAATGATTATAAGAAACTTCAAATGATTCGTCTAATACTAACGATAATATTAAAAAAAACTTCATCCATTGTGGATAGCAATAAAGCCCCAATCATTTATGGATACAGTGCCAGCTTCTTTAAGTCCTCACGATCTATTATTGGCTCTAAATTCAGTAAGCCTCGTCATGACTTCTTTATTTCCAATCGTATGAACACTAGCTGGAACAAGACCTTTATTGTCGTCATTCATAAATTTGAGAATATTTCTCCCCATCTAATTTCATACACATTGTTTGTTACAATGGTGATCTATAAGGAAATATCTAAAATTCAATATGATTAAAGAATCTTTCCCCTCTCTTATAGACTCATCATAATCGACATTCATACAGAGTCGTAATATTGCGAATAATTTCATTCTCTTTTAGGAGCTGCTCCATAATTATCATATCAATAGGAAAAGTCCCGAAAAACCCTAAAAATCGACCTCATAAAATCCTTCGATAATATATAATGGTGCCTCTACCTAAACATCCTCTATGTAATATACTTCCCCGACCAAATGGTTGGTTGGATTATCAAATACATATTCACCCCTCCGTAGTCTATTAACATAAATGGTAACTCTTTTGGTTCATTTTACGGTAAACAAATCCTCCTCTAAAGAGACGATTTTCCCCCTTTCTTTTGTTGTCATCATGCAAGTCCTTAAAGGTATCCATAAGGAAACAAATCCAACTCTCTTATTTTGATTTTCTTTAGAAGTTTTACAAGCTCAAAATAATTATCCAATGTTTTGTTGATAGTTTAATAATTTTCTATCGCATTAACCTTAACTCCACGAATCTTGTTAAGGAATGCATGAATGTGTTTGTTAATCTCTCAAGCCTTTGACTTTATCCCAACAAGAGTTGTTTCTTTCTCTCTAGGGTCTCTGACTCTACGCGTCATTTTATTATTTTCTTATTGGGATTAGAAGAAGAATCTCTCATTGTTCGTTACTTAGGTGTCATTCTAATTACATCACATATTTTCTACCACGATTGTAGGCCTTTATTCAATAAGATTACATCTCTTATCAACACCTAGACTTCTAAACATATTCCTTACACAGAAATACTCTGACTTATGAAAGTTGTCCTCTTCGTTGGCCATGTATACTAATCATCCATGTTATCCTCCATATTTGGATCCTTAAAGATCTTACTCAACTCTTCCGTAAATTCCTATGGTCAGATTCTGACATGAAAATCACTATGTCTAAAGTCTTTTAGTCAAAATTTACCTTGCTCTACTAAAAAAATAGCCTTGAGATTCTAGACCGGAAGATCTGGAATCAGACGACCGCCGTCAAACATTTATGGTCTATCTTGAGTGTCAAATTCTCCTCAATTTGGTATAACTGGGTTCTCAATGAAAATATTAAAGATAATAGCCTTTGAAGCCTGCCAATAGGATCTTATTCAAGTTGAGGTTGGAAAAACATCATCAACCTAAGGCCCATCACTACAAAGTCATAAAAAGTAGACGTTGGTAACGGCCTCGGTAATTCCATGTGGTATGACCCCTGGTTCTTATATAATTCACATATTGATTGTTATGGTCCTAGTATTATTTGTTATGCTAGAAAGAACGTAATAACATGGTTTATGATATCATTAATAATGGATCATAGACAAATTTATCGATTGGGCTATAATATTATTCGTGGTTGTTTTTTGTGCGATAGCTTTCGAGAAACAACCAACCATATCTTGGTGAAATACTCATTCTCTTGACTCGTTTGGAATATCATTTCTATGGAGCTTAACCTCTCTTCTCCCTCATCTAATTGGATCTTTCGTTGTATTAAGGCAATGTCTCTACCTCTTCTCCAAATTGTCTCTGCCATATTTGGCATGCTGCCTTCTGCACGGTGGCCTATCATATCTGGCAATAGATGAACGCGAGATATTCATGCACTCCCCATTAGTGGGATCTTTAATCTCACATCGCATCCTCTCAGACCTCCGCTACATATTTTATGGCACGAAGGTCATGTGGCCTACTTAAGCATCATTAGCTTAATTTTATAATTTTAGACATATCACGATGTGGTTGTCTTTATTGGTACCAGCTCATTCTCTAGTCTTTGTTTTCATGACTATGCACCGCTCCCCACTAAGGACGATATCTTCATTTTATTTCTCACTTATTACTTCCTTTTTTTCTCTTATCAAGGAATGTCGCGTGGGTTATGTATGTTTTTTACTTCCCTTACGTTATTTGTTTCTCTTTTATCTTATATCAGGGAATTTCTTTAGGTCTTGTATCTTTTTTTATAAACCGGGGATATCGTGACGTACTATACAAAAAAGTTATTTTACTTTCAATTTTGATGCTTTTTATGCTAAAAAATAACTAATAAGGCATTTAATATAATTAACTATAACCAATCAGGTATTTTATCTTTGTATATTCAAAAAAAAATCTATTCTTTATGTGAACCACGGTTTTGTTCATCTTCTTTTTGCATTTTGAAACCCTGTTTCGACTATTTATTTGCGTTTTTTTCGTCTTGTTATTTTCCGTTTTAAGTTATTTTCTTCCTCTTATTTTTCAAAACTCTATTTCGACTTTCGTTTTGTTCTCTTACTTTAAGCAGTGTTAAAGTTGTTATCTAAATCCTAAACTAAAACGAGAAGTACTTTTTATAATTCATAAATCAAATTAAATTGACAATTTTGGGATAGATTTTGACGAGTTTGATTTTATTTCTTAGTTTATGATATTTGATTTTATCGTTTTTAGTATATGAATTTATTATGGGTTTTTAGTATTTTTTTTCTTACACAATTCAAAGTAATTGAATTCTTTGTGGGTATTGAACTTTATTTATCTTCATAATTTATAGTTTTATTATGATGATGATTGATATTTGTTTGTTATTTTATTTTTAATATTTTTGGCTTATGTATTTGTTAGATTTTATTGGATTAGTTAAGACACGTTAATTAAGGCATGTTAGTTTTTATCAGCTTTTGGTAATTATTTTAGATGCTATGAGGTATTTGGTAAGATATTTTAGATTTTTCTTAAATATTTTGATTTTTTTAACTTCAACAAAAGCAATTCTTCTATGAAAACAAATGTTTTTTGAAATTTTGATGATATATTATTATGTCTGTAGTTAAGGCATGTTGTTTTTTGAAGATTTTAAGCAAGGTATACTAGATTTTATAAAATTTTAGTTAATGGCATGTTATAATTTAGGTAACAGAAGTTATATTTTTTATAAACACTTTTATTTGATTCTTTCTTAAACGTAGACAAAAAATAGTAATTCTATGAGTACAAATTTGTTCAATTTTTTAGGAAATATTATTATGGTTAAACTTGATTTTAGTTAAAGAATGTTATATTTTTTTATGATTTTAAGTAAGACATGTTAGATTTTGTTCTCATTCTCTTTTTACAATAGGATTCTCTTTTATAATAGTTTACAAGAACTACAAAAATTAGTATTATTATACAATGTTTTTGGTATAAAAAGTTGTAAATTATATATATGAAAAACATTTACATTAATAAACCGATGTATGAGGAAACCAGAACCAGGGTAGACAAAACCCACATAATACAATGGAGAAGATTTTTAGCTATTACACAAACGAGTACTAATAAATAAGCAAAGAGTATAATTATATGAGCCAAATTATCTTGGAACCAAAGAAGCGGTATCGAAAGTTGGAGATGACGTGGTAAGTAATGGCAGAACTAAGAGATCGAGAGTTCTTGAAGATTCCTGCATTTTTTTCAATCCAAATGTAGTAGATAACCGAGCAGAAAGTAGCGCACTATAGATGACCGGTGCTTGAAGATGAGGGGGTCCAAGATCTTGCTTGAAGAGTAGGAGAAATTGATGAAGATATGCTCCAGGTTTTCTGGACTCCTTTAGCAGAGGACGCATCCTGAGGGAGAATCTAGACCCCAACCAATAAGTTTATCACTGGTGGATAATTTATTGTGGATTATCATCCAAGTAATGAAGGATTATCGAGGGATGTTATATTTATTTCAGACAAGATATGTCTAGAGAACCTTATTTTTTGAAGGTTTAATGACCTTGTAAGTGTTGCTAATGGTGAAGGTAGGACTGACTGTCATTAGGATCTAGAGGAAGGTATCATTTTCATCTGATACATGGGGAGGGCATTAATGGCTTCCTTCATATCAACAAGAAAGGGTTGTAGGTTCCTACGACCAGCCATGGCCATGGATGGCCAAGCCTATTGCACATCATCCTGAAGATCTGAGACGCGAGAAATATTTTGCATGCTGGAAAGTTTGATGATGCTAGGCCCGAAGTGGTCTACGAGAGAATTCAGGAAGAGCCACGGGTCATACCAAATGGAAGTGGATGAACCATTTCCGACTTAGACTTTGTAGAGTCCAGCAGCTTGGCTCTGAAGCTTGAGGATTTTTCTCCAGCCCCGGTTGACAGAGGAGGGAAGGGGAATGGTCCAGATAAAATTGTCTTTAATCTTTTTAGCGAGATTCCATTTAGTCTAAATTGAGTTTTAGTTTATAGTTAAGATGAACCAAAAGGCTTTAAAAAGGCAACCGCTTGATTCCAAGTTTTGAGTTGGGAATCCCAAGGCCTCCCTTATTTGCAGGAAAATTGAGGTTATCACATGCAATCTTTGCCCCCAAAATCCTTATTTTAGATTCAGACCAAAGGAAATGGTAAAAGTTTGAAATGGCTCATTGATAACTCTAACAAAGAGTATAAAGATTAACGAGCAATAAACAGGCCTGGCGTAGATAATATATTTTATTAGCTGAAGAAGATCGACATACAAGAGATGCTTTAAAGCCCAATAGTTAATTCGATTTGTTACTTTGAGGAATAGAAGACTACAGTCGTTGTATGATAGTTTAGATGTAATTAGCGGTACATTAAAGTAGCGAACATGAGAGATCGTTCCATGAAGCCTAACATGTTTAAGAGACTGGTCTTAATTGAATTAGTTATCTCTCATAGGTAGGAATGGCTTTTAGACGGATTGAGGTGGAGGCCAAAGAGGAGATCAATTCGCCGAGGCCATCATTGATGAGCCAGATGGGAGAAACATTGGCGCAACAGAAGATCATGAGGTCATCAACAAAGCAGAGGTTAATAATTTTGAGCTTCTGGTACTTCCACTGGAAGCCAAATGATGGATCTTGACTTTTTTCCTGGAGGATGCTAGAAAGAACCTGCATGACAAAAAAATATGGGGAGAGAAGGTCTCCTTGACGAAGGCCCTTCAAACCCGGGAACGAGTTAGTAGAGGTACCATTAATACACGTAGGGAAAGAAGGGGTGGTAATACACTGAATAATCTAGTTGATCATCTTGTGGGGGAATCCCATAACATAAAGGGCTTCCAGGATTAGAGGACAAAAAATATTATCAAAAGCTTTCATGAGATCGATCTTAAGAGCGTATCTAGGCCTCTTATGGTCGGTATGATAACCATGCATAAGGTCTTGGATGAGAAGGATGTTGTTTGATATCGATCAGCCATGCACAAATGTCGATTGGGATGGGTTAATCAGGGATGCAAGAGAAGTTTTAATTCTACTGGTGATGATTTGGGATATAATATTATAAATAACATTAAAACATGTAATAGGTCTAAAATCAAAGGGAAATGAGGGGCAATCCGATTCAGAGATAAGTGCGATAATGGTTTTATTCTAAAACGGGCACATTTTTCTTTTACGGAAAAAATGTTGAACCGCTTTGCAGACGTCGACCCCAACAGAAGGCCAACATGCTTTGAAGAAGTTGGCATTGAAGCCATCTCGGCTAGGGGCTTTGTCATTATCAATACTGAATAAGGATTTCTTGATTTCCTCGTCAGCGATGGGCTTTATCATGTTGGTCGAGTCGGAAGAAGAAATCTGGGATTTAATGAGACCCTAACTCTCTCAAGCCTAGGATAATTGTTGGGGCCGAGGGAGCCGAAAAACCTCTTAAAGTAGCTGAAAAAAATGTTTGATATTGCTCTAAGGTTAGAACTGGCGGAACCATCAGAGTTGACAATAGATGGATTTGTTTTAGCCCTTTGGGGCTTGATACTATTGTGGAAGAACTAGGAATTACGACCCCCTAGCTTTAAGATGCTCGATGATGCAGGTAACGTTAATATGCATCAAATGTACAAGATGCCCCTTGAACAGTAAAATCAAGTAACTTACTTTCTCTCAAAGATTTATCATGATCATAGCTGCTTGGAATCTTTGTGATCTTAACGATCCTTTATGCCAAAATAACGTCACTAAATATATATTTTCCATTCACATTACCCTTCTTTGTCTGTTAGAAACTAAAGTGAGTAAGTATAAAGTTTTTAATATCATGCGTACTATGTTCTCCTATTGAATTACTAGACCTAACACAACATACACCTCTTAAGAAGAATTTAGTTGGCTTGAAATCCCAATGCTTTTACAGTTATTATACAAAATATCATCATTTAACTCTTAGATTGTTCAATTACACATATTTTATCCAATACCTCATTTCCTTATCTTTTATTTATGGATTCAATGACACTGTTGCCCATTTTTATTTTTGGCATGACATATCCTTCATTTCCCTTCTTCACAAGACTCTTTATGGATTGCTTTTGAAAATTTTAAAATTATTTTTAGGCCTGAGGACCCTACTAAAAACATCAAGGTCTGGACCTCATCCATCAATAATAAGAACTGTTGCTACACTTGTGATTTCATCAATCTTAGAGCTACTAGATTTAAGTTCTCTTGTATGAATATTGGTAACCATACACATCCTCTAAAATCGATAAAGTCATTGTAAATAGTAATTAAGATGATATGTTTACCCAATTCATTTGCATATTACGACTACCCCCGTACCTCTAAACATACCCCCATTACCCTCTTCCTAAGTAACCATAATCATTTTTCTAAAAAAACATTTTATTATTTTAACATATGGAAATCACACCCTGATTTCTAGTGAATTGTTACTGAGAACTAAAATATTCCTATGGATGGCTCAGTTACGTTCATTATTCTCGCTAAGCTTAACCGTCTACAATCTGCCTTATCATTAATTAATAAAAGAGAGTTCAGTGAAATTAGAAAAATATTCTCTTCGGCCCATACCCTTCTCTTCCAAGCCCATGATGACGTGGAAAATAACCCTCTCAACCCCTCCCTCGTTGAGGCTGAAATTAATGCCTCTAAAAACGTTTTCTTCTTTAGTTATGGCAAAGAGTATTTCTTCAAACAAAACTCCAAAGAAAATGGTTGAATCTTGGGTTTAGAACTCTAAATTCTTTCATAATAGTATTAAATCTTGTATTTTTAAGAATAAAATCATTTATACTAATGACCTTTATGGTAGCATATGCTCCTATTCTAGAGGTGTTGCTAACATTTTTGTCAAGCATTTCACTAATCTTATGGATGTCAAATACCCACCCATTTACATTGGCCTAACAATATTTTGTAGTCTGATATTTACTAGACTTAATGATTATAAGAAATCTCAAATGATTCGTCTAATACTAACGATAATATTAAAAAAAAACTCCATCCATTGTGGATAGCAATAAAGCCCCAATCATTTATGGATACAGTGCCAGCTTCTTTAAGTCCTCACGATCTATCATTGGCTCTAAATTCAGTAAGCCTCGTCATGACTTCTTTATTTCCAATCGTATGAACACTAGCTGGAACAAGACCTTTATTGTCGTCATTCATAAATTTGAGAATATTTCTCCCCATCTAATTTCATACACATTGTTTGTTACAATGGTGATCTATAAGGAAATATCTAAAATTCAATATGATTAAAGAATCTTTCCCCTCTCTTATAGACTCATCATAATCGACATTCATACAGAGTCGTAATATTGCGAATAATTTCATTCTCTTTTAGGAGCTGCTCCATAATTATCATATCAATAGGAAAAGTCCCGAAAAACCCTAAAAATCGACCTCATAAAATCCTTCGATAATATATAATGGTGCCTCTACCTAAACATCCTCTATGTAATATACTTCCCCGACCAAATGGTTGGTTGGATTATCAAATACATATACACCCCTCCGTAGTCTATTAACATAAATGGTAACTCTTTTGGTTCATTTTACGGTAAACAAATCCTCCTCTAAAGAGACGATTTCCCCCCTTTCTTTTGTTGTCATCATGCAAGTCCTTAAAGGTATCCATAAGGAAACAAATCCAACTCTCTTATTTTGATTTTCTTTAGAATTTTTACAAGCTCAAAATAATTATCCAATGTTTTGTTGATAGTTTAATAATTTTCTATCGCATTAACCTTAACTCCACGAATCTTGTTAAGGAATGCATGAATGTGTTTGTTAATCTATCAAGCCTTTGACCTAATCCCGACAAGAGTTGTTTCTTTCTCTCTAGGGTCTCTGACTCTACGCGTCATTTTATTATTTTCTTATTGGGATTAGAAGAAGAATCTCTCATTGTTCGTTACTTAGGTGCCATTCTAATTACATCACATATTTTCTACCACGATTGTAGGCCTTTATTCAATAAGATTACATCTCTTATCAACACCTAGACTTTTAAACATATTCCTTACACGGAAATACTCTGACTTATGAAAGTTGTCCTCTTCGTTGGCCATGTATACTAATCATCCATGTTATCCTCCATATTTGGATCCTTAAAGATCTTACTCAACTCTTCCGTAAATTCCTATGGTCAGATTCTGACATGAAAATCACTAGGTCTAAAGTCTTTTAGTCAAAATTTACCTTGCTCTACTCAAAAAATAGCCTTGAGATTCTAGACCGGAAGATCTGGAATCAGACGACCGCCCTCAAACATTTCTGGTCTATCTCGAGTGTCAAATTCTCCTCAATTTGGTATAACTGGGTTCTCAATGAAAATATTAAAGATAAAAGCCTTTGAAGCCTGCCAATAGGATCTTATTCAAGTTGAGGTTGGAAAAACATCATCAACCTAAGGCCCATCACTACAAAGTCATAAAAAGTAGACGTTGGTAACGGCCTCGGTAATTCCATGTGGTATGACCCCTGGTTCTTATATAATTCACATATTGATTGTTATGGTCCTAGTATTATTTGTTATGCTAGAAAGAACGTAATAACATGGTTTATGATATCATTAATAATGGATCATAGACAAATTTATCGATTGGGCTATAATATTATTCGTGGTTGTTTTTTGTGCGATAGCTTTCGAGAAACAACCAACCATATCTTGGTGAAATACTCATTCTCTTGACTCGTTTGGAATATCATTTCTATGGAGCTTAACCTCTCTTCTCCCTCATCTAATTGGATCTTTCGTTGTATTAAGGCAATGTCTCTACCTCTTCTCCAAATTGTCTCTGCCATATTTGGCATGCTGCCTTCTGCACGGTGGCCTATCATATCTGGCAATAGATGAACGCGAGATATTCATGCACTCCCCATTAGTGGGATCTTTAATCTCACATCGCATCCTCTCGGACCTCCGCTATATATTTTATGGCACGAAGGTCATGTGGCCTACTTAAGCATCATTAGCTTAATTTTATAATTTTAGACATATCGCGATGTGGTTGTCTTTATTGGTACCAGCTCATTCTCTAGTCTTTGTTTTCATGACTATGCACCGCTCCCCACTAAGGACCTGACTGGAAGCCAAATGATGGATCTTGACTTTTTTCCTGGAGGATGCTAGAAAGAACCTGCATGACAAAAAAATGTAGGGAGAGAAGGTCTCCTTGACGAAGGCCCTTCAAACCCGGGAACGAGTTAGTAGAGGTACCATTAATACACGCAGGGAAAGAAGGGGTGGTAATACACTGAATAATCCAGTTGATCATCTTGTGGGGGAATCCCATAACATAAAGGGCTTCCAGGATTAGAGGACAACAAATATTATCAAAAGCTTTCATGAGATCGATCTTAAGAGCGTATCTAGGCCTCTTATGGTCGGTATGATAACCATGCATAAGGTCTTGGATGAGAAGGATGCTGTTTGATATCGATCAGCCATGCACAAATGCCGATTGGGATGGGTTAATCAAGGATGCAAGAGAAGTTTTAATTCTATTGGTGATGATTTGGGATATAATATTATAAATAACATTACAACATGTAATAGATCTAAAATTAAAGGGAAATGAGGGGCAATCCGATTCAGAGATAAGTGTGATAATGGTTTTATTCTAAAACGGGCACATTTTTCTTTTACGGAAAAAATGTTGAACCGCTTTGCAGACGTCGACCCCAACAGAAGGCCAACATGCTTTGAAGAAGTTGGCATTGAAGCCATCTCGGCTAGGGGCTTTGTCATTATCAATACTGAATAAGGATTTCTTGATTTCCTCGTCAGCGATGGGCTTTATCATGTTGGTCGAGTCGGAAGAAGAAATCTGGGATTTAGTGAGACCCTAACTCTCTCAAGCCTAGGATAATTGTTGGGGCCGAGGGAGCCGAAAAACCTCTTAAAGTAGCTGAAAAAAGTGTTTGATATTGCTCTAAGGTTAGAACTGGCGGAACCATCAGAGTTGACAATAGATGGATTTGTTTTAGCCCTTTTGGCCTTGATACTATTGTGGAAGAACTAGGAATTACGACCCCCTAGCTTTAGCCAAGTTTCGCTCGACTTTTTCTTGAGAAAGGATTTATCAGCACGGCTATAAATATATATATATATATATATAGGTTTTAGAGGCTTCAAGCTCGAGAGATATGAGCGAGCTATTGAACGGTGTTGAGGCAAGGTCAATTTGGGCCTTGACAAGGGCTAATTGGGCCTCCTCAACTCTATTACTGATGTTGTTTAATTTGTGTTTGTTAAGAGAAGAGATGGAGGGAGAGAGGCAAGCTAATTTAATAACAATAACATTCATAGGGTCATCCTTGCACGGGGCATTCTAGTTGTCCGCAACCATATTTTGAAAATTACGATGAAAACGCCACATATTAAAGAGTTTGAAAGTTTTGTGACTCAAGATTAAAAGGGAGGTAAGGAGGAAGATGATGAAGGTATGGTCTAAGATTCTCGGGAGGTCAAAGTGAGCAAAGAAGTTGGGAAAAGTTTCATCCCAAAGCCCATTAACAAGGGCTCTATCAATTCTATAGGAGATTGAGTTCTCAATCTAGCGGTTGCACCATAAAAATTGGAACCCTGAGGATCTGAGGTCATCAAGCCCGCTAGATTTACAACAGTCATTGAACGAGGAGATAGAGCTATTCCAGTGATTTTTATTGCCGGAACACTCCGAAGGGTTACGATTGGCATTAAAATCGCTAATCACGATCTAAGGCTTAGGGTCGTTGGCTTAGGAAAGACATGTAATGTACCTCTAAAGGGGCTACCGGTCTGAGGACTCATTGAAATCATACATAGCGGTGAGGTTTAGGGTTGGGTTTTTAGCAATCCAAATAATACTACAATCCATGATTTGGGGGGTGGTGACTCACACAAAAATATTGTAGACGCTTAGGTTCCAAGCAATCTGAATTCTACCATGATGGTGGTTTTCATGGTTAGTTTTGAAAATCCACCATGGTAACATAGTTTTCATGATTAGGTTAATATTTTTATTATTTACTTGGTTTCAAGAAGGCAAATAGAATTGATACTATTGGAGAAAATAAAGTCACGAACATCTTTCTGACGAACGGTGTCATTTAAACCCGTCACATTCCAACTAGCTGTATGTATTTGATTAAGAAATTAATATAGATTAAAGTTTAGAGAATTAATATATGGTGGAAGTATTCCCAAACATACTTGACCTAACCGGTGGAGTGGACTTGTCGGCTTGCATATAAGTGCAACGTTATTTATGTGGCTAATGGTTCCTTTTTTTCAAGGCCTATTCAGCTAGCAGCAGAGCTGTTGTTGGCAATTATGAAACTTTTGGTCTATCCCGAGTACTCTGTCATGGAACGAATTTCATCATAGGTAGAAGGTGGGAGGATTCACTATCACTAGAGTTAGACATAGAGACGATAGGGGTAGGGATCATTGGCTCTTTGTTGCGTCTTCTTTGTGGGGGCTGGTGTGGGAGGATTCATTTGCGTTGGGGCATGCAGAGTCAGTATGTCCGAATGAGCTGCACCGAGTACATATGTCTAGAAGGCCATGAAATTCAACGTGTAAGATATGCTCCTTACCTAGGCAATTGATAGTGATGGAGAGCGGGAATGATGCAGTATCTTGCATGATAATGCAGATCCTTGAGAAGTTTAGTTTGGTGCGGCTTGCAGTGTGGATGTCTACGCAGATGGTGGTTCCATGTAGTTTCCCAGGATGCTGAGTCCTTTCTCCAACCAAATTTCATGAGGCGTGCCATAAATTTGACCCATAAAGGGATTTCTTTGAGGGCTTATTTTATGAGAGTGTCCATGGGCTCCCATCTTTTTAAGAAAATGGGGTGGCTGCTGAAAAACTAGGGTGTCATCTCCAAGACTTCGGTTACATTATATACGGAGTAGAACTTGAAACTGAAGTAACCTAACAGGGTGGGTTTTCACTGTTACAATCCGTGGACTTTGCATACTTGGCTCGCAAGGGATTGGACATGGGTGGCAACGTGTTTCTTGGATAAGAAATATCCCTAAAGACACTTAGACCAGTTCTCATTGCTTCATGCAATGGCGTCAGCTGGGAACATCAACACTCAATTGTCAACCTATAACAAATCAAATTTTTTAATAGTCATGGTGGATTACAGGTCTTGGGTTTGTAAGACAACACTAGCCCAAGATTAGCTAATGGGGATTTTTATGGGAATAAAGTTTGAATCTGGATGAGCCTCAGATGGAGCAGGATTATGTATGTTGACAGATGAGAGGGTGTGTTGATGAGCATGGAAGACGATATGGTTGGGCTATTTTATCTGTTTGAAGGGTAGGGTCGAGGACTATAAGCTTGAGAGATCGAGGGACCAGAACAAGGGCCTAGAGAACGAAGAGCTTTGGATGAACGGAAGATTGCATGGCCTATAATGTTTGGAATTGACTAGGGAGAGAGATCGGGTTGAGACTAAGGGGGTATTTGTTTAGAAGGGTTAGAGGTCATAAAAGCAGAGGTATGAATTACCGTTATCTAATTAATATTAACTAAATAATTATTTGACTAATTTTCGTTAAAACATGTTACACGTTATATTTTATAAGATTTCAGTTAAGAACTATTAGATTTTAGATAATACAAGTTAGATTCTTATTAAATATTATTTTTCTTAATCCTAGACAAAAACAATTCTTACATAATAACAAATTTGTTCAAATTTTTATGAAATAATACCTAATTTTGGTCTAATTTGTTTTTTCAATGCAATAGAGTTACATATTGTCTATTTTTTATTAATAAGTGGGTATTTTCATGCTTTTACCTTAGTATCGTATTCACACTTTTGTATTGAATAATCTCGATCGTTTTCTTTCTCTTAATATAATGCGTACATCTCTAGTTATTGGTTGGACGTGTTTTGTGTATTTATACACAATATAGAGACAATGTATGTTATTCCTCATACCTTGTTTTTTTATCCAATATAGAGACAAGGTATGTTCGTTATATCTTTCATGGTTCGTTTAGGAATAATCAATTCATGAGGCGGGTGGAGTATTGCAAGAAGGAGTATAACAAATCGAATATTTAAAGTTACACAGCTGGAACATATATTATGTTAGATTGTATGAAAATTGTAGTTAAAATTAGATTTTGTTATAGACCAAAACATTCTTCTATCAGAACAAATATATTACCTTTACAACGATTATTTTTAACATAAACAATTTTTTTCATGTAATATTATTATGCTTTAACTTGATGCTAGTTAAGGGTTTTTAGTAAAAACATGTTAGATTTTAGGTAAGTTAGGTTAGATTTTTTATTATATTTTGATTCTCTCGTAACATAGACAAATATTTTTTTTAAATAATTCTTCTGTTTCAAATTTTTACAAAATATTATTATGTTTGATTTTGAACCTTATTTTAGTTAAGACTTAAATTTTATGAAAAAATTAGTTATAGGATCACATGTTAGTTTTTATAAGGTTTTAATTAATGTGTGTTAAACTTAAAAAAAAAGATTATATTTTTATTAATGATATTGATTATTTTTTCATCAGATAAAAATTTGAATTTAGCAATTTTGATTTGATTTTATCTATAAAAAATGACTTAATTTATACTCTCAAACTTATGTATTCAATTTGGAAACTAAAAATATAAATCTCAAATATAATTTGATTTTATATTTTCAAACTTTTTATTTGAATTTGAAATTATTATCCCAATGTTAATAGCCTCGGATTTAAATTTGGAAATAGAAAATCGTAAATTGTAACTTTATAAAAATAATTACAAATTGGAGTTTATAAATAAATAAATAAATAAATAAATAACACCTAAATAATAAAACAAAACCAAAATATTTTGGTTGTGTCCATTTGTTTTCTTTCTCAAAAGTATTATATTTATTTTAAATCTCATCTAGACTTACCCATTTTTTCAATTGCGCAACCTAGTTTATTTTGGTGGATATTTTATATTAATTTGTAAACTCCAAACGTTAGGTTTTTTAATTTTGATTTTTATTCCTAAATATGAAATGAGAAATGAGAGTTAAACGAAGATGCAAAATTCGAAATTTTGATTAACTCTAGGTGGGAAATGAGAAATCCGAGCTAAACACAAATGTCAATAGTAAATGTTAAACCAACATTTTGTTTTGTTAAGTGCGAATTATAAAATCATGGTTAAACAGAAATGTAAAATGCGACTCATGGTTAATTGGTCTCGAAAAAAATAAACTTAAAAAATATCATTTATGAATTTAAAATTTGTGTGTCATAAAAGTAAAAGAGAAGAAAAAAAATTGTATAGAGAAAACAAACAATAAAAACATTGGTTGCTGATAAAATATATTTTTTAAAAAAATAATTGTCTAAAAATAGATATTAAACTATAACAGAATTTATAATTTAATATTGATAACTTCGATACTCGTTTGGGTATACAGGGAGGGAAACAATAAATCTCATAAAGTCCAACATTTTTCTATTTGTTAAAATAATTATAAATAAAATAAAGGTTGAATTAAAATATAGTATTAGTTAATATAAAATTTTATATTAAAACTAATTTTTGAGAAGGTAAAATAAGGAAAATAATACAATTTGTTAATTTGTTAATTTTTATTAAAGATTTAATTTAATTATGTTTTGTTATATTTAAAATTTGAAGATTTATAGTTTTGTAATTTTAAATTGTATTTTTATCAGAACATATTCGGTTTTAAAGATAAACGAAATATGATTTTATTCTAGTGATATGCTGTTTTGCATAATTTTTCCTTTAAACAATTATCTAG
Source organism: Limnanthes douglasii subsp. nivea (assembly GCA_036936605.1). Taxonomy (NCBI): domain Eukaryota; kingdom Viridiplantae; phylum Streptophyta; class Magnoliopsida; order Brassicales; family Limnanthaceae; genus Limnanthes; species Limnanthes douglasii. The sequence goes on along the minus strand of JAUPFV010000005.1, from coordinate 113,699,938 downwards.
TTGGTTATTTCACTGACTATTTTTTTTAAAAAAATTGTATTTTTATTTCATGAATTATTTTAACAATATTTATTTTCACAAATTTAAATTAATAAATTCTTGATTTACAGTTGTTTATTTGGTCTTCTTTTGTATTTTTGCAATTTCAAAAACTTAATTTTATGTTCATTGTACTGTTTGTAACATGTGATTATGCAAATGAGTAAGCACCGTTTTTAAAATTAAATAAGTCATGTTTTTTTGCAACTAGTACAGAGCAAAATCTTCACAAGTACAAAATATGAGTTGTTTTCGCAACTACATAAACCTAGTTTTCACAACTAGAATCAATTTTACAAAAACAAAATCATAACTAAATAAGCCTAGTTTTTGTAACTAAATAAATTTAGTTTTTTCAACTAGAGTCGATCTAAAAAATTCATAACTATCAAAACATTATTTTCGCAACTAAAATCGAATACATATTAAAAATTAATTCGCAACTACATAATCCATTTTTCACAACTAGACGTGATCTAATAAAAATATTATTTTAACAACTAAACAAGCCTAGTTTTTTTTAAGACATCATCTCACAAAAAATATATTATTGCAACTAAATAAGTTTATTTTTTGTAACGAGGCTTGATCTCACAAAAACATTTATTCGCAACTGAATAAGCCTAGTTTTTGCAACTAGATTTGATTTCACAAAAAAACCGTTTTCACAACAACGTAAACCTAATTTTTATAACTATACTTTATTGTAAAAAAAATCGCAATTAAATAAATTTTAGATTTCATAACACGATGTCAAAAAATATTTCAAAATAATATTTCAAAACATATCACTCGTGGATTTTATTGTTTGTATTAAAAAAGGAAAAAACAAATATATTGAAATATTTTTTTCGAACTATGATAAACTATATAATAAAAACCAAAAACATTTGATATAAATATTTTTAAGGGAGATATCAATTCATGCGATGTTTTATTAATATCTTACAAAGTTTAAACTTTTAAAAATATGTAAATATTAAAAAAAGAAAAAAATAGACATATAAAAGAACATATGATTTTGATTTTAATTATTTATTTTCAAATAAAATATATTAAATTATTTTATGTTTATTAGTAGTATAATAATTATAGGATAAGAGAATAATTAGTAAATTGAAAAAAAAAGTTAGTAAATAGAACATTAGTACTCTGTATAAGGATTTTTTTTTTTTCATTTCATAAATGACATTTTTCAAATAAGATTTTAGAAAGGAATTCGAATAAATATTGTATTTTATAAAATCAAATTCATTAAAAATTAAAAATAGAAATAATCCTTATTCTCTTTGGAATAAAGACTAGTTTTTCAAAATAAATCAAATTTTTTTCACAATCTAATACAAACCCTCTATTTTATTTTATTTTAATCATGTCCATATCGGACATTGCTCTTTTGTCCTGTTTATTTACTTTGGATTGATTCTACTTCGTAGGGTGTTTGTTTTTAATATTCTACCAATATATAATCGTTTTAGCTTTGACGCCTTTTTTAGGCCATAAGTGTATTATTGTTGCCTCCGCTCACCATCCTCTTCACGATCTACTTAAATTCATGGATTCAATTCATGGATTCAAATATCTTTGTCTTTAACCACAATGCCATCAAGGCCCCCAAACTAAAAACTTTGTCTCTTCATTGGCCGTGTCAGACTACTTCATCGAGTTTGAAGCTTGGCGCAAGTTCAAGTATTGAAGTCTTTAGCTGCAAGTCCCTCACTTTTAATACCCCCAAACTAAAGAGTCATTTCCTCATTGGCTGCTTGAGACAACTTCATCGAGCATGAGGTTTGGGGTTTAAACCTGCAATAAACAATCATGATGGCGTAATTATATGAATATTTTTAGTAAATTACCACTGATTTCATAACTCATCAATGTTGCTCGATCATGATTAGACCTTATTTTGCTATTACTACCTCTATGATAAACGACACAAATCAGTTTATCTTATCTCTAACCTTATTTCTAACTATGATCATTTTCACAATTCTTACACTCACCATGATTATCTTTGTACCTCTAATCACACTCTAATCACCATTTTTCTTAGTAATCCAAGTCATTTTTCCAAAAAAACATTTTCATTATTTTAATATATTGAAATCTCACCCTAACGATCAATCAATTATCACTAGTAATTGGAATATTTATATTAACGAATCTATCATGTCAATTATTCCCGCTAAACTTAAGCGTCTCCAAATTTATTTCTCATGACTCAATAAGATAGACTACATTGATATAAGTGAGCAGGCCCCGACCGTCCAAACCATTCTCCTTCAAGCTCAACCTGGTATAGCCAATGACTTTCTCAATCCTTCTCTCATCAAGGTTGAAATCATTGCCTTAAAAAAATTCATCATCTTCACCTGCGCTAAAGATTGTTTCTTTAAGTAAAGGTTTCGTGAAATTTGGCTCAAATTGAAGGACCATAATTCTAAATTATTTCATAATAGTATCAAATCTCGTATTTTCAAAAAAAAATTGGTTTTATTAACAACTTATTAGGGAATATATATTCGAACCCTAAAGGTGTCGTTCATATCTTCGTCACCCACTTTACCAATCACCTTGGTTTCAAGAATCATCCCAACATATACCGACCTTGATAGAGTTAGAAGTCTGATCACAACCAATCTTAAAAATTGAAAAAAATCTCACATGATCCGGCCGACTATCGATGATGAGATTAAAAATGCCTTGTTTTAAATTAATAATAATAAAGTATATGGGTCTGACGACTACAATACTAGTTTCTTTAAGTCTACTTGGGTCACCATTGGTACCGAATTTTGCTAATTAGTTCATCATTCTTTTGCCACATCTGCATGGATCCTTGTTGGAACAAAACTTTCATTTCTCTCATACTTACGACGAAAAACCCTTATTCCCCTCCGACTTCACGCCCATTGCATGCTGTGATGTTATCTACAATATTGTTTCTAAAATTCTAACAAATATGATTAAAGATACCTCCTCTCTTTCATTGACCCAACTCAAGCAACCTTTATCTTATGTTATAGGATATCTGAAAATACTATCGTGTCGTAGGATTTGCTTCATGACTATTATACCAACAGGAAAGATCATTGAACAACCCTTAAGATTGAACTAATGAAATACTTTGAAAATGTTCATTGGCGTATCCTCATGGATGTCTTGTACGTTATGAATTTCCCCAATCAAATGATTTGCTAGATTATCTAATATATTGCATTTTCTTCTTACTCAATTAACATAAACGGTAACATTTTTTTCTTTCACCGGTAAAAGCGGCCTCTGACAATGGGGCCCTCTTTCCTCCTTCATCTTTGCAAATATTGTTTTAGTATACTAAAAGATAAAATTCAATAACTATGTTTTTGCTTCCACTAGAAGTTCCGTAAGATCAAAATCATTAACCTCTAATTTTCAGATGATTTAATGATTTATGTCGAGCCAACACTAACTCCATCAACCTAGTTAAAAAGGTTTTATGGAATTTTACCACCTTTCATGTCTCTATCTGAATCCCAACAAGAGTCAATTGTTTCTCTTTGGGGTCTCTGATTTGATCTGTCGCTTCATCATCACTTCTTTGGTTTTTGAGGAATGCTCCCTTCATGTTCGCTACTTAGGCGTTCCTCCCATTTCTTCTTGCCTATTCTATAATGATTTAGACCTTTTCCTAATAAAATCACCAGCCACATTAACTTTTGGAGTTCCAAGAATCTATCATATACGGGTAGGCTTCAGCTTATCAAGATTATCATGTTTGCGAGACAAGTCTATTGGTCCTCTGTGTTTATAATTCCATTATATGTCCTTAAGGACCTTTCTTATTTTTTTCGTAGATTCTTACAATCGGGACCTTAGATGAAAATATATGGTTCTAAAGTTAACATGTCAAATGTTACCCTGTCCTCGTCAAATATCGGTCTTGATATTTTAAACCTTAAGGTTTGGAATCAGGCAGTCACCTCAAACGCGTATAGTAAATCTTGATTGGTAATTCTTAAACAATTTGGTGTAATTGGGTTCTTATCGAAAGATAAAAATATAACAGCCTTTGGAACCCCCATATTAGCTCCTCTTTTAGTTGGAGGCCAAGGGAAATCATTAACTTAAGGCTGCATGCTGCCAAGCTCTATAAGGCTAATATCGACAATGGCCTCTCAAACTCCTTGTGGTATGACCCTGGGCTCTTTCTTATCTCTCTTGACGGCCTTTATGGTCCTAGTACTATTCGTTATGCTAGAATATACATCAATAAAATGGTTTATGATATTACCAGCAATAACTCTTGGAGCTAGCTCACTCAGCTCCGCTGCACCAGAAGGTCTAACCAATCTCATATGCTCAAAATTAGTAATGATATCAGTCTCCTCCATACCCCCCCCCCCCTTCGAAATGGAGGATGTTAAACTCTGGATCCATAAACAGATCGTAACTCCTTCACAATCAATAATTCTTATCATTTCATCTAGTTATTGACACCCCAAGTACCTTGGGCCAATCTTGTTTGGAACAAGTTTAACATTCTCATACACTTATTTATTGTTTGCCTTATCATCCATGAGAAACTCATTGTCCGAGATAAACTTATCGTGTATGGTTATAACATAATCTCAGACCGTGTCTTATGCAAACGTTACCTAGAAACCACCAATCCCATTTTGGTGGATTATCCCTTCATTCAACGCATTTGAGTGGCCTACTCCATGAAGCTTAAGTTCCTCTCCCCGACTTTTGATTGGCTCTCTTGGGTGAGAACGATTAGTGTATAGTGTTCCTCCATTTCCGACCTAGGTCAAATTTAGTGTGTTGCTTTCTGGTGCGGTGGTACCACGTATGGAAATAGAGGAATGCTAGGGTATTCTCAGACTCCCCGTTGTTAGGGTATGTAATCTCTTACCGTATCCTCTCAGACCTCCATTATAGATTCCAATACTCAAATCTCAATTAGTCGTGCTAAAATTTACTAAGTCCCTTTTGTTTTTGTGTGTTATTATAGGTTTCATCATCTCCTACTATTTTGGCACCTTGTATTTGATGGATTCGCGTTATTTACTCTCTGTATGTTGGATATTTTTCATTTTTGATACACTTCTAATTGTTCGTTGTATTCTACCATTACGAACAATTTTTTTTGTAAAATTATTCACCTCTAGTACTCTTTATAGGGGATATACCCCTAAGATTTCTATTTAGAAAAGTTCCTCAATGTAGTTGTAAACCATCTTTTATTTTTAATTTATTACTTTTTTACCAAAAAATATTTTATTTTTTAATTTATTGATGTTAGATGGTAAAATAGTTAATTTTTAAATAGCCCTGGAAAAAATATGAAATCCAATATGATTTTTTTATATTATTTTTAAAATATAAAATTTGAATTGTGTGATGATAAATTAAAATAATCATAATTCTAAATAATAATAAATATAATGGTTAAATTAATCACATATAATTGATTTCATAATTGTTTTTTGAGTCTGAAGTAAATTATGAAGACCAAGACTAAAAAATAATAAATAATGCTAGTAATTGTAAAACAATTACAATAAGTTGTTCTGTTGAAATATTATGCTTGATATTACGTTAAGTTAACTATCTTTATTCGAATTAGATACCTTTTATTAAGTGTGTAAGATTATGTTCACAACCCATAAGTGAAAAAAATTTAGGTCGTACTATTTACAACATTATCAATAGCGAGTCTATGTGTAAATAATAACAAATGACTACTTTTTTACTCTCAGGAACACCACTTGACAATTACCAAAGCTTATATTCTTGAGTTTTTTATTTAATGAAGCTTGTACTTTTGAGTTTGTTATTTGTTGAAGTTTTTTCTTCTTATCGAAACTATTATACTGTTTCACGTTAAATTATTTACGTCAACTTTCTTTGGTTAGAATTATAAGAGTATCAAAGCATGTTTACTTGGATTCTAATTTCCATAGCCGAAGTATTATCAGAGATGTATCTGATCTGTTCGTATTTAAATTTTTCATGCCTCATTAAAATCTTTCATCGACCAAAACCTCACTTGAGAAAAAACTCTATTTTGTCGAAGAAAAATAGTAAACTTAAATTAAATAGGCTGTAACTGTATTACTTTTTATTTTTTTATTTCATACTTCTTATTTGCTACAAAATTCTTCAATTATTTTCTAAATATGGTTGAGTAGCACCCTAGTTGCTGAGGAAGATTGAAGTAAGGATTGATAAAAAATTGAAGTGTTGATGTTTCTTTAAAAACTTCAGCTCGCTGAGGTTGTTGTTAGTTTGCATTCAGCCAAATTCAAGTAGTCCCCTTAGACGTTGGTTAAGGATGAGGGAATTATTATTATAATGAATTTGTATCTTCGAGAATTTTGTATACCCGAATTAGTTATTTTTTTATCTTCAACCCGATCTCTTTTATAATTTATTGAGTAGCCATATAGTCCTTTATGAAGACTAAGTGAGAGTTGATCATTATATAATTATATATCTGGTCATTTGATTTAGTTGAATTTTATACTTTTTTCTTTGGGTTTGGTCGAACTTGTATAGATGTAAATAAGATTAAGAAAATAATCTTTACATGGAAAAATATTATATTTCGTTTGTGTCTTTTATAATAAAGGTATTGAATTTGGATGGATAATTGTTATTTAATTAGCCAGTTCTTCTTCAAATAGATTTATATGTATTTGAAGAAGTTTATATGTAGATGAAACTTCATTGTTTTAAGAATACGTGTGTGTTCTCTTTGTATTCCTTGATATTGGCCATATAATCTTCTTTAATCTTAGCCAGTTCTTCTTCAAATAGATTTAAGACACAGAAAATTGAAATAATCAAAAGCTAAAAAATTTATACCTCCAGGTGTAAGTATTTTTATCCTCTATCGATTTGTCTTTTTCCTTTATTCACTTCCTGATTCAACTTTTTGTTTATCTTCTCAAGCCTTTTGCATTATTCAATTTCATGATTCTTGTACGTTCTTGTATTTCTTGTTAAAACATATTTACCCTTCTTTATAAATGGGAAAAATGAAGGTTGTGACTGCTAATATAGTCGAAATAGACGCGTTAACAGTTCATCTGGGTCATTTTTCTGGTCATTGTAAGTATGAATAAGTTGTTACAAAAATTATACCGACTCTCCAAACTCGTAAAGTAAATAAGTTTAAAGTGAATAAAAAGAAGTCTCCTCAGATCCATGTATTAATTTAAACTATGTATTTTGTTCGTGAGGTAAATCTGACGAATGCTGAGTCTTCTAGTCGCAGAGGTAAATCTGTATTTATGGACCAATCTTTAAGCGAATGTCAAATGAAGAGTATTGAAGGTCATATGCATCATTATATCCATAACAACGATCGAACAAAAAAATCTTATAGATAATTCATGAAGACATAATTATTTGGTTATCTGTTATTGGGGAAAATCTATTCAACACTCGTAAAGATGAAGTTGTCTTCTTTACCTACTCTAATGATAATGACATTCAATTTCGTCATGATCCTACTAAAAGTTTTAGAGGTTACTAAAAATTCGTTAACGAACGTGTACTCAATTCTTAGAGGGATCTTTTTCGGTCATTATCTTATCATAAAGAGTTTATCAACACTCCTCTGTAATTGTATTATTATGTCTTTCAAAGTCTTTGAGAAAACAGAAATCCTTTATTTTACTTCTTAATGGGTAAATATGCTAGAATTCTTCATGACCCGCCAGACTATAATAAATAATGGAACGATAAGTTTGTGTTTGTATTTAGAAATTGGGAGACTGGTCGTGAAGAAGAAACTCTTCATTCTAGCCAACTTGGGTTTCAATGGGTAAGTTGATATCCCTTCTTTTACTAGTTTCCGCAATCTTTGATTCCTCGAATTTATTTTGTTTGTATTTGATTATAATTGTGGTTGTCTTTATTTTTTATTCTCAAGTTTTCTTGTTGAGATTCAATTTGACAGAAATAGAGAAGGATGTGCTCGTAAAAATATAATCGGTTGGTTGAAAAATCGATTTTTTACTCTTTTATTTTTGTACCCAACAAATTTATATGTAGGATGTCATGGTCAAGTATTATTATTATTGGTAACATTTCTATTCGAAGTAGTTATATGTTGTTCACTCTAGTGCCAAAAGGAGGCCAAATTTCATGATATATGTAAGTCTGGTCATTTGGATGTTTGCAGCTTGAGTAAAATGCGATGGTGTTTTATTCCAGTATTACAGAAGGTGACGCCGAGGATGAAGAAAATGATATGTCATTTATTAAGCAATGAAAAGCTTTGAAATACATAGGTAATATTTCTTATAAAATTAATATTAATACTAAAGAAAATTTAATGTTTGAGAATATAAGTATCGAACAACCGACTCCTAGAATTATGCAACATGGTAGTGTTGAAATTGTATCTTCATAACCTTTATATTTTTTAAAGCTTATTTTTGATATAGTTGTCTCAAATTCTTTCGTTCTTGTAGTTTCTCCTTCAAGGCGCCATGCTACTAAATCTTTTGTTTTGTCTGAATATGTAGTTAGTTCAGACTTGTTAGCTATGTGCGTCTTCGCGTTTTATCTTTCAAAAATGTTATTACATCTGAAGATGGTATATAAAAGAAGTTCATGATCTGGCTGGGAAGGCAAATGGCTTTTCTTGAGGTTAGATTGAGCCCGATTTTATGACATGAATGATAAGGAAATTCTTGACAGTAAGAATATTTCTTATAAGCAACGAGAAGAATGCTTCTGGCTTAGACGTGCAAGACTAAGTCTGAAGGTACCTCCCAATCTAAGAAGCCTTTACCTGCGAAAGTGGTTGTTTTTGTTGATAATGAAACTGTTATTGGAGCTTCTGAAAGACTACAATTATGGCAAAATATTCTGCAATCTTGATAACCACTTCGGTTATTAATTCACTTAATAAAGAAACTATACCTGAAAATGATATATTGGTCACCCATAAAGTTTATGTTAACTCTTTAGTATCTTTGGAGCCTGTTGTTAATATTGTTGGTAATGGTGTAGAGTCTATCAAATTTATTTTTTATATACAAGTTGTTGCATATACAAGTGTTAATGAAGTCATGACTATATATCCATGTAATGGTATTTCTAATGTGGATGCTTCTTCATCCAAGACTCTTACTTTTATAATGTCATCTTGTTTCAGTTTATAATAAATTCATGAGATAATGACTTAATTTACAGCTTTAACCATCCAAAATAACCTTCCAACCAATCTATTTTCCTTGGAATTGGCCAAAAGACAGTTGAATTTAAAATTTAAGGTTAGATGAACTTTTATTTTTTTTCTTATTCTTTCTTATTTTCCTTTTTTGTAAGATTTCCTTTTTATGTACATAAATTAATTATGCTTTGAATGGTCAGTACCTGATGTTTGCAGGATACACTCATTGGCCTGACCATGCTTCATCCATCTAATATTCGTCGTGGTACTTATATTTCATTTCTTCGGTGACTTTTTGAAGGTGCTATTGATCCTTTTGAAGTGAGCTTTGAATGGAAGGTACTCTTTAAACTGATATTGACAAAGAGAAACAACTAGACGTCAGGTTGAAACTTTTGAAGAATAACATGAGAGTAAATCATTTATTTTATCTCAATTGGGTAGTGTATTGATTCATGCGCATGAAATAATCTTTGATGCTTGTAGGTTTCATTATAACATTCTTATCGCTTGTAATTACAAGTTGGACTTGTCTAAGAGTGATCTAGGCCACATGGAAAATCTTTTCCCTTCTACTGATAAAGATCTCATTGATACTAAAACTGAAGCTGAGTTTGTAAAGTCAGACGTTCATAAGAAATTGGATGCATTAAAGGTGAAAGGGAACTTATTTCATGAGCTTATTCTTACTGTATATTAAGCCAAGGCTAAATATGATATTTCATATCAAGAAAAAATAATTGAATCGTATTGTGTAGCTTAGATAAATTACTTTTCTATTTTCACCGGGAATATCCTAACGTGAACTTAGATAAATTATGTTATTATGTTCCTCAAAGCAAGTGGTCGAAGGAATTAGAATGAGGCACTTATATTTGTGACATTCTTGAGGAGATTGTGAAGAAAGAAAAAATATATTGAATAAATATTATGGACTCATTTGTCTCTGAAAGCAGTGTTATTCCTAAAGATAATAGAACTAACAATGTTCAAGTTGTTGATGTTAGAACTGATAATGTTCAAACTATTGACGTTGGTAATATTGATAATTCACAAGGTACTAATACTTCAAATGAAGCTCGTAGGATTCCAACAAACAAATACAACCTCTACTAAAAATAATTATCATCTTTAAGATTTTAATGCTCTTTTTTGTAATGCCGATGACATTATTTATACAATTTGAATATACTTTTGTACTGAGACACTTGTACTTTTTAGTATTATTATTATTTTGTTAATGAGTCTGGTTGTGATTTTATTAAACATTTTTCTTGTGCGTACTCAATTGTATCTAATAAAGTGATTAGTTATCAACACGAGACTTTGTTGGGAACAGTTATGTTACTTGGATCTTTTCTAGGATTGTTCAAGCATACTTAAGGGAGCATTACTTATACTATGGGTTTCCCTCTTTTTTGAAGCAATAACATCTTGTTTATTATCTAAGGAATACCTTTTTAACCATTTGAGAATTATTTTTATTTTAATAGACTTTGCAAAATCTTGGGTATTCTTGTTGGAATCATTTATTTCTTGGTATGTTAGTCTTTGAAACTTATATGTATATATCTACTTGTTAAGTGCAAAATGAAACTTGATAGTTTGGTAAGAAATGTTTTTTTATTGATGTTGAATTCCTCCTTAAAACCTTCTCGCACCACCAAACTAAGAAATAGTGTATCCTCATATTTGAATAAATACATTTTAAAATATACTAGTAAGTTACAAGCTGAAGTATTAAGAACTATGATAGAGTTTTAGATTCTCTATATTCTAAGAGTGTCAAATGTGGCTCTCTTCTTCATCCAAAACTCTATAAGTTCATGTTCTTATTTTAGCTTCGACTATACAAAGGCCCTCCTAGTTTGGGACCAACTTGTCTCTTTTCTTTTGTATGAAAAAAATGTTTCGCAACACCTTGTATCCTGATTTGAAACTCTCAGATCTCACTTTGGATTTATATTTATTCCTCATTAATACTTTTTTATTAGGGCTGTCAAGCGGATATTTCGGATACAGATCTGCCTATATCTGAATCCAAATCCGAAATCACTATCTGAATCCGAATTCGAATCCGAATATTTTTAAAAATAATATCTGAATCTGTATCCTTCGAATATATCCAAATATGGATAATCTCTGAATCCGAATATCTAAACTTCCACTAAAAGTTATAACTAATTGCACTATTGGTTGGGCTACTTTTATACGCACCTTAGTAGAAATTCATAATCCCATTTTAGATGTGGGATTAGGCTAAGAAAATATACTTATTTTGAAAAGCCACCATGTCTTTTATATATAATTTCGTAGCAATTCTTTTCCACATTTTAAATGTGGGATAAAGTCATAAGACTAAAAAAGATATACTTGTTAAGAAAAGCCACTGTGCGTTTTATAAACAGTTTGGTAGCAACTATTTTTTTAACTTTAGATGTGGGATAAGATACATTTTTTAAAGAACCAACTTTGTTAGTAATTTGTTTTTCTTTTTACAATGTGAGATAACTAAAAAACATTCTTAAATATAAGAAATTATATATATATATATATATATATATATATATATATATATATATATAAAATTTCGGATATCGGATAATTTGAATACGGATATGACTATATCCATATCCCTTATTTTCGGAGACGAATTCGGATACAAATATTATATGTTTTCTTTCAAATACGGATATTATCCGTTTTATTCGGATTCAATATCGAATATTTCGGTCGGATATCGGATTTTTTGGATTTTTTTGACAATCCTACTTCTTATATTTTGACTGAATACGTACTTTGGATCTCCTTTCTTTAATTACATCTAGCTCAGTGATTCGGGCTTGTGCATTACTTACTATGGATCTCATTTACCGTAGTATTTGACCATTTTGTGGTTGTTAAATTTTGGCGGTAAAGGCCAATACAAATTTTTTGGAATCAATGGAAACTCCTCATAAAGCAAGTCATCGTGATTATCATTGAAATTTTTCATGAATGGGTATGGTTGCTAAAACCCTGGTCATTTCTATTTTTCAGTCAAAGTATTTGCGTTACCCTTATTCAGATATTGTTGAGATCCTTAAAAGTACTGTTTCCGTTATGCTTGGTACTGTCCTTGGTAGTTTAACTGATTGACATTTAATCTTTTCGGGGCCTTCATATTGTTTTGATTCTAATTTGGATAAGTGGGTATACCATTTTATTGTACTAGTTATCCCTAGATAAAGTTACCATGGAAGCCTTCTTGTGCGATGAGGTTGTTTTGCGACATCCACAGTATAGAAACCAAAGCTTGCTACTGATTAGGAGGGATCCCCAGTTGGGGTGTCAATGCTTGTTGGAATCCTGGAAATTATCCAAAGAATTTTTGGTATCCTTGTTGTTGACCATGGGGTGTTGAAATCCCGGTGCTGCATCAAAAACTTGCTTACGTTCCATCATTAATATGTGCCATAGGCGTAGTACTATGTGTGCTACAGTTGAAGGGACGATATGGCCTTCTTTTTACCTGTTGTAAGGCGGTCGATGTTCCCTAGATCCATTCTTCCTCTTTTTACCGGTGTGTGTTTGGATTCTTCTCGTTTTTCTGTGATATTGTTGTTGTTTCCTGCTTCGGCTAGAAGATATTTTGTCATATGCTTCTCTAGCTTCCCTGTCGGGGGTACCGAAAGACAGTTTTCTACGATGAGTGCATTTCCTAAGTGATCATTCAGCATGTTATGAGTTACATCATTACCTTCTTCCTCCTATACCCGCTGGACAACAAATCTAAGCCTGAGTACCTGGGTGATCAGTTGTTCCTGTAAACTCCGAAAACTATTAGATTGCTCTTCTCTGAGAAGTTAAGTCGGTCGCTCAAAATGAGTGGGAGCCTAAAATTTTAATTTGGATCGAACGTCCAAATTGATTAGTATAAAAAGAGATCTAACAATCATCAATAAATTATCCATTTATTATAATTATTATTATTGGAAATCATTATTGGAAATTATTAGAAACCATTATTCCCAACTCAACAATAAATCATACTAGAAATATAATTTAAAAACAATTGGGATAATCAAGTGATAACTTGTAGTAAAATATGTAGGAGCCCAAAATTTTAGTCGTTTATAGTTTATATATCTTAGTTACCTCATGTTATTGAATCTATGACGTGATAAGTAGTTTTGGCATGTAAACTATTTTAGAACCTTTAGAAGATTATACATATGTATTCAACACATACGTGTATTATACAAACCATGCTCTTACCAAATGGATAATACATGTTCATAGACACATCCTATGTTTGAGAAACATTATAAGTACACTTAATGACAAATGAAAATATTTGAAAGGTATAAAGTTATTATATATTATTGGCTGCATACATGGCACCCATCAAGCTCTATGGACATTCTCACGTATTCTGATCATGTATGGTACTTATAAAATGATATGGTATAAGATGCCACCGTTAGAAATTGTTAGGATTATACCAACCAATGCCATATTTAGTATCAAATGAGTGATGGAGCATATGAGGTTGTTCATAGAGGAGAACTGGTGCATTTTATGTAGTATCTTATTGACATTTAAAGAACTCGAGTTGAGAATAAAAATCTCAATATCACGTTTAGAATGTAAGGATATACTAAAGTGGAATATCTCATATGTGTAGATTTAGAGTATTCAAGTTGTTGTAATTATAGTCTAATTATTTAATGTACTCGATATTAATTTAAATTGGACCGTTCGGTAATAATAAGAGTATCATGAATATTATATCATATATATAAAATGATAGTCTCTTAATCAGACACTATATTTATTCGTCTTAATAATTCCAATAAGATTATGGTCACTACGGGCAAGAGCTCATTTTATTATAGCCAATAAGGCCATGGGTAAGCTTCAAAAATGGATACGTAAAAGATTATCTTAAAAAGAGAACATATAAATAAGTTCATATCTAGTTTACTAAATACATATTCATTATTGTATGAGGGTATATAAATTATAAACATTTTTTTGCTTATCTCATTCCGCAAAACCTTTGTATGGTTATTTATCTTAAGATTTGATATGTTATGAGTTCTTGACCACTACTCCTGTAAGTAGTAAAAAAAGTGAAACTACCCATGTTGTAGTAGAAGAGAAATTTTCTCAAGAATCAAATATATAATGTCTTCAAACGCGAAAGAATGTCTACATGTATTCCGCGTTTATATTTGGCATTCTTAGACTTCTTAATCAATATGTTCTTTATTTTCTATATTTAGGAATTAGGATTTTAACCTCTAATATTAACCATTGATATCATACACGACATGTTTGGTTAGGATTATCCTTAAACTATTCGGTCATTTTCCTTATATGCTCTTAGTATTGAGTCATATGATTGGGGAAATCCCATTTTGAGATTTGATATTATAGTTCAAGATTGTTTTAGATTTACTAGGTTTTAATAATCATATTTTAGGATTCGCCTTGTATGATTCAATGTACGATTATGTTGATTTGATGAAGCACGATCAAATATTTAGTTCCAAATTTGCGAATTGAAAACCCTCTAGTTTGGAGAAAGAAATGAGATATTTTTTCATTTGTAAGTATTAGGTCGTGGTAGCAAGGGGTGGATCATTGAGGTGATTATGGCTTGTCAAAGTGCAATAACTGTACTACTGCTCGCCTTGACGCACATGTGGCACGCTACGATATATCATTCTACTGCTCTAATATGTCATTTTTGGGCCACTGCGTGCCAACCCTGGGCTACATTTTGCTATTTCAAAGGGTAAAACATGTCATATCAGGGCACCTTCGAGCCTCGACCAGGTTATTTAATTCTGTAACAATTATTTTTTATGTTTTTTTCCATATTATTTTTTGTATTTTTAGAATTTTATGATGTTTTATCTCATATCTTATGCACATATATATTTAAATGTTTAAGTGTGATATGTATGTTTGAATGGGGTTTTGGTATTTTAAATGATGTATTGTTATGTGATTCTAACTAAATAAGTTTTAAGAAGCATTTTAATGATGATGTGAATGTATGATCTTCATAATGCAAGAATACTAACCTACAACAGTTGGAAAATTAGACATTAGGATGTACTAGGTGATGTCCTACATGCATAAATATGTTTATTTCAGTTTTGGAGTTTAAATTATATTAATCTCCTTTCAAAAATCTAAGATTATATTTATGTTTAAGATTAGGTATGGGCATTCGGTTCTTCGGTTCCGTTCGGTTCGGTTCTTTCGGTTCTCGGTTCTTTCGGTTCTTTAAAACTAGTACCCATTTAGGAACCGATTAAAATTCGGTTCGGTTCGGTTCTCGGTTTTTTCGGTTCTTTAAAACTAGTACCCATTTAGGAACTGATTAAAATTCAGTTCGGTTTGGTTCTTCTCGGTTCGGTTACATTCGGGTTTCGGTTCCAAATGGTTATTTTCTAACCAAATGGTTACTTTGTAACCAGAAGAACCGTTTGAACCGAACCCGAACGGAACAAAATGGTTATTTTCTAACCAAATGGTTACTTTCTAACCAAAAAATCTGTTTGGAACAGAACCCGAAAAGAACCAAATGGTTATTTTCTAACTAAATGGTTACTTTCTAACCAAAAGAACTGTTTGGAACTGAACCCGAAAAGAACCAAACGGTTACTTTGTAACCAAACGGTTACTTTGTAGCCAAAAGAACTGTCTGGAACCGAACAAAACCATGGATATTTAAAAGTACTATTGCTTATTCGGTTCTTTATGGGTACTATTCGGTTTTCGGTTCCGAACCGAACCGAACCGAGAACCGTGGGTATTTAAGATAAGGAACCGTACGGGTATTTATAAGGAACCGGAACCGAACCGAATCCGTTATTTCGGTTCGGTTCGGTTCGGTTCTTCGGTTCCATACCCATATGCCCATGCCTATTTAAGATTATAAATAGTGCTACATATGTTGGTGGTATGGTTAAATGTATCACGATATTTATTGTTACTATGGGAGATGATTGCACATGAATCACACATGGACACATCATATATTCATTATATAGAAATGTATTAATGACCTTGATATGTCGCAAAAATGATCCCTTAAACCGTACATGTGTGCATAAGTCGGCCAAAAGAAAGATTATTCGAACATTTATCCAAGGGTGATCAAATTGATGTATGATATACTTTTTTGCGTTCAAATATCGCATACTCATACATAATTGGACTTCAACATTGAATTTTTTTGGTTAAATATGCAACAAAATAGTTAAACCGACCTAAAAAAGATTTGGTTGTTGACATATATGGTCCGGAACTAACATATTTTTACTTAATAAATTATCTTCTAATAAGTAATGTATAGCGCGATGACACAAATATCTTAGTTAAAGATTGCGATGAGTGAGTTCATATGAATGTATGTCTGAACTTAAAATTTGTTAACTTAAGTCATTTGTGCTAATTAATGGGATAATTAAGGTAAGTGATATGTCTTTACTAACGTGTCACTATTTATTTACATTAAACTTAGGTTATAGTTATACTTTTTAAGCAACCATATTCCAAGTCGTAATAAGATTATTTAAGTATAATGGAAATATGATATGATTGTTCATTAGAATTATAAAGATATATTTCATATATGTAATTGGACAATCCTTTACTCTTACTCTGAAATTTAAGCGGGGGATAAGAGGACTATAGTAAGAAGAGTAAGACTCAACCATATAAGTTTCATGTCTTTGTGATATTCTTTAAGCATATCATAACTATTTTTCAAAGAAGATAAATAAAATACTTGTAAATTTTATTGCTAAATTCCAGATTTTCATTGTTTTCATTGTCAAATTTGAACAATACCAAAGAAAAAGATTGGGTTATTACTAATAAAAATACTTATGTATTAAAATTATCTAAAGAAAATTCAACTTAGCATTAACACTAAGTTTTAGACCTCTATAAGGTTATGTAAAATTTAGCACCAAACTGAATCTATAAAATATTTGGGAAAAATTCTAAAAGATTGCTAAAGGTTTGATAAATGGTTAGACAAAAAAGGTTGCTTTCACAACTTTGGTATGGTCATCATTAGTTTATTTTTCAGTTCTTGAAGACACTTGATGCATTGATACAACTGTAACCATCATAGTTTCTTTTAATTTTGAAGATACATTAAATTACAAAAAACTAAATGATTGTAAAACATCTTTACAAACAAGGGTGATTCATGTATCGAGAATTTGAGAATTTTAAAAAAATGATAAACTATATACAATGATATATTCAAAAGTAGTTATTAAAACTCGCACATTAATAAACCTGAAAAACATTATTTCGAACACTTGTACGTTTGAGGATATCCAACAAAAATAAAGCCTTAGGGCTTTGCAAAGGTAAATTGAAATTTGTTATAATAATAGCTATTTTTATTATTTAGTCCATTCTAAAAATGTTAAGTCTAAGATCCAACAACCAAATTTACATTTGCGAAAATACATAACTTGTATGGATATTAAGTTGTGGGGGAAGTAATAAGTGATCAACTTTGATTTTAGAGGATATAACAAGTGAACAAGGATATAACAAGTGAACAATTAAACGTTGATGACATTATCTTTCACTAACAAGAATCTTTTAATTTCATTTGTTCTAGAAATAAATTTTCAAAGACCCATTTACGAATATATACAGTTTCAGTTTTGGAGAAAGAACTTAATATCCTCAAAACATTATACAACCTTAAATTAGTATAACCCTTTACATATATCCACAAATAAAGAGAATAAAATATTTTATTTTAGGTTATACAAAATATTTCTATAAATATTTATAAAAGATATTAATATTGTTTATTATGTAACATAATAAAGCTTATGTAGTATCACGAAGAGATCTACATGAACATTAAGATTTTTTGTAATACAACCTTCAAATTCAAATTTTGTAAACAGTAACCATTTTATAAGACCAGTTAACATCACATTTTATTCGAACTCTCAGTCTTACATTATTATAACAAAGGTGAAAATTTGATGTAAGACAATTCAGTTTGTTGCAAATTCATATATGAATCATGCTAGATTCAAAAGATAACATGATAAGATATATATATATATAATAGTATTTATTAAAAAGCAATCACTCAAAATCAAAATATTTATTTTTTCATGAACCTTCCTTTTAGTCAGTCGAATAATTATTAAGGGATTTTTTAATAAATGAAGATATTAAGAAACAATGATACGTAGTATAACCCAATATTTTTATTCATTTTGTACGATAGGTTACAAAATTTAATGGCCCATATGAATATTAACATATTTGTAACTTTAAGAAATTAATTTAAGATATTAAATGAGTGTCTCATTAATGATGTCATGATCTCTCATTGTTATAATCCTGTTTATATTTGAGATAAATTTAGTTAAGTATTATAGACTTTATCGGTTCATTGATAGTGGATTCATACTTTTTGTAACATGTGAAGAAACATTATTTTACATTATCAATATATATTGGGTGCATGTCATCATGAAAGTTATGGTGAAGTAACTCGATATGTAATTTCTAGCTGAGCCGTCTTATTTGTCAGAAATACACACTCATCGTGGTTTTTTTTATGTTTATTGGTGTAATACAAAACAGATACATCAATCGCATCCTATAGGAAAAGAACAATCTTATGGATTCATTTGAGGTAAAATGATATTATTTTTTTCCCTTAATATATTTAGATTGATTTGTAAATTTAAAAGATACAAAAGATTTCATATATTTTTGCAATTGAAAATTTAGTGTATGCCAGATTGGTTCGAGATAGAGTATAACATTTATGAAAACATCCCCATAAATATTTAAGTATTTAAGGAAGAACCATTGTGCAGTATAGCATAGATAATCTAATATTTATTAAGAACAAAGTAGCGCATGTCGACATAAAGAAAGTGAGGCAATTGAAAAGATCATTTGTGCATAATAACTTTTTGGGTTAAGTGAATGTTAGACCAAATTGTGTTATTTATTTATCCATAATTTATGAGAATACAATTTATAGCACACTCAATAACATCTAATGAAAAAAAAAATCTAGTTATTTATTGCGAAGAAAATTATGATAGAAAAAATATTATAATTTATTTTTCGTTAAGATTATATAAAAGTATGAAAATGTCACTCAGTTTTTTTTGTTTTCTCCTGCTCAGGTTTCAACACGTAAAGTCTTTCATGAACATAACATTCATGTGGATGTTCTTAGGTTAGATGTTATTGAGATTTAGTGAGAGTTTGTTTGTACTTCAATCATTATTTTAGTTTCAGATTACATGGTGCTTAGTTTCAGTTGATACACGATTAAGTCAAACAATACAAAATTTAATTTATGCTCTTATCTCTCTTGTACATATCATAAAATTTAGTAATCTTATTTCACATATGCATGATCAATTGGGAATCAAGACGTAGTGAGTAGGGGATCGTGTGATTCTCATGTTACACTAAATGAGAAGTCAAAATTCATTTAGCTATTACTTGACAGCGTGATTATTATGGGAACGCTACATCTTAATTGATATGTCCTCTTTAGTTCTTTGTTGAATATCATTGAAAGTGATAAGAAAATTTACATTACATGTTAATACATAATGCTAATTAGTACACACTTTAGTTTGGTGTGGATTATTTCTGATTGAGAGTAATTTAGTAAAGTGTTTTGGAAATTTAATGTTTAAGGTAGAGTGTAGTGAGATAAACAAGGTGTTTGCTTGTATTAAATTCTTATCACCCTCATTAATGAAAGTAGTTGGGTTATTTATACTTAATTAATGACCCATGGGCCTATCGGGTCGGATTGTGGAGTCGGATCAAATTTAAGAACTCATTAGCCCAAGATGTGAAATGACCAGCACATAACTTAGTCATATTCCACTACATTTGTCCTATTTGGTTTTTCATGATAGTGGTTTGGTTACAGTGCCTAAAATATTCGACCTTATCATAGTTGATTCATTTTGTACATGGAACGATCCAAGTGGGAGATTATAAAGATATTTAAAACTGAACTGTCTCATCTATGTCGATTTTAAGTATTCAAACTATTGTAGTTATAGTTCAACTATTTATATGTAATTATCGGATAATAATATGAGTGTCATAGATATCATAGTGTATATACCAATTTGAGTAATATAGAAAGAGGAAGAGTTCTTTGATCGTACACTGTAGTTGTTGGGTCTACAACGGATATTAACTCATCGAGTTATAGCAATGGAAACTCATGGATAAATTTAAAAGAACATAATATATAGAATATATATATATATATAGTTTTACTAAACAAATATTTACTATTTTATCGAGGTATATAAATTAGAGATGGGGAAAAACAAAGTATCATTTTTTCGTTCTACCGTTTACTTCATTTTTGAAAACCTATGTGTGGCTATGTTCCTAAGCCTTGACCTTAATTTTTTTATATTCTTTCAAGCAGTCAATGAATGTATATATTCGTATTTCGCTGAAAATTTTGTTTTCCCAACAATTAAATATCCATCATTTTCAAACGCGAGACAATGTTGACAAATATTCTGCGTTTATCTTTTACTTTCTTAGATATCTTAATCTATATTTTTTTGGATATTAAAATTTTCACCTCTTATATCATCATAAAAATTTCAAAATCAATTTTAAAAGAACTTGATAAAAAAATCAAAATCAAACTTAGTTAAAGCTCAAACTAATATTTTCCAACATAACTTGAGCACTGATTTCGAACTTGACAAAAGCTCCGCTTGAACTCACTTAATAATAGTTTTAATAACCAAACCTAAACCTAAAAAGTATTAATTTCATTCGCCTTGTTTAATCTATAACTTTATCAGCTACATATTTATTTTATTAAGAATTACATAAATATATTCAATTGAGCTACATATTTATTTTATTATAAATTACATAAATATAATCAATTGAGTAAACTGATAAGCATTTATGTGTGTACATAGATACAAATACTTTTATACAAAATGATTTAGTTTATATTATAAGGTATGCAACCTTTTATTTCTTGTCTAGCTTGAATCTAGTAAGGCCAACTTTAGATCCTGAAGTCTTGATATCTTGCTGTACTTGGGTCCGAAATTCAGTGTAAGTGAAAGGCCTATAGTTTGAGCTTTGAATTATACAATCTTCATATGGGAACACAAAATAACATATTGAGAATCTGTCTTTATCTTTGTTTATTCTCACCCTATGTTCCACGCTCTTGTACTCATCATTGCTTATTGCCTATTTAAGAGAAAAGAATAATTGAAAACTACTAAATAATGGTCCAACTAAACAATAAACACAACAAATTATTTATTGTTTTGAATCGGATAATTTTTAAAATAAAATTAAAACATTACCTGCATCATATCTCCAAGATTGACTACCAAAGTATTGAAACTTGGTTTTATACGAAACCATTCACCATTTTTAAGAAATTCAAGTCCACCAACTTGATCTTGATTCAATATGGAAATTACAGAACTATCTGTATGAACATTCATTCCCAAACATTCATGGTAACAACTAGGATACCTATAAGCCCGAATAAATCCGCTCGATTTGGATAGGGAATATTTTTCTAGATCAATATTTAAACATTTCACCATTGCTTCAAACACGGTTGCCGACACTCGATCAAGGTGGTGTCCGTATTCTTCCATCAAAATTCTATAAAAAAAAATAACACTCATTTTAATTGATAAATTGAATTCTGAAAACAAAATATGATACATATACAAAATTTATTCAATGATTTACTATACATTATTTGTTATTTTAGTCAAAATTTTAATTGTGTATTTTATATATACATAATGTAAAGTGTTAATATTTTATTTAATTATTATAAACGACGGGGTTTTATACTAATTTTAAGAAATTCATATCATAATTTTTTGTTGATGGGTTAAAACTAATCATTTTATCTTTAAATTCAGATTAATTGTTATATGTTCAAAAATATATTTAAATATAGTCTTTATTCAAAGAACTAATATATTTAAATTCATACTAATAAATAATTATTATATTATGATAATGATTGTATAGATAACCGATTTATTTTTTAAACAAAAAATTAAATTTTTAAATAAACGATTAGAGAAAAAATAGATATTTTGAGGTTCCTCTTATGTGGTAACTTAAAAGAAATATGATTTCAATTAATATATGGTTTGGTAATTATATAATTTTGTTTTAAATTCAAATACCAAATAGTAAATTCTGAACATAAAAGAAAATTTTAAAGTAAGTCTCAAATACATTTTGTCATATAAAATTTTGAAAAATGAAAACTAATAAACTTGACATATGTTATTAAAATTGACAAGCAATGATTTTTTATAAGTTTTTATTTTTTGAATTCGAAAGACATATAGTCTTTAGGGTGTTAAGTTAGAGAACGCAATACTAAATAATTTTGATAAATGGTATGATAGACACCCATATGAGATGGAGTTTATAGTTTGAATTTTTTAATGTTGTTTAATTTTTTAAAAAAAAACTTATTTTTCTATAAAAATATATACATTGTATTAAATGTTGATTTGGTTGGTTAAGTGTGTGTATCAAGGACTAAAATGCACGTTTGAGTGATTTTAAAATTATTTTTTAAAATTTTCAGATTTTAAGTTGGACAAAACTAGTAGGATATCATATTTAAGTATTTTTTTTTCAACACGAATTGCTAAAATATTTCCAATTTGTAGCTGTAAAATGTGTTGTTTATCGTGACGATTAAGAATATTGCCACGATGACCTTAAAGCTCATCGCAACCAAGCACCATTTAAATTTGACATTATAGAGGATTTTGTAGTGATTTTTGTATTTTTCAATTTTCCAATCCATAAAAAATTGAGATATTTTATTATATCTAGTGAGATAAATAGACTCTTAAAGCTGATTTCTCAAGCTGCATAAAAAGAGAAAAGGTTGAAACTCGAATGATCCGGGTGCATTAGGTTGATATTATATTAGACAAACAAACATTATTTAGATTTTGATGTTTGGATCGAATGTGTAAAAAGTATAATAAAGTAAGAAGATTATATGCATATGACCAAAATAACAATTAGAATTGATGCATACGAATATTTACAGACCGTTCCCTACATCTTCATAGAATGGTCAATGGTATTTTATATCATCTATACAATATTTTTTACATTAGAAATATCTATGTCTAATTCATAATTAATGAGATATCATTTAGATCTTTTAAGAACGAGTTTGAAAAAGACTTAATAAAATCATTATGTTTACAAGTTCTTGAATTAAGGGCTTAAAGCAAAAAATCATAAACATATAGTTAACATGGGTGTGGTTTGTTTAGGATTACTGATTCAAGTGAAACTAATATTTAATTCTGAAATATATGTTTATTATAGTGTGTATATACACTCTAGTTATTAATGTAGCATATATACAATATGATTTTATTTCTAATGACTTACCATACTCGTTTATAAGTTGATATTCGATTAAGTAAGAACAGTTAAGAATAGATATGTATTATTACACATCATATTCTTTTATATGCTATGTTTCATGATACATCGATATGATTGATTATATTGGTATCGTGATTATTGATGCACTCACTTGCACTTATAGCAATGAAAATGGATTTAATCTTATGTTGATATTGTCCATGTATGAGATTGTTTCATTGATTTATATGGATGATATTGATTTATAATGTTCATTTAGTGGACATATATTTTAGTAGCATGTGATTATCTAAGTGGGAGATTATTAGAATGTTTCATATTCATATGGATTGTCACATGCGTAATGATGCATTTGAATAGTATCATTACTAATTTGGTAAACAATATGCAAATGTTATAAGAGACTAATAAGTAATAATCGTACCATGATAGTGATTGTATAGAATTCATATTTATTTTGAATATATTGTGAATGATTGAATACATAAATAAAAGACTTGAGTAAAACTACATGTGTCGATTAATAAAATATGATTTTAATTTAGCATATAATTTGAGTTTGAATTTTAAAAACATAATATTACAATTTTATTTTATATTCAAATATCAAACCGTATATGTGTATATTTGGGGGAAAGTAATCAATGAATATTTTTAATGTTGTGACAATAATAAAAAATTATTCATTTAGATTTGAAGGATAAGGATTTTATCTTTCATTGTTGATCATCTTCGAATCATGAGAATGATCATTTCCTTTATAAATCAATGTTCGAATCCCTAATTTTTAATAAGTACTTGTATTTTTTCATGAAGAACAAACTCAACATCCTCAAAGATTTATTAAAAGTAAAGTTCGAATAGTCTCTTCCAAAGATCCGCAAACATAGATTATCGAAATACATAGTATTCGTCTTATGCTAAGTATTTATATAAAGAGTTCTAAACGAAAATTGATATTTATTATGATATGGAAACAAATTTTAGTTTTAACTTCTACAATATCATTAAGACTTCTACATGAACATTAAGATTATTTATGATGTAATAAAAGAATTTAGTTTCAACTTTTATAACGTCATAAAGAATTTTATAAGAACATTAAGATTTATTATGATATAGAAGAAGAACTTATTTTCAACTTGTGTCATGTCAAAAGGAGTTGTACAAGAACATTAATATTATTTATGATATAATATAATAATTTAGTTTCAGATTATGTAACGTTAGAAAGAGCTTTACATGAGCATTATAATTCTTGGATGTAAAAGAAGAATTCAGTTAGTATATTCCATTGACTTTATTAGTTATGTACGAAAAATCACTGTAAGCTTCCATAACAAAGAAAGATTAAAAAATTGGTAATATTTTTTTATTGTTACTCAAAATTATAAGACAGTTTAGTTTATTTGCTAACACAATAGCGTACTTTAATGCACAATTCATTGGATAGTTTTCGTACATGTGATGATCCAAGTGAGAGATTAGAAGATATCCTAAATTGAAAGATATCATCCATGTATATTTAGAGTATCTTAGCTATTGTAAAATACAGTCTAATCAATAAAGTGTAATTACTAGTAAATAATTAGTAATTGGACCTAAAAATAATGATACAATAGTATCACAAATTATGTTATGTAGATATTAGTTGGGCTGATATGCATTGTATGAGAGTTCTATTATGCAACACTTATGTTTGTGTTCTCTTGGGCTCTATGGTCCTTAGAGAACACGAGACCATCGAGTAATGATATTAAGCCTAATTGATTTTAGTAGTGAAGTTAGAAAGTATATATATATATATATATATATATATATGATAGTTAGTCATACACCCTAATAACCTAGGGTTTTTATAACTATAACTTCAAAGAGAGAGAACATGCATATTTTTCTTGCTTCACTTAATACATTGGAGTAATAAGCTAAGACATCTAATACACATATGCTTATACTTTATTCAAGAAGAATACACAACGTTTGAATTGTGGATCATCGGAAGAGCCATAATATTCATAACCGGAAGCTCAACACAACAATAAAAAGATGAATTCAAATAATCTGCAAATATCCTTTGATTAGATTAGTTTTTAATGCATAAGATATTTTATATATGAATTAAAAACGAAAAATGAATTCCAATCTTTTAAAATGAACAATATATTCATAATATAATTTTTTATATATATTTATTACTTAGATTGTATAATTTTGTAAGATTTTATAATTATATATATTTAGTATTCTTTATGGGAACATTAAATATGAAAAACAAAAATAGGACGAAGTACCAAATAATACTATAAACAAACTTATTTATCGATAAATATCTAATAAATTATCAATTACCAATAGGTATACATATACAGTGTTCAATCAGCATCGAATACTCAAATTGTTTTATAATTCCCAAAATGTTCTTCAATAATTAAAAAATGGATAAAAAAATTCTCATTTGCTTCTTCCCAATTACGTTTATCTATCTAAAACCTTAATTCTTGACCTAAGTATATTACAGTCTCAAGATTTTCCCTTCGTTGTCTCTAACATCGTGAAGGACAAGAAGCTGAAAGGGAAACCACGCTTTGTTGACTTCAATTCGGCATCAGAAGGTTGGGGATGATACACTCGTATATAGATCACGACTATAGTTGTTGTTTATCGGTTGTTCGATGAGTTAATTATTAATATGATGTTTGTTAGTGATGAGTTACTCGAAGTTATTATTAAATCGTTTAAGAGTTTCAAGGTGTTGTGATGTTCTCGTCGGAAGGATTCCCCACTGATAGACTTGGTACCATAGCTAGTGGATGCATGTTTGTTGTTCATCGATTTTATTTCTTTTAGTTATGATTGTGGCTGTAAGATTCAGAAAATATTTGGAATGTATTCTAGTGGAATGTAGTATTCAATTTATTTAATTTATATAAGAACTAAAAGTGACTTTGTTGAACAAAAATTTATGAATTGCAAAAAAAACACAGTTGAATTTCAAAATGCAAAATAAAGATTAAAATGAATTGCAAAATAAGGGTTAGATGAATTGCAAAACATGAACAAAAAATAAATTGTGAAATACCAAATAAAGGTTAACTACGATTGTTTTTGCAAAATATGAGTTAAATTTATTTGCAAAATAGAAAAGAGAAGTTCAAATAAATTATGAAATAAATTTTAAATGTATTGTAAAACATGAGAAAACAATTGTGAAATGTCAAATGTGAAATAAGGGTTACATGTAATTTGTTGCAAAATATCAGTTGAATTCAAATGTGAAAAAAGAGTTAGTTTAAATTTTGTTTTGCGAAATATAAACAAAATTCATTTGCAAAATGTGAAATAAAAGTTAGAATTAATTATGAAATAATGATTAAATTAATTACAAAATAAGGGTTAAATGAATTGCCAACATGAGAAAATAACAAACTGTGAATTGCAAAATTTGAAGCTTGAAATAAAGGTTTAATGCACATGTTGTTTTTTACAAAATATGAGTTAAATTCATTTACAAAATGCGAAATAAAAAATACAAAATAAGTTAAAAATAAATTATGAAATAATGACTAAATGAATTGCTAACCATGAAAGAAATGAATTGTGAAATACAAAATAAAAATTAAATACGAAAACAAAATTATATTTTTTTTCCATAATGATGGTTAAAAATAAATTGTAAAATAATAGTTAAATGAATTGTAAAACATAAGCAAAAAGCTAAATTGCAAACTAAGAAATAATAAATAAATCCAATATTTTGAAAATAATAATATTATTCATATATCTTGTGTTGTTCGGCTTAAAAAATAAAATGAGAACTCACGTCCGGTGGGTTGAGGACTCAACCCACAATCTTCTAATTAGAAGTCGGACGCCTTATTTACTAAGCCACGAGCGTGTTTGTCATCCCGCATTGTGACATAGGTCCACTTGAAATAGATGTTGGGCTAATTCTTTGTGGATTCTGATGATCCGCATTTTATCTTCAAAATATGACTCGAAGCGGAAGTTACGGGGATGAACAAAAGGAGGACTCAGTCGACCTTATATCACCCCGACGCTCATCGTTCGGTAAAAGTTTGGATCCTTATCACCATTAAACTTACTAGCTTAGTGAAACAGTCCTACATTATTTTTTAACTACATTCAATCAAACCATTGTCACATTTACATCTTTTAATCTATTTTTTATTTTTATAATTCTTTTATCTTCTTAATTTGTATCTCGGAAAACTCATTTATATTTAGAAGTGTCTGGAAAAGTCGAAATATTTGTGGTAGTGTAAGAAATTTTAGGCTTATTAACTCATATGTTTTATTCATAAATAGTTCTTTAAACTTTAGGTAATATCAATTAACAAAACTCTAGACCTATTTTATTTCTTTTACATGATATCGAAGATTTTTTAATCATTTGATTGAATTAATCGAGAAAAATAATTGTTTATACAAGAATCAGGCCACAAAGTTGAAAGATAATTTATGGTTTTCAGATCTGTCGTGAGCAACCACAATCAAAAGGTCCAATCTAGAGGCAAACAATATTGGTTTTTGTTGAATTCTAGATAGAGTATTCGTAAAACCGATCAATTCAGTCTGACTGTTTAGATTTTGATTTGGTATTATGGTTCTGAAGAAATCGTTGTGGAAATAGTGTAGGATAATTTTTGGTTTTCAGATATTTTGTGTGTAGGGGTGTTATCGGTCCGGTTTGATCCGGGTTTTACCAGAACCGGACCGAACCGCTAAACTTATCGGATCAGACCAGACCAGACCAGACCGCTAAGCTTTTGGTTCTATTTTTAAAAGACAGACCGGACCGCTAAATTTCTGGTTTGGTTTGGCCCGGTCCCGTTCGGTTCAGTTCGATTTAGTTCGGTTTCGGTTCGGTCTGTTATCGGTCCGGTTTGGTTCGGTCTGGTCCACTTAAAAATAAATAAATAAAGTTTTAATAAGATTTTGATTTTGATTTTATTTCGATTTGAGTTTGGATTTTTATTTATATTTGGATTGATTTTGAGTTTGGATTTTGATTTGGCTCTTGTTTCCGATTTGGATTTGATTTTGGTTATTTCAATTGAATTTTGGTCTTTGATTTGGAATTGGATTGAGTTTTTTATTTGATTTTGGTTTTTGATTTGGATTTGGTATCTCTTGATTAATTTTGTTCAATTGCAAATTATGGAATCTTTTTGCAAATATGACAGGAAAAAATGACTTTCTACAGGCTACTAGTACCAAACCGAATGAGAACTTCTTCATGTCTATATCTGCACGCCATTCAGGTATGTCATTGTCTTCCACTCCATGTATTGATTCATCATTGTGGATTTTGGATTCCGATGTGTCTCATTATATATCACCTCACGTGTCGAACTTTGTTTTATTATCTTCTATTTCACCCATACCTATTTGTTATGTTAGCGCTACAACAATGTCAGTATATGGTATTGGCTCTATTTATAGCCCTCATATATCGCTATCTTATTCTTACTACGTTCTCATCGTTGCTTTGAATCTTGTTTCAGTTAGTCAATTGTGTAAATCTGGCTATTGGGTCTTTTTTTTATTCTGTTTGTGCTATACAAAATCAACATACTCATAGAGTGACTGGGACATGTCGTAAAATAAAGGAAGTCTATGTTTTGGGAAAACTCCAAGTAACTGATATGCTAGTTCCAGAAATACCTGAATGGATACTGCTCTCGGATATCTTTGGTACCAGTTCTGTAGAGGTAAATAGAGAAAATGCCAAAAGTGGTAATAGTATAATAATTATTCATACTTCCCAAAAAGGGGAATGTTGCTTTATATAGTAAATGTGATGGGCCTAAAACCACACGGTTGACCAATTTAAAGTTATTTCACCGTACTATTCTACTAATCTCACTTATACATATTTATTATTACATCATATCCCCTCAATGCTACACATTTGTATTATTTTATTTAACAAGATATATATATATATATATATATATATATATATATATATATATATATATATATATATATAACCAAACCCATTTAATCTTCAACCATTCCGGACTCGGTTTGAATAAATCAAACCCTTATCATGGATGTTTATGGTGTTGATAATGGAAAAACATACATGGCTAATATTGCTTCCTCTGGTATTGATTTTTCTTTGTTTCGTTTGAGTCATTTGTTGTTTGAATTTTATATTTAGCATTCTTGTTTGAGACATGTATATGTATCACGTTTGAAGATTTACTTTAAGTAGGTTCTTTAGGTCAGTTTAAAACTTATAATATCTAGGATTGTAGTGGTTAAAAACTGACAAACTTTTATGCTTTATCATTTAATCAAAGTGTTACTTATTTTGTTACTAATTTTAATATTATTCATCCTAATTTCCGAGGTCCAGCTCATGTCTCCACACATGTTGTTTCGTCTTATTATGTATCTTTTATTGATGACTATACTCGATACACATGGATTTATCTTATGAAATGAAGGACATATTTTCTTAAAATTTATAGAGAATTTTAAGCACTTGTTAAGACTCAATGTTCTGATCTGATAAAATGCTTCAAGTGTGACTTAGGATGTGAACATACCTCTGATAATTTCAACCACTTATTTTCCTCTGATGGTACCATACATTAATAATCTTGTTTTGACACCCCTCATCAAAATGGTATTACAAAAATAAAATATCATCACATTGTTGAGACTGTTCGTTCTTTCTATTTAAAAATTGAAGTACCTAAAACAATTTAGGAGAAGCAATTCTGACTACTATTTATGTGATTAATCAAATTCTCATTGGTCATAATGCAAGGATATCTCCCTTTCAAAAATTATAATAAAAACCTACACATTATTCTTTATTACGAGTGTTTGGGTGTACATGTTTTGTCTTTCGTCCTCATGTTGAACACAACAAATTGAGTTCTAAAACAACTATATGTGTTTTATGGGTTATAGTGTTACACAAAAAGTTTATCGTTGCTATGATCCCACCATTTAGAAGCTATATGTATCTTGTTATGTCACATTTTTTTAGCATATCCCATTTTATTTGATTCTGATAAAATCATATAATGTAACAAAGATAGACGTTCAGGTCATTGATCCTTTTGAAACTGGTAGCAATACATCCATTTATATTGATGTCCCAACTCATAATATATCTACAACAATTGATACTAAGTTTGCCCCATCATTGTCTATAATAGTTTGTACTACATCTGCTCCAGCAATGCCTGAGTCAGCTCATTCCTCTGGTAGAACAACATATTCTCCACATGTCAAGAGATCTACTTGTACAAGTAAGTCTAGCAAACTACCAGACTTTGCTTATTCTTTTATAGCAAGCATACATGATTTATACGAACCTCAGTCGTTTAAAGAAGTTGTGTATAATCCTCATTGGCAAAATGATATGGTCAAAGAGCTAACTGATCTTTATGAGACTCAAACATAGGGTATTGTTGAACCTCAACCCATTAAGCATATAATTGCTTCTCATTGGGTTTTATGCATTAAATCACAATCTGATTGGTCTATTGAAAGATACAAGGCTCGTCTAGTAGCAAAAGGGTTTTTTCGCAGAAGTATGGTATATTATGAGCATAATTTTTCCCCAATGGCAAAAATGACTAAAATTTGTACTTTTATTGAGTTTGCATATGTTTTCCAGTGGAATATATTTCAACTAGATGTTAACCGGTCATATTGAAGCCATAGATATCCTGAACACACTGTCCACAATTCAATAAAAAAGCGATATTGTTTTCCTCTCGATCAGACCTTTTGATTATGACTGCACACCCCCCATGAAACCAATGCTCGATACTCTCTAACTGGTGATGTTCCCTTATCGGATCCGACTCTATATCATATTATTTGGGGAGCTTGGTTTATCTTTCAGTTATTCGATTGGATATAGCTTATGTTGTTCATGTGGTTAGTCAGTTTGTTACTACTCTTACTTCTGTCCACTGGGGATATGTTCTTCATATGTTGAGATATCTTTGTGGCATTCAGTCCCAGAGCATTTTGTTTCCTTCTACTTCTTCACTTGAATTGCGTCTCTATAGTGATGCTAATTGAGATAGTGATCATCATAACCATAATTCCACTACTGATTTTGTGTTTTCCTTGAAGATTCATTAATCTTATTGAGACAAAAGAAACAAAATATTGTTTCTAGATCATCTACTAAGGCTGAGTACCGTGTTATGGCATTGACTACATGTGATATTGTTTGGTTATGATGACTTTTCATGTATGGGGGTTAACATTACTAAGCCTACTTTCTTACATTGTGATAACAAAAACATCATGTAGACTATAAAAGCTTCTGTTTTTATGGGAGAACGAAACACATTGAAAAATGATTATCACTTCACTCATCACCTTCAGCTCCGCACCATCTCATTTCCATTTGTTTCATTAGTTTTGCATGTTGTTGATATCTTCGCGAAGGCTCAGTCGACATCAATGTTCTGTTTTCTTTCTGGAACTCTCAATGCTTATTACGGTTGCATTATGAGTTTGATAGAATATGTTAGTGTTTAAGATTTAAATCGATCAGCCCATATATTCCATCTATAAATAGTGGCTTAAACGAGAAATAATATCATTCTATTTTAATAAATAAAACACTAACCTTTTTTCTACAATTTGATATGTTATTCAAACACATACATTACAACTAAATAATTTAACAATTAACATACTATAATAACTATATATTTATAGTTTGTATCCCTTCGCACTATAACTAGGACTGTTAATGGTTTCCGAGAACCGGAACGGTAAGGATCAGACCAAGAACCGGACCGAACCTTAACGGTCTGGATCGTGTAACTATTTTAAAAATCGAAACCGATAAGGAATCGAAATAGTAAAATCAGTAAGGAGCCGAACCGATAAACCGATTCGAAACTGAACTATTTGGAACTATAAAAATGATAAAATCTTGGTGTATGTATAATATGGGTTACTTGTCCACGTGGTAAAAAACAAAAATAAGTGCAGTTGACATATACATTTAATAAAGTTAAAACATTGTACTAATAATAGCTAAAAGATTGTTGTATTTCAAACACATAAACTCACGCGATTTTAGATTCTAAAAAAAGAATCTCAGCCGTCTTACGGAAAACATAAGACACAAAGCTAACCTTTTATAACATATATAATCCTAGTTATTTACTCACTCAAACAATTAAAAGCGTATAGTATGGGTTGTAGTGATTTGTGGCCCACAATTCAGTTAGTTAAAAATTTAAAGTACTTTCGGTTGTTGTTGGTCCAGCGGACCAAACCGAACCGATTCTTATCATTTTCAGTTTGGTTTTGATTTTCGAAACCGAAATCTTGTCGGTTCGGTCCGGTTTTGTTAGGAAATCCTGAGAGTTGCAAACAATTCTCATGATATCCTGAGAATTGTTCAGCAAATCCTGAGTTGCAAACAATTCTCATGATATCCTGAGAGTTGTTCAGGAAATCCTGAGTTGCAAACAATTCTCATGATATTATGAGAATTGTTCAGGAAATCCCGAGAGTTGCAAACAATTCGCATGATCTCCTGAGAGTTGTTCAGGAAATCCTGAGTTGCAAACAATTCTCATGATATCCTGAGAGTTGTTTAGAAAATCCTGAGTTGCAAACAA
This sequence comes from Limnanthes douglasii subsp. nivea, assembly GCA_036936605.1. Taxonomy (NCBI): domain Eukaryota; kingdom Viridiplantae; phylum Streptophyta; class Magnoliopsida; order Brassicales; family Limnanthaceae; genus Limnanthes; species Limnanthes douglasii. The sequence continues at coordinate 113,666,593 of JAUPFV010000005.1, read as the reverse complement.
TTCTCATGATATCATGAGAATTGTTCAGGAAATCCTCAGAGTTGCAAACAATTCTTATGATATCCTGAGAATTGCAAACATCTCGTAGTACGAGTGGGTATATTTGATCGGGGTATTTTTGTCCAAATTTCAATTTGAGATACCAAGTTACAAAAAACGGATACCACTGAGTAATTAAATAGTTGAGAATATATTTAGAGCTACTTTCCTCTTAATTTATTATACTCAATATTATAATAATAATAATAATAATAATAATATTTTAAAAAAAGTGTAATTCATACCTGAATGATTGGAGAAGTGGATCTTCTGCAGCTTCTAACAGGGAAAGTTGACTCAAAGGAACATTCATCCCTTCGACCAACTCGACCATTTGATGACCCTTGAAGAGTGGATCCCCAGATGGTGTAAGAGCAGGGGTACCCCAAAAGTAAGACAATGGGGTTGTAATAAGGGCCTGTTTGGACTCGAAAGATAATGAAAACACTGTTTCCGAGATTTCTTGAATTTGATTCATAAGAGAAAGAGGTATACCATGGCTCACCAAATTGAATATGCCCCAATCTTTACAGACCTCGTCCAGTTTGTTTATATCCAAGGACTCCATATCAATGATTGGGATTAGTGCGTCTTTCGTTTCGAGATTAGTCTCTGTTTGGTTGTTTCGATTCTTGTCTTGTAGGTTTTGGAGAATATTCGGTGGGTAGGAGGATTGAAGGCTGCTCATTTTTTCTAGACAAGGTTTGAATGGAGTTTGGTCTAATTGAGAACAAAGTTGAATTATTATAGAAGAAATAAACACTAGTTGGCAAGCAGACTAATGGAAAACAAAGTTGAATTGTTGCTTTCTATATTAATATTATTGCTTTTTATTATAAAGACAAAGTTGAATTATAATAAAAGAAAATAAACAGTAGTCGGCAAGTAGACGGATTATAGTAGTAACGTCACTGATTCTCTTTTTTGAACCGCTAGTACTCGACCGGTTTGATAGGATAGAGTATCACCATTTTTATTTTATTTATGATTTTAGAGGGTCGAGCTAAATTATCCAAAAAAAAATATTTATTTAAAATTTATTATTATTATATTTATTATTATTATATTTATTAAATCATTTTAAATTTAGAAGATCGACTTTTTACATTTTAATAAAATTTTAAACCACACACAATCAAACCAAATTAGAATTTATACGAATTAGCCGCGATGATAAAAAATTTATGGAGGAGAAGCTAAGAGCCGATACCATTTCGGCTCTAAGTTTCTATCTATAAATCAGACAAATTAAGCTTAGAATTATAAATGAAACGTTGATTCCCAACTAGAAATCAGATAAGATAAATTGCTGCATATATATATATATATATATATATATATATATATATATATATATATATATATATATATATATATAGTGTTGATTCCAACTAGATACAGTTTTATTTTTATTACATTCGATTTTCATTTAGCGAGAAAACTCAAAAGTATTCCAACTCCAGTTTTTTTTCATCAAACAAAAATCTCTATCCTCAAATCCATATAACACATACATTTATTCCATGTTTTTTTTTATGAATTAGAGTATTATGGATAATATTTATTTTAAAGTATGGGATAATGATAAATTATTACAGTAAAAACATTACAAAATAAATAAGTTTTTTTTATCATTTTATATTATAATTTGTATATTCTAAGACCTTAGGAACTAAATTCAAACAATGAAAATTGATTTATGAAGTTAAAATAAAAAAAATGGTATGTTTTAATATTTATTTGATTATGTTTGTGATAGTATTTTTGTATATATGTTTTATTTAACCATTCAAACATAATTTAAATCTGAAGATATTTGGTGGTTAATAAACTGAAATAATATATTTTCTGGAAACATAGTAATTGTGTATTATTTTTATAAAAAATAAAAAATTAAAAAAGTCCATAAGTCTTTACTGAGTGACCAATTCTCATTCTTAATTCTTATATAATTTTCGAATATCGTTTGTCTAGTTTGTAGCATAGTTAGTCTTAATGAGTAAGTACTTATGGATGTTTCATCCCCTAATGCTCGCAAACAACTTGAATGGAAGTCATTATTCTAAATCTCATTAAATAGATTAGTTATGAATCTTAATAAAATTAAGTATTGCAGTAGTTATATGTATGTATCTACTAAAATCATTTCTCTAAGTTTTTATGTCTTTAAGGTACCTTATCACCTAATGACTTAGGTTAATTAGTTTGTGATCCATTGACTATCACATATAAAAAAATATGATGAAAAAATTATATATACATATTTAATACGTATTTTAATGACTAAAAAATAAAAAAATAAAAGTGATAAGGTTGTATGCCGTTTGGGCGTCATTCCTTTTTATGGGAAACATAAGGATTTATATTATAATGTAAAATTTTAAGATGAGTGTTGGTAAAATTTATTATTTTTGAACATATGATATTGAAAGAAAACAGAAGGTATTGCAAAAATAAAAAAAATTGATCAATAAATGGAAGCATTGATAAAATACTTAACCAGATGCATCGGCAAAAAAATAAGGCAATAAAGTTGGATGTGAGCATCAACATAACATATATCAATAAATGAACGACTTCAATATATCAATAAAAAATAGTAATTCAATAGCAATGTGCATGGAAAAATATTAGAAATGTCCAACATTTACCGTTTGAACCTGAAGATGATAGGTCATTTTTTTCTTCAAACTCTAAAGTTGCAACTAAACGACTTAAGGTCATCTCACTTTAAATTGAATTTATTACAAAATAAGCGAGACAAATAATGTCACTCAATTCGAATTAATGACTAAAACTTTGCAAATTATTATCGAGAAAGTTACTTTGGGAAACAACTTGAATCGAGTGGAAATAACAAGTAATGATGAGTTTGTTTGGGAAGAAAATTGTTTAAAAAGAGATAAAGTGGAAGAAAATTTGCTAAATAAAGTAATGGAGCTTTATCAAACAAGAATAAGTATAAATGAAAGGATAAAATGTTGGAAGATAAATTGAAGAATTGTATAAGATAAAAAAACTGTCATGTATACTTTAGCCGAGTCTTTACTAACACGGACGATTTTTGAAAGGAAATTACCAAATAAATTTAATCCTTAAATAATGAAAAAGTATAATAGTATAATAGATCTGGAATATCATCTTGAGAAATTTCAGAACATTTTAATCTAGATTATATTTTACTTTGTCATGAGTTTTCGATGAACTTTAAAAGAATGGCATTGTCTTAGTTTTATAATTTTCCATCGGGATCTATCTATAGTTTTGGGGATTTGTTGATTTATGGATCAATTCATTACTCAGAAAGTATTGAAACATAAAAGGGATCATATCATGGGTTTATTCCAAGAGACTAAATAACCTGTAAAGGGTTATGTTCAAAGGTTTATTAAAGAAAATAGTTAATTATAGGGCTGTAAGAAAATGTGGCGTTAACAACATTTAGAATAGGTTTTCCATGTGATAGTACTTTGTTAGAAAATCTGATAAAATTTATAGTAGGTTTATGGATGGTTTATTCGCAAGAACTAAAATGTATATCAAAGTATAAGATATAAAAAAGGATAAATACAAATTTAAATGACAAGTAAAAGAGGAGATTCGTTGGATAAAAAGAAAATATAGTCAAATAAAACCTTAGAGCTAGCGAGGGATGGTTTGGTTTATTTTGGGCTCAGGGTAGTTTTGTAAAGTATTTTAGTAAGTTTGGGGTATTTTGTGTTTAGTGTGAGGAGTAGTGAGATAATTAAGCAGTTTGTTTGTATTAAATGTTGATCACCGTCATTAATGAGAGTGGTTGGGGTATTTATACTTTTAATTAATGACCCATGGGCTTACCGGGTCAAGTTGAGAAACCATATCGATTTTAAAGATCCATTGGTTTTTAAGTAGATTAGTAAATAGCTTAGTCAAAAGGTGTTCATATTGATCCACTTCGGATTTATAGTGGTGTGATATGATCCAAATTACCCCTGTTCGGATTAATTGGTGGTTGTGACTGCAATATCCAAACTCATCAGTAGCCCATTTTTTAGGCCTTGCAAAGTGTCTTTGGAAGGGTTAAAAACAATCTACCAAGTCAATATTAATTCCGTCCGATCTGCTTGCATTGTTCAAATTGAGAAGCTTATTTTCAATACCAATCCAGTTCGAATTTTATCAGGACTGTTTTATCTTCCCAGAATTCTAAGAGTTTTTTTCTTGAACCGTGGGACACGTGTCAACATTTGGTCTGACCTACCAGCTATTATTTTTCCTAGATCGCCGCGCCTAATGGGTCTAGAAAGTTACATAGGTTTTGATTTTTCACACATTTGCGCAGTCCTTAATCATTGCATAAAATCTCTTTCAACTTCTCATTGGTAACTGCTGCTTTTTACTATTCTATTGTCTTCCACACTCAAAGCTTTCTTAGAGAGAAAATCATCTTCATCTTCAAATTGTTCTTGAGAGATTATATGTTCACAGCCAAAAAAACGCTTTAGTTAAAGGTGGTTGGTTGAATTTAACAGAGTTAGAAAGAGAAAGGAAGGTAGAGAGAGAAAACTGTATTGCCATCGGTCTCCCCGTTTCTCCAGGCGAGAAAATCAGTCAGCCAAATCAAGACACCGATCAAGGGTCATCTTCCTCCAAAAACCATAGACTCAAACAACTCTCATTTAAACCAAACCTTTCACCCTTCCCTTCAGGTTCTTCTGTACAAGATTCTCAAGACCCTAATTCTAAGGAAACATTTGTTTCAAGCATCAGAAAACCCTTGCCATTTATAGAAATGGGCTCTGACACATAAAAGTCACCGGAGAAGCTAACCCATCGCCAGAAAACTCGCCAAACCAAAATCCAGTCCACACCATCAATGTCAAAACCCTCCGGATCGGAGGTAGCTAAAGCAGCTCTGCAGGCAAAGCCCTCCGGATCACAACCTCTACCAGACATTAGGCCCTCAGAGGCAACAAGCGCTCAACCACCAGAACAGCTTTCGATGAAGGAAACTGAACAACCTTCCTCAAAGACAACTGACAAACCTTCCACAATGATGGAAGAGATTATGGAAGACATCATTGAAGAGGTCCCTTTTGAGACCGAGGCATCAGGTCAAACAGGAGATTTTGCTTTTGATAAGAAAAGTAAAAGTAAAGTAAAAGTTTGTATGACTCATCCAGACTCGCTTCCGGAGTGCCTAGAGGGTAAGGTAGACCCTTGCTTTAAACATGTTAGTGTCAAATATTTGATAGTTTTGCAAAACATTAACTATGTCTACACCCATACTGCTTAGTTGGGTCGAATCCAAACCAAATGGAGGATTCCAGGGTCTGTAAAGATAAAGATACCTATTACTCCGGAGACCTCTATGGACTTCAAATTAAATGAGGTGGTAGTGTACACCAAAGTGCTGGACTGGGGACTCAGGTTCCCTCTAGACCCAAAGATCATTAAGTATCTCCATTTGGTCAAATTCTGTCCCAGCCAGTTAAGCCTCAATGCATGGTACGCACTCCTCGTTTGTATCATGGCATCCAGACTGTCAAAAATCCCTCCTCCGATTGAGCAGTTTGCCGTTGTAGCAAACTTGTGCAAGAACCATCAGATTCCATTCTACCACTTCAACATGGGGAATGACTTTAAGGTTGTGGATGACCTGTTAGAGTCCGAAAAACCTTGGAGGACACAGTTCCTATTTTTTAGTGGAACATGGGAAAATGACATGAAGATAAAAGCCAACACCAACCCTAGCTTGCTGACCAGTAGGTGGAAAAACACTGATAAGTTTTTTTTTACTTCTTAAACTACAAGTTTTCTTATTCTGAATAATTTATTACTTCTCTTTAGTTCTACTGAAGGAGTTCACCATCCATTTGGAAGAAGGGTAAACGACTTGTGCAAAGCTCAATGCATGGTTTCGGAACATCGAGCAATTATGTGAAGTCTCACTTGTGGAACACCACAGGCCGTAGAGACCTTTCATGGGAAGAGCTAACCACCCCTCCTCCTGCTGATGTGATTCTAAGAAGGATAGGAACCAAAGATGCCAAGCTGTTCTTACCTTCCAGGACTAAGGCTCCTAGCAAAATGAAAAAGAAAAAGAAAAATGCTACAACAGAGCTGGCTCAAACAGCTACAGAATAGACTGGCTCGGGGAACCAAAGGGGCATTGATGTGGCTCTGCTTAATGCAGTAGAGGTCAAAACACTGAGGGAAGCTGAAAGTTCAAAGAACCCACTAAAGCCTCCTAAAAAGGACAGGAAGTGCAAGGCCACCAACGATGAAAAAGCTGACAAGAAGAAAAAAGTCACCGTGGGGGAAGAAATAATCCTTCGCCCTTCGGAAATCCAACCACCACCAGCTCCTGCCGACCCTACTCTGCAAGAGGAAATCCTAACAAACCTTTATTCCGGAGAGGTTGCTGGTGAAGGGAATGATGAAGTGGATCTCAGTGCCTTTCAAGACATCGGTTTGTACTTTAATGATTTTGAGAATGATGATTTTGCAGTTCCTTATCGTCCTTCCAGTTCCTCCAACATTGTGGCCTATAATGGGAAATCATGCTCAATATCCGGAGAGCAAGATGCCTTAAGCCATGCCCTCCTTGGTTACATCCGGCCAGTACTTGATCTGGAGAGGCAGGTGAAGAGTCAGACCAATCTTATTAACTCTCTCACTTCTGACAAACAATATCTGTCAAGCAGTCTCAAAAGTGCTCAACAAAGTATAGAGGCACTGAAGAAGGAGAATGAGGATTCGGCAACCAAGCTAGCCGCATCGGAAACAGCCAAAACTAATCTCCAAACTAAGTACTCTGACTTGGAAACTTCTTCCTCACATAACCTCACAACGTTGAAGGAGGAGTTGAAGACTAAGGATAGTGTTATTCAAACCCTAACCAAAGAAAAGATTGAGTTGAAAAACACTGTTTCGGAGATGACCAAGGAAAAATAGGCCCCGAAGAGTCAGCAAGAGCAAACTATCAAGGCAGGTATTGAGGAGTATGCCAATGGAGTAATAGACTCCTTTGGAAAAAAGAGATGATGGGGTTAACTCTGACATGGTATTGTTGTTCAACGAGACCTTCCCTAAGAGGACCTTTGGACCCTTGTGGAAGTATATGGAGTACGACGACATCCCATTGGTCGATGGGGACAAGCATTGTTACTCTAGTGGATTTGACTCCACTGATGATGAAGAAGGTACGGGTGAGAGTTCAAGTGTTGAACTCAAAAGTCCGAAAAAGATGGTGGTGGTGAAGGAACTTCCAAAGGGAACAAGTCCTAAGGTTTTATCATACATCATTTTTTGTTTTGTGAATAATCAAGGTCCTTGGATGGCCAAGGAACATTTTGTATTACTGTTTGGTTGAATCCAAATAGGTCCTTCGAACAACCAAAGTCCTTGGGTGGCCAAGGCATGTTTTGTACTATTGTTCAATTTAAGTCCGAACAATGTTTAATTTATCAAACTTTCTCTTGTTTAATATTTTTCCTTAAATATTTCATGGCTAATGTTTAAGTAGCCCATAACATTTCAGAATTATTGAAGTGAGAATTTTTAATATCTCCAATGACACGTGTTTAATAGTCATAACCAACCATCAAGTTTATCTGATCCACTAAAGATCCAAGGTATTGAACAAGTGATTTATACTTGAATTGAATTGTAGTAAAATCACTCCGAATTTTTGAAGAAGGCATTATATATTTTTGAAGGAAAGACCGGACACCTCATTAAAATCTCTTTGCGCCACCAGCATAGGAAAGAGTATGCCCCCTAATATTTACATTGGTATTTAACAAGTAAATATTTACACAAAAACTTTACTCTAAATATAACCTGAGATGCTCAACATTTCATGGGTGCTTCAAAACTCTCCATTCTTTGTCTTGAAGCCTATATGTCCCAGGTTTGAGCTTTTCACAGACTTCATAGGAGCCTTCCTAGTTCAGAGACAACTTACCGAACTGCTTTTCCTTGGTATGTAAGAAAATGTTTCCTAACACCTTATCTCCTGGTTGAAAATTTCTTATTTTGATCTTGGAGGCAAATCTGCTCCTCGTCAAACCTTGGTACTGAGCTGTTCTTAAGTGTGCTTTAACCCTTCTTTCTTCTATTAAGTCCAACTGATTCCTAATTGCTATCTCATTAGCTTGTTCAGAATAGTTGTGGACTATGTATGATGGTAGGGTAGCTTCTATGGGGGTAATTTCATCCATCTTATACACCAAGGCAAAATGAGACCCTTGTGTAGCAGCCCGAGGAGTAGTTCGGTAGGCTTACAACACTTCTTGTAAATAGCTTGGCCACTTCCCCGCAGCACCTTCTAAATTCTTTTTTAATCCAGACAAAATGGTCCTATTTGCAACTTCAACCTGGCCGTTTGCTTGTGGATGGAAAGGAGAAGAAAACAATGTTGAATACCTCTAGAAGCACAGAAATTCTCCATATCTTTGTTATCAAATTGTGGCCCATTGTCTGTAGTAATCTTTTGGACAACCCCAAATCTGCAGCATATATTGGATAATAAATTTAATGACAACCTTTGATGTGGTTCATGCCAAGGGAACTGCCTCTATCCATTTTGAGAAGTAATCAATAACAACTATAATAGTTCTGCACCTCCCGGATGCTATAGGTAGAGGTCCAACTAAGTTCATCCCCCATCTGGCAAAAGGTATTGGCTCAGAAATAGACTTCATAGGTACTGCTGGCACATGAATTTCATTCCCATACCTTTGACATGGATCACATTTCTTCACCATTTCTTTAGCATCTGCCATTACGGATGGCCAATAGTATCCAGCTAATAAGACTCTTCGGGTTAGTGCCTTGTACCCACAGTGTGCTGAGCCCTCCCCATCATGCAGTTTGGACAAAATAACTTGGGATTCTTCAATCCCCAAAACAATATAGGAAAGGTCTACTGAAAGATTTGTTATAGAGAGCTCCTCTTATCATCAAAAAACCGTGTGCCTTGTGTTTAATCTTTATTGCCATAGCTTGGTCCGAAGGCAAATCCCCATCAGAAATATATTGAAGGAGGGTATATCTCCAATCTTTAGGTTGAATCACATGTATGCTCATAATTTCCCCATCTTTTTTTTGACGTAGCTATATGGACGAGCATTTTTGTATGTGAATCCAAGGGTATGACTCATAATATGTTATAGTTGTTAAAGAGTCTGTCAATGTATTCTCCGATCTCGGAATATGCTCATAACGAACACTTTTGAAGTCTACTGCCACTTCATTCAAAACGAGTAAGTACTTAATCAGCTGCTTATTCTTGACCTCAGACTGACCTTAAGCGTGGTGGATGAGCAGTTGAGAGTCACTCATCAACCGACTTCTCTTAGCCCCACACAAGAGAGCCAATTTAAGACCAGCTATAGTTGCTTCATATTCGGACTTATTGGTAGAGGCCCTGAACCCAAAGCATATAGCTTGGTACATTTTATCACCATATGGAGAGGTTAAGAAAACTCTAGCTCCACAACCCATTGTGCTTGATCCACCATCAGTTCGGACCACCCACTTTTTCTTGGTTATATCTTCTGAAGTTTGTTTAGAGTTCCTGTCTGTATGGAATTCTACTAAGAAATCAGCCACTGATTGATCCTTCAGATCCACTTGTATCTGATTATACCCGGAGAAAACATCCATGAAAGACAGCAACTTGTTACCATACATGAGTCTACCAACTGATCTATCCGGGAAACATGATGGAGATCCTTTGGGTAAGCTCTGTTAAGGTCAGTGAAATAAATTTGCATACGCCATTTCCCGTTCTTTTCCTTGACTAACACCGGATTGGCAGTCCATAAAGGATATTGGGATTCTCTAATGTGTCCCATTTTGTTCAGTCGATCAACCTCTTGAACTATCACATCTGTTTTTTCCTTTAAAAAGGCTCTTCTTTTCTGTACAACAGGTGCGACATCACTCCAGATGGACAGCTTGTGTGGAATAACGTTTGCGGGCACTACGGTTACATCACTATTTCACCAAGCAAACACATGCTGATTATTTAGCAAAAAAGACAACAACTTCTTTTTAATTATGATGTCATATTGGAACCAATCTTGATATTCTTACCCTCTGCAAATGAGTGAGTTCAACTTCTTCAATTGATATTATAACACTAGGAGCCTCTATGGGGTCATCAATCTCACTCTCCCCCTCAGAAGGCTCCAGTAACTGATAATCTTCATTAATCTGAGCTGCCCCCAAAGTCATAGGACCAAGAGCTATTGCATAGCACTCTCTGGCTATCTTCTGACTACTTCGGATAACACCTACTTGTCCTTGATTTGCATACTTTAAACATTGATGGACTGTTGATGCCATAACATACATTCTGGAAAGCCAGTACCTCCCAAAAAATGTATTCTATGATGTGGGGAAGTCTACCACAACAAATAGCACCCTCACCATCTTCTTAAAAGGCTCATTGCCCAACAACACTTCTTCTTCAAATTCCCTAATTACATCCGTAAAGCTCCCTATGAATCCCACAATAGTTATGCTCGAGTGTTGAATAACAACCGGATTCCTCATATGTTTATAGGAGCTTAAGAATAGGATGTTTGCTGAACTGCCTGTATCTATTAAAAATTGGTGTATATCATTCCCCCCAATAGATACTCCTATAACCACCGCATCCTCATGAGGCCCATCAATATTCCTCAAATCATCCTCATCAAAAACTATGAATGGGAAAGGGGATTGGCACTGATGGGAAGACATCCCCCCTTCCAATTGAGTGGCCAAACTGTGGACATACCTCTTCCTTGATGTAGGGGTAGGTGCTGTTACAGTATCTCCTCCAAAGATAGTTAGTGATTCAAAGAAATTGATCAGTCCGGACATTGTCCTAGGTTGTTCTGTTATGACTCCCACTTATTCCGAATTGGATCAGGATCCATGTACGCATAATCTACATCGAATCTTTCAAGAATCACTATTGCCCCTTATTGAGCAGATGTTCCAGGATGTTTGTAGGGCTCGTCTGATGAGCATTGTCGGGCCCGTTTCCACTTCTTCTTTTAACATAAGCTCCCAGTTTGCCTCTTTCAATAAGCATATGCACTTCCTGTTTTAATGTTATGCAGGCTTTAGTGTTATGGCCTATATAATTGTGATACTAGCAAAAATAAGTATTTCGGCTTTCTCTGGAAGACTGCAATGCCGTCGGCTTCCAAAAATGGACTTCCTCCTTAGTCTTATCATATATTGTGTTTACATTTGCCCTTAACTCTGCAAACCACTCAGGCTGAACCTAACGACCCCTTTTACCTCTCAATTGTTTGCTCTGGGCCTGATTTTGGTTAGATTGAGTTTGTTTAGACCGGTTGGACCCTTGTCCGGTCTCCTTAGCTTTGTAAACGGACTGGTTAGCGGTTGGAGGAGCTGTTACGGTGGACCTCACTTGACGGTGCACCCTGGTCTTCTTTTTTTCTTCCACATTAATCTGTTTTCCCACTTGATTCAACAGGCAACCCCAAGTCATAGCTTTTTTCCTGGTTACAGAATCAGCTAGGTTCCCAAGATTCAACCCCTGTCTTAGAGAAGCAATTTCCACTTGCTCAATGCAATTTGCTAATTCATTCTTTGTATTCACAAATCGACTTATATAGTCCTTTAAAGACTCGTTTGGTTCTTGGGCAAAATGGATAATGGTGTCCTCATTATCCTCCACCTCTTTACTTCCAACGAATTGCCTCCGGAAGGCAACCCAAAATGTGTCAAAGTTTCTACTACACCCCTGAGGTAAGCTATTATACCATTTAAGAGCACTTCCTGTAAAAGTTTGGGAGAAGACTCTACACAAGAGTTTGTCATCATCATCAAAATTCACCATGAAGTTCTTAAATTGCTCTAGATGGTTGTCCGGATCTCGACTTCCATCATACTTTTCCATTTTGGAGCTATCAAATCTTTTGGGTAGGTTTCCGGATAATATTTTCGCAGACAAAGGTGACTTCCTCCAGTTTTTATTACGACTAAAGATTGTATCTTCATTAGGCGTTACAAAAATACCTGGTTCGGTCTGGAAAGCAAAAAGATCCTATTAGCAACTAATCAGCATGTATGTGGGATGACCCTTTGCCCAGATGCCTCTTAAGCCTACCATGCCTATCCTTTTTTCTTGAATACTTTTCTATTAACTTCATATTTTTTCTAGATCTCCCCTCATTACTGCTTGATGACAAAAATTCCTCAAGCTCAGCCTCATTCGAAGAGCTACTAGAGGACTCAGAATCTGAAATTTCAACAGGCTTAGACCGATGTGTCTTCTTAGAGCTGAGATGAGTTTTTTTTAACTAAGATGAGTCTTTAATGACGGCTCATTCTCCCCAATATTTTCAGTATGGTGAATAGCTGACGCCCCCAATTTCTCCCTAATACCTTTCTTTGCTTGTTTTATGGCCCTTAGCGCTTTTATCTCTGCTCTCAGCTGATCTCGATCCTCCACATTGTATTCCTTATTCTCCCTGATCGTTTCCACCACAGGAGGTGGAGTTCCTTGCTCGTTCGGATCCATCCGAACTATTTTTCTTACTGGTTTTGAATGTAAAATTCAGGCACCTTCGTGCTCCCACTATGGTCGCCAATTTGGTTTGGTTTATTTTGAACTGAGGGTAGTTTTGTAAAGTATTTTAGTAAGTTTGGAGTATTTTGTGTTTAGTGTGAGGAGTAGTGAGATAATTGAGTAGCTTGCTCGTATTAAATGTTGATCACTCTCATTAATGAGAGTGGTTGGGGTATTTATACATTTAATTAATGACCAATGGGCTTACCGGGTCAAGTTGAGAAACCGGGTCGAGTTTAAAGACCCATTAATTTTTAAGTAGATTAGTAAATAGCTTAGTCAAAATGTGTTCACATTTGTCCAGTTCGGATTTATAGTGGTGTGATATGGTCCGAATTACCCATGTTCGGATTAATTGGTGGGTTGTGACTGCAGTATCCGAACTCATCAAGAGATACCATGAATAGGTCACGATTTTATTATTATGATAATCAAACCCGACAACATACTAATTAAAGCCAAAAATATTATTGTTTTACGATAATACAATAAACTATTTGAATTATCGAACTTTTAGAGCTATGTTCACTCCAACTAATGAGAGAAGCTAATTGTTGTATTGTATTTATCATAATGATCATAAGCATTCAATGAGTTATTCCTTTCAATAAAAAGATAAAATCAAAGGTTGATTGATATAATTCGTTTGAAGAATGGGAAGAAGAAAATAGAAAAGAAAACACAAAGAAATGAAGTTCAAATATGAAAAAGAAGGACAATCAACAAGAGTTATGTATTATCTTTGGCGGAGATACCTTGTTGGGGGTCACTAATTCATAAAATAAAAAATATAGGAAAGATTTAGAGATATATTTAATTGATGAGTCATCTCTACATCTACATAAAAAATATCTATACAGATGATGATCTATGAGGAATAGTGACACCGTATGAGGATATGTTGTTAGTAACCCTTGTGATAACTGGACTGATTGCAAGAATAATAATAATAATTGCTACTGGTAGTTCACTGGTCGATCAGATAATAAGATTGGCATATTTTAACAAAACTAACAAAAACTCAGTTAGTTTCATTGGTCGATCAACTCATTGTGTGGGGAAGTGAACTTAGGAGTATTTGTTAGAAAATGAGAGACATACAAATCGTGACTACTTTATTTATGATTGTTAATGCTCCAAGTTCTTATAATGTTATTTTATGGTAACCTTGTTTCACATAATAAAGTTAATATCGTCATCTCGTCATTAGTGTATCAAGTATGTGACTAACAAAAAATAGAGGTAACTCGAGGGAGTCAATGAATATCTAGAGATTCTTAGTTTTTAGCTCTCGCTCATAGAATGTATTATCTTAATGTTAATAATGTTTAAAGGGTGTGTTGATGAAGAAATATTATAAAACTTAACATGAATAAAAGTGAAGAGTCAAAAGAAATTTTAGGTTTTTAAAAATAATTTTGGTAAGTTGACTAGATTTTGAAGTATTAGTAATAAAAATAGTGTTACTCTAATGGTTTCAATGGAACCAAAAAAAACTTTAGTAGTATCAAAAGGTTACATGAATAATGGAAGGTTGTTATATCAAATAATATAGTTTTACCGTAAGATGCTTTAAAATTTTAAATATCATGTATGTAAATTGCAAGAGGTATTATTCTTGATAGAACTCTATGACTGAATAAAGTGAACTAATACTTTAAAATATGATTTTAAGTTTGAACTTATGTTAATTTTAACGGTTTGGTTGTTAACTTTATAAGTATGAATGGTTTATTAGCAGTAATTATTGATGAAAATGTGGATAGTATAATTGTTGTTAATATTTTGTTGGTATTAACATTTTGATGATGGTTGTAGTATGGTTGGTTATTAGACTATAATCATGTCAATAACATAATTATTGAGAATGAGATAAGATATTGTGTTGTAGAAAAATATCAAGCGTTGCATAAATAATAATAAATAGATATTCAGATTGATCAATTGATAATTTTACTTAAAATATTATATAGACAATAACAAATTTAAATCAACGCATACTGGTAATAATTTAATTTTATAATAATAAGCGAGTATGACAATAAGTCAAACCCAACTAAAAGCATTAAGAGGTTACGCATCAAATTAAAGCGAATATAATTATAAACCAAGTCTACTTGAAAAGCATAATAGGCCATGCTAGGGCTGTAGAGGACATAGTGTAAAGGTCTTAAGATGTGATAGTGGCTATAAGTCAAGCCTATATGATAAATCATGATGGTCATGCATCCCAGTTAAAGAAAATATGGTTATAATACAAGTCCATTTGAAAAGAGTAAGAGATCATATTATTTTTCAACGAAGAAGAGATGTTAAAATATATAATTAGCAACAAAATATTTGATTGTATTTTCAAAAATATTAAATAAAATATTATTAGTCTAAGTTACTTATAAATAAATGGCAATATGAGAATCATGTATATGAGTATTTTTATTAAGAAAATCAACATTATATAAATATTATATTTCACAATGACAAGATAAGTTTTTTTTACAGAAAAATGCATATGTAAAGACAAATTATACAACGCTATTTATAAGATCAGAATGAATAATCATAAAAACATCACATAATCGATAAGAAATTATAAACAAAGTTAGAATGTTAGCCTAAAAAAATTAAAAATAAATAAGATAAAATTTATAAGATAAAGTGTTAAAAATAAATTAAATAAAGGTCAAATATCATCAAACTTGTGAACATTTTCATTGAGGAGTCGATCATTGGAAAAATTATTATTTTAGGTATTGAAAGAATCATTGTTACTCATACAACATAAAACTTGATAATTTTCAGAAAGCTCATCTGAGTATGTCCTTATGTAATGCTTCAATAAGTTCTTTCATTGGCAAAACAAGAAGGCGTTTTCATCGGTGGCTTATAAAAAGCCAGGTGCAAGATTCGTCTAAGATTAGCCGACATTTGAGGAAACAAAATACTAGTGGTTTTCTCCACACTCTTCACCCGAAACAACCCATGTTCCATATCCTTCTCCTTAAACATACCCCAACACAAATCTCTCCACTTTGTCCTTGAACTACGCTGCCATACTGTACCTGACGAACCCTCCGTAGCTGATCATTGCCACGCTCATAACCCTAACCCCATACACCTCCATGAGGTCGACGACGTACCGAGCTTAGAACTCCTCGGACCGGTCGGTACGGGTCTTTTAGGATCTCCAAATAAGAGAAGATCGAGGAAAAAGAGATTAAATCGGGAACGAAGAGAGGAGATGAAATCATATCACTTCTACATCGCGTTAGTCCCGCTTCCGTTGATGAGGACAAGTGATGGTTTGGTGGATTTGAAGGAGCGATGAACCCAAGTATGCATGACAGTTCCATCACCGAGGTGACATTATCTATGTTAAACAATTCAATGTTAATAATCTTCATGGGACTGGCCCTTACTAATCCGATCTGGGAATAAAACTCACCAACACCATTTATCAGTCATGATTGTCATAGCCTTATGGAGAAATTGTTACATGTTGTCTTCTATTATTTATTACATAATCCAATATGGAGGGGTGGTTGATTTGTGTCATTTTTTGAGACTTTTTTTTATCAACCCTTCACGTGGAATGTTTACTTGTGCTGGAGAAATATATATCACATATAATATGTCAGTTGGATAAGATATTTCCTCAAGTCTTCCTTGATGTAATGGAGCATCTTCCGATTTATTTTTCATATAAATTACTTAACGGTGGACCTTGTCAATATCAGTGGATGTATCATTTGAATCGTAAGTTTTTGTTAGTTGGTTTTAGTAAATATTTATGTTTTTTGGTTACGATTTAACCCAGACAAACATTTTTTTAAACTTAGTTAGGTATCTTGGTAAGCTGAAACTCATGGTGATTGCATACCTTCTCAAAGAGGTGTCATCAGTTTATGGGATGTAACTAGATGAAAATATAAAAACTCATCAGCGACAACCACCAAGGAATGGTGGTGGGGGGAAAGTGGAGGTGACGAATGTTTATCAATCTTACAACACCCCGACAGACCAAAGAGATGCAAGAAGAAGTTTGAGTACTGGTCTGAAAAATATTCAAACATGTTACACATGTATATCTTGAAGAATACCCCTGAAATTGCCACTATTTTTGAGTGAATGTTTATAGATTTACCACGATATAAAAATTGTACTACTAATGTTAGCTCCTACAATGTACGACTTTTTCAACTCAACCCTTATTCTACTGTAGTGGAACTCGACCAATACTTTGTCGAGAGCTTTAGTCCTTGGTTGGAAGAATATGTAATATTTAATATACTTATTACTTCGTTCTTTAATCACCATTTCCTTACTTGCATTGTTTATAAGTATATATAATATCAAATTCAAACATATAAGTATGTTATGATGTTACGTGTATTATGTTCATTTCCTGAACTTACTTTGGAATAAACTCACTTTGTTTGCAGCAGTAATTTTGATTTTTGTTGAATGAGTTTCATTTAGTGTAAGAGTGAGAATTTATGTAATTTTTTATAGCTCACTCTCTGCATTTCCAACAGTTATTCCATTGTAGTTGCAACAATAATAGTTTGGTTGTTTTTTGTGTAAGTATTAGGTTCATGTGATAGAAATTAGTATAAGGTTTATGTGATGGAAATTTGCAGAAGTAAATTATCCTCATATTCATTCATTTAATGTGATAGATAAGGATATGTTGCTTGTTTTATGTGATTGTTAAAAATTACTTTCTTCTATGCTTATTCCTAGATTGCTATAAATATCGATACATTGGACTGCCATATATCAACATTGGCTAATAGTCCCTATTGCGAGATTTGAAAGTTTTATGGATATTAAACCAACGGTTACCTCTTCGACACCAAACGTAGAAAAATGGCATAAGACAAACAATAATGGTGTCATGGTTTATGGGACATATGGTGCTGATATGTTCGACTACTATGGTCGAACAGTAGAAATTGGGAGGTATCTTATAGTGGGGTAATGGAATCAACTATGTTTTTCAAATACCATTGGTTTACTAATGGTAGTAAAAACATGTGAATTCACCCTACAAATGGTTTGATATAAATTCATCGAAGAATTCGGATGTCACAATATTATCTATTTATATTGGTTGCTCAAGCTCGACAAGTCTATTATTTAGATTATGTATCGAAAAAACGGCCCAAAGTAGAATAGACATGACATATGTTATTCTCACTGATGATGAAGAAGAAGTATTAGTTGTTGAAACAGCACAACAAGGAGTCTTCCAAGAAGCCAAAATGCCTCAGTCGGTGCCGCTACAACCGGATACAGACCTAAATGATCCTAAGGATCTTGTTGACCCCAGACATTTTGAGATCGTTCCTATGGAAGAGTTTAATGATGAGTTTATTAGTAATGAAAATGTCATAAATAATGTTTTATGTGATCAATACAATCCCGACTTAGAATAACAACATTAATTGATATATATATTAGATGTCGATATTATTTATTTTGAATTTTTTTGTTGAGTTTCTGAAATTGATATATTTTTATATGATATATTTAATTTACTAATGTTGAGTTTGAGTTATGTTTTGCTGGTTGTATTCAATTTATTTTAGATATGACTAGTTGTGTAACTTGACTGTTTTTTTATAGTTTCTATACGTGGAACACAATAAAGACCTTTGTGCAACCCGGTGTTAATAAAAATTACATTACTTACTTACCATATATTCACCTTTTCTTCACAAACTAATATTAAATTATTATGACATAACCGTAATTTTGTCACTACCTCACTTGTCGTGAACCTCTAATTTAAGAAGCTTATTATCTTTTCTCTTTTTCTCGGTGTAATTTCTTACGTTCTCGATCACCAAAGCTCGACATGGGTTGCTCGAGTAACAATTGCAGAAGATATGAAATATAATTATGTATTTTCTCCTTGACTCCCATTGTATTATGCATATATCAATCGATTATTTTGTTCAAAATGTTGTTTAGGTTAAGGTTTATGCCTCTGTGTTAATACATATTATATGTGTATGCTATTGTTTTGCTTGTTAATTGCTTCATTTTATGCTTATATTTTAATATATTTATATTTTAATAGATTTTATCGTGTATGCGTGTGTGTTGAATTATTTATAGTTGATGGGATGTTGTTTTCGTTGTCACTCACTCTGATGATCTTGTGTTCTTGTACACTATAAAGATGAAGCCTTTAAATCACATAATACATGATCAGTGGGCTGAATGACAATATGTGCCTCTAGACTCGACTTGAAAATTTTATCTAGTTTAAGGGTATACATGTGTGTTAAATTATGTTTATAGTTCATATTGTTGTATAGGTTTATGTATATGTTAGTCAATTTTAGTTGTCATTTGTTGTTTAGATTTATGCATGTGTGTTGAATTTCATTTATAGTTCAAAATGGTTTTCATGTTTATGCATGTGTTAATCGATTTTATTGGTCATGATGTTGTTTAGGGACACAATTTTTGTGAACACATTGGGTGTTGTCATTGGGAGCAGAAGATTTAATTCAAGCTTTGGTAAATTTGTTCAAGATAAATGTTGTTTCAAAACATCAATGAAATCATTTTCATCCAATCAATGTAATCAAAACAAAGTTTGCAACTCTTCTTTGGACTAATATGTGCAGGCTTGTGCAGTTTTTGGTTTAGGACAAGTCGAGGTCGTTTGTCCCTAAATATATGTTACATTACTGCTAAATTTCTTCTGTTATTTGTCCTTCAATATTTTAGAAGTGACTAAAGGTTTAGCAGTGCAATTTACCTATATTTAAAGAGAGACCACTTGGACTTTTTTTCCTAACTCTAAAATTGCATAGATTGTCATTGAGACTAGTGATCATATATTTTCATAGTTTTCAAATGTATAGCCTTTAAACCGACATAATATAAAATCATGGGTTTTAGTGACGGTCTGTGCACATGGAATTATTTTGTAGCCAATACTTTGTTTTTTGTACGTATAGATCATTTTGTTGAGCAATGTGTGCTTGCTTGGTAATAGGTCAGTTGTTGCCTAATAATATTGAGTATTTGGAGTAATATTTCTCGAAGTGATTTGAAACAGTAACTTGTGTGCAGGCTTGTGTAGTTGCTATTTTATGACGAATCGAGGTCGCTTATCTCTGAATATAGGTTACATTTCTAAATTTCTTATGTTGTTACTACTTAAATATATTAGAAGTTGATGTGTTCCAGAGATTTCTTAGTGATGTTTCCTGTCACGACTTACGCTGAAGTGGACTAGTCGAGGTACTTGTTTTCATTCTTTCTTTATCTTACTTAATCAAATCATTCGCTTTACTAAAACGTTTATTTGGGAGCAGCTATGAAGGGGATAGCCAAATCGTTTGTGGACCATATTCAATCATGAAGTCGAATTTTTGCCCAATGGAGCTACTGGGCCAGCAGTACTTGGAACCATCAATTCCATAGGTGTTTTACTCTTTTAAATTTGGCCAAAAACAAATTTGGAGGATTGATCTGACCCATGAGAAGTCCATAAAAGAGCTTATGTTTCCTCCCACGGAAGACATAGTACTTAGGCGATTGGAGTGCCTTCCTACTATGTCTAGGGCTCCTAGTCACTGGGATCCCAAAAAGGAAGAGGAAGTAAAGGATAAGACTGATGGTGATGCTGGTTCAGAAAATGAATTCAGGCAAGGACAGTTGAAGTGAGACCTGCTGAGAAAGATGGTGTTGTCAGGCCATCAAAGAGACTTTCTGCCAAAGAAAAAGGGAAGAAGAAAAATATTGGTGAAGAAGAGGATGATAACACAACAGCTCCAAGCTTGTCTTCTATCCAAATGCTTGTCGTTGTCGACTCGGACTCTACTGTCAAAGAGATGGAGAGACTCTTTGATTCTTGTAATCAAACCAAAACATATTTTGAGAATGTTGTCAAAGAGATTGAGAGACTCACTACTGAGAAGGAATCTATTAGGAAAGACTCTGAGAATTACAAAAATATTTATCTTGAGGAGTACGTTATTGATTGTGTCTCCCTCTTAAAATAGAGGGATGCAAATATAAATTTGGCTTTAGTAGTAGAAATTCATGAACTCTTTCCCAATTTAAAGCTAGGAAGTCTTTGGGAGCGTGTCATAGAAAAACATCATCCATAAAGAATTTTCTTAGTAGATGAAGAATCAACCAGTGACTCAGAAGGTCAATAATTCCTCCTCCAGTAGTGGTTCATCATAAAGCAGTGTACCTATTCGGAGTAAGGTTGGGATGTGTTACTTAGTTTTTATTTTCAACTTTTTGTGTAAACCTTGTGAACTGATCATGCTATGTGCATATTTTTTGTTAAGTCCTTTCTCATTATACACTCTGTACTGTAATAGTTCTTAATGGAAAATTTATTCGGTTATATGCATTTCATTAAGCTTTTTTATATAAGAAATATGTTAACCATTAACTTTAATAAAAAAATATCTCCAAAGTTCTCCACCCAAACTTTTCCATATGAAAAATGTTATTATGCTTAACTTTTATAAAAGGTTCTAAATAATCTCCTCCAAACTTTTTCATACGAAAATATTATTTTACTTAACTTTTTGTAAAATATTTTTAATTTTCCCCTCCAAAAAAATTCATATGAAAATATTATTAAACTTAATTTTTATAAAATAGTCTTTTAACTTTCTCCTCTAAACTTTTTCATATGAAAATACTATTTTACGTAATTTTTATAAAAAAATTTTAATTTCCTCCTCCAAACTTTTTCATATGAAAGTACTATTATACTTAACTTTTATAAAATATTTTCAACTTTCTCCTCCAATATTTCATATGAAAATAGTATTATACTTAATTTTTATAAAAGATTTTTAAGTTTCTTCTACAAACGTTTTTCATATGAAAATACTATACTCAACTCTTATAAAATATTTTCAACTTTCTCCTCCAAACTTTTTCATATGAAAATAATATTATACTTAATTTTTATAAAAGATTTTTAACTTGTACCAAAGTTCGTTGGAAGACCCTTCCCCGGTCCAAAAAGATAAAATTATAGACCAACATTCGTTTAAAGACCCTTCTGGTCCAAGAAGATAAAACTTATTGACCAACATTCATTGGAAGATCCTTCCGGTCCAATAAGATAAAAATTGTAGACCAACATTCGTTGGAAGACCCTTCCAGTCCAATAAGATTAAAATTGTAGACCAACATTCGTTGAAAGACCCATCGGGTCCAAGAATATAAACTTGATATAAATGTTTTTAAGATGGCGAAGAAATATTATATATATATATATATATATATATATATATAAGTCGGTTATGAGGGCATCTCATTAAAATCTTCCTGCCCCATCCTGGTAGGAAAGAGTATGCCACCGATACTTACACAAATTTTCAAAAATATGTACAAACTTACATATTCATTCCAAATACAATTTGAGGTGCTCAATATTCCACGGGTGATGAAGATCTTTTCCTTCTTTATCTTTGAGTCGATATGGCCTTGACTTAATCTTCTTAGTTACAGTATACAGACCTTCTCAGTTAGGCCATAGCTTGTCAAGTTGTTTTTCTTTCATATGAAGAAATAGTTTTCTCAACACTTTATCCTCTACTTTAAGTTCCCTTCGTTTAACTCTGGAAGCGTACCAACTTCTCATCAAATTTTGTTAGTGCAAAGAATTCAATTGTGTTTCTCTTCTCTATTCTTCTATCAAATCTAACTTTATACGGTTTACTTTATCGTTTGTCTCTTCGGAGTACTCGCTGATTCAGTATGAGAGGAATATTACTTCGGACGGAATGACTGCATACATCTCATAGACTCACGCAACCGCTAATTCTTGGGTAGTTGTCCGATGAGTAGTTTTGTATGCCCATAAAACCTATTGTGAATAATCCGACCATTTCTTCGTCTTACCCTCCAAATACTTTCTCAACCCATCAAGAATTATTCTATTAGTGACTTTGACTTGGTCGTTTTCTTGTGGATGGAAAGGTATCAATAAGTATTGTTGAATTTCTTTAGAAGAACAAAAAATCTTCATTTCCTTGTTGTAAAATTATGGCGCATTATCCATCGTCATTTTCCTTGGAACCCCAAAACGACAACAAATATTAGAAACAATGAATATAATCACATCCTTAGCTTTTGTTCCTTCTAATGGTTCTGCTTCCGCCCACTTAGAAAAATAGTCTATAATAACAAATATCGTTCGTCATCATCTTGGGGCCATCGGTAAGGGTCCGACCAGGGCAATGCCCTATCGATCAAATGGTAATGACTCATAAATTGATTCAAGAGGCACTATAGTGTGTGAATTGTGTTAGCACATCTTTGAACTAACTCTTTGGCATCTGAGGCAATTGTAGGACAATAATATCCTGCAAGAAGAACTCTTTGTATCAAAGTTTCATACCCACAATGAACGGATCATTCTTCATCATGTAA
Source organism: Limnanthes douglasii subsp. nivea (assembly GCA_036936605.1). Taxonomy (NCBI): domain Eukaryota; kingdom Viridiplantae; phylum Streptophyta; class Magnoliopsida; order Brassicales; family Limnanthaceae; genus Limnanthes; species Limnanthes douglasii. Next base: position 113,643,546 of record JAUPFV010000005.1, on the reverse strand, counting down.
TTCTAATAATATTATTTGTTATTAATTTTCTCTGAGGTAGCGAAGTAAGGGCCTGTTAAAACATTTTTTATACAAGATATCTTTAAGGACCATATAACCATATGCGTTCAACTGTATTCTTTTGCCATTACTTTGTCACCGGGTAACACGTCATTTACCAAGAATTCGTTAATTTCACTCCTCCAATCTTTAATTTTTCTTGTAGAAATTTGAAAAGCTTCAACTAACCGTTAGACCCCTTCGTTATTGAATGATTATCTTGTGTGATAATCCAAGGGTACTCCTCGGAATATGAAGCAGTAGCCAAAGAATCGACCATATAATTTCAAGCCCTATGAAAATGTGTGTATCTAACACTTTCGAAGACCAATGTTAAGGCCTTTAACGCTCTCAAACACCTTACTAAATGATATTTTCATTCCTCAGATTGATGAGATGCATGATTTATAAGAAGTTGTGAGCCAATTACCAGCCTTACTTGTTTTGCCCCACAAATTTGAGCTAGTCTCAACCCTGCCAAAGCAACTACATAATATGCCTCGTTATTTGATTATTTAAACCCGGAATGGATAGCTTGATACATGGAAATTCTTTCTGGAGAAATCAACTGCACCCATGCCCCACATCCTGATGCACCCGAACCCCCATTTGTTCAGACCATCCACTCTTACTCAAATGTTTCTTCGTCAACCTCCATATCTAACCGTCCATAATGAAATTCGACTAAGAAATATGCTAAAGCTTGTGCTTTTATTGTAGTCCTAGATTTGAATTCAATATAAAATCTCCCAATTCAACCGACCATTTGGTCATTCTTCCTACTATATCAGGCTTTTGTAACATATTTTTCAATGGAAAAATGTTCGTACAAGAATAGAATGAGCCTGTAAATAAGGTCTCATTTTCCGAGTAGCAGTTACGAACGTGAGGGCCAATTTTTCTAACTTTAAATAGTGTTTCTCGGAATCCAAAAGAATTTTACTACTATAGTACACTACTTTTGGGCAGTTATCTTCCTCTCAAATCAAAACAATACTGGCATGTCTGTCAAGCTTACCCCTCTTGAAAGCATGATTCGATAATTGACAGATTTTGTCCAGAGCCAGCGTGAGAGGGCTTCTGTATCGTGAGACAACAAATGCCAAAGCCCTAAACCAACCAATATCACCAGCGTACGCGTCGACCATATACCACCACCACCACCGATTAACCAGCCACCTCATCACAATATCAAAGTAGATTTCCCTAAATTCCAAGGGGTGATCCAACATAGTGGATCGGTAAGGCTAAACAGTATTTTGGCTACCAAAGTATTCCACCAGAACGGAGAGTGAACTTTGCCTCATACCAATTAGAGGACGAAACCAACGAATGGTGGAAAGCCACTGTTAAACACTTGCAAGATACCATTCCTGAGGTTGATTGAGGAGTTTAAAAGAAGAAATATGGGTTAAATTTGGTCCCACCAAGGCTCATAACTTCGATGATGCATTGTCTAAACTTTTCCTGACCGATACATTACGTGACTATCACCGTGAGTTCAAGAGACTTCAAAACAAGGTTGATGAATGCACCGAAAAAGCGTTATTGGAGTCATACATGGGTGGATTAAAGGGACGATTGCAGAAGAGATTCGACTGTTTCAACCCAAAACCCTGAAACGCGCCATCAACCTGGCTAGAATGTGTGAGAAACAACTTTATAAAACAGAATCTAGACGAGGTTTTAGGAGTATTCAGCCAACAACAAGTAATTATCGAACTTCGATGACTACCCCAAGTATCGTGGGATAACATCGAGCTACAAACAATATAACAAAACCAAAAAGACTAATGTGAGAAGAGATGAAGCATAAACGAAGGTTGGCTCTTTGCTTTTGTTGTGACGAAAAATTGACACTGGGTCATCATTGTAGAAAACCTCAATTGCTACTCATGAAAAGAATGAAAGATAACGATCTAGAGTCAGAGATGTTTGAGACTGAGGCAGAACCTGAGATTACGTTATATGCCTTAACGGGTAGCTCAATTCCTCACACGATTCATGTCGAACTGTCATTAACCAGCGAGAGGTGATTGCTCTTGTTGATAGTACCTTCGCCCACCACTTCGTGAATGAGTTGATGGTAGGTCAACTAAAGTAGAGGATGACCATGACGAGTCCGACGAGGGTCCGAGTGGCAGACGGCAATGAGTTGCAGAGTAGAGGCGTATATAAGACTGTCCCTATTGTGATTGCTGGTATAATTTTCACGATAGATTTATATGTTGTTCCTTTAGAAGGGCTTGATTTGGTTTTAGGTTTCAGTGGCTTCCTATCTTGGACCTCACGGTTTGTAATTAGAGAGCCAAATCCATTGAGTTTCATTAGGCTGGGAGAATAGAAAATTGACAGGTCTGGTCAATAACTCAATTAATCAAGCCTATTTTGCTGAGATTGAGAGGGATGTAAAACAAGAACATATTGTTTTTGCAATTCATCTTCACGCTGACGCAGACAAGGTTGTTTGTGCTCCTACAAAATTTAAGAAGTTTTTGGACAAGTTCTCAGAATTTTTTGAGAAACCATTTAGTCTTCCTCTTCCTAGAGTTATCGATCATCATATCACTCTTAAGGAAAGGAATGATCCAATTAATGTCAGACCATACCGTTATGTTTATTTCTAGAAGGATAAGATTGAAAAACAGGTCCAAAAGATGTTAGATACAGGTATTATATGGCCCAGTTGTTGTTCATTCTCATATCCAGTACTCTTAGTGAAGAAGAAGAAAGGCACATGGAGGTTTTTCACTGACTACAGGGCTCTTAATGCAGTGACAGTCAAATATCGATTTCCAATACCGAAGATGGAGGACATGATGGATGAATTTTATGGAGCGATAATCTTCACTAAACTGGATTTGACTGCTGGTAATCACTAAGTCGGAGTTTGGGATCATGATGTCTATAAAACCATCTTTCACACACAGGGCATTATAAATACTTGGTTATGCCTTTTGGTCTCTGTAATGCTCCATCGACATTTCAGGCATTGATGAATACAATCTTTCGAAGGTACTTGCAAAAATTGGTTATCGTTTTCTTCGATGACATCTTTATGTATAGTAAAACAGAAGAAGATCACTTGCAATATGTGCGCTTGGTGCTACAGTTTTTGCAAGAGAAACAACTCTTCGTCAAGTATAAAAAATGTGAGTTTGGAAAAGTGAACTAGATTATCTTGGGCATCTTATATCAGGCGAAGGTGTCAAAGTGGATCAAGTTAAAATTACAGCTATGATCAGTTGGTCTTCTCCTACTTCGATGACAGAATTAAGAGGATTCTTAGGGCTTACGAGGTATTATAGAAATTTTGTCAAAGATTATGAGAATATTGAAAGGATTTTGACTAAGTTTCTAAAGAAAGAAAGATTATAATGAGGTTCGGAGGTAGAGCAAAAGTTTCAACAACTCTAGACAGCCATGACTACCACTCTAACGCTTGCCCTACCTGATTTTCAGTGCGGTTTTGACTCAGAATCAGCGGCCGATCGTGTACATGATTCGTTCGTTGGAGGTGTCAAAGAGGTCATGGTCTTTTAACGCCCATGAGATGATGGATATTGTAATTTCCATCAGAACTTGGAGGCTTTATCTTCTTGGTAGGCATTTTGTCATTCAGACTGATCAAAAGAGCCTCCTTTTTCTATTTGAGCAACATATTTTAACACCCAAACAACGAAATTAGATTGGAAAGTTAGCAGGATACGATTACAAGATTACATATAAGCCTGGATCTTCTAATGCGGTTGCAAATGCCTTGTCTCAACGGCCTGACAATCGAGGGCTTCATGCGTTATCGTGTATTCAAGCCTCTGTATTGGATGATCTGTGTAAGCTAGTGAGTATCTATTTGTACTTATTACATGTGACTGCAGCCGACACCAAGACGATTTCTCCATTTTCTTTTCATGATGGACTCATGTACTATAAAAATGGAGTGGTTGTGCCTACCAACTCTCTTATTCTCAGTGTATTGCTTCAGTAGTTTAGTGGCTCTCCCCTTGGTGGCTACTGAGGTACTCTGCGCACTTATAAGATACTCGCTCAACAGTTTTATTGGCCTTCAATATATAAAATTATTCGTGAGTATGTGACTTCTTGTGATGTTTGTCAGTGGGCTAAGGCCAACACCCTCTCACGTGCTAGTCTACTTCAATCATTTCCAATACCGCAACAGTTGCGGGACGATGTGTCGATGGATTTTGTAGACGACTTGCCAAAATCTGAGGGTTGCACAACTATCATGGACGTCGTTGATAGGCTCACCAAGTCAATACATTTGGTACCACTGTCCCACCCGTATACAGTTAGCACAGTTGCTAGTAAGTTTATTGAAAATATGGTAAACTTGCACGGCTTGCCTCGATCTATTTTAGTCAATATAGATCTCACCTTTGTTTGTCATTTTTTGGAAAAAATACTGGAAGTATGCTGGCACGAAATTATGAAAACCCACGACTCACCATCCTCAAACCGATGGGCAGACGGAGGTAGTTAACAGGTATATTAAGTAGTATCTTCGATGCTTTGTGCAGAATAGACCACGCCAACAGAGAGCTTTGTTGCATTGGGCCGAGTACTAGTATAATACCACGTACCACGAATCGACAGGTTTGAGTCCTTTTTAGGCTCTGGTAGATTACCACCTACTATACCCGTTTACAACAAAGGAAACACCATAAATGATGAACTTGAAGAGAAGCTAATGTCTCGTGAGGAACTTTTGACCGAGTTAAAATCACATATTTCACAAGCTAATAACTACATGAAACAAAGAGCAGATACGCATCGTCGTGATTTAGATTTTCAGGAAGGTGATTGGGTGTTTTTAAAACTCTAACCATATAGATATCTGTCAGTTTTTTGCAGGTCTTCTCAAAAGCTGTCATATAATGTTTTTGGACCATTAAAGGTATTAGCACGGGTGGGGATTGTTGCCTACCGTCTGCAACTTCTGGACGAATCCCGGATTCCCCCGGTCTTCCATATTGCCAAACTTAAGTTGCGAGTTGGTGCTAAGGTTCCAGTGTTGGGGTGTTACTCCCATTGCGAGCTAATGGTGAGCTCAATTTGCAGCTGGAACCCGGTTCCGGACAGCCGCAGTACAGGTTTGGCGAAGCAATCTTTGGTGTAGTGGATTGGCTTGGGTACGGAATACGCAACTTGGGAAAATAACAATCAGCTGAAACAGAGTTTTCCTTTGTTTAACCTTGAGTACAAGGTTCGTCTTGAGGAGGCGGGTATTGATACGGTGGTTCATCAAGCTTAGTAAAACGAAAGCCTATTAGTCTATTTTTTATTCCTATTTCTTTGTATTGTAGAAAGTTAACTGAGTTTAGCAGAGGTTACCTTTATATTTTGTTTGCTTCTATTTATTATAAATGAAAAATACTAAACTAGGTAATTCTAACTACCAAAAAACAAAATTTGTGTTCTTCTAATACCATTGAGGTATCATAAAATCTTTATGATCAAAAAATAATTTGGGCAAGTGGTTTCTCCTCTTGGATATCTTTATTTGAACTAGCACGATTGTTGACTTATATATTAAATTCATATAACATATATGTCTAGTTATATTGCCTTCATTATCGTTAAAACTAAGATTGATAATAGTAATAACAGTGACAACAATTGAAACAAGTATCTCATATCTCAAACCTACCATACTCTAACTTAAAGTATAAATCATAATTTATGTACTTGAATTAAGGAAATAATGTATATAACTGAAAAATGAATATAAAAACTTAACATACTTATACTTTCATCATTAAGACAAACATATGCAGTTTTAAACCAAATCAAAATCTACTCGACAAAACCTAAAATTATAGTTTGCAGCTTATTAACTAAAGTAGTAACATGTATTACCACAACAAAAAATACTACTAAATTCATATACCATGCATTGTTCAAATGCATGCACATCTATGACATACTTTTATAAATGGTTCTTTTGAAGAAAGAATAACACCTAACAACCTCCACATTATACTTTAGGACTGAAAGAAACGATTCCAAAAAGAAAATCAACCCTTCATGGATAGATTATTGATAAAACGAGCATGTGAATGTTTAGAAAAGCTTGTGTTTTCTTCCAAATTAATTTATAATTTTTAGACTAAATCCTTATAATGATTTACAAAGTATAATATTTATAGTGTGGTTAGGTGATGGTCACTGAAAACTTATATATTATGCTGAATATTTACTTAAAGTTATTAGAAAATCCTTAAGCATTTTATCCATATCAAAATTGTTTATGATCAATTATTATTCTATCATTGATTAAGATTATTCAACCATACATACGTAAAAACCTGAATCAAACATAAAATTAATAAACCATAATTAGATCTGAATTAGTAGGTTGTTAGAGATGATAGTTTAAATCAAGAATATCAAAAACTAGTATGGAAGTAATTTAGCTTTTTAAGAGCATCCAACGTTTATAATTCTTATTATTAAAACATTGACATGATAGGAGGAAAATGTATATGAACTGCAAACTTATGCTTTATAATGTACAAGATTTATAATCCAATACAATTTTAAATTCATCACTACTAGAAACTATATTCAGTAATTTTATGGAAAACAAATATCATTCTCTTTTACAACTGCTCCTATTTCAGCGATAAGATATATTTGAATGCAATTAAGAAAGAAAACATGATTTTTCTCATTCATGTATTTCTAACTAAAATATATAATAAATTAACATTTGGTAATTGAAACATTTAAAAAGGGACATAATACGACCCACAAGTCCTGCATCGACGGTTAAAACCGGAAGTGATGAATCATCGTCATATAAAGTTTCAAGTTTGTTAAAACTCTGCTTTGGATATAACATCGCTCGAATCTAGTTATCGAATTTGGATTTTTGGTTGAATTTCATGATAAGCCCTAAAATCACCATGTAACAACAATGTTTGTGGTGGTTGTATAAGACCAATAATATTATAACAAACACACAATTAATAAGCTTAAAGAAGAAGAAATCTAACATACAATATTGTTTGAACCATATGTATTTAAATTAAACCTTATAAAGAACTAAATTTCTAATATTTTGGGGAGAATGTGATGATGGTTTATATGTGATGTTGTTGGTGAAGAGATTATGTTTCAGTAAAATAAAAATAATAATAAAGAATAAAAAAGTTGATGATTTTAGTGGAATCGTGAAAAATGTTGAAGATTTAAAGAGATGGGTTATGATCTATTGGTGTCGAATGAGTTAGTAAAATGATGATAGTTAAACGATGAGTTTAAAATTAAGAGGTTATTTTATGATTGTAAAAAATTATACATCTTTCAAAATTTTGAAAATTTTATGTGTTTTTAAAAATTTCCAAATAATTAGTGTTTTGTAAACTCGTAATTTAAATACATATTATGTTTTATAAAAAAAATTAGATGGAAAAAATTAGTATCCAACCCAAACACTAAAAAACTCCATATTTTCCGATATTTATGAGGTTAAAAAACGTGACTAACCCATCATGTTTGTCACTTGTCTCATAATCGTCCTCCGCGTTTACTTGTGTAACAAACTAATCATCCATGTTTCCAAAGTGTTATATATATAGTCTTTCACGGTGTCATCCAAATATTTTTCCCAATAATACATTTGGGGTTTCCATGTCAGCATCCACCTAGATATGAACGTTGTAATTATTTAAATACATACTATTTATCATTTACTTAGTAAATGCAATCAATTATTGTAATTAAAATTTGACGAAACCCAACTGATTAAAATTAAAAAACAACCTGACTCAATCCCACATAACCAGCCCATAACTAGTAAATTAAAAGTTTATTCATCTCGAGACCATTAAATTTATTTTAATAATAGCCTCACTAATTTCTCAAATTAATTTATATTTAAACCCTCAAAACCTAAATCGACCCCGGACAATTAAATATTAATTTAAGATCGCATAAATTATATTAACTCTCTTTGGACAAAGTTTTAATTAAATCTTAATTTAAGATCATATAAATTATATCAACGTATCACATCTTCTATTTTATTTTTTGGATTTTAAATACTAACTCTTTCTTTTTATCTAATTTATGTGTATCGATCGATTCATTTGATTTCCGATCGTTTGAGAAGATGTTAAGAACCAATTTCTATACTAAGTTATGATAACACAAAACTTAAGAAAATGTATTAACAATGGAGAAAGGATAAAGAAGTTGTTCTTTTTACATAAAAGACCATGGATATGAACTTATAACTTTTATGGTGGCAATGAGTTGTTATGATTCGAAATTAACTAGTTCTCTCATAGAAATAGTTGTAGATTATATTATTTTTTAATTATATATATATATATATATATATATATATATATTTACAATTGATTCCATTATATTTCTGAGATAAGAGGATGAGGGTTTAGGGATTGCTCGTTTGATGAAGACGCTTAATAGCTAGTTTACAATTTTGAAAAAGTTGTTTCGAGAGATTAATTTTATTTCTAGTTGCATCTATGTTAGCCGGACCCAGAGTTCAACTCTTTTGGATATCGTATATGCATCTATCGAAATGGATTTTTTGTTTTATTCAACAATTTTATTGTTATTAGTTTTTTTGTACTTTTTATCATTTATGTTTCATGTTTGTTTCCATATTGATGATAAGCACGTTTTATTTCAAATTAATGAGTTATTCAAAGTCAATATATTCTTAGTTCGAGACTGTTTAAGGTTTTAGGATTCAAATATAGCTTGATTTGGAAACTAGATGAGTATGTCTTTTAAATGTAATGGGTTGTAGATGAATCGAGTTATGATTCAAAAGTAGTGGGGTGGTTATGAAGGGTTGGGTCAAGTTGTTTTTTAAATTTAATGGGTTTGTCGGGTTGGATTTTAATTTTGAAATAATGAATTGGGTAAATAAGTTAAGTAAATAATTGAGGTAAATGGTAAAAAGTAAGTATTTAAATAATTACAGCATCCATGTGGTGTCTTACGTAGATGCTGAAATGGCAAACACAATCGTATTGTTGGGCATAAAAATTGGATGGCATCGTAGGGGACTATATTTGCAACACTTTGGAAACGCTGAGAAGTGATTTGTTATTCAAATAAATGTGGGATCATTATGAAATAAATGAAAAATATGATGGACTAGTCACATTTTTAGCAAATTTATCATAATAAACTATTATTAAATAATGTTTAATACACCAAAAGTTTAAATTTAAAAAAAATACACAAAAAATTATACTATTTTTATATGAATAAAAGTAAGTAGATTATTACTTTATTAGAAATAACAATAATAAAACTGTAATTCTTGGTTATTTCGAATAGACAAATAGAATCTTACATGTTTAAATTTAATGAGTTTTAGGATAAAGTCCTCGTTAAAAAAAGGGCAAAGTACCATTTAAGATCCAAAACTCTAACTATTATCCACTTAAGACCCATATTTTCATGTTTCTCCGAGAAAAACCCGTTTTAGTCAAATATTTACCATTTAAGACCCACTAATACCTTTTATACCCTTACTCACTTATATAAAAGCTTTTAACACCCATATTTGAGTTTTTATTTCCCAATTTTTTCTGCTATGTGAATAGAACGGTACCTTACCATTATAGGTGATGATCAATTCTTTACTCGATTTCTTTTTTTTTGGTTGATTTTAATTGGGTTCTACTTGATTTTGAAGTTAGATTTTTATATATGTTTATAAAATTGATGTTTAGTAAATCTATTTACTTAAATTCTGAATTCGAGGTATCAGTTTACTCGATATGTATTTTTTTCTAGTTTTAGTTATTCATTTGTTATTTACGTTGATAATGTAGTATATTTGTCACATTATTATTAGTTTTTCGTCAATTTTTAGTATGTGTGTTAGTTTTTGTGAATTTTATTTACGCGTAAAACTGTTTTGGTTTTCTACGAAGGAGATGCGAAGCTTTTGTTATGTACGTAGTGATAGTTGCGAAACGTGTAAGTTTTTCTGGAATGGTTGATGAAAGATATTCTTTTGATAGATGTGAAACGTTAATGGTCTTTTTGTTAGTGAATATGTGAATCATTTTTTACAGATAAATGTGAAACGCTTGTATTATTTATTACGGATAGATGCGAAACATATGTATTCTTTGTACTGATATATCTTAAACATATTTACTGATAACTGTGAAACATTTGTATTTTTATCTACCGATAGCTGCGAAATATATGTATTTTTTTTATTGTAATGATAGATTCAAAACCATTTTTATTTTTATGTCTAATGCACGTACGTGATGTCTAATAGTAGATGTGTTTTTTTAAACTAAATGAGGAGCTTGTAATTTGCGATCTTGGTGTGTTTGCTGAGTTTGAAGATATTGTTAAATTTGTTTTAAGTAGATATTGATGAGGGAGAATAAAAGACACGGAGAAAATTGTAAAGAAGAAGTCTGACATGGAGAAAATTGTAAAGAAGAAGTCTGACAGGAGAAAATTGTAAAGAAGAAATATGGTATGAGAAAATTGTAAAGACTATTTAAGAAATAGTTAAAATGAGAAGAAGAAAAGATATAGGGACCAAAAGTGTAATAATCGAGAATTAAAGCGTGTGGGACCCGCAATTGTACTATAAAAGGACCACACACACTTCACGGATCCTGAGAGGAATAATGTAATACTTTATCTCTCTACTTAACCAAAAAGCTCTCACTTTCTCTCTTTAAAAACAACACCTAAACAAAGTAAATTTACCTGTATCGACACTAAGAGATTCTCGTATCGCACAATCACCACTAAGAGATTCTCGTATCGCACAATTACCACTAAGAGATTCTCGTATCGCACAATCACCACTAAGAGATTTTGGTATCGCAAAATCACCCCCGGTTCCCAAAACTCTTCAGTGGCGGCGTCTGTGGGAATCGAAGATTTTTTTGACGACAATCGCTTCCTGGAAATAATTCCTATTCCGAGAGAAATTATGGAAGAGCAAGGGGACGGTTTTGTTAACAATCGCGAGGAGCATCTTGTGGGCGACGATTACCGGAACGACATGGAATACGAGGCGCGTGGGGGCCAGCGGGTCGGAGACACTTTTGATGACTCAGATCTGTTGGCTCGAAGGAATGAGCTGTTGCTGGAGATCGAAAGATTGAAGGCAGAAAAAGAAACCGTACATGCAAATCTTCGCTCCGAGATTAGGAGGGAACCTGATAGTGGAAAAGAGGAGCGAGAAACTGATTTTTGTCCTAAAACCAGGGACGACAGATATAGAGGGTACGAATGACGGTCATCGAGGAGGAAAGAAAAACGACGTGTGGATTCATCGGATTCGAGTGATTATTCTCGATACAGCTCGTCGGAGTCGTCTCCTAGGAAAAACCGCAGAAAGAAAAGACACGGTCGAAGGCACGCAGATCACCGGAGGGGTAGAAGCTCAGAGAAAAGATATCTGAGGGAGAAGAGTTACCATGATCAGGCTGATGAACGGGACTATGGCCAGACAAAGTTCCCATCTGGAAACCAAAATGCTGGCCCGCGAAATTCAGACTGGCAGCATCAGTATACCCTGCCGTCTGAGGAGGGGTTATATTTTCCGAGCCATGAAAACTTGAGATCCAATGTTTATCGGACGGGTCATAATTGGAGGGCTTCTCCTTTGGCCCCGAAAATATTAGTGAGCAATCTCCCTAAGCACTTTGATATCTCGAAGTTGGAAAAAATCGATGGAACACAAGACCCCGATAACCACATCGAGAAATTTAAAAACTTCATGATTAATTTCGACGACGATGATAAATTGTTGTGCAGAGCATTTTCTCAGACCTTCAAGGGGGTGGCATCCAAGTGGTACAATAGGCTTCCGCGGGGATCGATAAAGAATTTTGATATGTTCTGGAATATTTTCAGACAGCACTTTGTGGGGAGAAAAAAGTTCAGAGCTAATGGAGATACGATAATCTATTGTAGGCAAAAAGTGGGGGAGAGTTTGAAGAACTATACTAATCGATTCGTCAAAACAAAAACTGATATGGAGTATTGTAAAGACTCAGTGGCACTTGCAGCTTTCAGGATGGGCCTACTCCCCGGACTATTAAAGGACACGGTGGCGGAGAGTCAGGCTATGACTTTCGGAGCCTTGTTGGATCAGGTTGAGAAGAGAATCCTGGTGGAGGAAACTCAGGCATCTGAGAAAGGATCCGGCGACCAATTGAACCTTAAAATTGTATCTTGAATGAGGAACTAGTTCGAGTGTAATAGTTGTCCTTTGTTGTATCTCAAAGTTCGAAAACATAGTGAGGGCATACTCTTTCCTACCCTGATAGGCACATGAAGGTTTTAACGAGGTTTCCCAATGAGATGCTTAATAGAACGTACTTTTTCCTTACACTATTATTTGGGTCACAATATTTTGTACCTCGAATTTGTTCCTTCCACTATTATTTGGGTCACAATAATTTGTGCCCCGAATTTTTCTTTGCCTTACACTATTATTTGGGTCACAATATTTTGTGCCTCGAATTTTTTTCCTTCCACTATTATTTGGGTCACAATAATTTGTGCCCCGAATTTTTCTTTGCCTTACACTATTATTTGGGTCACAATATTTTGTGCCTCGAATTTTTTCCTTCCACTATTATTTGGGTCACAATATTTTGTGCCTCGAATTTGTTCCTTCCACTATTATTTGGGCCATAATATTTTGTGCCTCGAATTTTTTCACCACTTACACTATTATTTGGGTCACAATATTTTGTGCTTCGAATTTTTTCCTTCCTTACACTATTATTTGAGTCACAATATTTCGTGCCTCGAATTTCTTGATGCCTTAAATTATTGTTTATGTCACAATGTTACGATGCGAAATGGAAAACACTTAGGCTAATATGAAAAATTGTTAAAATTACATACTGATATTTCATAATCTGGCATACAAGAAAATTCGAGGAGACATATCCTCACAGAATTCGAGGGGCTACAAAAATCGCCTTAAAAGTGCTTATACATACAAAATACGAAATGGGTTTTCATTGTTTAGTTCAGAAGACTATACGACCAATTCATATTCGTCGTTGGAGTAGACATATTTTTACAAATTCGCTTTGAAGATCCATTTTCTTTCTCTCGGTTTGGTTTTATTCGACTTCAGATTTCTGATTGTTTGGTACCAGATGAGTAATCCGAAGAGAAGGAATTTCCAGATTGAGGCGGTCAAGCACCGGGTCGTGGTGGATCCGAAATATGCCGAAAAGATATGGACGATAATCGAGCACGCGATTCATGAGATTTACAATCATAATGTTAGCGGTCTCAGTTTCGAGGAACTTTATATAACGGTCTTAGTTTCGAGGAGCCTTATAACCAGATGAGTAATCCGAAGAGAAGGAATTTCCAGATTGAGGCGTTCAAGCACCGGGTCGTGGTGGATCCGAAGTATGCCGAAAAGACATGGACGATAATCGAACACGCGATTCATGATATTTACAATCATAATGCTAGCGGTCTCAGTTTCGAGGAGCTTCATAGAAACGCTTATGGATTTCCTTACAGCCAAATCTAAACAAGACTTATTAACACACTTCTTTCACTAGTGCATAGAGAACGGACTAGTGAAGTCATAGACCGGGGACTGATGAGGAATATAGTAAAGATGCTTATGGATTTAGGTTCTTCCGTTTACCAAGAAGACTTTGAGAAGCCCTTTCGGAGCTTTCTTCTGAGTTTTACAAGGGTGAATCTCAGAAGTTCATTGAGTGTTGTGATTGTGGGGATTACTTGAAGAAAGTATAAAAGCGTCTGAATGAAGGAACTGAGAGGGTGGCTCAGTACTTAGATGGACATACTGAAGTAAAAATAACTAATGAGGTAGAGCAGGAGATGGTTGCTAATCACATGCTGAGACTTGTCCACATGGAGAATTCATGTTTGGTGAATATGCTTCTCGACGACAAATACGAAGACTTGGGAAGGATGTACAACTTGTTCCAAAGGGTTTCCAATGGTTTGTCAACAATAAGGGATGTAATGACCTCACACCTCAAGGAGACAGGGAAACAGCTAATCACTGATCTAGAAAGGTTGAAAGATCCGATTGAGTTTGTCCAGAGGCTGTTGGATAAAAAAGATAACGTTCGCCCGAGTATATTTCCTTTTTGTGGATGACAAACTCCGTAAAGGCCTTAAGGGAGTCAGGGAGGAGGAAGTGGAGACTCTTCTTGACAAAGTAATGATGATATTCCGGTATTTGCAGAAGAATGATGTTTATGAAAAGTATTATAAGCAGCATTTAGCGAAGCGACTTTTGTCTGGTAAAACCACATCTGATAATGCAGAGAGGAGTTTAATAATCAAGCTCACGACTGAATGTGGCTACCAATTTACTTCGAAATTGGAAGGCATGTTTACAGATATGAAGACATCTCAGGACACTATGCAAAGCTTTTATTCAACTCACCCGGAGTTATCAGATGGTCCAATGATTGTTGTTCAGGTTCTGACAACCGGGTCTTGGCCCACCCAGCCAAGCGTTACTTGTAATCTACCTTTGGAAATGTCTGCCCTTTGTGAGAAGTTCCGTTCCTATTACCTTGGGACCCATAGTGGTCGTAGATTGACCTGGCAAACTAACATGGGCTCAGCAGATATAAAAGCACTTTTTCGAAAAGGTCAAAAGCATGAATTTAATGTCTCAACCTTCCAAATGTTTGTTCTAATGCTATTCAACAATGCTGACTGCCTTTCTTACAGAGAGATCGAGCAGACAACTGACATTCTTGCCCAAGATTTGAAAAGGTGCTTGCAGTCTTTGGCATGTGTTAAGGGGAGAAATGTTCTTATGAAGGAACCGATGAGTAAAGACATAAATGAATAGGATGCATTTCTTGTGAATGAAAAATTTACAATCAAATTCTATAAAGTGAAGATAGGAACAGTTGTTGCTCAAAAGGAAACAGAACCCGAAAAGCAGGAGACTAGACAGAGAGTGGTTGGAAGCCTAGGTGGTTTGCGAAGGATGAGGTTGAAAAGATGGTGCAAGAGGTAGAGAAATTTGCAGGGGAGGCAGAGAAAGGAGTATGTTCAATCCTTGCGATGTCTTATCATAGCATTTCCACATATGTGATACGTTGGCACAGCAAATTCTGATGAGAAATTACTAAGGCTTGAGCCAATCCTTTCTAAGACATTGCAAGGATTGGGGGGGCTACTGGTAATTATACGATAAAAGAAGTCTATAATCCAAGGGATGTACTTGTTAAGAAAACACTGTTTCAAAGAGACGCTTTTTTCGAAGAGGTATGTAGCAGTTAAGGAGACGTTCTTCCGAAGAGATGTGTAGCATTTGAAGTATTGGTCAAAGACATTTTCGAGGAGGAAATTTGGCAATTGAGGAAGCGTTCTCCGAGAAAAATGTTCGAGGGAGCAGTGGAGACTTCCTTATAGTCCCAGTAAAACTATTTTTACTAGGACTGGGGGGCTACTGATGAGGGAGAATAAAAGACATGGAGAAAATTGTAAAGAAGAAGTCTCACATGGAGAAAATTGTAAAGAAGAAGTCTGACAGGAGAAAATTGTAAAGAAGAAATATGGTAGGAGAAAATTGTAAAGACTATTTAAGAAATAGTTAAAATGAGAAGAAGAAAAGATATAGGGACCAAAAGTGTAATAATCAGGAATTAAAGCGTGTGGGACCCGCAATTGTACTATAAAAGGACCACACACGCTTCACAGATCCTGAGAGGAATAATGTGATACTTTCTCTCTCTACTTAACCAAAAAGCTCTCACTTTCTCTCTCTAAAAACAGCACCTCAACAAAGTAAATTTACCTATATCGACACTAAGAGATTCTCGTATCGCACAATCACCACTAAGAGATTCTCGTATCGCACAATCACCACTAAGAGATTCTCGTATCGCACAATCACCACTAAGAGATTCTTGTATCGCACAATCACCACTAAGAGATTTTCGTATCGCAAAATCACCCCCGGACATTCCCAAAACTCTTCAGATATGATACGTTGGTTCACGGTAAATTCAAATTAAGATACTCTTGCAGTGATCTAGAAAATATTATCTTAGGTTGTGATGGTGTATCCGTTGTTGATAGTTTGGGTGTTTCAAGTGTTACTACTAAACTTGAAGATGATGTTGTTGTTGGTGATAATATTAGAGAAACTACTCAAAGTATATTTGAAGTTTCAAATGAGGACATTGTTTGTGGAGATACTGGTGAAACTTCAGGTGTTAATGCTATTAGTCATAAGCACAAAGCACTTGCTACTGCTGGTTGGGTTAATGAAATTAATGGTGTTGGGTAGGTGTTTCAAGAGGGAGAAATATGTTTAAGATTAGTTGTTAGTCGGTTGGATTTACTAAAAGGTTTTTATTTTAAATATTTGTATAACAATAAACAAAGTGTAACTGTTTATTGCATGAAAAAATATTCAAAGGGTTGTCCTTACTTTATGCTAAATAAGAGAGGTCTACTGGTTTTTTTATTATTAAGAAGTATGTCAAAACTTATACATGTGGGACTGGTTTTAGCAAAGAAAGTAGAAAGCATTTGTCATCTGATTTGATTAGAAATGAAATATGTGATTGTATGAGGAGGAGAGTTGAAAATGACTATGGTTTAGATATTTCTTACCGTGTTTCATGGTTTGCTTTAGAGAAAGCTAAGAGGTTTGTATATGGAGATAGTTCTACTTCTTATAAAATTCTTAAGAATTATTTTAAAACATTGAAGATTCTTGATAGCAGCAGTAATTACATACTGGAGTATTATTTGGAAACCAATGTGTTCAAGCGTTGTTTCGTAGTGTTCGGATCTTGTCTCTATGGTTTCAATTCTTGTCATCAAGTTTTATTTGTTGATGGGACTTTTTTAATGGGAAAATATAATGGGGTTTTTCCATCTGCTATAGCCAAAGATGGTAACAATGGTGAGTTTTTGTTATCTTTTGTTTTATATTGGAATACATGTTATATTTAATTATGGTATATCTAAATCTGCAAAAACATGCTTGGTGTAGAATGCAATAGATGCGAAATCTTCATGAATAATTAACGTGATGGATGTGAAACGTTTAATATATCATTAAAGTGATAGATGCGAAACATTTATAACTAATATGATAGATGCGAAACATTTATATATCAGTAAAGTGATAGTTGTGAAACCTCTTGTAATGAGTCATTTATACTATATTTTCTTCTATATATTTGCTGCAGGCATTTTCCGTGTTGCATTTAGTATTGTTGCGTCTAAAGATATTGAGAATTGGTTATGGTTTTTGGAGATGTTGAAACCCCATTTTTTGGATAGGGAAATCACATTTATTAGTGCTCGTCATTTAGGTATTGTTATTGTTGTATCTGCTATATTTCTAGATTGCCATCATGGATATTGTCTTTATCATCTTTTAAATAATTTGAGGCATTTTTTAAGGGCTACATTGACAATATTTAAGGGTATTATGCTTAAACTATTTAAAAGATGTGCATATTGTGCTGATCAGAATTTGTTTAATTAATGTATGGATGAATTTCTTAAACAAGGAGGTGAGAAGGTTGAAATTGTTTGTGATAATTTATCTCCTGAAAAATATGCTTGTTCTTTTTTCAAAGGCAAGAGGTTCTATGGCATCTACTTCAGCTGATTCTTTCAACAATCAAGTCAAACAGTTTTATGGTTTGCCTATACTGGAGTTAATCGGTAGGATTAGAGTTTTAGAAATTAGTCAAATTTCGAGACGTTTTGGTGATGTTGAACGTTGGACTAGCGATTTTTGTCCTGAATTTGATAAAAAGTTTAAATCTAATATGGAAAAAGGTCGTCCATGGATAGTTTATTCGTCTACTCATATTTTGTATGAAGTGTTTTATGATCCCGTTATGGTTGTTGATCTTAGTGTACATACTTGTTCTTGTGATGCGTGGCCACATGAGTGTTTCCCTTGTTCTAATGCTTTAGCTGCGATATTTTAAATAGATGCCGATCCTATGAAATTTATTGAGCTATGCTATTTTGTAAGCTCTTATAAGGAAATATATTCATATGGTATAGCTGCATTTACTACTTTGGTCAAACATCTACTTCAACAACTTCTCCAGAAGTACTTCCTCCCGTTTTAAAAAGGAGAGTTGGACGACCTAAGAAGAAACGAATT
This sequence comes from Limnanthes douglasii subsp. nivea, assembly GCA_036936605.1. Lineage (NCBI taxonomy): Eukaryota > Viridiplantae > Streptophyta > Magnoliopsida > Brassicales > Limnanthaceae > Limnanthes > Limnanthes douglasii. The sequence goes on along the minus strand of JAUPFV010000005.1, from coordinate 113,625,341 downwards.
CTATCTAGAGGAGAATTAAGTATTCATTCTATCACGTGTTCTTGTTTTCGTAAATCTGGTCATAATAAACGAACATGTGTAGATCTTTTCTAAGATGAATGTAATTTTTGATACTTTTAGTTTTCTGAGTAATTTTGTCCTAATGACAATAGATTGGAATATTTTGATGGATGATAGATGCGAAAACTTTTGTTATATATTCACCTGGTAGATGTGAAACCTTTAATAACTAACAAAGATGGACTTACTAGATTCGAAACAAGCTTTAAAAGATTTACTGATTTTACTAGATGCGAAAGGTCTGATAACAAATTATTTTATTTATGATAGATGCAAAACAGCTAAAACCAAATACATGGGTCTGATAGATATGGAACCTTGGATAATCAAATACTCAATATTTTTTATAGATGCACAACCTCGGATAATCAAATATATTATATTGTAATAGATACGAAACCTTGAATTTAAGTACAATGTTTTGGCAGCTGCTAAACCAGCTCATAAATAACTATATTTTTTATGGTGATAGATTGAAAACCTATGATAACTAAAATACATGGTTTTGATGTATGTGTTAAAATATGAATACAAACAAATAAATAAAAGGATTAAGTTCATTATGAAACAAGTGCAATACATGGTAAGTTCAATAAACCATATACAAACTTAAATAAATTTAAAAACACAGTCTCCATGTTCAAACTCTGATTGAGCAACCCCTTAGTCTCTATATTGATTATGGTCATAAAAAAAAGATAAACTTGTTCCTACCCTTAGTTAAAAAAACTAAAAAAATAAAATCAGACCTTTCATCTAACTATCAGTCAGAGTCTTCTCCATCGTCTTCGGAGTCCTCTTCGTTTAATTCATCTTCCTCCGAATCTTCTTCCTGTGAATATTTTTCTTCGTCTTCTTCGTCTTCAGTGTCTTCATCTTCTTCCATCTGGTCTCGTTTCCTCTTTCTTTTTAAGAGGACATAAATAGGTACCTCATTTGGCTCCTCGTCATCTTCAGAAAAAACATCTTCAATATATTTTTCTTCAAAAAAAAACTGTAACTATCATCAGATATGTCGTCAGAGAATTCGTTTGTAGTGGTAAGTTTCCACTCTTCTCTTGCCTCGGGCAAACGAGTTGGAGAACTTATGTCACTATAAACAAGATCATAATCTGAAGAATAGTTAAGATTTGGCATTTTTCAAAGCAACTTTTTAATAAGTGAAAATTTTAGAAGATTTCATAGATAATGAAGTGAACTTTTATGTATGAGAGAACTCAAAGTATGAAATGATCTTTATAAAAGTAGCTCAAATGTTTTAAGAAGGTGAAAAGTTTAAAGATTTACATTTTTTATAGGTAAACATATTAAGAATGTGATAATTTAGAAGCTTTGACAGTAATAATATCTTGGTTGATATTTGTGAGCTTTGACAATATATCTTTATTATTTTTTCTGCTCGTAAAATGTTTTTGTGTTGGAGGTATGCAATCTGTAATTTAATAGACATACAAATAAATCAGATGATATATATATATATATATATATATATATGTGTGTGTGTGTGTGTGTGTGTGTGTGTGTGTGTGTGTGTGTGTGTGTGTGTGTGTGTGTGTGTGTGTGTGTGTGTGTGTGTGTGTGTGTGTGTGTGTGTGTGTGTGTGTGTGTGTGTGTGTGTGTGTGTGTGTGTGTGTGTGTGTGTGTGTGTGTGTGTTATGAAATTATATTAGAAGAGATAGCTAATGTTTCTACAGTTCTTCTTATTGGATCTGGATGTTTGGGTATTGGGTTTAGATTTACTGTTTTTCATGATTAACAATCCCAGGTCGGGCTTCTGTTAGAAGCAGAATGAAGATGTAACCTTCTGTGATGCCTCGTAGCTTATCATCAATATATAGTGTTACATCCATATGTTGATTTAACATATGCTACATTGGATGAGTAATATTTAGAAACATTTTTGTTTATAAATTAACACATGTTGTAAAAGTATATTATTCTTACCATTACGCTTCCAGATAAGTATGTTACTGGCTTGCGGCGTTTGGATTTCTTGGACTTTTGAGGTCTTTTCCTTAACAAAACAGAAAGCTTGACATTACATGCGAAACATGTGTAAATATAATGCATACCGAAGGATAGATGCGAAACAGGTTTCTTTGATAGATGTATAACATGTTATTATACAAAACTAGTATGCAATTATGATATATAGACATTAAACATATACATACAGATAATATTACAGTATTTAAGCCAAAAAAGAAGATAATACACAACAATATATATCTTTAAATACAAAGGTTTTTTAAAACATATTTTGTTAATTTTGGGTTATCTGTATCACCTCTTTGTCCACAACATCATCCTTGGTCACTTTAGATTCTTCAAGAACATCCTTTGTCACTTTAGATACTTCAGCAACACTTTTGGTCCCTTTATATACTTCAAATACACTGCTCGTCCCTTTAGATACTTCAACAACTGATTCTTTAGCAATAAGAACAACAACATTAGTATTTTTATCATGTTCTTCCATAACAGTATTTACACCAGCAATAATATTAGGATTTTGTTCTTCCGTAACATTAACATGAACTGAGGGATCGTATTTATTTTCAAACCCAACTTCAGTAGAAGTTACAAGCTCATTTTCCTCAGGAACAATGGGGGTTAGACGTATCAATATCACTATTAACAGGGGCATCGCCTTGCTTTTCTACCCCAACTACAATAGGAGTAATATGCTCATTTTCTACAACAACAATAATTTCAGAAGTAACAATATCAACATTAATAGGCGGGTCATTTTGTTTTTTAACCTCAACATCCGTAAGAGTAACATTACTCTTTTCAACAGCAAAAACACCCTCAGATGTAGCAGCAACAACATGAAGCTCAACTTCAACAACATGGCCACCTCCAGTAGCAACAACAACATTAGGATCCTGTTTTTCCACAACATCTTCACTTTTTTCTTGTTGTGGAGGTGGAACTTTTTCTTCCACAACAATATTAGGTGTTTTTTCTTGGTTTTGATCACAAACAACAGGGGTTTTCACTATGATATTAGGTGTTTTCTGATTTTATTCGCCCATTGTTGGCCTTGATCATTGAATCTCTTTCTTTTTGAATAAGTTTTTGGTTGTCGTTCATCAATTTGTTCTTTAAATCTGCTACATTCAATTTCAGTTTTTTCTACTTTTTCAAATGTTTTTAAGTCAAAGCTCTGGCTAGAGACTGTGTTTGTTGGTACTTTGGTTGCGTCTAGGGTGGGGGCTGTTGTTAGGGCAGGGTCTGGGTGTGGGGTTGTGGCTGGGGATGGGTATATGTTGTTAATTCTTTGCAAAATAATAAGCCATGTCAAAGATATACGTGAAACCTTTTATATAAGACTATGGATGATATATGCGCAACCTTAACAACCATAGAAATAGATGTGAAACCTTCAAATCAAATGTATATGATAGATGTGGAACCCTAACATATGATAGATACAGAAGCTTTAGTAATCATGATAGATGTGAAACCTACATTTCCTATGATAGATGCGAAACATATTAGGATACTATTGATGCTAGATATGAAACATATTAAGATACTATTGATGCTAGATGCGAACCATATTAGGATACTATTGATGCTAGATGAAGAATGTATAGTAAATATGATAAAATATGAGATTTTTACCTTTTCTCTTGCCAATAATTTTCTCAACCTTCTGTTTTCTGTTGTGAGATGGTACAATCTATCAGAAATGTTGATTTGAGACTTCTTTTTTATTGTCTTTTCAGGTCTTTTAAGATTCCTAAGAATTTATGATGTTGAATAATCCTTTCTTGCAATAGGCGCACGACCTGAACGTATTATATTTTGTTTATTCAGAGGACGAGTTTCTACCGATAAAGTTTTCTCTTTCACGTTCTTTACTGGTTTTCTTCGTCGTCTTGCAGTCTTTTTAGTTCTTAAAACTTTTTGACATGGTTGAACAATTTATTAATCTATTGTTTTTTCGCTCTAAGTAGAGTCTCTTGTAACTGGTTCTTGGTATGTATCCCAATGCAAACCATCTTCATCTTCATTGAGGTTTACTTGTTCAGAATCGATTAGTGGAACAATATCATCTTCTTGAGAAGCATCATTATTTTCTTCTTATATTTGGAATTCTCCTCCAAATTTTTGTTCTTTTTCTTCGTCTGTTAGTTTCAATTCTTTTTCCAGAATCTACAAAATTGTTAAAATGTTATAGTAAAGAGATATATATGTAAAATGTGAAACTGGAATAAAAAACATAGCAAAAATATACTTGTTTATTTGTTATGTTTTTTATGGCTTCAACCAAATCTAAATCTGTTTTGCGCTCAATACCCAGCCATTTGAAGCATCTAGGTATATTGTCTTCAATTTCAATATCTTGACATAATGTTGTGTGTTCCATGATGAATGGCTATATATTAACAATAATTTAGATACCATTTATTGACTAAATATTATATTTAAAATTGAACAAAGAAAAATACTAACCAGTAAAAGGGAAACACAACCAACTACTCTTCCAGGTTTAGTTTCATGACAAGCTATTATTGAATTCATCAACTTTTCCCGGATTGCTTCAGCCCAATTGTATCTGTATATTTTGTCAAGGTGTTCTACGTAATACACCATGGTAGAAGCTAGTACATCTCCAGATGTAGAGAAAAACAAGGTAGAACTGGCTAACATTATAAAGAGTATCACAACATCTTCTATTGCCTCTTGTCCATGTGTTTTTGCTTCTTTATTTATAGCATCCTACCAACAAGCAAAAGAATTTTTAAAAAGGGATAGATGTGAAACCTATGCTAAAGTTAAACACATTTAAGTGATAATTGCAAAACCTATTGAAATGTGAAAGCGGAGTTAAAACGATGGAGGAGGAACCTATGGAAATGGTAAAACGATAGATGCAAAACATGTATCAATATCAACAGATGCGCAACGTAGTTTAATGTGAAACAGGTCTAACGTGGTAGATGCGAAACCTAGTTTAATGTTAAGCAGATTAAAGAGATAGATGCGGAACCTTTTGCAAATTATAAATTAAATCAGAAGTGGTAGATGAGAAACCTATGCAAATGTGAAACAGGACAAAGGTAGTAGATGAGAAAACAGTTCAAAAATCTAAGAAAAGTTGAAATTGCAAACCTTTTTCAGTTTGTTAGTGATTGGTCTTGCTCAACTTCCATCAACTTTTCTTGATGTCTTATCAGTATAGTACTTCTTTGTTATCCTTGATTTTTCTTCGTCTTCCAATTCTGAAAACTTAGGTTCAAAACTTTTGGCTTGTAGTGGCATAATTTCAGTTCCATGTTTTAAACCAAAGATGGTCTTTATGTGATGGTTTGTAAGATGTAAAAAAAAATCCCCCAATTTAAATGTTTTTTGTTCGTCATCATATGTCATTGCTATCTACTCAATTACATCCTAGTGCTTTTTGTATGCAGCCTTCTTCGTTCGACGATCATAGGCTACCTTTAAAAGTGAGTAATAGGGTGTCTTCTTTGCTACTTCTATATGTTATGGCCTCACTTTTGTCTCTTCCATATGTGTTAATAGTGCAAAGAGGCCGGACCAGTAGAAACATGTTTTTGGTGCCACTTTACCTGTAAATGCAATAAATGAGAAAAATAGATCAGCTATGATATATGCGAAAATTGTGGAAGTTAGATAAGTGATAGATGCAAAATGTATGAAAATTTGAAACCATTATAAACATGATAGATGTGCAACCTTTGAAAATGTTAACACATGTGGTAAATAGATAGTTGTGAAACCTATGTTAATCTATATTCACTAAAACACTGATAGATGCAAAACTTAAGGAAATCTATAACCAAAACACACTGGTAGATGTGAAACCTATGTTAAAGATTAAGCATTACACAATGATAGATGTGAAACCCTATAAAAACCTGCAATTATGGCAAAATGATAGTTGTGAAACCTATGTTAATGTAAATGCACTGAAACACTGATAGATGTAAAACCTAAGGAAATCTATAACCAAAATACATTGATAGTTGTGAAACCTATGTTAAAGATTAAGCAGTGCACACTGATAGATGTGAAACCCTATGAAACATGCAAATATGGAAAAATGATAGTTGTGAAACCTATGTTAATGTATATTCAGGGAAATATTGATAGATGTGAAACTTAAGGAAATCTATAACCAAAACATACTGGTAGATGCGAAACTTATGTTAAAGATTAAGCAGTGCACACTGATAGATGTGAAACCTAAATAAAACCTACAATTATGGAAAAATGATAGCTGCGAAACCGATGTTAATGTAAATGCACTGAAACACTGATATATGCAAAACCTAAGGAAATCTATAACCAAAGTACACTGATAGACGCGGAAACTATATAAAAACCCTGCAATTATAGCAAAATAATATTGCGAAACCTATACAAATGTCACAAAATCAGGTCTCGATTGTAGTAACAATATTAAGGCTATTTGTATACGAAATTGCAAGTTGTTAAAGCAGTTATTATGAGCGCCTCAGTGAGACACGAGTAAGCAGTGTTAGTTACTGAAAAACAAACTGAAAACAGGTAGAAATGAAGTAAAGAAGAAGATTTAACATCCAAAACATATGTAATTCACACAAAACAAAAACATTATCGCTAAAGTAATTCAAAAACTCGAAAAATCATTACAGTGAAACCCTAGGTTTCTAGAATGGCTATAATCAAACTTTTTTTTTGAAGAAAACTAATATAGAACTTACTGATTTAGCATCGTTGAAGTTGATGAATACTTGAATCTTCAATCGAAATGTAAACGGAGTTTAAATTCCGATGAATTCGTCGTCAAAATTCAGGTATCGACGAAGTCAGTTATCGGGAAGTTAGAGAATAAGGAGAAGAGAGGGAGAGGGAGAAAGAGGTTACAGTTGTTTCAAAACGGGTATATATATCGGGGGTAATTTTAGAAGGAAATTTGTTAGATATTTTAGGCCTTTATTGGTAATAGCTTTGTGTAATGGTAGTCTCCCTTAAAAAATACTATTTTTTTGTTTAAAATAATAAAATATATAATTATTATTTTTGTGATGTACAATAAAATTAGTCATAATTTTTTTTAATCGAAAATTATATTGAATCAATAATATATGGCAACATCTTATAGGTTTTAACAAACTAGTCGATAAGAACTATTGATAGAAACGAGAACATATGATTATTTCGTAGAACAAAAACAGATCGAGCTCAATCTCCTGAGATTTATCTTCTATATTTTCTTTCCCAAATAGTTTTCTCTCCAGATTCTCTTTCTTAAAAAACAACACATGCAGAGCTTAATTCCATCAGAATCGCAAACGATCTTCATCTCCAAATGAAATACAGCGCAGCTACACTCTGATGATGGACCAATGAAAGGATCCGAGCTCATCTTCTTCAGAAGCCAGAGGAGTCTCCAGAAAGCTTCAAACCATCCATCAAGGGTATCACTTCCTAAGATTCCCAAGCGACATTGATCTTCAAGAATCTTACAACCATCTGATTCTTTTAGCAAGACAAGGATTACGATTTCTACAAAATTGGAGAAATTTACTAGCTCCATTATCAGGTCGAGAACGATTACGCAAATAAAATGAAAATTCACATCTTCTTCAACAATGAGAAGAGTTAACAATCACGAAATCAACAAAATTGGGGAATTCATGTGCACCATTATTAGTTCGAGAACGAAGACTTGCAAATAAAATGAAGAAAACCCCAGAAATCTGCACATAGTCCAACAGATAATAGTAGGGATAACCTGAGTTATATGCACATTTTTTGTAGAAAACCAAAGCCAGTTCCTTAAGATATGAGTGATAGACATGTATTTCTCAACCATAATCTTGAATATATTTGCAAAGTAGAACCAGATTTTCCAAGCATAACTACATTGAACAAATAGGTGATTAGCATTTTCTACATTGCAGCAAAGTTGGCATTTTGAAGCTAAATATAAACCAAAGCCAGTTCCTTAAGATATGAGTGATAGACATGTATTTCTCAACCATAATCTTGAATATATTTGCAAAGTAAAACCAGATTTTCCAAGCATAACTACATTGAACATATAGGTGATTAGCATTTTCTACATTGCAGCAAAGTTGGCATTTTGAAGCTAGATATAGATGCCTTTTTGCATTGTAGTATCAATAAAAATATAGTTCTTTATAAGTTTCCAGGTTAAGAAAGAGAACTTCCTTGGTATAATACGAATCCATATTTTATTATACAAACCAGAGTAGTTGTATTTAGTTCTCAAGTCGTTCTAGGTACACTTAGTGTTGAATTTTGAATCAGGAGATGACTGCCATAGAATATTGTCTTTTTTGTTAGGATCAATATATTAGTCCTTGATGATATTGATGGTGTCAGTAGGTAGGAACCCATTCAAAGCATCAAATTCCCATGAGTTGTTCTTCGAGTAGGAATTAACCTTGACATCTAAGAAGTATGGAGCCCTTTGAACGTCAGACAAAGGCTTGAAGTTAGCCAGTTATCAGCCTAAAAATCAATCTCTCCCTTCCCTAGCTCTCAGCAAATGTTACTTTCAGCCTCCCATTTGATATTAGAGAGCCTTTTCCAGATAATAGAGTCAGTATTCCTATAACTTGTTTTCATAGGATGAACAATCTTGCTATAGATGTCATGAATAATCTTTTCCCAAAGAGTATCATTTTTCCTGTAGTTAAATCATATTTTGTGAGAAATAGTCTTTTGGAGATCTTTTAGACTTCTTATATTGAGGTCTCCCTCTCCATAAGGCTTGCAAAAGGAGGAACAATTAGTCCACTTAATACTCTTCTCAGCCTGTTTAGATCTCCAAAGAACTTATTAAAAGTAAGCTCCAATTTAGAAATAACATAATCAAGAAGGTTACTGTTATGCATCCAGTAAATAGGAAAAGTAGAAAGAACAGATTGGATTATAGGTTAACCTACCCCCATAGAAAATATTCTTGTTTTCCGAGTCCAGAATTTTTGAATTTACTTTATCCAACAAGAGTCTATAGTTAATAGACTTATTTTTATTGCTCAATGTTATGCCCAGGTAATCAGAGGGGAGATAATCAACTTTGAAGCCAGTCTGCTCCATCAAAGGAGTAATTTTTCTATATAGGAATCTCTTAGAGACAATAATCTTGGTCTTCTCGGAGTTTATGGATTTCCCTGAGACTTTCTGGTAAGTATCAAGAAAACTACTTAAATTGTTAATAGAATGATTTAAATTGTTAGTAAAAATTAAAATATTGTTTGCAAATGCAAGACAGGGAACCATAATATTAGTTATAGTAGCAAATTTCATGTTTAAGTTAAGATTGAACAAATATACCAGTCCTCTAATTAGGACTTCCTCACCTAAGATGAAAAGATTGGGGGATAAGGGATCCTCCTGTCTCAACCCTCTCTTAGAGTTAAAATAACCCGTAGCCCAACCATTTACTAACATAGATATATGAATATCCTTAGAGAGCTTATTAATGAGAATTATAAAGTATTTAGAGAACCCAAAAGAATGAAGAACCTTAAAAATGAAAGGCAGAGACATCCTATCGAAAGCCTTAGTTATATCCAGCTGAATAACAATATTTATAGACTTAGGCTTTCGATTCAAGTCATGAACCAGCTCCTTTGCAATAAGGATGTTCTCGTGAATAGAGCGATTTTTGACAAAATCCTCTTAGTATGGAGAGATAAGATTAGGTAAAATCTTCGCAAACCTATAGTTTATAAGATTAGAAATGATCCTATTAGTCATTGTACAAAGACTAATAGGTCTATAAGTATTCCAGCTAGTAGGATTTGGGGACTTAGGGATTAAACATAGGCCAGTAGCAAAAATACCATTAGTACCCTGAAGAATGTGGTTGATAGCATTGCAAAAATCAATATTGATAATGCCCCAACAGACCTTTTAGAAACAAATATTGTAGTCATCAATACCAGCAGAGCTAGTGTGATTCATAGAGTCAATAATCCACTTGATCTCCTCTTCATTAGTTAACTTGATAAGAAAGACATTATTCTTATTAGTAACTAATTTAGGAATGTTATCAAAAATGTTGTTATCCACCAAGCTAAATTCTTCAGTGATGCTAGAATAAAGAGAACCAGTTAAAGTCTTTTTAAAGTGATTTCCAGATGACTTGTAGATCTCATCACTATCATAGATCCATTTATTGTTATCTTTAATACTCTTAATAGTGTTTCTCCTTTTTGTTTTGCAGACATAGGAGTGAAAAAGCTTGGTGTTGTGATCCCTCTCTCAAATCCAGCTGTTGTAACACTTCTGCCTCTAGAAGTCCTCCTCCATCCTCAAAGCCTTAATGTAAAGGTTATTGGCTTTATCAATGTCAGCTTTGGAGGAATGGTTGTTATTAATAATGTGCGCATTCTCCATTCTCCTTACCTCATCTTCAGTCTCTTTAACTTTATTAAAAACGTTTCCAAAACAATTAGCATTCCAGTCTTTTAAACCGTCTTTCATCTTTTCAACTTATTCCAATAGATTTGAATAGGATTGCCAACCGTCCTTAGATTCTAGTTCTGATCCATAATATTAAGAAAATTATCATTGTGAGTCCACATATTCATAAATTTAAAAGACTTCTTTTTATTTTTGAAATTGCTTATTGAAGTAAATATAAGAAGAGGAGCATGGTCAAAACATGTTCTAACCATGTGTAAAACCTGCGTTTCATTAAAGATATCAGTCCAATTTTTGTTGAAAAGAGCCCTATCTAACCTATTCCATCTTGTGTTTCTGTTCCAGGTGTATTTAGGACCAGGGTAACCAGCATCTTCAAGCAAGCAGTCATTTATAATGTCATTAAAGTCTTTGATGATGTTTTGACACACATCACTACAACCCACATGCTCTTCATTTGAAGCCACAACATTGAAGTCACCAACAAGAAGCCAACCAAGATTAGTGGATGAAAGATCTCTAAGATGATCCCATAATTTCTTTCTGTGTAACCTTTTACAGTTAGCATAATTTACAGTTAAAGCAAAACACTTTTGTAAACCAGTCAAAGATACTTCAAGATGTAAAATTGAAAATAATCCTTAATAACTTTAATATTAATGTCTTCATTCTAAAATATCCATATTTTATTGGATATATTGTTAGTGTAATTAGTAAAGCTTAATCTATTAGCAATTTCTACAATTTTATTCAAACTAACCATAAGTTCTTGAATCACTAAGATTTTAACCTGATTATTGGAGATGATAGTCTTCACCCTTCTGATAGTTGAATTGTTGTAGATACCACGAACATTCCAACTAACAATCTTTATCATTATCAGAGAAGGATTTGAAAATTCTATTGACTCCCGAGAACTTAAAAAACTTGATAATCAGATTGTTGGGTTGTTTTTTCTTCCTTGCTATTTTGAGTTTTTTGTTCAGAATTTCTTGAAAACCAGTATCAGTAATTGTCGTATTACACCTTGGAGTAGTAGGACTGCTGTCAATTATATCTTGTCCACGAGAGTCTTTATCAGTATAAAGATTATTATAACCTAGAGAATCATGTTGTTTGAGATTATGGTCAATCTTCCTTATAGCTTCATAACTTCAATATCGTCAGAAGAGTTAATATCTTGAGAAATATATTTTTGGACTCTGATATCTTGCTGAGAGACCTGTAACCTAGTATCACTTTCATTGTTACTGCTTCTTTCCTGATCGGTAGGATTAACCTTGAAGATTTGAGAATTAATCCAAGGCTTGTAGACTTTTCTCACATCAGTAAACGTTTTGGGGATGTTCTTGATCTGTGATGTCAGATCCTTATTAGAGTTAACATCAGTTTTTTGCAAAACAGAGTTATCTTCTGTATTTCCATTTCCCAGTTCCTGGATTTTTTACAGCCAGACCTATTATGACCCATGTGGAAGCAATTGTCACAGAACCGTGGAAGACTCTTGTAACTTACAGATATCCAATAATCATCGTTAGAGCCAAACCCCAACCAGACGTTGTGATGCAGTTTCTTGTTGATATCGATTTCTATCAGAGCGTAACAAGCGTTTTTTATACGCTCTGTTACTTTCACGAATGTTAATTTTGTAAGGTATACCAATTGAGGAGACTACATCATTAATAAAGAATGAGTTGTAGAGAAATTCTGGTAATCTTTCAATTCGAATTCAAACAAGAGCCATCGAACTTTCTTTTTTACCATTAAATTCTGGAAACCAACGAAGAATTCTCATTACAGAGTTACCTATGGTTCTGATGTTTTTTTCCCCATAAAAGGCAGACGTCTTCTTTCAAATCAAACTAAAAAAGAAGTTTATAAACTGATTAATAACAGATCTCCTAGGAATTCCATTCTTAAACTTCCCGATTAGAGTGATTTTCGTCTTTTTGAACAAATTGTCGTTGACAGATTGATCATACTGAAATGAGATATGGTACATTTTTCATTGATAGATTGTGGCTTGAGATAGGTATTAGGTCTCTCTTGATTATAACGAACAAGTTTAGGAAAAGATTATCTACTTTTATGAAACTCCTCTTTCATTTTTTCTACCAGAAGCAAGAATATGAAATTCTTCTTCCTAAGAAAGAATTTTATCATAGATTTCTATATAATCAATCAAAAGAAGACAAAAAATAGAAAAAGATGTTTTAATTTGATGATTTTGAAAATTCATTCTTGAATGGCTCCCCAAAGTTTTGGAGCCTTTCAAAATTAATCATAATAAAACAAGTTAAATAACTTTTTTAATTTTTATTTATTTATCTATTAGAAAAAATACCCTAAAGAAATGGAATACCGTAGATCTCTCTCTCTTGAGCTAGGGTCACAGGCCCAACCCGCATCGGGCATGTATGACACTTTAGCCAATCCATATGCTTCTTCAACATCAACAGCAAAAAGAAAACCTGACAGTGACACTCATTTTGTTTCTTTGTTCTTTCTCTAGGTCAAGTACAAGCGAAGTAGGCGTTTTTCTACTGGGAGTTTACATCATTTGTAGGTTAGCCTCTTCGTTCAACTCTGTTTTTTTTGTTCTTGTCAAGGTTTTCGTTAGAGTTTCCGTAGCTTATCTTGTATTAGCTTTCGCTTTTGATTTTGATTTTGATTTTTGTTGCGTCAGAAGCTAAGCAATCCTTATGGGAATTTGAAAGTTTGGAAATGTTAGACTTTTTTTTTGCTTTCGTTTCGGTACATAGGCGTGTGTAATTGGGTGAAGAAATGATGAATGGGAAATCAATAGTAGTACTTCAGAAATGAAAAAAGGGGATTAGGGCTTCGGATGTGAAATAGTCACTGAGCTGGCTGTTCTTGATTCAGTAGATTTTTTTGGGTTTTGTCAGTTGTTAAGTGAGTGCTTTTATGCAATTTTCTTCTAGGTGTTTGTTGAAAGTCCCCACTGAACTTAATGGTCTATATTAGGAGGCACAATGATTAGTTTCTGTCCAAAACATATGTTTTCCTCGGTTTAGTACTTCTTTTTGTAAGGTTATCATTATGTTAACATAAGATCATTCCGCACTTAGAAGCAAGTTTTATGCGTACTACAAGGAAACTAGACTGAGCAAGAACTCTTAGTTTCGAATTGAAGAAGGTTCTGTGACTTGTATCTTATGAGAGTGGTGGGGATTGGTTCTGCAGCTATTGGTTTACTTGGTATGGCTTCGTCGCGATTTAAGGACATAGTTTTGAATTGTCAAGCTAAATCATATATTTGCAAGTAGTTTCTATAAAAATTTACTTTATGACATGAACCTATATTGGTTCATTATCTCAATGGAATGATTAGATATCCCAATTCAAGCACTGCTAGAAGTTCAGTTTGCTTTAGGTAGCTATATTTCTTTTTACCAGGCAGTAGTAATTTTCCATAAAAGAGTCACGTCTATGTTTATTCATGATCTAGATGTGTATTAGCACCGAAGCCTTTGTTTGCATAATTCAGCTGTGCAAAAATGTTTAAAAAGGGACTCGTGCATGTAAAATGCATATTCATAAAGTATATAGTGTTAATACAATAGAAGCATAGAAATTGTTTCAAAATTTTCTGGTTCATGTGTTTTGCTACTGTTTAGGTGATCTACTTTGTACCAGTTGGTCTCTTCCTCGACTTAAGCCTTGACTGAATATCGTGACTAATCTCGTTAATGGGTTGCATAGTTGAACTTGCTGAGCTCGATATCATTGATGCAGCACAAGTGCCCCATCATCAGTTTTTAGTTAAATAAGTGAGTTCGATTTATTCATTTAGTTTAACCGGAAAGTTAGTATTGGGTAGTCAGGCTCTAGCGGTTCTATAGAAACATATTTTTGTATTTTAAATTTAACTTTCTACAAGATTTTACCTTGAGATCGAGCTTCAATCTTTTGCTTTGAGCTTTATTTTGTACTGTCGTAGGTGGCTAGGTTTGATTTTAGTGCTTGCCCCTAATTTTGCACTTAAGTCATTCCATTATCTTAAGTAAGACAAATGTGGATACTTTTCGTTCAGGGGTGACTCACTTTTTTAGCTTATTGTTAATCTGCAGTTAGTAATTTTACATAAAAGACCTTAGGGGTTGTTAATATCATCATGGCTAAGCATCATCCTGATCTGATCATGTGCCGTAAGCAGCCTGGCATTGCTATTGGACGGTTATGTGAGAAATGCGATGGCAAATGTGTAATCTGTGATTCCTACGTGCGTCCTTGCACACTAGTGCGTATTTGCGATGAGTGTAACTACGGGTCGTTCCAAGGTCGGTGTGTGATTTGTGGCGGAGTCGGGATATCAGACGCCTACTACTGCAAAGAATGCACGCAACAGGAGAAAGACAGAGATGGTTGCCCTAAAATCGTCAATCTGGGAAGCGCAAAAACAGACCTCTTCTATGAGCGTAAGAAATATGGATTCAAAAAACGATAATTGCTTGCATTATCTCAAGATATCTATCTTTTATCGATTATTTCATTACTGATATATCGTTGGAATAGTGCATTAAGTTGTAATTGCTGCTGTCTTTATCTGGATTGATCTCATTAGATTTCAGCAACCACTGATTCTTGATTGATCGTACTTTGCTCTCCTGATAATAAAAGGTCTGTACTTTTGACTTCCTGTTTATGGTGTTTATCGTGAGTAGACTTGCCATTGTCTAGAAACTTTTGATAGTGGTGAGATAAAAAAAAACCACTCTTTTTATTTTGGCACTGCCAACCCATGTGAGTCTGTGCCATAAACCACGAAAACGTTATATTTTCTCCATTAATATCTAGGGAGGCACTTCTAGACATATAGTGCTTGTCAAGACTCGATCATTCATTCGACTTTAGACTCGCGAAGTGATGGAAACAGGTATTTTAGAACATTTCCTAAAACTCCAAAGTCTATTCTTTTTCCTTTCTCTATGATGTTTGTCAGTGTTATTTGGTTGCCGATTTAGATTTCCGGTATTTGTCATTGTGTATTCCAATTAGTCTCTTGTTTGGTTGGCAAAGGTGAATTTTTTATCAGCAGTAGAGTTGACTATATTTGTGGTCTTAATTCTGCTTTTATCATTGCTAGCCTATACTGCGTTTGGCACTCAGCAACTGTGTTGTGTCAAATTCATCTCCCTTTTTCCCTTCAAATCCTTATTTTGACTCTAAAATGGCAACTTTGAAGATGTGACTCCCACTTCCACTTTATTTTTGTGGGTAAAAGAGTAACCTTTGAAAGTTGTTTTCTGAGTCCTACAGACTGATATTCTTCGGTGCCATCAGGCTTTCTTTTTGGCTTTTGGGTTTACAAACAAAGCTGTTCCTTGTTGAGTGTGCTTTTTTAGTTTATAATTTACCTAAATTTTAATCTTAGTTCAAGATGCTAAAAACTTCATTAAAAAGAAAATATAAAAATGTATTCTTAAGTTATTAAAAAAGTCAATGAAAACATAAAGTTCTCAACTGGTAAAACACTATTATATTCACTCCAATGATTTATTTAGGAAGCCAAGTTTCAGATGTGGAAGCTAAACAAAATCTTAAGCATTGGCCATGCAGCCTTGAAATAAAATTTTGGTTCTTTGTAGTTGTAATTTT
This sequence comes from Limnanthes douglasii subsp. nivea, assembly GCA_036936605.1. NCBI lineage: Eukaryota > Viridiplantae > Streptophyta > Magnoliopsida > Brassicales > Limnanthaceae > Limnanthes > Limnanthes douglasii. Next base: position 113,609,243 of record JAUPFV010000005.1, on the reverse strand, counting down.
GAATTATATAGATGTTTATATATATAATCTAAAAGCTTATCTCAAAGTCAGAGGATCTATATCTACCACGATATGGTTATCTCATAATTATTTCATTTGGTGAATGAAAGACCCAGACTACCATATAAATAAAATATAGATGCACCGATTTTAATCACTCATTTTCATGATTATGGTATTGTTTGTCTTCTTTTAGATGGGATAAGCATCTCGTGTTTGTGCTGAGGGGATTAGGTCTCCGGATTTAAATTTATGGTCTAAAATATATTGGATTCAAATTACAAAATATATTAACTCGATACGGATATTAATTATAAGAAATGTATTTTTAAGTTCTATTATAATGAAAATAAAAGGTATATAAAAATAACAGTGATGGTTAGGGCTATAAATAGTTTGGGAATCGAAATTAGTTCAAAAATTGGATCAAATTTAATGGTTTGGTTTGCTGTTCTATTCTATTGAGCATGATAAATAATCGAAATGGTTATAAAATCGGTTCGGAAGTGAATCGATTAAAACGATAAACCGATTAAAATGATAGAATCTTGGAACGGAATCGTTAAACCGATAAAACTAGTAAGGAATCGGACAATAAAACTGATTAACCACTAAAACCGATATAGAATTAAACTGATAAAATGGTTGAATCGATTATTTTTTTCAAATATTTTTTATATATTATATCACTGAAATAACAGGTTATCATCATTAAAAACATATTAGATATTACATTTTAAATTTTAAATTTTAAATTTTAAGTCGTCTATATATTATATTAAAATAAAAAAATAATAATTTAAAATAATTTAAAATAATTTTATTAAAAAATACATCTCACCAAAACAAAACTAAAGAAAAATAAACCGAACCAATTTGAAAACGGATCAAACGAAATGGAATCGAATCAAATCGACCCGTTCCGTTATCACGACTGTTATCAAACAACTTCTACCAATTTCAAGAACTCGAAATAAAAATATAATACTCATACTTTAAATGAGAAAGGAGTAAAAGTTGAAAATCAAGCGCCACTTGTATATAAATATTGGTTGACATTCTAAGATTCTGTAACAGTGAGATAAGGTACACGTGATCTCATCTAAAATAAATGGTCACAGAACTTCTGGACTACGATATATTAAATGATTAAAGAAGATTAAAGTTGTAGTGAAATTTTTAATTTGTAATTTTAGCAGCGGTATCATTTTGGAAATTTGTAGTTTTTTATTTTTTTAGAAAAAAAGAATATTTGATATTAAACCTAAAATTGAGTTTACATCCGGCTCCGAAATGAATAAAATGACTAAACGGAAAATTCAAAAATACATTTGGTTCATAACTCAACTAAGCTAAAGGAAAGAATTGAGACTTGCTGCGTAAGCTGAAGCTAGTCTAATGATAATGATAAGGAACTGCAACCAATTTGCTAAGATCTTTTAAATTGTTTCGAAGACAAATCCCAAGAAGAATAGAGTGATAAGATAGGACAGATAAGCTTTAGGAGCTCTTGTAGAACTGATTTATATATACAAATCGTTGGAAAAGAAAAAGATGCCTTGAAAATCATTGTAGCACTGATTTATATACACAAATCGTTGGAGAAGAAAGAGATGCCTTGAAGAATGAGCTAAATCATTGTAGCAAATCCTTGAAGTAAGATTCCTTCCTAAATAGTCAATTTGTAACTACAAATTATAGTCAGGATCTCTCCTATTAGAACAACCATCGAAATATTTATCAGAGAAACAATTTTTTTAATCAATATATAGTCATGCTCAATACTAGAAAAATTAGATGCTGGTGACATAACCAGTCCAAGACTTTCTAGAATGAGAATAGATATTATGTTATGAGGGATTTGATTGATATTAATTTCAATTTTCATCTTGCACTTCAGAGTCCAATAAGCAAGTCAATCAGCTGCCTGGTTCTGGTATCTGAAGATGTGTTTTAAAACCATCGAAGGAAATATTAGTTTTCTTATACACTTAAGAACGGAATCTAGAGCCCAATGCATTATACCATTACCAAGGAAGTTAACACGAAGTTGAGAGTCAATTTTAGTGTTCACCTGATGTCATCCTCTAGATTTACAGATGAGAAGTCCATCGAGGAGTGCTCTGGCCTCTGCCATAAGAGGATTAAGATTTCCATAAAGAGAACCAACACCATAGACTAAACTACCATTGTTGTCTCTTATAACAATAGAGCCACTAGATTCACCATTTAGATGACATGAAGTGTCGATATTAAGTTTGAGTCTGCCCATAAGAGGATGATTCCATTTTAGATATAATGGCCTATTCATTTTGTCTCGGGTGTGGTTAAAACAACCAAGATGATTCACAGTATTGAGATCACCATACAAGTGTTTAGCTTTAACTGGATTGTGATAATCCAGACTATGTAAAACTTTAGTTATCTCAACAATATCATTTTTGTAAGAAGTAGTAATACCTTTCATCTTATTAGTATTTCTGGCTTTCCATATAATACCAAAAATAATAGAGGGGATAATGTATCTCACATGAATGTCTTTGTTCGTAGACCATAGTCAAGCTTTGGTCATGTGAATAATTTTCATGTAATTAAAGATTTTGAGGTTGAATATGTCTGCATAATATGTCCATATAGACCAAGCAAACTCACATGAGACAAATAAGTGGTTAGGAGACTCAATATTCATACAAAATTGACACTTGGATGAAATAGAAACATGTTTCTTTTGCATTATAGTATCAATATGGATAAAGTTGTGGATAAGTTTCCAATGAAGGAAAGAAAAATTTATAGGAGTTAAAGCATTCCTGATTTTTTTTAAACTGTAGACTCATTATGTTTGTGTCTGATATTATCCCACGTTTCCTTAAGAGTGAAGCTACCACCTTTTGAGAGGTTACATATCATAATGTCATCCTTATCAGGCTTGATAGAACATGCTTTATATCTATCTAAGTCATTAGGAGAAATTAAATCACTCAAGCCATTAAGATTCCAAGAGTTATTGAACCAATATTTACTAACCTTTTCAGCCTTGAACCAAGTATTGTTTGCTTTGTCATCTAAAGTTAGAAGAGGTTGGGGGCTAGACCAATTGTCTAGCCAGAATTCCACCAATCCAGAGCTCAGTTTCCAGCTAACAAAAGACTCAACACAACTTTTAATGTTGACAAGCCTTTTCCATATCATTGAGCCTGGCTTAGAAAAATAAATCTGCAAAGGATGAAATATTTAAAGTATATATTGTGCATTAAGTTAGACCATAATGATTTGTTGTTTCTAAAATCTATCCACATATTACAAGAAAGAGAGTCCTGAATGTCAAATAATTTTATGATGTTCAATCCTCCTTCCTTAAAAGATTTGCAGACAATACTCCACTTACACGAGTGGATTTTGTGATCTGTACTTGTGGAGCCCTGAAGAAATTTGTTAAAGACAGTTTCTATTTTGTAGAGAACACCTTTACGTAGGAGGTTACTTTGCATCTAGTAAAGGTTAATGCTCATGAGGACAGTAGTGATAAGAGAAAACCTTCATGTGAATGAAAGATGCACAAAATCCCAGTCTTTAATTATGTTACTGATTTTGCATATAAGATTGTTGTAGTTGTTGGTTCTATTATTAGTGTTAATAGTGACCCCCAAATAATTAGTATGCAGAGAACTAGTAGTGAAGGTAGTTTTGTTAGCTATAATGTTGATCCTTGTAGAATTAATCTCAGTAGTAGTAATTATTTTTGTTTTCTCCTTGTTAATCACCTGACCATATATAGCTTGATAGTTCTGTAAAAAAGTACTAAAACTGTCTAAAGTGGAATCTTTAACGTTAGTGAATAAGAGTATATCATCAGCAAATGCCAAACTATTTATAACAAGAGTACTTCTATTTTTGTTGGAAGCAAACAGAGTATTAATACCCTTTAATAACATTTCCTCAGCAATGATAAGTAGGCTTGGAGAGATTGGATCTCCTTGGCTCAGCCCTTTCATAGTTTTGAAATATCTAACGGCCTCACCATTAATAAGCATAGAAACATGAACAAAAGTAATCATCTTATTAATAAGGCTACTGAATTTATTAGATAATCCAAACTTGCCAAGAACTTTTAGAATAAAACCACATTGATTGCTAGATATGATTTTAAGTAGGATTTTCGTCACTCTGTTGTTCAGAATCTTTGACATGATTCTATTTAACAGAGAGCAGAGGCTGATGGGTCTGAAATCCTTCCATTTAGGATTTGCAGTCTTAGGATTCAAGCAAATTCCTGTAACTAAGATGTCATTGGGATTTTTTCGCCAATCATGAAAGATTTCATAACATTGATGAGGCCAATCTTTATTATTTTCAATAAATTTTATAAAAACATTGATTATAACCATCCATACTTGAGGCACTAGCAGGATTTAAGCTGTTAATAATATTCCAAATTTCATCTTCATTAGGAAGCTGCATTAGCATCTGGTTGTCTTCATTAGTAACTAATGTTGGGATGTTGTTAAAGAGAGGGTCCATCCTTTTGTTCTGGTCATCAACCTTGTCATTGTATGGAGAGTCAGTAAGAGCATCTTTAAATAAGTCAACAGTAGAGAGGCCAATGTAATTATTGTCAATGATCCAGGTACTTCCAACTGTAATTCCATTAATGCAGTTATTTTTTCATTTCCTTTTAATATAGTTGTGAAAGAACTTTGTATTTTTGTCTCATTCAACTGACTAGTTAGCATAACATTTATGCATCAAATAAGTTTCCTCCATAATTTGTGCTTTTATAAAAAGAGCATTAGCTTTAGAAAGTTGAGTTCTAGTTTCAGCGTTGTTGTGAACTTGATGTTTGATCTCCAATATTTGAACTTCAGCTTTAAGAGCATGCACCTTATTAAAAATATTACCAAAATATGATTTGCTTCATGCAATAAAACCATTCTTAAGCCTTTTCAGCTTGTGCCCAGATCTAAACATCGGATCCCCATCAATTTCTTGATTCTAGTTTCTTTCCACAAAAGAAAGAAACTCATTATAAAAAACCCACATATTTTGAAATTTAAAACTTTTCATAGTCCTAATATTATCATTAGTTATTGAAATGAGAAAAAACATGTGATTAGATCAATTCTATTGATTCTCTAACATTTTTCATAAACCAAAGTTAATAAAAAAAATTAGAGTCATACAAGAAGCTAACTTCATAATGAATACATTGATTGTGATCAATTAAGATCTTAACAGTGAGATCAACATGCCAGAAAAGCCAGATTTTATTAGATATGTTATGAGTGAATTTGTTAAAACCCAACTTTCTGGCAATGTTAACGATATTATCATTGTAAATCAATGGTTCCTTAATAGCCACAAATTTATTCTTATTTTTCTTAATTAAATAATTGAGTCTTCTAATAGATGACTTATTCCTTATACCTCTTATGTTTCAATTAATCATATTAATCATTATTAGTATGGAAGAATTTAGACTTACTTGTTCCTGTGAATTGCAGAGCCTTCATGATCTTGTTCTTGGTTTTTTTACCTTTCGTTTCCTTGATTTTCTTGTTAAATATTTCTCTAAAACTCCTTGTTGCTTCTTTGATGTCTTGTTCTTCTCTGTAGAATTTTTGAGAATTAGAAATAATCTCCATATTTCTATTCTTTCTAATTTGTAAGCTTCCAATGTTGTTGGGCTTTGGGGATACATTATCAGTATCAAGATTTTCATAGTCCACTATAGTGGCTACATTGTACCCATAATTTATCAGAGCATTCAATGTCTTGATCTTTCATTATGATTTTTTGATTCATTTCCTTCGTAACTTGGTCGGTAATGTTGTCTTGATGATTAATTATAACAGATTTAATCTGTTTGTTGTTCATATTTTTGTTGATATTATTGCTTTCTTGATGAGTAATGATCTCATCATTCTTTGTAGTGGTGGTTTGCTTCTTCTGTGGCTCAATTTTGGCATTCATCTGACTTTTCTTACACTGTTCTAGCTGTGACCCAGGTGGTGGAAATGTTTACAATACAGAGGTATGTTCACATAACTAATTCTAGTCCAATAACCTTGGTTTGATCTAAAACCAATCCAAATATCATTCAATAAATTTTTTATAACATCAATTTCTATCCAGGAAGAACAAGAAGCATGAAAGACTCTGTTTTATTCTGGAACTTTGACAATCAGAGGATTTCCAATTGTAGACGCAATGGTCTTGATTACATTCATGTTGAATAAATGTTCAGACAGGTTATCAATTTTTATCCAAACAGGTGTGAGTGAGCTTTCATGATTTGTGCTGAAGTTTTCAGTCTATTTGAATAGGCGCATCACTGTATTGCCAATAGTTCAAACCAATCTATGCCACATTTTACAGAGGTCCGATTTCGAGTCAAATTCGAAGAAAATGTATCTTGAATCCCATATATTGTATCTATAACATGCCTCTAGTTTTAAAGAATGTAAAAATTGAAGTATAAGATTTATTTTAGGCAAGCCTTGACTAAACTTACCCACAATTGTATGTTTTGATTGATGCTTCAACAAATAAAGAAACTCACTACTATATTGGATAAATATTGTTTTTCAACAGAACTTTCTGACTTAAAATCCAGTATATCATAGTTGTTGCTGTCTTTCTTTACAATATCAGCATAAGACAGATTATTAGTACCTTTAGCATTGAATGCTCTATCTTTCTTATCACTCTGCAGTTTTTTTGGTTGTTGTTATTTCTCATTGCATCTTGAATTGTGGGAAACTTCATAATGATTAGATATGTTGCATCCAAATAGAGTATAAGTAGTTTAAGATCTTGAAGGAAGATGGAGAATGACCTAAGAGGTTAAGATGTGCTTTCTTAGAGTTCAAGAAATCACTCTCCATTCTTGGAGCAATTCCAGAAGTAAGAGAATTCTTCTCTCTAGCGTAGCCCTATTTATTTATTCATCAAATGTAAATGACAATTCAATTATCAATTGGTATTAACCTTTTTATATAAAATATTGAAAAAAAATCAATAAAAAATTAATTTTAAAATTTGAGTATTTATTTTTCAAAACTCTAGTTTAAAAGAAATATCTAAAAATATAATTAATTTTATCTTTTTGGAACAAATAAAATTAAGGAATAATTATTATATAAGGTCCATTATCACGGATAAAGGTCTAAGATATTTGATTATTTTTCTTTCAAAATCACCCCCATATAGATAGAAATTTGAAAATACAAACTGAATTACCAAAATTGTTTATTCTCTTTGCATCGATAACCTTTCTCTCTACTGCCTTAGACTCTTCGTTTTCCGAGTTCCCAACCAACATAAATCAAGAAATTGAAATCGTTCAAGCTCTGATTCTCCCATCAAAGCTTCCATGTACTTCAGATCAAAATCCACGCTAAAAATAATAAGAAATTCTAGTTATGATCTTCTTCATCTTCGAAAATACAGTTCGATTTTACCGGTTTTGACAAAACTACGGTTTCATTGTAAGTTTTTTTAGTTAATGTATTCGTCATCCTTTTCATTTACATAAGCTTTGGGTGATTTTTTCGGTTAGTTATTCATTTTGCAGTATATACTTACTTCAGCATCTTCTTCATTTATCATATGGGGCCATATACTGCTTACTCGTGTCTCGCTAAAACAAGACACGAGACAATCATTCATCAATTTCTATAACTTTTCACAATTATTGTAAAATAGACTCCATAATTTTTCATCTATCAAAACTGTAATGATATTGTTTCTCATCATCGATATTGGTCTGGTTTAACATCTATCATTTAGCATCCATCATAGTTGGTTAGGATTAACATCTCAGATAGTTTCCATGTTTTTAACATCTATCAAATTCCCAAATTTTGTTACATTTGCATAGGTTTCGCGTTTATCAATTTTGCCATGGTTACACATTTGCATAGGTTTCACGTTTATCATTTTTCCATGGTTACACATTTGCATAGGTTTCGTGTCTATCAATTTTTCCATCGTTGCATATTTTCATAGGTTTCGTATCTATCACATTTGCACAGGTTTTGAATCTATCACTTTTGCTATAGATTCACATTTGCATAGGTTTCACATCTATCACTTATAATACTTATACTGATTTCGCATAATATAAAGTTTCGGATCTATCATAGTTGACATGTTTTTATCATTTTATTGATTTTAACAATAATATGTCTAAAAAACTTGATCATTCAGGCCATGCCTCTTTGCATTGATAAAACATATGAAAGAGCAAAAAATAAAACCAGTACACTTAGAAAAAGCAAAAAAACACCATTTCATTCCATTTTGAAGGCAACATACGATATGGGAAAAAAGAACATGACTTACAAAAAGAATAAGGATTTGATTGTATAGATAATAAAAAAATATGATGATGAATATCAAGCTTTTAAATTGGGGTAAATTTTTTTACGCCTTACAACCAATACTGTCAAGATTAACTTTGGTTTAGAACATGGAAACCATCATATGCCATTACAAACCAAAAACTTCGAACCAAGACATTCAGAAACGGATGAAGAATAAGAATCACATATTATCAAGAAATAATTTTATGATGCTAGATCAAGAAAACTTAATAAAAATCGAGCAATAACAATCACAAATAAAATGATAAAGGTATGCAATTCCAAATTTTCTTACATTATTTCCTTGGTTTAGCATCTATAGTACTTGCACTGATTTAGCGTAATATATATATATATATATATATATATATATATATATATATATATGTATCATAGTTCCATTGGTTACATATGTATCATAGTTTCTTAATGGTATCACATATATCACATTTCTCTTGGTTTCACATTTGCATATATTCCGCATCTATCACGTTTACCCTGGTTTCACATATGCATAGATTTCACATCTATCACTTTTGTCACCCTAGTAACAAATATAGATATGGAGCTACAAACAACACTTCAACTGCTTATGTTAAAGATATACACACATGATGAAGTTAAAAAATACCTGGAAAAAAAATCAAAAATAATATGAATTCACAATAATCATTATATAGGAAACATATTTTTAATTATATTTTATGAGAAATTGCACACCTATCACGTGACGAAGAGCGGGAATCAAGCACGTATCGCGTGATGAAAAGCCGGAATCGCACAAACAGCCACGAAAACTTCAACACATAAAAGAATTTGAATCAAATTACATCAATAGGTTACTAATACATACCTTAACAACGTTGTGGAGTCTAATTTGCAAAAAAATTACTTTTGAAAATTATTTTTTTAAAAGAGATGATTAAGATAGAAAGAAAATTATAAGAAAAAAAGTAAATTTTTATATCTGTATCAAATTTATATATACTAAAAGTCTCGTTTTATCAAAACTAAACCTCATTATAATCGAATCCCATTCTAACCGACCAGAATTTCACAAAAAACAAATAATATTTTTATACTTTTTTATTTCACATTCTATAACCTACTAAACTATTTTACGAATTTGTTTAGTTTAAATATATTCAAACAAATTCAAACCAACACTCGCTTACTATAAAATTGGATTCTTACCATAATTTTTAATGAATTGGATTATCATTTTATTTTGGGGTTTTCATAACACTTTTTGAGTTTTAAGAGCTACCGTAATTGTTTTTTTTTAACATTCTAAAAATATAAAACTATTTTAGATATATAACTTATTGTTTGTGATCACCGATTAAAATATAATTTAGTATAGTTATTTTATTTACGAATTTATTGAATTAATATTTAAAATATATAATTTTTTATAAGAACATTTTTATTCAGTAATAAATTTTTTATTTTATTTTTCAATATAGAATTAATTACATATATTTTATTTTATTTGCGACAGATTATTAACTCCACCAATCAAATTTATTCCTTTTATCTTTTTATAAAAAAATTATTATGTTTTTTAATATTAGTAAAAAAAAACCCTAAACAACCCATATTATAAAATGGATGGAGTAGTTTAGATGACTATATACGTGATACTAATATATTCTAATTATGTATTTATATAAAATTTAATTTTTAATATCAAAATAATATATTAAATTATATTTAACATTTTTTTCTGAGGAATATTTAAAAATATAATTATAAATTAATAATTTAATAAAACTAACTAAGAATTTATCATGCATTATTTTCAAATTTCGTTACAAATAAGTTTCCTCCATAATTATGATCTTATGTTTTCTCGGTAATAAAAAGTTGACGTGTGTACGCGGCAACCAAGTTGACTAAATAGAAAATGGATGGTTCGGATCCACTAAACCATACCTAAATAGTAGGTGGCATCCATCGGAGTAAGAGTAATTAGACATGACATCACGGGTCTTTGTCTATAAATACTTGGTTTCTCTTAAGACTTAAGAGCCATAAACAAAACAGTGTAACACGGACTTGTAATTCTAGAGAGATATGGGTTTCGAAGTTCGTGTGTGTTTCTTCTGTCTCTTGTTCGTTTTTGCTGTTGCCTCTCAGGCTCGACACACAATCTCACTTTCAGGTATTTTATTTTATAGAAAATATATGTGAGAAGATGAATACTTTTGATTGTATTTTTAGTTTCGGTCTTAAATTAATATGATTTTATTGAATGATTGTATTAATATTTTCATTTAGGAGTAAGTTTTTAGTTTATAATACTTTTGATCAATTTAAGATTGGCAAGCATTTTACATTTTAAAAATTCTTAAACAAAATATCTCCAAAATATTGTGTATAAACCAGTTCTTTTGGTTAGATATAGATAAGTTTAGTAAAAAATTGTCTATAATTGTTATTTAAAATTATTGATATATTTAGTAGAAACATATATGTTTGAAAATATAAAAAAGTTAAAATAAAATAAACTATCAATTTACAATTTCTGAATTATACAAAAATATTATATTTAATATGGAATATCTAAAAATAAATTTATATATGTATAAAAATTACGCAGGGGATCAATTTATGGCAATTGAAGGACGATCTCTAATGGCAAGAACCAACGACTACGACGAACCATCAGCCAACCGCGGGCATGATCCACCGTCGAAAAGAGGTGGTGGCCGGAGAGGTTGAAATACTCATTTCGGAGATTATGATGTAGTTAATTTATTAAAGTATGATTAATTATAAAAATAACATGGAAACCATCTTGTATTATTTATTTATGGTTTCGAATACGTAAGCCGAATAAGTTTTGTACTTCATAAATTATTTATTTGAGGAGAATATTCATTGATGAATATAGTATGACTATGTATAAGAAAAAGTGGAGATCTGTATGTGATTCATTCAATAAAAAATAAGTTTATATTTTATATACATTTTTCATTGAAAATATTATAATTTGTTTTATTTAATAATATTAAAAAGAAGAAGAAGATGGTATTGAATTGATAATAAAAATTCAAATGAACCTGCATCGCTGAGAAACGAACTGATCTCTTTATTGACACGTGTCAGTTCAATACGTGGTCACCGCCCACCTATTCGGCTACTATTTGTTCTTCTCTCCAAATTCTCTGTGACATTGAAGACGAAATAGTGAATTGAATTCTGAAATCGAGAATGTTTTTGATGAGAAGCTTAACTCTGATCAAACCCATAAACTCATCTATCAGACACGGTTCTCTGAATCCCTTTTTTTCTTCTTTTTCTACACTCCAAGCGCTCCATCAATCAAACCACGACCGTCAGATTCGATCGTATTCGTCGCAATCGACGGTGGGTAATGCCTCTCCAGAATGTACCAGTATCGGTCCGACAAAACAAAATGATAAACCTAGGGTGGTGGTTCTCGGCTCGGGCTGGGCTGGGTGTAGATTCATGAAGGGGCTCGACACCAGCATTTACGACGTTGTTTGTGTGTCGCCGAGGAATCACATGGTATTCACGCCGTTGTTGGCGTCAACTTGCGTTGGTACGCTCGAATTCCCATCGGTTGCCGAACCGATTGCCCGTATCCAACCCGCCATCTCTCGTGAACCCGGCTCCTTCTTTTTTCTAGCTAATTGTACTGGTATTGATACTAAAAATCATCAGGTATTTTAAATTTGTGAACATGTTTCATCATGTTCGTAGTTAATTTATTACACACATAATCTGTCTATTAAAGTTGGAGTTTCTGAGGTTTGATTGTTGGATAATTGTCGGTAAAGTTATAACCTTCCATGTTTACGTTAGATCTGTCACCATTTCCACCCATTGGGTCTAAATCCAGACGCTACTGATCTAACACAAATTTGAAAGCTTATAACCTCTACCATAACTGTATTTTCTTTTTTTAAATTTGTTAGCTGATCCTAAATTCAATGGTCCAAAATTTTAGTAGATTTTGTGTTTGGCATATCTGTATATAAATTCATCTTTATAGAGTTAGATCGGTAAATAAATTCAGATTTTGTCTGATCGTATTTTCAATGGACCTTTTTGTTGTTGTGAAAAGTGGAACTTTATCACAAATTTCAGTTCATTTCTTTTTTACCTTTTTGTAATTTTGAATTTTGAATATTGAACATTTGCAAGTTTTCAGTGCCTTATGGTCCCGTAATTTGTAGAATTAATGAAAATGTACTCTTATCGAGATTTAAATCCTGTCTATGGTACCTTAGGTTCATTGTCGGACCGTTACTGATGGGTCAAGCACGATAAAACCTTGGGACTTTAACATCTCATATGATAAGTTAATCATAGCTAGTGGGGCAGAAGCTTCTACTTTCGGAATCAAAGGGGTCAAAGAAAACGCAATCTTTCTCCGTGAAGTTCACCATGCTCAGGAAATCCGCAGCAAGCTACTCCTTAACTTGATGCTATCTGATATGCCCGGTATGAAAATCATTCCATAGTATGTTAGACCTGGCCAAGCTACTCCTTAACTTGATGCTATAAATTGAACTTTTGTATTATATGTTTGGATAACTATATTGCGCTCTTGGGAATTCTTTGCACAAAATGTCAGGGCTGCCAAAATCATAGTTATCCGTATCACAAAACTTTGTAGTAAGCCATAGTATGTTAGACCTGGCCATGATTTTCGGGCACATATGTGTGTTCAAATTTGAACCAGATTTTAATCAACAGAATGGACTTGGTTGACTGGTTCCAACCTAATTTTTGGACTTGCTCTATAGATTTTGTTTTCTTTTTCTAATATTGTGATTTTATTTGTACCTGCCCCGGATTATGACCTACATTAATTTTCCAGTGTGTAAACAGACCGGTTTGTTGTATATCGAACCCTGGACAGTATTTATTTTTATCTGAACCAGGATTTATTGTTGTCCTATCCATTTGTTTATCTGCGGATCAGATAAAATCGGCTGGGTAGGACGAGATTTTACCACACTTACAAAAGGAATCCGCCCCTTTACGTAGTGAAGTGGATTTTTTTCACAAAATTTGATAACTCTTTTTGTTACTATGGAAGATTTTCCTAGTTGGCATTTTAAGGCACCGGTACCTATTAAATCGTGCGGATATATGAACACGGACATGAAGTCAGCTTAACTACAGTTTTAGCATATAAAAGAAACTTCAACCCGCTGTTCATTTTTGCTTTTGACAGGTATATCAGAAGCAGAAAAACGTAGACTTCTACACTGCGTTGTTGTTGGAGGTGGGCCCACCGGTGTTGAGTTTAGCGGTGAATTGAGCGATTTTATTCTCAGGGATGTTCGGCAAAGATACGCGCATGTGAAAAATTACATTCATGTTACTTTGATTGAGGTTCATTTCAAAAATTCTTAATTTATCAATTATACCTCATTAATTCTCTTGATGCCTACTTAATGGTTTTTTGTTGACAGGCAAACGATATTTTATCTTCTTTTGACAATCGTCTCCGGACATATGCAATGAAGCAGTTGGTCAAGGTGAGAGATACTAAATTTTTGTTGAGATATTTTAAGCTTATTTCGATACAGCTTTGTTTGGATTTTGAAAATTTTAAGAGGGTAAAAAATAACTAGAGTCTGCCGAGAACCAAGGACCACTTCAAAGGCATATTTTGATGAACTTTAACTATGTACAAAATACGAATGCTATTCACGATAATTCAGTAGTTTTTCTCAGTCAGGAGTGCATCTTGTTCGTGGAATTGTCAAGGACGTGAAACCTGAAAAATTAATCCTTAGTGACGGATCGGAAGTTCCATACGGACTTTTAGTATGGTCTACCGGTGTTGGACCTTCACCTTTTGTGAAGGGTCTTGATCTTCCAAAAGCTCCCTGTGGAAGGTCAGTGTCTAATAATTCTCCGTTCCTCATTAGCAACATTCCCCGAAGCTTCATTCTGTTTTTTTAATATGATTATTTATTAGTATTTTGTTTTGCTTCCTAAATATTTATTATTGTTATCTTATTCATTCTGACTAATTTGCAGGATCGGCGTTGATGAGTGGCTACGAGTACCTTCTGTACAAGATGTGTTTACGATCGGTGACTGTAGCGGGTATCTTGATACTACTGGAAGACAAACTCTTCCGGCTTTGGCCCAGGTAAACAAAGGAATATAAGGTGTTGTTTGGTATTCTTCTTATAAGCTTAATTTTGAATTAAGCTTAATCTTAGAGATTCCGGTATAAATTAGTTAATCAGATATCTTTGTTTTGTGAAATATCTTATATGCCATCATTTTTTTTCTTTATTTTGGCTTCACCAAGAAAAGGTTGCCGAACGGGAAGGAAAATATTTGGCAGCTGTGTTAAATAAAATTGGTGAATCAGGAGGAGGTCGTGCTAATAGTGCAAAGGATATGGTTCTTGGTGAACCTTTTGTGTACAAGCATTTAGGAAGCATGGCAACTATTGGCCGATACAAGGCTCTTGTTGACCTAAGAGAAAGCAAGGTGATATATTCGGTTTAGTTTGAGGAAGTAGAGCTGGTAAATTCTTGTCCGACCTAGGGAACATGGGAGTACTCACATGAATAAATGGTCATTTGAATTCTGGGTCGGGTCGGGTCGGGTCGTATTTTGGTTTGGGCATTTCTACATACTTGAGAATTTGATATTAGTGCTGGCTCGAATAAAGTAATTTATTTAACTACAATAGAAAGTAAAGACCTAAAGTATTATGTGGCCGCGGAGTTTAACATGATTTTGTTTGTAACTTTTACGTTTTCTGTTAACAAACATAACAAATCTACAAATCAATTGGCCTAACTTTTAAGTAATACAACTAATTCTATAGTATTATTTTATATTTTATTCATTCATCTCCCGAGGTCAATTTTCAGGCTAGAGCTTGGTTCAAAATGAATTTGAACTATTACGAGTCCGACTTGAACTTTGATTATATTTTCGAGCCGAGGCAAAACCATTGTTTGTGAGCTGCCTCTAGTAACCAGTATTCAAATGAACCTGTCCGAAATCTGGTTTTGGGTTTAAAAAATTATTTACTTCAAGGTTATGTCCATTCTGGAAACAGATATTGCCATCCCTATAAAAGATCATATATACATTCTTTTTTTTGTTACAGACAACAAAAGGTGTATCAATGGCAGGATTTACCAGTTGGTTTATATGGAGATCAGCATATTTGACGCGAGTCATTAGCTGGCGTAACAGGTTCTATGTTGCTATCAACTGGTTTACAACTTTCGTCTTCGGTCGGGATATAAACAGAATATCTTGATATAACCAGAATACAACCATTGGAAGGTATATTAACATCCCAAGAGATAGCTCGATTAACTTTTTACATTCATCGATGATTATGCCGATCTAATTTTTAGTATAGGTTATCAGACTTTTTATTTTGAAAAATTTAGAAAGCTCACTGATAAATTAAGCGGTTGATCCAGGATTTAAACGTGGGTCGAGCTAATTTTATATATAAAAAGTGATTTCTTACACTACAGAAAAAGAAAGCCATTAAATTTTGTAATATCTTTGTAACTCTTTGTTGCAGATTATCAGACAACGTTTGAAGAAAACACACGAACTGGATGAAAAATAAAAGGAGTCAAGTTTGGTAGTAGTAGCTTCTTATTGTTTTCTTATTTTTATCTTTTATTGCTTCAATTTTCTGTTTTATTCCTTTTTATTCCTTTGCATTTTGTTATTTAATTTTTGCGGTTTATACGAGTTCACATGCTCTGTGAATCTTTTGTATTATCCAATAGTTTGTCAGATACTGATATGATTTATTTCATTGATCTAACCTTGGATATAGAATTGCTAGTTTGGGTAAATTCGTCTTCATCTTTTAAGAATTTGTTGTGATTTTTTGGGACTAGTAGATTTTGATATTGTTTTCAGTGGGATGCTGTTTTGGGTTGGGCTTATTATTTAGTTTGATCAATCTTTATTAATTTAACTGTATAATCTTTTACATAAGTACATATATGAATATTTCGTAAATCCAACACGTTATATTTTCAAAACGATAGCATACAAAAAATTTAAAATTAAATAGAGAGATCTATTTATTTACTTTTATAAAATAATAGAGTTATTATTTTTTCTAGCAGCAACTAGACTATTTTTATACAAAATATTATGGGCTAGAAACCTATTGGATCTAGTATTATATCCGGCTCTAATTTTGAAGAAAAGAGGATAAGAGCAAAGAGTTTGGGCTAATAGCCCATTGCATTACATTGTAAATCTCACAATGCCTTCGTGACATTTCGTTGCTGCATTTCTTCTCTTTTGACATTTCCTTTCAACAGTTTCTTCAATATAAGAAATGTACTAGTATCGAAAAGTTTTCTTCCATGATAATCTCTAGGTTTGTTGACTCATTTTTAGATTTTTTGGAACAATATTTTTTTGATGTTCTGTTACCACTGATTCTTTTAAGAGATTTATTGATTTGTCAGTAAGTGCGTTAGTCGACTCTGAACTATCTTCTATCTTAATCTGTGATTTTTGCGTTGCATGAATTTTAGTGTACAACCTTGCATATTCTGCGTACTCGTAGTTTTCAAGAAACATCTTCCCAGCCTAGCCTGTTGATTTAAAGTTGATTCTGGAAACAAATCGATTAGTAAGCACCTGACTACAGTTAAAACATGGCGTAGTACATGGCTAGGATTCTAATACTTTTTTAATGTGCGAACATTTTAAGAACAAGACTTGGTCAATAACTACTGGGGCATATCTCAAACCCTAGCCACCACGATACTTCCTTATAGCGGTTTCTTCTCCATCATGGATACCAGTAAAGATCATTCGCGCTCGATTGTCATGGTCAAATAGCCAGACAACTCTCATTATATTGATTATTCATTATATTGATTATTCAAAACACCTTCTCAATCGAGCTTGAGAAGGTGTTTTGAATGTGGATCTATGGTTCAATCGGGAGAACGTACCTATTGGAAACCATAAACCAAGTCACCATTGTTTTTGCATTTTGTTAGCTTCCAATTTGGTTCTCCATAACGATCTTCTGTTTTAAAATATCACTGGATCCAATTTTAAAACTTCTCCAAAAAAAGAGATGGAATATGCAAGATCAATATGTTATATGTTAGGTAGTAAGACCTGTATTTCAACTGTTAGTAATAGTTTATATGTAATTTTTTATTTAAGAATTAATTAAAATATTAATGCACGAAGAGAGTGGATTTTCTTCTCCCTTTTTCTTTGCCATGGTTCCCGGTAGTGACTATGCTCATGAATTCCTCCGCTAGTCTAATAACTTTAACTCTATTATGTGCTTTCCTTCACGTGAAAGGAATAAAACGAGATTGAATGAGGGAATTAGGCAAGTAGACTACGTTTGATCAAGAGAGGGTACCCACATGGAATCGAGAACCCTTAGAAAGCTTCTATCTCCATGTAATATTGATTTGTTCAATAAATATTAACCATAATTACTGATCTGATTCTTCTTCCTCTTCCTCTCAGCTAATTATTCCATTAGTTTTGAGTGACTGTGCAATTTGATATCTTGAAAACAATTTCTAACAAAGATATTTCCAATTCCTCACATCGAACATCAATTTTTATATTATGTATTCTGATGTAGGGTTTTATACACAATGTTTTTTATCTATCAGCCACTTAACCTTCTTTAATCTATTACAAGATTGATGAAAGAGTTTTGATACAAGATCTGTGATTACTTGTGAAAATAAACTTACCATAATTCAGTATAATCACCTAAAGCTCTATCATCAATTCCTTTGCAAACCTCTTAGCTATACCACCATCTTCGAAACCAAAGGTCCGCTAAAGGGTTTCTCATGATATTGCTTTGATCTATCAACCACTCAAATTATTTGAATCCATTTTTAACTGAAATCGATATTGATAATGTTGTTTGGTCAGGAGGTATGTAATTGCTCGCGAGGAGGAAATAACCAGAATTATGTGAAATATCCAGTTGATGTAGAGATTTGGAAGATAATTTTTCAAGATAACGATAATTACTGGTAATCTTTCTATCATCACTAAACTATATTAACTTTATTTTAGAAATTCTATAACTGCAATCTTGAAATTATGCTAACATCAATTTATATTTAATTGTTTCATATACTCTTACTGCTGATCTTTCTTCAAGACTTACTAATCTGCATCCAGACACTTACTTCTCTTAAAATGAAATTGGTTTCATCTATGTTGCTACAATACCTGTGATTCTATAATCAAAACAAATCATGTACCGTAGAAAACTAGTCAAGTAAAACCTGCTATAAGTCATTAACTTTTGAAAATAATATGAATCAATCAATATATTTAATCTATCTTACACCTATTTCGAAACCTTATCCAATGAATATTCATTAAATGGATATAATAAACTAGTTTAACTATTGTCTATTCTAATTTAACCTAGGCATTCCAGTTTTGTTATAGCCCTAAGGTTGTTTGGCGCATCATTTTGAGAAAAAAATATACTTTCATCTTACATTTCATTGTTCATTTGGCCAGCCACTATATTACCAAAATTTTCTCCCTTAAAATATGATCAATATTCTTTCTAGATGAAATTATTTTTCTATAACTTGATAGAAATTGATCTAAACTCTATGGAACTTTCCAATAGCAAGTATATCTATAAGAATTTTAGAATCAAATTCTATATCTAGACTAAGAATACCTAAATTTTTACTAATTATCAAACCATCTAGGAGTGCCCTTACTTAAGACAATACAAAAGATAGATTTCCATATAATCTACCAAAACCAGCAATGATATCACCGTTGTTTTTTTTAATTAAATCACCACCTATTGCATCTCCATTATTCAAACAATTACCATATGTATTAAGTTTAAATCTATATAGTGCATGTGGTATCCAATTAAGAACTTAATCTTTCTTTTCTTTTTTAAGATAGTTGTAACAACCTATAGCTATTGCAACATTGAAATCTTTATTTCAATGTTTTTTATAAAACAAACTTGCATGATCTAGTCCAACTAGAATATACTTAATATAATTAATTATGAAACTAGTAATGTAAGTATATTTCCTAAAGTTAGCAAAGTTGCTAGCCATCTAAAGAATCCAACATATTATATGAGGTATAAATAAACAATTTAATCCATTTTATTGTGTTTGTTTCCTCTGTCGAGCCCCACAAAAATCTATTTAGTAACGTTTTAATTTTCTTAATGACACTTTTAGGAAGAGTACTGCACTGAATCCAATATGTAGGGAGGGACATCAGAACTGCTTGTATTAAGGTCAGGATACCTCCAAATGATAAATATTTACTTTCCCATTAAATTATTATGCTTTTAATTTTAGTTATTAGATTATCAAAACTGCTAATTTTATTGTTTATAGTGATTTTAATACCCAAATATGTTATAGGTAAACCAAAAACTTTAAATCCAATTAGTTTTTCCAAATTTATAGTTAATAGCTGAGAAGTTCTATTAGATGTAACAACTCTCATTTTTTTTTGCTTCATTTATGCTTTGACCAGATTTAACGTGGTAATGTTGAAGAAATTCACAAAGTTTATTAAAGTTAATATAATGACCATTTGTATAGATGATTCAACCATCAGCATATGCAAGACATGGAATAATTATATTACTTCTAGTTTTATATCTAAACCTTTTATCTATATCAAATAGCTTATGCAAGCCCCTTCTGAGATACAACTCATAATTCTAAATACAAATACGAACCTATGAGATAGCCTATCAAATGCCTTAATCATATCCAATTTAATCGTAACATTTCCACATTTGACTCTTCTATTAATGTCATGAGATAGTTATTTAGCAAGTACAGTATTATCATGAATGTTTCTGCCATATACAAAACCTCCTTGAACTTTTGAAATAATTTTGGGAAGACTTAATGTTAGTCTGTATTTAAAATCTTAGATATTATTCTATTAAATAATGGGCATAGACTAATGGGTCTATAATCTCCCAGGTTTGAGGGAAGCTTATTTTAGGGACGAGGCTAATAATAATAATAATGACTCCAATAAAAATAACTTGTCCAAGAAAGTAAGTTATAATTGCAGCACTCAGATCATTCTTGATAATTATCCAGCAAGCTTGAAAAAACATTCCATTAAAGTCGTGAATACCAACAACACTATTAGGATTGAGATTGTTAATAACAACATGAATCTCCTCCACAAAAGGTATTTTTAATAGCTAACTATTATCTTTCTTTAGTTATTAACTTATGAATTATATTTATTAGATCCTCTGCTTCTTCATGACTAGCATTATCAGTAAGAATACCTTTAAAATAGTCTTCTGCTGACTTGCCTAAAATATTTTGATTCGTTATCCAAACATTTTCTTCAAGTACTCTATTAATTATGTTCATTCTTCTCTTGTTTTTTACAAAATTTTAATAAGTTTTTGTGTTTTTATCTCCACCATTCATCCAATTAGAGTAAGTTAGTTTATGCCATAAGTTTTATCTTTAGCAAGAAATTATAGATAATTAGCTTTGACTTTAGATAAAAGAACTTTGTCCTTAGTAGTTTGATTTTCTTCAAAAATTATTTCAAGAGACTTAACTAATTCTTCAACCTGTAAAAATGCGTCAATTATGTTACCAAAACTTTCTCTATTCAACTATTTGAGTCTAGTTTTAAGCCTTTTAAGCTTATTCCAAAAAACATAAATAGGTTGAGCCTCTAAGTTATAGTTCCAACTTTTTTCCATTGTCTTAATAAACTAATGGTGTTGAAGCCACATATTTTGAAATTTAAAAGTAGTTTTATCTTAATTTAGACCATCAGATAGAGAAACGCATACTGGTGAATGATCAGAATAAATTCTGGCCAAATAAATAACCTTGGTTTCTCTAAAGTAATCAACCCAGCGTCTTCCAAATAATAGTCCCTTATAATATCATTAAATTCATTCATACTTTTCCTATATAATGTGGTACAAGCCATTTGCTCATAAGGAGCATTGATTGCGTTAAAATCTCCCCATCAAAATCCATTCCATAGAGTCTGATAAAGCTCTAAGACTATTCCATAATTCTATTATTAGTCCCTTAGTAAATTTTTTCATAAACAATTGTAACCATGAATGCCTTATTAATAGTTGAATGTTTAACCATTATATGAATAAATTGAAAATGACTTAAAATAATATCTAATGTAA
The DNA here is from genome assembly GCA_036936605.1 of Limnanthes douglasii subsp. nivea. Lineage (NCBI taxonomy): Eukaryota > Viridiplantae > Streptophyta > Magnoliopsida > Brassicales > Limnanthaceae > Limnanthes > Limnanthes douglasii. The sequence goes on along the minus strand of JAUPFV010000005.1, from coordinate 113,587,685 downwards.
ATTCATCCTTCCACATCAACTATATCATATTATTACCATTTGCTAAATAATTTTGAAATCCAATATCTTTTGTAATTTTTTCTATATTTTTAGCAATAATCATAGGATATTGCAATGCAATGAAATCTATTTTTTCAGACTTTCTAATAGACTTTAGTCTTCTTTTATAGGATTTTTTCCTAATTCCTTTAATATTCCAATTGAGAATTTATATAGTCATATAGAATTTCCAGAGACATGGCTAAGAGGGCTCTTGTTTTTAACAGCATTGACTGATAGTTGTTTCTTACTCTAGCCTATTTAAATTCTTCCTTAAAATTTCTCTAAACATTTTGTCCATTTCAATTTTGATAAGTGTAGGTGAGGCTGGTAAACTACCTATATTAATCTGATCAGAACATTTTTGTTGTAATCTAGATTTTCGTAGTCCATAAATGTTAGCAAATTTAATTATGTGTCAATAGACTATATAGCCTCAATTATTTTTGAATCTTAGATGCTATCATTCTCTTATCCTAGTTTATCATATTCATTACTCATTTCCTTTGTAGATGATAATCTAACTTTCTTAGAATCTTTCTCAACTAAGATGTTTAGATATTGATTGTATACCTTTTGTTTGGAAATTTTGATCTTTTATTTTCTTATATCATCAGATATATGAGGGTATTTATCTATGATGACTATAGACTTAACCTTTGGTCTCTATTTTATATTTTGAGAAGGTTTAGCTATATTTACATTAGAAGCAATTTTATCTATATGATACTTTGCTAGTATTTTAGCAGTATAATCATTAGTGACATGCATTGAGATATTTTGAAAAGCATTGTTATGATGTTTTTTACAATCAACTTGTTTATTTCCTAAGTGAAAGCATATAGAAAAATAATAAGAGATATCTTTGTATAAGATATCAACCTAAAATCCATCATTTTCCCCAAAACCTAATAAGACTTTGTACACTAGCTTTTTAGTAACATTTAACTCTATTGGAGCTTGAAAACAATTGTGTCTAGCTCTTTGTTTCTCAATGACCCAGACTTTTAAAAAATTTACAAAAATAGATGATATTATCCTAATTATTCTTTTATCATAAAGATATTTAGGAAGGTTCATTAGTTTTATCCAAACATGTGTTATATGACTCTCAAATTATGGATTAAAATTAGGAATCCATTCAAGCAATCGCATATAAGAATCACCAATTAGCCACATATTTTTCTTCCACAATATACAGAGATCATCTTGATTATAAAATTATATCCGATATGCCTAATATCCCATTTAGGAACATTGACTTCTCTTGTAAACTTTAATTTGTCTAAGAAATTTTGTGTAAGATTAAGTTAATGCATACGTTTAGTAAATTTTCCTATTTATGTAGATTTTGAAGAATCCATCAGCTTCTCATTGTCTTCTGATGTGAATTTAAGCACCACAGGATCATCTTTTCTTGAATTACTGATGCCTCAATCTTTGATTTATTTGTAACTCTTGCATCATCATCATCATATGTATTTCTTATGAATGAATCTGTCTTGTCAAAGTAAAAAAAAAATCTTTAATTTGAATTATTTCTTCATTTGGATAGTTGCAGAGCTGCAAATTCTTTATCTTGTACATTTATGTTTATCTGTTCTTGACTATCTATTATGTTCCATTTTGTAGGTGAAGATGAAATGGATACCTGACTATTCACCTTCGAAGATGAATGGACCATCATCATATATGTTTTTGTAGCCTATGAAAATCTATGCATTCTCTAGCAAGAAGCCATAAAAACGATTGATTAACTATTATGTAGTAACTATTCCTGATAAAACACCATGACTTGGAATGAAAAAAAGGATGAAGAATTTTCTTAGGTCTCAAGAAAGAGATTCTTGCGAGAGATGTTTGCGTGATCAATCTCCAAATTATTTGTCATTTCTTATAAAGTAATATAGTTATAAAATAGGATAGTTGGATATATTTTTACTACTATTTCTCTTTATAAATCATCTGATTTGTATAATATGATCGATCGGAAGATGAAAATTTGGCTATCCTTACAAGACTCAGGTTCATTCGGTTGGGCTTTAAAAATCACAATCCATTTGGTTAAAAAAAGACTATTAACTGACCCATCAGGTTCATTCAGTTGGGCTTTAAAATATAATTCATTCGATTAATTAAGGACCATCAGCTGAACCGTTAGAAAATTTCGATTTCTAAAGTGGAAAATTCCATTCACCTGACTAAAGGGTATTCAACCGCATAAGGAAGAAACAAGCAACACATTCAAAAGATATTTGTAACTATAATGAATTATTTTATATCTAGGTATTAAAGCTAAGATTTTATTTTTATAGATAATCTCTCTTAATTATAGGAGATAGTTCTTGTATTTCTATAAATATAGCTCAATTCAATGAATAAGTATTGCTTTCTTGATTATCATTAACTTATATTTGGTGTTATATTTTACTACTTATTTTGGACTTCAAATCTCATTTGAATTCAGCTGAATTAAATTATACTCACCAAATGGACATCAAGAATGATTGATACTCAAGAGTTTCTCACTTAAAAAAGAAGGTTGAGATCATGGAAAACTCGAAATAAGAATACACTCCATCTTTCAATATGTACGTTGTTGGCGAAAAAGTGACAGAGATATGACTATATACACCTGTAATGGCCGTTTAGATGACCGATTTCTAGTTTAAAGAAAATAAGAAGAGGGAAGAGCAGACTGGAATGTTGTAGAAGGTGATGTATACCACTCCTTACCCGAAGTTAAAATAAAAAATCAGACGTCGTGAAGATGATATTAAAGAAGAAGATGGTGATGATAACAACTCTGTGTTAAAAGATTGTCTCACGAAGATCACCTACCGACACAACATTTTTTTAGGACGCCAAGCATGTGTTGTTTTCATTCCAATCAAGTATCTTCCAGTAAGGGAGATGTCACTGTCACCATCATATCCGGAATAAAAACAGAGTAGGACTCTTACGTAAAGATAAATATGATAAATGAAAAAAAGAAAATCATCGGAACATAAACCGTCTATGGAAAGTGACCATGAAGCTGATGCATTCCAAAGAAGAAAGGCCAACAAGCTTCTCCTCCGCAACAAGGAATAAGCTGAATTACCAGCAACTTTATATGGCTTAGTAAATAATTTTTCCTATTGCACAATGTCCCCCAACGATCGAATTCAACAAAATTTTCAAGCCTCGATAAAAAATAACAACATTATCAAGCACCCCTAACGACCATACCATATGCTCACCCAAATGAACCCCATATATTTGCACAAAATTCAGTAATAATGAATAATAATGAGTACATGTTGCCTCCAACATTCATGGGTCAACAAAACCCTCATGGTCTATATCCTTCTACTTATCTGAACCCTTAGTACGCTTCATCAACCTCGAGATATTACTCTAATGGATTTTTACCTATTTTCAAAACAATTCCATGTTTTCGGTCCATAAGTGGGGTTAATATCCAATCATGAAAATATTACCATGAGCATTGACAAACATTATTATGAAAAATAATCCTCTTACGTTAGAAAATTTATTAGCACAAGTGGAATGCTACACCCGATAAAAATAAGTTGGAAAAGCAAGGCTCAAAAGAGATAGTATCACTTCATCAACATACCAAAAAAGCAACGTTGTACACAACGAAACACATAAATGAAGCTACTAAGAACGAAAGAGATAATATCACTCCACCAACACACCATTTTAAGCCGCATGAGAAGGATACTAAGAACAATAACCATAAAGGATCATCTCGATCGAAACATAACAACCAAAGCTCGTGAAGAAAATAAAAAGATAATTACGAAAACAACCAAATACCCGAATGTCCGTCTAGAGGCTCGAAGACATAATTGACCGAGAATATGAGGATAATTTATGAAAAAACAAAAAATACACTCATGTATCAAAGGGCAAAAGAAAATTCAAAGACCGTGAGATATTAAATATAAAGGTAAGCATGGTAAATTTATGGTTATATATACCATTATATAAAGGATTATTGGGCTCTATATCATCAAGTCCAAAATATGGTAGACGAATGCAAACCATAAGCATTTGTTAAGAAAATAAACATTTATGAAATGAAGGTCAAACGAGTAATGATTGACATGGGAAGTTTGGCTGATATCATGTATAAAAGAACATATGACATAATAAGAGGTGTTCTGAAGTTAATCTTTTCCTAAAAAATCTTAACAAAATTTATGAGGACATATGCAAAATTATTAGAAGAACTCAATATGGATGTCGTTCTCGACATATGAAGAATATGCATGGACTCATGGAACTCAACCAAGCTTGTCCAAAAGATATTTCCCTTTCCCAAGGATAACTCAACTGATGGATGCTATATTAGGAAACATGATGATATTTTTCATAGATTATTATTCCAAGAACAACTAAATTCGAATACATGAGGATGATCAAGAACATATCAAATTCATAACAAAGATAGGTCTTCAATGTTACAAAATAATGATTTGGCTTACAATATGCAGGATCAACATATCACCGACTTGTTAACAAAAATTTGAGCTCGATCTAAATATTCAAGAATATATAGATAACATACTAGTTACGAGCAAGCAAGATGATGAGAATCTGGTTGATTTGGACCAAAAACCTCAAAAATATAAACTTGAAATTAAACACAGAAAGTGTACTTTTGACGTAAGATCATGAATTTTTTTGGCTTCATGGTCGATAAAAAAAGCATGAAAGCGGATCCAACTCAATTTTTCTGACCTAATCGTAACAGATCTTCTAAAAATAAAAAGGAAGTACATATTTTAACATTAAGATGACAACCTTCAATAGATTCATTTCCAACTTACCAAAAAAATGTTCGCCTTTCTTGTAAGTGTTACGAGGTGCAACAAAATTTAGCTCGACTCTTAAGAAGCTCACTTCTGAATTAGTAGTGACAACAAGAAATATAAGACCATAATTCCAAGCACACGTGATAATTTTCATAATATCTTTCCATTGAGGAATGTTATACAAAATTCATATGTAACCGACAACTAAAAAAATCAGTACTGGATTTGAGAGACTACGACATCCAATATAACTAAGAACAACAATCAAAGCTCAGGTCTTAGCATATTTTTGTACATAATTCCAATTCGAGAGGCTTTTTCCTTAAAAAACAATAAGATTCACAAATATACCATAAGTAATAATCAAAGTTCAAAGGCATGAATTCAAATGGCATCACCAACTGGAGAAATACTCACTTAATCCATTAAGTTTGGCTTCGCGGGATCAAATAATGAAGTAGAATATGAGGCAGTCATAGCAGGCTTCCGGCTAGCAAATATTTATGGAGTATAAAAAGTCTAACTTTCCACAGGTTCTCATTTGGTGGTCAATCAAGTTCTACGATAAACCTAAGTACAAACGGAAATTAATTATTAAATATCTTAAAGAGTTTCGGCACAAGATTACCCTATTTGAGCAAGTAGACTTGAACATGTACCAAGAGCGGAGAATATGGATGCAGATGCTTTGGCATAATTAGCGTATACAATATCTGGGATACAAATAATTTTCTAGGATACAACTTCAATCACACTACCCAATAAATTCTTATCCACAGTCTCAACTACACGAGTTATGATAATGAAAAAAAGAGAAAAGGAAAGATTGAAGAACTCTAATAATTAAATATTTGAGTGATATTTCCCAAAAGCAAGACAGAAGCAAGAAAAATCAAAATAAGGTCAACTAGATTTGTATGGATCTTAGAAATACCGTACCAAAAAAACCACTTCACCAAACCTTTGCCCATATGTCTCGATCTAGACGAAACAATATTTATTGTTGAAGAACTTCATAATGGAGAAGGAAGTGGGCACTGTGCATATAAAGCCTTGTAGAAAATTATTTTCTTTCAAGGCTACTATTGGCCCACAATAATGAAAGATGCAAAAATGAATGTCAAGTATTATGACACATGTCAGCGGTTCTTAAATTCTATCCAAGTTCGGTCATACTATTTAAACAATATATGAAGCGATTCCATTTAGTAGATGAGGATTACACATCATGGATCATTTTTAAAAATCTTCTTGGAGAAGAAATGTTTGACATTAGTAGTAAATTACTTATCAAAATGGGTACAAGCTCAAGAAATAACAAACATCACAACGAAAAAAGTGGTTAATTTTCTAAAAAAACATATACTTTCGTTCTGGAGTACCAAGAGTCCATACAGCTGGAATGAGCCGTATGTTCCAGGGATAAGTCATTACAATGACTGCATATAACATCAATAAGTGTCCATCTATAACGCTTAAGTTGTTTATCCTCAAGATATCAGGAATATAGATAAACCTAAGTTAAAATATTTGTGAGTGTTTGGATGTTCTGCCTACGCATATGTGAAGCACTACAAGTGGGCTGAGAGCACTGAAATATTTGTTCCTCGGCTATCCGGAAGGAGTAAAATTGTATAGGTTATGGTCCCTTGAACTTGGACGATATAAGGTTTTGATAAGTAGAGACATGGTTTTCAATGAGGAGGACATGCAGTTGAAAAATGCAGTAGAGACTCAATATAGTATTGTCAAGAAAAGATGTGAAGTTGTTGATGGGTGTGTTCTAGATAGTGAAGTTATTGATGCTTATGTCGAGTATAATTTGACACCTGGTCCACCTTTAACTCATGTAAATGAATTTCAACCACAATATGGGGCTGAAGTTGGACAACGGTACGGTGTTCCAAATCCTATGGATGATCAGACGTGAGAGAAATATAATCTTGACAGTTATCAATTGACGAGGGATAGAGTATGCAGAACATGCAAACAACCACAAATGTATTGTTTTATCGATGTAATTAATTAGCCTTGTAACCGAAACATATGGAGATTTTCTTGAACCAAAGAGCTATCGTGATGCTATAAATAGTAGTGATAGATTAAATAAGCTTACGACTATGAAAGAAAAACTAAGATCTCTCAAGAAGATGGTCATTTGGATTCATGTGAAGCAGTCGAAAGATAAAAAATGTGTTGGAAGTAAATGGTTATTCAAGAAGAAGACAAGGATTCTTGGTGTTTAGTTACCCATATACATTACTAGGCTGATGGCTATGGGTTTTACTAAAATCATGGATGTTGATTTCAATGAGATTTTGTCACAAGATGTGAAACAAACCTTCATAAGGGTTCTACTAAAATTATTGCTAGAATTGATCTTGAGCTAGACCAAACAGATGTTACTACTATCTTCATTCATTGTGAATTGGAAGAGACAATTAATATGTGTTAACCAAAAGGTTTTGAAGAAGGTAAGGAATAAGAGGTGTATTTTTTGAAGAAACCTCTCTATGGGTTGAAACACTCGCCAAGGCAGTGGAATACAATATTTCATTCTTTTATGAGTTCCATCAAGTATATCTGTAACTTCTGTGAGAATTGTGACTATTGGAATGTGGAAACCCTTATGGACTCCTACATGGTAGCCACGAATGATGAAAGGGGAAAGTTTGTAGCTAGAAATATAGAGCTTGAAGTGATCAAATAAAAGTGGACCAAGGCTTATCTCCGGTCTAAACATTACACAACTTTGATACGCAACCGTTTCAATTGAAATATTTACTTCTGAAGCTTCAAAATCGCTGATAAAGTACTGAAAAAGGTTTACTACATACCAAGGATAATTATCTCGTAAGTTTAGTCCTAGCTTAGAAAAGACCTTATAAAATTAAAGCAAAAGTCAAATTAGGTCATGTTGGATTATAGCACCAAGCGCACCCGATACCCATGGAATATCGAGCGCTTAAAGTTATACCTGTTATTTTAAGTTTTGGATAAATTTTGTTAATTACGATATTCGTAAACTATTTATTATACATGGGATGTACTATTTTCTACCTCGCTGATGCGAGAAGGTTCCAAGAAGAAATTTTCCTTTAATAAAAATTTATATATGTTATTACACGAGTCTCGACTATTTATCAGTGTCTATCTTTTTCCTACGTACTACCACACTCATACTAGGTTTTGTCTGAGACTTAATAGATCTATTAGGCTGATGTAAGGCTTCAACCGAGATATCTCAACCCTATTGGGCCAATTCAAGGCTTCGACATGTACATTCCAACCCTATTAGGCCAATGCAAGGCTTTGATCGAGACATCCCATCCTTATCGATCTAATGTAAGGCTTCGGTTGAGACATCACATCCTTATTGGGCCAACGCAATAATTCATCTAAAACATTCTAAGCTCAATCGAGCCAACACAAGTCTACGACCAAAGCATATCGGTTGTATATCTAACGGACATCTTCTGATAGATACATCTTAAAAGTATTGTTAATGCTACGAAACAATGCCAATCGCACACAATGCACCACATAGGTCCTTATTAAATAACCCTTAAGAGAGTCATGCTTCCTTACAAATATTAGACACATTATGTTTAGTTATTTCTAGACATATTCCAAATAACATGGTCATTCCCTTATCCTTTGCGTACTTAATTGTATCAATCCAGTTGGATCATTAGAGTGATCATTCCCTTATCCTTTGCGTACTTAATTGTATCAATCCAGTTGGATCATTAGAGTACCTATAGCGCACATGAATTTACATCACAAACATCACAAATTAAACAATAACATGAAGAAAGAAAGAAGAACATTCCGCATTAATTTAATATACCATGTCTAAAATAACAAAACAATAGTCAATTACATATATTTAAAATACAAAATAACCAGAACATGTCCCAAATCAGAGGAATTATATCCAACAAATGCCAAACACAAACACATAAACATCTATTATATAAAATTGATATATACATCTTGAAATATAAAATTATAACATTATAAAGCTTATATTTTTAAAATAAATATCAAGAAAAAATGCAAACAACTATTTTACAAAATATAAAAAATATATTCGACAATATATTAAAAATAAGTAAAATATATCAATTTAACATCTATTATGTTGGTCTCCCAATATTGATATATACATCTTGAATTTCCAGACATTTGTTTTTCCCAACATTCACGTATACATCTTCCATTTTTTTATGTGTCTTGGTTTCTCGTGGTATTAAGCTATAATCCTCAAGAAATGGAGCTACCAAGCTCATCAATCTCTTTTTTTGTCTAGAATTTTTCATGAAGAAGTGAACGCCCTCGATTTTTGAAATCCAAAAAAACAACTCGTGATTCAATTTGCATACCAATTCTGTTTACAGACTTTACCGAAACATATTTGAAAAAAAGAATTCATAACGCCTGCAATTTTGAAACATAGTTGAAAAAAGAATTCATAACGCCTACAACTTTTGCTTCTTCTGAGTGACTCTCTAAATCCTTCAATTGTCGTAAAAAATCAATGAGAACTAAAACAAAATGCACAAAGTTAAATTAAAATCAATCTAAAGAGAGGCATAAAGATAAAAAGTTAAAACTCAAAATCCATACAATAAGCCAATATCATCTAAAAGTTTTGTCTTTGAAGACTTTAATTCTCTTTTGAAAAGATCTTTAATGAACTTATAAAATTTTTGGATCATATTTAATGAAAAACATATTGTGTGTTTGTTTATTTTTCCTTTTAAAAATCAAAACAAAAACCATTTTTAGTAACCTAAAAGTTTGTTTAGAAAAACAAAATTGTTCAAATAGCAAATTGAATAGAAGAAGTAGAAAATAGAAAAAAACACATACTGTGTTAACATAATAAAAGAAAAAAGAAGTATCCATATATATTTTTCGTATATAAAAGAGAAAGAAGAAGTATCCATATATACTCGTGCTAATATATAATCCTGATAAACATATAAAACATTATGAGATTGTTTAAACAGCAATATATAATAAATATAAATTATTTATATGATCAAAATACTTTTCTAACTATAAAAAAATATATGTTTTTTCAGAATTTAATTAAAAAGGATAAAAACGATAAATCTAAATCATAAAAAGCAAGAAATTCAATATTAACATAAAAATATTTACTGAAAGAATTTTTTTTATATAATGAACTTTCCTTTATCACCATTGCGATAATATTTTCTCTAACCCTCCAACATATACGATTGTTGATAGTAACCATGTATAAATTATCCAACATCTAAAATGGGAATATAAATTTCTATTAAGGTTCATATAAAAGTAGCCCAACCAATAATGCAATTAGTTAAAAACCTTAGTGGAAATTTAATATTTTGGAACTTTCCTTTTGGGAGTTCACGATTGTAGATAGTGCATAAAAGGTACAATGAGGGGCACGTTGGTTAATATCAGAATTTCCATGTATATCGAGAGTTTTATTGGACAAATTTAAGGAGGGATGTTATTCATTTTGTGGATGGATGCAGAATTTATCAGACGACAAAAAGGATAACTTCCAAAGCGGGTCTATATTTACAATTTCTTATACCAGATAGACCATGGACAAGTGTGAGCATGGATTTCGTTTTCGGGTTTCCACGAACACAAAAAGGTAATGATTATGTTTTCATGATGATGGATCAGTCTAAGATGGCTCATTTTATTTCCTAAAAAAAAGCGATGAATACGGTGAATGTTGCTACATTTTGCTTCTGGAAAGTCTATCGTTTTCATGGCTTATCTATGAATATCATCTCTGATCGGGGACCGAGGTTTATAGAAAGTTCATGGATAAGTCGGTGGTGGATTACTTATACCTAATTTAGTTTTAATAGCTCATATCATCCACAAACAGATGGGAAAACCGAAGCGACTAATGGGACAATGGGAAACATGATGCGTGCAAAGATGGTTGGAAATTTGAAGCCATGGATCAGAGGGTGTATCATGTTGATCTCGCCTATAAGAGGAAACACATGATGAGGAATGGACATAATCCATTCATGGTTGTATATAATTACAATCCACGAGGTCCTATGGATTTAGACCATTCAAAATATACTTATCCTTACATATAATAAAGATAAGACCTTTATAGTTCTCAGAAGACCCAATTTTATCAATGTATTATAGTTCAGACCTCCAGATCGAGCGATACAGTTCAATATTATTATAGTGTCCGGATAAATCAACCATCTCATGATCAAGAAGAGCCAATTATCTTAATATCTTCAAGTTCAGACTTACAGATTGAATGATACAATTCAACATCATTATAGGTACCAGATAGCTCGACTGTATGATGAGTCTGAAAGAGACTTTATCAGTAAAACCATTCAAGAGGGACCCCGACAACCTCGATTTGTCGGTCTTGAATCTGGCTAATATCCATGTGAATTCTTGAAAGTCAAGACAAAAGAGGAATATTCGGACTTTCTATAGTCATAACCAACTTGGCACATTCTCTCGGTATCTCGAGATGGATCTTGACACCATCAGATATACATGCGTCCAAAAAAAACTCATGCATTTCTAAAAATATTATTTACGCTCAAACATAACCTAAGTATTAAATATCGGTCACAATCAAGACTACGTCGAGACATGCCTCTCCGAGCATAAGAAAAGAAAAAAAACAATTCATAGTCTTTCCTCGAAAAATTATTATTCGAATCATTATATGGTTTTAAATCGACTATTTGATCGATATTTAACTATAACCAAATAAAATTCGTAACCGCTATACAAATATTAAACTTAAATATAATTGCATTTCATGTTCAAAAACCCATTTTTACATCGATAAATAGGTTTACTGCATGTCTTGATAAGTAACAATTCATATTTTTAATGATTGTTTTTGCTCAAAAATCTATTTTTAGATATCTATATTTTTAGTAATGTTCTGACTAGGCTGGACTTTTTAAATCATCGTTACTAAATCAAACATCATCGATATAATTTATATTTTAAACATTTATATCTTTTTATTTGGAATTACAAGGCATTTCGTTAATGACATCATCGACTATTAAATATCTTTTTCTCTAATACCATGTTAGAATTATAAGAAATTTCAATAATGACATCTAAGTATGAAATAGTAATATGCAAAAAGAATAAAACTCAATGTATTAAACTGCGGTAAAAAATGGATTTAAATAGCCTATAAGAAACGTTATATATTTCAGTCAATAAATGATAGCTTTTATTGACCAGAAAAGTAATAGCTAAAATACTAATTGATGTAACGTCAAAAATACTAATTTATATAAATTCAAATTATTAAATAAGATATTTAAAGCAATTGATAATTAAATTAACTCCAACAAATCCCTCTTTTAAACTGGATATCCATGAAAAGCAACCAGTTTAATCTTCTAGTGGTTGCACTCCAAGTGAACTTCGAAACTTAACAAACGTCTTTAGCTTCCGTGGTTTGGTTATTATATCTGCAACTTGGTCTTCTGTTCTACAATAAACCAGATTCATAACTTCTTAATTTGTAAGATCTATTAGATAATGATACCTTACATCGATATGTTTTATGCGTCTATGCGTCACCAGATTCTTGGAGAGTTTAATTGAAGAAGTGTTGTCATAAGAGATTTCCAGACACTCGGATTGTTTAAATGTGATTTGTTCCATATTTATTTATGTCATACACAATGATAAGCACAAGATGTTGCAGCAATGTACTCTACTTCGGTTGCTGAAAAAGTAACTACCTCTTGTTTTCTTGAGTTCCATCATATTGCAACTTCATTGAACATAAAAACATAACCTGAAATGTTTTTTCTATCATTGAGATTACCAACATTATCATTGTCCGTGTATGCTTTCACTTTCATCTTTGATCCTATCTTATTAAAAATTCCAAACTCCATTGTACCTTCTAAGTATCACAGAACTCTCTTAGTTGCATGTATATGTTCCTCTATTGGTTTGTCCATGAACCAAGACAACAAGCAGACCACGTACATCATGTCAGGTTTTGTAACTGTGACGTACATTAGGCAACCCACCAACTGCTTGTTAGAGTAGCATCAACTTCTTTTCCAGCTTCTTCTTCTGAGAGTTTAGAACATGGGACAATGGGATTTTTTACTAAATTACAGTCTATCATGTCCAACCTTTCCAGCACCTCATGAGCATACTTTAACTGTCTTAAGTGAATCCCATATTGTTTGATGAATTTCAACACCAAGAAATAACCTCATCAAACCAAGATCACTCATCTCAAATTCTCGTGTCATTGTGAACTGTTCATCATTTCCAAATTAAAATTAAATCATCTACATAGAGACTTACCATGATATACTTCACTTATTCCCTCTTAATGAATAATGTGTGATCATACTACTTTTGTTGAATCCTTCTTGTTTGAAATAGCACTCTACCTGACAAAAGCAATCTTGGGGAGCTTGCTTCAAACCATACAAAGCTTTCCTGAATCGATATACTTTATCTTATTCATATTTTTTGACAAACGCCCCTGGTTGATCCACATACACCACTTCTTTCAATTCTACATATAAGAAGGCACTTTTTACATCAAATTGATATACTTTCCAACTTTTGTGTGCAACAACAGCCAATACAATTTTGATTTTATCCCATCTTGCAACCGGTGCAAAGAATTCATTATAGACAATGCCTTATTCTTGTGTGTATCCTTTCACCACCAATATTTCTTTGTATTTATCCACTTCCTCATCTTCATTTAATTTAGTTTTGAAATCCCATTTAACCCCGTTTTTCTTTGCATTAGCAAGGAAAGTTACAAGTTCCCATGTTTTGTTTTTCTCAATGGCTTCTATTTCACATACCATTGCTTCAATCCAGTTTGTGTATTTGACAGCTTATTTAAAACGCATCGGATCAGCATGAGATATAAATAGTGCCAATGACATTTGTACTTCAGCCTCATCATCTGAAATCCTTTCTCCACTTTTATAATCTTGTATCCATATCTGTACTCTATGACTTCTTTTCTGATATGTTTCGGCTGAGGTGACATGAAATTATTTTCACCAATCGCATCTTCCTCAACAGCTTTTATCTCTTTATCATTATCCTCTCTATTAGTGTATTTTTCTCTCCATTCAAGATTATCATTTGATTTTTTCACATTAGCATTCTAATCTCAATTCTCTTCCTCTTCGACAATTATATCCTGACTAATGATGATTTTCTTTAAAGTTGGATTATAAAGTCGATATTCCTTTGACTCCTCGCTTACTCCAAGTAAAACACACTTATGGCTCATGTTATCTAGCTTTATTCTACGATGTGCAGGGATGTCCACATGACCTATGCAACCAAAAATTATATAATATCCCACATTTGGTTTAATTCCACTCCAACACTCTTCTGGAACCATATCACTTACCACACTTGTGACACTCTCATTCAATACATGACACGTCCACTTAGCCATGCCAGCCCAAAAATTATTTGGCATAATCTTATCTATGGGTATACATCGGACCATGTTTATGATTGTACGATTTCGTCTGTCGGCTACTCCATTTTGCTAAGGAGTGTAGGCAGCAGTTAGTTATATTCTGATTCCATTTTCTTCGTAAAATTGGTTGAAGCTATTTGAAGTAAATTCATCTCCTCTATTAGTTCTCAGACAACATATAAATTTTCCAGCTTCCTTTTCGATAAGGCTTTTGAAGTTTTCAAAAACAACAATTTCTTCATTCTTTTCTTCGTATATCCAAATTTTACGACTATAATAATTTACCAACAAGAATATGTACATTTTTCCACTCTGAGAAACACGAGATATTGGCCCACACAAGTCTGCATGAACAAACTTCAATTTCTCTGTTGCTTGCCACTGACTTTTCTTTGACATGATTTCCCGATGTTGCTTTCCAATATTGGATTACCTCAAATAAAATGGATTACCTCAATTGTATTGTATGTTCAATTGAGGAGTAAAAAAAATTGATCAAATGAAAGTTGATAAGTTGCAAAGCTCATTACTTGTTCATAAACAGAAACTACGACGCACGGTCTGTGACGAACAAGTACTAAAATCCAAGGGTGATCGCAGTTATAGACAAGGAAGTGAAAGAAGTAATTTTGGCATAGGGGAAAGTAATTTCTCGAGAGGCATGGGAAGATGTGGAAGATGATAGACTATTAACAGAGCTCACGTTGAGTTCTTTAAGTGTCAGAAGCTAGGAAACTATCAATATGAGTGCCCAAATGGAGAAAAAAGAGCAACCTACGTCGAGTTCGATGACGGACAAAAATTACTTTTAATAGCACATATTAATATCAAAGAGGTTGAAGATAAAGGGATTTAGTTTATCGATTTCAGCTGCTCAGATCATATGACATGTAATAAAATTGGTTTTTGCGATGAATAAAAATTTTAGACATGAAATAAAACCAGGGAATAGATCACTAATGGAAGTAATGGGAAAAAAATATGAAGTTTGAATTTGAAGGGTTGACCTAAATATTAATAGATTTGTTTTTTTTCTAGAATTGACTAATGATCTGCTGATTGTTGGGCAACTTCAAGAAATGGGTTTAACTATTTTGATCAGCCAAGGAGCATGCAAAATCTACCATCCCCGTAAAGGTTTGATTATAAACTCTACAATGACAATAAATCGCATGTTCATTATATCTACAAATTAGAAAATCAGGTCTAAATAGATGTATGAAAGTAGAAGAGGATGAGTCATTGGGTTTATGCCACAAGCACTATGGCCATTTGAGCAACACATACATCAAGACTATGCAAGAAATGAAAATGGTAAAATGATTAACTCAAATGAAAGAGGCAACAAAAGATATTGATCAAATGACAATTGATGAGTGAAGATGAGTTGCAATATCTTTTGACTCCTCAATTGAACATACAATATAATTGAAATCGTTCGTCATCGTGCGTAGGATTTTCTCAACAATCTTTACATCTTCTAGGTCTTCTCCACAATTTCTCATGTCATTTTCTATGACCATGACCTTCCAAAATAATATGTCATTGTCTAACCATTCTTCATTTTCTCTATTTTAAACGATCTTCAAAGCATTTTGAGTTGAGAACGCTTCACTCTTTCATTGCCAAAATACTTGGTCTACATTACTTCCAAAGTTTTTTGGATGTCTGCTTTTGAATAATGATCTTCAAAATAGTCTTATCGATGGACTGAAACATATAATTATTGTCCTTCAAATCTTTAAGCCTAGATTTATCAACATCTTTTGCTGCACTGCCGTCAACACTTGACCTTCTCTAGTTTCCTTGTGATCTGGTTAAATCACACCAGTACTCTATTGAACGTAAGAGATTCTCCATGAGTAAACTCCAGTGATCATAATCTCCATCAAATTTGGGCACACATGAGGTACTGAAATTGTTTGAATCAGATGCCATTTTTATCACACTTTCTTCACTCTTGTTATAAACTTTCTTCACTTTTTTTCCACTCAAAACACTCTTGTTTCACACTTTTCTCACTCTATCTTCACTCAAACACACTCTTGTTTTACTCAAACACACATTACTTTCACTCAAATCATTTTACTCAAACACACATACCTCACTTTTTCGGTGTTTCACTCAAACAAACGTACCTCACTATTTCTGTGTTTCTAGCATCTTTGTTAGAGTTATTATTTTTATTAGTTATGGATAAACATTTTATTTTAGTTTATTTTTATTTTGTATAATTAGGGTTGAGGGACTACTATATAAAGCTGCTTCAATCCTAATCTCAAGGATAGTTTTTGACATTTTGTTTAATGAAAAATAAAGAGTTTCTCTTAAAACTTGTGTAGTTCTTAAAACCCCGGATTGAGTTTTTTATCTAAACTTTTAACTTTAGATATAGTATCGCTATTAGATTCCATCTATCTTTGTTATATGTTTTTTATTTTGTTATCTTGATTCTAATATTGGGGTTAAGATTTCTAGCCACTTATCGTTCCTTTGGAGATCTTGACGGCACCACAAACCCTTTTAAAAATAAAAATAAAAATAGAAAAAGCCACAAAATTAGAAATTATTTTAGAAAAATATAAAGTATATGGAAGAAATAAAATTGAAAAAAAAATGTTAAAGAAATTAATAAAAAAATATATTAAAGGAAAGTTTTAAATTTTAAGTTCAATGTTATTTAATTAAATAAAATAGAAGTGGTTATGACTTCAATTCTATTTTTCGTTTTAGTTGAATGTGACATAGATAGTTTCTGGATTTTGAATTTGCTTTGTTGATTTCTAGTATATTGAAATTTAATTAAAGAGGGTAAAAACGATAAATCTAAATCAGAAAAAGCAAGAAATTCAATATTAATAAAAAAAAATTATTGAAAGACTTTTTTATATATAATGAACTTTTTACCTTTTATAACCGTTGTGGAGAGATGTGAGATGAAAACCTATTGAAATATTAAAAAACAATGATAGATAAGTAAATGAAAGATCCATAAAAGAATTAATTAAATTAAATTATATAATTAAAAAAATATAAACTTAAAAAAAATATAAACTAAATAGGATAACTTTTCTATCAGAAAAACAAATCTTACCAAGCTATACGGAAAATAAATGAAAAATAATAAAGAAAAAAAAATGTAAAATGAAAGAGAGACTAATGAAAAAACTATACTTAAATAGGCAAGTACGGCCTGTAGTTCTAGGTCGTAAAGATAAAAGAAAGATATCACCTAGGGCTTTTAACTTTTTTGGTGAAATGAAAACTTAAATTAATTAGAAAAATTCATACATGGTTCTGGGGTATACCCCTCAAGCTTACAACAATTAATCCTCTAGAACGATAAACACTAGCAAGTGAAAATAGAGCTGCCCAAAATACGACACCCGTATAGCAACATAAGCTTGTAACATGAAAATAACTAGGTGACTGAGGTGGTTGAGTGGTGACTCCATGTTCGTCCCAATCGAAATCCACGCTCCAGTCCAGACAGCGAGTACCTGTATCACAAGGAGTAAGTTAGAGTTAAATACAATAACCTTACCAATTAATCTTGGTACCATGAAATCTAAATTGGAGATCCGATAAGATATGATATGAAATTGCAGAGGCCAAAGTCGGGGGAGATCCAAAAATTCTTGAATTCCGCTCTTTCCAAATGTGGTAGATAACCGCATTGAAACAAGTTCGCCAAATACTCCGGTATCGAGAATTAGACCATCTTGATGCCTCGATAGTCCAAGATTGCCAACAAGAAGAGTGAAAAGAAAAACCAAGTTTGACACTGGTGTAAGTCTAGATACTCTAGGAGTAACTACATTCAAATAGGATATGAGATATAATTTCCGAATCAGAATGACAGAGGGTGCAAGTAGCTGGGATATTATAACCCCATCTACGAAGCTTGTCTTTGGTGACAAGCTTGCCCTTGATAGCCAGCCATGAAATAAAAGAGTGGTGCGGAATATTATATTTATTCTATATTAACCCCGCCCATCCCTTTTCAGGGGTAGGCGCACGGAGGACATTGTAAGTGTCCTTAATTGTAAAGATGATAGTTCCTGCCTTAGCCGTCCAGTATGGAACATCCCTTGATATAATGTTTGGATGGGGAAAGAAGAGAATTAGCTTGTGGATTTCGTCCAGGTGGTCTCGACTGCGCGCTCAAGCCGATCTCAGATTTTCAGGCCAATTCCATTCACCACTGGTGATAATTTCCGAAACTTTTAAGTTGCTTCCCAAACGGGAATCGCTGACGACTTCAGTCCCGTAGTGGGATGCAAAAGACGACGAGAGGAGCCAAGGATCATGCCAGAATGAAGTGTTCTGACCGTTTCCGATAGCCACCCTGTATAAATTACGATCCAAAGGTCGAAGACGAAGAATTTTCCTCCAAATCAAGGAACTCAATGAAACTTCCCAGAAATTTTTATTTTTTTTTATTTTTTCAGCTTTAATCCACTCGCACCAGATAGATTGAGTCTTATTACTAACGATAGACCAGAGGTGCTTAAGGATGGCCGCCTGATTCCATATTTTTAGGTCTAGAATCCCAAGGCAGCCCTCTTTATAGGGAGTGGTAACGGTCGACCAGGCAACTTTAGCCCCATAAATTTTCATAGTCGAACCAGACCAAAAAAAGCGACGAAGATATTGGTTTAACTCTTTAGTTATCCTAGAAGGTAGGATAAAAATCGAGGACCAATAGACCTGACCCGCAAATAAAACCGATTTGATAAGTTGGAGTCTACCAGCATAAGAGAGGTGGTTGGTAGTCCAAGAATCAATGCGGGAGGTTATTTTGTGCAGGAGGGGGCGAAAATCTGAATGGGTAAGTCTACCAGTGATGAGAGGAACTCCTAAGTACTTTACCGGGAGGGAACCTTCAGGGAAATTCAAAATTGTTAAAATATTCGACCGAAGGTGATGGTCAATTCCCAAGAAGAATATATGACTTTTCGAGGGATTAACTTTGAGACCAGAAAGAGAGTAGAAATCATCTAGAGCATCCTTGATAAGGCTGAGGGATCGAGTGCCACCATGGCAGAAAATCATTAGGTCATCTTCAAAACAGAGATTGATGATTTTCTACTTATGACATTTCCAATGAAAACGGAAAGTCTGATCCTGGCTTTTCTCTTTAAGGATGCCCGAAAGTACTTGCATAACAAGCACAAAGAGAAGGGGGGATAGAGGGTCACCCTGGCGAAGACCTTTTTTACCTTTGAAATTTCCATGAAGATCTCCATTTATGATTATAGAGTAGGAGGGAGTAGAGATGCACTTGATAATCCAAGTGATCATCTTCTCAGGAAATTGCATTGCAATTAGAATGTCAAGAATGAGGTGTCATCGAACATTATCAAAGGCTTTCATTATATCTATTTTTAGGGCAATCCTTTTTCCTTTACCACTATTGTTGTAACCCCTCAGGAGTTCCTGAGACATAAGGATGTTATCAGAAATGTTCTTTCCCGCAACGAAAGCCGATTGGGAAGAATCAATTGGGTAAGGAAAGGCTATTTTGATTCCATCGGCCAGAATTTTATAAATGATTTTATAGACAACATTGTAAAGAGCAATTGGTCTATAGTCCGCAGGCCCCGAAGGAGAAGTCTTTTTAGGGATAAGAGCAATAGAGGTCGCATTCCATGAATCAATCAGAGTTCAAGTGAGAAAGAACTCTTGGACTCCTTTACAAATGTCAGGGCCAACTATATTCTAAGTGGGTTTAAAAAAACTAGAATTGAAACCATCATGACCAGGAGATTTGTCACTATCAATACTGTAAAGAGACGATTTAATTTCAGCGTTAGAGATCTCACAGATCATTGACTCTTTATCAGTTTGAGTAACAAAGGAATAAATCAGAGTCAAAACTCTATCAAGACCAGGAGAGAAGGCAGAATGCTCTGTACCTAAGGATTTCTCAAAAAAATTCACAAAGACGTTAGAAACTCTAATCGGGGAGGTGATAGTTTCTCCCTGATTATCGGAGATCGAGAGAATTTTATTACGGAAAAGCTGGGCTTTAACACTATTATGAAAGAACTTAGTGTTCCGGTCTCCCAGCTTGATCCAATTTTCTCTAGATTTCTGCTTAAGAAAGGATTCCTCTGCTCGACTGAAAAAGGTAAAACAATCAGAAGCCTCTGATTCTTTAGAAACAAGGAGAGGGTTGAAAGGATCAGTGGCAGGAATTGATTGAGCCTCAAACAGAGCTGTTTGAGCAGCTGAGGCTCTGAAAGAGATGTCGCTGAATTCTTTGCGATTAAGAGAAGCAAACACAGTTTGAAGGCGGGAAATCTTATCTGAGACCATCCTCATACCTCCCGAGGTGGTAAGGGGAATCCAACTCGAGGAAACAAGGTCCTTAAACTGGGGATGGGAATGCCACATATTAAAGTACCGAAAAGTTTTTTTCCTCCTAGGAAGGGGGAGGCCAAGATTAAGAGTGACTGTGGTATGATCAGAAGTACGAAGGTATCCAAAATGGACACTGGACATAGAGAAAAGGTCATCCCAATCCGGTTTGACCAGAACTCGGTCAATTTTATAAAGAATTGGGTGAGCAAGATGCTTGTTTATCCAAATGAAAGGAAATCTAGTAGATATAAGATCACTGAGTTCGCAATGGTAGCACCAGCTGTTGAAATCATCAATAGCTGAAGACCAAGATTCAGAGGATCCAGGCCGTTTTCCTGGGTGACGAATCGCGTTGAAATCTCCAAAGGAAACCCACGGAATGTGGTTATCCAGTTTGGAGATATTATAGAGATCCTTCCAGAGGGGGATACGGTCTTTTGCATCGTTAAACGCATAAATAGCAGTGAGCTTAAAAGTGGCTCTAAAATTATGACATTTTGCTATACAATGGATTAGCTGGGGAGTTTGGGAGATTCTAGTTATTGTAATAACATTAGGGTTCCAGAGAATCCATATTCTACCTAGGGGATGGGTCGCATGATTTGTAAGAACATGCCAAAATGGCATAATCTTTCTAATTATTTGGTCGATTTTATGAATTTGGACTTTAGTTTCTACAAGAACTATCAAAGATATATGATTACTGAGAATAAAATCATTGACGTCTTTTTGCCTGACACGATCGTTTAGACCTCTCACATTCCAGGATGCAATATTCATATATAAATATTTACAGTGAGTCAGTCGAAGATCCTATCAGAGGATATTACCATTTTACCCTTGCCTTTAGCCTCGTCTGTGCAAACCCTTTTGGGGGGGGGGGGAGTCCACTTCCTCGCCAAGCTCCACCTCCTGGTCCTCGCTGATTGAAGGAAGGAGAGATCCATCCGCATTCTCTATCTTCTTACCCGTGGTTCGACAGGTACATATACTCTTTTTACCTATATTTCGACAGGTACCGGTGCATCTACTGGATCGGTAACGACAGATACAAGTGCATCGACGCAAAATCTTCCCATTTTTCGTTGCATCCACGCTTTTCGGCAATAACCTGCTAACGTACAACCACCCATGACCGATATTTCTCATTGCTATTGATATCAGATACGCGTCTCTACTCGATGTGCGACCTTGATCAATAAGCTCATCTATGATGGAGGGGCACACAAAGCTTAAGAAAAAAATAGAAGGGACATTATAACATTCGTATAAACCAGTAGTCCATTTCCTAGGAACAACTACTATTTTTCCGCATTTTGATTGACATTCCTGCTCAAACCAGAGATCTGACTCTGATGAGCACTCAGGGAGCTAACACCGGGTGCATCAAACCTTCTGAAAGCCTCGGTCAGATTAGATGTCAGAAGACAAAGTTTTGAAAACGAAGCCTCAAACCACCACCTGTGGTCTTTCGACCAACAGAACCCGTCAATGGAAAAGAAATCGGTCGTGGAAAAAAAACATCGTGGCAAGCGAGCTCCAACAGAAAAGACCAAAGGAGTAGACAGATCGGATAGATCCGATGAAAAAGTTAGATAAAGACCGGCGTTCAGACCAAAGATCCTGAACCCGGCAAGAACACTAGTGAAACCAGTAAACTCTTCGCTACGTTCTTTGTTGCTTACCAACCCCGAAATAACACTACACGCGCCTCCCTTCTCGCCGCGTAACTTCGCCGAAGTATATGCTCTTCTCATCGCCTCCAGGATCGGCGAAGCTCCTAACGACGGTAAGCAACAATGAGGCCTCAAACATAGCAGCGATAAGATTCAGGCCGGTTGGCCTGAATCTACCGAAAGGCGCCAAACCGGAAAAGTAATATCAAACGGAAAAACAACGGTAAAATCCAGAAAAGTAGATGATGGCAGAAGAGAGAGGGCAGACTCTCTCTCTCTACTGTCTCTGTTTTTGTTGCTTGATTTGTATGTAAGGAGAATAACGTGTTCAACAATTATTCCGACAAAAACGAGCGGTTAGAAAAAGAGAGAGGATAGCCGTTTAGAAACATTCCGATAAAAACTACCCGTTAGAAAGAAGTGAGAGTGTGACTCTCTCTAACTTTCAAGTTTCTCTAGCTAGGGCTTTTAACTTATTTAGGTTCATATGGGCTTTTAAGGCTTTTAAAACTTGTTATTTATTTATATTGAATATTGAATACACTAATAATTTCTTTGGTTTGATTGAATCACTTTTCCAACTGCCACATGTATTGCTAGGCTTAAATCGCTGCTTCGTCCCTCGACTATCACGTTTTGTGTCATTTAGTCCATTGACAAAAAAATCACGGTTGAGGGTCCCTCGTCTATCAAAAATCTATAAATTCAGTCCCCGCGCGTGGTTTTTGTTGTAATGCTGCCACGTGTCACTATAGTTAAATGGTTTTTGTTTCATAGATAGTCCCTCGACTTTTAATTCCACTTTTACCCTTTGAATTTAATATTTTTTTAATATTTTAATTTTTTATTATTCCGAAAACAGAGTATCGCAAAATTTGCGATACTCTGTTTTTCTGTTCTTTCCTCTTTCTAGTTGTTTCTTATTCTCTTTTTCTCGATTCATGTTTCTTTCTAGCCTCTTCCTCTTCCTTGCTTCTTCTTCCTCTTCCTTGCTTCTTCTTCCTCTCTCCTTTTAGACTGTGAGTACTTACAACTGAGACCAACACATATCTGTATTAGCATGCGGTGCTTTGGGATCTGGGACTGGAAGATCCTTAGCATATTGAGTGAAATAAAAGTTAATTCCCACAAAATCCATCCATCCTTTAAGTATTTGGATTCTTCTTTTGTAAATTTTGGTAATCGGCTTCCGACCAGTTCTTTCATACTCTCTGGGTAGTCGTCTGTTGTTAATAGGTCCATAAACCGGAAAATATACAACAATCCCTATATTTGACTGTACTGCCAAAGAATTATTATTTTAATAAAAAATTATTTGTATATACCATCCCTGTATAAAATCAAAACCGCGTTAAACAACCTTTTTAATGAAAAATTAATGCACTGCCAATTTTTATATTAATTTATATTATAGGAAGAAGTATAACGAAGTAAAGAACATTGTATAACTAAGTAAAGAACATGCTTACAAAATTTGAGGACTTAAAGAAACCACCGTATTCGTCATCTAACGACTTCGGAAGGTCCAAGTTGAAAAGTGTGATGAAAGGTTCTATGCCTACACTTGTTTACAAACAGGAAAGAATATCTATTAGTTCCCAATAACTTAATTTAAATTACATTAAGATAGAACTCATAAAACGTATATAAGACATACCGGCTTTAACCAGTTCATCGATGAGCTCGTTATAGTACCGAATTTCTTTCTCGTTTACTCCTCCACTTAGCTTTGCTTCTGAAAGTAATAGCGAGAAAAGACTTAATACAAGATTATCTATAACCAGATAAAACTATAACTGATTGCTTACTTGGTAGCACTCTAGACCATGCAATCGAGAATCGGTAGGCATTCAGCCCCATGTGTTTCATGGTCGCAACATCATACTACAATATCCAAAAATGGTTTAA
The DNA here is from genome assembly GCA_036936605.1 of Limnanthes douglasii subsp. nivea. Classification (NCBI taxonomy): domain Eukaryota; kingdom Viridiplantae; phylum Streptophyta; class Magnoliopsida; order Brassicales; family Limnanthaceae; genus Limnanthes; species Limnanthes douglasii. The sequence goes on along the minus strand of JAUPFV010000005.1, from coordinate 113,563,359 downwards.
AGCTTAATTGGTTTGTTGGCTTACTATGCTTGGTTCAACTATCAACCTTACCTTGAAAGCAAACAAATAATTAGTACGGATATCAGCGTTACTACGATCCGTTGTCTTGTCTGTAACAGGAAAAGTTTCACGTTAGTTATTGAAAAACAAACAGATGATTATGTTACTTATCAACAACTTTTCATTTTAAATCTTAAAGCAACCCGGTATATATATAGTGTGAGAACTGGTTTCAAGTTTCCCACGATCTACAATCTAAGAAGAGATAGGAAGAAGAAACAAGAAGAAGAAAAGGCTAGAAAGAAACATGAAGAGAGAAAAAAAAGAAACAGCTAGAAAGAAGCAAGAACAGAAGAACAAAGTATCGCAAAATTTGCGATACTCTGTTTTCTATATAATAAAAGAATAAAAAATTAAAAAATATTAAAAAAAAATATTAAATTCAAAGGGTAAAAGTGGAATTAAAAGTCGAGGGACTATCTATGAAACAAAAACCATTTAACTATAGTGACACGTGGCAGCATTACAGCAAAAACCACGCGCGGGGACTGAATTTATAGATTTTTGATAGACGAGGGACTCTCAACCGTGATTTTTTTGTCGAAGGACTAAATGACACAAAACGTGATAGTCGAGGGACGAAACAACGATTTAAGCCTGTATTGCTAGGTAAAAAAACAAATGGATTGTGATAGCTTATCTGAGACAAAGAAAAAGATTAAAAACATAATAATTGTTTTTTCAAACAATAAATCTTTCTAATTATTTTTAATAGTTTGAAAGAAAAACTCAAATCATTTATAATTTAAAATAAACATAAAAATGATCCATATTTAATATAAAATTATTAATCATTAATACATTTATAACATTTATAAAGTTACACGTTTTATTAAGAGAAAAGTACCGGTAAATACCTTCTCAACTATGTTATTACCCAGCGGTACCCGTTTTTTGGATAGTGTAACTTGGTACCTCGAACTGAAATTTGGACAAAAATACTCCCGACCAAATATAGGCGCGCGCTGGTAAAAAAAAACTGGTATGAAAAAAAAAAACTGGTACAATTCTCAAGATGCAAATTGCTTGCAAATTCTCAGGATGCGAATTGCTTGCAATTTCTGAACGATTCTCATGATAAGATGCGAATTGCTTGCAATTTGTGAATGATTCTCATGATAAGATGCGAATTGCTTGCAATTTCTGAACGATTCTCATGATAAGATGCGAATTGCTTGCAAAATTCTGAACGATTCTCATGATAAGATGCGAATTGCTTGCAACTCTCAAGATTTCTGAACGATAAAAAAAAAACTGGTACAATTCTCAAGATGTGAATTGCTTTCAAATTCTCAGGATGCGAATTGCTTGCAAATTCTGAACGATTCTCAGGATAAGATGCGAATTGCTTGCAATTTCTGAACGATTCTCATGATAAGATGCGAATTGCTTGCAATTTCTGAACGATTCTCATGATAAGATGCGAATTTCTTGCAAATTTCTGAACGATTCTCATGATAAGATGCGAATTGCTTGCAACTCTCAGGATTTCTGAACGATAAAAAAAAAATTGGTATGAAAAAAAAAAACTGGTACAATTCTCAAGATGCGAATTGCTTGCAATTTTTGAATGATTCTTGCAACTGGTGAAATTTTATTTTTTAAAAAAATCAAAAAATATCATCAATGGATCTAGTTTTGTTCATTTTTAAAAAACAAAAGTGATGGTACTTTCATTTATTTTTTTTTGAGCTCCGGTTCGAAAGATACGGATCTTTTAAAAGTAAAATTAAAGAAAAAGTAGGAGAGAGAAGGAAAAAGAAGGAAAGAGAAATTTTGGTTACGTGTTCATGAATGGTGAGGGTAGTCACTGTATCAAAATAAAGTTAGGTACTATGTGACAATTAGGTAGTTGAGTTGGGTATTAAGTGACAATTGATCAAACCTTGGGTATTAGATGACAATAAAATAGTTGAGTATATACCTTTGGTACAATTTCCCTTTTATTAAAATAAACTTTTTAATTTAATTTTCAAATTGAATTAAAATTACAAACATATGTACAAAATAATAAAAATAAGGCAAATTGTAAATTAGTTTTCAAAAATGAAGAGATTAATGATAAAAACAATTCTAATTATTTATGTAAGATCAAAATTATCTTAACGAAAAGATAAATAAATGATTTTACTTTGAAATATCTAATTATTTTTCAAAATATCCAAAAAAAATTGTCAATTTAAAAAAATTTACCAATATAAATATAAAAAACCAAATCGATGTCAAATAAGAAATTTTTGGCATGCCCCTAAAGGGTAGCCGAATTGGTTGAAACCAAAAGTTATGAGTTCGAGTCCCTGACTCCTAAATATTTATCACAGAGAAAAGGAACATATTTATTACACCACTAAATAAATTTATTGAATGATGGAAAAAATTTATGATAAATTTAACTTAAAAAAAATATAAAATAGCTAATCAAAGAGACGTAAGGGCCTGAGAGTGAAATTTAGCACATAAATAGCCTTCTTCTTCCTCTCGCGTGGCGGATCTACGTTGGGTACGAGGGCGCGTAGGCCCCTACCTAAAATATATGTTTTATAAAAAAAAATAAGGTAATAATTATTTAAATAATATTAAAATAAAAATTCTACATCACTTTACCTAAAATATATAATTTCTAATATTTTTAAAGTAATAATTATTTAAATAATATTAAAGTAAAAAATTTACGCCCCTTTACCTAAAATATATATTTTATAATTTTTTCAAGGTAATAATTATTTAAATAATATTAAAGTAAAAAATTAAGATAATGATTGATATTTATAAATGGTTGGATGTAGTCTCGAGCATCTCAATCTCTAGAAAATTAGAACTGAATTGATTTTGTAAGTATTCTCAATTTTTTTGCCATAATTTGTTTTGATTATATATTCGTTTAATCTTTCTAATTAACTATGCTTTATCTCTTACTTTGATTTAGAAAAAGATAATTAGTTGTTGCTTATGAAGGAGACGATATTTAAATCAAAGAAATTGAAGAAAATGGGGAAAATGAAGAACGCAATCCGAATGAAACACGAGTCTCACCAATTTATTTTTTCAAGGTATGTATATTCTTTTTGTTTTCTTTTGAAATATTATAATTATTTTGATCTTAAAACACATGATAATAAATTTTTTTCGTTGGTCACTTAGGAAAGATAGTGAAAATACATTTACTTAGTTTTAGATAGCAAAGTTTTATTTACTCAAATCATTTTTTTAAAATTATTTTCTAAAATATATTTTAAATAACCATTTTGATTTTATTTTTATATTTTTTAAAATATTTTTTAATTACTAATATATTAAGATTTGTTTTTAGAAAATACTTAGATTTTAATTTTTAATGTGTTTAAAGAGAATATATATTGAAATATTTGTTAGTTTTTTTTAAAATAAACTTATATATTTATACAAATTTGATTTTAATTTTATATACTTTTTACATAAAGTTTGATTTTATCTATATGTATTTAAAAAAATATTTTTTATATAAAAAACTGAATTTATTTCCATCCATTAAAAAAAAATATTTTATACATTTTATTTTCATGTATCTTTTGAAATATCTTTTATATATTATATATTAAGATACATTAAGATTTATTGTTAAATATATTTTTATATGTAATAATATCATATTATAATAAGATATTTTTATTTGTAGATTTATAATGGAGCCTTAGGTCATCTCTAACCCTCGGTCTCGGTCGAAACCGAGGGCCGAAAATGGGTGCTAATAGCCGGTGTTGGTCTCCAAAACAGGAGACCGATTCACTGTTCGGTCTCCAATTCGGACTCTGGCGAGCGCGAGGTCGAAACCGGTGAAGAGAGAAACATGTTGAAAAGAGAAAAAAGGAGAAGTCGGTCTCTCGTACGGGAAGAAAGAGAGATGGAGGGAGGAGAGAGAAAAAGTGGAAAAACTGAAGAAGGAGGAGAGAGAAAGAGAAAGCTTGCTTTGATGTAATTTATTTAATTATATATTCAATTAAAATTTATTAAAACTAAATTATAATATAAATATAAGTTTAATTATAGTATAATAAAGTTAAGTCTGAAGAAGGAGGAGAGAGAAAGAGAAAGCTTGCTTTGATGTAATTTATTTAATTATATATTCAATTAAAATTTATTAAAACTAAATTATAATATAAATATAAGTTTAATTGTAGCATAATAAAGTTAAGTTATAATGTAAACATTTTATTTATAATAAATAATTAAATTATAATAAATATTTAAATTTAGAAATTAAATTTAAATTTGTAAATAGTCTCTACAAATTCATTTATAATAAAAACTTAATTCATAAATTGCGGAAATCAAATACATAGAGGTATTAATTTGTTTGAAAAAATCGAAAAAATAGCAACCGAAACTTGAAAACACACATGCAAAATAAATAAAAATACAAGAAAACACAAATATATAAAGAAACAATTACGATAAATTACATAGTGAAATTATTGAAACTAGAACTTCCACTTGGTCCCTCATTTCCATAATCCGTTCCGTCGTTAAATGAAGGTCGATATGTAGTGCGCTCAATGCGTTCACGTATATTTTTCTTTTTTTTTGGTCCAAAAGCTTTTCGAGTCCGGAGTCATATTGGTGGTATCAACATTCATGATGCTACAATCATTCGCCTCTTCACCCAATCTATAAGTATCTTGCATATATCCTATCTTAGTCTGTGTAAGATCATTCGCCTCTTTCATGAGTGCGTTAGCTTCAGCATGCATTGCTAGAATCTTACCCAAGCCTTCAGTCCTTTCCGCAGATGCATCGCTATCACTTATCTTTTGTTTATTTTTGTTCCGACGAGCATGATTTCTACCCATGGGCCTATTAATATTAGTAGCGGGTGGATCGGTATCAACTCCGAGATCAAAATAAGGTTGTGATTCCGTAAACTGTTAGCTTATCTTAAAACAGTGACTATACATATCGAGTCACTTCATTGGGAAGTCTGAACCAAAGTCCGAAATGTATTCAACATGGGATTTCAAACTACAATTACGCAGGAGATGGTGTCACATACGATACAACGAATGGAGCAAGAAATAGCCGACGCAATAGCTAGCACCGTTGAAACGTACTCAACTCCCGAAGGAAGTAGTGATGAAGAGGAATATTCGTTCGAGAAAAGCTTTAAGTATGGAATGAACTATCCGACTCCGTAAAACTAAGTGTGAAATGGTAACTCAGGGTTAGCTTATCTATCATTTGGTTTGGTTTAAGTTATGTGTTTATGTATTTCTAGTTATGCAATGCTTTTGATTTAAGTGTAATGTTTTAATGAAATCTGGCATTCTCGGTCTTTTCAAGATAATTATTGTATATTATAGTTAATGAAATCAGTGAAATGTCACTCCCGTAGTAATTTCAAAGGGTTAAAATTTTCGAATTTATGAATAAGACGAAATTTGCTTAACACCATTGAATTGAAAAAAATATTAATATAAGTTATTAATTAACAATATAGGTTTAATTATTTATTATAGAATTAGTAAATGTATGATGATAATGTAAATACTGAGAGAGTGAGATAGAATGAGAAATTAAGAGAGTCAAATGAATAGTTAAAAAATACATATTATTTTATTGTAAATAAAAATTAAACACAAAAAGTTATAACATAAATTTAAAATAAATAATCTTGTTAAATATTAATATTAATTACTAATTAACAATATATGTTAAATTATTTAGTATAGAATTAGTAAATGTAGGGTGATAATGTAAATATTGAGAGAGTGAGATGAAGGGAGAAATAAAGATAGTGAGATGAATAGTTAAAAGATAGTGGAACTGTTTGAATTGAATTTTTTATATTAAAAGTCTCCAAAATAGTAAAACAATGGTTAGAAGCTGTCTGTAAATAAATGGAGGTTCCCGGGGCTGGACCAGGTCTCCAGGGAGACCTACAATTAGAGATGGCCTTATTTTGCTAAAAAACCAAGGAATAGTTTTGGTTCTTCAAGTAGCTCGAGTAATAATAATATGATTTTTCCTAATATGATTGCCTCTATATCAAGACCTAATGATGATAGTGTAGAATTTCATTGGACTACGCCAACTTATTGAAAATTTCGATAGTAATGTTAGAAATAAAATTCGACGGGAATTCATATCAAAAGGACCTTGCCAATCAAAAAAGCATATTTTCCCCAAAACAAAATTTGGGAAAAAATTTGTTTAGCCCCCTTACTTCAATTCCTAGATCCACCACTGAGTCTACATACGCTTTCTCAGCTGAGCCTGTCATTTGTGTGGTTTACCTTTTGGCGTTGGTTTCAAACTGTCATTCTAAAAATAAATAAATAAAAATTAGTATAAAAAAGAAATTTTTAAATAAATAAATATCAGTATAAAAAGAAATTTTTCCACTCCACGTAGTGTTATCAAATTTAAATGAAGAAGAAAAAATACTCATAAATTTAAAAAAGGAGATTTAAAGGAAAAGAAATTATACTTTAGTCTAAATTTGTTTGTTAGACCCAAAATAAATTTCCATATTTATTCTTCCATCTCTATCAAATTCTCGTTCTTTGTTCTCTTATATCGCCAATAATAAATGTAAAAACAAAAATTCCAATTAAAACTCAATCAAATCTAGAAAATAGAAAAAAATCAAAACTCAAAATTTATAGTCACTACACTTAAAAAAACCTGCAGTAAGAAAGTTATGATCCAAAAACTTTTACTTTTTTTCGATTTAATCGATCGATAAGATTTTTTCTGCAGTTTTGGTTGGGTTTGAAAATTTTGATGTCGTTTCCGAAACATTTTTTATGGATTCCTACGTTATTCTTGGAGCATATAACAAAATCAAATCTAAACCTAACTCTATTCCTATTCTTTCTAATAGGAACATATAAGAGATTTAAAACATAAACAAAATTACTTGAATAAATACCTTAGAGATGCTCAAAACGGTATAATAGGTTTCTGAAAAGAATTGGGTAAGAGAAATTTGATGGTTTAATGAGAGAAGAGAATACAGAAAATAAAAATGAATATGAGAAGGTTTCGTAAATAAAAGACATTCTACATGGCAGCGTGTGAAAAAGATGCACTGTGGTACATACATGTTAAAAAAAGTCGTTGCTACGCCAATTACCATTTATATAAAAGCACTGTTTATGATTAATATTTTAGGCAACCATGAAAATCCTAATGTATAAAAATAAAATTATTATTATTAATATTGAATAAATACAGAACTGTGAGAGATAGAAAGAAGTTTTTTATATAAATTATATAAATGAAAAGGTCAATTGAGTAAAACAAAAATGAGTAAAACAAAAGTGTACTGTTTATAAGCACAGTAAACCGGTGTTTTACTTTAGTATAGATATAACTAGAAAAATACCCCGCGCTTTGCCGCGGGTTAATCATACAAATCATTACAACTTGTGTATACATATCAAGAAAACTAAAATGATAGTTATATAACTACTTATAAACATGTAGCTGTGTTTGCAGCTTCTTTTAAAGCATCATCCCATTCTTTATCATCACCCAACATACCTAGTGCTCTGCATGCATCTTGATAGCTAGATTGTAAAATTCCATCAACAGTTTTTATGTCATCAAAACTGGTGGCTCCTTTTTTAAAATTTAATAACATTCTTAAATAGTATAGTTCACCCGCTGTTGGATGTACATATGCTAATCTACCTATACATTTACCTTGTTTTCGCAATCTCCAAATTTTATCATGAGCATCCCATATAAACTTTATAGGAAATTCTGCGTATGATAGCGTAAGAGCTTCTTTATATTGTTTATTTGCATCAAACCACCTTGTTAACATTGAACTTTCAACACCTGGCATGTTAACAACTGATTGAAGAGCTGCATTAGAATCAAATATAACATTTTGCTGCAATGGTAAATGAACAGGTAATCTTTCAACAGAATGATGTCTTGAATGTATGTGAAATTGGAATATTCTCCAAACAGATTCATACGGGCATAAATATCGACAATTGAGATGCGCAAGAATTTCATTAGTTTTATCTTCTTCAAAAACAGCTCGAGCTCTATATGATCCCTTGTTAATATATTTGAAAAGATACTTAATGAGCATAGATTGACAACATGATTCAACGTTAATATGAGCTTTATATCGTACCAACAACTCTCTATTATAAGGAACAAGATATCTATTATCAATTTGTACTTCATTTTTATTGATGTAATTTGATGGATTGTCACGCCGTTTATAAGTGATATAACTATTTGTTTATATGACTGTTTCAGTTTTAAATTGTTTTGGAAATTTTTTTTGTCATTTATCATTTTCCATGTATGGAGAATATGTATTCAAAATTCCGCAAGGACCATGAATCATAAATTGACTTACCATTTCATGTGCAATCAGGTCAATTTCTTTGTTTGGAATCTCTGCTGAAATAATAGAATCGATATATTGTGGACGACAGCATGCATATTTCGAATCTAACCAAACTAACATATGACAATGAGGAAGACCTCTTTATTGGAATTCAATTGTATACACATCTGTAAATATAAAATAATTGAAAAAAATTTAAAATAATTGAAAAAAATATAATATAAGTTACAGAAATAAATACATCTAAAAATATTAAACTTTAGATAAAAAAGAGTGTACCTGCTACAATCGCTCCAAAAGGTTTTCCTGATTTGATGTAGGATATCATATTATCGAGTTTCATTTTAAATACTCTTGTGACAATATCATGTCTATCTTCAGCTTTATAACCTGGATGTATAGAGAGTTCTTTCACAATTTCTGGCCATTTTGTATTACATGTAAATGTGATGAACAAATCTGGGTTACCAAAATGTCGGCAAATCGCCATTGCATCCTGATAATTATTTATCATATACCTAACACTTCCAGTATGGGAAGATGGTAAAATTATCCTTTTTCCAATATCATTAGCATCTGTTTCTCCTTTTGATATTGCATCGTGTATTCCTTTATAAATCTCAGTCCTAAAAGTTTTTTGATTTTTTTAATAAAGTCTAATCGGTCTTCTTCAAGAGTTGCATATACATCTACTAAATATTGTTGGAATAATCTACCGCCTTTTAAGAAAGAAACATCATTCGATTTTCTATCTTGAATTTGATATGATTAGAAATTTCTCATTGATATTCTTTCTCGTTTTGGTTTTTTGCCTCTGAACTCTTCGCTCCATTTCAAATCAGGTCTATAACCATCTTTACCATGAGGAAAAAGCAGCGGATATTGTAGTGCCATAAATTTAGGATGTAATTTCGTGATTCTTTGTAAAAGATTAGATTTATGATGTATTATAATATCTCTTTCAGAATCAATCTCTCCGATATCACCAACTATCAAACCACCAATTTCATTTGAAGAAGGCTCGTCATATTGTTTACTATCTGTTATTCTACGACTTACTAATCTCATTTTTAACGAAGCAACTAAGTTTTCATTAACTCTCTCTTTAACACTGTGAAATAATTTGACTAAATTATTCGTTTCATCAAACATTTCTATAAGACCATCAACAATTCCATGTTCAAGAGAATCCTGTGAATTCATAACGTTAAGCCGGTTATTTACCTCATTTTGAGTATCATAAATATATAATTGAGCAAATTTTGGACATTCTCCATCGGGTGGTATTAACGATCCCATCAAATGATGAATTTGACCATTAATTTTAAATATATAAGGCGATGTACCATTATTAATTGAATTATTAACCTTAGCCCCCATCGAAGAAAATGCAAACATCGAATTATAAACTCGTATGTTTTTTTCAAAATTTTTTACTACTGTCATTATTATTTGGATTTAATAAATTATTCAAAAACATAGGAGTAGGTTCTGATAGTCTTAGTTTTACTTTACCACTTAAACAACACCTTCCAAACTGATATTTATTCGTGTTTGATTTTCTTTTAAGAGATTCATTCAACCAAAATAAAGCACCGTAATATTCACATTCAATATCTTTTTCCCCAAAATCTACATAACAATCGTCTTCTCCTGATTAAGAAAAACACAATTTAAACAAAAATAAAAATAAATACATTAAATAATTATATATATATCTATATATAATATTTTATAAACATAGAAAACAATATATTTACTTTTTCGTTTTCTGTTTTTCTGATGAAAAGCTTGACTGCAATTGCTCTTATCTATCAATCTGGACGGTATTTTACTGTGAGAGCCAATAGTGTCTTCAATAATATTTATACTATCTCCATCCTTAGACGATTGGCCAGTCTCCATAGAAGATTGACCAGTCTCCATAAAAATATTGTTATTACTCAATCTTTTATACATGTGTAATTCACATACATGTGCATCAAACAATAAAAAAAGTATTCATAAAACACGTTAGTTTAACTTAAAATAAAGCTATAAACTTTATTGTACACATCAAACAAACATTAACCAAATAATCTCTTAACCAAACAACTAAATCTCTCTATATATATGTATATAGATAATAGGTAAACAACTAATCCATCCGTAACAAATTTAACTAACTATATAAATGATAATATTAACATTTCAAGTTTAAAATATATATATTCAAAGAAAGACTTATAAAATATTTAAAAAATCTAAATTACTATAATGAAAAAAGTAAACATACATAACATAAAAAAAGTAGACATACATAACATATCACATATCACACGTAACTTTTTATATTTCTAAAAAATGTAAGGCAAATAAAATTATATATCATTAACTTAAGAAAAAATAGCAAATTAAATACCTGGTTTCATCAAAATTTACGGTACACTTTTATTTTAGATGAGACAAAATTTTAAAATAATAATAATAAATACTTCAAAATATTTTTTACAACAATCATCGTCATAATAAGGCTTTGAACAGTACATCGTCCCTCGACTATCGCGTTTGGTGGCAGATAGTCCATTGACTTTCAAATGTCCGTTGACAGTCCCTGGACTATCGCGTTTGGATAAAGTTAGTCCACGAGATCCTCTGATCCATGAGAGGCTGCCACCTGTCACCATAGTCCCTAGATTTTTGTATTACCACTAGTCCCTTGAGTTTAGTTATCCATAATATTATACATTTTGGGTTTGACCTAAACTCAAGGGACTACTGGTGATACAAAAATCTGGGGACTATGGTGACAGGTGGCAGCCTCTCATGGCTCAAAGGATTTGGTGGACTAACTTCATCCAAATGCGATAGTCCAGGGACTGTCAACGGACATTTGAAAGTCAAGGGACTATCTGCCACCAAATGCGATAGTCGAGGGACGATGTACTGTTCAATGCCTCATAATAATAATAATAATAATAATAATAATAATAATAATAATAATAATAATAATAATAATAAATTCTTTAAAATATTTAATTTTAAAAAACTCACTTTTTCATGAAAAACTTACTGTCCAATTTTTCCTTTAGATGAGAGAAATTTCTACAATAATAATAAGAAATTCTTAAAATATCTAATTTTTCCTTTACTGAATATATGTTTTGCATTATTATAAATCTCTCAATTTATTCATGGTATCATTTTGAATTTTCTTCATACATCCTACAGTTTGGGACATCAACAAAACTCATATTCTCATAATTAATTTAATAATAAATATATAAATATTAAATCTATGACATTATTATTTTCTAATAACACCTGCTTTAGAATCTCCTGAAATATATTAATTTTTAGATTTTATTTTATTTTATTATTTTGTTTATTTAAAAGTGTTATCAGATTTTTGTTTATTTGTTTTAGAAAGTGCAAATTAATAAATTTATATTCTAATTTCTAAAAAACACACAAAAATAAATTATGATAAAACAGAGTCTCATGTTAATCATTTTAAAAGAAGAAAATAATTCTAAACCTGAAAATGAAAGGAAAGCTTAGGAAGTGGCGTGAATCCCGTTGAAAAAGAGGCTTCTTCTTGCTCTTTGGTAGAAATTCTCACCTGGTTAATAACACAAAAGTCAAATTCAGAATTATGTCCTATATTTCAAGACGGTGACTATGTGTACCAAGATCTTTACGACTAATTTTTTTTTTTACTTTTGCATTTATTATTTTTTTCACTTTTTAATTTACTAAAATCTTTATTAAGTATGTTCTTGCCATCAGAATATATGTTTTTTTCTTTTTCCTTGGGTGAAAGATTTTTAAATAATAGTACCCTTAATATTATATTAATATTTTTATTAAATTATATTATAGTTTATTAAATAAAAGAGGAACATGATTCTAAATTTAATTTTCCTTTTTTAATTTTTATATATATTTTTTTCTATTTAATCTTTTATTGTTTTTTAAAATTGATTCTTTCTATTACTTTTTAAAATAAGAGGTTTTCTTCTAATTAAAAATAATAATAAATACATAAATATTAATTGTATAACATCATTATTTTCTAATAAATTCTGATTTAGAAAATCTATAAAAAAATATTAAATCTTAGATTTATTTTGTTTTTTTCATTTTATTTGTTTAAAAATGTTAACAATTTCTTGTCTATTTGTTTGAGAATCTTCAAATTAACAAATTTGAAGAAAAAAAAATTATAATAAAAACAAAGTCTCACCTGAACCAGAAGAAGGCAATTCTAAACCTAAAAAATTGAGGTTGCTTGAGAAGTGGCGTCAACTCCGTTAATGTTAACGAATCTCTATTCTAAAAAAACACAAAAAACCTTTATAATAAAAACAAAGTCTCACATAAATCAGTTTTAAAAGAAGAAAATAATATAAACCTGAAAATAAAACGAAAGCTTAAGAAGCAGTGTGAATCCCGTCGAAAAAGAAACGAATACAGAAAGATTTGGTGAAAAAAAATTTATTTATAGAGGCAGAGAGTTTGTAGAGAGAAGACAGAGAGTTTGGGATATGAGTCAGTTTGTAGAGAGAAGACAAAGAGTTTAGGATATGAGTGAGTTTGTAGAGAGAAGACAGAGAGTTTGAGACAAAGAAAGAAAACACCGACTGGATTTATTAGATGGCGATGGCGAAATCAATCGCGGCAAGAAAAGAAGAAACCATCGAAAACACGCGTCATGAATACACATAAATTATAACAACACCAAAATTATATAACTAAATTATAAAATATAAATGAGTTAACCTACCTAAAATATACAAAAGCCCAAATTAAAAGATAATTCAATAGGCCCAATCTATATTCTTCGAAAACAAAACTTTTATAAAAATATAAGGTTAATTTGGTAAAGTAGTGGTTCACTGTTGATAAGCACAGTGAACCACTACTTTAGTTTTTATAGTAATAGTAATCTGTGCACTACAATTTTTAAAATTTTAAAATGACTTCAAGGGACTACTTTAGGTAACAAGTATACAATCTCGTCTCTGAAAAAACTCTATAAGCTATATTTTACTTTCGGAGGAATTAATACATTCAAGTTTTAGCAGAAATGGACCAAGGCAAGAGTAAACGTGTATAATAAAAAACATCACTTCCAATCGCAACTCCTCTCTACTACCAATGCAGATGATAATTTTTGGCAAAACACTTTCAACATCTCAAAAATTGTAGTCCTTTTTCAACACACTACTTACAAGTTACTCATAAGAGACAAGTTTGTTTAAGTTAAGAAGACGAATCCGTTTAACTTAAGTAAATTGGTCCAACAATATCAGATGTCTATCGGTCTATTGGGTTGAAGGTTAGATTAAAAAAAAATTAAGAAAACCTCTTAAATTATGTAAAAAAACAAACGTGAGATCATTAAAAACATGTTATTAGTTCTTTTCGTTCGCTATTTTAGAAAATATATATTACTATAAATAAAAGATTAGTCTATCAAAACGCTAGTATCTTCCTATTCTTCTCTAATCGTTATTATTCTATTCGATCTTTCTATTTCATTTATTTATGTGTCTTTACTTATTTACCAATTCGGATCTCAACCAACAACAGTTTATAATCATATAAGGATTCGTTTCCGAGGAAGAAAAGGCTGCTACTGGCAGAAATTTAAGGGATCTCGATGTTGATAATATTATTCAACTGAAAAAAATTCTATACATATATTACCAAGAGAGCTAAGCCTCAGAATTAAAAAAGAAATGGGGAATAGGAGAGAAAATCACAGTTCGACTGCCTAAGAGATGGGAAACTTTCTTAGACTTCAAAGATGACGAATTGGTGGTTTACCCTGAAATCATCAATTGAGGTCTTCGGTTCCCACTGGATCCTATGATCGTGGAATACGTCGAACTCCTTAACCTATGCTCTACTCAAGTGACACCGGATCAATGGTTCACTCTTATGTCTATAATAATGGCATCTCATTCATCCAAGATTACGATCAGCATCAAGGATTTCATCTCATTAACCCAATTATCAAAAGATCTGAAGCTTCCCTTCTATTACCTTACTCTAGTGGATGATTTAAAAATCATCGGTGACCTCTTACAAGATGATAAACTGTGGAAGCAAAATTTTATCTTCATCTCAGGAGCATGGGAGAATGGAAAAGAGATATCCGATTCCAACCCATCAAAGCTAAATCTCATCTGGAGAAGCAATTGTAAGTACTTCAAAAATTATACACTTTAAGATAGATTTCATCTGTTATCTTTCTCATTAATTATTCACTTGCATGATTATCTCAGAAATTCCGAGGCGATATGCTATACGTCGATGAGCAGCTATGGATATTTTCAAAAAACTTACCGCATGGGCTGAGAAAGAGTGGAATAACGCTTTCCACACTGCCTTCCAACGATCAAATTCCTTAATAACCATATTTTCCAAGCACAGAAGGTGCCTTGCCTCCTCGAAATTTGATGGAAGAGCCAGATCCTTATTTCGCCTGTAAAAGATTAGTTCATCCTGACTGCAAAGTATTCTTATCTATCCGCAACAGGTCGTAAATTCATTTGCCAAAGAAGAAAAAGCCTAAACCTCGAACAAGAAAATCTGGAGAGCAAACCCTTTCACCCGTCGAAGAGGGAAAAGATCAAGAACCTTCCTTGAAGAAAAATAAAGCTTCCTTTAGTTCTTATGGAAAGAAAAAGAAACAATCTAAAATCACTGAATACACATTAGCCGATGAGGAGGAAACCACAAATGTTGAAAATCAACAAAACCCTCATCTCGAAGAGAAAACAACCAATAATGACGCTTTGATTATCATCAAAGACAATGATGATGATGGGAATCAAAACACTGACCATTTTGACTATGACAGCTTCATCAATTTCAACGAGTCACAAGAGCTTGCTAGAGAAGACGATCGTGTTCTCCAAGACATTCAGACTCGTATGCACCACTTGAACCATTTACAGATCTCAATGCTACAACAAAAATACTTGCTTCCCAACTCAAAGCTTCTCAAGATCATTTGAAGCAATTGGCCAAAGACATGGTCTGATACAAAGGACTTGATGAAGATGGAAAACAACTAAGGGAAAATTTTCAAAGTGAGGTGGTCGAGCAATTTCATATGTTCAAATTAGCAAGGTCTGAGCTTATTCGAGGCGCTCTCTTCATGAAAATTCATCTGAAAATAACACATTTTACTGAAAATGAAAAGATGATTACCTCTCACCAAAATGAAATGGATAAGCTCAAAGCTGAACATGCTGATGAGCTAACTGCTGAAAAGTCCAAATCCGAAGGTCTCCAAACCTCTCTTACTTCCAGCGAGGAAAAAAATAAAGAGTTGACCGATGACATAACCAAATTGAAAAGGGATATTTATAAGGAAAAATAAAATGTTGTTGTTGCTGCAGAAGCTGAATTTTTGAAAGACATGCTAGCTGCCATTAACAATGGCAAAGAAGAAACAACCATCACTCTTCTTTGAGAACTTCATGAAATTTATCCAAGAATTAACCTCTCAATTTTCTGGAATGACATTCCCATCAAAAAGCGTCCAAGTGAAGCCTTCAATCCTATCCCTGAGTCATCATCATCAGAGGATGAATCATCCGATGAGGACGAGTCGTCTGAATAATTTTATTGCTCTTTAAACATACCCTTTTTGTACTTGTCAAATTAGAAATTTTCTTATTTTACTTCGAAAAATTAATCTAAGGACAAATGTTTTGCTTATGTTTCATTTTTATCATCTTCTTAAATTGTTCGATGCTAACAATCCTAAAATAGGAATGATAACTTTTTTAAATATAACTCCTTAAATATGATAATGCACTTTGAAATTCACACAATATATAACTACAAATTGTAAATATACCACTTCAAATACCTCAATGTAGTTAACAAAAATGGTTGCACTTCGAAAAAACCATAACATATCTGGTGAACGTTGCACTTCGAAAATATACAATGCATTATTGAGTGTTGCACTTCGAAAAAACCATAACATATTCATTGAACATAATAACTCGAAAATGGTTGTTTTTTTGAAAAGTGTAATGAATACATCGGACCATTCCACTCTTAACCAAGCTCAAAGATGATCAGTCTTTGATAATTTGTCAAGATAGTTTTTAATAAGCACTTGTAAACAACCACTGGCCAAAAATGCATACATAACGTCTCATTAAAACCTTCATGGGCCAACAGGATAGGAAAGAGTGCGTCATTCAATTACAAAAACTCCAAAATACAAAGAAAAATCTATTCCCAATAAAGATTCAAATGTTGTATATTCCATGGGTACTGAAGCATCCTCCCTTCAAAATCACAAAGACGATAAGACCCTGGCTTTATCCTCTCAACAACCATATAAGGCCCTTCCCAGTTTGGAGCCATTTTTCTAAGGCTTTTCTCCTTTGTATGTAAGAACACTTTTCTCAACACCTTATCACCTTTTTTAATTTCCCTTCTTTCACCTTTGAATCATATCCATTCCTCATAAGAGTTTGATAGTATATTACATTATGTTCCCAGTGGAGTCGCCAATTTGGTGAGATTAGATATTAAGAGTGTAGTCTTAGGAAGACGTTATATGTGAATTTTAGAGAGAGAAAAAGAAATAGAGTTTTTAGAGAGAGAAAATATGGGTACAGTTGAGTAAAATAGATAAAGTGTTCAACCCCTTTATTAGGTTAGCCTATAGAGGTTCCAAGACTTAGCCTTAAACTGCAATCGGTTACAAAAGACGGTAAATTACCCTTAGTCCTTAATAATATTACATAGTTACAGTTGTTCTCCAAAACTTACATTATTCACATTTTAGTCATTTTATTTCTACTTCCATATCAAACTTAAGTGATTAGGGAATTTAAAGGTGAGGTGTGTTTTGGTAAAGGCCCATTTAGAAAGAGAGTTCAAGTTTTTTTTATAATAGTTGAATGTCTGACCAGTTACAATTCTATTTTTGGCAGATCTTAGCTTTAAAAAATGTATGGTGTTGTGTCTATTGTTCACCAATGTTTAAATTATGTTGTTGGAGATCGTGTTGGCATGGTTCAAATTTACCAAAAAGTGGCTAGAGAATGTTATGCAACAACACTCTAGGTTTGAGGTTCTAATTCTGATGATCAAATGGCTTAATAACAACTAAGATGGTTAACCTCGGATGAAGAGAGAATATATGATCCAAGGGAAACCCTAGGTTCTTAACACTGAGTGATGATATTAAAGAGCAGATTTTTTCTAATTGGAAGACTTTACGAATGGGAACATTGTTGTCTCCTACTTTGCAATATCATTCATTATAATTTTTGTTTGATCATTTGGATGTTTTCGCTTAGAAAACAAAGGATGTGATAGGAGTTCCATCTGAAATCATATGTCACAACCTAGCTATAAATCCGAAGATAAAGCATGTTATTCAGAAGAGACGAGCCATTTGTGGAAAAGTCAGAGACCATTGTTCCCATCATCCAATTAATTTGTTGTCTCTTTAGGGTCGAACGTATTAGGGAGGCATAATATCCTTTATGGACTAAAAATCCGGTGTTAGTAAAAAATAAGAATAGAAAGGGGCTAATGTGTGTTGACTTCATAGATTTAAATTGAGCATGCCCAAAAGACCCATTCCCTGTCCCTCGAATAGATCAACTGGTTGATTATACTTTAGGGAATAAAATTCTCTCTTTTATGGATGCATTTGCTGGATATATTTAAATCCAAATGGATCCAAAATATCAGGTAAGTACTACATTCATCGATGATCGAGGACTACATTGTAATAGGGTCATGCCATTTGGGTTGAAGAATGCTGAAACGACATATCAAAGGTTGGTGAATAAGGCTTTTGCTCCTCATATTGGAATGAATATGAAGGTATACGTTAATGATCTGTTGGTTAAAAACTCCACAAATGGTGAACACCTCGAAGATTTAGATGAGACTTCTCTAAATTTGAGGGCCATTCATTTGAAGCTGAATCCTGAAAAATATACTTTTGTTGTCTGATAAGGGAAATTTTTAGGGTATATCATTAGTGAAAAATAGATAGAAGAAGATCTTGAACATTTGAAGGCTTTAGTTTTGATGACATCGCCTCGAACTATAAATGAGGTGCAAGTCTTGACAAGAAGGTTAGTTTCCCTTAATCGATTTATTTCAAGGTATTCTGACAAATGTTTTACTTTTTTCTAAGTATTACGAAGACCCAAAGAGTTTGAAAAGACGTCTGATTGTAAAAACTCTTTTTCAAAGATTAAAGAACTTTTGTTGTCACCAGATATTTTATCTAAGCCTCAAATTGGAGAGCAGTTCTATTTATCTATAACTGTCTGATTTTGGTGTAAGAGCTGTTTTAATATGCGAGGACAAAGGGAGTTTCAAAATCAGTCTATTTTGTTAGTAAAAGTTTGTTGGCACCGGAGAAAAGGTATTTAAATTTTGCAAAATTAGCTTTAGCGGTGGCTGCTAGGAAAATACGATCTTATTTTCAAGGTCACACCATTGTGGTTCGAACTTATTTCCCACTAAATAATTTATTATAATGACCAGGTATTTCTGGTAGAGTGACCAAATGGTCAATAGAATTGTGAGATTTTGACATCATTTTTGTTCCTCGAACGACTATTAAAGATCAACCTTTAGCTGATTTTCTAGTCGAATTTTATTTGAGCCAATCAGAAGAGGGGACAGACAAAGAGGTCTTCTTAGAAACTTCAATATGGCTGGTTCGAACAGATTGTGGTTCTAGCATATTGTGATGAAGTGTAGGGTTCAATTAGTTGCTCCTTCTGGGGATGCAACGTGTCAGGCTATTCGGTTTGGCTTTCATGCATCGACTAATGAGGTTGAGTATGAGGTTGTGTTAGCTGGTTTAAGGCTTGAAAATATATGTGGAGCAACAAAGTTTGTTTGGAAACAGATTCACGGCTAGTGGGAAATCATATGAGAGGTGTATCTGAGGCCAATAAAGATAAATTATTTGTATCTACGCGAGTTTCAAAACTTAAATATTTTGTTTGACAAAGTAATTGAAGAGCATATTAACCGAGGAGATAATACAGTTGTTGATTCTTTGGAAACAATTTCTTATACAGAAAAATATCCATTGATATTGCTAAAGGAGAGTCCTTCAATTTTAACACATTCAGAACAATGTAAATATGTTGAGGAAGTATTTGTTACTCCAGACATAATTCGAAGTGATTGGAAATCTGATATCCTTAATTTTTTACTAAGAGGTATGTTACCTCAAGATGCACAGTTGGCTAAAAAGTTGAGGTATAAGGTGATATTATATTGGATGGAATGTCCTATAAAAAATCTTTAAGTAGACCATTGCTGCATTGTTTGAGTAAGAAATAATCTCAAAATATTTTATATGAGTTGTATGATGGTGAAGGTTCAGTTCAATGTGGTTTTAAGTATTTGATTCGTCGGGTTTTGTCGGCAGGTTGTTATTAGCCTTAAATTATGAATGATCTAAGGTATTAGTTCTAAGTTGTTATACTTTTCAACGCTTTGCTACTTCGATTCAAAAACCAGTAGTACAACTCATTTCCATATCTGAAGCTACCCATTTTGATAGATGGAGAATAATTTGATAGGGTCATTGTATATAGCCTTTGGAGGAAGTCAGATGATTATAGTAACGGTAGATTACTTTTCGAAGTGGGCTGAACCTGAGCCATTATCTAGTACAAAAACCAAGACTGTTATATAGTTCATTATGAATAATATATATTGTCTCTTTGAAGTTCCTTAGAAAATCACAATAGATAATGGTCCTCAATTTAACAACAGAGAAATGACTGATTTTTGTGCTTCGAGTGATATTACGCAGTGTTTTTCTACACCTTTTTATCCCCAGGAAAACGGTTAAGTGGAGGTAACCAATAGATCTATTCTTGAGGGTTTGAAGAAAAATTTAACGGGTGCTGCAGGGAAATGACCTAATTATTTGCAATATGTGTTGTGGGATTTTCGTACAACTCATAGAGAAGCCACTCAAGAAACACATTTTGCCTTGGTGTATGGTATGGATGTTGTTAGCCATGCAGATTCTACTTTACCTTCTTCATAATTCCGAAGAGATAAATGAAGAGGCAAAAAAATGAACCTAGACTTGATTGAAGAGAAAAGAGTTATAGATCATTTGAATATGACTCATTATCAAACTTTAATGAGGAGTCGATATAATTCAAAAGTGAGAATGAGGGATTTCAAATTAGGTGACAAAGTCTTAAGAAAATTATTCATTCATACAAAGAACACAAGACTTGGAAGGGTCCTTATGTGGTAATGGAGCGAATAAAGTCGGGCACATATCGCCTTTGTGGTGAATATGGCAGATTACTTCAACATCTTTGAAATATAGAACATTTAAAGCTATATTGGGAGATTTTTTTTATTTTGAAACTTTTTGAACAACTAACATACTGTTTCCTATCATATTGTCATGTACATATTTGAGGTTATTAATATAAAATAAATGGCCAATGGCTGTTTTAAATACAAGTATTTAAGTTATCATGGTAACCAATCAAAGACTGATCATCTTTGAAGTTGTTGACTAATAGTAATTGTTTTGGTTCAAAGTGTTATACTTTTATTAAAAGCATTGTTTGAAGAACAACCATATTAGAGGTATTACGCTCTCTAAACGCTCTAATTATATTCGAGGTGCTACATTCTCTAAACGCACTAATTATATTTGAGGTGTTAATTTTATTTAACACACTAATTTTATTTGATGTGCTAACATTTTCTAAATGCACTATTTTTATTTGACAAATTATAATTATATTTGTGATATATATTGGAATTCGAGGTGATAATGAATTTTTTTATGAAATTAAAAGTATTTATGATAAGATAAAACTAGACAAATAAATATGGAAAGAAGAAAAGTATTTTTTCGTTGAAGTTAGATTCTGATCTTATAAAAAGATATTTTTGAATGCCAAAAAGTTAAGTATTCACAAAAATAATTCATTAACAACAAAAGATGACTTCAAAACACAGACAAAAATAAATAATAATCAATCATTCTCTTGAGAGTTCTCTTCAGACAAATCTCCTACTTGCTCAGTGGAATTTTCATTTTCTTCTGACTATCTGTTTGGAAAAATCGGTTTGAACAGATATTTTTCCTTGATTTGTTTGCCAAATATTTCTCTTGTCCTTTTCTGTACAACATATTCTTTTTTACATCAGACTATATCTTTGGCCATGGTTTTTAAATAGCTTAGAGCAGAATTTACTTTTGTGCATAATGCTTTTGTTATTGTTTCAAGATTGGATAAAGGTTGCATTGCACGTAAAAATTCTTCGAATGGCTCTTGGATATGGATAAACCTTTGATTATTGTAAGGCATGATAGCAAACAATGAGGAAGCCAATGGAAGATCTGAATTAATAATTTTAGGTTAAAGATGAGCAGTAACCTGATGGCTAATTTGTTGCAATTGCTATTGGATCTGTTAGACCCTTAGATCTGTATCTTGGTAGAGGTCTTGAAGCTCCTCTGTACTAATGGGCTCTTCAGGAATAAAGTGATCATCTCCTCCGTGATCTTCCACTACAGTTTTTTCAGCTTCAGAAGGAGGCACTTCTGAGGCAACTTCTTCATAATTCTTTTATGTTCTCTTAGGTGGTGGAGTTGTCGAAGTACTATTTTTATTTGATGCATCAGTTTTATTTCTTTTTGGAGAAGGTTCAGCCTCAATTACCTCTTTTATTTTTGGAAGACTAACTTTAGTTGCCTTCTTTTTGGTCTTTTTCTCCTTCTTTTGTGGCTTTAGATTAGTTGAAGGTCTAGCACTAGATGTACTAACTACTTTTTTCTTTTTCTCTTTCTTTTTTGAGGGCATATGACTTTCAGATCTGTTTTGCACAGGTAGAGTCACCTCACTATCAGGTGTTATCGATCTCTTCACCACAACCTCTGGATTTGGTGGCTCCATTAATTGTTGGAGAGGTCAGAACCCAGGGATATCCTCCACATATGACTATTGATTAATTTATTGGTAGAAAAGCTGAGTGGAACTCATTGCCCCATTCATTTTCTGCCCAAGTGGCTAACTTGAAAAAAAATATCTTTTGCATCCTTCTTGCAACCATTGTACCTCCTCAAAATTCCTAAGTATAGTAGCATACATGTGAAAAAATAAATATAAGTTATAAAGAGTAGAAGAAAATATAAGAGAAATTATTATTGCTTCTCCAAATAGGGTTGAGGTTTGAAGGAATCTCATCAGATATTTCTTTCTCATTCTCCAAAACTCCAAATATAAAGACAAACGTTTTCTTACAAAATTTGTCAGCTTCAAGAAGAACTTCAATTATTTTGAAATCATCCATAAGTGTCCGATAGTAGAAGGGCAATTTCGATCTTTTCAAAAGTCTAGTCATGACGATGAAGTATTTGATGCAGAGAGGGGTTTGGATTAGTCTAGAAGCCATAATCGCTGACAGGAATATGAACCAAAAATTCGGTGTTGCTTGTGTAGGGTAGAGATCCACGAATTCGAAGTACATCACTATCATCAGATGCAGTGGGATTCGAAGACCCTATTTTATGATCTCATAATAGACCACCAATAAGACCTTTTATGTAACAAACTCTGCTCTACTTAAGTCTTTGCGCCTATATATAAAGGCCAAGGCTGATATGAAATGGATTCTGACTTTTGATCAAACTACTTTCCACTTCTTGAATTTCTCTCTCTAAATGTAATTTTTGACTATTTCTTTTTACAAAAAAGATAATTCCACATCAAATTGGAAAATTCATTGGGGACTTTTTCAATTGGTGCCTTGATTTTCTTAATAAAAAAACATAAGCGAATGTTTTTCTTGTTTGACTGTTCTTGTTCGATTATCTAAAGTTATTTTGATTCAAAATAAAGCAAAAAAAATGAACCTATGGTTCGAAAAGCAGTTGAGATATTAAATCATGATCCACAAGGAGGGGAATATAAGAATAATGAGCCAATACCAGATTAACGAACTCAATCGGATATCATAATGCCAATGAATGATTTATTAGATAAGATTACAACTCTGAATGAAAGATATGATCGAAGAGAGCAGGATATTAAATCAACGAGGTTAAAATATAAGGTGAGACAAATAGATGACAAAAATGACGTTGACAGTCAGTCTGATCGTTCTTGTACAACACATTGGGTTCGAAATGAAAAAAACACTTTAATGGTAATTGTGATCATTATACTTCACGAAAAGGGAAAAGGGATAAGAAAAGATACATGTTACGCACAATAAAGATGATTTGAATATTTTAGGATCTCAGTATAAAAGATATTTAGGGTCTTCGAAAGAGGAAAATGATGGCCTAAAAAATAACGAAAAGTGCAGAGATCAAGATATGAGAATGTGCCACACTACTTGAGTAAGTCAGAGTAGTGTGAAGGGAACACATTGAATAAGTATACATGAATGGATGATCGAAACTTGTACGTTGTTATGGGAACTAGAAATGACAAAGTATGTGCAAGGAGTCGACTGGAGAAATTATCCTTTGACAGCTGAAATAAGGTCTATCCCTCTTCCGAAGCGGTTTGATAACTCGAAGGTTAAAAATTTGATGAGATGCATGACCCTGATGACCACATCGAACAGTTCAAAAATTACATGATAAATTTTGAGGACGATGATAGGTTGATGTGCGGAGCTTTCTCTCAAATGTTCAAAAGAACGACTTAGAAGTGGTAAAACAGGATTCCGAAGGAATCCATTTCTAATTTCAGAGATTTTATACAACATTTCGAAGGAAATTTGTGAGAAGTAAAAATATGTAGGAAAATCGAGATACAATAATACAGTGCAAACAAGTAGTGGAGAGTTGGTAGCAATTTATGTTAACCAAAGATGGTTTGGATAATTGTGAAGAGTTGGTAGCAATGACAGCATCTCGACAAGGATTGTTACTAGGTGACTTAGCTAATTAAACAACAAAATGAAGTAGCTAATTAAACAACAAAATGAAGAGCTTTGACATTTGGAGCGCTGATGGCTTAAGTGGAGGATCAAATTAAGGTAGAAGAATCGACTAGAGTTCAAGGAGTAGTTGAGTCTGGTCAAAAGAGTTCAGGAGAGGTGCCAAGCAATCTAGGGAAGTCTTCAAATTCAGTCCAATCAGTACGCCCAATGAACAACAATAATATACGTCCTCGAACTGGAGGGTATTCAACTCATGCTCTAGGTATCAGTTTCATAGACCAAGGCCAAATAAATGGATAAGGACAGAGTACTATGCCGATTTAACTGAAAATGTTGCTGCAATCTTTGAAAAGGCAAAATGATACGTGAATTTGAAAAATCCTGCTTCGATAAATAGACCAGGAGAAGAACGTAATAACAGATTTTGTAAATATCACAACGACATCGGACATGATACAACAGACTATATTGTTTTGAAAAAGAAGGTGCAAACTCTGATTGAAAATAGAAAGTTGTTAGCCTTTGTTAAATGACAGAACAATACATCAAAAGCTCTTGTTGCATCAACTTCGTAGGTGGCGAATCCAAATTCAAAGGTAGAAAATCTAATCATTTTAGATTCTAATATTGATGATTTTGATGCTACATTAGAATATTTAGATACAGATCCATATCTACTGATTCTGATGGCAATGGATGAACAATTAAAACAAGACCGAGTTTGAAGTCTATGTGAATACTTTGAGTCGTTGGCAATCTTTTGAGGAGACACTATGGCTGGTAATATTGATAGTTCTAGAAAGAGGCATATGGTGAGCTTGGCTACCCAAATAAAATTAGGTATGTCTACTCATTTGTATGGTAATAGAGATGTTCCTTTTATTCTTTTAGATGAAGACGATTTGAGAGACATTACATATCCTCATGACGATGCGGTAATTATTGGAGCATAGATAGCTGGTGTGGAAAACCAACACATCTTAATAGATACTGGGAGCTCTGCAAATGTTCTTTTCAAATCAACGTATGATAGAATTCAAAATCCTCCTTGGATTTTTCAATAAAACCGTATTATAATTGGATTCACAGGAGTGACGACTTAGGTAATTGAGGAACTCTAAGGGGAAGTATGTTTGGAAAGGGACCTTTTAGAAAGAAGGTTCGGGTATTATTCATGATGGTGGATTGTTTGACCATCTATAATGCCCTTTTTCGGAGATCTTGTCTTTTAAGGATGTATGCAGTTGTATCTACAATCCACCAATGCTTAAAGTATGTCATCAGAGACCATGTGGGTGTTGTCCGAAGTGATTAGAAAGTTGCTAAAGAATGTTGATTTACTGCTCTTCGGATCTGAGGGTCAAGCAGTGGATATAAAATGATTAAATAGAAATCAAGAAGGTTAAGCTCGGACGAAGAGGAGGGGGTTGATGATCTGAGGGAAACCTGAGGTTCTTTAACATTAAGTGAAAATATAAAAGAGCATGTTTTTTCGGGTGGGAAAATACTTCGAATAAGAACTTTATTGACCCCAAATTTATGACATAAGTTGTTGGAGTTTGTTTTTCGTAATTTGGATGTTTACTCTTGGAAAATAGAGGATGAGGTAGAAGTTCCAATCGATGTAATATGTCATAGCCTAGCAACTAATCTGAAGGTTAAACCTGTTATACAAAAAAATATGCTTTTTCTTTTGAGAAAGTAGAGGCTATTGTTTCTAAAGTGGATCATTTATCAAGGGTTGAACATATAAGGGAGTCACAATATCCCTCATTGACAGCAAACCCAGTGGTGGTTAAGAAGAAGAATGAGAAATAAAGGATGTGCGACGACTTCATAAATCTAAATCGAGCTTGTCCTAAAGATCCATTTCCAGTTACTCGAATAGAACAATTGATTGATTCCACTTTAGAAAACAAAATTTTGTCTTTTATGGTTGCTTTTGCAAGGTATAATCAAATTCAGATAGATCCAAATGATCAAAAGAGCACTACCTTTCTCATTGAGCGAGGCTTGCATTGTTATAGGGTTATGCCCTTTGGGTTAAAAAATGCAGGAGAAACATATTAGAGGCCAATAAATAAAGCCTTCGATTCTCAAATCGGAAGAAACATGGAGGTATTGTCCAAGCATCGGATTGGATAAAAACTTTTTTGTATATTACAGTATCGGATTTTGCAGTAATTGATGTTTTAGTAAGTGAAGATTTGGGAATTCCGAAGCTAGTGTATTATGTCAGCAAGAGTTTGGTGGCATCAGAGAAAAGATATTTGAAGCTCGAAAAATTGGTTTTCACTTTAATGGTGGCTGCTAGGAAAATGTGCCTTTATTTTTAAGCTCACACTTTTGAGGTTCGAACTTTTTTCCCACTGAAAAATGTTTTACAGCGCCCAAATATTTCTAGGAGGATGACCAAATGGTTAGTGGAGCTGAGACATTTTGATATCATTTTTACTCATCGGATGGCTATCAAGGCCCAAGCCTTAGCTAATTTTCTTATTGAATTTCACTCAAGTATATCAGACGAAGATATATACAAGGAAGTCTTACCCTAAAACTGAATATGGATAGTTCGAACTGATGGAGGATCTATCATTTCAGGATATAATGCATGGTTTCAACTAATAGCACCATCTGAGGAAACGATGTTTCAAGCCATAAAATCTGTTTTTTATGCATCGAATAATAAAGCTGAATATGAAGCAACATTAGCTGGTTTAAGGCTCGCAAGCATTTGTGGAGAAAGTACAGTTAGTTTATAAACAGATTCCCAATTAGTAGCAAATCAGGTGACCGATGTTTCCGGGGCTAAAAATGATCACTTAATTTTGTACCTTCAAGAGCTTCGAAATTTGAGTCTTCTATTTAACCATGTTATTGTAGAACATATTAGTTGAGGAGACAATACAGTTGCTGATTCTTTGGCAATTGTTGCTTACACAGAAGAGTATAATTGGATTTTGTACAAGAAAGTCCTTCGATTCTAACCCGATCAGAGCAATATAAATATGAAGAATAAGTTTTTGTCACACCAGAAGTAATACGAAGTGATTGGAGGACTGATAACCTGAACTTCTTGTTAAGAGGAATGTTCTCAAGATGTGCAATTGGTTAAAAGGTTGAAGCGTAAAACGCATGGCTATATTGTGTTAGGTGGGATTTTATAAAGAAAATCGTTGAGTAGGTCATTATTGCGTTGCTTAAATAAACAAGAGTCACATGAGATTTTTTTTTATAATTACATGATGGGGAGGGTTCAGCATATTATGGTTTCAAGGCATTGACACATCGATTTTTGTTGGCAGAGTGTTATTGACCTTCGATTATGAACGACGCTAAGAGTTTAGTTCGAGGTTGTGATACTTGTCAATGTTCGCCAATTCTATTCACAAACCTGCAATTCCGCTTATGTCCATTATTGAAGCTGTACCTTTTGACAGATGGAGAATAGATCTAGTGGGACCATTACCCATGTCTTTTGGAGGATTCCAGATGATTATTGTGGTGGACTATTTTTCGAATTGGGTAGAGGCTGAACCATTATTTGGAACAAAAGCCAAAGATGTTATTAAGTTCATGTGAACAGTATTTGCTGCCGCTTTAGGTTACCTCGAAAAATTACCACGGATAATGGTCTTCAGTCTAACAATAGATAAATATTTTTTTGTGGTACGAGGGGAATAACACAATATTTTTCTACACATTTTCATCCCCAAGAAAATAGTCATATAGAAGTGGCCAATAGATTTATTTTAGAAGTTTAAAAGAAGAATTTGATATGGGCTACATGAAAATGGTCTAACTATTTGCAAGAGGTGTTATGGTTTTATCGAACAACACTAGAGAGACCACTAAAGAAACTCATTTTCCTTGGTGTATGGAATGAATGTTGTTAGTCTTACAGAATTTATGTTACCTTCTTATCAAATAGTTCAGTATTTCGAGGATATGAATAACGAAGCCAAAAGAACATATTTAAACTTGATTGACGAAAAAAGAGCTAAGGCTCAACTGAATATGATTGATTATCAGACTCTTATGCGGAGTAGGTATAATTCAAGGTAAGGATGAGAGATTTCAAAGTTGGTGATAAAGTTCTAAGGAAGGTATTCCTCCATACTAAGGAAAAGAACCTCTGAAAGATGGCCCCGAATTTAGAGGGTCCCTATATGGTTGTAGAAAGAATTAAACATGGTTCTTATCGCCTTTGTGACGAGCAGGGGATGATGCTTCAAAATTATTGGAATATACAACATCTAAAATTGTATTGGGAGTAATTACTTCTTTTGAATATTTTTGAATGATTTGCACACTCTTTCCTACCCTGTTGGTCCAGAGAGGTCAAGCCGAGCGGGACTGAGCAGATGTAGGAAGATCTGAATGTGAGTTAAACCGAAAGTAGATAATTACCGAGCAGAGGGTGTTCTGAGCTAGAGCAAAACGACAAGGTCGATCGCACATGATAAATAACTAAAAAGGAGGATCAGCAATAAAGTCAAAAATATTTATTGGTCAACTCACCTAACGCATTACTCTCACAGTCGTGGCTGTAATTTTAGGACCATTGCTAATAGTCTACGTGCAAAAATAATAATGCCACGTAATAAATGGCTAGATCGTAATGATTATGTACATAAATATGATCCAAAATAAATAAAAAAGCTTTATCTTCTCGAATTAATAAAAAGTTACTACTATGACATGTATTTGTTAGATTTCAATACGAGAGGTCATTCATTTTTAAAATCAATTTTATGAGATTCCAATCGTTTCTTATTCTACCCTTATAGTATTTGAATTTTTCTTATTTTTATTTATCCATTGAGAATTGATTTCTACTCTCAAATTTTTAGAGATATTTTTTACGGTTTTTGATACTTTGTGTGTAATTTTAAACATTCAATTTAAACTTTATTTTTAATAAATGTTTGAGTAGGTAAACTTACCTCTAATAAAAATAAAAATAAAAATGAAAAGGTAAGAATAAAAATGGGTAAAAATTAGTAATCAGCGGTAATAAGTGATAATGTGGATAAACACATAACGTAATCCACTCTTCTTGTCCTTGACTTGACTGTCTATTTAGGAGTAGTATTATAAAAGCTCAACTTTCTCTGAGAGAGAGAGTTAATGCAAAAGCAGCGTATAGCATACAAAACCTGACAAAACCGATTTATAACACCTTTTCTCTCTCTCTCTCTCTCTTTCTCCCTCCCTAGTCCTAATATAAGATTTTATTCTCACAAATTCACAATCACAATTCACTATTCACAAACGAACAATGCTCGAGACCCTCAAGTACCTTATCGGCTCCTCCGGCTCCACCGGCTACGGGTCCAAATCCACGGCCGATCAAGTCACCGAAAACTGCGATCTCCGTTTGGTCACTGCTATCATCACCGGTAAAACAGAATTATATTATTTGAATTTTATATTTATGGAGTTTTTGTTGAGAGTGGGTAGGTAGATGTTGTTTGGGGGTGATTTTCAGGTGGTACGTCGGGAATTGGGGCAGAAACTGCTCGTGTGCTTGCAAAACGAGGCGCGAGGCTGGTTCTACCGGCTCGAAACCTGAAAGCTGCAGAGGACTCGAAGGGCCGAATCTTATCGGAGTTTCCGGAGGCGGAGGTGATCGTTACGAGTCTCGATCTTAGCTCTATGGCCTCTGTTAAGAACTTCGTCTCCAAATTTGATTCCCTCAATTTGCCTCTCAATCTTCTGATGTAAGTCTCAACATTATCATTTTGTATTCATTATTACATTCTCATTACTCATTCCTCATTGCTCATTCCTCATTGCTCATTTGGATTGATCGATTGTTTATGAATCAGAAACAACGCTGGTAAGTTTGCGGCCGAGCATGGGATATCTGAAGATGGAATCGAGATGACATTTGCTACAAATTATCTAGGTATATGGAAATAATTAAAAATCTAGTATATTATATTACTTGAGTCGACTAGTATTACACTATTAATTAAAAATAATAATAAGTTAATAACAACATGAACATGAACATGATTTGGTTTAGGCCATTTTCTGTTGACCAAACTGGTACTCAACAACATGATTAAGACAGCAAGAGAAACCGGGATTCAAGGCCGGATCGTGAACGTAACCTCAAACATTCACGGGTGGTTCGCCGGCGATACAATACAATATCTCCGGGAGATATCACAAAACAAATGGTAAATCTGCTAAATCGTAGTAGACTAGATGAGTAATTATAAGGATTGAAGAGAGAGAATATTTGACTTTGTGTCTGTCTGGTAGTGGTAGTTAGTGTATCTAGTATAATATACTCCTCCTACTTTATAATAAAGACACGAGTAATAAATGCCATATTTGACTTTGTGTGTTTGTGTGTTACTGTTACTGTTGATGTTAGTCAATATGATGCAACACGTGCTTATGCTCTCTCAAAGCTCGCTAATGTTTTGCATACCAAGGCGCTGGCTACCAGACTCAAGGTCACTTACTTTTTATCTTCTTTTCTGTTTACTCACCTATTCGCCTATACCTCAAACCAGTAGTATCTTGGATTTTATTGCAGCGTATGGATGCCAATGTGACTGCCAATTGTGTGCATCCCGGAATAGTTCGAACTCGCCTCACAAGAGAAACAGAAAGCCTAATCACAGGTTTCCATATTAACCAATCAATTACTACTATTAATTACTTATTCCAACATCTATTTCTACTTTAACTCACCCCTTCATTCCAGATCTTATATTATTCTTGGCTTCCAAGCTCTTGAAGACAATCCCTCAGGTACTTTCCTCCCTCCAAACAAAAACAATCAAATGGGAACCTACTGTAACCGTAACGGTAACAATGCAATGCTTCTGTAAACTTTATCTAATAAAAAATACTATAGACATACACAACTTTGTTTTGTTAATCTTGTTCAGACCGCCCTCATACAGTAACACTAATACATTATTACTCCATTCACAGGGTGCTGCAACTACATGTTATGCGGCGGCCAATCCAAAGATGTCAAATGTATCCGGTAAATATTTGATGGACTGCAATGAAGCCAAGATGTCAAAGTTGGGATCCAATACAAAAGAAGCAGAAAACTTATGGGCTGCCTCTGAGATCTTGGTCTCTAAAGACTCTAAAACTCTTCTCAGTCAACTTCATAACAGCTTAGTTTGTGGTTGCTAGTTAAGAAGATTACAGTTGATAGATAGTGAAATTAGTATGTATTAGTATTAGTATATATAAAGAAAAAGAGAGATGATGGTATACAAGCTGTTATCGGTATAATAAATTATGGAGTTTGTTTGGTTGCTAAAGAAAGGTTAGTGCTGTAGACTAGTCTTTTGATGATTGTAAAATGATTGTGTGGGGTAAAGTCTATTTATGATAAGAGGATTTGGTAGCAAATGAAAGCACTTGGAAGGCTTAATACTTTTGGTTATGTATATGTTATAATTGATTTGTAATAGATAAGCAAAAAGAAGTACATGTTGGTTTGTTTGTTGAAACACACATGAGATGAGAAGAAGAATAAGTGGGCAAAAAGAACATGGACTAGTTAACATGATGCGTTTGTTGTTTAGTGAAGAGAGTATCTTTTACCAGTAATGCCCTGGTCCTACTAACATGCGTCAAAGGGTTGCCTATGAGGGAAACATCATGAGTCCAAGGGAAGCAACTTCAACCCGCAACTATGCCATTATAGCATAGGTCACCCTCGATCTATTTTAATGCTTTGTTTTATTTCATTATTTCATTATTTATTTGTCTAGAGGGGGAACGTAACAAAAGATAAATATTGTGGTCATAAAATCATTTCACACATGTAAAGGGAATAAAAACTAAAAATGAATGGACACAAAATACTGACAGACGACTAAAAAAAGAGATAATTTTATTAATCGCCAATAGGAAAATGCGATTTTATATTTTTAGCTCTATTTATCTAATTTTAATAATATTTTTTTTCGCTTATTAATTATATGACCGCTCGTTTGAACGTTGACCCGTGGGCTAAATATTCATTACATAATATTATAACCAATATGGCTACGCGATCATTAATGGTGGTTAAAAGTGGATTGTGACGGTTCCGATTGGTCTCGACGAAAAAGTTGTATCTTATCGATAACTTTTCGAATTGCTCCCGTAACAATAACTCCTAGTTGCTTATCCCGTTTGGTTTGGGTTTCTTTTTCTAAGTCTGACCTCTTTTATTGGTCTCATCTTGTCGTATGTAAGAGTGCACTTTGACTGGAGGTATCGAGCCCGATGGAGTCTTTTTTCCTGGTGCTATCTTACTTTATGCGAAAGTTGCATCTTGCCCGAAAGAAATGACCTTATCAGGGATCCCCTAATCGTTTTAAAAACACATGCCGATGGAAGAGGTTAACGAAAACAGTATCAGATAGAAGGGCAATATAAGTAACTGAAGATTGATTTTTATTTTCTAATAGTGAAGAAATTTTATGAAGAACAAATGCAGTTTATCTGACAACCGTCGTGCACCACTGCTTTCGTCGATTGAGGACCATCGCATAACATATATGTTATGCCGTCTTTCGCAACTACTTATTCTTTCTGCCATCATTTGTTAAGTATGAATCTTGTTTCTTAAGAGAGAAAGTAAAGAAATTGTTTAGTTGTAGAGAGAGAGGGTAAGATAAAGAAAATAAGCTTTGTCTAATCAGAAAGCATCACCCTTTGCTATACTCAATTTACTTTGAATTAAAAAGCCCCATCTCCTTGTTGAAATGATTTATAACAACTTATGTCGTCTTCGAATAAATATATATCCACATTCTATCTCGAATGTAAATCGTTCATCAACTAATTTAAGAATGTTAGATCATATTCTTATCATCTTCGATGAACTCGTACACATGTTTGCCTCGAAACCAGCTTCACCTTTTGTTTGCGCTCCGAATATTCACATGTAGAGTCATGAGTTGGCCTTCTCATAACGGTCAGAAACGTTTAGAATAGTCTAGAACGCGCTTGATGACCCACTAGGCATGCCATTTGGTCTGACAGCTAACAGGTGTCACGTTACTTTTATACAAGCAACCGTTTCATATTCCATCTTTCTGCCCAATAATTATCACTACCTCTTCCATTTCTCTCACCATTCTCTCTCTCTCTCTCTCTCTCTCTCTCTCTCTCTCTCTCTCTCTCTCTCTCTCTCTCTCTCTCTCTCTCTCTCTCTCTCTCTCTTTTATAAATATTTCTCTCACTTGTTATTTGTGTTTCACAAACAACTTCTAGTGAGAAAAAACAATTTTTCCTTGAGAGGATTTTTAGCTACTTTTACTTGAGAACCCAATTTCTTGGTTACCTTCACCAGAAAATTCATATTTCCCAGCCAACTTTCAAATTTTATGAACTAATTCGAAGATTCCTCTTTATCTTAGTTTATGAAAAAATCCCCAGCTACTAAAAAAATAAATTTTTGGGGCTTACGATTGCATGTGTATTAGTGAGAGGGTTGTTGAATACAAGGCGTCATGTGTAATTGACAACTCTCTAAGTTCTCAACTCAAACCATTTTTATGGTAATTTCAATTCTAATCAGAGTTCTCCTATGTTTCAAAGTTCATCCAACCCAGGAAATAATCATTCACCAGAGTCTCCTCGACAGTTATCATCACCACCTCGAAATCCTTCTCCAACACCTTCTAGTTCCTCAATTGTATTTTCTCAAAAGAATCACAAAGAAACTCAAAGCATATATACTCTGACAATATGAGAAAACACTTAATCACCCATCAAATCTAATCCACCTCGAGCGTTACGCAAAGAGACCCATTGGATCTAACCAAAATCTCATCTTTCCAAAAGTCTTCTTATTAAAAGCAAGCGTTCATAGCTATGGAAGATCGCAAAGCTGACAAAACTTCACAAAACGCTGCAAGTAAACCTACACCACCATCTCCCCCCCCCGAGGGAGATTGTTGAGACCATCACAAAGTCTCAAGAAACTCCTTCAAATACTCAAGAATAAAATCCAGCGCCGAAATCGAATCCTCATCAACTAATAAACGAAGCTTCTGAAGAAGAAGGTGATCCGAAGCAATGATGTTAATTGTCGAGCTAAAGAAAGTGGGGCTGCATTGGATACAGAAGACAACGCTTTGAACCAGGGAGAAACTGAGAAAAAAAAGAAAAAAAACTCAAGTTGTAATTCATGAAGATGTTGTTGCCTCAATAAGTGTGAATTTTAAACTACTTCTCCCCGAATACATCATAACGCTGAAAAACGTGCCATATATCTATTAAAGTGAAGCTTAATCTCGTCATCTGAAAAAGCAATGTATGAGGCCATCTTTATCATGAGATCATCA
The DNA here is from genome assembly GCA_036936605.1 of Limnanthes douglasii subsp. nivea. Taxonomy (NCBI): domain Eukaryota; kingdom Viridiplantae; phylum Streptophyta; class Magnoliopsida; order Brassicales; family Limnanthaceae; genus Limnanthes; species Limnanthes douglasii. The sequence continues at coordinate 113,528,682 of JAUPFV010000005.1, read as the reverse complement.
ATTGAGGTCTTCAGTTTCCACTAGATCCGATAATAGTGGAGTACTTCGTACTCCTAAACCTCTACCATACACAAGCAACACCAAATTTATGGTTCACACTCTTGTGAGTAGTTATGACTTCTAGACTAAGCCAAACCCCTCTTTCCATCAAAGACTCCATCGTCATGATTGGAATTTCGAAGGGATCAGTACTACCGTTCTACTGTATGAAACTTACTAATGATTTCAAAATTATAGATGATTTGCTCAAAGTTGACAAATTCTGGAAACAAAGATTTGTCTTTATATCTGGAGCTTGGGAGAATGGGAAAGAGATATTCGAAGAGAACCCTTCAAAGCTAAACCTTATTTGGAGAAGCAACAGTAAGTTCTGTTATCCTTTCTTCTCATATTTTATGGCTTAAATAAATTTTTATATTTATTGCTACCGTACCCAGGAATTTCGAAGAGGTCTAATGGTAAAAAGAAAGATGCACTAGCTATTTTTACCAAGTTGGCGACTTGGGTAGAATAAGAATGGATTAATAGATTCCACTCATCTGTCAACCTATAAACTTCATCACTAGTCATCTGTGGAGGATCTCCGTGGGTGCCAACCTCCCTGAAAATCTAATGGAGCCACCTGACGAATAAATTACCGTGAAAAACAGATTTGATAGTCATCTGCCCTTGAAAAACAAAGCAAACAAAACAGCTAGTACATCTGGTTCAAGCCCTTCAACAAAACTGAAGCCACAAAGAAAAAGGAAGGCAACTGAAGATAGACTTCCAACAATCGAAGAATGAGTTGAGGCTAAACCTTATTCCAAAAGAAAGAAAACTGCTACCCTAAAGAAAAAGAGCACCTTGAAAACTTCACCTGCTAAGAGAGCAGAAAAGAATTCTTAAAAAACTGTTTTAGAAGTCCCTTCAGTCGAAGCTGAAGAAACTAGAGTTGAAGATCATCGAAGAGAAACTTCACTTGAGGATCATAAAAAAAATTATAGTGAAAATCACCAAGTAGATGACCACTTTTTTCTTGATGATCCCATTAGTGCAGATGAATTTCAAGACCTCTACAATTATATGGATCCGAGGGTCCAACAGATCCAAGAACAACTTGAACGAATTGGTCGTCAGGTTACTACTCATGTTCTAACTGAAAGGTTAGATCCAGATCTTCCCCAGGCTCCCTTATCCGCTGCTCTTATGCCTTTCAATAGTCAAAGGTTCATCCTTATCCAAGAGCTATCCAAAGAAGTTTTACTTACACTGCAACCTTTTTCAAATCTTGAAACATAAAAAAATCATACACAGAAATAAGTTCTTGTTTTTTTAGAAACAATGGCTAACGATATGGTCTGATATAAAAAAGATGTTGTTGCATAGAAAATGATGAAAGAAATATTTGGAAAACAAATCGAGGACCAATGTCATTGTTCCAAGATGATAGATTGGAATTTATCAAAGAAGTCATCCGCCTCAAACGCCATCTACGCTTAGTGCATGATCAAGAATTCTCAACATGCTGAGATAAATGATCTTAAAACCAAACATGCAGGCGAGATATCTGACGAATTGGAAAAATACTCTTCTCTTCAAGAATCTCTTAACAAGAGTGAAGAAGAAATGAAATAGCTAACTGAAGATATGGCTGCACTCAAGACGACATTCAAAGAAAAAAAAGGAAGCCGATATGCAAAGTGCCCAGAATCAATGCGGACTAGACACCTTAGCTTCCATAAAAATTGTCGAGGGGCAAAAGACAATCAATTTGCTCTGCAAATTTCACGCAACGTTCCCAAAAGCAAATCTATCTAACTTTCGGGAATTGATCCCCATAAAAACAGTCTCAGTGAAGCCTTTGACCTTATCCCCATTGATTCTTACGGAGAGACGGATTCATCCGAAGAGAATGCCACTGAACAAGGAGATTCATCCGAAGAGAACTCTGAAGAAGATAATTTATTGTTGTTTCCTTTTTTTCCTAGTTATAAAGACATGTGATGTTGTGTGATGACTTATTTTTGTGTGATATTCAAAATATCGTTTTGTAAGATCGGATTCTAAGTTTAATGAAAAACTACTCTTCTTTTTCCACATTTATTTGCCAAATTTTAATTTTATAAAAAAGTCATAATGACCTTAAATTCCAACATATGTCACATATAAATTTGTAATTTGTCAAATAGAAATAGTGCTCTCAGAAAATGTTAGCACCTTGAATACAACTTGTGTGTTTAAAAATTGTTAGCACCTTGAGTATATGTAGTGCATTTAGAGAACGTAGCACCTCGAATATATGTAGTCTATTTAGAGAACGTAGCACGTCGAATATGGTTATTTTAGTGTTTATAATAAGCGTATAACACCCTGAATCAAAACAGTTACTTTTGGTCAACAACTTCAAAGATGACCAATATTTGACTAGTTACCAAGATAATTTAAATGCTTGAATTCAAAACAACCATTGGAAAAAAAATGAATTGTATAAATATTTTTAAATATGTACATGACACCTCATTAAAACCTCATTGGACCAACATGGTAGGAAATAGTGTGTCATTGTTCAAAAAGGTATTAAAACACAAAATCATTCCCAGTATTAGTTTTAAATGTTCTATATTCCAAGGATGTTGAAGTATCTTCCCCTTATCATCACAAAGGTGATACGTACCCAAATTTATTTTCTCCATCACCATATAAGGACCCTCCCAATTTGGGGCCATCTTTTCAAGTCGTTTGTCCTTTGTATGGAGAAATACTTTCCTTAAAACTTTTTAACATACTTTGAAATCATTTTTTCTCACCGTCGAATTATATTGACTCCTCATCAAACTCCGATAGTAAGTCATATTCAAATGAGCTCTAATTCTTTTCTCTTCAATCAAATATAGTTATGTTCTTTTTGCCTTTCATTTACCTTTCGAAATATTGAAGTACTATCTATGAAGGTAAAGTAGACTCTGCAGGACTAACAACATCCATACCATACACCAAGGAAAAAGATGTTTCTTGAGTAGCCTCTTTATGAGTTGTATGCTAAGCCCACAACACCTCTTGCAATAGAGGCTTTGAACAGTAACTCGTCCCTGGACTATCGCATTTGGTGGCAAATAGTCCCTAGAATTTCAAAAGTCTGTTCGTAGTCCCTAGACTATCCAGTTTGGATAAAGTTAATCATCTTGCATGTGTTGACTATCATTTTTTTTACAGATAGTCCCTCAACTACTCATTTTCAATAAATTTAGTCCTTTGACTTTCTATTTTTTTATAAATTTAGTCCCTTTAATAAACATGCTCATGGGACTAACTTTATCCAAACTAGATAGTCTAGGGACTACCAACGGACTTTTGAAAGTCTAGGGACTATATGTCACCAAATTGGATAGTCCAGGGACTACTAACGGACTTGTGAAAGTCCATGGACTATATGTCTCCAAAGTCGATAGTCCAGGGACGAGTTACTGTTCAAAGCCTGTAAATAGATGTATTAGTCACTTCCACTTGACTGTTTGTTTAGGGATGGAAATGTGTGGAAAAACACTGTGTTATTCGCCTCAAAGCACAAGAAAAAGTCATTTCGCTGTTGTTGAATTGAGGACCATTATCTGCAGTGATTTTCTGAAGCACTCCATAGCGGTAACAAATATTATTCACAATTACCTTAATAACATCCTTGGATTTTGTACCATATAATGGTTCAGCTTCAACCCACTTCGAAAAGTAATCAACCGCTACTATAACCATCTGACTCACTTCAAAAGCCATAAGAAATGATCTACCAAATATATTCCACATCTATAAAAAAGAATAGCTTCAGATATAGAAATAAGCGGTACTTCCGGTCTATGAATAGATATGGCAAAACGTTGACAAGTATAACAGCCTTAGACTAAGACTTTAACATCATTTATAATTGAAGACAAATAATAACCTGCCAACAAAACCCGACATATAAAAGATTTGAAATCACAATGAGTTGAACCTTCACCATCATGCAACTCTAATAAAATCTCTTGAGATTCTTGTTTTCCCAAACAACGCAACGATAGTTTACTTAAATATTTTTTGTATAACACTCCATCAAATACCACATCACCATAGGCGTTGTATCTTAATGTTTTAGCCAACTGTACATCTTGAGGTAACATGCATTTCAGTAAAAAAAAGAATATCACACCTCAAATCACTTCAAATTATGTCTAGAGTGACCAATACTTTCTCAATATATTTACATTGCTCTGATCGTGTCAAAATTGAAGGACTCTCCTACAACAATATCCATGGATATTCTTCTGTATAAGAAATTGTTGCTAAAGAATCAGCAACTTTGTTACCTCCTCGGTTAATATGTTTTACACTCGCTTTGTCAAACAAAAGAGTATAATTTCGAAGCTTACGTAAATACAAAATTATATGTTGTTTCTCAGCCTCAGATACACTTACCATGTGATTCGCTACTAGCTGCAAATCTGTTTCCAAAAAAAAAATATTGTTACTCCATAGATATTTCCAAGCCTTAACCCTGCAAATACAACCTCATTATTCGATTCGTGAAAAATAAATCGAATAACCTGAGACATTGCTTCTCCAAAATGAGCAACTGATTATACCCCTGTACCGCACCTCAATATGCTAGTCCCACCATTTGTTGGAACCACCCACATCGAATTTTCTGGCAAGATCTCTTTATCTGTCTCCTTATCTGATCGGCTCAACTGAAATTGGACCAGAAAATCAGCTAAAGTTTGAGCTTTAATAGTTGTTCTAGAAGCAAAAATGATGTCAAAATCTCCTAATTCTTCTAACAATTTAGTCATTCTAACAGAAATATCTGGTCGTTATAACACATTCTTTAGGGTGAAATAAGTTCGAACCTCAATGGCGTGAGCTTGAAAATAGTGGTGCATTTTCCTAGCATCCACCAATAAAGCCAAATACAAATTTTCAAGTTTCAAATACCTTTTTGCTTATGAGAATAAAATTTTACTAACATGATAGACTGTCTTTAAAACTCCTTTGTCTTCGCATATCAAAATAGTACTTATATAAAAATCAGATACTCGTGTATATATATATATATATATAAGAACAACTGATCTCCAATTCGAGGCTTAGACAAAATTTCTGGTGATAACAAAAGTTCTTTAATATTTGAAAAAGTTTCTTCATAATCTGACATCCACTTAGGCGCTTTGGGTCTTCGTAATACTTGGAAAAAGGGAAAATATTTGTCCAAAAACCTTGAAATAAAACGTTTAAGGGAAGCTAATCTTTTTGTCAAGACTTGCACTTCAATTATAGTTCGAGGCAATGTCATTGAAAGCAACACCTTCAAATGTTCAAGATATGCTTATATCCCATTTTCACTAATAATATACCCAAAATATTTTCCTGATCGGACATGAAAAGTACATTTCTCAGGATTCAACTTCAAACGAATGGCTCTCATTTAGAAAAGTCTCATATAAATCTTCGAGGTTTTCACCATATGTGGAACTCTTAAAAAACATATCATCAATGTATACCTCCATATTCCTTCTGACATAAGGAGAAAAAACCTTATTCACCAACCTTTTATATATTGCTCCAACATTCTTCAACCCAAATGACATGACCCTATAACAATGTAGTCCTCTATCAGTGGTGAATATAATACTTTTTTGATCTCCTGGATTTATTTAAATCTGATTATACCCTGTAAAAGCATCCATAAAAGAATGAACTTTATTCCATGAAGTATAATCAACCAACTAATCTATTCAAGGGAAAAGAAATAGATCTTTAGGGCATGCTCGATTCAAATATGTGAAGTCAACACATATTTTCCACTTTTCGTTCATCTTTTTTACTAATACTAGGTTTGCAGTCTATAAAGGATATTATGCCTCCCTAATATGCCCGACTTTATAGAGACGATCCACTTCTTGGACAACAACCTCTCAATTTTCCACATAAAAAGTTTGTCTCTTCTAAAAAATAGGATTTATCCTCAGATTTATAGTTAGGCTATGAAATATTATTTCAGATGGAACTCCTATCACATCCTCCATTTTCCAAGCGAAAAAATCCAAATTATCAAATAAAAATTGTAGCAACTGACCACGCAAAGTAGAGGACAAAAATTTTCATATTCGCAAAGTCTTCCCATTAGAAAAAAATATGCTTGTCGATGTCCTCAATCACTTTTAAAGAACCCGGGGTTTCTCTCGGATCATACATTCCCTCTTTATATAAAGTCAACCCCATTCGTTGTTATTCAGCAATTCGATCCTCAGAAGTAGAACCTCAAACCATGAATGTTGTTGCATAACATTCCATGGTCACTTTTTGGTCACATCGAACCACGCCAACACGATCTCTAACAACATACTTCAAATATTGGTGAATAGTAGATACAATAGTATATATTTTTAAAAGATGGATATCCTAAAAATAACATTGTAACTGGTCGGCCATTCAACCACTATAAAAAAAACTTCAATTTTATTTTTAAACGGGCATTTACCCAAACACACCTCACCTTTGAATTCCTCAATCACTTGAGATGTTACCATGTAAACCCAATTATAATACGATTAAACCGACAAATTCAAGGCAAATTACGCATCCTATCACACATATACTTGAATAACACATTTGCTGAACTCGTTGTATCAATCAGAACATGTTGAATTTCAACTTCAGATATTTTTACCCCTATAACCACTACATCCTCATGAGGACCAACTATTCCCCTCAAATCATCCTCATCGAACAGAATAAAATGAGTATCATACTTGCCATACAAATGAGTATATATCATTCCATCTACTTGAGTTGCTAAACTGACAACATGCCTTTTCTTGGAACTATTAGTATTACCAGACATTGAATCTTCCCCGAACATGGCTAAAGATTCAAAATATTAACATAAGATTCGACCCCGTCCCTATTCTATTGGCTCATCTACAGACATCAAAATTAACCGATCTGGATGAGTATCCCAATATTCCAATGTTGTGTCAAAATCATCACATTTAGAATTTAAAATGATCAGTAAACTTTCTTCCTTCGAATTTGGGTTAGCAGCTTGTTGTGTTGACGTGCTCAGAATTTTCGATTCACTACTTGGCCGTTTAATAGAAGCAGCCAACTTTCCATTCTCTATCATATCTATATCTCCTTCTTTAAAGCTATCAAATCTGTAGTATCATGCCCAATATCATTATGATACTTGCAGAACTTGTTGTTGCACTCTTCTTTTGGTCTGTTTATTGGAGCTGGCTTTTTGAAGCTTAGATAACATGTGACCTTTTTTTATAAATTTCAGCAACATTCTAAGTTAAATCTGTATAATACTTTGGCCTTATCCACTGATATGACCTTGGTATTTGAAACTGACAACATGTAACTTGAGTTGGATACTGGTTTATTTCTCCACTTTAATTTGGTCACCGACTTGAGCGATAAGTGCTCCAAAAGTTATCGCTCTTCTTTTTGTTGTTTCATTTTCTAAATCACCTGGTAAGAAAACTTGTCGTAATGCAACCATAGCCACTATCTCTTTATAATTATCCAATCATGCTTCGGTTAACACAAAATGCTTTGTATAGTCCTACAATTTCTCTCCCACAACCTGCTTACACTATATTATAGTGTCACCCTTTGCTCGCATCTCTTTGCTTCCCACAAACTAACGTCGAAAAGTTGTATAAAAATCTCTAAAGGTGGTAATAGATACTCTTGGAATCCTATTATACCACTTCAATGTTGTGCCCTTGAATGTCTGAGATAAGGCTCTGCATACCAGCCTGTCATTATATTCGAAATTCATCATATAGTTCTTGAATTGTTCGATGTGATCATCAGGATCTTGCATCCCATCAAATTTCTCAACATTAGAATTGTCAAAACGCTTCGGAAGAGTAATATACCTTATCTCAGTTGTTCAAGGCGAATTTCTCCAATCTACTCCTCGTACGTACTGGTCATCTCCTCACGTTCCCATAACTGCATACAAATTCTGATCAGCCACTCATGTGTATTGGCTAAATGTATTCCCTTCACACCCTTCAGTTTACCTCAAACACTGAGGCACGTTGTCTATTTTTATTTTATATTATTTAAGCAATTTTAAGGCGGACCACTTTCTTCTTTCAAAGATCCCTGATACCTTTTTTGTTTTGATGATTCTTCCTCGGATTTTGAACTATCAAATTCTTTTCATTTCGTGAGGTGCAATGCTCTTTATCATACTCAAAATGTAATTTCTTCCAATCACTTCGAACTCGACGATCTATATATGATCGATCAGATTGATTTTATAGCTCACATGTCTCTTCAACTTTTCGTACCTCAGATTTTAGCCTCCTGACTAAATATGTTGTTCTCTTTGAACATATTTTTCATTCAACACTGTTATTTTGTCCAACAATTGATTCATTTCAACCTCGATATCTGAATGACCTTGTTGCACCGGAGCTTGATCATCTTCTCCACCTTCTTCCCTACGCAGTTCAGATCTCAAAGTTTTAATTTCTTTTTTACTTGTTGGGCAAACGTTATTTCGTGGTTCCATATTGATCTAGAGTGATACAATTGAGCAAGAATTCTATAATTTCTAGTTTTTGACATGAAATCAGTGTACCAATCGAATAGAACTCCCAATGTGGTCGCCAATTTGTTAAGTTTGAATCTAGTTTCTTAATAGAAAAGGTAAAGAATTTGTTTAATTGTAGAGAGAGAAAGTATGATAGAGAAAATTAGCTTCGTCTAATCAGAAAGCATCACCATTTATTCATTGACCTCATCCTTTTTTATAGGCGCGTTAGACTTAGTATAACAGAATCAGTTATACAAAGGAATTAATTGCACTACAGCCTCCCATATTTACAAATAGTTTAAAAGTCATCTAATAAATATATAATTTATTTTACATAACCTTTGTTCTATTACATTTAAACCCTCAATATTTAATATCATTATTAGAGGGGGTTACACACCCTAGTGACCCACCTGGAGAGAATGTGGAGAGCATGACATTTTTGGACAATTATTTGAGCATATTTGTGATACTAAATTACGTTCGAATGGTTTTTTTAGTAATGTATGAAAGTGTATTAAATATAGGACAAAAAGTATAGAGATAATTAAGTTGCTTTAGTTAATATCCAGAGAGAGAAAGTTGCATCCCTCTTAAATGCATTCTCAAAAAGAATTTATAGACTCGATTTAGCTTGAAGAGCCTAATGGGTCGGGTCATAGTCATGGGCCAAGCCCAAAAATCAAAAAGACCATTTGGAAAATTAATCATTTTGCTGATGAATATAAGATAAATTGGTAAATTTCCCCTCAAAGATGTCCAACTTAAATAGAAAGTCCCCCTCGAAGAATTCCGACCTTATCATATAGCTCTGTTAGTCCGCTCAAAGATATTTTAGGAAGTCTAACTTACAAATTATCTGAATTGAATTCGTTTTATTTCTTTGAACATGACTCCCTTGTGGTTTTCAAATATGATGAGGTATACGTTCAACTTTATATTATTGCATCATTCATGGATGATTATAGTCCAAATTTGTTATTTTTAACAAATTGTACTTCATGACACGCGTCACTATTTTATTAGAGGCACAAACTTGCTTTACCATATAGGAGACACTCTGATAGTTGAAAATATTTCCACTCCTCTATGGATTATAGTTGTTGGTAGCGTTTTCACTTCCCAAGAAGGGTACTCAATAGCCTTTTACAGTATATTTTGTAATTTTTCTCTCATTTTTCCAGTTTAGAGATTTTAGAGAGAGAAACTTACTTTTCTAGAGAGAGAAGTTCTTCTTTATTATAACTATCAAGTTAGTTATCGGTCATATTTTATTCCCATATTCCAGTTCAATCATCGCGAATCCTATCTCCGATTACATTTCAGTATTTGCATGTTCACCGTGAGAATCACATTAACCAAGAACAGTTGATTGAATCTGTCAAAATTAGACGAAGAGAAAAAGTAAACGTTAGGACTTCTGCTGGGTTACCTATTTTCAAGGTTACAGTTACAGTAACTCAAACGATCATTATAGAGGTGTTTTTCCATACAACAAACTTAATATCCCATTGAAACACTCTTCGACCGTTCAATCATTTACTACTCAGAGTCGTTCATCAAGGCCATCACAATTTTAAAGAGCCACAAGTCGCAGACATCCTTCAACTTTCAAAGCTATGGGCTCCGAATCAGAAGAGGAATCTCCTAGAAGATTGACCAGACAATCCATAAGGAAAAACTAATCCATCTGGGGAGCCAGAAACAACTTAACAATAATAACCTTCCAACAACCCATCCTCACAGAATCTGAATAGGGAAGGAAACACTATACCCCCAAGTAGCTGAGCCCTCTGAGTCTAACCAAGCTCTCACCAAACAAATAATTGAAGAGGAGAACCCAACTTCTCCGTATATTGAACCTTCAGGATCTAGTCTAAAGGTGATGGAAGACAACATGAAGAAGATTAGTTAGGATTCTCTCCTTGAGACATGTGGTCAAAGTGGGGGACTTTGAAGCCAACTAAGACGAGAGTTTCGAAGAATAAAAGTATTAAAGGTGGAAAGGGAAAAATGCCTCCAAAACAGAATCCAAAGCAATTTCTCCATCCTTGGTCGGACGGGTAGGGCCAAACTTTGCAAAAGTTAGTGTCAAACACCTTCTTTGACTCTAGAAAAACATTTCTCTTTCTATTTTCATGTAAACAAACTAGAGGCTATTCGTGCAGAATGAAGTTTCTCTAAAGAAGTTAAGGTTAGAATGCTTACAACCAGAGAGATTGCGATAAGTTGCGGTCTGATTGAGCTAGTTATTTATCTGAATGTGCTTAATTAAGACCTTCAGTTTCCTTTGGACCCCGAGATCGTGAACTATTTTAGCTTATCAGGATTGTGTTGTAGCTAGGATAGTCTGGATGCATAGTTTACCTTAATGTCATGTATTATAAATCTAGGATATCAAAAATTCTAACGCCAATGGATCAATTCGCTGCTATTGCAGGGCTGCCATACAATACCCAAATTTCCTTTTACTATTTTAACATGGATAATAAATAAGTAGATAATCTACTAGAGGCAGATAAACTATGAAATATGAAATTTCTCTTCATCAGTGGCTGGTTGGAGAATGGTAAGAAATCACGTCTTAAGGTAGTCCAACCGGCTTACTAAGTTATGGAAGAATACATGTAGTCTCCTTTGAACTCATTATATATATATATATATAGTATGACTGGTCTCTAATTTATTTCCTTTACTAGTTATATCGAAGCCTTATATGCATCATCTGGAAGATGCAAATGTAGCTTTCAAGAAGCTAAACCAATGGGCCAAGGATAAATGGTCTAATGGCCTCTATCAAGAAGCCTATGTAAAAAAATACGAAGACGAATTGGATTTTTTTAAATCCCACTCCACACAAGAGGTGGAGGACGTGTTAGACGCTTATGCCAATATGATCCTAGATTCTCTAAACAAACGAAATGCTTCAATCAAACCCGATATGGTTTTGGCTAAAAATATTATGTCCAACGATATGCCCATAGCTGATTAGTTAGGTATATTTGTGGATTCACCCAGTGATATCTCCGATAATAGTGATATAGAGGACTCCAAAAGTAGGAGTTCAGAAAAAGAAGAAGAAGAAAAAGAAAATGCTGATGGGAACGAGCCCAAACGCCAATAGATTTATATCTTGTTGTTTTGTACAAGCCCTTGCCGTATACAAGGAATTTGGTGATATTGTTCGGAAGTTTTTCTGTAAGTCCTTTCCATGGCCACATTTTTGTAATGTTTAACTTGAATTCCATTAAATCATTGGGTCACCCGATGCATTTTGTACTTTTGATTAATTCAATGGTTCTATCTTATTTTCTTGCAACTTCTTATTTACATGCTTTGATCTAATTTATTCGAAAGTAATCCATTTTAACCATTCAAAGATATTTCCTTCAAAGGCATACAAATTCAAAACATAAGCCATTCGAATGTAATCCATTCAAAGGTACATAAATTCAATACATAAGCTATTCAAATGTAATCCATTCGAAGGCACACAAATTTAATACTCAAGCCATTCGAAGGCACACAAATTTAATACACAAGTCATTCGAAGGTAATCTATTTGAAGGCATACAAATTTAATGCACAAGCTATTTAGATTGAATCCACTCAAAGGCACATAAATTTAATACATAAGACATTCGAAGGTAATTCATTCGAAGACACACAAGTTTAATACACAAATGTATTATGAGAAACTTTTCAAGACAAATATGGTAGATTAGGAATAGTTCATACACCTCGTTAAAGCCATCCTAAACCACCATGGTAGTAAAAAGTATGTCACCAAATATTTAAATGAAACAAATAAAGTAAATATTTTACACATTTACTCAAGATAAAGCCTTAAATTTTTTATATTCCATAGATGCCTCAAAGAACTGCATTATACGTTCCATGTTTGATATTTTCACTCACAATATATGGCCCTTCCCAGTTTGGGGCTAGATTTTCGAATTTCTTGTCTTTTGCGTGTAAAAATACTTCCCTCAAAACTTTTTACCCTATTTCAAATTCTCTTCTTCAAATTTTAGATGCATACCTGCTTCTCATCAAGCATTGATAATGCATTATTCCTAAGTGAGCTTTGATTTTTTTATTCAACTAAATCTAACTAAGCTCTTATTATTGTCTCGTTTCCCTCTTTGGAATAATTTTGAATTTGAAAAGAATGAGAGTAGATTCTATTTGTGTTACTGCATCTATCTCGTAAACTAAATAAAAATGAGACTCTTTAGTGGTCGTATTAGGAGTAGTTCGACAAACCCATAATACTTATTGCAAGTAAACTGGCCATTTTCCTTCCACTCCCTCTAAATTCTTTTTTAGACCCATAAGGATGGTTCTGTTAACAACCTTTATTTGACCGTTGGCTGGAGGGTGAAATGATGAAAATAATAATAATGATGAATTCTTCTCCATCTCCTTGTTATCAAACTGAGGGCCATTATTTGTCGTAATACTTATAGGGATCCCAAATCTGCAACATATATTGGAGATGATAAACTTTATCATTGCTTTAGAAGTAGTTCCATAAAGAGGCGTTGTTTCTACCCATTTAGAGAAATAATCCTCCGCTAGTATAATAGTACGGTATCGTTCGGATGCCATTGGTACTAGATCAAGCCCCCATCTATCAAAAGGTATTGCATCATATATCAATTCTATATGGACTTTCGGCACATGTATTGCATTCCTAAAACTTTGGCGCGGATCACACTGTTTGACTAAATATTTAGCAGCCATCATGATGGGTGGCCAATCATATCCCAATAATAAAACCTTCATAAGTCAAAGCTATATAGTGACAATGTCATGAGCCTTCCCCGTTATATAATTTGGAAAAAATACGTGGGACTCATCGGATCCGAGGCAGCGTAATAGAGGCATACTAAAATATTTCTTATAGATGACATCTCTCAAAACCAAAAAGCTATGTGCTCTAAATTTCAACTTTTTAGCTAACTTTTTGTCGCTAGGAAACTTCCTTTAGCAATAAATTCTTTGATTTTATGCCTCAAATCTTGTCTTTTTGTTGTATATACTTGTAAACTTTCCTCAGTACTCGGTCCCACTCCCAATTCTATTATTATGGAAGGGAATTCAAGTATCAATATCCAAGGATACACCTCGGTATATATAGTAGTAGCTAAGGAATCTACCATCAAATTTTGAGCCCTCGGCAGATGTTCTCACTTTACACACTTGGAGAAAGAAGATGTTTCCCTTAAAACTTGTAAATACTTGATCAATTTTTCTTTGCTTGTATCAGACTGACCCTGAGCTTGATGTATGAGAAGTTGTGAGTCACTTACCAATCAGACTCTTTTGACACCGCATATTTGTCAAGTCTTAGCAAGACTATTGCTGCTTCGTACTCAACTTTGTTGGTTGATACCTTGAAACCAAATCATATTGCTTGGTACATTGAGTCTCTAAAAGGGGAGAGTAGACAAATTACTACCCCCACAACCCATCATACTAGATCTACCATCTGTTTGGACTATCTATTCTTTCCCATGCTTATTAATTAAAGATTTCACGTAGGATCGTTCTGAATGAAACTCCACCAAGAACTCTACGACATCTTCTGCTTTAATTTTAGTTTTGAGGAGTAAAATTGATATCATAATCCCCCAACTTTAGAGACCAATTGGTCATCTAAACTGATACATCTGGCTTTTGTAGCATACTTTTGAGTGGAAAAGAAGTTTGAACAATAATGGAATGTGCTTGAAAATATGATCTTATTTTTCTTGCTGCTATTACCAAGGCTAATTCTAACTTTTTAGCATCCAACAGACTCTTGCTAAAATAATAAATGGGGAGATGGTAATTTTCAACCTCCCGAACTAACATGTCACTTACCGCATAGTTGAATATTGTTAGGTATACATATACCATTTCTCTCATCACTAGTTTAAACAGAGTTTCAGATGAAGATATATATTTTTTTTATTTTGAAGAATTCTTCATCGCAGTTCGGGGACCAATTAAATTTCTTGGCATTTCTCAAGATTTGGAAGAATTGTGCACACTTGTTCGACCACCTCGATCTATACGTGTTTAATGATGTCAGCCTTCCAGTCAATATCTGAACTTCTTTTATGGATCTAGGAAGGTCCATAACAAGCAATGCATGTAGTTGTATTCGATTATCCTGTATCTTGTTCTCACTTATGACATACCTTAAAAACATTCTAGATTGTACGTCTAAAGTTCACATCTCTGAATTCAGCTTCAAATTGACGGCCTATAAGTTGGAGAAAGTTTCTTTAAGATCAAGAAAATGATCCTCCACCTTTGAACTTTTTACCATCATAGCGTCAACATAAACCTCAAAATTTCTCCAAATTTGACTGGTAAACACTTTATTCACTAAACGTTGGTAAGTAGCCCCAATATATTTTAAACCAAAATGCATTACCTTATAATAATACAACCCCATGTTACTGATAAATGTAGTATGATCTTGGTCATTGGGATCCATTTGTATTTGATTCTACCTAACAAATGCATCCATGAATGATAACAACTTATTTCTAGAAGTGTAATCTATCAATTGATATATCTAAAGGACATGGAAAGGATCCTTCAGGTATGTCTTATTTAAATATGTGAAATTAATACACATTCACAAGTTGCTATTTTTATTTTTTAGAAGTGCTTGATTGGCAGTCTACAGCGGGTACTGAGATTTCTGAATATGCTATACTTTTATTAGCTTGTCCACCTTTTTTACAATAGCTTCAAATTTTTCTACAGAAAATTCCTTTCATCTCTGTACTATTGGACCCGCATCGGATCGTACACCCAAATTATGGCAGATGATGCTGACTAGTACACCCGTTATACATTTATTACACCAGGCGAGTAAATGCAAGTTCTTGAATAAAACAAAAAACACATTTTCTTTTATTTCCAATAACAGTTTAACTCTTATCCTAGCACTCTTCTCATCTGGAAAATTGTGTACTTCAACCTCCTCAATTGGGATAACTACACTATAAGTCACTCTTAGATAATCTATCTAGCTTGAATCGATAAAGGACTCTATTAATTGTTATTCCTTTTTAGTTGTCACGTTTTCTGAAGCCTTAGGAGCAAGTACAATAACATAGCATTCTCTTGCCATTTTCTAACTACTTCGAACAACCCCTACCTAGCTTCCGACGACGTATTTCAAGCACTAATGAACTGTTAAAGCAATAACATACATCCTTGATAGGAAAGATCTACCGAAAAATGGCATTCTAAGGGGTCAAATAATTAACCACTACAAACAAAACTCTCACAACCTAACTAAATGGTCATTTACCAAAGACAGTTTCTCATTCGAATTTTCCAATAATATCAGCAAAATTTCCTACAAATGTAACTATAGTTCTGTTATATCGGAGAATAACAGATGAGTTTTTCATTAACTTGTAAGTGAACATAAATAAAATATTAGCTAAGAATCTTTTGGATTTCTGTTCACTCAATAACAGCTCTAATTACCACAACATTCTCATGTGGCACAATAATATTTCTTAAGTTATCCTCATCGAAAGGTATGAAATGAGCTTGATTATTATATAAATGAGTATATATATTTCCTTCTAACTGTGTGTCCAAACGAACCACATGCCTCTTTCGAGAGCATCTTGAAGGAGTTGTCACAATATCCCCTCTGAAAATAGTCAGTGAAAGAATTGACATAACTTGGAAACCTTTCTCATTTTTCACGTATCACATTAACCTGACCACGATCTTGATTGGGATCCAAATAATTTGAATCTATATCAAACTTTTCAGTGATTACCATCGTATTTTATTATTTTTAAGCATTTATGGCTTGATTTTGAACATATGGTAAAGTTGTCTACACTTCACCTTGCGATTGATATTGGCATTATTCCCACTTGTGCTAACAAAGGTGGTTAGTTTCCACTCTCGATTAACGGTTGTATTTATTTCTTCTAAGCAATACAATCCTTATTATCATGCTCCACATCATTGTGATATTTGTAGAATTATGTATTTCGATTATCTCTCGGAGTCTATATGCGTGGGGGCCTTCATAATTGCACAAAATTCTCTGACGTATTGCAGATAGTTGTAATATTTTCAATCAATTCTTTGAAATGACTAGGCTAAACCTATTAGTTTCCTCTGGGTCTAAACTATTGTACGTGAGTATATTGGTTTGATCTAGGTTGGTGAGAACCCTATCCGGAGTCCTTTAGACGATTTCAAACAGTAGCTTGTGATTGGCCACTAGTTGTTTTAAGAGAGAATGAAAGGATAAGCCTTCTGGTGAGGTTGCCTTAATCTTTTTGTTTCTTCTACCGTGATCTGTTTTCTCACCTGGTTTAACAGGATACCTAAAGTCCTTGACTTCTTAAGATTGACTGTATAAGCTAAATAGACATCTAACAACCTAAATCTAAATGAAATTATAGCTACTTATTCCAAATAATATGCCAACCCATCTTTGGTGTCTATAAGTAGAGCCATCACTAGACTCCGAAGAGGTAGAATAATATTTAGTTCGATGCTCTTTTTAGTGGTTTGGTGTGTTTTAAGAGATTAATCTGGCACATCAGAATTTTGATGTTCTGTTAGAATCTACCCTATAAGATCACTCTAATCCTGTCTTTGGGCTCTCAAGGCCTCAATATCTCATAGTAATTAGTCACACTCCTCATCCATAAGAATACTTTCTTAATTTTTATCATTCACATATAGTACTTGGTCATGTTCTTCTTTAATCTTGACTTGCTCATTCTCTGGTAGATGATCTACAAGCATCTTATGATCATCCTTTGAAGGGTTCTAAAAGAAAATTTTGTTTTGCTAGGTTTGGATTTGGCTATCCGGGCACCTCTTCTCCCACTATGGTCACCAATTTGGTGATAATTAATTAAATTTTAAGGGGTTTTTAGTATTACGTGAAGGAGTCTTAAATATAGGATAGAAAGTAGAGAGATAATTGAGATGTTTTACTTAGTATACAAAAAACGAAAGTTGCATCCCTCTTAAAACCATTTTTAAAAAATCATTTATAGGTTGGCTTTAGCCTAAAGGACCTAATGGGTCGGGTCATAGTCATGGGTCAAACCCAAAAATCAAAAATCCTATTTGGCACATTAGTTATTGTATTGGTGAATGTAAAATAAATTAGTGAATACATTCTTGTCGAAATAACTATATGAAATGAAAAAGAACAGGGTATTAGCTTTTAGTCAGAATAGCCCATTGAAAAGTTCCAACTTAAACAGAGAGATCCTCTTCGAATATTTCTGACCTCGTGACGTATAACCCTAAAATATAGCTATCTAACAATGGACGACCACCGAGATTTTAGGGATAGATACAATATCCCGGATTCCTTTATAACGAGTGTGCTAACCCCTTGTCAACAACCCTACCAAGTTCCGGATAGTGAAACATGTCCTACACAACCCTTTTCGATTGGGGCCTCCAATTTCTGCTCCCCACTTTTATTCGGGAATATTTTAGCTACATAAACATATGCGTGATGTATCTGATGGAGAATAGGTGGCGAATACTACTGATCATTTTGCTAAGATCGAGGCTACTACAAATTCTCGTTAGCAACGGTCGACGTATCAAAACTGGCCAGTTTATCATTTTTCTACCTTTAACTGACTTAGGCTAAGAAACTAGTGGATCTATCGCAATTCGATAGGAAATTTATCTCCGGGGACTGGGAGCATTAAGGTTCCATAGGTTACCTACATTTGGAGGGGAGATGGATAGACAAGTGTAAGAAGTGGTGGTTAATACCACCTGGTTTTTTGTTTGTACACGCGAAGGCAAACACCGGTACTGGTGTAAGAAAACCGAGGAGGATGACGCTATTAACCCCTTGAAGAGACTATCAGCCACATCGTACTCTATATGGAGGCTGGAAGTACCTTGATTTTTTATGCAGGTGATTTTTTTCCTACCCGATCTGTGGCCCATTCTTAAGCTAAGGATGACGACGAGATATGAGGCTCCCGCAGAATGGTTGCACGCTCTGATGCGTTAGAGGTTTTTATAAGGAAATTGTAATGGGGTCGGTCTAAAAGTTCCCAAAATAGAAAAGAGAAGGAAATAGAGACAACCTCACTCATACAGAAAAAATGATCTCGGTATAATAAATGAGTTGTGGTAAAAGAAGTTGGTGATGGTAGTCTTAAGTTGGGAGACGAGGTGCATGAATTAAGGGAATTTACCGTGATAAATGAGGGAACCTAGTTGGCCAAGACGTAGGTTCTTGTTGCTCGAGAAAGGGAAGAGATGGCGGCAGTGGATGCGCCGACATTAAAGATTAAAAAAGTGTTGAAAGTAAGGGTGAATAGAGGAAAAGACAATGGTGTTGGTCAACGAGGAAGACGAGGAGGATATGTCATTCTTGAAAAATGATGGTGAGACCCCCGCCCAATGATCTATGAAGATAGAAAGAAAGGATTTCCCCATAAGGTTTTCATACTGGATGAAACAACGTAGAGGGTATATAGTACAACAATGAAGCCAAAACTCGTGGGTGATCTGCCACAAAAAGAGTCCCTTGTAAAGGCAGTGGGCTTAGGGCCATACTTTATTAATATTGTGAGACCTAACCTTGTCCTAACTGAGGGTGTTAACGTGGAGGGTACCTCTGATATATCTTGTGCTTCAACTTATATGGAGGAATTGTTCGTTGATGCTCCAATACCAACCCCCTTAGTGTTTATGTTATGTCAATTGAAGCGTTTCCAAGAGTTTTCTTTCTATGATAACATGTTAATGAATAAAATACTACAATGACAGTTAGATCTTATTGTAAAGATAAGTATATCTTATCAATTTACCTTATATATGTATTACGTATGTGATAGTGACCGTAGCTGTTATTTTTGTATGTAGAGTCATCATTACTCGATGGTACTTGTGTATCACCGCATGTCCTCGATAGACAACCAAGCGATGAAGAATTGGAAAACTGAAGCTATGTTTTTTAGGTCTGTCAAGGGGCTGACCATAGAGTTAACTCGATATAAGCAAGCTTATGGGTCAGTACGGACACGAGGGGGATAAAGCAGCTAAAGAAAATGCGGAGCTGGAAAAGGAATTGGTTATGGTGGCTAAGGAAAGAAGTGCATGTGGGCAACAATGTTTGGAGCTTATCAGTGGTAATATATCCATGATTACCCTAAGTATAAATCAGACAAAGCACTTGGAATTTTTAATGATGGCACAGTGCGCTCGGTTGCTATCACAAAATATGGTGCTTGCGTAGAGAGTTGAGCAGTTGTCTGACAAGGTGGCGTCGCTGACACTGGAAAATGCGTGTTTACAGGTGGCAGCCTTGGATAAAAACATGACCATGAACCATGAGATGAATAAAATGAAAGAGAAGATCGAACGGGTGATCGTTGACAGTTAGAAGCAATAGATGGATATTTCTATGAGGATGCTCGAGCAAGGGCGAAAAGATACCATCTTGGAGCGTCGAAGGAGAAACTCAGGTCTATGACTTGGGCGCCTATAATTATTCTTTCCTATGGAAGAACAACTCGATATTTCTATTAGGTTGATCGGACTGACGGAACTCAGTTGCCCAAAACCATTGATCGTCCCCTTGCGAATCTGACGAGAGGTGTGCTACCCAATCCTCTAGGGTCCGAAGAAAATGTTGTTGGACATGAGTCACCTTCCCTTCCTTTTATATCCTAGGTATGTGTTGGTGACTTTGTTGTATGTAACCCGTGTGTAGGTGTTGGCAGACCGAGTATAAGTTGTAGAAGTCGTGTTTATTGTATTTAAATAGAATTTATGGTGCATGACAAGTTGATGACTTAATGTTTTTCCTACGACCTGGTCACGTTATAGTTTTGGAGAATTTGGTGTTTTCATTGTTAATATATTTAAAACGTTTGTTTATCCAAATACGATGCTCAATAAACCTATTGTGTGGCTGGTTCCGGCTTGTCCTAGCTGCCAGTTTGTGTTTGTCAACTCAGTAAGTTAGTGGCTCAGTCTGGCCCCTTGCGTGACCCATCAGGGTGCGCCAACTAGCATGACCGCATATATGACCATATCAGTCAAGGCTTATTATGCCCTATTGCGTAGCCACTTGTGGCTTGGTTTGATTATCGTTCACTTGTAATACTAATCATGATCAATGAGCCCAGTATAGCCCTTTGCATAGTCTGGAAAGGTGTACCAATTAGCTCTTTTGTATAATGATTTTCTTTGGTAAGGGCTCAATATGGCCCATTTCATAGGCCATAGGTATAGTTTATTAACCCATATGCATTGATTAGTAAAGGTAGAGACAATAGAGAAAAAAATCAAATGAACACACATATTGGTGAAAACATAAATAATCTTATTATCTGATAAGGAGGATGTGCCTCGTTAAAAAACCCATTTGTGCGATCAGAAGGGAAAAAGAGCGCACATCAATTTTACATAACATTTTGATAAAGTTTTAAATGACTAATATTCCATGGGTGATTGAGAGTGCTACCCTTTGCATCGGCTAGTCGATACTCCCCATGGTTCCTTGTGGCAATAATGGTAAATGGAACCTCCTGATTAGGACTAAGTTTCCTAGCACCCTTATATCATACTCTCTTCATGACGATTTCGACTACATATAAGGTCCTTAGCCTGAGTATGGAGTTAAAATGGTTGTGCATTAAGATTTTGTAGTGTTCTGAGCATACCATGGCTTAGTCGCACCGCTTATTAATTAGGTTCATGCAAACTGGGCGCTCAGAAGTGTTTGAAGACTCAAAGTAATGTCCCACCCTATGGATGGGTACAATAATACTTGTCGGGATCATCGCTTTCATTTCATTGAATAAGGAGAATGATGTTTCACCAATTTCCAAATGAGGGAGGTCTGATACGCCCATATAGTCCTGTTATCGGGTTGGATTGGTCTCGGTTTGGACTGGACCCATACCGGCTCTGTAAGCTATCGGGCGGTCCAGCCTGGACCTCTAAACGAAGGAAGCTAAATATTATGGGTCGAGACCGGTCTATTATTTTATAATTAATTTTTTAGGGTTTTAGTTAAAATCATATGTAGATTAGGAAAAACATTATATATCACCATTACCGGGCTAGTTACCGGGCTAGTTACCGGGCGGATCGGTCCAGACTGGTAAGAGATTCGGTCCAAAATTTCAGCTCCCAACCCGTTCTCTAAGCTATGCGGACCGGTCTCGAGCGGGCCTTACCAGACTGTTCTCGGGTGGGTTAACGGGTTAGGAAGCCCAATAACAACTCTAGGCCCATAGTACCTCAGTAAGCTTATCAGGCCACTTCCTTTTTGCACCTTCGAGCTTCTATTTAATACCATCTAGCACGATCCTGTTAGTGACTTCGACTTGATCGTTAGCTTGTGGATGATATAATGTGGAGAAATGTTGTTATATTCTATATCATTGATAGAATGTAGTTAAGATAGCATTATAGATTTCGGGACCATTTTCTGTCATAACAATGCTCGAGATACCAAAGCAAGAAAGAATCTAGTGTTGCATGAAATCATATATTTCTTGGCATGTGTTTGTGTAAGGCCTTGGCTTCAACCCATTTGGTGAAATAATCTACTACTACAATAAAATACTACCATTTTTTGGTGGCCATCTAAAGGGGCTCCACAAGATCAATCCCCTATTTATCGAAAGGGCATGGGATGATGTTGATGTTCATCGACTCACTCCGTAGATGATAGATGTTGGAATTTTTTTGACAAGATGGAAATTTTGTACAAGTCTCTCTACGTTAGCAAAATAAAGAATCAGATTGTACCAGCCACAGTGCACCCCCACTTCTTCGTGGTGCAGGTCTCTCAAAACTTCAAGTGTTTCCTGTTGGCATAAACATCGCAGCAGGGGCCTAGTGGAGATTTTTCGGTAGAGGACGTCGTCGAGAACCGTATATTTGGCTGCGTGTAGGTGTGAAGCTTGTGCTTCCGCCTTACGCATCGGGAGGGTGTCGTCATGCACGTATGATAGGTATGACGCCTCCAATTAATCTTATTATCGATTGTTCCAACCTCTCTGTCCTCAGTAATAATCGCAAGCATGGGGCTGTGTTGTAAGAGAATGAGAGGGTTGTTTCTGGAGGTGGTCGTTTTGGCCAATAAATCAGTAGTGGAGTTGTCAAGGCGCGAGACTTGGTCGCATCCTTCCATTGCACGATGGGTTCATCCGGTTGGCCGTCTACCTTCTGTCATACTATCGGCCATCCCCATGGCACTTGACGAACTAGACCAGCTCCCACTGTCAATGGGACACTATATTTCTTCCTTAATATTTCAGCACTCATCGGTTGGATGGTCATTATCGTTGTAGTATGACAAAAAATTTCGATTAGACCTTTTGTACCCAAGTGCATGCATGTTGGGAGGGGGTTGATACCTGGCATGCATACTAGGAGGGGGTTGATACTTGGCATGCCCTTTGGTGCTGATGAGAGAATAAATGTCTAAGGAATATTTTGGATCTTGAATCTGATGTGACTAGGGAGAGAGTGTAGAGAGAGAAAGTACAAAGAGAATAGAATAATATGGAATGTCCCACCTACCAAGAATAAAGAATCCCCTTTTTATAGTGTTGGAAGGTGGACCCATTTATGTCATTGGTGGGCTTACTTTATTTCCTCTTTAGTCCCTGTTTATATACATTGTTTACAAATTGCTCTCTAATTAATGATAAATATTCTAATAGGTATTTTAATCTCCTTCTATTCACAATTGGCCCTTTGCTCTTATTATCGGCGAATTGTTCCCTTATCAGTAGCCCCCCAGTCTTCGGGAGCGGAAGGAGTGAAGACTTCAGCAGTTTAGCTTAACATGCCCCTGTACTTTGGCCTCTGGATCAATCTGGGTTTCCTCTGCGGGACTAATCTTCCATTCCATCTGACGTCCGACCCGTCTAGTTTGTTCAGAGGTGGTTGGGAACGTTTCGTCCCGCAGGTTATTCCTGAGTTGTTTTGGGTCTGTCTTCGTTCACCTTCATGGGTCTCGGTCGGTCACACCATTTCGGGTTGGTGAAGCCCATACTAGCATCTCTGTCTGATTCAGCTAGCCTACGCCTGCTGTGTTTTTCTGACCAAAAGCGACACGTGTTGGTCGATTACTCGAGGCGTGCTTGTTTGCACAACTTCTCATGAAACCCTTTCGACTTCCCGCTACTTTCCACCGTTTGGGCTTCCCCGTGCGTGTAACGGCTAGAAGAAGTTGCCTATAAATGCCTCATAAATGAACATTGCTCTCAGAAGCGTTCTAGAGAGAGAAATTGCTGCTTAGATTTTTCTAGAGAGAGAAAGCTCATTTTATGAGACATAGCCACCCGAAGCGGAAACCAAAACCCAAAAAGAAACAACCAGTGTTCAGATTTGAGGATTGGGCTAGCATCGGTCATCGTGCTGAAGAATACCGACGTGCAGGGTTAATTTGGAGTCCTAATACCAAACCCTTCACACCCATATCGCAGCCTCACGACCGTGTTATTTCTCATCTGATCCCTACTGAGGCCTTCATCTTGCCCTGGAGGTCAGACCTCGGAGCCTATTGCCCTATCTTCTAGCAGCAGCTCTCCGTACTCCCTTGTTGCCCAAACAAACCTTCTGACGCCTTCGTCGGTCAATTCTTACGCAACCGCACCTCCTTTCGCTTCCCGACGTCGCGGCCGAGGTCAATTTCTTCCTATGGGTGAAACCAGTCCTTCGACTTCTTCGATGAGAGGTAATTTCCTTGGGATGGTTCAGCTTACTCCCTCCATACGAGGATACCAAACCGGTACTAACACAGCTGTGACGTTTTTAGATCTTAACAAACGACCCTTGACTCCTGCAAAAATGGATCCCGAACGCGCCCGTCGAGAACAAAACGAGGCCTATCCGACCCAAACTGGCAGCTGTTCGAATACTACCGACCATGTCGTGCGAGAAACCGATCCGGGCGCGGCCATTGCTCTTAAATCTGATAAGATTCCGGTAGCGAATACCGAGGAATCGGATGCAGATGCTCTGCCTGTCGGCGCTCTGCCTGTTGGAGACGGTGCCGCTGCTGGGACCGCCGCTGCCCCTCCCGCGGAGCCACTTCCCGAGGAAATAGAAGTGATTGTTACCACTACCTATCATCGCTGGTTGCCCGCGGACTACGTAATTTCTCTGTTCGAAGTCAAGTATCTCTATTTCACTACTGAGGAACAGCCAGAGCTGCTGGTCCGGTGGGGCATCCCTGAGTGCGTCACTGTCAGGTTTCCAGTTCCCGGGGAGACCCTCGTACATGTTCGGTCGCGAGAAATCGTGGTCTTTACCGAACTATTCAACTGGGGCCTTAGATTCCCCTTGGATCCCGAGAACGTTCTGTATTTTAGAACTCTGCAGATCTGTCCCTCTCAGCTGACGTCCAACGCTTGGTACACGTTGATGTCCTGCATAATGGCCTCGCGCCTTTCTGGTCGGGTCATGCCCATGGAGCAGTACATTTCCATGTCCGGGCTATCTAAATCCCCGAAGTCGGCTTTCTTCTATTCTTCCCTTGCCAACACCTGGAAGATAGTGAATGATTTTCTTGAGGGCGACAAGGGTTGGAAACACCGCTTCGTCTTCTTAAGTGGTTGCTGGGGTCGAACAAGGTGCTGAGAATGCCGCTTCGTCTTCTTAAGTGGTTGCTGGGGTCGAAAAAGAACCCAAAATCCGACGACGAGGTCGAACAAGGTGCTACTGGTGCTGAAGAGGCTGATGCTCGAGGGCCTGAGGATGAAGCTGCTGCTGAGGGTGATGAGGCGCCACCGACCCAGGAACTGGCGTTGAAGCGGAAAAGGGAAAGCCAATGCAGATGGAACTCGGGTAAAAAAACCCAAACGCTCAAAGAAGGAAAGCGGTTCGGTCCCCGATGCTGAGAATGCCACTGTCCCAAAGCTCTTCGACCAATACGAGAGGGTCGATGGTGGTTCAAAGATAGCCCTCGTGGTGTTAATCCCTGACGATGCTAGCCCATCAAAAACCTCGGACCCTGCCGCGGCGTCATCGAGTGGTACGAAGTACCCAGTGCTGACTATGCTTGGAAGTCCGCATACTTCCCCGCTATAGGGGACCGATGGACTGGCCCTTTCTCTGTACAATTTGCACTTACCAACGACCATGAAGGAGCGCCGGGCGATTGAGCTGGGCCAGAAGCTAGAGGGCGCGGAGGCAAAGATTGCTGGTCTGGAAGAGCAAGTGCGGGAGGCTGAAGCGACTCAGGTACTGGCGGAAGGGCGGGTTGTAGAGGCCGAACGGGTCATCGAACAAACAAAGAAGGCCGGGGAAGATCGCGCCACTGTCTTGACACGGGAGATCCAAGAGCTGAAAGCTGGGAACGCCATCTTTGTTGACAAGTGCAAGAAGTGGGCGGACAAAGAGACAGCTGAAGCCAAGGCCGCATATGTGCTGTCATTTCATAATCGCTTCCCGGACCTTCACCTCGGGTCAATGTGGCTGGACGTGCCGGAGGGTGAACGCCCTTCTGGTGTTGTCTGCGAAGATGAATCGGATGACACTGGGTCGGAGGAGGATGAAGATGACGCATGATCCCGACGCCCTTTTTGTTTTGTTGTTTTGTTGTCTTCTTTTTCTGACTTTTTGGGGGCTGCGGAGTCCCCTATTAATTTCCCTCTGTGAACAAGATTCTCAAACAATCAATATTTCTTTTATGTTACATATTATTGGGTGTTTTTTTATATAATGTTTTAATAGATGTTGAAAATTTTGCGCAAGGTCGGTGATGTAAACTACGGATTAGTTGATAACCAAAAAACTCATAAAGGTTCTGTCGATTGATACAATATCGAAAATTTTACATTAGGTCGGGAATTGCGAAATGTAGATCAGTTCGAATACTGAAAGACTAAAGAAGGTCCTGTAGATCAATGTAATATTAAAAATTTCCCATAGGATCAAGAATCGTAATATGTAGATCAGTTCGAAAACCGAAAAACCAAAGAAGGTTCTGTAGAACAATGTAACATTGAAAATTTCCCATAGGATCGGGAATCGTAATATGTAGATCAGTTCGAAAACCGAAAAACCAAAGAAGGTTTTGTAGATCAATGTAACATTGAAAATTTCCCATAGGATTGAGAATCGTAAAATTTAGATCAGTTCGAAAACCGAAAAACCAAAGATGGTTCTGTAGATCAATGTAGCATTGAAAATTTCCCATAGGATCGCGAATCGTAAAATTTAGATTAGTTCGAAAACCGAAAAACCAAAGAAGGTTCTGTAGAGCAATCAAGATTAGCAGGGACAAACGTCGACCAGCTCGTCAACTGACCAAGTTTGTAGTACTTCACAGATTGGAAGGCAAATTTTTTTAATTAACTCAATCAATAGGGTCGGGTGTTAATGATGCCTCATTAAAACCTTCTCGCGCCACCGAGGTAGGAAAGAGTACATCCCCGACCAACAAGTTCTTACAGACGACATTTAACGAATTACAGGTAAGTAAAATTATTCTAAATACAATTTAGATGTTCGATATTCCATGGTAGTCTTAATGAGTGCCCAAGCTTGTTTCGCAAACGATATGTCGCACTCTTGATTTTTTCTATGACTTCGTATGGCCCTTCCCAATTCGGGGCGAGCTTGCCGAAGCTTTTGTCTTTGGTGTGCAGAAAAATGCGTCGCAAAACTTTGTCGCCGACTTTAAACTCCCGACGGCGTACCTTGGATGCGTACCGGCTTCTCATCAGGGTCTGATAATGTGAAGATTTCAACTGAGCGCGACTTCGTTTTTCTTCTATGAGATCGAGAGCGAGTCTTCTGTCATCTTCGTTTGTGTTTTCGTCGTAGTTACTGATCCTGAAAGATGGAAAAATAGACTCTGCCGGGGTGACCGCGTCCATACCATACACCAGAGCATAAGGTGATTCCTGGGTCGCCTTCCAAGGGGTGGTTCGGTAAGCCCATAACACTTCTTGTAGGTAGTCCGGCCACTTACCGGCCTTTCCTTCGAGGTTATTTTTGAGCCCATCCAGAATGGTTCGGTTCGTAACTTCAACTTGCCCGTTCGCTTGTGGATGGAATGGAGCCGAGAAACATTGTCTGATCATATGAGTTGTGCAAAAAGTCTTCATTTCCCCGCTATCGAACTGCGGCCCGTTATCCATGGTTAGCCTCTGGGGTACCCCGAACCGACAACAGATGTTGGACCAGATAAATTTGGTGATGTCTTTGGTCTTAGTGGCAGATAACGGCTCAGCTTCAACCCATTTGGAAAAATAGTCCACCGCTACCACGATCGTCTGTCTCCCTCCAAATGCCATCGGTAGCGGTCCTACAAGGTCGATTCCCCATTGGTCAAAGGGCAGCCCTTCTGATATGGATTCTAAAGGAGCTGCGGGCACGTTGATTGCGTTCGCGAACCTTTGACAAGTGTCACAAGTCTTTACTATTTGTCGCGCGTCCGCTGTAACCGTCGGCCAATAAAATCCTGCGAGAAAAATTCTCCTAATTAAGGCCTTGTAACCACAATGAGCCGCACCCTCGCCGTCATGTAGTTCAGATACAATTATCTGCGACTCGTGGACTCCCAGACATCTTAGCAATAGTCGGCTGAATGACTTTTTGTATAGCATGTCGCCCAATAACGTGTAGCCTCGGGCCTTGTTACGAACCTTCCGATCCAAAGCGCTATCGTCGGGTAGTCTACCTTCGGCTAGAAAGGCTATGATATCACGCCGCCAATCCAAAATCGTTACCGAGGAAACTTGGCAGGCGATTTCAGGTCGGTTATCAAGCTCATGCCGTTTGATGATGGATGGATTCTCTTGCTCGGTTACCCAGGGATAATTGCTGCAGCAGGAAGCCGCTGCTAAGGAGTCTGCCACCATGTTCTCGCTCCTCGGGACATGCTCGTATGTGATTTTGTCAAACGAAGCAGCTAGCACTCTTAGCGCTGCTAAGTATTGGACCAGATGCTCTTTCCTAGCTTCCGCAACTCCCGAGGCTTGATTTATCAGGAGCTGGGAATCACTAAAGAGGCATACTTGTCTTGATCCACACACTTGTGCTAGCCGCAGTCCGGCCAGGGCAGCTTCATTTTCAGCTTCGTTGTTTGAAGTGGGAAAACCGAATCGGATGGCCTGATGCATACTGATGCCCGTCGGAGTGACTATCTGTACGCCCGCTCCGCAACCATTAACATTAGCCCCTCCATCGGTGCGGATGGTCCACTCACTTGGTTCGGTCTCTTTAGATTGCGTGTCCTGATCCGGACGCTTGGAATGGAATTCCACTAAAAAATCAGCCAGAACTTGGCCTTTGACTGCTGTCCGTGGTTCAAAGTTGATGCCGTAATCGCCTAATTCGACCGATCATTTGGACATTCTCCCGGACATGTCTGGTCGCTGTAGGACGTATTTGAGCGGGAGTGATGTGCGGATGATGATAGGGTGTGCTTGAAAATATGGACGCATTTTTTGTGCTGCGGTCACTCAGGCTAAAGCCATTTTCTCCAGCCGCAGATACCGTGTTTCCGCATCCAGTAAGCTTTTGCTTACAAAGTAGACTGTTGTAGGGGCTGGTCCTGACTCACTGATCAGGGCGGAACTAACTGCAAAATCAGTAACCGCGATGTAAAGGAAAAGGGTTTCGCCTGTCAGTGGCTTCGTTAAGAGATTTGGGGACGATAGATATCGCTTAATCCCTAAGAATGCTTCGTTACATTCAGGTGTCCACACAAAATTCTTGGCCTGTCTCAAGACCTGAAAAAAGGGAGCGCATTTGTCAGATGAACGAGAGATAAAACGATTTAAAGCAGCCAATCGCCCAGTTAGGATCTGGACTTCCTTGATGCTTTTGGGCGGGGTCATGTTGGTAAGAGCTCAGAGTTGGATGGGATCGGCTTCAATTCCTTTCTCGCTAACAAAGAAACCTAGAAACTTTCCTGACCTAACCCCGAAGGAGCATTTCTCGGGGCTGAGCTTGAGGTTTATACCCCTAAGGTTATCGAAAGTTTCTCGCAAATTGGTAGGATGGTCTTCGTCCGCACGCTTTTGACTAACCTGTCATCAATGTACACCTCCATATTTCTCCCAATTTGGCCCTCAAATGTTTTATTAACAAGCCTCTGGTATGTTGCCCCGACATTTTTCAGCCCGAACGGCATGACCTTGTAGCAATATAGTCCTCGGCCCGTTATAAACGTGGTGTTTTCCTGATCTGCTGGGTGCAACTTGATCTGATTACAGCCGGCGTATGCATCCATGAATGACAGTAGTCTATTTCCCGAAGTCGAATCGACCAATTGGTCGATCCTTGGCATTGGGAAAGGGTCATTCGGGCATGCCCGATTGAGGTCGGTGAATTCCACGCACATCCTCCACTTCCCGTTTTTCTTCTTTACCAGAACGGGATTGGAAGTCCACAACGGGTAACTTGCTTCCTTTATGTGCCCGACGCTGATCATTCTTTCGACTTCGTGTAAAATAATATCTGCCTTTTCCAGGGAAAAAGTCCGGCGTTTTTTAGAGACAGGTCTGACGTTTTTGTTGATAGTTAGTCTGTGAATAACACAAGACTCCGAGACTCCGGTTACGTCTAGAGCACCATGCGAATAGGTCTAAATTATCCCGAAGCAAAAACAATAATTGTTCCTTTAAGGTCGGCGACAAACAAACCCCGATCTGCAGAATTTTTCCGTTGGCAAATGGGTGTTGTTCACATTCTTCGTCGGTAGTCAAATAGCTAGGAGCCTCCCTAGGATCATCAACAGGTAACGACCCCGGGGGGGAGCCCCTTTAATTGCTATTCCCGCGCTTGATCCATTTCTTGATCCTTCTTGGGTGTTAAAG
Source organism: Limnanthes douglasii subsp. nivea (assembly GCA_036936605.1). Taxonomy (NCBI): domain Eukaryota; kingdom Viridiplantae; phylum Streptophyta; class Magnoliopsida; order Brassicales; family Limnanthaceae; genus Limnanthes; species Limnanthes douglasii. The sequence continues at coordinate 113,498,280 of JAUPFV010000005.1, read as the reverse complement.
CCGCCCGGTAACACTCTCGCGCCGCCTTATGGCTACTTCGGACTATCCCTACGTTGTTTCCGACTACGTATTTCAAACACTAATGAATTGTAGATGACACCGCATGCATTCGCGATATCCATGATCTGCCAAAAATTGCGTTATGGGAAACCGGAGCGTCTACTACCACGAATAGGACGGTGACCTCCTTCTTAAATGGGCCGCGGCCTAGCTGAACGATGCCCTCGAATTCTCCGATAACGTCAGTTGCCGACCCCGTAAATCCCACTATGGTACGGTCTGACCGTGAGATGACCGGAGGTGTCCTGAATTTAGCGAAAGTGGACACGAAGATTATGTTGGCCGAACTACCTGTATCCACTAAGATGCGTCGAACTTTCTCCCCCGCAATGGCCGCCCCGATCACAATGGCATCCTCATGAGGGCCGGCTATATCTCTCATATCGTCGTCGTCGAAATAAAGGATCGGTGAGGGAACGCTTTTGGAGTGGGGGTAAGCCCGAGCCTCTAATTGAGTGGTTAGATTCACAATATGCCTTTTTCTGGAAGAGTGCGTGCTACCTGCCATATAATCTCCACCAAATATAGTCAGAGATTCAAAGAATTCACAAAGGTTTCTCACATTACCGACGCTTTCCTCAGCTTCCTCTTCGATGATCCCGATGATGTTGCGGTTTGCCTCGGGGTCAAGGTACTCAATGGATACATCAAAAGGGTCGGTTACCTCGGAAATGGTCATGGTGGTTTCGGGCTTCGGGATTACCACGACTTCTTTCGAAACTGCATTCTGCTGGGCTTTCTTGACATATTCCAGGAGGTTACCGTGCTCTATGAGCATCTGTATTTCTTTCTTGAGGGCAATGCAATCCTTGGTATCGTGCCCCACGTCTTCGTGATAGCGACAATAACGATTGTTCCTCTGTTCCCGAGGCGTTGGTATTGGGAAAGGCCTTCGATACATCCCACTTTTCTTAGTTTTTTCGTAGATTGATGATACACATTCTGTTAGGTCGGCGAAATAAGCAGGTCGGACCTACTTGTTAGATATGGGTCGCGAAGCCGTTTGACTTGTCTGCTTCGTTTTCTGGCTAGGTGGCGCCGAAGGTTTGGTAGGTAAGGATTGGGTCGGGTGTATTGTGCTAACTGGCTGAGTTGTTTGTGCGTAGCTAGATCGAGTCCCCTGCCTTATCACTACCGCCGCTTGCGCGCTCTGCTGAATTTGTGCAGCCAGTTCGGATGCCTCGGTTTCTTCTATCAATATCTGCTTTTCTATTTGAGCCAGAAGGGCGGAAAAAGTGAATGCTTGCTTCTTAGTTACTGATTGTTTCATCGGTCCTTGGAGCAAGCCCAACCGATATGCGGTCAGCGCCACGTTTTCCTCACAATGGTCCAGGTTGGTTTTCGCGTCGATAAAACGCCTCGTATAATCCCTGAGGCTTTCTCCCAACTTCTGCTTACAATTCATGATAGTGTCTCCGTTGGCCCGGAAGCTCTTGCTCCCGACGAAATGTTACCTGAACATTGTCCAGAACATCCCGAAGTTTTTGATGCAGCCTTGTGGTAATCGGTTGTACCACTTGGACGCCCGATCCCGGAAAGTCATCGAAAAAGCCCTGCATAGGAGTTTATCGTCATTGTCGAAACTCAGCATGAAGTTTTTGAAAGCTTCCAGGTGGTTGTCCGGATCCTTCTTTCCGTCGTACTTCTCCAATTTGGAAATATCGAAACGCTTCGGGAGATGCCCTGCCAATATCTGGTCGGACAATGGGGAGGCTCTCCAATTCATCCCGTACCCGAAAGCTCCGCCTCCAAGTCCTTCTGTCTGAACTCCGTAGAGTCCTTCATCCCCTGGATTGATGAACTGGCTGCTGGTTCGGTACCCCTGGTTCTGGCTGTTCGAAGGTTGCCATTGCACTTGAGGAAGTGCTACTTGCTCTTCCCGACTAGCCGCAGGCATTTCTTATTTCTCAAACGACACTAGAGTCCGTTTTTCGGTGCTACCTTTTTTATACTTCGGAGAGTCTCACCGAGGTCCTCGGTGTCGTCGGGAACGATTTTTCTGTGCGCGTTTGTTTAGCCTTTCCAGCCGTCGATACTCCCTTCCCGATGAGTTATCCGAATTTTAATCGGTGGAAAGGCCGCGGTGGTCCTCCGGGTACCGCTGCTTTCTGGTATTTCGACCCTCCTCGGGACGAGGCTCTCGATAATACCTTACAGGCCAGGCCTCGATGCGATGCCCCGTAGCCGGACTGCCTCCGCTGTGGTCATCCACGAGCGGTTCTTTGCCTTTTCCTTCCCGAACCCTTTTCTCGTCTAATGCCTGTTCTCTTTCAGCGTTCAGCCTGGCAATATCTTCTAGGAGCTGTGTTCGGGTCATGATAAGGGTCGATCGCTTGTCCCGAACTTGGTCGTAGCGTTCTCGACCCGGGGCTCCTTCACCCTCAGATAACGATACGGCTCGGACTACTTCTCTCCCGACTCTCTCTTCAACAGCCGCGTTATTCATCTTTTGAATTGTGATTTTCAAAGAAAAAGATTCCTTTTTGGTATCACGTGTTCCCACAGACGGCGCCAATGATAAGAGAATAAATGTCTAAGGAATATTTCGGATCTTGAATCTGATGTGACTAGGGAGAGAGTGTAGAGAGAGAAAGTGCAAAGAGAATAGAATAATATGGAATGTCCCACCTACCAAGAATAAAGAATCCCCCTTTTATAGTGTTGGAAGGTGGACCCATTTATGTCATTGGTGGGCTTACTTTATTTCCTCTTTAGTCCCTGTTTATATACATTGTTTACAAATTTCTCTCTAATTAATGATAAATATTCTAATTGGTATTTTAATCTCCTTTTATTCACAATTGGCCCCTTGCTCTTATTATCGGCGAATTGTTCCCTTATCAGGTGCGATCGTAGATTATCGATATCATCTCTATTAAGGGTGTGAACTTTTATACTGAAATGTCATAGTATGGTGCCCTTGGTCTCCTTGCAAAGCCCCTAGCATTGTCATGAAGCTTAGTTTCTTCTCTTTTCCTTCAATTAGATGATGACATCTTTGACTCATGGTGCTTAGCATCCGAAAAGTATGATGAGTCCCCCTTTTTTGAATCGTCCACCTAGATGAACTGATCAGCATGGGCGATCATATCCCTTATTTTCTTTATTGGAAGCTTACCAGGTCGGCATATAACTTCTCGTTACGATCAAGCCCTCTCTTTAGAGACGTTGGGGCCACCGATTCGTTTAGGTCGGCAAAAGCGTTCATAGCATGGACAAATCTTTTAAAGTAGCTTTTAAGCCACTCACCCCTCAGTTGGTATAGATCTATGATAAAGCCACTCTTCTTATTATTCTTTATTACCCACAAAATTGTCCCTAAAAGCGCTCAATAGATCTAAAAACCAGTCCATAACGTTACCTTTGAGAGTCATGAAGAGCTCATTGTAGAACATGGCATCGTTTATGTTGAACACCGTCATCATATTTTGAAACTACTGCAACTGATGTTTTGAAATAGGAAGAAGTTGCGCAAGAGTTGTTCCTCCAAAAATATTTCCACGAAAGGGTATTCTTTGAGGACACACGCGACCATCTTGGGTAGACCTAGTCATATTGGATCACGTTTTTCTTTTTGGATCTCTTGGCCGCATCCCCTTACGTAGAATTTCTCCACTCGTGGCCTTCTGATTATTTCTTTTTTGTTACTCTCGCCCTCTTCCTCACCGAGTTCTGCTCGTTTCCTAGGAAAATGATACAGTTGGGTACTCAAAAATAGTTCGACGTCCTCTGGAAGCCATTGGTAGTGGGCCAACTATATCAAGCCCTCATCTATCGAAGAGTACTGCTTCAGATATAGTTTTCATGGGAAGTGCTGGAGTATGAATTGAATTACCAAACCTTTATCATGGATCACATCATTTAAACAATTCATTAACATCTGCCATGATGGAAGGCTAATAATATCATGTCAACAAAACCCTTATAGTTAAAGCTTTATAACCATTATGGGAATAACCTTGTCATCATGTAATTTAGACAGCATCACTTGGGACGGATTGGACCCAAGGAAACGTAGTAAGTTTTTTCTAAAATATCTCTTGAAAAGGACTTCCCCCAAAACTAGAAACCTATGCGCTTTAAACTTCAACTTTTTGGCTAGTTTTTATTTTCATAAAGAATACCCTTAGTAATAAACATCTGGATTTCGTACCTCCAATACTTTGGCATACAATTATCAATTTTCTTCAGCTCAAACTTTCATTTGAAGAGTTATTATTGAAGGACATTATTATATTAAAATACACGGGTAGGCTTGAACATATGCAATAGTGGCAAATGAATCAACCATCAAATTTTCAGCCATGGGTACATGCTCATACTTTACATTTTTGAAGTAAGCAGACAATTTATTTAGCACTTATAGATATCTTAGTAGTTGTTCCTTCCTTGTTTTAGATAATACCTGAACCTGATATATCAACAATTACGAATCACTTACCAATCATATTTTTTTTCTCCATATATCTGAGCAAGCCTTAAGCCAACAATTGTTTAATAATCAGCTTTATATATGGAGGCTTTGAAACCAAAGCCAATGGCTTGGTAAATTGAATCCCCAAAGGGGGAAATTAAACAAATTCCTGCCCATATCCCAATATATTGGATCCCCCATCTACTTGAACCACCAATTGTTTTTCTAGTTTAATGGTAGAATTTTCCACGTAAGGTCGATATGAATGGAATTTGACCAAGAAGTCTACTACAGCTTGTGCCTTGATTGTTGTTCGAGGAGAAAAATCAATATCATAATCCCCTAATTTGAAAAAAACTTAATCATTCGACCCGATATATCCAGCTTTTATAGTATACTTTTAAGTTGAAAAGAAGTTAAAATTGTGGTAGAATGCAATTATAAATAGGGCCGCATTTTTCAAGCCGCTATTACCAAGGTTATGGCCAACTTTTCCAACTTTAGATATCTTTTCTTTTTATTTTATAAATTATTACTAATGTAATACACTGGAAGAATATATCAACCTCTCGAACTAATATTACACTTACAACATGATCTGAAACAACCAAATATACATAAAGTCTTTCTCCTTCCACTGGTTTAAACAAAGTTTTGAGGAAACATAAATTTATCTTTATTTCAATAAATGCTTTATCACAGTTTGATGAACAGTTAAATTCCTTTGTGTTCATAATACTTGGAAGAACTGTGCACATTCATCTGATGATCTCGCCAAAAATTGATTCAAGGTTGTTAATTTCCAATTAACACTTAGACTTCTTTTGTAAATCTGGGGTCTATGGTTAATAACCCATCTAATTGTGTTGGATATGCTTGAATCCTTTTTCCATTGATGATATAGCCTAAAATCATTAGGATCGCACACCAAAAGTACACTTCTCCAGATTTAGATTTTAATTAATGGCTTCTAAGTTGGAAAATATTTCCTTGAGATCAGAAAAATAGTCTTCCTCTTTTATGATTTTCACCATCATGTCATTGATATCTACCTTTACATTTTGTGCCAATCTGGTTGTAAAATACCTTGTTTACTAAACGCCGATAATTGTAGCATAATCTTGATCCTTCGGATATGGTTTTAGCCAACAAAAGCATCCATGGAAGATAATAATTTGTTGCCATGAGGTGGAGTCTACTAACTGGTCTATCTGAAGCACCATAAATGAATCTTTAGGACAAGCCCTATTAAGATTGGTAAAATAAATACACATTCGAAGTTGGCCGTTTTTCTTTTTTATCATCACCGAGTTTGCTGTCCATAATGGGTATTGAAATTCCCTAATATGGCCTAGTTTTGTTAGTCGATGTACTTCTTTACAAATTCTTTTAGATTTTTCCTTAGAAAATTCCCTTCTTTTTTGAATTACAAGACCTGAATATGATCATACTGATAACTTGTGACACATAAAACTAGCTGGCAAACCTGTTACATCTTCACAGCACGAGGCAAACACATGTAAGTACTTGGACAAAAAGATCAACAATTCTTGTTTTAACTTTCCTAGTAACTTTGACCCAACTCTAACATTTTTCCCATCAGCCAAGCTATAAATTTCCACTTTTCCAATGAGAATAACCGCACTAGTAGCATTCTCTAGATACCTTCTGGTTACTTCGAACAACTCCGACTTTGCTTCCAATAAAGTATTTCAAGCATTGATGAATAGTCGATACAACAGCATACATCCTTGAGGGCCAAAGCCTGTAAAAAATAGCATTATGCAGAGTCAGATAATTTATCACCACAAACAACATTCTGATAGTTTTCTTGAAGAGCCCTTTGCCCATAATTGTCTCCCCTTCAAATTCCTCAATAACATCTGTAGAGTTTCCCATGAATTCCTTTATGGTTTGATTCGAATATTGAAAATATCTGGGGTTTTCATTTGCTTATAAGCAGACAAAAATAGTATGTTAGCTGAGCTGCCCATATCAATTGGAATATTTCATGTTTCTATTCTCTCGATAGATGCCTCGATTCTTACATCATTTTCATACGACCAAACAATATCTTTTAAATCATCTTCATCAAAAACTATAAACGGTGCATGGTCTTGATACTAATGAGTTGACATTTTTCCTTTCAATTGAGCATTTAAACGATCCACATGCCTCTTTCTAGAACGCTCGAATGTGTTGTCATTGTATCTCCTTTGAATATTGTTAATAATTAGAAGTATTAACATAATTTGGAAACCCTTCCCCTACCTTCACTTATCACATTCACACGATCTCGGTTCGGATCTGGATCCAAATATTTTGAATCCACATCAAACTGTTCCATAATTACCATTGTGTGTTGTGCTTTAGGAGCTTCTATTGCTGACATTTGAACAGTAGGTAAAGCTGCTTCATCTCTGTCAGTGTTAGGCTCATTCTTATTCCCCACTTGTGCTTTAACAAAAGTTGTCAATTTCCCATTCTCAATCAACATATGAATTTCTTGTTTCAAGGTTATATAATCCTTTGTATCATGCCCCGTATCCTCATGATATTTGAGAAAATGAGTATTTTGGCTTTCTCTTGCGGTTTGGATATGCAAAGGCCTTCAGAATTGTACATGGCCTTTGGCCTTATCATAATTTTTTTTTCTGTATTTTCAATTAGCTCGATAAAATAACTAGGTTGAAACCATTGATTTTCCCTTGCCTTCAGGAGGCCATGCAGAACATATCAAAACAATTAAGGGCATGACTAAATTAAGACCCATTTTCCTTATAATGAGACCCAAAATTCTGAATTTTTTCAAAAATAATAATTGAAACGACTATTTTGCCCATCACATATACACATAATTGTGATGACAAAATAGTTTTTTCAAGTTTTTTTTAAAAAAAATTAGATTTTAATTCACATTATAAGGAAATGGGTCTCATTATAGCGAGATCTCTTTTTAAAAAAATGGGTCTCGATTTAGCATAACCCAATTTTTAATTGACCCCTTTCAAAGCCTATTGTACCATTTAAGCTCACTGTCTTTGAAAGTTTGGGAAAAATCTCGGCACAACAACTTATCATCGTCATGAAAACTTATCATAATTTTTTTGAAATTTTCTAAGTGATTATTTGGATATTTACTCTCATCGTACTTTTCTATTTGGAAATATTAAGTCGTCTAGGGAGATGTCCGGATAAAATCTTTGCTGATAAATAAGATTGCCTCCAATTATGCCCCTGGATACATCGATGGGCTTCACAAGAACTATCAAATATACATGGTTCAGATCGGACGACAAACGGGTCGCTCAGTAATTGGGTCTATGCTATGATCAGCCGATCCCTTTTCTTTTTCCCGATAATCTATTTTCTTATCTTTCTGATACTTCTTTGCTGAAGCATCTTGATCCTTCAACTTTTTACTTTGACTAGAAATTTTCTTATATCGACGCTTATCTCGATGCTTATCTTTTTTTCTCATAATAATCAATACTTGATGAGGACGACGAGACATCTGATGATGATGAAAAACTCTTGCTGGATTTCGAAGAGCTAGAACCGTCTTTAGTTTGAGGTTATTTTCTCGAAGGTTGTTGGTTTTTAGGTGAATTATCCCTCAAATATTGTTCAGATAACTATGAGAATTATCATTTGGTACACTAAATCTCTTTCAGCTTGTGTATGTATTTTCATGGCCTCAATTTCTTTTCGTAATTCAGTAAGCTCATCTCGCAATTGAGTTCTTTCCTGACGCTCATCATTCTCAGACGAGGATATAATATGTTATTCTTCGACCTGACCCTTTTCAACCATCGGGGGTAGATTGACTTGCATTTCACTTTCCATTATCCGATGAAGTTAGAAAAAAACTCAAGCTTTGGATTTTTGATATCCGAGTGTTCTTGCTCGCACTGCGGTCACCAATCTGGTGACGTAAAAATACGGTCGAGGGTATTATCGATAGTTGGTAGCTAAATACTCTATATTTTATGGTCTGTAGTGAGAGATTTGAGCAACCTATTGATTAGTGTAGTTCATTTTCTGTCACCCTTATTAATAAAGTCTTTTAAGGTATTTATAGTTAGTTTTAGGGTTAAGGGTTGGGTCATGAATTTAAAACTTAAAAGCCCAAAGCCAATTAGTGTAAACATTATTTTAGTATGCATAAAGTTGAGTCAAAAAGTAAAAAATATTTTCTTTATTTTAGGTTGAAAATACCCTTCGAATTATTTTGACACTTTTGAGGAATCACTTCAAAAAATACCCGACCATATCAACATGCATTTTCCATTTGATTAAGAAATCCTCCAACAACTTTGTTAAATTATTTTGCTCTTGATCGAGTTATTGGACCAACCGGTAAAATAAGAATATATGCAGCTTCAAGCTCAACCTCTTGTTCAAGTTGCTTATTTGGTTCTTGCACATTCCCACGTTTTAAGCTCTTTATGTCATCTAACATTACATCTTTTACCATTAAAGATGAAAAATACGTTTCAAACTTAAATAAAGTCAAATAACCTACAATCGAATAATATAATTTATAGAATAATATGTAATTATTACATAAGACTGGATAAACTATATGCAATTAGTATCTGAGACTGAATAGAATGACATGTAATTGTTATAAGAGACTAAAATTTATTATATGAGACTAAAATATGTATATGTAATTATTACAAGAAACTGCAACTCCTATATATATATCTATGTATTTGGGTATGGTAAACATAACTTCAGAATTCAATAGATCGCTTTATAAATTCTCCAAACATTTATTTCTCTATCATCGTATCAGAGTACTAATTTTTTTCTTTTCTTATGACGACTCCTGGTGGTGACGGTAAAGAGCCCATCTCAACCAGAAATATAACAGTTGGTGGCGATGATAATGGGTTCTCGTGAGTTGTACCACAACGTTGTACAATTTATCATTACGATCTTCACACTAAAGAAAGCCATGGTTTAATTATTATTCAAGTAATCTTAAGCGACAATAATTATGAAAAATGGGCACAAGCGTTGCCACATATATTTGAACCTAAAAATATTTGGGTTCTTCGATGGTTTCATTTCTATGCCACCAGATGATTTAACAGATCTTAAATATTAATGGACAAATAATGTGTTGCTAGTTTCATGGATCTGAAATACTATTGAACATTCTCTACCAACCATGATTTCACACAAGGAGATGTCTATGGAAATTCGGGAAGATATGAAGACTCGGTTTTCAATTGTTAATGGATCACACATTTATGAGTTCAAACGAGAATTAAAAACATATGACCAATGATTGTTAAGTATTACGATATATTACGGGAAACTGAAGAATATTTGGGATAATTTGAATAATACTGATCCATATTCCACACGTGCGTATGAAAAATGCACTTATGATATCGCTAAACAATTAGAAAAGAAATACTATTAAGAAAAAGTTCATCATTTTCTCATGGGTTTGGATGAAGCTTTGTACGAACATCTATACTCTACCTTATTATCCCAAGTGCCTTTCCCCACCATCGGACGTGTTTATCATGTTCTTTCTCAAGAAGAAGTAACAAAAATTACTATCATTTGAGGAACCAACAATTATATGCATGTGATCGCTGCTCTGGTCATGCGCATAATGACAAACCTTTAAAAAATCCTATAATTTGTTCATACTCCAAGAAGTTAGGCTTTGACGAAGACTCTTACTATAAACTTCATGGCTATTTGGACGAATTTTTTGATTAGGTTTGAAGAAATAGAGTGGCAAGCCATGGTCATGGTAGAGGTGGTTCTGATCGAGGGTGTAGTAGACTACAACATGTTGCCCATGCTACTGCCCCGAGAACTTCGCACTACGAGAAAAATCAAGAGGGGTTGGTAGTACCCTCTCTCATTCCAGAATAGTGAGATATTTTCAAACATCTAATTGTTTTTGTGAAAGATGGTATATTTGAACAACTATCAGGTATTCTTCTTACTAAATATTAGATAATTGACGTAAAAGCTACAAATCATATGATTGCTTTTGTAATGTGATATTTGGGATTGTTAGATTCTTCTGTCGGATGAGAAATGAGCAACTACTGCAAAAGCGGGATCCGTGTAATTGAATGATACTATGGTTTTAGAGAATGTTTAATTTCTGCCAGATTTAAACTTTGATCTGCTCTTTATATCTCAAATGATTAATGGGACTAATTATATTGTGAAAGTTTTCGAAAATATATGTTTTATTTGAAACCAAGCAACAAAGAATGTTATTAATGTGGGTATACAGTCTGGTGGACATTTCTACTTGCAACATGCGTATATATGCAGTGTGTATGTCTCCTCTCATGAGAGTTTGTTTGACATACGGTGTAAGAGGTTGGGGCATCCATCTTATAAAATATTATATTTATTTTGTGCAACATGAATTGATAAATTTAGTAGTTTGAAGAATAATTCTTGTGATATATACTTTCGCGCTAAACATATTCGTAGTAGTTTTCCGTTAACTTCAAATAAGAGAAATATCGTTTTCCAACTTATTCATATTTATTTATTGGGGGCTTATGGTTTTGGTTATTTTTTAGCCATTGTTGGTGATTTGTCTCGTTTCACTTGAGTCTATTTATTGAGGTACAAGTCAGATATTCCCGACTATTTTCTCTCAATTTTGACGTATGTTTGAGTGCCAATTTAATCATTTCATCAAATGATTTTATATTGATAACAGGATGAATTTTAAACTTCTTACTTCGTTCTTCAAAAATAAGGGGATAATTCAGAAGAATTCCTGTAGTGGGACATCCCAACAAAATGGGTGTGTTAAAGGGAAACATATGCATATTTTAAACTTCCGACGTGCTTTACAATTTCAAGATTCATTACCAATTAAATTATAGGGGGATATATTCTTACCATTGTCTACTTGACTAATCTCACTCCCTCGATTATCGTGCAAGGAAAAACTCAATTTGAACTGTTATTTAATAAAGCTCAACCTATTTATCGCATTCGGGTATTTGGTTGTAAGTCCTATGTTCATAATCAAAATCGTAGTGATGACAAGTTTTCATCAAAACATGTTGCTCGATTTTTCATGGGATACCCATTTGGGCAAAACGTATGACGTATATACTGTCCAGACACTAGGAATATTATTGTCTCTCATGATATTATATTCTATATTTTTTTTTTCATTTTTCAGGTGCCCATTGCCATTGCAAGCCCTACACCTCTGGATCGATTTTCATATCTTGCTTATGAAAAATCTGTGTACGTCCTAAGAACTATGACAACCGAACCCAATGAGGCATGCAAGCTTCACCTGTGTTGGTATAGCATACAACCACAACATTTCATCATCCATTTATGGCGTACAACAAGTTGATCCGTCCATCTCACCCGGACTCGATGATACCAAATAAATGGACCTAGCTGATACAACCATATCAAATCATATGAGGTAGGCTTTGCTAATTTATGTTGAGGGTAAAGTTGAGCATCTTGGACATGGAAAACGGGTAAAGAATGATAATATGAGATTGAATGATTATCACATGTACACCATTGGCGGGAGACTCAAAGTTAAAGTATCATATATTTCGTATGGGAATTCTCGGTAGATTATCAAGGCTTCATGATTGTGGAACCTTAGTCTTATAAACCGACTGTTTAGTTTATGGAATAACATAAGAGATGTTTGAAAAAAATGGAGATTTTAAGAAAATAACACATGGAATATGATTCATCTTCTTTTGAACAAGAAATCCTTAAAATGCAAGTGGGTATATTGGATCAAACATCGCTTCGATAGATAAATCAAAAGGTTAAAAACATAATTTTCATCATGGGTAATGAGAAACAAGAGGGTCTCAATTATAATTAAATATTTGCTCTAGTTGACAACCTCACTATCGTTCGCGTATTTCTCCTTATTCCAGATTTTAAAAAATGAAAATTACATCAGATGGATGGTCACAGTGAATTCTTTCACGGTGATTTGTACGTAGAAATCTTCATGTCCTCCCCTCATGGTTTATAACAAATCCATAAAAATCTTGTATGCAAACTTCAATTTGTTTTGTGCGAACTGAAACAAGCTTCGCGATGTTGGTTTTCCAAAATTTCTGATGCACTCGGTACCTATGGTTTACTCAGTCACACTATGATTACTCTTTTTTCTTATCATTTTGCTCATTTTTTTGATTTATGTCGTGGTAGGGTTGATGAAGTGGTCATGGCAGGGACTAATTCTGGCATTATAACACAATTTAAGAAATATCTCTCTGACTACTTTCACATGAAGAACCTTGTATTATAAAATATCTTCTAGGCATTGAAGTTGCCCATAACTATCTAAACCTTTTATGAGTAAACGCAAATATACACTTGATATAATTTATGAAACAAGCTTACTTGGAGCTTGTTTTTTTTGTACTCCGCTTGATCAACATCACCGATTGTCCCTAGCTATAGGGGATCATCTTGCTAATGCAACTGCCTATCATCGGCTTGTAGGACAATTGGCATAATTATTGGTCACTTACTCGGATCTTTCTTCTGTAGTTCATACTTTGGCTGAATATTTAATGGATCATTGGTAAACCACACTTGGTATGGTTCGATATATGAATGGTTCTCGAGGACTTTGCTATTCTTCTTAGAGTAGACAATTGAATAATGTGATTCAGATTGAGGTGCTTACCCATTCACCCGACATTCTTTTTCTGGATGTTTCATCCAAATTGGGGAGTCGCCAATAACACAAAATACAAAGAAACAATATATTGTTATTCACTTTTAGCCGAAGATGAATATCAGTGTATGACCATTTTCACATGTGAATTAAAATGGCTAAAAGGTCTTCTTGGTTTTGTAAGTAATAGGCTTTTGACGATGATTAATTTGGTGAGAGATGTGTTACAGAGTCGATTATTTGCAGTGAATGTTGTAAGGCTCCGAAGATGGTTACTCACTTTTTTTGGGATTGTAAGAGGTACAAAGATATTTGGAAATCATGGAGTGGCCTTAAAAATTTAATAAAGAGTTTCGAGAGCAAGTTGTAGTATGCAACACCTATTAGAAGAGTGTCAGAACTTTAATATGAAAAACAAGCAATTTATATTCGCGCATTAGGAAATGAATGAGTTGATGTAAGAGAGTTTAGATGGTGTAACGAATTATTAAGGTGTCGGGGTAAATCCAAGAAGCTATAAAATTAAGCTCTTAAATTGACTATAAAATGACATATATGGTTGGATAAGAATAACAAGATTATTGAACCCAACGCTGGACAATTTCTATAAAACAAATTCAGGCTATGAGTTTGAACACGACCAAAGATTATATTCGAGTTCGGGTAAAGAGGTTGGCAGATTTTATCGCGAAGTACATGGATAAAACGAACGAAGAAAAGTGTAGTAGTTAAACTCAACGTTGATGGGTACTTGTGGTCGTATCATTTCACAAAGTAAAGTGAGTGTTTCGAGATTTTATGGCTCATTTCTATGTGCTTTCGCGAGCTCAAGCTTGGTAATATCAGCGTTTCAAGTGAATTTTGTTCGTTACCATTCGGTCTATATATAACATTGGACCGTAAATTTGAAATGTATACGTGCCGGTGGACCGTAATGACGATACTGGGGTACGGAGAATGATGCACTTATGATTTGTAAAGAATTTTTTTACGAAAGCTCCAAACCTCGAATTCAACCTATATTTCTAGAAAATCTAATTACTGAAGTGACTAAACGGCCAAGTAAAAACTTCTTAAAAATAGACTTTTTGCGTGGATCCGCTCAAAAAACTAAAAATACTCCCATGTGAAATAAATGCGGATAAAGATAAACTACCATTCAGCCTCTATTGTTTTTTTTAGATCAACCAAATATTCAAATTTAAAAACCAAGTCTTACATGCACGCCTGATAAAAGGTGGAGAGAAATAAGATAACTGACTCATGAGGATGGATCGACACAATTGTCACCACTTTCTAACTAAATGCTTCAAGTCGAGGCATCAAGCCTAAAGCCATAACTGTCACCAATATCTAACTAAGTGCTTCGAGTAGAGGCATCAAAGCCTAAAGCCATCCTTTTGATGTCTTAGCTGACGACCGATGGGCTGGAGGAGGTGTCTTGGCATTCCTCCTAAGGTTTGCACTGTGAGTTGGCGGTCTCCCTTCGAGAGAAGATCTTCGTGATGGTGGATTACTGCCCGTGAGTGACTGCCGCCTCGGTGTCCTTGCATTGGCTGTTACCGGAGACTTCACATCATTGATATTGTTTGCATTTCTAATGGGTGATTTCTGTTGGTTCCTCTTTTCAGAGCCGTTAATCAGCTTTCCAATAGTAGACCTTAAGGATTTCCGTATATTAGACTCTTTTCCCTTTGTCGTTCGAGAATCTGCAGAAGTAAGGATACCGTTGATGTTTGTTGCAACTCTTTCCCGCTCAGGTGTTTTCTGTAGCTGAAAAGGCACAGCTTGAGGTCTCCCGTCCATTTCCCCATATGGCTTTTGATAAGAGTTAGTCGGACTTCGTGGACTCTCTACACCCGAAGCCTCAACTGTAGAACCCATATTAGCTAAATCTCCTAATGGATTTGCTTCAACATTCTTTTTAACATTACTCGGACCTTCCAGACTCAACCTCCGCCCACGAGTAGTTACAAAGGGAGTTTTAGATCCACTTCTAATTTCACTGTGTATCCCTTTATGCTGCATTATGGTGCTGTTTTCAATGCTTAATCTCCTAGCACCAGGAGTTCTATCATTACTGGTTACTGGAGATCTTATTTCCTTCATTTTATTTGAGAAACCGTTTTGTGCTTCCTTATTCTCAATGCTTAGTCTTCTAGCCCGAGGAGGCGTTCTGTTGGTCGTGGCCATCGAAGACCTTACTTCCTTTGACAAATTCGAGAAACCGTTTTGTGCTTGCTTGTTCTCAATGCTTAGTCTTCTTGTCCGAGGAGGAGTTCTGTTAGTCATGGCTCTCGAAGACCTTAGTTCCTTTGAGTTGTTCGAGAAACCGTTTTGTGCTTCCTTGTTCTCAATGCTTAGTCTTCTAGGCTGTTGAAGATCTTAGTTCCCTTGTGTTATTTTGTGCATCTTTGTTAGCCAAGGTCTTCTTAAGGCTTTCAATCTGTTCTTTGAGTTCCATGACCTCACTGCTCTGTTTGTTTGCAGAAGCAGCACCAAGTTCAACTGTTGAAACTCTCTGAGCAAACTTTAAGGTGCTCATCGTTTCATGGATAGAATCTTCTTCAGGACTCAGATGAGCAAACATTAATGTCTTGGCATGTCCACCTAATGAGTCTTGTAGAAGAAGTGTGAGTTTGCTGTTTCTATATGGAATATGAGAATTCTTCAGGGCCAAGGCTGAGATTACATCTCCTAAACAAGAGAGAGATTTGTTAATGTACAATGCCTCCTTGAGTCTGTCTCCTGTAACTTCTGATTTGTCAACTCTTTCGCTTCCAGCAAGATCAACCAAGTGCAGACAACTGCCAATTGTGCCTCCCGACTTATCTTTACCACGTACATAAACAGTGACAATGCTGTGAGAGCGGCTACTTCGGTCGTTCATTGCAGTGAAACTGACAGCACGGTTTGTCTCACCAAGCTCCATTAGACTGAGAATATCACTTGTAGATTCTACAGCACGCATTGTAGCATCCGGAAGACTTCACACCATCCTTATCTCTAATTTGATAGCCGATGAGCTCTCTGCAAGCAAATCTCGTACTTGTTCATTGTATATCTCAACCATTTGAACTTGAATACTGTAAGTCATTACACCCTTCCTTTTCTCGCATATCAGAAAGAGGTCATCAAGGGCAAGATAATTAAGCCCCATTTCAGCAGTAGATGTGCATGAAGGGCCACTCATGGTATATGTTTTACCAGATCCAGTCTGGCCATAAGCAAAAATGCATACATTGTAGCCGTCCATCACTGACCTAATCAAAGGTTGAGTTTCCTTGTATACATCACCTTGAGTAGCTTTCGGACCCAATACATGATTAAACTGAAATTTTTTTCTTCCCATTCAGCCTCTATTGTGTACTCCAGCAAACAATTAACAAATCTTTTTAACTGCCTCTAAACTTTATTATATATGTTTATTTTTCTTCCCAAAAGATTGAAACATTATCGGTAAAAAGTTAAATTATTCAAATAAAGTGATGATATTCGGTAAATATAATCATCTGTAGAAGGCCTTTTTTAATTGCTAGAGAAAAGACGGGCCTCATTAAGAGACATTTTATCGATCTCTCTTTCAGTCCCAATCCCATACTTAGCATAGCACAAAAAAACAAACAACAACACCCATATACCCAATCTTTTACTCCAATTTTGAACTTTTGAATACAATCAGACCTGTCAATACTAAACCCAAAACCATTTTACACCCAAATACCCAATCTCTCTCTAAACCCTACTTAAACCTTTCTTCCCCAAATCAAAATAGCCAGAGGAGAGCCCTCTATCTTTCTCTCCACTTAACTGAAAAATAATGGAGACGGCTGTGAAGATCTTTAATCCTGAAACGTTACGCGCCGCCGCCAAACACTCCATGCGTTGTCTTGTTGTCCCCGTCCGTCTCCGCCGCGCCATCAAAAGTTACCTCCGTGGTACCTCCTTCCCTCTCTCTCTCTCTCGCTCCTCACATACTCACGTGTTCAGTTAACATTTTGATATTAACTTTCTTCCCATTCATAGAGCTGAAGGAACCACACATGAACCGAAAAGTGTTGCATTTATCCGAATCTTTTTGCCGAATTAAAAACGCGAATCTTCAGCTAGCAGCATCAACATCGAAGGAGCTCGTTGAAGATCCCCTCAAGTCTGTCGATCAGTCCAAGAGATGGAAGATCACTACTGCTTATGGTGATACGGGTCTCAAGTACCGAGATGACGAGACCGTCGCTTACGTCGCTTCTCGTATGCCTGCGGTTTACTCGGCTTGCTACAGGATTCTCAAAGAGGTACCTGTAAATTTGCATCTCTTTCTATTTTATGTGGAGATTTCATTTTTGTATGAGTCTAGTTCCTATTCAAGTCATGCTTAACATACAAGCACATTATGTTATATTGGATCTTAAAACTTACAGCGTTTGGTGCTACCGAGTCTGGGTTATTTATATAGATAGATTAAGCCATTATGTTTATTTAGAGTCTTCTCTATGATTGTTTGACGTTATGATTCATACTACTTCAGCTGCAATGCTCTAAACGATAGTTAGAGAAGTGATTCTGTAGTAGGACTGATCCCCAATGCTTGTGTTTAGTCTCAGTGCTTAATGCATCTTGTTGGATATTAATTCTCAATATAATGCTAATTTTCTCAATTACTCAGTTAGATATAGATGTAACCTTGGTTGCAGACTTAAGAAAGCATGTTAGATACTGGTGGTTGCACTTGCATGACTGGCCAAACCGTATGGTGTTTTTATAGCAATAACATTCGTATACACCTCTGATGATGGATTTAAAATTTACGATGTTATTGATTAATTTCTATTTTGATCGTTCCAAAAACAAATTTCTGCTGTTAGTTTGAAACAGGTCATCGATGTGTAACCATGTTCATGCCATTTCTGTTGTTCGCTTTTTCTTCATCATTGTTATACAGTATTCATTACTCATAACCAAAAATCATCTCCTACACTATCGCATTTAGTTAATAGAGGAAATAATTATGATAAGAATAAAAAATAAAGAATGTGCTTCTGCTTAAACATTAAAAGTTTCAGTTCTGTTCCATGTGGTTGTAAGCAAACCTTTGCGTTTTGTGGTCTAGTTAGATTCACAGAAGGATACCAGGGTTTTCTCCAACAAGAGTGTTAGATTTTGGTGCTGGTACTGGTTCAGCTTTTTGGTAAGAATGCAATTCCTCCTTATTTGAGATAGCTGTTGTGAATGTTCTTGTCAGTCATAGAATATTGTAGGGCCTTGCGCGAAGTTTGGCCAGAATCCGTGGAGAAACTAAATCTAGTGGAGCCTTCCCAGTCCATGCAGCGAGCAGGCCGGAGCCTTATACAGGGTACGCATGCACTGTTTTCATTATTTTTTCTGACTAGTTTCAGGTATAACAAAACCCTGATTTTTATCTAGACATGACAACATGCATGCCAATCAAGCTAAATGCTCACAACAAAGTTTGGATACCAAATGCCGTTTCTCGCTATTTATATGATGTGTACAATTGTAGCGCTTAATCCGTTTACGTATAGTGCACTTCCTTTGTTCTTTAAAGTTATGCAAGAAAGTGATGTCAAGAAAAAATCTTAATATTTTTTTTCGTCATAAATTATTTTAGGTCTGAAGAATCTGCCTCTTATTCATAGTTACCCTACCCTTCAAGCACTGGGTAAAAATATCAGTAAATCCGAGAGGGAACACGACCTTGTAATTGCTGTAAGTTGCATCTCTTATATATACTTGGCACTGACCAGAAAGTGTTTCTGTGTAATGTCTCTCAAAACATTGCAGTTGAAAAGTTATACTACACAATTAATATTGCTGATGCTTGTTTGTGAAATATATTTGGTGCGAAGTCTTATGTTCTAGGAGAGATACCCTCGCTGCAGGACCGCATTACTACAGTTCGCCAGCTTTGGGATCTAACTAAGGATGTCCTGGTACTGCTTCGTGCTCTATCAAAGTCAATTATCTAATTTTAATCTTAAGTAGAGGATTAATATTGAGGTCTTATTAGGCTCAACTCTTGTGCAACAGTTTTTTAAGATATAAAATGTAAAGGAAGTTTTTATTTAGGTGATGATTTTTTTTCCTTTATACTTTTCTATTCAAATTTCTACACAGTCATCTCAAATAAAAGATCCCCAAAATTTCAGTTTTGGTGGTTTTAATTTTGTTGTCTAAATTCTAAAAGCACTTCTGCAATTAGTTTTGACACCTTGATGTGTGTACATAGAATCATTAGCTTTGCATTGTCTTAATAAAGTGAAAAATCTGGGCTAATGGAAGGCTTTCCTCTTTTTCTGCTTTGTTTACTTAAGAGCTTTGTTTATTTTTTCTTTTTAGGACAGCCAAATATGTTACAGTGGCGATTGTTTTCCTTGGTACTTTTGCTTTGGATGCCATCTATTAAATGTTGATTGTACTATATTACTGTGACAGGTTCTAATTGAACCGGGAACACCACAAGGATCCAGTATTATTTCACAAATGCGATCTCATATCCTCTGGATGGAGAAAAGGGTAACTCGAGATCTATTTTTCATATTATGTATTGGAAGTGGCTTCCAAGTAATTGTAGGACATGGTTGTATCTCTCGCCCCGCTTATGTGTGTGTTCATGGCTGTTTAGAAATCGCGAAAACTGGAAAAACAAAAGCAAAAAACTGGCAAGGATTTGGTGGATATCAGAAACGGTGCATTTATTGTTGCTCCAGTGAGTAATTGTTCTCGTTAGACTATCTAACCTGCATGCAAAAATCTTTCTTTCAACCCATATATGTTTAAGAGTATAAACAGCTTCTTTGATGCAGTGCCCACATGATGGTCGTTGCCCTTTGGAAGATACTGCTAAGTATTGCCATTTCGTTCAGCGCCTGCAGAGAACATCTTCGCAACGGATATACAAGGTTCTTTGGATATCTGTTGTATATAATATTGAAACTCATAACATTTTCTAGCTGAATAAGTCAATTTATGTGAAATTAGAACTTTGTTGCTCCCTGGAGCTGTACTTTCTACCTTTCTTTGGTAATGCATTCATGACAAGTTACTTATGTTCTTTTTTGGCTTTTGTTGTGGAAGCATCAAAACAAAAAGTTTAACATAGTCTGACTGTTTTGCAGCGTTCTAAAGGTCAGCCTCTACGTGGCTTTGAAGATGAGAAGTTTTGCTATGTTGCTTTTAGACGAGGGCAACGGCCACTGTTAGTAATTTTAGCTCTTCTTTATATCTTAACAAAATCTTAAGAGGAAAATTATTGTAGATTTTTAGGAGTGTTCCAAAGAAAATTCTCTCTCAGACCTAATCAAATCATCAGAAACTTAGAGCAAGTAAGAACTTTAGAATTTTGAAAAATTGAAGTAAAATATTTAGGCATTCATTGGGTAGAAAGTAAAGTAGGAAAACATAAAAGAAATCCCATTTTTAGTTGGTTGGATTCGGATGCATGTGATCTCTTCCTGCTTTACTTGTCCGCCTAGCAGTTTCTGTGTAACACAAGATTTTCTTCTATCTCTCTTATTATATTTGTCTAGATATACATAAAGCTCTAAAAACTCCTTTATTTCCTTATTTTACTTTTCATAATATCTTCCTGATATAGCTATGTTGTTGAAATTTTCAAGATCCAATCAAAGTACCAACTGGTTATTTAGCATAACAATGTTCACAATCCAGTCTTGACTAGTTTGGTTTCAAACAGGGAACCATGGCCTTTAGATGGCATGAAATTCGAGACACTGAAAGAGAAGCATGCTAAAAGAAACCCAGACGATCTAGAAATCGACTATGGTAACTCTTTAAATCTTCTGTCAAAAATTGTACCATTGTTGCCCATTGTTGCTAGCTAGAAGAGTCCAAGTTGACAAGGGGAAATTCCAGAACTAGTCCAACCATCTGATTTTGTTAAATTTGGTATTTTTAAACCAATAAACCAAGTTCCTTTTAGGGTTGATTTGTTTGAGTTTAAACTGGATGTCAAAACAAAACTAAGCATGGAAGAAGGGATCTAAGGCAGCATTATATTTTTTAGACCGATAAAGAAATTAAAAGACCTGACTGATTCATGAAGACAAAAATTCTTTGTATTTTATTATAATTGATATATTGGGCAGCAATATGTATATATGATATCCAAGTGTTTGATATCAGTATCTTTGATCCTATCTTTGACAGAGGACATAGAAGTATCATACAAAGAAGTCGATTTAGCTACTTATGATTCAGATGTTACGGACAATGATGCTCTGGAAGAAGTTATCGACGAAGGAAGCAGAGATGAGGTAGAAAAGGAGGAAAAAACAGAGTATGCAGGTGTAGGGTCTGGCTGGGGAAGAATTTTGTATGCACCAATCAGAAGGGGCAGACAAGTGCAGCTGGATCTCTGTCTGCCTGTGAAAGAAGATGGATCTGAAGGCATCTTTGAGCGCCGGGTTATCACACAAAGTGCAGAGCCTGACTTGCATTTTCAGGCCAAAAGATCCTTCTGGGGTGATTTGTGGCCTTGTAGAAGCAATAAAGGCCCTGTTGATCCATCTGAAAATTAATGCAAAAAATTGGAATGTACTATTTTTGTGTGTAAAGTGCTGTACTCTCTTTTTTTATAATTCTCTTCTCTTGAATACTTGTTAATGTTAATTATAGAAAGGACAAATCTACTCTGAGCAATTTTTCTTAAGAAACTAACCATACATAAATTTTGTATTATTTGCGGAAATGGTTTTTTTATTCTTAATTAATATTTAGATATTTTTTGAGTCCAGCTATTTACCTATTTTTGTTTGGAGATAATATTTATGTCTCTTATTATTTGTCGTCCTTGAAAAAATGCAGTTCTATTTTGATAAATAGCCATTTTATTAAGTCTTTCGTAATTTTCTCTTCTCTATTTTAATATTTTTTTAAACAATTTTAAGCCTTTGTCTTCTTACGGATTTGTAACTAAAATATACAATTGATTTTTATAGCACTTGAAATTAAAAATAAAGCATTTTAATTATTTATGTTTATTTTTGTAGCTTTTTGTCTCCGTACAAAAAAATAAAAATAAAGGCGAAACCTATATTATTTTGAAACATGAAAGGCCAAAATATTAGGTAAAAAAGACCGAACCGTGTTACTTTTAGAGTATAGAAGAACACCAAAGACCAAATCATAACAAAAATGCCTCAAATCAACTATACACCTTCTTTAAGGTATGCATTTGTTTGTTTTTGGTATCTTTTTTTATTAGTTTTCATTCATTAGTTTATACGTTTTTTAAGTTTCAAAATATATTTATTTGTATCTTTTAGGTTGTTTTTGTTTTGATTAGTATATTGGTAGGTGTTGGTAGCTAGTTGCATTAGAACTGTTTTTAAGATGTTTGGACGATTTTTTATTTTTTTTATGGAGGATAGAGATATTTGTGCACAAATTCGTACAAAAATGGTGGTTCATATTTATACAAAGGTGTGCGAAATCTTCCTGATAATTCACACTTATCTATGTATAGTTTTATATTAGTTTAGGTACGTAATTTCGTAAAATAATAGATAACAAATGTTTTATAATGTTATAATGTCTTCAATTGAAAACTTATCGGTTAAAAATCTATTTAATCTAATACTTGTTTATTTTAGCAGGATGTCTCCATATGTATCCGGGAGACTTCGGAGTATATCAAAAGGTAGAGCGAGTGGAACGACGAACGGTCTCGCTATCCATTTTCATACGCGAGTTATCTGACGATGGATTTACTTCTTCTCCTCTCTCACTCTTTGTCATTTAAACTGAAGGGATGATCGAGCGGTGCTGTTCTTGTCGGTACTGAATGAGTAGTCACAAACTCTAATACAATTTTCGTAGACACAATTTTCATGTCTTTAACTTGTAGAAAGAGTACGGGGAATATAGGATCTAAAATATCTTTAATGAGGATGTAAGTTCATCAAAACATACGTTTTAATTAGCTCATTAAATTATTGTTTTGTATAAAAAAGTGTTCAACGGGTTTGGCTATTCATATGGATTGGTTTCATTAATTAATTTCACTTGATATGAGTTTTAAAAATGAGTTTGGTTATTTGTGTTAGTTGGCTTGATAAATCGTATTAGTTAGTTTGAACTTGGTTATGCTAAATTCTAATGATTTGCATGATTGAGTTTTGCTTGGTTATGTTATACGTAACTGAGTTTTAATTACTTATGTTATTGTAATTTATTTTAATTCGTTTGATTATACGTATTGAAGTTATGACTGGGTATTGAATGTCCAACCAGTTACTATGCTATTTTTGGAAGATCTTGGTTTTCAAGAATGTATGTTGTTGTTTGTACCATACATCAATGTTTGAAGTATGGTGTTAGGGATCGAGTTGGTGTGCTTCGAAGTGACCACAAAGTGGCTAGGGAATGTTATGCGACAACACTCAGGGTTCGGGGTTCTACTTCTGAGGATCGAATGGTTGAATAACAACCAATATGGTTGACTTTGGATGCAGAAAAATAAGATGATTCCGAGAGAAACCCCGGGTTCGATAACAGTGAATGAGGATATTAAAGAGCATATTTTCTCTAATGGGAAGACGTCACGAATATGAACATTGTTGTCTTCTACCTTGCGTAGTTAGTTGTTACCGTTTCTGTTTTATAACTTGGATGTTTTAGCTTGGAAAAACAAGGATGTGATAGGAGTTCTATCTGAAATAATATGTCATAGCCTAGCTATAACTCCGAAGATAAATCCTGTTATGCAGAAGAGACGAGCTTTTTCTGTTGAAAAGTCAGAGGCTATTGTTCAAGAAGTGAATCGCCTCTCCATGATCGGACATATTAGGGAGGGATAATATCCTTTATGGACTGCCAACTCGGTAGTGGTAAAAAAGAAGAACGGTCAATGGAGAATGTGTGTTGACTTAATAGATTTGAATCCAACATGCCCTAAAGATCCATTTCATGTCCCTCGAATAAATCAGCTGGTTGATTCCACTTCAGGGAATAAAATTCTTTCTTTTATGGATGCTTTTGCAGGGTATAATCAAATTCAAATGGATCCAAGAGTTTAATAAAATATTACATTCATCATTGACCGATGACTACATTGTTATAGGGTCATGCCATTTGGGTTGAAGAATGCTGGAGCAACATATCAAATATTGGTGAATAAGGCTTTTGCTCCACATATCGGAAGGAATATGGAGGTGTACATTGATGATATGTTGGTTACGAGTTCTACAGATATTGAACACCTTGAAGATTTAGAGGATACTTTGCTAAATTTGAGAGCCATTCGTTTGAAGTTGAATCCTGAAAAATGTACTTTTGGTGTCCGATCACGAAAATATTTGGGGTATACTATTAGTGTAAAATGAATAGAAGCATATCTTGAACATACGAATGCATTGGTTTCAATGACATTCCTCGAACTATAAAGGAAGTGAAAGTCTTAACAGGAAGGTTAACTGCCCTTAATCGTTTTATTTCAAGGTTTTCTGACAAATGTTTTCCTTTTTTCTCCAAGTATTACAAAGACCCAAAGAATTTGAGTGGACACCAGATTGTGAATAAGATTTTTTTTAAATTAAAGAACTTTTGTTATCACCATAAATTTTGTCTAAGCCTTGAATTGGAGAGAAAATGTTCTTATATATAACAATGTCTGATTTTGCTGTAAGCATTGTTGTGATATGCGAAGACATAGAGGTTTGAAAGCCAGTTTATTATTTAGCAAAATTTTATTGTCATCAGAGAAGAGGTACTTGAAGAATTGGCTTTTGCTTTAGTGGTGGCTGCTAGGAAAATGCGCTCTTATTTTCAAGCTCACACCATTGTGGTTCGAACTTCTTCACACCATATATTTTTGTTAGAATGATTAAATGGTCAGTAGAATGGGAAGATTTTGATATCATTTTTGCTCCTCGAATAGCTATTAAAGCTCAAGATTTAGTTGATTTTCTTGTTGAATTTCATTCAAGCCGATCATATGAGGAACAAGGTAAATAGATTTTTCCAAAACATCGATGTGGGTGGTTCAATCATATGATGGGTCTGGCATATTGGGATGAAGTGCATGGGTACAATTAGTTTCTCCTTTTACGAGGTAATGTATCATGCTATTTGATTTGGTTTTCACGCATCAAATAATGAAGGTGAATATGAGGTTGTGTTGGTTGGGTTAAGGCTTGCAAATATCTGTGGAGCAATAATAATTCGTTTGGAAACAAACTCGAAGCTAGTGGAAAATTACATGGCAGGTGTATCCGAGGGCTAAAAAAGATCAATTAATTGTATATCTATGCGAGCTTCAAAATTTGACTCTTTTGTTTAACAACATAATTGAAGAACATATTAACCGAGGAGATAATACAGTTGATGATTCTTTAGCAACAATTTCTTATACATAAGAACATCCATGGATATTGTTATAGGAGAGTCTTTCGATTGTAGCACGATCAGAGCAATGTAAATATGCTGAGGAATTCTTTTTCACCACAGACATATTTCAAAGTGATTGGAGGTCTCATATTCTTAATTTTTTACAAAAAGGTATGTTACCTCAAGATCCACAGTTGGCTAAAAAGTTAAGATACAAAGCCCATGACTATGTGGTATTGGATGGAGTGTTGTACAAAAAGTGTTTTAAGCAGACCATTGTTGGGTTGTTTGGGAAAGGAATAATTTCAAGAGATTTTATTGGAGCTGCATGATGGTGAAGGTTCAGCTTATTGTGGTTTCAAGTCTTTGACGCGTTGGGTTTTGTTGGCAAGTTATTATTTACCTTCAATTATAACTGATGTTAAGATCTTAGTACGAGGTTGTGATACTTGTCAACGTTCTGCCAATTTTATTCACAGACCAGCAATACCGCTTAATTCTATATCCGAAGCTATTCCTTTCGATAGATGTGGAATATATTTAGTAGGAACATTGCATATGACTTCTAGAGGACGTCATATACTTATAGTAGCGATTAATTATTTTCAAAGTGCGCGGAAGCTAAAAAACTATATGGTACAAACGATAAGGATGTTATTAAGTTCATTATGAATAATATATGTTGTGTCACTGTGGAGTGCCTCAGAATATCACTACAGATAATGGTACTCAATTCAATAATAGAGAAATGACTTCTTTTTGCGCTTTGAGGGGAATAGCACAGTTTTTTCTACACATTTTCATCCTCCAACGAATGGTCTAGTGGAAGTGAATAATAGATCTATTTTGGAGGGTTCGAAGAATAATTTAACAGGTGTTACAGGGAAATGGCCTAATTATATGCAAAAGATGTTGTGGGCTTATCAAACAACTTCTAGAAAGACTACTCAAGAAACACCTTTTTCCTTGGTGTATGGTATGGATATTGTTAGTCCTACATATTCTACTTCACCTTCTTATAAAGTACTTCAATATTCTGAAGAGATGAATGAAGAGGCAAAATGAACAGAACTAGACTTGATCGAGGAAAAAATAGTTAAAAGCTCATCTGAATATGACTCATTATCAAACTCTGATGATGAGTCGATATAATTCGAAGGTGAGAGGTAGGGATTTTAAAGTGGGTGACAAAGTCTTAAGGAAAGTATTCCTTCATACAAAATAAAAACGACTTGGAAAGATGGCCACGAATTGGGAGGGCTCTTATATGGTGATGTAAAATATACACTCGGGTACATATTTTCTTTGTGATGAGCATAGAATAATTCAACATCCTTGGAATATAGAACATCTAAAACTATATTGTGAATGATTTTGTCTTTTTAATATTGTTTTGAATAATCAACACACTATTTCCTACCATATTGTCCCAATAAGGATTTAATGAGGTGTTATGTAAATATTCAAAGATATTAATAAGTCTTTTTTGGCCAATGGTTGTTTTAAACACGCGTATTTAAATAATTTTGGTAACTAGTTAAAGACTGATTATCTTTGAATTTGTTGACCAAGAGTAACTAGTCCGAAGTGTTACACGTTTATTATCAATAATGTTCGATGGAACAACCATATTTGAGGTGCTATATTCTTTAAACGCACTATTTATATTCGAGGTGCTACATTCTATAAAATCACTATTTATATTCGAAGTGCTACATTCTCTAAACACACTTATTTATATTCGAGGTACTACATTCTCTAAATGCACTACTTATATTCGAGGTGCTACGTTCTCTAAACACACTAATTATATTTGAGGTGCTACGTTCTTTAAATGGACTAATTTTGTTGGAGGTGTTAATGTTCTTTAAACACATCAATTGTATTTGAGGCGTTATTTTTTATTCGATACATTACAAATTTATCTGTGACATATGTGAGAATTCAAGGTGATAATAACTTGATTAATAAAGTTAAAAAAATTCATAATAAGACAAATGAATGTGAAAAGAGAAAGGGTATTTGTTCATTGAAGATTAGAAATTTGATCTTACCAGAGATATTTCATATACCATAAAAAAAGTCACCATACACCATCCAATGACTTTATAACTTACAAAACAAGGGAACAACAAATTAATTATCTTCTTCGGAGTTTTCTTCAGATCAGTCTCCTTGTTTAGTAACATTTTATTTTGACTCCGTCTCTTCTGAAGAATCAACGGGGATAGGATCGAAGGCTTCGCTGAGACGGTTATCCAAGAGGATTGATTCCCAAAAGCTTGAATTTTTTTTCCTTTAGGAATGTTGCATGAATTTCGAGAAGCAAATTAATTGTTTGATGCTCCTTGGCGTTTTTATTGCAACAAGTGTGTCTACTCCAAACTGAGACTCAGGAGTTTCCACAAAAAAATATTTTTCCTCTTTGAATGCCGTCTTGAGAGCAGTTATATCATTTGTCAGATTTTTCTTTTCTTTTTTACTCTTATTTAAAGATTCTTGAATATTGGAATATTTTTTATGTTTCTCGGATAATTCCTTAGCATTCTTGGCCTTAAGATTATCTATCACAACTTGATGAGAAGTCTTGATTTCTTCTATTTGTTAATCATGGACAGAGTGGAGATTATGTTTAAGCTGGATGGCTCCATAAATATATTGCGATCTGTCAACTTGGAATACATGAAACTAATCCTTGAGTTGCTTGCCAAATATTTCTCTCAATTTTTCTCAGCATCAACATCATTTTTATATCGAACCATATCTTTACCCATGTTTTCCAAATGGATTCGAGAAGAATTTACTTCTGTGCATAATGCTTTTGCTGCGGCTTCAAGATTGGAAAAAGGTTGCAGGGAAAGTAAAACTTTCTAATATGACTCTTGGATGGGGATGAACCTTTGATTATTGTAAGGCATGAGAGCTGTTGAGGAAGCCAGTACAGTATCTCAATTCACAATTTAATGTAAAGGAATAGCAATAACCTGATGGCCGATTTGTCGAAGTTGTTCCTGAATTTGTTGAACCTTTGGATCCATATATTCGTAGAGAGCTTGAAGTTTCTCTTCATTAATGGAATCATCAGGGAAGGGGTGGTCATCTCCTCAGTGATATTCCGCTGCAATTTCCCCTTGATTATCTTCAATTGTAGTTCCTCCTTGATGATATTCCAATGCAGTTTCTTCAGGCTCGATAGGAGGAACTTCATAGACATTTTCTTCAGAGTTATTCTCTATTCTTTTAGATAGTGAAGTTTTTGAATTTATTTTTAGGATGGTAGTCTTCTTTTTTAAGAAGGTTCAGCCTCGACTTCTTGTTAAATTGTTGGAGGGTAGCTTCAGTTGTTTTTCTTTTGCTTTTAGTATCTTTCTTATTTTGTGGCTTCGGTTTCGTTGAAGGTCTAGCACTAGATGTACTAGATGTTTTTATCTTTTTCTTTTTTTTGTGAGAAGATGGCTTTCAGATCTGTTTCGAACAAGTAGAGTGACCTTACCATCCGACTCTAACATTCATTTCACAATAGGATTTGGGTTTGGTGGCTCAATTAAATTTTTGGGGAGGTCGGCACCCAAGGAGATTCTCCATTAAATGACTATCGATAAAATTAATGGGTTGCAAAACTGAATAAAACCCATTGCCCCATTGATTCTCTGTCCAAGTGGCCAGTTGAGAAAAAACATCTTTCACATCTTCTTTGCGACTATTTTAACTCTTCAAAATTTCTGAATGCAGTAGTAATGCTTGTGAAAAAGCTTTTTTTAAATTGTAAAAAATACTAAGAAGTGAAAATAAGAAAACTTACTATTGTTTGTCCAAACAAGTTTAAGTTTGGAAGGGTTCTCCTAAGATATTGATTTACCATTCTCCCAAGCTCCTGATATAAATACTAATTTATACTTCCAGAATTTGTTAGCTTCGAGCATATCATTAATTATTTTGAATTTATCAAACCAGTGTTAGATAATAAAAGAGCAACACCGGTCCTTTCAAAAGTCAAATCATGGCAAAGAAGTCTTTGATGGATAAAAGGGTTTAGCTTAACCTAGAAGCCGTTATTGCTGACAGGAGTGTGAACCATAAATTCGCTGTCACTTTTATAAGGAAGAGGTTCAACATTTTTAAGTACTCCACTATCATCGGATCTAGTGGTAATCAAAGATCCAATTGATGATCGCAGGATAGACCACCAATTCATCTACTTCACAATCCAGTGGAGTCTCTAATTCCTTTGGAAGTCGAAGTGTAATGTTATCTGCCAT
Source organism: Limnanthes douglasii subsp. nivea (assembly GCA_036936605.1). Lineage (NCBI taxonomy): Eukaryota > Viridiplantae > Streptophyta > Magnoliopsida > Brassicales > Limnanthaceae > Limnanthes > Limnanthes douglasii. The sequence continues at coordinate 113,468,501 of JAUPFV010000005.1, read as the reverse complement.
TTCCAATTGTTTCGTCAAGCGATCAACTTGAGCTTCATTATAATAAATGTATGGCATATTTTTTAGCGCCATGACATATTCGGGGAGAAGTGGTTTCAAGTTTACACTTATTAAGGAAACAACGTCGTCGGGAATTTCAATTGGAGCCTTGCTTTTCTTTCTTCTTCTCTCTGGTTCTTCTTGTTTTGGAGCCATCATCTTCTATGTCAGACACGACATTACTTCCCCTCGCTTTGACATTTGAACGAGTTGCTTCTGAATCATTTTCTTCCTCAGACTCTTCATACGATGAGGATTGATGTTGAGATTGGGTTTTCCTCTTGGGTATTCGAGGGAGTTTGTCGAGACTCTGTGATGATCTCAACAATATCCCTCAGTGGAGGAGATGATGGTGTAGGGTTATTGGTAATATTTTTGAGAAGAAGTGTCCGCCTCGACGTTTCCCATAACTATAAATGTTTCCTCTTTAACATAAAAACAATGAGAAAGATGAGTTTTTGGTTGAATATGAAGAGTTACCTTGAGTGATATTCAAGGAGGATTAGAATTGATGAGTGATGTAATTTGTGTTATTTTACGGTTCTTTTGAGGAGAAACATAATTTCGAGGCGTTATTTGTAAAGAATTTCAAGGCATTGATCGAGAAGCATTTGTTGGTAAAATTTGTTGAGACTTTGGAGTGGATGAACTTGGAAATACAAGAGAATTTTGATTAGGGTTGAAATTATCGTAAAATGTGGTTTGAGTGGAGAATTGAGGAGAGTTGTCGATAAAACCTGCTGCCTTGTATTCAACAATTCTTTCACTAATACAAGGTAGTCGTAGGCCCCAAAAATTTGTTTTAAGTAGTTGTAGATCTTCTCATAAACTAAGATGAGAAAAGATCTTCAAATTAGTTTATAAAATTTGAAGATTGGCTGGGAAATATGAATTTTCCAGTGAGGGTAGCCAAGAGGTTGAGTATTCAGATGAAGGTAGCAAATGATTTTCTTAAGGAAAGGTTTTTCTTTCTCTCAGTAAACATAATTGTGAAACGTGAATAATGGTGAGAAAGATATTTATAAAGGAAAATAAAGAGGGAGAATGGTCAGAAAAGTGGAAGAGTTGGTGATGGTTATTGGGTGGATCATCGCACACATTTATACCATTCCAAATATTTCTGACCGGTATGAAAAAGACAGCTCATGATACTATATGAAAATATTCGAAGTATGAACAAAAGGTCAAGATGGTTTCGAGGTGAAAATTTGTATGAGTTTATTCGAGGAGGATAAATGCATAGCTTGATATTTTGAGTCGGTTGATAAATGTCAAGGCTGAATTCGGATATATTTTTATTCGAAGACAACATATGTTGTCAAAATAACTTCTAGCGAGAAGAGGAGAGTTTTAATTCAAAGCAAATTCAATTTTGGCAACGAACAATATTTGCTTACCAAGATGTCCGATGATTACTAGTTCTTATTAATTGTCTTTTATAAGAAGTAGGTTGGCTACTCATAAGGAATAGAATATTGGGGGCTTAAATATAATAAACTAAAGTCATGAATGATAAATAACCGAATTAGTTATATAAGTCAATATTGTTAACGTGAAAACATTATAAAGTATTTGACAAAAAAATAAATTTATTGAATCGAGAAGAATATACAATTACATGCCATCAATCTAATATTTATACTGCTCATAGCAGTTACATCATATTTATTTATTACGTGATCCTATTGGTCTTGCACGCAGACCACTATTAATGATAATGGTCCTAAATTGACGTCCATTACTCTAGGAGTTACAATATTAGTGGGTTGAATAATTAAATGTATTTGACTCTATTAATAACATTTATTTTCGTTACTCATGGTGGGCGACTGAAATGAGCGTGCCATCCTTCTACCGAATGTCCTTTGCCTAGTCAAAGCATCTGCTCAGCTCTTCTGGAATTGGCCCTCGCTTTGCTCAGCAGCGTTTCGATTGTGCTAGGATCGAGCCCGGTTCAGCTCTGCCCAACCTATCCTATGCGCAGATTTATGTCTGTTTAGCTTGGCGTTATTCACTTTATTCGTCTGGAATCTCCAAAGGTTGTATCGACTTTGATCGCCTCATTCTTGTTTATGTCTGCTCAGATTTGAACTCGGTCAGACTTGTTGTTTATAACTGCTCAGATTTATACTCAGTCTGTTATGGTGCCTTAACTTATACCCATTTGGTGAAATAGTCCATTGCGAGCATGAGGAACTTCTTTTTTCCTGTAGTCATTAACAGAGATCCTACTAGGTCGATGCCCTATTTGTCGAACGAACATGGAATATGGTTGGTGACCATTGGCTCGCTGGGTAGATGCCCAGTGTTAGCATATTGCTGACAAGCGTGACATTGTTGTATGATTTTTTCTGCGTCAACAACCAACTATGGCAAATAATATCTAGTGAGTAGAAATCTGCGGATAAGACTTCTATTACCGCAGTGTGCTCCAGCTTAGCTTGAGTGTAAATCATGGAGAACTTTGGTAGTTTCTTCTCGATCCAAACAATGTAGTAATGGTTGGGTCGCACTTTTATGGTATATGACACAATCAGGTACGCAGTACTTAGCTGCTCGTAGTTTGAGGGCCCGGGCGAGCACTTTATCGGATGGTAATATTTCATGGTTGAGGTAGAGTAAATACGAGTATCTCCAATTGGTGGAATTGTTGACTGAACAGACTGTGGTTGGTTAGAGATAAGTGGCGGTACTAGGATGTTCTTGTGTAATTATTAGTGGGTGTTCTGCTGCCGCGCCCGACTTGGTGAAAGAGTCTGCTATGGAGTTGTCAAGGCGAGGTACTTTCGCATAATGTACAACGTTGAATTTGGCCTCACATTCCTTTAGGATTGTTAGATTGGTGCACACACATTCCTGTTTTGCATCATAAGCATCCATAACTTGGTTAATAACTAATTGTAAATCCGAGCGTGCCTGAAGTGTAGTAGCACCGCAAATACACGCCAATCACATCCCGTTTATGAATACTTCATACTCCGCCACATTGTTAGTTACTAGGAAGCTAAACCGAAATTCCTGCTTGATCTGTTCGCGTGTTAGTGACTTAAGAATTATTGCAACTCCTCCACCAGAGCCGCTTGACGCCCCATCGACCTCTAATATCCACTTGTGCTCTTCTTAAGTAGTGTTGGTGCCTCCATCTGTCGGTCGAGGTGTTGAAAATTCCATAAGGAAGTCTGTTATAGTTTGTCCTTTGATCACCGTACGAGTTTCAAATTAAATGTCATATTCTCTGAGCTCGACTGACTACTTAGTGTTCGATTTTTGTTGTACATTGCGCAAAGGGAATGTCGTTCGGAAAATGATGGTATGGCCTTGAGAATATATTCGCATCTTTTGTGTTGCAACTACTAACCCCAAAGCGAGATTTTCAAAGTTCAGATATCGAATTTTGGCGTCTACCAAGGTTTTGCTTATATAGTAGATGGGACGCTGGACACCCTATGTTTCCCTAACGAGGACCGTGATAACGGTAAAGATGGATACCGATAGGTAGAGGTTTAGTGGTTCTGCTGGTGTAGGAGCCAGTAAGAGATCATGGGAAGTAAGGTACAACTTTAAGGCGGCGATTTCCGCATCACAATCTGTATTCCATTCGAACTTATTTCCTCCCTTTAAGACCTCGTAGAAGGGGTGACTCTTATAAGAGACTTTTGATATAAAGAGGGAAAGGGCCGCGAGACACCCCGTGAGGCATTGAATCTCCCTAATTTTTTTAGGTGGTTACATCTGAATAAGCGCCTGGAACTAGATGAGGTCCACGTATATTCCATTTTTTCTAACCACGTAGCATATAAAGTTTCATGTTCGGACACCAAAAGAACACTTTAACGGATTCAACTTCAAATTATACTTACGTAGGACTATGAAAACGTTGCTCATCACTTCCAAGTGTTGCGTTGGGGCATTGGTTTTGACTATCATATCGTATATATAGGCCTCCATACAGTGCCCTAGCTGGTCCTTGAAGATCTGATTGATTAAGCGTTGGTAAGTCGAGCCTGCATTTTTCAACCCGAAGGGCATGACGGTGTAACAGTATAGGCCGCGTTCGGTTTAGAACACCGTGTGTTACTCATCATTCAAATATATGTGATTTGGTTGTAACCGGAGTAAGCATCCATGACCAAAATATATTCACAACCCAAGACAGAGTCCACCAACTGGTTAATCCGAGGTAGCGGGAAGGCGTCTTTAGGGGAAACTTGGTTCAGGTCAGTAAAATTAACTCATATGTGCCACTGACCTACTTTCTTCTTAACAAGAACCGGGTTTGCAATCCACACCAGATATGTAGCTCGGTGGAAATGCCCGAGCTCGGAAAGTTTGGGTACTTCGTTGTTTAGTGCTTCATGTTTTTTCGATAGAGAAGGTTCTACGTTTTTGTCGAACGAGTTTAGCATACCTATATTGCTAGTTCCTGACATATTACTGAAGGGTTGACCGCAATTACATCATTGGCTACCCATACAGAAATATTTAAGTTATGTTTTAGTAATTTAATCAGAGAAAGTATGAAACTATATCCACAGATGCTCAGATGAGGAGGGTGCACCCTGATGCTAGGGTTTCTGCAAGAGCGTCCTCCGTGTTGTTACCCTGCGACATATTTAATCTATGATTATCTATCGGGTCAAGCGAGGGTAGAATGATTAATTGCTTGCTCAGTTCCCCCTCACCTTTTAATTGATATCTTACCGGTTTGCTAGGATCCACAATGATAGAGTAACAAGTTTGGGTCGTGCACTGGCTACCTCGTATAATCCCCAAAATGTTACCAACAGGGTACTTAATGCATTGACAAAAAGTGCAGGGGGTTTCTTTGATCCTATGTAACCAAGGTCTTCTTAGAATTTTGTGGTATAAGCTGGGTGCGCCCGAGATCATAAGAAGGGTCTTGACTTCTTTTTTTGTAGCGCTATATCCCACCTTAACCATGAGTTTGACATCATCCACACATTGAGACGTTTTCCCTTCATACCTAGTTGAAATGCATTGTGTTGGTTTGTACGGGGGGGACCTCCAGCATTTGATTATAGCTAGGTTTGAAAATAATATTGGATGAACTGCCTCATCCACAAAACTTTGGTTACCATTACTCCCCTGATATTCAGGTTTACGGTCAGCTCGGCTTCATGTGGGATGGCAATTCCCCTCAGGTATTCATCGTTGAATACTGGGTCGGCTACTGGTTCTCGATAAATACTGTAAGAAGAACCACCCACAAAGAGTACATGCTGGTCCTCCCTTGCCCGTTTCCTGGATTGATAATGTGCTTTAGTTAGAGTACCTCCACCAGATATCACAAACAACCATTGTTGTTTCCCAGTGTCTACTCTTTTGTCCTCCTATCGAGGCTCTTGTTCATCTCGGCGGGCCTTTTCTGTCTTGCTTTGCTGCTAGTTACGCTCTTGTTAGCGTACGAATTGGATCAGCTCGCTGTTGTCTACTAATCTTTGCATTTCTTCTTTGAATTTCCAGCAATAGTCTCTCGCATGGCCGTGATCGTTATGATATGTGCAAAAGTGCATGGTCGATCTCTTGTAACTAGGTGCCGATATAACTCGCGGGGATTGGTATCGATATCTATGTTTAGTACGGTCATAGATGGTGAATATTTTTTCCGTAAGTGGGGTGAATTGTCAAGCGGATTTCTTATATACTATGGGGCGCTGGGTGACCGAGCTTCTCTTGGTTTCCCTTCGTGGCCTATCGTCGACCCTTCTATCGTAGGTAGACGTTCTAGTTTCTGACACAATTTTGTCTTGGAAGCTAATTTTGGTTGCATCATCCACTTTAATAAACTAGTCGTCTCGGGCTAAGATATCTCCCATCTTATCACATGCGAACATTACCAGGTCAGCGTAGAGTTTGCCTTGCCTATCGAGCCCCTTTTTTCAGAGATGCCACCGTCATATTTTCTACTAAATTAGGAAGCTTGTTCATGGCATAGACGAATCATTTGACATAACCTATTTCTAAACGCGCTCCACAACCCTACAAAATCGTAGATACAACATTTAGGTAAGTTACTGAACAAGTCTATTGTGTTACCTTTAAGGGTCATGGATAGGGCCCGACACAACATAGCATCGTCCGAGTTGAAGGCCATCATCATATTTCTGAACTGCTCCATGTGCCTTTCTGGATCGCCCGTGCCATCATATGCCTCCAATAAAAAATGGCCAATTGTTTTTAGGAACTCTGCGGCTAAATTTTGTTTCTACGAGAGGAAATTCTTTAAGCACATACACGGCCATAGTCGGGCTCCTATGATCCTATTGCTCCATTGAACCTTGTTTGTTGGCTTTTGGGGATGTCTATTTGTCCTCCTGGCAATGCCCCTTCCTCCTTTGGCGCTTTTGGCAGCTACTCTCCCTTATCCCTTCACCATATTTGTCGCGTTTGGATCATCCTTCACACATGGCTGCTCAGCTAGCCTTGATTGTTGACCTTTATTATGGATGTACACCCTCGATAGTTTCACGGTTAAAGCGTTAATTGTATCGTTCATTTTTGTCATGGCCGCTTTGGTAGCCTGTTCTTTCACTTCTCGGTCCTGATCGACTTTGTATTGGGCCTGCTGTAGTGTTTGGATCTACTGTTTGAGCCGCCTAACCTCTGTTACTTCATCCATATTATTGGTTTTGGAGGGAAATTCGGTCAGATTAGCTATAACTTCTGCGATGGCCGACGCCAGTGGCAGATTGACAATTGCTGGGGGGATTCCTAACGGAGTTTCCACTCCTCCTTCGGGATGGATTTCTTGGATATTAGTCTCGTGAATGATGTTTGGTCCCGTAACCTGTTACACCGTTTGGTTTGGGTTATTCACATTGATGCATCTATCCGTAGGATCTATTTCAATCCCGGATTTAGTTACTATCATTAGTGCTTGGTCTTAAACAAAGGATCAAAGCGGTTCCCACAGATGGCGTAAAAAATTGTTAACGTGAAAACCTTAACAAGTATTTTGAAAAATAATAACTTTATTGATTCGAGTAGAAGATACAATCATATGTCATCATTCTAATGTTTATACTCCTCATAGCAGTTACATCACATTTATTTATTATGTGGTCCTATTAGTCTTCCACGTAGACCACCACTAATGATAATGGTCCTAAATTGACGACCATTTCTCTGGGAGTTACAGTCTTAGTGGGTTGACACATTAAATGTATTTGACTCTATTAATAATCTTTATTTTTGTTACTCCTAAGGTGAAACTGAGATGAGCGCGCCGTCCCTATACCGAATGTCCTTTTCCTAGTCAAAGCATTTGCTCGAGTCTTCTTGAACTGGACCTCGTTTTGCTCAACTATGTTTCGATTATGCTTGGATCAAACTCGGTTTAGGTCTGCCCGACCTCAACTATGCTCGGATTTATGTCTACCCAGCTCGACCTTATTCACTTTATTCGTCTGGAATCTCCAAGGGTTGTATCGACTTTGATCGCCTCATCTTTGTTTATGTCCACTCTTGATTGCCTCATCCTTGTTTATGTCTACTCGGATTTGTACTCAGTAGGAATTTTCGTTTATGTGTGCTCAGATTAATACTCGATCGAATTTGTCCAACTTGCTTTGGGTCTTATTCACATATTTCTTTATGATACTAACACAAATATTACCAACCTTATCAAATATGCCTATAAATAAAGGCGGACACTCTTAATAAATGAGACAATACTTTCATTTGGTCAAGCTTTTACTTTTACTTAGTCTCTCTATAATCAGACTCTCTCTTTCTCTCAAGAATTTAGTTTTATACTAAATAGTTATACAAAACACAAAGCTTGGATTCACATACCTTATGCAAAATAGGGAAACATATTTGGTAATAAAAATTAAAACAAAAGGTTTTTTTATACAACTTTTGCAAAACTAACCTCAAATTATGCACAACTCGTACGTAAAATGCTATATGGATTGATTTTCACGACCATTTTTTCATTGATTCACACAAATTTTGTGAAGCATCAAGGAAACACTCGTACAAATTTTGCGGATCAAAACAAAAAATTAGGTTTTAAAATATAAATAAATTTCTTTTACAGGATTTATGTAAAAGTTTAAGCTAGATTCACAGAGGTTGTGAAAAAACTTTATGTTTTAATTTTAGAGCCAAATGTTTTACCCTAATTCTCACAAGGTGTGTGAAGCATCAACGCGTATTTCGCATTAACTGTGTGAATTATGTCCAAACGTTTAACTTTAAAATTCCAAACATAAATATATTTTCGTACAAAATTGTGGCTCTAAAACTCAATACATAAGCATAATTGTGAGATGCAAAAATAAAAATTCATAAACTTATTACTAAAGCAAAATTTAATAATGATAAATAAACTACATAAGATAAATACATAGTACGATGATATATAAGGAAAATAAATCAAAAAGAAGGAAATAGACTAGGATAATTAAGAATAATAACATCAAACAATACTTACATTAAATGTTAGTTCCATCATTATTCATATTAGTTTTCATTTTTTTCGTATATATACCCATCATTTTGGTTTCCTATCTCTCGCATGTGATATGGTTATTCACATGATGAAAGTACTATTTGGTAATATTAACTCAGTGATGTTTAAACGGAGCTCGTTGTGCTTCATAGGAAAGGTCAAACCCGATATGTTCTCAGTCATTTTAAATAAGTCCACCTAGTCTTGTACTCTTCATGATTCTGTCAGGCTTGCGGTGGAATGATATAGTTCCTCCGTAGATGTAGTATATTTTACATACCCATGCACAAAACATTATATTCATCTCACATGGCTTTCACTACATGGTTGATGGCTTTCGTAAAATATAAATTTTCTATGGAACTCCGCTTCAATTTTAGTTCTGAAGTTTATTTTCATCAAGAATGGTTTTTTCACTTATATAGTACTAGATATTGACAGATACCAGATAAGTATGACATGATTTACGAGCCCAACTCTTATCTCAACATGCGATCAATACGTTTTAAGTTTACTATATATCTCACCCTAATATGTAGAATAGGTTAAAAACTAAGTTATATTTGATGAGTCCGGATATTATTGCCACTCCTTATGAGAGCCAGACAGGGGTAATTCGGACAACATCCACCCACTGAAACATCCAAACTGAACTAATGTACTAAAAATTTAATCACTTCATGACTAAGCTAATTACCTACCTGCTTAAAACTAATGGGTCTTTGAACTCGACCCGAATCCATAAGTCAACCCGAAAGCCCATGTGGCCCACAATTAAGGGTATAAATACCCAACCACTTTCATTTAATGAGGGTAATGAAAATTAAATACAACCAGGAAGCTCTAATCTCTCACTACAATCCATCCAAACATTAAATAATTTTGAACCACAAAACTCTGGACAAAATTACCCACAACCAAAAATAAACCTCACCAAATTGGCGACCACAGTGGGAGAAGAAGGTGCCCAAATCTAGCATTCGAAACCATCAGGGAAAACCAGTTCGGATGAATCCGGACGAGCAGGAAATACCACCAGCTTCGGCAGAAGTGGTGGGTGAAAATGACGAATATACTATTGAGGAGCGAGATAGGTTAAAAGTTGAAATAGAAGCTCTGAGGGCTGCCAAGAGGGCGGAGATGGGCACAAAAGAGAAGTCTAAGGCGCTGGTAGCTCATCATACTGATAATCCAAGAGATCATGAGCCCTCAAAAACTCATGTAAGTGCGAAAAAGACTCATGCTAGCTCAAAAAAATCCCACCGGTCCAAAGCGGTGGAGAGCTCTGATTCGGACTCAGAATCTTTCAATAGCTCCTCAAGTGAAGATGGAGTTGAAGAGTCCTTGTCATCCGACAGTGATGAGGGTCGTTCTAAAAAGAAACAAAAGTTAGTCAAAAAGTACTCAAGAAAAAATGATAGGCATAGAAGGTTAAAAAGGCATATAGGCAAAGGATCGTCTCATACCCGGAGACACGTAGATCGGATGGTGATGGATCCTTTTGCCTTCCATGATGAACCATGTATCTTTGCAACTCCTAACGAAGATATGGTTTTCAGTCGTGGTCGAAATTTGAGACAATTTCCATTGTCCTCTAAAATACTGTCTGGAAATCTTCCTAAGAGGTTCGACAGTACGAAAATGGAAAAATATGATGGTAGCAAAGACCCAGATAACCATTTGGAACAATTCAAAAAAATTATGATGAATTTTGACGATGACGACAAATTACTTTGTAGGGCATTCTCCCAATCTTTTACGGGGAGTGCTCTGTAATGGTATAATAGCTTACCACAGGGCTGTATCAGGAATTTTGACACTTTTTGGGTAGCCTTTCGGAGGCAGTTTGCTTGAGGTAAGGAAGTGAAGGGAAATGGAAACACAATTATCCATTGTGCCCAAGAGCCAAACGAATCTTTAAAAGAATACATAAGTCGCTTTGTAAATACTAAGAACGGATTGGCTGATTGCTTTGAACAAGTAGCAATAGCCTCTCTGAGACAAGGTTTGAACCCCGGAAACTTGGCTGATTCAGTGACCAGGAAGAAGGCCATGACATGGGGAGGTCTGCTGAATCAGGTCGGAAAGCAGATTAATGTGGATGAAACAAAGAAAACTAGGGTGCACATGCAGGTGAGGTCTGCTCCGGCTGCACCAAATCCAAACCAAAACCAGTTCGGGAACAAGGTTAGGGAGCCGGGGAGGGTCATAACAGAGCCAAAGCTTAGTCTCAGCTAGCTGCGCCAGCCCAGAGTCAACAATCTAGAAATAAACGAGGGCCTTGGGTTCAACCGGAGTGGTTTGCTGAGTTGAAAGAAAATGTAGCCACCATTTATGACAAAATAAAAGACGAAGTACACTACAGAAGGCCAGCTGCATTACAGTCTCCTAAAGAGAGCCGTAATAATTGTTTTTGCCAGTATCACCATGATACCGGTCATACCACTGAAGATTGTATTGCGTTGAAACAAGAAGTGCAGAACTTGATTGAAAGAGGCAAGTTGGGGGCATATGTTAAAAGAAGAGGTGGAAATAGGCCTGATAGTGCTCATCGGGCCGGTCCAAATAATGCAGGCACATCGGCTCCGGATGGGGCTATGGTGATGATCCAGAGGTTCGATGTAGAGTCAGAATATTTGGACCCTGATCCGACCCGGAATAGAGTGGGTGTTATCGAGGAACGTTGTAAGACGGTGTCCGGACTTATAAACTTTTTTGAATCACTTACAATATTCGGAGGGGACACCATGACTGCACCAACTTCTTCTTCAAGAAAGAGGCACGTTCATACTTTAGCTACCCAGGTTGAAGGAGGAATGACCTCCTTTTAATCACAAATTCCTTTTCCTTTTATTCTTTTTGACGAGGATGATCTGAGGGATATTGCCGGTGCACATGAAGATGTTGTGGTCATAGGAGCATCCATTGGAGGCAATGGTATAAGGAGAATTTTGGTGGATACCAAAAGTTCAGCCAATATTCTATTTTTAACTTTTTACAAAAAAATGAAGAATCTAGCAGTGATTCAGCGTTCGAACAGATCAATTGTGGGTTTCACTAGAAGCTCAACAAATGTGATCGGGGAGTTCGAGGAGGAGGTGTTATTGGGCAGAGGCCCTTTTAAAAAGATGGTTAGAATACTATTCATTGTGGTGGATTGTCCCACTTGTTATAATGCTATTCTGGGGAGATCTTGGCTCTCTAGGATGCATGTTGTGGTCTCAACAGTCCACCAGTGCTTGAAGTATGCCGTGCAAGGACAAGTGGGAGTTGTTCGGAGCAACCAAAAGGTAGCAAGAGAATGTTATGCAACTGCACTGGCTCCTCGGACGTTGGGGGCAGTTCGGACCAATGAGGAATAGCAGTTTTAGGGGCCCTTTGGGGGAGAGGGTGAAATAGATGACCCCAGAGAGACCCCTGGTGTTTTGATACCAATTGAAGAAGTTGAAACTCACTCTCTGGCTGAAGGAAAAAGTGTCAAGATAGTATCCAAGATGACATCGGATTTAAAAGGTAAAATGTTAAAGTTCTTGAAACACCATCAACATGTTTTTGCATGGTGCAATGCTGATGTTACCGGAGTACCATCAGATATTATATCACAAAAATTGTCCATCCGAAGAGATATAGCACTTGTGATATAGAAGAAAAGAGCATTTTCTAAGGAAAAGGCTGATGTCATAGTTCAAGAGGTCGACCGGCTTACTAAAATGGGGCACATAAATGAATCTCAATACCCTTTATGGACGGCCAACCTGGTATTGGTAAAAAAGAAAAATGGCAAATGGCGTATGTGCATCGATTTCACAGATCTCAACAGAGCTTGCCCAAAGGATTTATACTCGGTCCCCCGAATTGATCAGTTGGTGGACTCCACATCTGGAAACAAGCTGCTATCCTTTATGGATGCCTTCTCCGGGTATAATCAGATTCAAGTGGATCCGAAGGATCAAGAACGTACTACATTTGTTACTGATATGGGCCTTCATTGATACAAGGTGATGCCATTTGGGTTAAAAATGTTGGGGCTACTTATCAGAGGTTGGTAAACAAGGCTTTTGCTGATCAAATTGGAAGAAACATTGAGGTTTACATCGACGACATGATGGTGAAAAGTGTGGACGAGGAATTACACTTGGCAGATCTCCAAGAAACTTTTACTAACCTAGTAAAAGTAAATTTGAATTTAAACCCATAGAAGTGTGTCTTCGGAGTGCAGTCCGGGAAATTCTTGGGATACGTGATAAGTGAGCAAGGGATACAACCTGATCCGGACCAGCTTAATACTTTGCTACAAATGGAGCCTCCTCGGAATATTAAAGAAGTACAACGATTGACTGGGAGGCTGGCTGCGCTAAACCGTTTCATTTCAAGGTCTTCGGACAGGTGTGCCCCATTTTTCAGACTTTAAAAGGGGCAAAGGACTTTGATTGGTCCTCACAGTGTGATGAGGCCTTTGATGAAATCAAGAAGCATTTGTCCTCTCCCAAGACTTTATTTAAACCCGTTGATGGAGAGACTCTTTTCGTATACTTGGCAGTCTCCAGTTGTGCCATAAGTGCAGTATTGGTAAGGGAGGTAGATAATTATCCCCGTCCGGTGTATTATATCAACAAGAGTTTAATTGATGCTGAAAAACGCTATTTGAAACTTGAAAAATTAGCACTAGCCCTGGTGATTGCTGCAAGAAAGATGAGGACTTATTTTCAGGCTCATCCCATTATTGTTCGGACGTCTTTTCCCTTGAAAAACGTTCTCCAAAAGGCCGACATTTAAAGTAGAATGACCAAGTGGTCAGTGGAATTGGGAGACTACAATATTGATTTTGCCCCTCGGACAGCAGTCAAAGCCCAAGCGGTGGCAAATTTCTTAGTTGAATTTCACTCAGATAGAGATACTAAACAAGCAACCGAAGTAAAAGATAAAAAAGTATGGATTATCCGGACTGACGGTGGATCAAGCAGCATGGGTTGTGGTGCTGGGATATGTTTAACCTCTCCGTACGGTGACGAAATGTATCAAGCTATATGCTTTGCATTCAGGGCTTCCAATAAGGAGTCCGAATATGAGGTTGTTATAGCTGGTTTAAAGTTGGCTCTCATTTGGGAAGCTAAAAGAGTCAGGTTAATGAGCGACTCCCAACTTCTTATCCATCATGCACAAGGTCAGTCCGAAGCTAAGAAAGAACAGCTGATTAAATATTTATTCATCCTCAAAGAAGTGGCACTCAATTTCAAAAGCGTCACTTATGAGCATATACCTCGAACAGAAAATACACTGGCAGATTCCTTGGCAACCATAGCCTACTCTGAGTCTTACCCCTGGATACATGTGCAAGAATGCCCATCAATTCAAACCAATCCGGTTAAGGAAGAAGAAAGTTTTAATATACAGATAAAGCAGCCTCAAGATTTGAGATTTTCTCTCCTTCAATATCTCTCAGATGGCATATTGCCTCCGGAAAAAGCAATAGTAAGAAAAGTAAAGTACAAGGCTCGTGGTTTTGTCATCCTAAGAGATGTTCTTTATAATAAGTCTTATAGTAAACCCCTCTTACGATGTTTGGGGGTCAATGAGTCTCAAATAGTGCTTTCCAAATTGCGTGATGGTGAAGGATCAGCTCACTGTGGATTTAGGGCCCTAACAAGAAGAGTTTTGTTAGTTGGGTACTACTGGCCCTCCATAATGCAAGATGCTAAGGAGTTGGTAAAAAAGTGTGACCCATGCCAGTAATATAGCAATGAAATTCATATCCCAGTTATCCCTTTAGAGTCAATTTCTGAGCCAATACCTTTTGCTCGTTGGGGGTTGGATTTGGTTAGGCCTCTACCTATGGCATCCGGAGGGTGTAGAACTATAATTGTTGCTATTGATTACTTCTCCAAGTGGATAGAAGCAGCTCTATTGGCAAGTACAACATCAAAAGCTGTTATAAAATTCATCATATCCAACATTTGTTGCAGATTTGGAATTCCACAAAAAATAACCACAGACAATGGGCCACAGTTCGACAACAAAGAAATGGAGAATTTTTGTGCCTCTAGATACATACAACATTTCTTTTCTTATCATGTCCACCCACAAGCAAATGGTCAGGTCGAAGTGGCCAACAGGACAATACCGACCGGTCTAAAGAAGAATTTAGAAGGCGCTGCTGAAAAATGGCCAAGTTACTTGCAAGAAGTTTTGTGGGCTTACCGGACCACTCTTGGAGCTGCAACACAAGAGTCTCCCTTTTCCTTGGTATATGGAATGGATGCCATAGCTCCCATAGAATTACTCTCCCTTCATTTTGAGTTCATAATTTTTCCGAACACACAAATGAAGTGGCAGTCAGAGGCCAGCTTGACTTGATAGAAGAAAGAAGAGTCAAGGCTCACCTTAGGGCTACACACTATCAAGGTTTGATGAGAAGCAGGTTTGCTTCTAAAGTTAAGAGATGGGATTTTCAGCCAGGATATAAGGTATTAAGAAACGTTTTCCTACATACTAAAGAGAAGCAGTTCGGTAAGTTGGCTCCGACTTGGGAAGGACCCTATGTGGTCATTGAAAAGCTTAAGCCTGGGACATACCGACTCCAAGATAAAGATGGAAGGATTTTGAACCACCCCTGGAACATCGAGCACCTCCGTTTGTACTTGGAGTAAAAACTATGTAAATATTTACTTGTTTGAAAATTCATGTAAATATTTGGGGGCATACTCTTTCCTCCCTGGTGGCTCGGGGAGGTTTTAATGAGGTTTCTAGTCTTTTTTATAAAATATGATGCCTTCTTAAAGTATTCGGAGTATTTTCAGTTAGTAATTTTCGTTGAATTTTTTTATTAAACAAACAGACCGGATTAAATTGGAGAAATGATGACTACTTAAACATTTGTCATCGGAGAATTTAAACACTCTCACTTTAAAACACTTGTGAAATAACTAAGGGCTGTTTAAACATTAGCCACCAAAGTTAAAAAAACTATGAAAGAACGCAAGAATTTTGCAAAATGAAATTACCCATTAAAACATACGAAATGCCTTGGCCATCCAAGGACTTTGAATTGTCAAAATAAGAAAGGTTTATCCGGACAAGGGCCAGACATGGTTACAAAAATGCCTTGGCCATCCAAGGACTTTGGTTCAATCACGATAAAGTTAAAAAGGATAATTGATACTCTAAGACTGAGCTTTTGATGATGGCTCAGCCTTACTTGGCTTTTTCTTCTTTGGGTCATCATCCGGACTCTCCCCAGTCTCTTCTTCTTCATCAGAGGTATCTTCACTGGAGTAGTTGTACTTATCACCAACAGACATGGTATGATGAGGAATGTCTTCGTACTCCACGAATCGACATAAATCTCCCAAGGTCTTCTTCGGGACTTTTTCGTGAAAAAGAAGAACCATATCTGACCTGACTTCAGCATACCTTGCCTCATGAGAATCTATCACCTCATTGGTATAAGCATCCATCCTAGCATGGATTGTTTTCTCATGCTCCCTTAACAAGTCAGCCTTTTCTTGCTCAGCCTTGGACGCACTATTCTCAAGAGATATCTTGTCATTAGTTAACGCCTGGATGGTGCTATCTTTAGCCTTCACCTCCTCTTTTGATGAAATGAGGTCTCTTTCCAGTCCGGATTGCTTTAACTGGAGTTCTTTGACAACTCATTCCGAAGTGGCTAACCTGTTGGCCAAGTCCTCCTGACGTTTCTTCAATTCCTCATTCTCTTTCCGCAATGCCTCAGTGTTTTGATTGGCGCCAAGAAGGTCACTAGACAGTTTCTCTTTGTCAGAATTAAGGGTATTGATGATGGCTGTCTGATTGCGCACTTGCTTCTCCAAGATAAGCACTGGTTGGACATTGCTCAATAAAGAGTGAGCAATGAAATCTCTTTCACTTGAGACAGAAAAATACCTACCATTGAATGTGACAAGGTTCGAAGAACTTGGGGGGTGGTATGGCCCAGCAAAATCATCTTTGGGGAGGTTTTCAAAGTAAAGACCAATCCCCTCAAGCCCGCTGATGTCGACACCATCAATGCTGATATCCCCTCCTACACCCCCTCCGGTTTGGAAATCACCAGGGATCTCCTCTGCTTGAGTGGGGTCAGTAGGGTCAATAGGAGGTAGTGGCTCCGGAGCCCGGAGAGAAACCTCGTCTTCCTTGGAGATTTTCTTTTTCTTGGCGTCCCCATCTCCACCTTCTGCTCCTCTTTTTCTGACCTTTTTTAGGACCTTTTGAGACTTTGGAGACCCAGCTACTTCGTTGGTGCTCTCGTGCTCCACCACTTGTAGCAAGGCATCATTAATCTGCCCTTGACCTTGTCCCTCTGGGTTTGTTGGGACAGCTTCCTCCACCTCGGTAGGTTTGGCCTCTACCACACCTTGCTTGGCCTTACTCTTTTTGCCTTTCATCTTGCTTGGAGCTTTAGCTCTGCCCGATAAGGCCAATTTCCCATATTTCCCCTCTGTCTTCCGAAGAATCACTTTCGGAGGGGGTGGAGTAGTTAATTCCTCCCAAGACAGGTCCCTCCGGTCGGTGGTATTCCAAAGATAGGATCTGGTTAGGTTGCCTCCGGTAAAGCGGTTTCCCCAGTTTTAAGCAGCCCAAGCATTCAGCTTGGCACATGTGGTCTGCCCAGCCTCTAAGTAATCACTGAAATCCTTGGGCAACACTACCAAAGAGTAAAAGAAAAATAATTAGATAAAAAAAATTTATAAGTAAAAGTAGAAGTCTCTGGTGAGATTGTTACCATCACTCTGCCATCTGCTGGTGAGCATGCTTGGGTTGACACCAACTTTGATTTTCTTCCCATTCTCCCAAGCACCGCTGACGAATAGGAATTGAGACTTCCAGTCTTTATCTAACTCGAGTAAGTCATTCACTACCTTGTAGTTGTCACCCATGTTGAAGTGATAGAAGGGGATGACATGATTTCTGCAGAGGCCTGCTACAGCAGCAAATTGCTCCATCGGAAGAGGAATTCCGGAGAGCCTTGAAGCCATAATATATGCCATGAGGGTGAACCATGCATTAGGGCTTAGCTGGCTGGGGCAAAGCTTTATCAGATGGAAATATCTGACTATTTCTGGGTCCAAGGGAAACCTAAGTCCCCATTTGAATAGCTCAATATTGAAGACAATATCGTTGAGCTTACAGTCCATGGGAGTCTCCGGGTTGATCGGAATCCTTACTTTAACATTCTCTGGAATTCCCCACTTCGTCCTTATCCGGCCAAGTTCAGCTGTGTGAATGAAAGCGTATTTGATTTTCTGTATGACCAGCAAATATTTAACATTTACTTTGTGGAAACAAGGCCCCACCTTTCCCACAAGGCACTCCAGCAGGTCCGGATGCTTTAAACACACTTTTTCCTTGCCTTTTCTCTTCCTAGCAAGGGCAGTCTCGCTTGTTTGCCCGGAGACATCAGTCTCAAAAGGGGCTTCTTCGATGTTGTCCTCCATTACATCCTCCATTACCATGGAGGGATTGTCAGCTGTTTTAGGAGGAGAAGAGCTGGTGGCTGGCTCAGTAGGTCCTCCGGATTGTTGGGCATCCTTTCCCTCTTGTGGTCTAAAGTCTAGTTGGGGCTCGGACCCGGAGGTCTCCTTTCGAAGACTTGAGCTAGTAGCCTCTGGACCAGATCGCTTGTCCTTGGGAATTTTGATAGGTGCTTCTGACCCTGTGATTTTACTTTTTGCCCCAGATTTTAAAGGCGTGGATTGTGGTTTAGGTTGTGTGCCAGCGGCCTGCCCTTTTATCAGACGACCCCTTCGTCTATCTACCAATTTCTCCGGGGAAATATCGGTGTCTGATCCCATAGCAATAAATGGGGAAGGTTTTCTAAGGCTTGTAACCACCTGTTCTTGTTCAACGACAGGCTCTGACTCTTGAACTGATGAGCCCGAGGCGATTGGTGAAAGGTTGGACTAGAACAACCTCCTAGGTTTAGCACTCTTGGTCGAAGAAGAACCCTGGTCAGGCTCTGAGCTTGGTGTTGCCGGTTTATCAACGGGGGAAACAGGAAGGCCTGTAGAGATGCGCCTTTCTCGTTCAACCTTTTGAGCTTTTTCCAACTCTGACAAATTAAGCCACCCACCCTTTACTAAACCGTTTCTTGCTGTGAACATAAAATCACACCCAAAGAAAGGTTTTTTGAGAGATGAAAGCTTTGGAGTTTAACAGAGTAGAGATAATGAAGATGATAAAATAGTGAAAAGAGAACTGATTTATACTAGTGAGATAAGCGATGCTTTGATACCTAGGAGGAGCCGAAAAGATAGGTATAATGATTAAAGACGGCGCTGATGTCACTAACATTAATTAAAAGTTTAGTTTTTCGAAACGAGTGGAAGCCCTTTTCTAGAAGGAAAACGGCCGGTGAGGCGAATCAGAGGAAGACACGTGTCCCACTATCTCTGGCAAAACTGCTCAGCTTTTAAGGGTTTCACCCTGTCTGGATAAAGTCGCTAGACTTTTCAAACCGTCCGGGCGAAGTTATGATTACACTTGAAATATTTTTTAGGTCTTGCCAAAGGCCTTCGAACACAACCTAAAAAATGGGCTACTGATGAGTCCGGATATTATTGCCACTCTTTATGAGAGCCGGACAGGGGAAATTTGGACAACATCCACCCACTGAAATATCTGAACTGAACTAATGTACTAAAATCTTAATCACTTCATGACTAAGCTAATTACCTACCTGCTTAAAACTAATGGGTCTTTGAACTCGACCCGAATCCATAAGTTCACCCGAAAGCCCATGTGGCCTACAATTAAGGGTATAAATACCCAACCACTTTCATTTAATGAGGGTAATGAAAATTAAATACAACCAGGCAGCTCTAATCTCTCACTACAATCCATCCAAACATTAAATACTTTTGAAACACCACAAAACTCTGGACAAAATTACCCACAACCAAAAATAAACCTCACCAATATTGATATATTATGATCTTATCTAAAATTTGCGTAATACATAATCAAGTCCAAACATTACATAATGAAGTATAACAATTACATAATCAAGTTCTAACATTATATAATGAATTTCAAACAAAATACATGAATAAGACCATAATCTTCATTAACTAAGTACAAAAAAATAAAAATAAAGTAACCATAATTATCATGAACAAGATTCACAAATCTTTCATTTATCACGCAAGAAGCGTGACATGATCTAACTATATATGTTGAGTCTTTGATAATATAGAACTATCAATATGTTTGCTTTTTGTATTTGGCGATGTAACCAAACATAATATTATTCTAATATCGATCCTTTGAAAACCTATAAACCAATATAAGAAAGCAAGAGTTACAGAAATATACGACCTATAAATAAATTATTTAATAGAATATAATGTTAACGTAATCATATATAACACAATTGATTTACTTTTATTCATAAAATAATTTTCATAAACCAAAACGTTTACAATCTCTTTGATATGATCCAAATGTGGTAAAGAACCATATAAGACTAAAAATGTTGCACATCTTTGATGAACAAAACTATATAACACATATTAATATCTAATTACTATACCTAGGCCAATTTCAGACAATATCATCTTAAAACGCTTAGCCGAATAAATTTCGAAATAATTTAACTCAATGTTTTTTTTAAAATGCTTTTGAACCGTATACATTCAAGTATAAATCCCAATTATCTTTTATTTCGTCCATCAAACTCCACGTCACACATACCAATTTTTCTAGATATCATTAAGTTCTTTAGATACAGTCCGATAACCGAAATACTCGTCTGACAACACGTCAACAATACAATAAATATAATGATGTAATTTTTTTAAAATGTCCATATCACAAACAAAACATCTTTGGCATTCTTAAGAGTAAAGTTTGGTATTTTTGTCAATAAGTGTTAGTCTTTTGTGGGAAATTTAAGTACCAAACATGGGTTTATGTGTGTTCTTGTCATGCTACCTAATGCACCGAGCATACTAACACCATCTATTTGGTCAATGGCATTCACGAAATAAAATTTTCCATGTTTGGTCGATCAATATGATCTAAATTGTTTTCCTACCTCTAGTATGAATTGGATTTTTAGGTTCTGCCGTTTGAATCCTTTTGAGATTAATAATTTTTATTACCTTATTTACTAAATATGTCACATCTCAATGAATCTATTCTATATATTTAATATGTCTAGTTTACACGTATAAGACAATTTGTGTTTTTTTAATAATACATCCACATGTTGCTCGATCAACACATGTTGCTCGATCAACACATGTATCTCTATTCTGTTTATAACTATTGAATAATAAATCTAAGATCACTAATAATACAAAAAACAAACAATATTGAAGTATATAAACACTCGTAGCATGCTTAACACTTAACTTACGTGAACTTTGACCTATAAAATTTCAAAAGTGCTAGAATATATAAACATTATGAGAATATTAATGTTGAAAGATTGATTTAATCAAATATTGAAGATCAAACAATGCGTAAACTTACCTATTAAAGTTCAAAATTTAGTTGAATTGAATCGAGTATCATTTTAGGTTTGAGTGGGCCTTCCCAATTCTATAAAATACAAACAAAAGAGTTTGATTACATTAGTGACTTATTTTCAAATGCTAAGTTAAATATTGAAATTGATTTAGTGTTTGGTTGTTATGTTGCTCAAATGTTGAATCTTGTTCGTGAAGTAATAAATATTATTATGTTGTACAATTGCATCTAAGAAGTATAACATAATCGATGACATTTCAGTGATAATAATATACTTCTTCAATTTTTGTTAGTTTTGTGCTCAACTTTTCATAGTTTTTATTCGGTCATTTGATTTTAAGAAACTATAAACTCGTCTGAATCTTCCTTCTTCTCCATCGAATTCTTTATGTTTGTGAAAATATTTTTGTTATATGTCATTTGTATAATATCTGGATTGCATTATATAATATTTATTTCATAGCTTGCATCAACACTAATTCATGATCGATCAAGATAACACTCAAGGTACACATATTATCTTCCAACATTGAACATAAAATAATCAAACTTTTAAATTTGTTGAAGTTACACTAACAACTTCGAACAATTATATTTTTTACCATGTTGTATTGAAATTAATTATATGATAAGTAATTATAGGAATGTGCGCAATAATTGAATATGTAGGATGCATAAAAAATAGTTTGGTTATCACGTCTGATCTATCGGTTGTCCAATGTAATTAAGTAATCGTTCTACTTCATGTTTTCATTAAAAAATATATTCATGTGAGATTTTCCAGATCTTTCAACATAACGATATCTTTACCGAATATTATAGGTGTTTGTATATGTTGGATATATTACTCGGGTTATAGTTTTTCAAATTCGAACATATATTCATAACATGCATACCCGATAATGATAACTTACCACCAACTCCTCTTCTTCCATTTTTAGTTTAACAACTTGTGAATGAACTTCAAAGTGTGTGAGTGGTTTCTATATGCGCATATAATGACCAATATCTAATAACTAAGTGACACTATAAGATGCACTATTATCATAAATAAACAATCATATTTATTTTTCGCAAAAGACATTCTCTTTATATCATATGTACCAATCATTTTTCAAAAACACTGTACTCTAACATATGCAAAAATACACAGTAGATGTCCGAATTTTTCCATCATTATAAAGGCAATGATGTATCATAAATCACATCTTACATGTAGAGTCTATTCGTGCAATATGGATTTAGTGTAATGTTCGTGCATAGAAAAGGTATGTAATAACCATACAAATATGTTACCTCCTTCCTTCCTACGAAATGATCATCATACATATTTAGAGTACGTAAATAATCCTAAAAACATAAAAATCCTAACCAAAATGCATAATATAAGATAAACAATGATTAAATAATTTTCATGGTCTATGGAATATACATTGCCAAATTTTTATTATATACGCAGAATTTTGTGTGCCTATGTATGTGAAAATACTTAGTCCCTATGGATCATATAAAAATCTATAACAAATTTGCACGTTAATGAAAAAATGCATAAGAATTCATCACGAACCATGTAAAGTTCTTATTTATTTTTTATGGTTCGTGCAAAATGCATAAAGTTTTTTGCATGAATCGTGCAAATATCTAGTTTTTAGGTTTTACAACAAAAAATTAACTCCATTTTCGTATTGTACGTCTTCTGAATATTTTATATATTTGTGTTTTATTTTATGACGTTGAGTTCGTGTGTGAGGGTAATTTAGTTTAGTTTAAAGTTTTACAAAGTTATGTTACATTTTATAAGTTTAGATTTTTGGTTTATTGTTGTTTGTTGACATTATTAAAATTAGTTCTAAAAATTATGGGTAATCTAGATTTTTTAGATGATAAGAGAATTTTCATAAATTTTAGATAGAACATAATAAAAATAGTGAGAAAAATAGGTGGTCCCATTTTTTTAACATGATAAAAAAACTTTGAGAATTCTACTTACACAATTAATCCACTAAACTATTAAATCCAAAACTAAATATATGAATTTACATAAATATTTTATTTCCAACATATATTATTGACAAAAACTTAGAAATTTTGGTTGGCAATCATAATAATTGTTTTCAAAATTTAAATAACCAAGTTTAGAACAAAATAACCAATTTACCTCTGATTTTGAAACAAATTTCTGGAAGTATTGTGGTCCGCACGGAAACATGTGTAGTTTTTTTTATTTTTAAAATTCACATGACTAAAATATAGATGGTGATTTAAGAAACTATATTCCTAAAAAAAATACCAGACATGTATGATTCATTATGTTTATTTTGAGTCTTTATGTTTATTTTGAGTCTTCTCTATGATTGTTTTGATAGTTAGTAGTAGGACTGATCCCCAATGCTTGTGTTTAGTCTCAGTGCTTAATGCACATATTTGTATTGTATATAATAAGTCATTTTTTGCTTTCTTAAACCAAAAATGAAAATAGCTTTCTGAAATTTATCAACGAAAATAAAACATTGACTCTGATAATTCGAGCTTAGCAAGTACAACTTTTAAACCATAAATAAGATTATAAGATTAAAAAAAAATCAGATGTAAGAAAAGAAAAACGGAACACTTATACTATAATAGAGGCCAAAGATAGAATGAACAAAAATCTCCGGAAGAGTATTTAGAATAGCTCTTGCTATGGCACTTATTACAACATTAAGTAATTCCAAAAGGTAATGATTATGATACAAAGTTTAGTATATGGCTTTCACTTTTGTTCGTACACTCAAAAGACATCAAAGAGTAACAATGTTCATGTATTTCCGCTTGGCAAATGCCAACCACCATTTATTAGGAGTACCATTGTGTCTATACGCAACACTCAATAGCCTCCCGCTTGTTTCCTCTCTTATTTGTTTTAAATAATTCCTCAAAAGCTCTGCATTCAAGCAATTAAGATTATAAGACAAATAAATTGATCGAATTTTCAACACTCCAAGTATATATCAATGGACTAACAAGATAATTTTTATATATATAAATTACACTAAAAGTGTTACTAATATTACGGTGCGATATCATATTTCAGGAGTTCATATCATATTTCATGAGTTCAACAATGATTTGTAAAGGTTTTTCGCGACATCAAAAATTCAAAATATAAAAACGATGATAGTTTATATATATATATATATAACAGAATGAATATATGCAACACTAATATTACTGCGTATTTCAGACTTATAGGCAAATAGCAAAAACTTAATAAATAACAGAATTTCATGTGGTACATTACAGCTCTTATATGCTACGATCAGACTACATGGTATCCATTGATACAGTTTAAATCGGGAGTAGACAGATTGAATGGGTAGAAATCAGAACAATATGGGAAGCTGGCTTGTTTCAAATCTATTGCAACAGGTATCCCTATTTGAGAATAGGTTGCAGCTGCAATTAGAGCCGAAAATTTAGTATCACTGGTTGGGTTAGTGTATCACCTTAACACTAAAATATTGTATCTATAGTCCTCTTACTATTGACAGCTTCGCGGTCAATTTTGTGTCATCGGCCAGGTTCGGGTCAATTAGTGTTGACCAAATAAACACGCGATCCAAGCTTGACCCTTCTTCTTTTTGCGTCAGCCCGCTATTCTGTTGGGTCGTAAATATCACAATCCCAATCACAAAATATCGTGTAGAGTGTGGGGGTTCACGGTCGTGTCATACATTGACACTGTCAATTTGACATCCGTAGTTGCAATAACTCATTTACATATTCTTTCCATAAACCGCGAAGAAAAATTATTGCATACAATTAAGATGTCAATATAGTCAGCATTGATAAAACATACCATAAAGCATGAAACGCAGCATACTTCTCAATTATGAGGCATTGCTTTTAGCTCTTAACTGTAAAAACTTAAACTCACAATGTCACATCCCATCGCGTTAAAGTCTATACAACTCGAATCTAAGATGAATAGCTAAAATAGGCCGTATATGTAAGATGAGGAAGTCAGCACGGTATTAAGCAAAATTTCCAATAAGAGCGCATATATTGGAACACAACTCAGAAAGGTACTACAATACTTTTGTAGTTCGATAGGGATAGAGCACGAATATAGTGAGAAATAGTTTTGTTTTTTACTAAATTATTAGAATCATTACTCTTTAGTTTTTAAGGTTTCTTGATATTATTTTCAGCCTTAAAAAGTAGCCCAAACTAACAAACCTCATGCTTATAAGCCTAGAAGCCAATAGACACCAAACAACCCTTAATAAGCGCATATGTTGCAAGATACATCCAAAATCGGAGTGAAATTTAGATACATAGAAACGTACCGGCTTCCTGCTTCGACTTAGGAAGGGCAAACAAGCCTGGAAAGGGGAAATCAGGTTCACCAGGAACAGGAACGTTTTCCAAACCCAAGTTAATGATAGCCTTTGTCCCCTCAGCTAAAGTTCTGCAGCCCTCTAGCCTCTTCAAAGCCACATTGATGTAGAAAGTCAGATAGATAAGAAGCTTATCCGCGGGACTTTTTATATCAAAGTTCTTGAAGAATACATTTGCACGAAAGAATGTGATTGCTTCATCAACAACGTCGGTACTATCTATTAACACACGCACAAACATGAATATACATCGTACGGAAACAATTCTATAACTTCATCTGTGAATTACAATACCTTGCTCTGAAGTCGGAGCAGGACCCTTTATATGGCTTTTGAGCGCAAGTAGAGGACACCCACAAGCTTTTGTAACTCCTTCCTCGTCCACGAAACTAGAGTGATAGACCTTCCAATAATTTTATTTAATTAGCCCTAATCAATCTTTAACCAGAACCACAGAATTAAAACATATGCACATTATAAGATCAACTGAGCGACCTAGATTAGCATTTTTCTTTATAGCTTTTTAGTGTTAAACTATATTGTAATCAAATGAATTCAACAAAACTCATCTCTAGTTGAGTATGAAGGAAGAAATCTTTTAGAGAGAACCTGAGATAGAATGTAATCAACACAACAAACACTTTATATCAAGCTTCAGGTCGATTTCAGAGATACACAATCGAGAAATACAATGTTTGAGTACGAATTCTATACCATTTTTTTTCCAGATAAAATGCGGTCCAAGATCAAACACGAATTCCGAAACAGGAAACCCCAAATTTCCTACAAAAATAATCATAAGTGAAATCAAACCCAAATCAGCGATTAGTAATTACAAACCTCCTGATTTCAAAACCTAACTAATATATACAGCCCAATTTGATCGGATATAAGACTAGTACACCAGATACAGCAATCGTTAACAAATAGCGTTGCTAAAAATGGCTTAATCTGAATAATCTAGGCTAAATTCTAGTAGCTCTATAGTGAATTGATGGACGAGTAATAGAACGGTACCTCCGCTTGGGATTGACAGCAGTCGCCGGCGAGAGAGAATCCCAGATCCAGAAAAAGAGAGCGGATAGTTTTGTGAAACTTGAAAGGAGCCCTTGCGTTTTCCACTCATTCAATTTCTATCCTATGAGTTGGACTCTATTTTTTCTACGCGATAATTGACTTCAGAAAGAATTAGTCTCACCCGGTCATATTTTGACCTAATTTTATTGGGTGAAGCTATTTTCTCCATAAGATTTATTATTTCCTCCATCTCCAATTTCTAAAAAATTACTCAACATTTACTTTTACTTTTTTATCCTCAATTTACTTTCTAATTTATATTTTGATGCCACTGTCCACTATCCAACCCTTATTCCAATTAACATATCATTAAGTCAAATTACAGCCAATATATATCATTTAACTTCTAAAATTAAACCCTAAAAACAAAAAAAAAACTCAAATTTCTTAAAAATTAGTCATAAAAAAAATACTCCAACCAAAGAACCAAACACCTCAAAACATCACCAAATCAACCAAAAAGACAATTTAATCTTGTAAAAATGGCAACAAACAAATATTAGAGAGTTAGAAATAATAAACAAGTTGATTTTTTTAAAAAAAATAAACAAATCAAAAACATATTTCTAAAGTTTTATAAAATTAATTTGATACCAATATAACAAGAAATCTCTATTCATGGAACTCAATATGCAGAAACAAATTAAAACAAATTCATAGCAAGATAGTTCGGGGAACTGTAATTTTGCTGCATATCGAGTTTGAGGAACTCGTTATTCATTGGTACAACCAACTTCCAATAACTCTTGCCAACCGATAGATTAAAAAAGTATTTAAAAAATATTTTTACCTTTGATAGATTGCTTCGATCGAAAGTGGGGGTTAGGTTTTTTTTCTCGATTAAAAGAGTTGATGATTGTGTATTTATATTGGATTAGAGTTTATGGGTGGAAGTAAATATGATGAGTAGAAGGTTGCTAAAAAAATTAAGGTAGATTTGGTGTTTGGATTGTTTTGGAGAAGAAGGTAAATATGAGTGTTTGAAGTAAAATTAAACTAAGGGTAAATTAATAATTTTCTTTATGGAGGAAATAACAAAGTGGAATATATTTTGAAATATGGAGGAAATAAAAAATCTAACGGAGGAAATAGCTTCACCCAATTTTATTATGTTCTCCTAATATTATTCATTTTATTTAAAGTGGAAATCCTCTATTCACATCACTCATGTTGTGCTAGAAAATTTGGCAAAACAAAAATAGAGCCAAATTTAAGACTAATCATATGAGTTCTATGAATTATATACAGTCTAAACTTATCTAATGCCTTAACTATTAAGCATTGGTCTAATGCTTTTGATGTAGGTTTATCAATGGGATGCACATCTTACACAAAGATAAAAGATAATATAGCTTACTTTAAGTGGATTGCTTCACAGCGTGGCAGAGACCATGAGGGAGAGATGATTCATGGATCTTGCAATAACTATGACAAGCTGAATCCCATAATGGCAGAGACAAGAGCTCTGCTTGATGGTTTAATTATCTGCAAAAGAAACAACTGGGTTAAAATTGATATAGAATCTGATTCTAGTATTCTAATCGACTATTTAGATAAAAGAAACATTTCATGGTTCCTTGATCCTATTCTTTCCATCTGCAGGAAGCTAATCCATCATGAGATAACCATTAAGCATATCTCTCGACTCCAAAACCAAGCTGCCGATTGGCTAGCAAGGTGGACTCTGAGATGTAAGCAAAAAGATAATCTCGATGGTTTTAGCATCCCTCCGCCTTTACAAGGAATAATTTCGCTTGAAATTTTGGGACTTGGTTATTTTAAGTAATCAAATTTGTATAAAAATCAGAATTACCTCTCTGGATTTCTTTTTTGTAGGAATTTAAAGCTTCTTGGGCGATAAATGAAGCTGCTTGAAGAGTACAACCTCGTTGATCAAATAGAGCTGCTTGAAGCGTACAAATCAACACCTCGTGGGAAGAATGTTCGAGAAAATTCAGGGTTTGCTAAAAAAAAGGAAGAAAGAAACCGAAGAATTGAGAAGATGAAAATGAAGATTGAAAGACCTCTAAGCCTGGACTCAAGTTGGATTCTCTATGGGTTTGCTGCTCAATGAAGATCTTCGTTATTTCTCGCCTAATTAAGGTTGCGTGGACCTTGTTGAAGAAGAGTTAAACTGTTTACCGCCTTGCATGGTACTGGATCTAGGTGAAATGGTGTTCGAAAGGAATGGGTTTTGCTGTGTTAAAGAGAGTTCGAGAAGATGATTGTGCTGATCCAAGGTCTATTGTAATCTTTTATTCTAGGATATGATTCCATACACTCATATACAATATTAAACTATGGTCTCGCTCTATGTATCCTATTAGCAATTGTCACTTTCATTGATTAATAAAAAAATTCCCGATTTAAAAAAAGATCAGAAAGAAATCGTTTATTTTCTATTATATGAGCTCATTTAAATATTAGTCTCCACATTTGTTTTTTATTAAAAACACAATAAATAACTAATGTGAACAAAGTGCGTCGATTTTTTTTTAACAAATATATAGTAGTAAAAATAATATTGGGAGCTTTTCAAATTTTCATGGAGCTGAAAAATTAGATAAAAGACAAAGAATTTAAAGAGTTTGACAAGAGAAAAACTAAAAGACCTAAAGACTGGGTTATTAAGGGACATGTATCTTCCAAGTTTATGTATAGGAAGGGTGCTATCAAACAATCCTAAAACTCAACCAAATGACTATCTCTATAATCAACTGGAATGTGAGGGGTTTGAGGAATAAAAATACTTTGAGAAGGCTTAAATCCCTTAAAAGATCTGAAAAAACAAGCTTTATGGCATTATAAAAATCTATGGTCTCTCAGTCACATCTGGATTCTATCTCAAAGAAGCTGAGTTATCAATGGGCTGCTGGAAATATCAGTAACAAAATCTAGGTCATGTGTAATTCTGACTTCATTGTTAACATTCTACTAAATGAAGATCAATTACTCCTTAATTGTAAATCATAATACCTTTGATAAAGAATTCAGAGTTACAATTGTCTATGGGAAGTTATAATATAATATATGTTAATGATGGCCCTACTTAATGGATGATTCTGGGTGATTTTAATGCAATTCTACACCCTAATGAACAGCTCTCGTGCTCTACAACATGTTTAAGAAGCATGAATGAATTTGGTAACATGTTGATGGATTGTTACCCAATTGATGTTGGGTTTTATGGTTCAAGATACACATTGTCTAATGGCAGAAAATGGAAAAGGCTGGATCGAGTGCTCTTTAACACAACATGGATGAATTACTTTGACAACACCTCTGTCAAGCATCTTACTAAGACATGTTCAGAGCATGCTCATATTTGCATTACTCTAAATGAAAACAAAGGTCAGATTAAATCCTTCGTTAAATTTCTTAACATGTGGGCTAGACACATGGACTTTCTAAAGATGATTAAGATGAACTAGAATACTGAAATTCAAGGCAGTCATATTCAAGTTTTCTAGCTAAAACTGAAAAAGACTAAAAGTTGGTCTCAAACAATGAAACAAATCTACTTTTGGAAATATTTTGTTACTCTTTAAAATAATTTGAAGATGAAATTAACTATCATGAAGCCAACTATCACATTTCTAAATCTCATGCTGACAAGAATCTCTTAGAGAAATCTAAATCTCACCACTTAAAGTTACTGGCTAGAGAAGAAAGTTACTAGGATAAAAAAAACTAACTCTAAGTGGCTTAGAGATAATGACACGAATACTGCCTCATTTCATAATTTTGTTAAAATGAAGATTAAGAGAAATAAAATTACCAGAATCATGGATGATAATGTATGGCTTGAGGATCAATCTTCTATTGGGTCTTCTCTTGAAAAATACTTCAAAGCTTTGCTGACAGAGCCCCCTAACCAAAAATAAGAAGAAGAATTACTCAATACTAATCCAAAGTTAATCACAAGTGAAGATAACATGATGTTGATGTCTATTCCTAAGAATGAATAAATCTTTAACACCATTATCTCCCTTAACATGGATGGTGTTGCTGGACCAGATGGATACAATGGGAAATACTTTCAGATTTTCTGGAATATAATTGAGAATGATTTGTGTGAAGCTATCAGAGATGTTTTCAAATGTAGCCCTATACCTATTGGGATTCATTCTACTTCAATCTTCTTAATTTCTACAAAAACCTGGAAAGACTTTCGTTCTATTAGCCTATTTACAATACTGAACAAAATTATTTCAAAAGTTATAAAAAAATAGACTGGAGACAATATTACCAAGGATTATATCTGAAGAACAATGGGTCTTTGTCAAAAACAGAAGCATCCATGAGAACATTCTTATTACCCAGAAACTCTGTTATGATTTAAATTATAAAATTAGGGTAAGTAATGTCCTATTGAAGCTGGATATGTCAAAACAACTTCGATAAATTCTCTCAATAGTTTATTCTAAGGATCCTTTCTGCTTTTGGGTTTGATAAACAGTTTCAATACTTAATTCACAAGAATATCAACAACATTCATTCTTCTATCATTGTTATTAGCGAGTTGAATGGGTTTTTAAATCAATGAAGAGATTAAGATAGGGAGATCCTTTATCTCCAAGTCTTTTTATAATGGATGAAGAGTATCCGGACATATGTATTAAATAAATGGTTATTCAAGATCACTCAATAAAATTCAAGAACAGGGGAGACAATTGCATACCTTGTTTGGCTCGCAGATGATTTTTTAATCTTCTGCAATGGTAGCTCTTCTTCAAAGGTCAAGCTTAACAACGTCCTAATTTATTACCAAGAGAGATCAGGACAATCAATAAAAAAAGAAAAATCAAAGATCATAGTGCCTTCTAAAATGATCAATTCTAGAATTCAAAGTCTGAAAAAGATTATGGGTTTAAGCCACGGTTCTATACTATGCAATACCTGGGTACAACTATCAGTAACAATAACAGAGTCATCAATTTTGAAAATATAGTCAACAAAATTAAGAAAAGAATCATGTATTGGGACATCATTCATCTATCTTATGGATAAATGCTCACTCTGATTTAATCTGTACTAAACACTATTCCTACCTACACTCTGCAACATTATGTTCTTCCTGAAACTATAATACAACAGATCAATCTGGTTTGCAATAGATTTTTGTGGAGATGTATTGAGAATAAGCAGAATATCAATTGGGCCTCTTGGTCTAAGCTTTATAAACCTTATGAAGAGGGTGAACTTAATCTTGAAGACCTTAAGGATGTTTAGGAATCATTCTCGTGCAAGCTTCGGTTTATTTTCGGAGAATAGAGATCTCTTTGGGCTAAGCTAATGACATCAATTTACTCCAATACCTTTCATCCTCTTATTGCTCCTAAGCCTAACAGAAGTTCTAAAGTTTAGAATCGCCTAATCATCATCAGAGACAAAGCATAGTCTTTTATTTACTAGAATGTAGGTGAAGGAAAAATGGATTTCTAGATAGATCGATGGTGTACTCCTAATCCTTTCATTCTCCGTGACACAACTGAAGATATAGCTTGTTATTGTCCTAGTAGAATTAAAGACTACTTGGATGATAGTTAGTAGGAATTTTTTAGGCTTCTAAGAACTTTTTCTACAGCTACAATGGAAAACATCATGATGATCTCTTTAAACTCATCTAACGACTCTATAAAATGGGCTATGTCTAAAACAGGGGACTTCACTACTAAAGTTACATGGAGTGGTATTAGACAGAAAAAGAACAAGTCAAATCTTTTTAAGAAACTGTGAAATCCTATTACTCTAAAAAAGTGTTCCTTTTTTGTTTGGAGAACTATAAACAGATGGCTACCTATTGATTCTATACTCCAGAAAAAAGTTTTGCAAATGGCATATAAGTGTCAACATTGTTAAGATGTTGAATCAATAAATCACACTTTCATTTAGTGCTATAAAACTTTGGGTGTTTGGTTCTTCTTTGCTTCTATGTTCAAAATCAGAATCAACAGAAGTATGACTTTCACACACATGATAAGGAATTGGATATGGTCTACAAATAAGGATACTCATATGAGAACAATCCTCCCTATGGTAATCTCTTGGATAATCTCTTATGCTAGGAACAAAAGTAAGCGTTTGGATCATTCCTTTTCTGTCAATTCAATGATTGATCAAGTCATATACATTATATCAGAGTTTGACCATGCTAACATGCTGAAAACAAAACATTGGGGTAATAACTCAAGTATTGCTACTGATCTAGGCTGTATAAATCACATATCAAAACCTAGATTAGTTATCTCCTTGAAGTGGAATATTCCTAAATCCAACATGTACAAACTAAATTATGATGGTTCTAGCAGTCATACTGGTGAAGCCAGTGATGGAGGGATGATCAGAGATCAGAATAGGGGTATACGGCAAACAATAACCTATTATGGCTGAATGTAAGGCTTTGTTGGATGGTCTACTTCTCTGTAAATCAAAGGGAATGACCTTGCTAGAAATTGAAACAGACTCTAAAATTCTTTCTGAAATGCTTCTAAGATAAAAACTCTCTTTGGTTCCTTGAACCTATTGTAAATTGCTGTAGAGATCTACTCCTTTCTACAATGAAGATCAATCACATTTTCTGGGAACAGAACGCCGCTCCTTACTAGATTTCTAAGGACACTTTGAACAGAGGCTACAATACCGACTTCAACAAAACTCAAATTTCTAATAAACTCAGGGCTACCATTCTCATTGAAAGCCTAGGAACTCGGTTTTTAGGATTGGAGATATAAACTAAATAACCTTTCTTCTAAGCTGATTTTGCAAGATGACGTCCCCAAGTAGTTGTTCACTTTCTTCATCTTCAATGCCAGTTGTTGCTTCTTCATATTACTCTCAGATTTAAATTGATATTCAAGTGTTCCAATCTTTTCTAAGCTGTTTTCTTCTTGCTGTTGTATCGAATGAAGACAAAGTTTAAAAATTGTGATTTTGTCGAATTCAGGGCTGAACCAGTAGGCGGTAGATCTTTGTTTAGTAGCCTGGTGCAGTTTCTGCTTATTTCAAATTGGTTTTAATTGTTTAGGTCTAGATATTTCAATTTAGTACTTATACTTTCGAATCTTGTTAATTGGTTCCCAATTAATTAATAAAGTCCAAGTTGAAGGAATATATATATATATATATATATATATATATATATATATATAGTCGAGTTAAATCATGTACTCTTATTTAACCTGACTAAAAATACATTTTTTACTCTGTTAAAAAAATGAAGTACCAAATTTATATTTAAATTCGACTTATATACGAAACTACTATTAAAAAGAAAAATGTTGAGGGTATCATAATTTCACCCAACATCAAATATAACCTCAATAGTTAACTTCACCCAAAAATTATAACTTGTTTTCGAAAAAAAACCAAGTGACTTGCCACATTTGAACAAAATTTCTTAAAAACTTATAAAGAAACATAACCAAAGACATGAATCAAGCGGATGATGGGATTTCTATTGAGGAGGAGCTACGATCGCCAGAAGAGGAGTTACAATCGCCGGAGAAGGTAAAACTATTATTTAAAAAAATTGTGTTGGTGGCGCACCTATGCACCACCAGTTCAGTGGGGTAGAACCGGTGGTGCGTAGGTGCACTATACATACTATATACAAAGCTAGGCAGAAAAATCGAATATTGGAGAAAGTTGTTCGCTTACAGTTGCAATACTTGTTACGAGAGCTAAAAAACATAATTATTTTGAATGACATAAATCTAGCGAAGCCAAAGGTTTTATTATTACTAATGTTTTCTTTGCGCATCCAATTAGTATGGATTTGTTATGTACATTTCAATAATGTTAAGAATGGATAGCACCTACAACAGAATAAGGTATGAGATACCGTTGTTTGAGATTGTATGTGTAACATCTACTATTTTGAATTATTGCATTGTTTTTGCATTTATGTCCGATAGAAATTAAATAATTTCAAGTGGGTATTAGATTGTTTGAAACCATTGATTGTATCTCATGGTATAGAAGAATCGTTCGTGGTTTTAACGGATAGAGACTTGACGGTCTGAATACTCTATAAAAAATTGTTCCTGAAATAACGCACATGTTATATCGATGTCATATTAATCAAAACGTCCAAGCGAATACGAAAAAATACTTCAATGAGAAAACAACTCATGTTTTGTTTGTGTCTGCGTGGAAACAAATAGCACACTTGATGTCAGAAATTGAATTCGATCACGCTAGGATTTAGTACAGTATGACTACAAAAATTATATTGAAGCAATCAAATACACTTATAAATTTGTGGCTTGGAAAACTAACAAGTTCATGCATTTGAGACATGTCACAACTAACCGGATGGAGATTGATCATTCTAACCTAAATCTTATATACATACAAGCAAACTTAACTTCGAGTTATTTTTGAGGCAGGGTGTATTCACTCATTGAACTGCAATATCGTGCAATTAGATTTTTTTAATTTCAAGAGTTGTTATATAGCACGACATAAATTTGAAGACAAGGTTTTCGACCAAATCAGAGGTAAGGTCTCTAACACATTTTTAGAACTCTTTCTTATTAAATTTGAAAGTGCTAAAGGGCATGGGTATTCAACAGAGGCTACTGCATGCATCCTGGAGAGCCAAGATCTCCAAATGTAGCATTATAAGATGTTGGGCAGTCAACCACAACAAACAACATCTTTACTGTTTTCTTGAAAGGCCTTTTGCCCAATAATACCTCCTCCTCAAATTCTCCAATTACGTCTGCTGAACTCCCAGTGAATCCCATAATAGTTCTGTTCTATCGTTGAATAACTGAGGAAAATACGCACATATCTGATCTTTAAAGAAATATTTTCTAACTTAGAGGCCATTAATTTAAAATTAAACCTTGAGAAATGTGTTTTTGGGGTCCGATCTGGAAAGTTCTTGGGTTATGTCATAAGCAAAAAATGGATTCAGCCTGATCCAAATCAACTGAATGCTCTATTAGCTATGGATCCACCTCGGAGCACTAAAGAGGTTCGAAGACTAACCGGACGTTTGACTGTGTTAAACAGGTTTATTTCAAGATCATCTGACAAATGTGCTCAATTCTTCCAAGTATTGAGAAATGCCAAAGACTTTAATTGGTCTCCACAATGTGAACACGCTTTCCTTGATATCAATAAGCATTTATCTTAATCTAAGATACTTTTCAAACCTATTAAGGGGGAGAAACTCTATATATACTTAGCTGTATCGGAGTATGCAGTAAGTGCTGTGCTAGTAAGAGAGGTGGATAATTACCCCCATCTGATTTATTATGTTAGCAAAAGTTTGTTCGATTCTGAAAAGAGATATTTGAAGTTAGAAATATTGGCCTTGGCATTGGTGATAGCAGTAATAAAAATGAGACCGTACTTCCAAGCACATTCGATTATTGTCCGAACATTTTTTTCTTTAAAAAATGTTCTCCAAAATACTGATGTATCAAGCAGGATTACCAAGTGGTCAGTTGAGCTGGGTGATTATGATATTTATTTTGCTCCCTGAACTGCAGTCAAGGCTCAATTAGTGGTTGAATTCTTAGTAGAGTTTCATACTGATAGGCCCCATGGCAAATGCAAGAAAACCAGTCTAAGAAAGAATAGGTAGTCCGAACTGATGGTGGGTCTAGTACCATGGGATGTGGGACCGTAATTTGTTTAACTTCTTCTTATGGTGATATTATGTATCAAGCTATATGTTTTGATTCTAGGGCCTCCAACAACAAATCTGAATATGAAGCAGCCATAGCCGGTCTGAAACTAACCATTATATGTGGGGCAAAAAGAGTCCGATTGATGAGTGATACCCAACTACTTATTCATCATGCTCAGGGGAAGTCAGAAGTAAAGAAGGAACAGTGGATAAAATATTTTCTCGTATTAAGAGAAGTTGTTGCAAGCTTTAAAGACATCCAATACGAACATGTCCCTAGATTGGAGAATATTGTGGCTGACTCTCTAGCGACCATAGCCTATTCTAAAATATACCCATGGATTCTAGATTGTCCATCAATAAATTCAAGCCAAAAAAGGGTAAAGGGGATGAAGAAAGTGTGAGTATATTTTTCATTCAACCCAAATACTAGAGGTATGATATTTTTTAATTTTATTTCCGATGAAATTTTACCTCCGGATAAAGCCCTGGCTAAGAAAATTATATATAAGGCTCATGGTTTCCTGGTATTAAGAGAAGTTCTTTATAAGAAATCCTTCAGCGTACCCCTCTTATGTTGTTTAGGATTTGAAGAATCCTAAAATGTTATATCTGAACTACACGATGAAGAAGGCTCGGCACATTGTGGCTATAAGGCCTTAACCAAAAGAGCCTTGTTAGCGGGGTACTACTGGCCAACAATAATGGCAGATGCCAAAGATATTGTCAAGAGGTGTGATCATTGCCAAAGATGTGGAAATGAAATCCATGTGT
This sequence comes from Limnanthes douglasii subsp. nivea, assembly GCA_036936605.1. NCBI lineage: Eukaryota > Viridiplantae > Streptophyta > Magnoliopsida > Brassicales > Limnanthaceae > Limnanthes > Limnanthes douglasii. The sequence continues at coordinate 113,431,630 of JAUPFV010000005.1, read as the reverse complement.
CAGAAGTTCCTATGGAGTCCATATCCGAACCCATACCTTTTGATAGATGGGATTTGGATTTGGTTGGACCTCTTTCCATGGCATCCGGAGGATATCGAACAATAGTAGTGGTAATTGACTATTTCTCTAATTGGGTCGAAGCAGCACCCTTAGTTGGATCCACTTCTAAGGCGGTTATAAAATTTATTCTATCCAACATATGTTGCAGATTTGGAGTTCCCCGGAAGATCACTACAAATAATGGGCCACAATTTGATAATAAAGACATGGAGATGTTTTGCACTTCTAGAGAAATTCAACATTGTTTTTATTCTCCTTTCCAGCCTCATGTTAATGGGCAAGTTGAAAACTATAGAAGTTACGTTACCATCTTTCAGGATCCAAAACTATTCTGAACAGTAAAATGATATGGAAGTTAGGAATCAATTGGAATTGATTGAAGAAAAAGGAGTCAACGCAAATTTAAGAACAACACACTATTAGGGTTTAATGAGAAGCAGATTTGCATCCAAGGTTAAGAGAAGAGATATTCAATTGGGATACAAAGTCTTAAGAAAGGTCTTTTTGCACACTAAAGAAAAGCAGTTTGGAAAGCTGGGTCCGAACTAGGAGGGTCCGTATGTGGTATGTGAAAAATTCAAGCCAGGGACATATAGGCTTCAAGACAAAGCGAGAAGAGTTTTAAAGAACCCATGGAACATTGAACATCTTAGGTTGTATTTAGAATAGAACTCTCTTGTAAAATTTACCTTCTCGTATCTCAGTATAAATATTAGGGGGGCATACGTTTTCCTACCTTGGTGGTCCGGTGAGGTTTTGATGAGGTGGCCGGATCAGATTTTCAATAATATCTTATGTATTCTTCAAAACTTTTGTAATTAGTATGAGGAGGTCGGATAAATTGAATACTTATTAAACACTTCGGCTCTCAAATGAAGTATCTTTGAGCTGGCCAGATTTACTAAACCCTTAATCAGATTCATTAAACACTCGTGATTGGAGGCATTCAACACTTATTAAACATTTATTAAACAAGTCAGAAATATTAAAAACCACTTAAAACATTAGTTATAAGAAGATAATGAAGTTCGTATAAAAGAAAGACTTGATATTTAACTTGATCGGAACGAGTGCGACCCACAATCTAGAAAATGCCTTGGCTATCAAAGGACTTTGGTTCATAAAATAAGAATTCAAAAACATAACAAAAGGCCTTGATCGTCGAAAGACTTTAGTTCTAAACATAAAATAACACTATACACTTAGGGCTTGTTCCCTTCAGTTTATTTATCACCTTCACTTTTCTTGGAACTCTTGAGCTCAACGCTTGAAATTTCACCAGTTCATTAATCAAAATCATCAACACTTGAATAACCATACTTATCACCATCTATCATGGTATGGAAAAGAATCTCTTCGTATGGTACATATTTCCACAAAAGACCAAGGGTCCTCTTTGGAAAAATTTCATGGAATAGCAATACCATGTCCGATTTGACCCCCTCGTCTCTTTTTTCCAGAGAATCCACCACCCCGGCAGCATACTTCTGTATGGCAGCAACTATCTCTTGAGCCTTGCTATCCTGTAAAGATTAGTTTTCTTCCTATTTTCTGGAGAGAGTTTCTTCTAGCTTTCATTTCTTTTCGGTTAAAGTGGCAATTGTATTGGTGTTGGTGGTGTGTTGATCCCTCAAGGCTTTGATTTCATTGGAAGAATTGGTTTCCAATATGGAGTATTTGGTTTGGATCTTCTCTTGAGCATTCTTGGACTAACGAAGTTCGGTTGCCAAATCTTATTTATATTTGTTTAAAGCCTCAATCTTGTTCAAAGCAGTTCTCAGATCGGTAGTCAAATTATGCTTTGATGTAGTAAGAATATCAATGTTTGCAGCTTGCTCCCTGACCTGTATCTCCAAGTCTACTATTGGCCTAATAAAGCCCAAAACTGTATGGCCTAAGGTGTCCTGTTTGCTTGACACCTCGAAAGACTCGCCATTATAAATAACGGCGTTGGAAATAGTGGACTGAGGGAAAGATTCAAAGTCATCCTTGTCCAGATTACTGAAGTACACGTTATGAAATTCGTCAAGATTAACCTCTCATTCGGTAGATGGCTGGTTAATCATAAGAAGCTTTGGTGAAGCATGGTTAGCAGGAGCCTCTACTTTGGTGAACCAAGGTTGCTCTTGTTCTTCTTCTTTGCTCTTCGGGCACCACCCTCTTTGGGAAATTTATGACCTTTCTTCTTGACCTGAAGGGATTGATCTGATTTCATAGTTTCCCTTACTGTTGCAGCCACAGCCTCTAGTAAAACAAAATTTATCCCTTCAGGATTCTCCGAACTGGCTGCTTCGGGGTTCTGACGAGGTGGGTCAGTTCCAGTGTTCTTCTTCTTCTTCTTCATCTTCATTTTCTCCAGATAACTAGGAGCTTTACTCCGAGCTGGTTAGTACAGTTTGCCATCTTTTGCTTCCATCCTCCTCAATATCACATATGCTGGAGGGGGAATGGTCAGTTGTTCCCAGGTAAGGTCTTTACTTCCGGTGGAGTTCCAAAGATGGGATCTCAACATGTTTCCCAAAGTGAAACAGTTATGAAAACCAAGCCCTATGTTTCTGATGCCCATTGGTTCAATTTGGCAAGGGTAGCTTTTCCAGCCTCTCAGTGCTCTGGAAACATCTTTGAAAGCACTGCAGGATGAAACAATAGTCAGTTCGGTCTAAACATTAGAAATTTAAATGCAACTAAAAGAATACAAGAAGTGTTACTTGAGCTCTTCCAATACATAGTCAGTAGAGTCAGATTTATTTGATAGTTGATCTTTTTGTCATTCTACCATGCTCCATTGATGAACAAACATTGGATCATCCATGGTTTCTCAGCCTCTAGCAGGTTGTTCACCACCTTCTAATCATTCCCCATGTTATAGTGATAGAAGGGGATCTGGTGGTTCCTACATAAACCAACAACAACAACAAATTACTCCATAGGTAATGAAATTTTAGATAGTCGGGAAGCAATGATGTTGGCTAAAAGGGTATACCACCCATTCGAACTCAGCTGGCTAAGGAAAAGCTTAATCAACTAGAAGTACTGAACTGCTTCTGGGTCCAAGGGGAAACGAAGTCCCCAGTTTTGTACTTCGGTGTATACCTCCAGTTCGTCGATCTTGCAGTCTAGAGGAGTCTCCAGAGTGACTGGAATCCTAACTTTGATGGACTCAGGGAAGCTCCACCTCATCCATATCCAGTCTAGTTCAGCAGTCTCTGTATACACATAATTAATTTTTTGAAGGGCCATCAAATATTTCGTGTTTAACTTACGAATATTTGGCCCAACTTTTCCTTCTAAAAACTCCGGGAGTGTTTCAGTGCTAGGTATCCCTGCCTTTTTTTTTCTTTTGGACCGAACTGGTGTGGGATTCTCAGTATGTCCGGATGTTTCCAGTGGGGTATCCTCCCCACTGTCATTCGTGGCTTCCTCCATTATAGTTGATTGTTGATTGGTTGGCTTAGCACGAGTGACCTCTTTTTCAACTTGAGTGGCCTCATCAAGGATGGACGTGTTGTCCGGATTAATTGGGGATTGGGAAGTAAGTTTTAAGGCATCCGAACTGGTATTTTTGGATAAGGAGGGGTTACTTTTAGATTTTGAGAGTCGAGTAACTCTTCGGGGAGTGATCTCTTCGGTGCCTGATCCTATGGCTATAAAGGATGATGGTTTCCTAACACTAGAAACACTTTTTATCTTAGGAGAAGAATCTAAAAATGCTTGAACTGAGGGTTCGGATTCTAGAGTAGACAAGGTAGGAATGAAAGAGGATTTTCGCGATACCGATATTCGAGAATGATGATGTGCTCTTATCAGGTTCCGGAACCACTAAGCTAACTACTCCACCAGGAGAAATGGGGAGTCCGACTATGATTCTTGTCTCCTTTCTTGCTTGTTTTCTTTCTCTCTCTAGGTATGTTAGGTTCAACCAACCTCATTTCATCAAAGTTGTTCTAGCATTGAACATATAAGCTCTCAAAGACAAAGGGAAATCAAAATCTTAAGCTTTCTCTCTCTGGAAAAGTTTAATGGTTATAAAACATTAAACAGTAAAACAAGTTTAAATAGAGTTAAAACCACTAGAGTGTTTCTTATGGGGAAGATGAAACAGTTCGAACAATGATTAGTGGCTACCCTAATAACTTTTTGAAATAGGTACAACTCCCAAAAATAAAAACGGCTGAGAGATTCAATCGAAACGGGACACGTGTCAGCTTTCAGTTTTCTAACTGTTACTTTTTCATTCACAAAAACAAAACTCTTCAGATCCGATCCATTTTTTATCCATAAATAAGTTAGCTCTTCCAAAACATTTTTTTGAAAAACCTAAAGGGGCAACTGATGGGATCATAACTTTTTAGAAGGACATTTGTGTGAAAACTGGAGGGGCAGTTCGGGTATATCTTAGACCACGCAAACTAAACATAATTCTACCAAACAATACGTGACTCAGTTGTGTGCTAACACTGAACCGAATCCAGGATCCAATCCATAAGGCCCATGCTTCAAAGAAATAGTATAAATACCCCAACCAAATTTATTTAATATGTTAGATTTTTTCTATAAAACATTAAATACAAGCATACACCTCATTTATCTCACTACTCAATACCAAAAAAAATAAGATTCAACTCACAAACTTCCCAAATTACCCTTTAATAAAAAATCATCTTCACCAACTATAAATGCAAACGAGGTGACTAAGAAAATGGTGGAGGAACCTATTATAGCTGTGAGGAAATAGAGGTGGTGCATGATTTCTATTTGCTGACACTCGAAGCGCTTCAAAATTCTTAAGTCTATTACTTAGAGACATGGAAGAGAGTTATTGTGCTAAGGACCAAGCACGAATTTTTTTTACATAAGGAAGGAAAGTTTACGGTTAACCATGCGGTGATCATTCAGGCACAGGAGGCAGATGCAATTAAATCGGTAGGTGTATACCGAAGAATTTCAAGCCAACATGGTCATCACCTTTTATCATACTTTTGATAATACCGTAAGTTATGAGGTCTCTAGGAGTGAGTTTCGAGCGATCAGGTCCATATCGATGTACATCAGTCCTCCTCTAATGTTGATGATTCTAGCTTGAAGGATGATTCTCCTGAAGATGAATGAAATCGAATCACTAACATATATTAGCGATCTTACAACTCTGCATGGTGATACTATCTATAAACACACATTGCCCCCATAAATTATCATATTTTGTTTTATCTATTCAGATGAAGTCCTTATGTGTGGAGGTATATTAGTTTTGTTAGGTTGCTAATAAAGTCTTTGGACGGTCCAAAGAATAATTTTGTTGCACATATGCATTTTTTATTTGTGTTTGAATTTTGGTGGTCACGTTACTTTTATCAATATATATTTCCATCTTTTCTTTTTAGCCTTTTTCTTATGGGGAGATCGTTCTTAAAGTAGCGGCTCCACCTTAACCAGGTTAAGCTTGACATTGTTAGGTTAAGATGTCATTATTCCAAACTTAGGAAAATAGATTGTTATAAACCGTGACAAACTTATTGTGAAAAACCAAAGTTGTATTTGGTTTCGCGCTTAAAGGGTTAGCCACCTCTGGTAGTGCTCTTTGTTGTTACGTTTCAATGATTTTCTCGGTGGGTTTATCGAAGCTAATACTGTATTAAGATGTAATATTTAAGGCTTCGCATAGTGGGTCTGCTAAGTGAGAATCACATTTCGATACTATATTTCAGGGCTTTAAGTGGTAGGGGGTTTATCAAGGTTGTACAACATCCTGAAACCATATTTTAGGACTTTTTTGGTAGTGGGTCTATCGGATTTAGTACCACATACCGGTGTCGTATTTCATGCGCTTATTTTGGATCATACTAACCGAACAAGGTAGTCAATCTCGTTGAATGGTACATTTCACATGATTTTTTTTATCGTTTTTAAAAAAATTAAAATTGTTGTGTCATTTATAGATTGGTCAATCTAGCATGTGATATATATAATATATCATGCTCAAGTATGTCATCGTATAAATTGGTCATTCCAACCTTGTATTATTATATATATTTTTATTGTGATTACACTTCCTTGATCCATCACCATATGGATCGGTCAGTCGGACTTGTATTATTAAATTTATATGGTTGCACCATTTGGGTCCACAACTATATGGGTCGGTCAGCCCAACCTTGTATTGTTTTCCCTATATGGCGTTTGCGCCACCTGAGTCTACCCTCATATTGGTTGGTTAGATCGGTTGGTCTTGTATTGTTTTATATGAACATTGTGTTATTGGGTTTATCGACGTATATGACAGTCAATCGAATCTTATTTGTGGTTGAAACCAAATTGTATTGGGATAAAGTTAGACGCACCATTACGTTTTTTGCACATAGTCTCCTAATATTGTATAATAACTCAAAAAATAGTAAAATGGATAAAATGTGTCTTAATGAGGCGAAAAAATGTGATCCGCCAAAATCTTCCTGCACCATCGGGGTAGGAAAGAGTAAACAGCCCAAACAATTTAATAAGCGACACAAATTGATGATGCATTTCTATACTAAGTAGATCTCAATACTAATTTAATGTTTTGTGTGAATACTAGATAAAAATTAAGGAGAGAATAATATGAAGAAGAAAAATTGACCTTAAAAAATAAGAGTTGATCATTTATTTAATAGTCGGATGATCTTTATGGCGTAATAAATCTGATTTATACAAGTTATTGATATATAATTCTTGGTTGTAGTAGTTTGTTGTAAGTTTGTTATGTTAAATGCTTCTATGGGCCGAGTTTTATGGCCCTGACTAATCTTTCATTTATCAAGATTCTCCCTAGTCCATCCAAGTATGAGGAGGTAGGAGTAAAATAACTCTGAAACATAGACTCATTTTTTCAAAATATTTATAACTTGGTTGTTCGAGCATTTGAGTCAACCACTAGTAATTAAGTGTGTAGAATCCCCTTAGTGCCACAATAATAAAACAATACTGTGTGTTGCAACCGTGCGTCTTTATGTGGCTATTTCATGTCAGACTTCTTAACAAAACACTAGTAGTATTTGCCACTCTAGTTTTTTTGGGCTCGTTGAGGGAAAACTATGATCTACAAATGTATGTTGTCGTCAATGCTTGCGTGAGACGTTGGATTTAGTGGCTTATTAATATGGCGCAGACATGTGAGCATGATTATGTCAATCAGTCGGAAGTTGAAAGGTATGTTTGACATTTTTGGCGTTCTAACTTACATTGTTCATCTGTTGGAAGATTAAGTGCATGTTGACATGGAAAGCATTAATTTGAGGAAGGTTTATAGTGTCAATGATCATAGCAGCATAGCTTTTTGCGTTTAAAATCAACTATAAGCAAAATTACTAAAGGGATACGCCCCAACTCTTCACATTCTCGCATGCTTATGTCAGGAATGCTAATGAAATAAATATATAATTCAAGGAAATTCGAAAGATCGTACATTGCTCTATAAATAGATCCACTACCTCAGAAGAAATCACATTTCTTAAAAAAGAACATTTCTAACGGTCATTCCTTTTTTGTTTGAGTCCACGCCCCTTTTTAGCTATCTTCAATCGCCAATGTCTATACAAACAAAATTATTTGTCTACATATTTCACGTGGTACCAAGAACCCCGCATACTCGCCCAATACCAATTTGATCTATAAAGGCGACAACTAGGCGCAAGTTAGAACAACCGCGGGAATCTAAAATAATGAGTCAACTATCCTTGTCCAGGCCACGCCTTTGTACGCGGTTCCTCTTATTATGGCTGATCCACCAATAATAATTTGGTTTCTCATAGGACTCGAGGGCCCGACCAACCTTTCGTGGACAACCTGAAAATAGAATTTCAGGGAGTTATCCACTTATGAATTTTCTCAAAATGATGTTCTTTTAGTGAAGCTAGGCGCTCTGCTATGCGCAATGCAAGTCGGGCAGCCACCTTCCCTTGAATAGGAAATAAGTTATCTGTTCCTCATAATGAAGTTGACCTACCCCATATTCAGATTGATCTAGATCATCTTCTATTAGGTGTGAAGGGTATTTGGTACACCCGAGAAATTACTTAAGTTGTATGATGAATATGACATCCCATATTACATCATAATTTGCATGCCCAAGCATCCATAGCCTCATATCGATGTCCAGACCAAAAAGGTTGTCTTTGTTGATGGGTTAGATTTGTTTGAGTTAACGGAGTAGATTCTGGACAAAGATTACTAGTGATTTAAGTTAGTTCACATATAGAAATGAAAATATTTATGTAGAAAATATAGTATATGAGATAAACTTTAAGAAAAAAAACAAAAAATTTAGAATAGATTGTATCTAAATAAATAATATGTTTATGTCTGCAATCATGCAAGCCTCATGAGCTCATTTTGTGGGTTTCCATTCATGGAATCTTTTATATTTTTAATTTTTATACTAAATTACATAGTAAATGACCAAAAAGTCACATGTTGACTAACGGTTACCGTTGGTTGCTACTGAAGCTCATTCTCAAGCCCTTTATAAACCAAGGCTTAGTCACGGTACATAGAGAGTTGATTGCCCGAGTTCTTTTAAAATACTAAAGCGTTCAAAAATTATGTGCCCAACTCAACATATGTTTGGGTTCGGGAATAGTACCACTCTACATGGTATATATAGAATTAACATGAAGGAATAGTAGATCTAAACCGACTTCCGCTCTGTTACCGTATTGTATGATTTTAATATTTTGATTCTGAGTATGTGGGATGTGTGAATGGTACTTTCCCTTGGTTCAGGCCAAGAAGGGTTTCTTTCTCTCTGAATTTTTGGGTTGAGTGATTAGACTGGAGAGCCTTTAACTTGAGTGGTTTGTGTGTGATGTGCTGCTCTCGTCCATTGATTGGCCAAATTTACTATAGTCAAAATTGTATTGCTCCAGAGAGCTCGGTTTGTGCTAACCATGTGCATGTGTCTTTGAAAAAAATTCACCGGCTAAACCTCTTTTGAGGATAAAAACTCTATTTTTTGTAAGGAACAAAAATACAACTAAAAGATACTAGTTTGTTAGAGTTCGTATTTCTAAATCAAAATACTTTGTTATTTATTCTTAATCATGCCTAAGTGGGCAGCATCCCTTGCACTTCACTAGTAAACACAAGATATATAATATTAGCCAAAATAAAATTGACAATAAAGAAAAAAATCATACCAATACATTAAGAGATGCTCGAGTCTATAGAAAAGGTCATGAGAGAAATTTCTCCTTATAGCTCCTCAAATCTATGAGAAGATCTTGGGAGGGAAACGAGATCGTGTGTATCTAAAAAACTTATACAAAGATACGTATAGCGAGTCAAAACCCTTTAGTTACCTAAGCTTGTAGCCAATATTGAGATGAAGTAACAACCCTAAATATTCCCGAGATGGTAGACCATATTGAGATGGAATCAAAACCATGAATATACAAGGGACCATATTTGATATCGTAAGGGAATCATAACCCTAATTCTACCAGAATCCGTAGACATTACGGGAAGGAGATAACGATTTTTTTGCCCAAAACCGCAAGCATTATTGAGAGGGAACACCACGATCCTCAACATGGTAAAATGCTTAATTGTAGGAGAACCAAAAATAACTTAATCACGGAGTGAATAACCTAATGAGAGTTGTACAATTACTGAGCTATCAACCATCATCCATGAGGTGTGTGGCGGGTAGCTCTTGAGTGGAACCGACAATTAAGCTGCGCGACTAATACCATTAGTAAAATGTATCCAGCCGTTGATTTTGTCCTTGTGGGATATCTTGTCTATAAAATGTAAGAGGATATTATGGTACGATTTAATTTCCTTACTGTCATATAATGTGAATTGGTTCCTCGATTTATGGAAAAGAAAACATACTATTATTTTCCATCGTCTTAAATATCTCATAGACAATCTGCACGATCTGGATAATACCATTTGGGGAATGATATCAGAATCACCAATTCAAACGACCATATGGTTAACCAACCAAAAATAATTGATTTTTACAAAATATTTTTAGGAGGAAAGACGTCTGAAAATATATTGTATGCCCTCTGGAAATATTGACGCATTTACGTGCGGCTACCATCAAAGTCAACACCAATTTTTCTAATTATAGCAATCTAGTCTCAACATCAATTAGCATTTGCTCATATAGTATATTGCTTTTGCTGTGTTTCCCTCTTCTGGATATAAACGAACTACAGTGGTTGAATGGTCGGAGACTGCTAAATATAAATAACAAATCATCCCTTGTGATTGGTTTTAACCAAATATCTAGAGATGCTAGACGCTTCTTTATTTCATTCAAATCCATATCGCAATCTTGGATTCTAATTGAAATCCCTGTGCTGTTGAACGCTAAGTACCTTGACAGCCAAGGTATTGTTCTCTCCGGAAAGACGGCTTTATATTTACCTGAACTGATCAGATTATTCTGAGAAAAAGGCATCGGTTGCATCAAGATGTTCTTTGTATGAAATGTTTCGGTAGAAAGGCTCAAGTGAAGACTCGGGAGTAGGATTCTTTATCCTCCATACTGCTAAAATATTCAATCGATAGGGACCGTCCTAGTTTCAGATTTGAATGTAAATGGCTGACGAGATTCATGCAGTCAACTGGTAAAACACAGTGCTTTCAAAATTACAAACTTACCAACCAATTCCACAATGTTTCCCGTCAACAAATTTGCCTCTAAGCCACATGAGCAACCCTTACAAGATTTGCAGTCTCAAAAAAGATGCTCCCTGTGACGAAGGTTTTACCGAACAATAGCGGTGTTAACCAATGCACCTCCAAGCCTGTTATTGTTAAATCTAGATGCTGCGACTTGCAGTTGGTTAAAGCACAGAGAATACCCATAACACTGACTGATCGGTTCCCGAATAATTTATCAATGACATCTAGAACCTGCAGGTTCTGTAGAATACTAAATCTATACAGATGCTCCCTGTTAACTTTTTCCTCGGCATCTCTAATCTTTGAAGAGTTGAGCTATTAGAGGGTGAAAGTTTCTAATATTTTTTTAAGAGTTAGAAATTTATATACTGAAAGTCGAAATGTGCCTGAAAGTTAAATTAAGGCCAGATTTTGGTGCTGCTGTTCCTTATTTTCATGGCTCTATATCATAGGATTGTTACTACTAAACTGTCTGCTGCTAAGTGTATCAATGTTACTGATACGGTGTTATACAAAGAAGAGGAAACGCATCGGAAATTATTTACAGCTATCTGGAAAATAGACATGCTTTCAATGCAAGCTATAGTGGTGGGAACTTTTCTCCCAAGACTACCATACGCTATGTAAAGCCAACACAGAAAGTAAGGTTCTGGAAAGAAGCAGGAAGCAAATAGACAAAGTTCAACAAAAAACCTATTTCAAAAGGAGTCATCTGTTCTAGATGGTTGTGTTATAGGTTAAGGTTGGAACGATTAGCTAGACTGACTGGGATGTTCCCATTCAAGAGAATGAAAGCTCAAAATTGAATATTGGTGCGGAACAAGTTATCTCCAAGGTCAAAGGATGGGGGGAATGAGAAATTTCCTACAGCTGGTGATATGACCCTTGCTAGTTTTTGGTGTTCAACCAGCGACATTTAGGTGTTAGAGCAAACAGCAAAGCTAAAAAAATCAGTAACAGGAACAGTTCAAGTAAAAAGGTCATTGAAGGAGTACCCTGAGCTAATCAATAAAAGGTAAAAGAGGCTAAGCACTGAGATAGAGATGATGTTATTAGTGTATGTCTATATATATGTGTGTGTATACATATAGACTTGGTTTACTCAAGAAAAACAAGCTCATATATCTCATTAACATCAAATTATTAATAAGTAAATGCTTTCTGGAGTGTGCTAGAGATAGAAATTTCTTTCAATCTGACCGTGCGGATTCCTGACATAACCCAAACTTAGTGGGTAGCATATTATCCGACCTGGTTATAAGTAGATAGGGTAGAGTGTAAGATCTTGTACTCAAACCGTGCTTGGGTCAGGTATGGGTATGATAAATGTACCATAATACCAACTGAATGGATATCCACAAACGAAAATTGATCATATAACTACAAATCTATATCATTTTCAAATATACATAAAAATTTCCAATCCCGATTTAGAGTTTAGTTTTATTAAACGAGTACTTACAAAATTATGCAACAACTAATCTGATCCAAGTTGGGCAGGGATGGGTATCAGTGTAGAATTTGCGATGTAAATGGATATGAATATCCCAATATCTTACCCATTTCCGGCACATTAAGATCCTTAGCATGCTTTTATATAATATATATAGACACACAAACTCAAATCAAAATGTGACCTTCCGAGAGCCTGATCCTAGATTTGAAACTTCAGTCGCCCAAAGGAAGTTTGCGATTGAATATCCTGTAGTTGATGCAAAGAGAGATGATGAACCTGTAGTTTAGTTACAAGAGAGACCCAAGTTATCAGTTCATAATTTGAAGCTTAGAGAGATAAAGTAGATACAGCTTGTCAAGTGCAATTGAATATGTTCATACGAAGTGAGATGATGAAGCTGTAATTTAGAAACAAGAGGCTCAAGTCCAAAGTCATCCATTCCTGAGCTAATGCTTCTAGAGAAATATAGATATACAGTTTGGAAGGTGCAATTTAGTATTAATGCTTGACTGCAGAATTGACTTAGAAACTATGAAGAAACTGATTTTAGCAAAAGAATCATAAAGCCATGTTGCATAACAAGAAAACAATACTGAAGTGTACTTCATATCCTGAATTCTTATAGCCGTGTTAAAAACAAAACTGATTTCGATCAGTACAAATGTAATTTAACTAGATTCAAGTATAAATTAACTAGATTCAAGAAACGAGGACTCTGCAAGATCGATTGCTCTTGCAAGAGCAGCGGCTTTGTTTTCACACTCCCTGTGTTCATCATCGGGATTGCTATCAGCCACGATTCCTGCCCCAGATTGGAGGTGAGCAACCCATTCTCGGATCTTTTTCTTGTCTTTGTGTGAGTACATCATGTTGTAAGATGTGTTTGTAGGGAAAACAATTGTTCTCAGAGCAAGAGCAATGTCCATGTCACCAGAAAACGAAATGCCTCCAAATCCACCACTATACGGCCCGCGTCTCGTGACTTCAAGTTCGTCGATCAGTTCCATTGCTTTCACCTTTATAAAATTAGGAAAACTAGACATGAAGCAACCTTCAAATGATTTTTCTTCGAAATATGGAAAATACATTGGCACTCACTGAGTTTAGAAGAAGCGAAGTTACAAAAAATGTTTGGCATTTTTACTTGAACCTTAGGTATTATACAATCTTTGTTTAGCAGTTCTTTTCAACAGCCTAAAGCCTAAACCAGTATTAAAGCATGAGCATCCAGCTTCTTAAGTTGTCAAGAAAAAAAAAATTAAATGAAAAAAATAAAAGGATTGTGGCAGAACCTTAGGTGCTCCACTAACAGTACCAACTGGCAAAGCAGCGCGCAGAGCATCCCAGCTTGTTAAGTTGTCAAGTAAATCTCCAGTTACCTGCAATATTCTCATTTTTTATAAAGTTTATCTATCTGGGACACCATTGCTGATTAATCTAACTATTACATCCAATTTACAGGTATGGTCGCCAAATGAAACTCAATATCGTACCGTCGAGCTGATGTGCATAACATGTGAATACCGCTCGATGTCCATGAGCTTCTCGACCTTCACAGAACCAGGTTTAGAGACCTGCATGAACAGTCAATTTATAAGTAGGCAATCAGAATAGGAACAGGTTCTGGATCCAATAGTACACATGATAGTCCAGGTCTTGTGACCTCAGATGCATCATGCAACTTGCAATTCATGCATGTGTTTTGGTGTTTCAGCATATTACTTGCAATCATACAAGACCAATAACACTGCATATGCTCGGTGTATATAAAGTAGCAGCAGCACCATATGAATCAAATTAAGAGAGTACTCTAAGACGGGGAAAGACAACAAGAACAAAGACTTGACCTTTCCAACATCGTTCCTCCCCAAATCAACAAGCATAATATGCTCTGCACATTGCTTTTCATCATTCAAAAGCTCCTTCTCCAACATCAGATCTTCCTTTGGGGTCTTTCCCCTTCTCACGGTTCCGGCAAGGGGACGATTCGTTATCTTTCCCTGAGTAAGAAAAGAATACTATACGTGATGAAAAAAAACTTCTGAATTAGGAAGGAAGGTAAGTCACCGGTTTTCTCGTAATAAAGCCATGATAACTTGATAATCAATAGTGTCAAAATTATATTGTGATGAGCAACAAAATGATATTTATATAAAAACTTATAAACTATAAGAGGGGCAATATGGTGAAATTTTTGTAAACTGAAGGTACAACATGAAAGTTTTAAAGTTATAAACAAGTTTTGGCATGTTACTCAGCTTAAGCTTGCCAAACGCTTACAGAATGATAATATAAATAGAAACAATTCCTTAACAACTTTTCACTTCATTTTTATTGCCCCTAAGAAGAGAGCAAATAAACAGGTGACAATGAATTAGAATCTGCGATAACCTTTTTCACACGTAACAATATTTCCGGGCTTGAAGCAACAAGTATAGACCCTTTAGCCTGCTCACAATAACAAACAAAGAAAAACTTTTATACGTTGATAATTTGTGGGCCAGGGGAAATAGTGTAAAATGCCGGTGATAAAGCACACCTACTTGTAAATAAGCCATATACGGACTTGGATTAACGATCCTCAGAGATCTATAGATATCGAAGGGGTCTGCATATGTCCGGCGCTCAAACCGCTGACTTAATACAATCTGAAATATATCCCCTGCCAGTATATGTTCTTTGGCCTGCAAAACTGCCTCTTTGTATGCCTCCCTTGTCATAGTCGAATTTGCCACTTTAGGACCAAATTGGCGAGTTTGTAATTTTATTTCACCGGGAGGCAACCTTGGACTGAAAAGCTGAAAGGTCAATTATACTAGCTAAAGACAATGTGTATATGAAAATGACAAGCAAAACTACTCACGCTTTTATGTCATGAACTTTGGATGCCAAAGCTTCCAATCGACTCATACCACCCTCGTAGGCTTCATCAAGTGAAGAATATTGATCTAATCGCACCCAGTGGATTATCGAAGCTGTCTGACATACCGATAGAACCATTTATGTGATAGAAAAGTAGGGGACAGAAAAAATTGAGTTTAAATATAATGTCTGGTTCTTTAACATATATATCGGTATACCATTTTCACACACATAATTCAAACTCGTTTATTTTACATTTATCCGTAGTAGTTTGGTTCAATTAAAAGAATTATTTCTTTGCTTCACCGGCAAGGATCTGGTTGAACCAAGAAATCTTTTTAAGAGATACTGAAAGAAAAAGCAAATGCCAGAATGTTGATCTGAGAGGCTACCTTCTCCAAATGATCAAACACAATCACATCATCGTAAAGACCTAAATGAACATCAGGAAGTTTTCTGTCATCTATTGGGGAGTTAGAGAAAGGAAGCTTTTTCTTCTCCACATAACGCACTGTATCATATGAGAAGTAACCAACCCAGCCACCTGTTTCAGAAAAGCATAAATATGCAAGGACCTAGCTCAAACATCCAGGCACCATATAGAAAAGAAAACATAAATAAATTGAAGTAAAGCTGCACGTGCTTTGCAACTTATCTTGGCAGATTAGAAATTCTGGAACTAGTTTTGGACATGCTATCTTTATTTACATTTAGAGTTATATACTATAGCCAGTGGTTAAACTAGCTACATACTGAATTTGAATCTTATTTCAATAAAGATAGTAAAGTGTTTTAATATCAACATGATTCTCATATAATCCTCATACCACAAAATGCTTCAGGAAGCTCATCGATTCGCTGTGGATTCCACTCCTCCATGATCCTTTGAGGAACTCCCATTGGATCCTCAAGAATTTTCTCTGTCTTACTTCCTTTTTCATGGTCAGTAATTGTAACTAAATTCCCCTTAGCCTCGATCTCTATAGTTGGATGGGCTCCGATTACACTATAACGCCCCTACCATAATTTATAAGGAATGCACCTCATCATTGATAATGAAATCTGACACCAAACTCAAAGAAAGACAGTATCATGGAAATGCTTACAACGCTGGCAGCTTCTACTCCAGGCTCGACCGACTCGAACAAGAAGCTGGGAGACTCCCTCTCATCTTCTCTAACTAAACACCTATAGGCCAACACCGGAGTTAAGTGATCAGAGAAAACGGTGTAATAGAGAGGAACTAAATTCCCCTCTTTCGCAGCTTCTCTGAACTTTGTTGCCTGGCGTTCTACAGATTATCGAAGACAATTGCGATTCAGTTGACCAACAACACAACATATTATCCTAAAATGCCAGTGTATGTGTTTAACGACGTGGGGAAAAAAACTAAAAACGCTTGAGACTTAGGATTCCAAAGCGTACAAATTATCTAGAATGAGATTCTTAAGAGTTACCTACAGAGGAGGAAGAGGAAGAGGAAGATGAAGAAGAAGAAGAGCAGCTGAGAATACGAAGCCGCGACCCGGAGCTACGTGAGCTACGTAGATTGAGGAACTTCGATCTGGCGAGTGAGTCTCTGCATATTTTGGAAGTGAAGGAGATTCGCACCGGAGATGGAGTTAGAACCGGCGACCGATTGAGCGAAGCCACTAGGGTTTCTGTAGCCGGAGCAGTTGTTTTCAGTGAGCAAGTTGCCATTGTTTTTAGGCAAAAGAATGGTCCAGTCGTGTTCAGTTTTTAGTGATTTATATAGTACTCTGTGATTCTCTCCTTTTGAGTTTTGACCTTTTCTTTTGACAACCGAAGAAATCTTGACTGATTTGTCAAATACGAATTTAAAATTGAATTTAGGATGGGTTACGTACAAGTTCTATTGTATTTTGGGCCGGGCTAGAAAAAAACCACATTTTGATAGATCTTTCACCCTAAGGCCAGGCTACAAATATTACACATTTTGATAGATCTCTCATTCTGCTCCCTTTTTTTTTCAAACTCAAAGTTGAAATTCCAAAATTACCCTTTCTCCCTCTAGATTTCTACATTCATTCCATTTGCACTCCAAATCGGCCGAAACTCTGAAATTTATCAATTATTATCCTAAATCTACAAGTTTTGTACTAAAATTTACTACTCTAAACCCATTAAACCGAAAAAGTTAGGTTTTTTTACCCAAACTCATCAAACCCACTTCGAAAAATCTTGAATCGGAGTATCTATGGACAATGAAGAGATGGGTGTGTCTCTGGAAGACTTACTAGACGAGGAGGAAGCTTACCAGATGGAGGTAAGAACCGAAACCCTGTATTTCGGTTTTCAATCGTGTCGCACGCTGTTCGTGCGACGAACAGCTTCGTCATCGCACGATCGTGCGACACGGTACCCATATCCGTCGCATGAGACAAAGACAGAAGCGCGTCTCATGCGACCGCACTAGAGACATGTCTCGTGCGACGACACTTAAGACATGTCTCGTGCGACAATAGTGTTATATAAATTCATACTTTTCAATTGTATATTTTGTAGGAGGAACCTGTCCAGCCTCCATTTATGGATGCCGATTACAGTAAAATATTCAACACGGATAGATTATTTACTAAAGACAAGTTGGATGCTTTCGTGGACATTGAATCAAAGAAGATAAAGTTTGTCACAATAAGAAAACTCTACGATAGCGGGAAATGGGGAAGGACTCCTAGGTTAGAGTACGTTTGCGAGCGATACAGTGTATACGTATCAAGGCAAAACCGGAAACTTTGAAAAAGAGGAAGACATCCACGAAGAAATGTAATTGTCCATTTGCGCTAAAAGGTCATCTGATCGACGTACTAGCCATGAAATGGCGTTTGGAGGTGATAAACGGTACTCACAATTATGAACCCTACGTTCGCATAGACGGTCATTCCCGCGCTTGTAGGCTAAAACTGGATGAAGAGGAACTAGTTCGTAGTTTGTCTCACCTTGGTTCGCGCCCTAGGGAGATATATAGTGGTTTGAAGTACCAATATCCAGAGAACATTTCGAACATGCGTGCAATCTACAATTGCCGCCAAAAACATCGGGATGCTGAGCACGGGGGACAAACGCAAATGCAATATCTTTTGACGAAGTTGAAGGAGAATGGATACTCGACGTGGGAGCGTTTGAAAAATGATTCAAAGGTGATCACTGACTTTTTCTCCGCCAATCCTACTAGCGTATACTTATTACGTACATTCCCGAACGTGTTATTCATGGATTGTACGTACAAGACGACTAGGTATAAGATGTCGTTATTAGAGGTTGTCGGTTTAACGTCCACTTCCATTATATTTACCGTTGCGTACGTATTTATGAGCGGAGAGAAGATTGGAAACTACGTATGGGCTTTGGAAACTCTTCGTGGTTTGATGATGGATAGCGTGTGCGCATTTCCATTCATTATTGTTAACAATCGGGAGTTAGCTCTCATGCGTGCGGTCAATAAAAGTTTTCCTGAAACGCACCACTTGTTATGCACGTGGCACATTAGTAAGAACGTTCTTGGGGCGGTTCGGAAGATATTGCACGTGATGCGGTAGCGAAACAATTTGTTGAATTTTACGGCTACGTTGCGGAGGCGAACACGTTTGAGAGTTACCAAAAGAATCTGGATACACTGAAGGAGATGTTTGCATTTAAACCGGAGTGTTTTGCGTACGTTATGGACTCGTGGATAACAACATATGGTGACAAGTTCCTTGCGTACCGAACGAACACGATTAAGCATTATGGCCAAACAACTACAAATAGGTTAGCCCGTTTATCCTATTTTTCGTTGAGTTATTTTATCTAGTTTCAAATAAGTTGATAATTTATTACTTGTACTATGTAGGGCGGAGGGTGCTCACTCGTCCCTAAAAAAATATCTTGGGACGAATCAATGCAACTTTGAGACTTTTTGGGAAAAAGTTCATAACTTGTTAACGAAGCAGCATGCGGGTATCGTCGAATCATTCGAGCGAAGTAAGTTTAGAACAATTCCCGGCTTTGATGGTGTTTTGACGAAAAATCTTAAAGGTCACGTGTCACATGCGGGGCTAAAGATACTGATGGTTGTTATCGTACGTGCTCGGAATATAGGAGTAGATCGGGTAGCATGTGGAGGTTGTTTCCTTAGGAAAACGCATGGTTTACCTTGTGCATGTGAAATTGCATTTATAGTTAGAGATGGTAGGTGCATCCCTTTAGAAGATGTGGATCTTTTGGAAAAGATTATTGTGCATAGGGATCCTAGCTCTCGTAAAGAGGAATTGCAAAAAAAGCTTTCCTTAATTGACAACTTCATTCGTAGTTTCCGCCCCGACCAACAAGACCACATTATCAATAGGGTAATGCAAATATTGAGGCCCGAGACAAGTCATATTCAAGATCCTAAAGAAGCGGTTAGAGCTAAGGGTAGACCAAAGGGAGGCGTTGATAAATCGACTAGACGGAACCCTAGTTCGTGTTGAACAAACCGCTAGTGCTAGTACTCCGGCTAACTCGGTAGGTAGTACACCCGTAAACACATTAGGGAGCACGGCCGCATCCAAAGTGGTTCCCATCGTACCACCCAAACCTCTATTAGCAAAAAAGAAAGTTGGAAGGCCTAAGAAAATTGTTAAGGACGGGAAGTTAACGTTATATCTGGATTGCATCCCGGCCTTTCTACACACTTACATTTTAAAATTAGTTGACGTTCTTCCGGACGGACAATGCGGATATCGTTCCGTAGCCCATTCAATATACAACGATGAAGATAGATGGGAGGATGTTAGACGCGAGTTGTTGAAGGAGTTGCAGGACAACCGTGCATGTTGGTTGGATGTATATGGTTCGCAGAAGGTGTTTGACGATTTGATACAAAGGTTAGATTACTTCAAGCCCAACCCTACTAGCCACTATTGGATGACATTTCCGGACATTGGACTAGTCATCGCGACAAGGTATCAATGCATGGTATACCATGTATCACAAGCAGCCTCGTTAACGTATCTACCAATCCGTGGAAAGCCACTCGTCAACAATTCAACGATCATAGAAGTTGGGATAGCTTTCGTGCATGGATGTCACTTTGTTAATGTAAGTATATTTCGTTTCCAATCAAAATTTCTTACGCTATCATTACTGATGCATTCGTTTATTTTATTTTTCTTGTAGATTACTACTCCACCCGATGGACCGTTGCCTCCATTATACCCTTGTTGGGCCGCTTATGCAACCGAAGAAGCGAATCAATGGGCGCATCCCTACTACCGGCGGTTGAATAAATTTACACAGATAATGCCCGCAAGGAAAATCAACTTGAATGAAAAACCACATGTAACAGATTTGACTAGAGACGACGTTTGAAATGTTTGAAATGTTTTTGTGCAACATTTTAAGTTTAAGTTAGTGTGCCTAACATCTACTGTAATATAGTTATGTAATTTTGATGTAATTTTGATATAATGTAGTAGGAAAATCCCTACCAGCGTTTGATGTATTGTAGTTGCTGTTTTTTTAATAGCGTTAGTTTCATAGTTCATAAATAACACATGTCGCATGAGACAGTATTTGGGCCTGGTCGCATGCGACGGTAGGCAAAAAACTTGGCCCTGTTTTTCAGACAGAGGGCTTTTATCGCAGGTCCAAAATGAGACTCACTTTGGGCCTGGTCGCATGTGACGGTAGGCAAAAAAATTGGCCCTGTTTTTCAGACAGAGGGATTTTATCGCAGGCCCAAAATGAGACTCCCTTTGGGCGTGGTCGCATGCGACGGTAGGCAAAAAACTTGGCCCTGTTTTTTCAGACTGAGGGCTTTTATCGCAGGCCCAAAATGAGACTCCCTTTGGGCCTGATCGCATGTGACGGTAGGCTAAAAAATTGGCCCTGTTTTTCAGACAGAGGGCTTATATCGCAGGCCCAAAATGAGACTCCATTTGGGCCTGGTCGCATGAGACGCAGTTTGGACATTTGTTGGAATAAAATACCATTAAAAAGGGGGGAAACAATAAGTACACTTTAAGGAAGTACATAAAGAGGAAAACAACAAGTACACTTGAAGTGGTTACATAAAGAGGAAAACAACAAGTTAACACTTCTAACTTAACCAAACATAAGAAAATAATTAAACAACGAAATGCCAACAACCAAAATGCTCAATCATCGAAGTCATATCCCAAGTTGTCGTCAGAATCAACCCCCTCCTCCCTTTCCGTAATCCTATCTTGAAGATACGCCACCATATTCCTAGTGATGTAGTCTACCACCGTCATGTTGAAGACGACGGGCGCTTCTTGCTTAATTTTATATGGCAAAAACAACAAACGCTGGAGCGGTTGACAAAAAAGGTACCTCTGCTTGATTTGCTCATGATTGCGCACGAGGAGACCTCCGGTTTGTAAACGGTCGTAGCCGTAGTACATCTTACAAAGCACCTGATAAAAAAAACATCACTAGTATATTCCCCCATCTCTCGGCGGGCAATCTTCACCGCCTGAAGCAAATGGTAGTCTTCATGGGGAGTAAACTCCATTTGTTGAACTATTTATGTTTGAGAAGATTATATGAATGTAAACGGTTTTGTAGTCCCTTTACATAGTGAAGTGAATTTAGGTGGGACTTTTTTTGTTTGTAGAATGAGCGGGATTTTTTGAATTATGAGAATGAGCGGGAGTTTTTGAATTTTGAGAATGGGAGGGAGTTTTAATTTTTTAGAATGAGCGGGATTTTTTGAATTTTCGAGAATGAGATGGATTTTTTGATTTTTGTGAATGAGCGGGAGTTTTTGAATTTTCGAGAATGAGAGGGAGTTTTTGATTTTTGAGAATGAGCGGGAGTTTTTGGTTTATGAGAATGAGCGGGAGTTTTGGGTTTCTTAGTTTACACGTGTTACGTTTTCATTCGAATGTTTTTGTTACCGATCCGTCTATAAATAGAAGCTTTATTTACATTAAATTGTAAATTAGTTGATAAATCAAGTTGGAAAATGTGTTCATGGACTGAGTTGGAAGATCAGTATTTGATGAGGGCATCAGTTGAAGTTGGTAATATGCACATTCCAGAGGGTGGGAAAAGGTACTGCGAGGAATTAGTATGCCAGATATACTTCCTGTACGGAAGGGATGGTGTTCAGCCACCTAACATTTCAAGGCGTGTTGATGAAGTGCGAGCTAGGTGGTCAGTCTTGGTCACATCCCGTCGACATCTAGTTTCTGGCCTAACCGAATTGGAACGTCGTGTTGCGGGTAACCGGTTCAACTGTCAAGTGACGGATTATATAACAGAGGACCAGCTGGATACAGTCCGCTCTGACATTATTGACATCCGGCTACAGGAAATCAGTGACTACAAATATGCGAAAGAAGAAAGGAAGTTGATGAAATGGAACTAGCTTGATAGATAAGTATGAGTGTGTGTGCTTCCGTTTTAGTATGAGTCTGTGTTTCATTTTAAGTATGAGTGTGTATTTCTGTTTGAGTGTGAGTTTGTATTTCAGTTTAAGTATGAGTGTGTCTTTCAATTTACGTATGAGTGTCTATTTGAGTTTTGTGTTTGAGTGTGAGTTTGTATTTGTGTTTTAGTGTGAGTTTGTATGAGTGTGTGTTTCAATGGTAGAAGCTCTAACTCTAATTGAAATGGAATCGAACCCATAAACATGATAAATTCAAAGCAAGCATACAATAAATTAAAATACAAAAAATAAAAGCAGTCATAAAATAAACCGATTACAAAATATAGTGTTGATGTCCAAAAGTCTAACGAAGGTATGCTGAGAGTAATAATGAGTGCCGTCGATACCTCTCAGCGATTCTGCACATATGAAGGGCGGTATGTACAAGATCCTTGTGCTCCATAGTCGGTATCGATGGAGCAAACCTAGCAATCTGCTCGTATCCTGAAAAGTCAGCACCACCCTGCGGTTTCAACCGAGGACCTCTCTCTGGTGCAGAACTGCTAACGATGTACCACAGCCTCTTCTCGTGACATTTTACCCGCTTTAAACGATATTTATCCTCATAACGTGTCTAACATGCATTTATAATGCTAGACATAAATACCATACATTGGAAAAGTACGACCAATCACAACTTTAATATTTGTTAGGTAAGATGAAGGAGAACAATTACATTGAATGGCATAGAACGGGAAGTGAAGGGTCTCAAATAATCACCGAATTATTTTTTGCACACCCAACGTCTATCAATATTCTTATGACATTTTTGGAGGTCATTATTATGGATAGTATGTACAAAACGACGAGTTACAAGATGCCATTGTTTGAGATTGTTGGTCTTGTGTCAACCAACATCACATTTGCGACCGCTTTTTGTTTTCTTGAGTCACAAAAATGTTGAAAATTACATGTGGGCATTGGAACATTTTTCATTGCTCATGGAGGAAAACCATTGCCCTTTGCATAATATTATGGTGACGGATAGGTAATTGGCATTCATGATAGCAATTGACATTATATTTTCGAAATTACACATGATATATCGATGACACATAGAAAAATATATTGTAATGAAGACTACAAAAAAATTTACTAATGAAAATGTACCCCAAAGGTTTCAAGCGTCTTGGAATACAATTGTTATTCGGACACCGTAAACAAGTTAAAATCAAACATCGAGTGTATGAAAGAAGAATATAAGGCATACCTCAAATCCCTCGATTACACTCAAACATGGTTCAAACCTCTTTACGGTGAAAAGTTTATTTATGCATACAATAACAAGTTCAAACATTTTGGCAACAACACAACGAATCGGTAAGCCAAATTAGTTATAATGTAATGCAATTATTATACTATTTATGCATTTTAAATTAACATTTATTATCACCAATAATAGCACAAAGAATTCACATTCCACATTGAAATGGTACCTTGGGACGAGCTTTCTTCCATTTGATGCATTTTAGGGAAGACTCGATTCTTTATTAGAGATGTAACACGCGAATATAAAATTATCACTAAAAATGTACGTTTTTCTCCCAAATTGAGTATGATGCTTCGATATTCGAGGTTATTACAAGTTCCACGTCTGAATTTTATCTCAAATGAAAGAGCAATACTAAAGGGCTAAACAAATAAGAAATTATAAATCAGAATACAGATGTGTTATTAGAAGCACTCACGGTTTGCCATGCGCATGCGAGGGTGGTTTATTAGGAAATACAGCACCGTATGTTTGATGCAAGTATGGTCGACAAACATTAAGTATTATGAAGCACGACGCATATAAGGAGTATGATTTTATCGAGGAAAAAATAACAACGATTAGTTCTCTAATCTGTAGGTCCAATCGCAAGTGTCGACTACATATCATAAGGAACAACTAAACATATATTAACACGAGACATACATCATATGTAAACAAGAGTAATTTTATAAGAGTAATGTTTAAAACAAACATAATTAGTTAAACTGCATTCGATAACATACAGCATCCACAAAACATGCATCATCCTAAAAATAAACAAAGATCATCCACAAAGTACAGTAACATAAAAAAACAATAACACAACATAAAATTTTGCCATCATATATATATCTTGCTTATATGAATGCAGTGTCTCAAAGCGGCACGATACTCTTCACCTGTCATATTGTCCACACATTCATCATATGTATCGATAATTTTAGCATAACCACCGGTGATATTAACCTGGTGGGTTGAATGTTGTGGTTCTTCCCCTATAAAAAAATCTTATTCTCGAGGTGAATTTGGAACAACATACCAATAATGCTCTTGAATAAAGTCATCATAATTTGGTACTGTTGTACTTATCCCGTTACCTTCTTATATAAGAGTTTCTCTATGCACGGACGGTAGTATGTGGTGGTACCGAATTTTCCGCACATGTTTCTTAAAATCAATCATGGTATTTGCCAAAATGAACTCTCATAGGCGATAGTTTTTCCCATAAAATTTAACTAGTTTGGATGTATCCAAACTGACGCATAACTATAAGGGGTTAGTAAAGCTTGGTTTTGTCCATGCCATAGTTTTAAGCGACGTGCGACGCCACGCCACGACGAGGGGTCAAAAAGTTTCGGCGACGCGACGAGAGTTACAACGAGAGTTATTCCGTTTACCAATATTATTAATTAAATAATATATAATATAGTAAAAATAAGAAATTAAGTCCAAAAATCAATAAAACTATTATAAATTATTAACTTCAGATATTGAATAGGTTTTATCAATATAAATAAATTGATTAGCCATTTAATAAATGAGTAATTCAGTATTTAGTTTATATTTAAGTTAAGTTAGTGGTTTCAAGTCGAATGGTTTGAAAGTTGAATAGTAATCGTTACTTTAGAATGAGTTTATTTTACTTTATACAAAACGATTTAGTTCAATAATAACAGTTTAAGTAATTAAAATTAGTTTATATGTAATAAAAACAATAATAGACGTAGCCAGTGGAATAACGCTCACGACGTAACGTGCCGCTATACCTCCGTAATACCGTCGCGGCGTGCGTTTTTCCGTTTTGACTGTTACGTGACTCGTCGTAACGATTTTTTAGCATTACAAGCCGTCACGCGCTGCAGCGGCGCCGCATCGGCGTTTTTCTTAAACTATGGTCCATGCATTTCAACCCATCCATAAACCATGCTAGCTCTTGAACATGTGTTACATACGTAAGTACTCGTACGGTTGAAAAATAACGTGTAAAAAATACAGTCGAAAACAATATATAAAAACATATTTAAAAATATGATAGATATAATGAGTTAGAATATAAACGTATCGAATAGATATCTAATCAATCGAGCATCAATCTAAATGATTGAAGTAGCCCTACAAACTCTGTCATTGAGTTTTTATGTTTGGGCGTTTCCCATATACGCATGTGCGGAATTTGAGGAACGAATCCCTCTAAATGAGGTGGTTGAAGTTACGTGAAGTGGTCATAAATCCAGCATTCTAGTAGTTGGACGAATTTGCTCACCGTCTTGGTTAAATGCTTGGAAGCCACACGCAATACACTATATAGCTCGGCAAGAATATGCATTCCCCACGCATACTCTCCTAACAATTTAAAGTCATCGATCATGTGCAACCAATCCTCTTTCACATAGTAACCATACTTGTCTACAACAAGGCATGACCCAAATAGATAGATTACATATGCCTCCGCGCATCATTTAATATCGATCTTTCTTATTGGACCACCTACATCTTGAAAACGCTCATCGGAGAAGCGGTTTTTTAGCCAAGTTAGTCGTAGACCGATACCTTTTCACGCTTCGAGCTCCACTAAAGCTCCTGCGTGCCCGATAACGTCTTATATCAATTTCACACGTTCTTTTCCATCATTGCTTCTATGCATCTCTAACAATATATCGCATGTCGGTAACCCAGTAGTGATGGCTACATTTTCAAAAGTGATTGTCATCTCACAAATGAAAAGTGAAACGATGTAGTCTTGTGATGCCATCGTTCGACGAAAGCGGGTACCAAAGGTACGTTAGTACTCCAATGGTGATGGGTATCCAACAATGGCCTGGAAATGGTGTCCTCAACTACTTAATGCACACTTATGTGGTTGGTCAGTTTCCAACGATTAACCGCATTCCCAACGACGAAAAATTGCAAAAGACAACCATTCATTTTCTCATACAATTAAATGATACATTATTATCGAGAAATAAAATTAATTACAAAATAACATATAAATTAAGAAACAAGAAATCTTACTCGACCAAGGTAAACATGACACGATGTATGCTTTGCAAAACCTTTGTAGCGACGTATGTGAGGAAATTGTGTAAAGCCTCATTCCTGGCTACTAAATTTGATGGATCTATGTCTTCATCAATTGCCTAATCTTCAAATTCTGATTGTGGTATCGCAACTGGAGATGGTTCTCTCCTAGCTCTCCGCCGATTATGTCTTACGGAACGAAACGTAGGTTCGGGAGCAGTAATTCTAACTGGTTGCGGCGTTTTAACAATATTTGGTGCATTTTCGGCATTTGTCGAACCCACGAAAATATTCCTAAGTAGCTTTCTTGTTCCCATACTACGAAATTAATAAATAAAATATAAATAACTATAATCAATAACTTTATAAGAACAATCAAATGCATTTTTTTTAACATGTATTTCTGAATGGTTGTCTCAGAATTGCATGTTTTTATTTTATATATATATATATAAAATACCGAGTTGCTGCCTCGAAATTACATGATTTAAAAAAACAAGTAATTTTAATATGCTAACTCGGAATCACGTTTAGTTTGTTTTGAAAATAAAACCTAGACAACATACTACTATATTAACAACACCAAAACACCAAAACATATAGCAAGATATAACAACTTATATACAAACGAGAACATATACTACTGTGTGGGAACATATAACAACTTATATGCAACCCAAAACACCAAAACAAAACACTTATATCAACTAAACATATATCAATATATTTCAACATATAACAATAAAGAACATTGATTAGCACACTGATAAAAAAATATACTATTGTGTAGCAACATATTACAACTTATATACAACCTAAAACACCAAAACAAGACACTTATATCAACTACACATATATAAACATATAACAACACATATCAATAAAGCACACTGATTATAAGACTTCTAAGTAGTAGAGATATTAAACTTTTTAGCGATATAAAACTGAGACACTAAGCAGCAAAAACACTAAAAAATCTATTTTAGAGATATGAAACACTAAGCAGCAAAAACGTTAAAGATATTGTTTTTAAAGATATTAAACACTAAGAAACAAAACTATGTAGCAACATATAGCAACTTATATACAAACAAAAACACCAAACAAGACACTTATATCAACTAAACATATATCAACATACACCAACATATATCAATAAAGAACATTGGTTAGCACACTTATTTATAAGACTTCTAACTAACAAAGATAATAAAAGTTTTAGCGATATAAAACAGAGACACTAAGAAGCAAAAACACTTAGAAAATGTTTTTGAGATACTAAACACTAAGCAGCAAAATTGTTTAAGAGATATAAAATTACATTTGTCCAAGTAAAATTCACGCAGCTCACTTGCTTTTTTCGAAACCAGAAAACAAAGAAAGTTATAGATCAAGGTGAAGCTACGAACTGTAAAGATATGTACACTATAAGAAAAAATTTATGCTAATAAAAAACCAACGAAAAAACATTAGAGAACTATGAAAACCTATGATCTATTCTTACCAAACTACTGGAACTGTAAACATAATGGAATTATGAACATAA
This sequence comes from Limnanthes douglasii subsp. nivea, assembly GCA_036936605.1. Taxonomy (NCBI): domain Eukaryota; kingdom Viridiplantae; phylum Streptophyta; class Magnoliopsida; order Brassicales; family Limnanthaceae; genus Limnanthes; species Limnanthes douglasii. Next base: position 113,403,333 of record JAUPFV010000005.1, on the reverse strand, counting down.
AAAATATCATATAACACACCTATGAAATTTAAATTTTAAAAAAAATAAAAACAACAACCTAATAAAAAAAATAAACATAAAAACGATCTTGAAAAAAAATATCGACAATAAAAAAAAGAACCTGAATGTTGCTACCAAAAAACGAACCGCATTCTTGCTGCTAGGGATTCGATTCAATTTTTTAAAAGATTTATTGGCCTGGTATAGTGGCTAAGGTTAGTCGTTCGATTTTAGGGTTTTGCTGGTGAGAGTGTCGATTTAAGTAGGAAGAAGAGTTAATAGGAGAAATAAATTTAGCTGGTGAGAGAGTTTATTAAGGTCGAAGAAAGAGTTAATGGGAGAAATAATTTTGGATTGTGAGAGAGTTGGTTTAGGTAGAATAAAGAGTCAATGGGAGAAATAAATGAGGAAGGTGGGTGTCGTGGTGGTTAATAATAAAAAAGGTAAATTTGTATTTTTTTATAGAGGAAATAACAAGAGGAGTTTTTTTTTAAATGAGGGAAATAATAGATTTAATGGAGAAAATAACTTCACCATTTTTCATATTGTTGGACAAAAACAAACAAATGATTGTCACAACCATAAGTAATATAAAGAATATATATCACATATATAAAAGATAGATTACGCAGTGAGTCTACGTATTCACTTAACCTTTATTTATCTGATTTGAAATCACGATCTTCTTCAAATTCTATCCATTTTTAATGCGTGTTTTGGTGATAACAACCCTAAAAAATAGGTAAACCATCTCCTAATATATCGTCCACAAATTTAAAGTATAACTCAATAATTTAATAAGTCAAGTTGAACGCCACAAATAAAATCTTATAAGTTCAGAAGTTGTGAACAACAACTATAGAGAAATACTCTCTTATTTTCATTGTTTTAAAAACATGATTCGTTCTTACAAAGATTGTAAAACATACTTTTATACTTGGAACAACTTCCATAAAACTCATAAATTTGACTTAAATACAAACATTAATGATATTGCATTTTAGATTTTTATAGAAAACTAAATATGACTAGCTTTAAATATATTTAATTAAAACAACCAAACTATTGAGTTTTAATTCTTCAAATATTTCCATAAGGTATTTTGGTAATAAGAGAAGAAAAAAATTAAATTTTGGATGAGTTGTAGAGAGATAATTGAAATGCCAAATTAACATTGAAAAAGTTACACCAATAGGTCGTAAAGAAGTGGTCCAATACTTTCTATAATTTTCCACTCTGAACAGTCTAGTTCAGAGTCACATATGGCGGACCAAAGAAGAACTTAACTTATATGTGAAGAGTTCACTACCCTACCTTATCCATCGGCTAACCTTGACCGAATAGAAGCTATCAATGGTAAATTTTACCTTCTAACGAGGAAGAGGGCTCCCAGCCACAGGGTAGAGAAAAATGATGCTAGTGGGTTGGGTTCAAAGAAAGAGACCGATGGTGTCACAACTCAAGCTGCACTTCCTTCAGTAACTAAACTGCCTACCTACTTTGTTTCGACAACAGATAGACAAGCTTATGAAGGTCAGAGCCCGAGGGGTCGTACAAAGAGGTTTGTTTTTTAGGGCATCAAAAAACGATCTCCCAGTCCAAATAGTTATATCGATGATGTGCCATTTCAGTTAGAATAAGGCGACGCATTTTCTCATACAGTGTTGGGCATTGTAACGCTTATTACTTACCTACAAAGGGAGGTAGTAGCACACAAAGATACCACAACCCTCCTTAAATAAGATTCTGAGTATCATAAAAAGGCTTTCGAAGAGGAAAACAATTGTGGTGATGGCTTGGCAAGACAAGTCGTGCGGGTTGACGGAAAGCTAAAAAAAACTACTCACGAAGCCGAGATTGTCGAGTTGCAGGTGTTCAAAGTAGAGGAAGTCCAAAAGTACAAAGATGAAGAAAAAGTATATAAGGATGCGAGAGATTTGTTGCAGAAAGCTTAAGACGAGCAGATTCAAACTACCAATAAATTAAAGGAAGAGCTAGCTGCATTTAAAGTTCAAGATGTAAAGGATCAGAAAGATATTGTGAACGCGTATGTAGATAAGTGTTTAAAGTTCTTATTGAAGTGAGACTCTTCGATCAAGTCCGACATGGTCTTGGGCTTTCATAAAATGTTCTCATATCTGAAACTTGGATCTTTTTGGGTAATGGGTACCTGAAGATATATGGCCTACTATCAGGATATTTGCAGATAAATTAGGTATTAATCTGGATGCATATGGAGACGATAACTCCACTGAGATTGAAGGCGGGGACTCCAAATATGGAAGCTCTGAGGAGGATCACTAATGTTGAAGGGAATGAGTCCAAAGGAAATTAAATTTATTTTTATTTCAAAAGTTTTTTTATAATTATCATTTTTTCAAGTCTTTTGTATGGCCAAGGTATTTTGTAATATTTTTTGGATTTTTCTTTCATAAGTCTTTGGTATCACCAAGGAATTTTTCAGCTGGATTCGAAATATATAAATGAATAATTTCTTTTTTATTCTTCAATATATAATTAATTATTCATCGAATATCGTAATCATAGTTTTCTTGGTTAAAGGTAATAAAATTCAAACTGTACAGCGAACCGATACTCCAATCCACACTATCATTCTTTCGAATTCGACCAACTAATGTTGGAGCCTTTTAATTGTGACCAACTAGTATTAGATACTTTTGATTGTGAATAACTACTTTTAGAACCTTTACACTTTACCAACTAATGTTGGAACCTTATAATTATGATCATCTAGTGTTGGAATCTTTAAACTTAACCAACTAGTGTTTGAACCTTTAAACTTAACCAACTAATGTTGAAACCTTTTAATTTTAACCAACTGGTGTTGTAACCTTTACACTTGACCAACTAGTGTTGGAGTCTTTTTTATTGTGATTTTTATTGTGATACCAAAGATATAAGGATAGCTTAAAATAATACAAAAATTATAAAAATGCAAAATGAGTTATAATATTTAAGTGGTTTGGACACCTCATTAAAACCTCTCCGAGCCACCAGGGTCATAAAGAGTGTCTTGTTGGATATTTAAATTAGACGATTAAATAGGGGTCATGGGTTTTTCTATAAGTATTCCAGACATAGTCTTAGATTCTTAATATTCCAAATATGCGTTAGAGGGTTATTTTTCGATCCAGCAATCAATAAGTTCGAGGCTCGATTCTTTTAGTAACGGAATAAGACCCTTCCCAATTTAGTGTTAATTTCCCTAAACTTTTATCTTTAATATGTAGAAAGACATTTTTTAAAATATATTATTTACTTTGAATTCTCTACTTCAGACCCAGGATCCATACCTTCCTCTCATCAAGGTCTAATAGTGAAGAGATCTTAAATGTGTCATTGTACAATTTTCTTCATCTCATGTAAATAGTATCTTCAGAGTAACAGGTAATTCGAGAAGATGAGATGATAGACTCAGCTTGTGTTACCACATTCATCCTATAAATCAACATAAACAGGAATTCATGTATTGTTGTTTGGGGTGTAATTTGGTAAGCCAAAACAGTTATTGTAAATAACCTGACCATTTTTGTTGATTACTTATACCTATCCATTAGCCTGGTTTTGTTGATTACTTATACCTATCCATTAGCCTTGGGGGTAAAAAGGTGATGATAAATAATTTTGAATTCCCAATGAAGAACAAAATTATTTCATGTCCCTATTTTCAAACTGAGTGCCATTATGTGTAGTTATGATTCTTGGGATCCTGAATCTGCAACATATATTAGAAATGATAAATTTAAGGACTGATTTGGACGTAGTTCCATACAAAGGCTTTGTTTTCACCCAATTCTAAAAATAATTATCAGCCACAATAATGGTTTGACGACCTCCGAATGCCATAAGTAAAGGTCCAACCAGATCAAGCCTTTATCTACTGAAAGGTTCAGCCTCAGATATCGAATCAAACAGTACATTTTGCATGTGTACGACATTTGCGAATTATTGACATGGATCACATCATTTGACTAATTCTTTAGCATATGCCATAATAGAAGGCCAATAATAATCAGCTAACAAAACCCTTGTTATTAGTGATTTATAGCCATAATAATGGATCTTTCCCCATCTTGAAACTCGGATAACATCATTTGTGATTCACCCATCCGAGGTATCGTAACAATGATCGACTTATAAAATTCTTGTACAGGATAAACCACATGACTTTGAAACCATGTGCTTTGAACCTTAATCTTTTTGTTAACGCTTTATCAATTGGCAGAGTTATTTTCATTATAAATTACTTAATATTGGTGAGAATAAAGGTTGAATTGAGAAGATTGAGAGAATATTGATCAAGAATCAACAAAGAGATTTCTAGGTAGTCAAAGTAATCTTTCGCCTCTGATTATTTCATAGGTGTAATTAGACTCTTCGACCTCTTTAAATAGGCCTAGTGAGTTAGTTACAAATTCGGTTACATAAGGGGTTTATTTACAGTTCAGTCCCTATTCTTCTTGTAAAACTTTAATTTTACCCTATATTAATAGAACTTATCATTCAAGTCCTTATTAATTATATTTAAGTCCCTAAGGAATATATTTCCTTATCAGTAGCCCCCCTAGTTCTTATACAAACAATTTTATAAGAACTATTCACTCTTCGAACATTACTCCAAGTGAATAAAACTTCTTTCACCCAGCCCCTTCATTATGATTGAGCCTGATGACTTGCAACTTCACTTCGAATCTAAGAATAAGTGCAAATAAACTCCTCATTCACTTTGAATATACCAACTTGAAATACAACCTTACTTTCACTTCGAATCTTCTGACTAGAATTTCAATTTTGCTTCTACCTCGAACCTCTTGACCCCTACTTGAAAGACTGATTGGACCCTTCTTGATAGGTCTATGACACAACAAGTTTTCCTCCACGTTTCACATTCCACCCAATGAGAACAATTCACTGGTTTTGCCTCTTCCAATTCTCAACGTCATTTTTTCCAAGTATAAATACTTAGCTCCACCTTACTGAGAACCTTTTAGAAAAATCATCTCTTTCCTGAGCCACCTTCATCTTGTTCTTCATCAACCCTCATCTTCATCTTCTGCTACCTTACCCAGAAACACCATTTCTTCAGTCACAAAAAACTACTTCCCAGATCAACATCTATTATATGAGAAGGTACCCCAAATACAAAAGATCTAAACCTAAAAACCAAAGAAAACCAAAGAAATCTCTCTTTCGTGGTTCTAGCAATCAAGTATTTGGTGCTTACGATTATCTCTGTATTTCAAAAAGAGCTAAAGAATACAAAGCTGCTGGGTTAATCTACAACGGTCCTCGTTTCTCCTCTACCACCTTCAAATATGGTAACTTCAATCCCAATCTAGTCAATTCATCTTCAAACCTAGCATCTAACCCAGAATCTAGCCAACAATCTTCTCCTCCTCGAAATCAATCCACTTCTCCATCACTAAAACCACATCGAAAATCTAAGCCTGTCAATTCTGACAAACCTCCAACTCTCAAAAAACCACAACTCAAATCACCTATCCTACAATCCGAAGCCGTTAAAGTTAAACTTCACAAAAAATCAACCTTTCTAGCAATGGGTGACGATGCAGAAACCTCCTCTCCTCCCCCACAAGAAGTGGTTGACGTTACACCAGAGAATAGTCAACCAGTTCTTGTGACTCAAATTGAGACTCAAACTCGAAGTCTTCACGATGAGGCTACCGATGAAGAAAATAACAAAGAAAATGATTCTGAAGCCACTGAATCCGATGTCGAAGGGGAATCCGAGGCAGATGGGGTAATCCCTCCAAAGAAAATTCGAGGAAAGAAACCTCCTATTACTCTCCCCGAAGATGTTGTTGTCTTGGTTCAGGAAAACCTGCGATCACTTTGTCCTCGGTACATTCTCGCCCTAAAAAATGTACCCTACACTTACTACCTCGAATCAGAAAAAGAAGAACTCAAGAAACTATGGGGATTAACAGACAACATTGTGCTTCGACTACCAGTAGAAGGAGAAACACCTCTGAGCTGTCAGAAGAACGAACTGGTAGTTTACCCTGAGCTTTTCAACTGGGGACTTCGATTTCCCATCGATCTAATGATTGTAACGTACTTCGAAATTCTTGGGTTATGCCCAACACAAGTCACTCCAAACTAACTGTTCACCTTATTCTCCGCTATTATGGTGTCAAGGCTAGGAAGCATCCCCCTCGAAATAGAAGATTTCATCTCACTGACCAAAATCTCAAAAGGGCCAGTTTTACCATTCTACTACCTAACCTTGGAGGATGATCTGAAGATTATCGACGACCTCCTCGAAGCTGATAAATTTTGGAAGCAAAGGTTTGTCTTCTTATCAGGAGCTTGGGAGAATGGTAAAGAAATTTCCGATGACAACCCCTCAAAACTTACTCTCACCTGGAGAGATAGCAGTAAGTAAATCATTGTTGTATTGTTAATATTTTTTAACTTATTAAGCCTAGCCAAATTAACCAAGTCTACTAATCTAACTGTTTACTCTTTTTCCAGAAATTCCGAGGAGATTCAAAGGTCGTCGAAAAACTGCAAAGGATATCTTCCAGAAAATGGCTGAGTGGGCAGAGAAAGCCTGGGGAAATGGCTTTCACTCAGCCTTTCAACCAATCAACTTCGTCAACAGCCATTCTTGGCGCATAACCTTGGGAGCTGACTTCCCTGAAGATCCGATGCTTCCCCCAGATCCCATTGAAGCGGTCCAAAGAATACGCGCACCAGATGGGAAAACCTACCTTCCCACCAGGAATCGATCTGACAGTCACCTACCACTAAAGAAGAAGGGAAAGCTAACCCTCAAAAAACCCAACACAAGCAAGGCTAACCCTTCCAAAAATTCGAAGTCTGTAGGGAAACGAAAAGCGCCTGCATCTCAACTTCCTCCAATATCCGAAGAGGACGAACCTGCACTGAAAAAGAAAAAGAAAGAAAACAATGCTCCAAAGAAGAAAAATAGTAAGTCAACTACTCCAAAGAAAAAGAACGAAGCTGACATGCTCGAAGAGGTATTGGCTTCCGAGGTGCATGAGAAAATCTTCATTGAAGAAAATCCTCAAGGGGGATTGGCATTAGGAGATAGCCAAGAAAATGAATATCTTAATCTTGAAGATTTCAACTCGAGCGGGGATTTTGCAGTCACTGGTGAAGGTTTTCGACCTATCAACACCATTCCATCAACTTCTACCGAGGCTGCCATAACTTCAACATCTAATGCAATCGTTCCTGTTTGTCATCACTCATCAAACGTGCCCAACCCTGACAGATCCGATGAGGTAACTTCAATCCTTCGACCTTTTACTAATTTAAGTGCTGCAGCCAAAAAATTGTGTGAAGAAGTGAACAATTCTCATACACAATTGGAGCTCCTTGCAGAAGAATTAATCAAGAGCAAAAAGGAAACAGAATCTGAAAAGGCTTCGAAAAATGAAACACTTCAAAATTTCGAGGCTGAAAAAGGAAAGCTTCTTAAAGAGCATAAAGAAAAAATTGAAGCTTTGGAGACTTCTCATCGTCTGGCTCTTGAAAATCTAAAATCTCAACATTCTACTGCCATTTCTGAGGAAAAGAAAAAATCTACCGATGCTGAAGAACTTGTTAAGAAAACTCAAAAAAGCCTGGAAGATTGTCAAACTCAATTGACTACGCTTCAAACAGGATTCGAGCAGGAAAAGAAGGCTGCCGTCAAGAAAGCCGAAGCTGCTGTTGGTTCTGTGATGCTTGGTGGTATCAAGAAAGCTCAAACTGATACAGCTATCAATCTTCTTCGAGAAATCCATGCTGCCTATCCAAGGTTGAATTTAACAGAATTTTGGAAACAATTCCCAGAAGAAGATCGTCCAAAGGAAGCATTCGAGGTGCCATCAAGCTCCTCAGAAGAAGATGATGCTTCTGAAGGATCATCGGAAGAAGAGGATGACTAAACATTAGATTATATATGTCGCGCTTGTTTTTTGTGTATTTTAATTAAGTAGTTTTCTCCTTTTTGTAAGCTTCAAGTTTTATCCGATGAAACAAGCAACTTTCTTAATATTTCAAATTTCTGGTGTACTTATAAAACATGACACTTCAAAAATTAGATGCACTCATAAGACGTGGCACCTCGAAAATTAGATGCACTCATAAGACGTGGCACCTCGAAAATTAGATGCACTCATAAGACGTGGCACCTCGAAATAGGTTGTTTCTTCAAAGCTATTGCTTTGGAAAATTATTCTTGGTCAACTTTCAAAGATGATCAGTCTTTGCCAAGTTACCAAAATAACAAATCATTCATCATACTAAACAACCAATGGCCAAAAGAAATTTTATTATGAAATTCAATATTAACCAGACACCTCATTAAAACCTTTCTGGGCCAACAGATAAGGAAAGAGTATGTCTGTCTTGTAAAAATTCGAAGTTCAATTTTACTCACAATACAATTTCAAATGTTCTATCTATATTCCAAGAGTGTTTGAGCATCCTCCCCTCACGATCAGACAACCTGTATGACCCTGGCTTGACCTTCATTTTGACTTCATAAGGACCCTCCTAATTCGGAGCCAATTTTCCGAGGTGTTTGTCCTTAGTATGAAGAAATACTTTTCGCAACACTTTATCGCCAACCTTGAACTCTCTCTTCTTAACTTTAGCATCGTACCTGCTTCTCATTAAGGTTTGATAATGAACCACATTCAAATGTGCTTTGACCCTTTTTTCTTCTAACAAATCAAGCTCAACCCTTCTAGCTTCATAATTATCTACTTCGGAATATCGCAATAACCTGTAGGAAGGCAATGTAGATTCAGCAGGGCACACAGCATCCATTCCATACACCAAAGAAAAAGGAGTCTCTTTTGTGGCCTCTTTAGGGGTTATTCGATATGCCCACAACACTTCTTGAAGATAATTTGGCCATTTCCCTGCTGCTCCCGCCAAATTTTTCTTTAAACCCTCCAAAATAGATCTATTTGTAACTTTCACCTGGCCATTTGCTTGTGGGTGGAAAGGAGTAGAAAAGCATTGCTGTATTCCTTTCGAAGAGCAAAAAGAATCCATTTCCTTGTTATTAAATTGGGGACCGTTGTCCGTTGTTATTTTTCGAGGAACTCCAAAACGGTAGCAGATGTTACTTAGAATAAATTTGATCACATCCTTAGCTTTTGTTCCAGCTAAAGGTTCTGCTTCTGCCCACTTCGAAAAATAATCAACCGCGACAATAATCATCTGTCTTCCACCTGAAGCCATATGCAATGGTCCTACTAAATCAATCCCCCATCTATCGAAAGGAACCGCCTCAGAGATTGTCATTAAGGGTACTGCTGGTTTATGTATTAAATGTGCATACCTTTGACAAGTATCACATCTTCGAACCAATAACTTGGCATCGTGCAATATAGTAGGCCAATAATACCCTGCCAACAATACCCTACGTGTTAAAGCTTTGAAACCACAATGAGCTGACCCGTCTCCATCGTGTAATTCAGATAGAATGTTTTGAGATTCATGCTTACTCAAACATCTTAATAAGGGCCTCGACACAGACCTCTTATACAATATCCCATCCAATACCACATAACCAAGAGCTTTATTCCTTATTTTCTTGAGCAAGCGCTTATCAAGAGGTAGTATTCCCCTTGTAAGAAAGTTTAACAAATCTGTTCTCTAATCTCCTCGAATGCGCGTCAAATCATCTATTACCTCCTCAACAAATTCACACTGCTCAGAGCTTGATGTAATCGAAGGCAGTGGTTGTGTCACGATCCATGGATATTCTTCAGAGTAAGCCATTGTTGCTAAAGAATCAGCCATTGCGTTATTACCTCTTCGAATATGCTCCACCTCAACATTTTCAAACTGTGCCATCATACTCCGAAGTTCTTGCAGATACAAAACTAAAGTCTTTTTTAGCCTCTCATATTCCTCTAACATGGTTAACTACCAACTGCGAATCTGTTTCTAAGCGCACGAATATTGCTCCACAAATTTTTGCTAACCGCAATCCTGCTAGCACAGCTTCATATTCAGCTTCATTATTCGAAGCATGAAATCCAAATCTTATAGCTTGAAACATAAATTCCCCTGTTGGTGCCACCAATTCAACTCATGCACTTGACCCTTTATTACTAGATCCTCCATCAGTTCGTACCGTCCACATCGGATTTGTGTTCATTTTTTCACCTTCTTTCTCTTCGGATCTACTCGAATGAAACTCAACCAAGAAGTCTGCTAAGGCTTGAGCTTTGACAACTGTTCGAGGAGAGAATAACACATCGAAATCTCCTAATTCTACAGACCACTTAGTCATCCTTCCTGAGATATCTGGCTTTTGCAATACATTTTTCAATGGATAGGAAGTTCGAACCACAATCGTATGTGCCTGGAAATAAGGACGCATTTTTCTCGCTGCCACTACTATACACAGCGCCAATTTTTCGAGCTTTAAATAACGTTTTTCAGCATCAACCAAACTTTTACTGACATAGTAGACAGGCTTCGAAACTCTTGTATCTTCACTAATCAGAACTACACTCACTGCATAATCCGATACTGCTATATACAAAAATAATTGCTCACCCTTTCGAGGCTTTGATAATATTTCAGGAGAGGACAAAAGATTTTTGATCTTAATAAAATCTTCTTCACAATCCGAAGTCCACTCAAAGTTATTTGGTCGACGCAGCACCTGGAAAAAAGAGAAGCACTTATCTGAAAAACGAGAAATGAATCTGTTCAGAGCTGCTAACCTGCCTGTTAACATTTGCACTTCTTTGATATTCCGAGGTGATGACATTGATATCAAAGCCTTCAACTGTTCTGGATCCACTTCAATTCCTCTTTCACTAATCACATACCCCAGAAACATACCAGATCGGACTCCAAATGTACATTTTTCTGGGTTCAACTTCAACTGTATGGCTCTGAGATTCAAAAACGTCTCTTCTAAATCATCAATGTGTTCATCATCACTTTTGCTCTTAACAAGCATATCATCGATGTACACTTCGATATTCCTCCCTATTTGTGAAGCAAACGCCTTATTCATCAACCTTTGATATGTAGACCCAGCATTTTTCAATCCAAACGGCATCACTCTATAACAGTGTAAACCTCGATCAGTAATAAAAGTTGTGCTTTCTTCATCCTCTGGATTCATTCGAATCTGATTATACCCTGAAAATGCATCCATAAATATTAGAATTTTGTTTCCAGAAGTAGAATCCACTAACTGGTCAATTCGAGGTACTGGAAAAGGATCTTTTGGGCAGGCTCTGTTTAAATCTGTGAAGTCTACACACATTCTCCTTTTTCCGCTCTTCTTTTTCACCACCACATGATTAGCCGTCCACCTCGGATAATTGGACTCCCTGATATGCCCCATCTTATACAATATATCTACCTCAGCAACTATGGCCTCAGATTTTTCCAACGAAAAAGCTCTCCTTTTTTTGTATTATCGACTTGATCTTCGAATCCACTGCCAAGCTATGACATATACTATCAATTGGGACCCCCACTACATCCTCGGACCTCCAAGCAAACACATCCAAGTTCTTAGACAAAAAATTCAACAATCTTTCTCGCACTGATAAAGACAATAAAGTCCCAATTCGAAGAACTCTGCCATTATTGAAAACGTACTCTTCTATTTCTTCACTTACCACCACAGAACTCGGGGTTGACCTCGGATCATCAATTCCCTCATCTGTACCACTAGAAGACAACCCCCCAAACTGTTATTTCTCCATTGGATCATCAATACTTTTGCCACGTAGTCTAAATGCAGCAGCGTAACACTCTCTAGCCACATTTTGATCACTTCGAACTACGCCAAATCGATCCCCGACTACATACTTCAAACATTGATGAACCGTAGAAACTATAGCATACATTTTTGCCAGCCACGACCTTCCAAAAATAGCATTGTAGCTTGACGGACAATCTACCACCATAAAAAGTACTTGTACTTTCTTTTTGAAAGGCCCTTTTCCCAAAGAAATTTCTCCTTCAAACTCCCCTACTACATTCGCTGTCGCGCCAGTAAACCCAATTATAGTTCTTTCTGACCTTTCTATCCGAGGCGGAGCGGTTAACCTATCATATGTTGATTTGAACAACACATTAGCAGAGCTTCCAGTATCAATCAATACTCGTCGAATTTCCACCCCACACACTTCTGCTCAAATGACCACCGCATCTTCATGTGGCCCAGTAATTCCTCTCAAATCATCCCCATCGAAAATTATAAATGGGACATCCTTCTTGTTGCTTAGGTATGCTGATGCTCCTCCTTCAATTTGATGCGTTAAATTCACTATATGTCTCTTCCTCGAATTATTAGTGTTATTAGTCATTGAATCTCCCCCAAATATTGTCAGTGACTCAAAGAACGCACACAAATCTCGAACACGTCCCTTACGCATCGGCTCATCAACTGACATTAACAACAATCGACTAGGGTCTGGGTCGACATATTCCGAAGCTACATCAAATTCATCACCTGCAGCATCTAAAATCATCAATGCACTTTCCTGCTTAGAATTAGGATTGCCCACCTTTTGAGTTATGGCTTTAGCATTCTTTTTGACATACTCCAACAATTTTCCATTCTCTATCAAAATCTGCATCTCCTTCTTCAAAGCAATACAATCATTTGTATCATGTCCAATATCATCATGATACCTGCAGAACCTGTTATTGCGCTCCTCTCTTGGCCTATTAATCGCTGCAGGCTTTCTGAAATATACTGTTCCCCTGGTTTTCTCATATATCGAAGCCACACTTTCAGTCAAATCCGCATAATATTCTGGTCTTACCCACACATTCGATCTTGATCTGAATTGGTGTTGATTATTAGAATTGTGCTGATTAGAACCTCCTTGATATGAGATTGAAGAACCCCCTTGGTATAAGTTCGAACCTCCTCGATTAGAAACATTTTGATTACCCCTCGGGCGCGATGAGTTATTATTCGAAGTGTTCACTTGACTATTCCCTTTCTGAACAGTACTACCTCCTCCTCGAACCCGAGTAGACTCTTCAACTTTGATCTGATCTTCAACCTGAGCCATGAGAGCTCCAAACGTTAATGCCCTACGCCTTGTAGTCTCATCAGCTAAATCTCCTGGCAACAATCCTTGTCTAAACGCTGCCATAGCCACCACCTCCTCACAATCATCTAATCCAGCTTTTGTTGACACAAATCTTTTAGTATAATCCTTTAACTTTTCTCCCACAGCTTGCTTACATTGTATTATCGTATCTCCATTAGCTCTCATTTCTTTGCTTCCCACAAACTGTCTTCGAAAAGCTGTGTAAAAGCCTCTAAAATTTGCAATGGACTCCTTAGGAATCTTGTTGTACCATTTTAGTGCAGTTCCTTTGAATGTCTGAGAAAATGATCTACACACCAATTTATCATCGTCTTCGAAATTAGTCATATAGTTTTTGAATTGTTCTATATGATCATCTGGATCTTGAGTTCCATCAAACTTGTCAATTTTAGAAATGTCGAACCGCCTCGGAAGCGGCACAGATCTAATCTCACTAATCAATGGTGAGTCCCTCCAATCGAATCCTTGAACAAACTGGTCTTCGTTCCTCATTCCCACAGTAGCATATAAACTTGACTCACCTTCAAATGTCCGAGGAGAATACTTCCGCGGAGAATATTTCCGAGGTGAATACATTCGCCTTTCCTTCTTTTGCCTTCCTTCCTTATACATTTTAGCTGGCCGGAGCTCATATCCTCCTCCTCTTGAATGACCTCGAGAATGCTCATATCTTGGTGTTTCATCTGACTCCGAATTTTCAGAATCCTCTTCTTCACTGGAATCTACATACCGCTGCTTCTGCAATTTTTCTTTTCTTTTCATTCCACTATGCTCATTCTTACGCTCAAAATGTATTTTACGCTGCACATATTGAGCGTCACCGTCGTCATTTGACGGATCCGACTGATCATCCCGATCACCTCTTGTTATTTTAGATCTAAGTCTAGCGACATTATTATCTTGCTTTTTTTTAACAAATTCATCAAGCTCCGCCACTTTTCTTATCATCTCATTCATTTTACCTTCGAAATCAAATTGGTTTGATTGAATCGGAATTGACTTACCTGCCTCTTTCTCTTGCAGATCAGATTTCAACGTCTCCAAAGATTTTCGAACAGGTGGATTATCTCCTTCCTCTGAATTCATCTCCGATCAGCAAAAATATAAACAAAATTCTTCAGAAAACGAACAAATTCGAGACTCGATTTTTGATCTATCGATCAAGGTATCTTCGTCCCCTCCTTCTAGCGCCAATTTGGTGAGAATAAAGGTTAAATTGAGAAGATTGAGAGAATATTGATCAAGAATCAACAAAGAGATTTCTAGGTAGTCAAAGTAATCTTTCACCTCTGATTATTTCATAGGTGTAATTAGACTCTTCGACCTCTTTAAATAGGCCTAGTGAGTTAGTTACAAATTCGGTTACATAAGGGGTTTATTTACAGTTCAGTCCCTATTCTTCTTGTAAAACTTTAATCTTACCCTATATTAATAGAACTTATCATTCAAGTCCTTATTAATTACATTTAAGTCCCTAAGGAATATATTTCCTTATCAAATATCATGCATTAAGTCGTTCTTTGTGGTAACCGAGATCTGAAATGATTTTTCAATGTCCAACTTACGCTTAGAACTTGGCATTAATAAAGGATACTTTTATATCAAAACCTATAAATAACCTTTGGTATAATAAATGGAAACTAAGGAATCAGCCAATGAAATTTCGGCCCGGGGAACGGGCTCGCACTCAATATGTTTAAAGAAAGTTGTTGTCTCAATCAATGCTTTTATGTATTTTACTAAGTGATATTTGTTTGATTCATATTAACCTGAGGCATGATTAATGAGAAGTTGTGAATCACTTATTAGACGAACACTTTTAGTGCTATAAATTTGTGCAATCTTTATCCTTGTCAATATTGCCTCGTATTCTGTCTCGTTATTTGATGCTTTAAAATCAAAGTGTATTGCTTAATATATTGAATCTCTGAATGGAGATACCAAATAAAATCATGCTTAGTAGTACGAAATACTTGATACCTCATAAGTTCAAATTGTACATCCATTCAAAGTTTTATAGGCTCTGGTCGCTCAGAGTGGAACTCAACTAAAAAAACTTTCAAATCTTGTGCCTTAATGGTAGTTCGAGGAGCAAATTTGATAGCATAATCTCCTAACTTCACTGACCATTTAGTCATCCGACCTGATACGTCTGGTTTTTGCATTACATTCTTAAATGGAAAGGAAGTTCTAACAGTAATTGAATGGTCTTGAAAATATGGCCTTATTTTTTGAGTTGCAATTACTATACACAAAGCTAACTTTTTCATATATAAGTATCATTTTTTGGCATCTAATAAGTTTTTACTTATATGATAAACGGGGCTTAGATACCCTTCAAATTCTCTAACCAAAACCGAACTCACTGCATTATCTGATATTGCTAAATAAATATACAATCTCTATCTTACTGTTGGTTTGGTTAATGTCTCTAGAGAGGATAAATGTTATTTAATATTTGCAAAGGCTTCGCCACACTCCAAAGTCCAGTCAAACCTGTTTGTGTTTCTCAATACTTGGAAAATTGGTGCACACTTATGTGAAGACCTTGATATAAATCTGTTCGAAACTGCTAAACTTATAGTTAAAATTTGTACTTATTTATTGAACCCTAGGGGATCCATGACAATTAAAATGTTCAAATGTACTAGGTCGGTTTCAAAAAAAATTCACTCATAATATACCCTTCGATCGCAACCCGAATATATACTTTTATGGGCTCAACTTCAAGTTGATGGCTTTCATGTCAGAAATTTTTTCCTCCATATCCTTATCTTTCGTACTTTTTACCAGCATATCATCAATGTAAACCTCAACATTTCTTCTGATCCGGCTAGTGAATACCTTATTTACCAAACATTGATAAGTAGCCCCAATAGTTTTCAAACTTATTACTTTGTAGCAATTGAGACGTTTATCTATTATGAATGTGGTGTTGTATTGGTCCTTTAGATCTATCTGTAGCAATTTATATCGTACGAAAGTATCCGTGAATGATAAGAATTTATTACCCAAAGTTGAGCTATCAATTGATCAATTCTAGGGACGAGAAAAGCATCCTTCAGACAAGCCCAGTTCAGATCCGTAAAGTCAACACACATGCGACACTTCTCATTAGTCTTTTTAATGAGCATCAGGTTGGTTGTCCACAAAGGGTATTGAGATTTCCAGATGTGCCCCAATTTTGTTAATTGACCCACATTTGCAAAAATTACTTCAGACAGTTAAGGCTCTTCGTTTTTGGATAATGGGTCATACCTTGGGTCATATTGTAAGCTTGTGACAAATAATACTCCCAATGACGTTTGTTACATCCTTTTTACACCACGAAAATATGTGCAAATTATGTGATAAAAAAGATAGTATATGATGGGTTAATATTTCACCTTAGTAAATTGTTAAGAGAGAATTTTAGAGAGAGAAAGAGTTAGAAAGTTTTTAGAGAGAGAAAGTTCAACTGCAAATGAGTTGCACTGAAAAAGTGCTCAACCTCTTTATTAAAGTAGCCTTGCCTTTATATAGAGGAGCCAAGACTTAGTCTCAAACTGAAATCTGTTACAAGAGGACTAATTGCTGTTTAGTCCTTAACAATTATACATAGTTACAAATACTCTCTAAAACTTACATCAATTAAATTTTAAGGACAAAACTTACATTACTTATAATTAAATCCTAAAATTTACATTCTTTACAACTTAGTCCTCAAAATCTTACTTCCATATCAGTAGATATTCTCTTATGATTGGTGGTAACCGAGCCTCAATCTTCGCATTTTTTCCATTTGGAAAATTATATACCTCAATATCCTCATCATGTATTACCGAGCTGCGAGTTCCATCATATTATTTACAGTGTCTAACTCAAAAGTAGACTCCGTTGATTGTTATTATTTTTGAGTTTACGCGTTTTGGAGTGTCTTAAGAGCCAGATCGATAATATAGCATTCTCTAGCCACCCTCTGGTTTCTGCAGACAACCACAACCTGACCCCGAAAAACATATTTCACCTTCAAATTTCCCGATTAAGTTTGTAATAATACATGTAAACCCCACTGTAGCTCTATTTGGCCAGAGTATAATTGGAGGGGTTTTTATTTGTTTGTAGGTAAACATGAACAAAATGTTTACTGAACTACCTGTATAAATCAGGATCCTTCCTTCGAATTTTGGTTCCCTCGATTATCACTCGAATCATCAAAATATCCTCATGTGACCCAACAACATCTATTAAATCATCACCATCAAACACAATAAATGAAATCAAATATTGGTCAAGATTGGCATATATTTTCCTTTTAACTGAGTTGCCAAACTCACAATATGCCTCTTTCATGAGCAACTCGAAAGCCTTGATACCGTATTCCCACTAAAAATAGTTAGTGAATAAAAAAAAGCTTACAAAAATCTTTATCATTTCATATATTTTTAGGCTCATCAATCACCATAATATTGCTTTGGTGAGGAATGGAGTCAAAATATTCTAAATCCACATCGAACTCATTATAAGATGTAGTTATAACCATAGTATTTTCCTGCTTAGGGAGGAACTTCTATTGCCTCCCTTCAGACTACATCTTGACCAACAACTGGAGCTTGCAACCGACCCCGTGATTGGGCTTTGGTAAAAGTAGTCAACTTTCAATTCTCAATCATAATATGAATTTCTTGCTTTAGAGCAATACAGTCCTTTGTATCATGGCCCACATCATTATGATACTTGCAAAAGCGAGTATTTTGATTGTCGCTTGGACTCTGGATTGGGAACGACTTTCTAAACTGAACAAAATTTCTTACATTGTCGAAGATAGTGGCAACATTCAATATCAGTTGCGCAAAGTGCTCAGGTCGAACCCATTGATTTGCTTTAGATTTATTATTGACCTTGTGAGTGTTGATTTTCCCTAGGTCGAGGTGAATTATGATTAGTGTCATTGGACAAAAATTGATGATTGTTTGGGGTTGTTGTTTTTTAGTTCCTAAAATGGTAGTTTGTGGAACTTGCCTCTACACAAGGATTAATTAATATCTAATAAACACTTTTACTTTAATATGATTCTCGACCTGTGACAATAAAATCCCGAAAGATATGGATTTTTTCCTGCTCACGTTATTAACTAATCATTCAGGAATAATCACATGCATAAAAGAAGTTATAGTCATTTGATTAAAGCAATCTTCCAAGCCATTTTTAGTTTGTACAAGGTGTTTAGTGTAATATTTAAAACTTTCCATACTCAATTGGCGGTACTAAATTATTTGATCTTCATTTCTTTATATTTATTTGATTCCTACAAACTGTATTCGGAAAGCAACCCATAACGTATCAAAATTCTTGATGGATCCAAGCGAAAGGCGATTATACCATTCTAAAGTGCTATCTTTGAAAGTTTTCGAGAAATTTTGACACAAAAAGTTATTACCTTCGTTGTAATTCATCATAAAGTTCTTAAAATACTTGATGCGATTATCCAAATCTTACTCTCATCAGATTTTCCATATTAGATTTTTCGAACCACATGAGAAGATATTCATAGAGAATTTCTGCAGAAAAATGAGATTATCTCCAATTATGTCCTTGACTACATTGGTGACCCTCATTAGTGGTCACATAAATACCATATTTGGATTAAATGGAAAATTAATTATTCAATCGATAATCAACAATGTGGTTTCCTGAACCTCATATCATTCCCTCAATTTTTATTATTTCTTTACCCTTTTTGAATCATTGCTTATCAGAGGAAGTATGTTATTTTCTTAACCTTTAATCCAAGTTTCAGTTTTGATGTCGGTGATAATATTTTTTAGTAATGATTACAATCATGATATTTTATTTTTTCTACGATGATGATCCATATTCAGAGAAGATGAAGAATCCTAGGAATCAGACACAAAGTATTCACTAGACTCTAAAGAACTGTGTAGATATCTGGTCTTACGTTTGATATGATCTCTCTCTGACCATGACTCCCTCGTTTATCTTAGCAAGATCCACCTTCATCTTGAAATCTGTTTCAGTATATTCTGTAGAAAAATTTTGACACCTAAGATTTTGGATGTTGTTATCCGACTACCTTTGTAGGCTCCCGTTATGGTCGCATCTAATAGTGTTAGAAAAATTCTGAGGGTATTTCGATGATAAGAGAATAATTAATTAAATTTTATATGAGTTGTAGAGAGATAATTGAGCTGCTTGGTATTATTTTAGAGAGAGACGCTCTGACATGCAGTTAGGAAGTGATTTTTTCCATACTTCATTTAATGACATGATGTTATATATATAATTGGGTCTAGTGGGCTTACATGGTCCATGGATACATTTCGGTAACTCGGACTCAAATATACCCGAAGCCCATTACCATGTAAAAGATATCTATTTTTTACACTTTATTACGTCAACATATATAAAATAAACTTTGGTTTCAAGGGCGGATCCAGGATTAGAATTTAGGGTGTGCCAAAAATATCATTGAACTTAAAAAAGTCCGAGTAATATATAGTCAAAATATATTAATATACTATTACAACTAAATATGAAAATCTATTTCTAATCTAAACGTAATTGCATTCTTCTCTTACTCATGCCTTGAAAGCGCTTGATAATATCTCGATCATCGATTGTAGCAAACACTTCTTTCTCCACAATGTCACTAAGCTATCATTAAGCCATGGATTGGACATTCGATTTCTCAACTCATTCTTCACATATTTCATACTAGAAAATACTCGTTCAACACTTGCGTGGCCACCCGTAATGACAGAGCTAACTTTAAAATCTTGTACACAAATCCAAACGTTTTATGTTACTTTGTACGCACAAGAGTCCTACATAGATCCGAGATACTCTTTAAATCGGAAAAATTATCGTCCATCTTCATACACTCAATATAAGTCTCAAGTTGGCTAGACAACTCTTTATCACTAAGATCCACAATGTCATTTGGGTATAATCTTGCCAACCTCACAAGTGACTTAGTTTCAAAACCTTGAAATGAAGAACAAGAATTCAAACATGCCACACAATTCAACAACTCAACATTTTCAGGTGTAAATCGATCATTCAACTCTTGCATTACACGATCTATGACATGTAAAAAACAATCATTCTTGAAATGATTGTAATTTGTCAAAAACGTAGCAAGTCTTTTGGATTTATTACCTTGCGCATACCTTGACTCCATGTCGGGCACATCAACTTCAAGATTACCACAAGGACCCACAACTTTTTCATAAAATGGTTCCCATCCACTATCTCTCTAATTTTTAAAAGCTGTGAAATTCTCTTTCTAAATAAAAAGATTTTTCATAATTCTTGTTAAGTCAATTAGATAAATAAATTAAACAATTCTAACAATTCTAAATCAATTTATCAAATTGATTTCTTAACATACTTTGTAGGAAATACTAAAAGCACATACATACCTGATTCTCAAATTGATTTCTTAACATAGTAGAAAATACTAAAAGCATATTGACATACCTAAAATCAAAGTATTTCACTTCCTCAGTGCTGTGTTTTTTATGTTTGTAAGAGAAAATAGGTGATTTTAATTGAGAAGGAGAGGGTAGAGGAGGCTGTTGCGTTTGAGGAGAAAGAAAGAGAGAAGCGAATTACACTGCTTCAGTGTTGCGTTTTTTATGTTTGTAAAAGAAAATACAAAAACCAACTAAACACTCTTACCACTACACTAAACTTATTCATGGCATACATGGCCACCCCCTGGATCCACTAATTGGTTTAGTAGTTGATTCACATCTTCTTTCTTTAAGCAATTGTGAGTGTGGATTGATATTTGAGCCTATATATTTATTTTTGAAGCATCTTCATATTCACATCATTCTCTCATTCTTAAAAAAAGCATGCATGAGAACTGATTGTTTGGAAAACTACATTCCAATGTTGTCAATATACAATTAAGAAATAATCAATATAAATTGATCAACATATACGAAGTTATTCATTTGGTCCTAAATATGTAATACCTAAACTCTCTAATAACACTATGGCTCTAAGAGGGTTAGGGATTTGGTTGTGGTTAGAAAGTATGATTACGTTCTAACCATTATTACTATTTTAGAAAATACAGTATAACTACTAAAAAGCAGATAATAAATACTTCTTAAAACAAAAACTGGTTTTTGGACCACTGATACAACATTTTGTGCCACCTTTGCTACAATATTTATAAATTCTAACCATTATTACTATTTTAAACAATACACTAACACCTGCTCGAAAAGCAGATAATAAATGCTTCTTAAAACAAAAATTGATTTTTGGACCACTGATATAATATGTAAAACAAAACAATATACTGATTTTGGACCACAGATACATACAGATACATTTTAAGCCAGCTTGGCGTACAATAGGATATGTTTTCGCAAAACAAAAATAAAATAAATAAACATTAAATCTGTAAATTTAATGAGGATGTCCAGATTGTATAATTTGTACTGGGAGGTAGTGCAGACTCGGAATGGAATTTCGATCTACCCAGAATCATCCAAAGAATCACTGAAGGCAATTCCGGAAAAAGCGAATTCCCTGTTAAGAAACAAAAGCTAAAATGAGACTAACAAGTAACGTAAAGGGGATACTGTAAAATGACATGTACATATTCTTAAATACCTGCAAAGCAAAGGTTATGTCCGACGCATCCACGTTTAGAGTGACTCTTTTTAATTTATCTTGACGACCAGGACCAAGTTTGAGTAGGCACTGTAAATTAGTGTGCACAAATTCATTTCAGTTGTTAAACATCGATTTAATGACGAGAAACTTTGAACTTGAAGCTAAACAGCGTGTTATCTACAAACTATACCTGATCCTTTAGCACCTTGCACATATCTACGAATTCCGAGATTCCTTGTGGGGGTACCATTGAAGATTTGCATATCTCTATGTAAGACTTGTTCAACTGCATTATTGCAACGACAAAAAAAAATATATGAACTAACTGTCTCTCATGCATGTTTTGTCGACAAAAGTGGCATGATTGACTGACAAACCTCTACAACTGTTGTATCCTTCTTTCCTCCACGGAAGGCCTTCACAGCAGCACAAACAACTATCTGCTGATGCTGAGGAAGAGATTGTATAGTGTCGACTATTGGTGATCTAAATGTTTTTGACAAAGCAACAGCCATATGATCAATCCTTACCTGTAAAATGTTTAGTAATAATAGTGAGTCAAAAGATGGCAAACCCATTGGGATGCATTACTGGGTCATATATCTTTCACTACTTTTATTTAATTATTAGGAAGGTGAACGAGGATAGTTGCTTACCATATTTGTTGCAGGAGCTGTATGTTGACTAACAGATTCTCCTTCTGCCAACTTAAAACTTGAGTCCCTTGTTAGTTCTCTAAGCTCTCCTTCTAAAATCTCCACGGCACTCCTGAATAACAGACAAAGATACCAGAATAAAGTGCATTAGACTGGCTACACGTGCCAAAGGGTTAGACTGGAACAAAACCTATGAAATGGTAACAAGTAGACATGAAAGGACGGTTAGAAGCACTAACCAGCAGACACGGAGAGCTTTTCGCATGTCTCCAGATGCAGCTGCAACTTTCTGTTATATATCCGATAATCAGTACTGCTGGTAATGTTTCATACGCAGATGCGTGAATGACTAAATCAAACTGCAAATGTGTAATTTTACTTACTCTGGCACAGAGCTCCAAGGCTTGTGGTTGAAAGACAATGTAAGGTAGTGCCTGGTAAACCAAAACAAATATTAAAGAACCTGATACACTGAAGCATATGGTCAAACTAAATTTTTATATGCTTATTTATTGTATGCATCAGATCTATCCACTTGGTAGAAAAAATATAGAGCTGTATAGTCTTTACTAAATGGCAATCTATAGTTTTCATAAATTCTATAGGTATGCAACTTTTGTTATCAGTAAGAGAACTATAGTCAGGGAGCCATGGTTAAATGAATTGCCTGTAAATTTTTAATGGCAACTATAGATTTCATAAATTCCATAGATTATGCAACTGGTGTTTTTATTAAGCTACGTACAGTTAGGAACCAAAATAGGTGAAATAAATTACCGCCAGCCTCTCTTGTAATATCTTCAAGATTTGATGTACAGAATATGCCCTGAAAGTTATAACTAATGGTGTACCTACACACGAAAATCGCAAGCCTTAGTTCGTACTTATTTCTACGGTCGCACATATAAAAAGAACATATGCCACAAGAAGACAGAAACTCACAATTCATAGACTTGAGTTTCGGAAGAAAACGATCTGCCAAATCTATTGCATTCGCAATTCCTGTGAATCCAAATAATGACACAAGAAACTTATGAACAACAACCACCTTATGGAAATAAGATTATAAAAAAGACATTCGGCAACTATAGTACCAATAAGTATGCATCTAGACGATGGTAAAGTTGTCAGCATGAAAAGATCATGAAGGACTGCCCGATCCCTAGTGATCAAATAATCCATCTCGTCAACTATTAGTAGCCTGGCAAAAAAGAAACAAGTTGAGAACAGCGGAATACTTTTGCTATTACTTAGATTGTTGAAAGAAGGGGCAACTTCTTACATCATTTTTGTTCCAGCAGGTTTCCGCCTCGGAGAATACAACTTCTGAAGTTGTTTTAGAGGAGAAGGCGAGCAGTTCTGTTTTTTCTTTGGTTGGTTTTGACCAAGTATCTAAGAGGTGTAAATAGACAATTAAGAAACGTTTTTAATTCTGTATGTGTTCAAATCCATGGCAAATCTTTTGAACAATACCTTATTAAAAATCTCTGATGTGTCTGTCAGCAAAGTGCAATTCAAAGCTAATATCTCCGGTGACTGCAAATCCGACTGATATAGAAAACAACAAATGTCATTAATAATCAGATTGATGGCATTAAAGATCATGAACACAATGAAAACATATTAAAAGCAATACAACAGGAACTGAATTACTGCCATTTTAAGTCTCCTAAACAAATAATGTAATCTACAATTGAATTATATAACATTAGATACATGACAATTGATGAATGTGCTTACATCTTTGGTCCAACCAGTGACTTGCTGTTTCACTTTCTCCATCAGCAGTGATTTACCAGTCCCAGGGCATCCGCATATGTACAAACTCCCACCCTTCTGTTGTGTAACACAATCTTTAACAAAATCCAAAACCCTCTTTTGCTCATCCTCGCGGCAAACAAAGGTGGGTGGTGCTTCCGATACGTGCAATGCTTTCTTCACAACATTTATCTGTTCACTATCTGCACATTAGAGGAAAAAATGAAACATAATAAATCCAAATGTCACCATCATTAACACTCATTCATTCATTGATAATAAATATGGTTTAAGATTTTCAAACCATTATTAAATAAATTTACATTACCTGTAGGATTCCAATCCAATTTATCACAAGATTCGAACTGTTTATTCACAACTACTTTGGAAGGACTCGGCGGTTTTGCCGTAGAATCTTCGCAATTACTATCATGGGATCTGGGACTGGGACCGGCCAATAGACGCGGCGATTTCCGCGTCGCCGGACTTTCCTCCGCTGCAGTACCATCGAATCTCAACTTACTCTTCCTTAAAGAAGCATCTCCACCGGATCTGGTGGAAACGGTTTCTTTGGAAGGAGAAGAATCTGATCCTCTAGTGACAGGCATTGTAATTAAATAACAATTAGTGACAGTTAATGAGAATTGATTCTCTCAAGTAATGAAACTGTGGTGGTTAGATATTGAATAACTTAAAGTATGTTAATTATAGGTTTTGAATTTGAAGAAGAAGAAGAAATGTAAGATTTTGAGATTGACGAAGAAGAAGAATGTACGTCAATATTTAGAGATTGAAGAAGAAGAAATGTTAGTTAGGGTTTTCAGATTGAAGAAGATGAAAATGAAACTATAAGAAAAAGGGTTACAAAAATGAATGTAGTATAAGTAATGGCGGGGAGACGCAACCGTAGAGAAAACCGCCTGTGCGGTTGTATTTTGTCAATATCCCGCCTTTTCGTTCTTTTTGCGTTTGATTTTTGGGCCTGAATCGTTGGGCCTGTGTAACACCCATAGAATGATAGAATATCTTATTTAAATGGTATGAGAAAACGCGGTTTTACTTGTATATTTAAAATAACTGTTTTTTTAAACGGTAAAAAAAAATTAACAAATATTTTGAAATATTACTAAAATTTAAAATAATTATATAACAAATACATTTTAGATAAACTAAAAGAATAACAAATTCCACATTTTTTTTCTAATTTGGAGGAAACTTTTAAATCTTATACCACTCACTAGCAAATTGTATACGATGGCGTAACGGGAAGAATTCCTCCTCTTGGCTTGAACCATGGTTGTTATTAGTGGAGGAACCAAAATTTAGATTAAAAGGGGCTAAAATATATTCGGACGTTTATAAGCCATATCAATTTTCTTCATTATAACAATCAAATACAAATATAATTTGAAGAGATTACATCATTCATTCATTTTATCAAACATATATTTTGCAAACTCGATTTTTCCAACGATGAAGTTTTTAATCGAGGTGTTTTTTTCCCACAAATCAAATACCAAAGTACTAAATATTATACTACTAATTAGAGTTTACAGGTGCATCACTACTCTACTGTGGAGGTTAAAGTAGGGTAGGGGTTGCAGCCCCTAGCTCCTATGTACCTCTGTCGCTGGTTGTTATCAACCTTTTTGTTCAACCAGTATGCGCTTAGTATTATTCGGGATTCTCGTTTGTCGTATAACATCAAGGTTTCTAACATCATCCGAGATGGTCATTGGAATTTTCCGCTTCAATTAAGATTCGTTATGGTTAGAAACCATCGCACTTTCCAAAAGATCAACTGTGTCATCATATCCCTCTCTCCTTTATGCACCATCTGCAACAATGTTCACTACTGGGTCGTTAAGAGAGGAATCTCCAAGTTCACAATCAAGGACACTTACAATGTCACATGTACTCATATCCTAGTGTTGGGTGGGTAGGGTTAGTGTGACATAAATTTAATATTCTCTGACACTCTTTCATCATTTGGCTTGATATCCAAGGAAAACTTTCCACCCGTGATAAGATTCTGAGTTGGGGTTTAAACACTCCCCCGAATTGTGTCTTATGCAATTCTGCCTCTGAATACATTAATCATATCCTTTATGACTGTAGTTACACTAAGAGCATATGGGATTATGCCAGCTCCAAACTTGGTTTTATTTTAAGTTACAATAATAATTGGGTCTCTTGGATCTATGAGGGGTCCAACTGGCCTCCATCCAGCTTAAGACACCTTTGGCGTGCCTGCTTTGGCGTCATCGTCTACCATGTTTGGTGTGAGAGAAATACTCAAATTTTTAGCTCAACTTCTACCCTTACCTATGAGATATATCTTACCGCATTCTTTTTTACCCCGGTTCAGATTTCATGGTACGAAGGCTTTTTGGCCAACCCAATCCATATAATCTTAACTTAATGATGTTTTGTCTTTTTTTTGTATTGTTGCAGGCTTATGTCAATACAGGACTGTTTGTTTTGCTGACTTACGTCGCTGCTACTTAGTCTCTTTGGTCATATCAGGCCAATCCAGTCCCTTTCATTTATCCTCTTACTTAATTATGTTTGTATTTCGATTCATGAAGCCATTTTCACTATTGGTCTGCAGTATTTGCTCACTTTCGTCGCTGCTACTTGTCTTTTTTATCATATAGGTTTTAAAACTTCGCTTTGCTTTGTTGAACTTGTTTAGTCAAGTTTATGTCAATTTCTTTGATTTATTCTCTCATGGATTTTAAGAAACTCCTCGAGGTATGCCTCGTGTATTTGTAAAAACCCTTTTTATTTTTATTTAAAGCATTTTTAAACCAAAATAATCGTTTAATTTACTTTTAATGTATATATATAGTTATTATTTTTATTTAAAAATATAATAGTTTGTTATTGTGCATTAAAGATATATGTTTTTTCTGTTTTCTATAACTAATTTTATAAAAAAAAAAAACTAACCACGATATATTATTAGAGATGATTATTTTATCAAACTGTTTAAATTATTACCATTATCAATTATTTGGTATTACGAAATTGAGTAACGTTATTCTACTAAAAATTCGCTATATCAAAATAATTGGTTCAATATAGTTTGGTATGGTTTACAATAGTAAAATAAAAATAAAATACTAAAAAATATAAGATAAATTAAAAACAAATAATTTTTTTCATTAATTTTTTTTGAAGTAGTTAAAAAATAAAAATAAAAATAAAAATGTCAAATATATTAAACATATAAGATTAAAATGAGTATGTTAAGTTTTTTTAAATGTAATTAGTACAAATGTATATTTTAATTTGATTTAAAAAACTATTGATACATAAGAACTTCAAATGCCCTAACTTTGTATACGCTTACTTTAGTATCATATCTATTTATTATAAACTAAACTTGTGGATTTTCACAAACATATACATATGGACTTAGATTTTAAACATTATAATTAATTACGTAATTATATTCTAGTTTTATCTAGATTTTGTTGATTCATAAATTGTTTTTGAGAATTCTCAGGTAAGTAACGAGAAATACGATAATTTTGTTTAATTTTGTTGTTTAATTTTAATATGATATTTGTTTCATTATAGTCTTAGATATTCATCCATATATGAAATTAAATTTAAACATTATAAATTAGTAAATAATTACATTTTAATTCGATTTATATTCGTTCATATAAAAGATATTTTGGACAGTTTCGACGAATGTTATGAGAAATATGATAAATTTGTCTATACATTTTATTTTAATATGTTAATTTTTTCATTAGAAACTATACTCATAAATCTTTGCATGTATATATGAAATTGAAATTTTAAAGTTATAAATTAGTACATAACTTTATATTAATTTGATCTAAAATATGTCGATGCAAAATGGTTTTTTGACAACTTTGACGACTGTTGCGAGAAATACGATAAGTTTTTCTATAATTTTTAATCTGATATATTTTCATTATAAACTAGACTCATAGATCTTCAATATTATATGTGAAATTGATTTATATACATTCTAAATAAGTGCATAATTAAATTTTAGATTGATCTAATATATGTTGATGCAAGATTAGTTTTCAAATATAAATATCGTAACTTTGTATATAAAATTTATTATATTTGAATTATTTCAAAATAATATTTTTATACTTATAAATTTAAATTATATGTTTAATTTTAAATTTGGATCCGCTATGACATTAATACATGATTGATATTAAATACCAATGTCCAATTAAAAACATCGGTACGGTACAATAATTCAAAATTATTATATCGTACCAAAAATTCTGTTAACAATCGGTACGATTCAGTTAGAAATCGATATGGTATGACAATATAGAAAAAAGTTTATCCCCTATAGATTACAGGCATGCAGATATTGTAATTACAAACATAAGCACTTTAACTAGTAAACTAGGACAATTTTTGTAAAAAAAATAACTTGAATTACGTAATAAGAAGTTTTATTTATTTTCGACATTTTTTTTACAAAATACATAATTAGTAAACTAGGACAATCGAAGTGTTCGAGCTCTTATTAATATGTTAGACCTCTAAGACAAGAGGTTTTCCAAAATGATTAACACAGTTGAGTAAATTGATAGTACTGCTGACTTTTGAATAATAAGCTGTATCACATTATTGGTGATGTTTGTGAGCACAGAGAGGTGCCTAAATGTTTATGTAAAAAACAAATACTCAAAATAATGAACAATTTATACCCACTTTAATACATTGAAGACCTTAGAACAACTAAACTTCCTTCGTCTCTAAGTCCTGATTGGAAAATAGTCAAAGTATTTTATGAGCAACAATCTCTTTAACAAAAATTTGATGATTATGTTGTAGTGACATAACAAAACTTTTTAACATGAATTGTTTGCTCGAAATCTTATATTCTCCCGAAACTTCAGTTGTGTGTTATGAAGTTACGCGAGCGGAAGGTCGTGCACTTTTTATCAATGGTGATGATGTATCATAACCACTTTCACCTTACCGTTTCCATCTCGATTAGGAGGTTTATCTAATGAGGGTTCAACGCACTCATCATCGGTATCGTTATTTTTATTCTAGTACATGTCGGTCTGTAAACCTTGGTTGGGATTCACGTATAAGGCACGACCTCGAAAGTATATCCGATATCATAATTGTTCCTATTAAAGATTTTGATATTGATTTTATTCCTGTGATCACAAGAAAAAAACTGAATTCGATCATTTCACAAAGTTAGGAGGAGTCCAATGATATCTGTTTTACTAAATACAATAGTTGAATTTTAAGGTATTTTTTACTCAGATTTACTCTTAAATATAGAATTCATACTATTGAACTGATATTACAATATTTTATGGGTTTGATTCCCATAAGGTTAAGTTTACAACCCACAGTATGTTGGGAATTTTGTCTAATTTTTTTGGATAAACTATGAAGTCTTGTTAATTTCATATTGAAATTATTTTGGTGGTTCTCTGAAATTTTCAACCGGATAAAATCAGAGCGTTTCTTTTAAACATTGAGAATGAATATTTTTATTGTGATTTTATTTTAACAGAATCATACTTATTTATTTGACAAAAAATACTCAAACTGTAAAATATTTTTACGCTAAAACGACTATAATTTCAAATGATAAAACCGACAAAAAATTCAACAAAATTTCTATGAATTTTCATAATAACCTTATCATTCAAAATAAAATTTAACCTTAGCTAGGCTCCGCCTATTAGACCCACTAATCACAATATATTTTAATAAGCGTGCACTTTTACACTCTTCGACTTGCTCGATAATGTATCATGACTATATTGTCGACTAGTCAATCCAATTACACTAAATATCCAACAATATTCCCCCATTTTAGCGCAATTCGCGATCAACTAAACACAATCACAACAATTAACAACTACTTTGGGATAATATTCAACCTTCACAACTTGCAGGTCTAAAACACATACCTTGGGATGATACCACAAATGTGTTCCGATCTCTAGATGTTAAGCTTTCCGCACTAAATTCAACACATAATGTCATATTAGATGGGAATTGGTTATCTCAACATGAGAGACTTCAGATGGATTTTAATCTTATCCCAATAGTCGATTTGTGCAAAAGATCTATACTTAACCCTTTGGTTAAATAATCGGCTAAATTATATTGAGTTGTCACAAACTCTACTGAAATAACATCATGCATACTGCGCTCACGAATCATACTGTGTATAACACAGAAGTGTCAATACCTGCCTTTATATACTTTTTTTATAAACAACTTCACTATCATATCTAGTAAATATAAGTGTATCGGTTTGTGCCACAACGGAATTTCATAACATTAAATTTCTTAACCTCTCGGTTTTTTTACTCGCTGTTGCTAATGCCACAAAATATGATTTCATTATTAAATCAGCAATACAAGTTTGTTTCTTAGATGCCCAAGAGATAACACATCCCTCAAGTATAAATACTCATCCACTTGTGGAAGAGAGGTCTTCCATATTGAAAATATAAGTCGCATCTGAATATCCTTCAAGTACGGAAGGAAATCCATTATAAGTCAAACCATAATCCATGGTTCTTTTTAAATACTTGAATACTTGATTCAAAACTTGCTAATGATGTGAACAAGGATTGCTAGTATACCTACTAAGATTTCCAATATTAAAAGCATCATGACATACATATACTAAGAAGCTTATTGACTTCCTCCAAATCTTTCATCTCAAAACTAGATGGTAAGAATATCTTGGTTTCATCAACTTGATTTGGTCAATGCCAAAAATCAGCATGTCATCCATATATAAACAAATTATAACTCTTTTACTGATAACATAATCATAAATTATATTATATATGTTCTTAATTAGTGCTTTATTACTTATATAAAGACACCGCCGTTCAGATATTTATAACTCTAGACTTTAAAATAATATTCTATTATTCAGTCTATATAAATGGAAACTCCAACTACATGCAACAGTTTTCTTTAACAACTTTTTCTTTTACCATCATCAAATTATAATCTCTTTGAGATTCTAATTCATATGCCTTAAATCCTTGCATGTAAATACATAGTTGCATACTAAAATTTAATTAACAACACAACACAACACGTATTACAAGCAAGTGTATGTATTAAAGACACTAATACACATGAGAATACATATAATATACTATACTTTTTAATTTTAATTTCTTTATTAAATCAAATATATATTAACTGTTAAACAAAATATGGTGCATACATGATGTTACCAAATCATGTATACTTTAGGTAACTTTACATAAATGGAATTTGTAATTCCAAAACCTCCAATTATCACATTTAAATAACATGATACTAATAAAAATGCATACTGCAATTTACGAATTACAACTTCGTGCCTTTTTTAATAACCTATTATTATAATAGTGCATTTCTATTAATGCATTACCAATTGTAAATCAATGCATAAATAACTACATTGTATTATGGAGAACAACATTTCAATTATATAATTGAAAAGTTATTGCGCATATAATTCTTACGGAAGACATGTAGTATTAACTAAAATTAACTGTTATAATAGCATGCAATAACTGCTATATTAGTTAATAGCTGCTACATTATTTAGTCTTAATAAAATTTGTTAATGCATGTCTTCATTTCACAATTAATTAAATAATTGTTTTGTGCATAAAATGCGATTCATTTGTTGGCTCTTAATGCATTACAAATTTTCTGCATCTTCTATATTTTCATAAGCAAAATGCTATCATATATATTATAATAACAATACCTATTAAATATTTTTATGTAAAATACATAAACTACAAATATGTTGGGAATATGGGTGTTGTGGAAGGCTCTCACGGTTTTGCATTTGGTCCAAAACTAAAATGTCTCATATTAGTTAAGATATGTTCTTACTTATATACCACTGATCCTTCCCATGTCTAACCGATATGGGATGCGGGACTTTGGTCGCCACCCTAACAAATCCTCCTCTCGAACAAAGTACCATTATTAGGCTCCTCTCAGTTGACTTTCATCCGCCCATTCTAATCGGGTTAGAAGACTACCTGACCATAGAGGCACTACGGATGTTACTGCTCACCTCCTATTAGACCACTATGTCTTGTTCCTTAGCGTCACTCCAATCAAGCCACACTGCTTGATGAGCCACAGACACTCCAAACTAGGATCTCTAAAGCAGATCACCTTAAGCATGGCTACTGGTTCATCATGTTCGACCTCTGAGAATATTACCTCCATCGCGTTTCGAATATGGGTGTTAGGAATTGGGGGTCCGGTCTACATATTTCGTCTTTGTATATAAGTAAGAACAACGCTAGTATGATATTGTCCGCTTTGGCACCCGAAGGCTCTCACGGCTTTGCATTTGGTCCACTACCAAAAGGCCTCATACTAGTTAAGATATGTTCTTACTTATATACCACTGATCATTTCGATGTCTAACCGATGTGGGATGTGGGACTTTGGTCACCACCCTAACAAAATATAATCACAGTAAAATTACAATTATATTTTTATTTACCCATGGTCATGGTTGTTTAAGAATACGTTTTATCCATTTTGTTTACAAAAATTAATTTTTTTCTTGTGAAACTAAACACCAAAACATGCTTTCTTCTCATAAAAAATTAATCAAGAATTTTTAGCCATAGATACACACTTCTAACAACCAAAATAATAATTAATCCAAACTGTGTATTCTTTAAAACATTTAAAACAGTTCAAAGATTATCACCATTTTTACAATCTGAGAACTAGATAATGATAAGTAAGAGTTATTCAATAACAAAGGAAAAAACTTACATGATGATAATACCATAGTTTCCTTGATGCTTTGAATATTTGATTATGAATTCTTCTGGAGAATCATAACAAATCTCTCTCGTAATTTATCAAGAGAGAAATCATCATATACAAATCTCGTCATTCAATCTTCATACACAAAATATTTCAATATTTTGTAAAACAATTCAATCTTTTGTTGGGAATTTTGTCTAAGATTTCTAGATAAACTCTAAAGTCTTGTTTTAACAATTTTAGATTGAAATTATTTTGGTGGTTCTCCAAAATTTTCAACCCGATAAAATTAGAGCGTTTCTTTTGAACAACGAGAATGAATGTTTTATTGTGATTTTACTTTAACACAACCATACTTATTTATTTGACAAAAAATACTCAAACTGTAAAGTAGTTTTACGTCAAAAAACAACTATAATTTCAAATGATAAAACCGACCAAAAAATTTAAATTCAAAATTTCTATGAATTTTCATAATTGCCTTATCATTCAAAATAAAATTTAAGCTCAGCCAGACTCTACCTCTTGGACCCACTAATCACAATATATTCTAACAAGCGTGCACTCCACCCTCTCCGACTTGCTCGATAATAAATTATGACTACATTGGTCGACTAGTCAATCCAATTACACTAAAATATCCAACAAATCATACGTTGGCTCAGTGAGCTTTAACACTAAATATTGTTTGATAAGATTTACCACCTAAGTTTAGTTAGTATGATATGGATAAGTACGATAATACTCAATTAAGTTTAAATTGATATGCCTAGATTTAGTGAAGATGATTTGCTTATTCATCGAGTTCTTTCAATAACGTTTTGATTAATTGCATTCAATGAGTTTAATCTAGTTCTCATAGACTTATCCATACTTTTGCAAGTTTTATGGAATATTTTTAGGGACAAGTTTATCAAAATCAAATTATATATTATAAATTACATTTGAATGAAAGTTTATTGGATATTACTTATTATTTATGTGAAATTAAAATATTTTAAAATATTATAAAAAGGTCATGACACGTGTCATCTGCAAATTGGGTATTAACTGACCAACTAGTCTGAGAAAAACGTTTTGATATTTGGTGTTTTGTTGGCTAAAATAAATGGCATATAGAGATATTGAAGATTAAACTGAATCAAGTTATTAATTTTATTACGATCATTTACCAACTTAACTCTCAACTCCTGTATATCGTTAAACTTTAACATTTCTATTATTTTTAAATAACAACTCATTTAAACCATATATCCAGTAATTGTACGTTCTCTAACGCGGATGTCGATCATAGTCTTAATGATAAAAAATAAATACAAAGTCAAAGTAGAATAAAATAAAAAAGATTAATTTGAAGACAATAAACATTTATATAATTTATGAAGCTGACAATACATGATAAGGAAAAATATTTGGTTAACCTTTATAAAGTTATTATAATGTTTAGTCATCGAGAATAGAAAAATCTATATAAATATTTTAAAGATGTCGATCATTATACTCATGATTGTTGATAATTAAGAAAGAAAATTCAAAATTTTATGGAAGATGGTAAACTTGCTAAGTTTGTTAAAAACTTGAGGGAAGTATGATAAGAAATAAAAAAAATGGTGTTACAACTAGAAAAAATAGTAAAGATTCAATAGTAGAAACTCTAGTAAAGCAAAAGTACGAAGAAAACTATTTTATTTTAGGTTAAATCTAACACTAGTGTAAGCTTTTGAAAATGAGTGTAAACTTGCAACTCACACATATAGGGTAATAATTTATACTTCGCGAATAATTTTGAAAAATTAACAAACAACAATGAGAATAGTTGCAATTTCCAAAGAGGTTTGAAGAATTTACGATTTGTAAATATCATTTCAAAAAATTATGAATTTGTGTAATAAACTTTAAATTTTAGCTATCATCACATAGTTTTGAATTGTTAATTTTTGGATGACCTAACAATTGAGGTAGAAAATTCATATTTATATAACCCCAATAAATTTGACCGTTTAACTAACTACCATTATAATGGGTAACTTTTAGTTGTTATATAATTTGAAAATTGTAAAAATAATAATATATAATTTATCTAAAAGTTAAATGTTTGAACCTTTGGTTGTTATATAATTTAAAAAAATTATCCAAATATTTTAAAATTTTAAGAATCCAAACTAAACCAAATATAATAAAATTAGTTTAAATAAATGTATATTAGTTAACAAAAATTCAAATTTTGATCAAACCTAAATTATTAATTCTTAATTTGATAGATAAATTTTTATAAATCGTTTATTATTTAGATCCAAGTTTTTTAACATGTATGCCAAAAATAGTAAAAAAATTAGTTATGATTTTCAAAATATACTACTCGTCATATGTAACGTGATTATGAATTGAAAGAAATTGATGGATACTTATCCATTGGGTAGTTGATATTTAATATATATATATATACCGCATCCAAACTTATCCGAATGGATCATGGAAAAATAAATTATATTATAAATATTTAAATTTTAAATATAATAAATCATTAATAACTTGTTTTACTGTTAATACCAACAAAGTATTTACAAACAATCAATAAAATAAAAAATTTAAAAATAAAATTAAGAAAATAATATATTTTAATTCAATTTAGCAAATAGATAAATAGTGAAAAAAGAACATGAAATATATTCGCCAATGCGTAGCATTTAACAAATAATATTAAAAATAATATTTTTGATAATTTTATGTCGATCAAACCATAATTTATTATTTTATCCGAATTTATAAATACAAAATATCGTAATAAAATAGTTGAAGAGAATATACGTAGTTACCAACAAATATGAAGGTAAGAGAAACGTCCGCTAACTAAGTATTATTTATATCTATAAAATATTAAAATAATTAATGTCATATATAAAAATGAATTACTTTTCGTACATTAATATAAATGGTTTTATAAAAATATATATAACTAACCAAAAAATGTGTAATAAATTAACATAAATGATAGTTCAAAATTTAGATAGTTTTACTCTATCAACAAATACAATGAATTGAGATATCAAATATGTATGTAAATAAACTATTAAAATTTATTATATATGATAATAGTATTCCCATCCAACTAAATACATGTCAATTACAAATATATCTTATATTAAGTAAGTCGTGCATGGTTTTTATTTGTACAACATGTAAACAAAAAATTCATTGTTCAAATTGGTTATAAGAAGTCTCTTCAGTATTTATACGCTACCACAATGATCACAGTCATCCTACTGACGAGTACTAGCAGCTAAAAAAAGGAGGTACATCGACTAATTGATAAAGGAGAACTAATCCAATTTGTCATGCAAAATGAAAGTATGACGAAGGAAGACAAAGAGTTAATTGAGACTATAGACGAGGCATCCGAAAAAATGAAGGAGCCAAATGAGAAGAAGTAGTGGTTATGACAATTTTGGGGGCGACACCTTGTCTGGAGCCGACATTGCATCTAAAAAAGATACATGAATGAGTTGGATGTTTATATGGTGGACGACTCATTATACCACAATTATCAGGAGCTGGTGGCCGATTTCACATTTAACGATGATGATTTGAGGGAAATTATCACCCCTCATGAGGATAACCTAACCATTAATACAAAAATTTCATAAGTAATGGTCACTAGATTCCTTATTGATAATGGTAGCTCGGCCAACATCATTTTCAAGGTAAGTTATGAACAAATGGTTGGGGTACCGCCGTTAAAATTTACAGACAGGCAACTAGTCAGTTACAAAAGAAAATTATACAGGTTCATGAGCGAGGTAGAACTCCCGGTCATGGTGGGGCATGAAAACATGAAAAAGTGGTGATAACTTTATTTATAATCAGCAACGCACTAAGCTCTTACCTTGCGACAGTAGGGCGACCATGGCTCTGTAAGATCGAAGTGACCCCGTATTCATTCAAATAATGTGTGAAGTACCCGGTCGGTAGCCTTGTAGGCATAATTAAAGGTAACCAGAGAACAACAACAAAACTATTATGCCATAACACCCAATCGTACAAAATTAAACTAATAACAATTAACCATCATATGCGGCGGGAATCACTAGTAACAAACCGAAGTCACCCACCTAAAAGCTGATTATTCTATAAAGGACGAGCAAGATGAAAACCATTTAGAATCAACGTACAATTAAAAGAATGAAAACTAGTATGTATAGGTGATAAACTCGACCTTATATCCAAAGAAACGTTTATAGTAATATTGAAAAAAAAATGAAGATGTGTTTAAGCAAAAAAATGAAGATTTGTTTGCTTAAAGTGCTGAGAAGGTGACTAAAGTCGACTCATGAGTCATGTGTTATGAACTGGCTATTAACAAAAATGTCCAACCGATAAGACAAAAACGACAAAATTTATTCCTAGAAAAATTGGAGGCAATTTTCAAAGAAATAGATAAGCTAATCAAGCTTGGGCATATTGGGAAAACACAGTACTCGACGTGGATAGCAAAGCCTAAACTAGTTAAAAATAAAAAATGGCCAATGAGGTAAGTGTTTAGAATTCACCGACCTTAATAGGACATACCCAAAAGATGTATCCCCTCTCCCAATAATTGACCGATTTGTGGATGCTGCGTCGGGAAAACAGTTGTTGTCATTCATTGATGCTTATTCTGGATATAACCAAACACGAATGAACCATGCAGACGAAGAGCATACTACATTGCAGACCGAGCATAATCTCTACTGCTACAAAATTATGGCATGTGTATTAAAGAATGCGAGATCGACGTATCAACAATTAGTTAATAACATATTTGAAAACTAACTCGGACAGAACACGAAAGCTCATACCGATGAGACGATTATTAAAAGCGACACCAACGAATGGCAACTCAAAGTATTAGATGGAATATTTAGGACCTTGCTCATGTATAATCTTAAACTTAACCCTCTAAAATGATATTTTGGTGTGCGTAATGGCAACTTCCAAGGCTTCATAGTCAGTAAGAAAAATATTGAGGCCGATCTGAGTTAATTAAAAGTAATTTTGACATTGGAGCCCCCTATAAACATCAATGAGGTTCAACGACTAACTGGACATCTCAACGCCCTCTCTCACTTCATCTGAAGAGCGTCGAAAAAGAGCCAACCCTTCTTTATGATACTATAGGGAAACAAATTTCATTTGGACAAAGGAATGCAATGTGGCCTTCTAAGCACTAAAAGAATAACTAACCTCACCATAAGTGTTGTCAGCACCAGACCCCGGTGAGTCACTCTACCTTTATTTATCAGTGTCAAATTATGCGGCCAGTGATGCCATTGTAAAGGAGACAAAAAAAGCCCAAAAACTGGTTTACTACATTAAGAAAGGTCTGGCGAATGCTGAAACCATATACCTTAACCAATAAAGTTGGCCATCAACCTGATAGTAGTAACTAAAACAATACGCCAATATTTCCAGAGTCACACCATTATTATGCACACATCATTTCCACTAAGAAAGATACTCTAAAACTGGATATCTCTGGGCGACGTATAAAGTAATCAGTCAAGCTAGGGCATACAAAATTATCTACAAGCCAAGAATAGAAATAAAAGGCCAAACAGTGGCCGACTTCATAGATGAGTTCGTAGAATGCAGAGGCCCATGAAATAATACAAGTTTAACAAAAGAAGATAATAAACCACAATGGATAGTAGAGGCCGATGTGGCTTCAAATATTACTAGAGGGTGCGAGAATTGTGTTAAAAGTATTGTTTGGAGAAACAATACGACAGACGGTTAAGTTTAACTTCAAGGTAACGAACAACGCAGTAAAATATAAAACTTTCCTAGGTTTTCTAAGGTTAACTTACACTTGTGGAGTAAAGAACTTGCGTGTCCGATCAGATTCCCAGTTGGTACTCAGTCATGCCAAGGGGTTGTACAACGCTAAACAAAAAAGTACACAAAGGTACCTCAAGGCATTAAAGGAATGAGAATATAAGCTCTCATGCATCGAGTACGAGCAGATACCCCGTTCCGATAACTCTATTGTAGATTCACTAGCCAAAGTGGCTTCCTATAATAAAAACCCCATCACCCAAGACATCTGATTGTGGCAGAAAGCACAGATGCACATGGGGTACACACAATTATAACAGCCACCAACTGAATGGACGAATATGTTGCTTACTTACAACACCAAAACCTTCCCAGTGATAAAACAGAGGCG
Source organism: Limnanthes douglasii subsp. nivea (assembly GCA_036936605.1). Classification (NCBI taxonomy): domain Eukaryota; kingdom Viridiplantae; phylum Streptophyta; class Magnoliopsida; order Brassicales; family Limnanthaceae; genus Limnanthes; species Limnanthes douglasii. The sequence continues at coordinate 113,364,166 of JAUPFV010000005.1, read as the reverse complement.
AGGTCCATCCAAGTTCGTGAAACTAAGTACACACGTCTTGATAAAATATTGTATAGGAAAAGTGCCACATGACCACTACTACGTTGTGTCCACCAGGATGAAGCTAACCTTATTCTAACTGGTTTGCATAAATGAGAATCTGGGGCACATTATGGATAAAGAAGCTTGATCAGACGATTCATATTAACAAGTTTCTAGTGGCATAAGTTAGCAGTCGATGCAAAGACCCTCGTACAAATATGTCATCCATGTTAGCAGTTTTCCAACATATATCACATACCAGGTGGTCTAATGAGTGTTGTTCTAACAACGTGCCCATTCAAAAAATAAGGAAAAGACTTGAGCGGACCCCTCTCTATGGCCATAGGAAAAAGACAACATCTAACTGTGGCGGTGGACTACTTCATTAAGTGGTTCTTAGCAAATGTTATGACAAGAACTAGAGCCTAAGAGATATGCAAATTTCTAAAAAATAAGATGGAATCCTACATGTCCTCATGACAAACAACAGACCACAGTTCAAGAATACTACTGTAGCAGATATTTGTAACAAGTACGAGATAAGTTATATTTCTCAATATCATACTACCCATAGGTTAATAGACAGGTAGATGCAACTAATTGGACCATCTTGGAAGGAATTTTTTTTAAAATATTATTCCAAAGGTAAATGGCCGTATAAACTAGCCAAAGTACTATGGCATATAGAACCACTTCAAGGTCGGCTACGGGAGAAACACATTACTCCTTGGTATATGAGATGTAAGGTTTAGTTCCAGCGAAGATCATAATTCCAACACATCGGATAGAGAACTACTCGGAAGATGTCAATGAAGACGAACGACAATTATCCATAGATCTGATTGAAGAACGACGAGACCAATCGAGGATTTGCTTGGAGCACTATAAAAATCTGATGATAATCAAGTTTTGTTATAAAATAAAAGACTTCAAACCTCCACGTGGGTGACCTAGTTATGAAGAAAATCTTACATCGAGTACAAGACATAAATGCTGGCAAGTTGGCCCCAGATTGGGACTGATCATAAAATGTAATCTCCAAAGGACACCATGGATGTTATAGATTGAAATATATGGTTGACAACGCATTGAAATATCCTTAGAACATTAGTCATTTGAAAATGTATCACTATGCCATCTAGAGCGGATATGCACTCCTTTTTCCTATTAGTGGCGCTTAAGTTTTTTTTAATGATGCATATTGTAAGCCAAAAATTAATGAAATATTCATTTGCTAAAGTCTCCTTCATTTTTATATACTTTATATTAATTGAAAATATGTATTTTAACTTAACACCAAAAGGAATAAAAATTACTAAGAAACAATTCAACTCTGAAGTACGTAACAGGGTCAGCAAATGTCACAAAAGCAAAATGGGTTACAATAAACCACACGGTCAAGGCTACGCAATGGGCCATAATGAGCCCTGACTGATAAAGTCAAGAAAAATAAATTGGTTTTGCTAAACCAAGCCTATAAAGCCACACAAGGGGTCATACTGAGCCCGAACGCCAATGCTCAGATAAGTAAACATGCAAAAATGTTAAGTCATTAAGACTATGCTAGAGACCATACTGATCATAGGGCTACAAAACTCTAATATGTAATTTAGCTAAAATCGCACTAAGTCGTTAAGTCCCTCTTGGCACTAAGTGAAACTGACACCTCCTTCACCGCTGCATTCTCTTTAATAGTTTATCATAACGAAGCTTGGTAGGTGCATAAGATCGCATGTATCGCAACAATTCCACATTGATAGATTTATCAGAGTCGAACACCAAAGGTTAAGGCTTGAAGTCCTCCACGACCTTGGTATCAGATGGTTCGTCTTACGATAGATCAGAACCATCGAGTTGTGGTGACTCTATGAAAACAAACACATCAAAACAAGAGGATAAGAGCACACTTTACACTTAAAATTCCCAATAATATAAATATTTTTACGCAAACTCACTTCCACTGCCAGTTTCAGTTGGCGCTAAAAAATATCGGTCATTGAAATTTTATTGTAATGGTAAAATCAAGGTAGTATCTTAATTGATGATACACGAGAAGAGAGGGAGTCGACATACTAACGAGGATTGAGTGTTCAATGATTGATCAGTGAAAGAAGGATCCAAGTTAGGCCTTGTGGCCACCTTTACAGGACTGAACACCCCTTCAGAGATTTTTTTTTCCGCTTATTACTATCAACCACAATACAAGCAGAGTCAGAAGATAAAGAATCGGTAGTCTAATCCTTACCTCATGGATCATTGGTCACAGTACATCCACAACCGGTAGTGATCAGATGAGGGGTATGATTACCAACCTCGGCAACTTCAGTCGACTGGACGCCTGCAGTATCATTCACCAATGTAGGATCATCGTGCACGAACAATGGGGTCTAACTCACAACCATATCCAGTTTCTCCAAAGTAGTATTCGGTTCACGATCAGACATCTCACATTGCTCTCCAATTAGAACACCATTTTTCTTCTATATAACATCCTAAAGGTTACTATGAGAAAGACTATTCTGCTTCACTTCATCGTCATTCTTATTAGAGAGTGATAATACGAGACAATCATTAGACATCCTTTGATAAGATACATTCAAAGTCCATGTAGTAATAAACAGACATATATTCTCAAACATATGGACCACCTTCTTCTTCTTTTTTAATTTGGGTTGTATGGGATTGATATCCCGGAAAACCCTTTTCTTAGCACCCTTCACCACGGGCACTTCCTCTCCATATTTTACAACTCATCTCGAGAGAAGCTCTAACCCAATATCGGCCGGGGTTTTCCCAATTACTCACTCTAAGAGAATGCCTCCCACTCGGTCAGTGATAACTACCTCTCCTGTAGTAATAATTGTTATATCTCCATCATTTGTTATTGTAATCTTCGTCACATGCCACAATCCTACTAAATATGTTTTTACAGGGGTGAATAGGATATGGTATTCAAGATACCAAGCCAAACACGCAACACCTAACAATTTCTCTAAAGAATTTATCTTCGGTTTTCCCCGTAAATCTTCCTCAACAATTCATGGTACTTACCAGAATTTGTACCTTCAACAAAACAAAAACACAACAATAAAAAATCAGTATCAACAAACCATATGCAAAAAAACTAAAACTAAAACTAACTCTCAACTTACATGTACTCATCTATCGCCGTTCTAATTGGAGATTGTTTTCTCTGATAAGATGCTCCCAGTTACCAGAAATGAAAAACAAATGAATACTTCCAATGTTTGTCAGAATCTAGCAGGTTAACGATCTTATTACCAGTACACATTGAGATGTAGTAATATGAGGGTACCTAATGACTTGTAAACATCAATACTAGATAAGAAAATCAGCCAGACACACTGAGATATTTAGAATCTTAGAGCTAACTCGTATGCGCAGCATCAAGCGCCAACTAATGGCGGTAAGTTGAGTGGGACATATCTTAATGCACCTAAACAATTATTTGATAAAGCTTGGTAGGAGCACTCGTAATCTTTAATAAAAAAATAGTAGTATAAAAATATGTTTCGCCCACGCCAGTGTGATGAGGGTATTCAATAGACTTGAAGATCCTCGTCTCTATGGAATCTGGATGACCATACACTACTTTAAATCTACGGTGCCCCTCAGCAGTTATGTATTTATAAGAAGGGGTCAGGTGATAAAAAATCAATCCATAAATTATTTATCTTCCACCTCATTCTCTAGTGAAAGACCACGAATAAAGTTAGTCGATGACTTATTCTTCTTGGGAACTTATTTGCGAGGTATTTCGGGAGGGTAAATAGACAAGTCATTAGTAAAGAATTGGAACCTGTATAAAAAAGAGTTTAGGGTTTCTTGACAAGGGGTTATAAGGTATCTCAAAGTCACCACGATAAGCTAAACAACATTCTTTATCGACAAAGTAGAAAGATGTAACAAGATTGATACAAGAGTATCGATCCCTTACCTTTGAATTATTAGCTCTGGAGAAATGGGTAAAATGGGACAAAAGCGACAAAAGAAGTATAACAGCTCAACTCTCTATACAAGTAATCTAAAGTATAAAGAAGTGTATCCATCTAACTTAGACATGATTTATATCACCCCTTAAAATCATTACGCAATGGGCACCAAAGTTATTGGCCCATGACATTATAATGGGCCTATAAATCAGAATAATATTTTAAAGTTTTAACGATATAAAATATGAAGCATCATTTCTCAAAGATATGCGTGTAGGTTATTTAATGTCAGAATTAATTAGAAAATAGCTGGCGCATGGAAAATAATTTTTACATCAGCACATCACACGCTTTTTGTTCCATATTAAAGGTAAAATAGTATAAAAGACACATGAAAAGAAAATGAGAGCCAAGATATGTGACACCTCACCCTCGTTTAATTATTTTCTTTTTCAAAAATAAAATTATCAAAGAATTTAGCATTTAAAAGGACTATGGGGAGTCAGATAAATCATAACCCCTCGATCTGATTACACTTCGTGATAAGGACGAGATGAGTTCATCATTAAACCAAAAAACGATCGGACATTGAGGAGATCAATCAAGATTGATAACAGAGTGACCTCAACTGGTAAAATGCAAACATCATTGTCGTCTAGGGAATGTCCAAACGACACATCATAAATATACCCAACTTATTATCGACCGAAGGTATTAACCAACAAATGGTTATTAAGAATACGAGGCCATTAATAACATTATCAGCCAGGTATTAAAAATGTGGGGCATAACACTCACCCATGTTTGGCATAACAATAAGTTGTAACTTCTCTAGAAGATGATGGGGTAGTGTGGACGTCGATTGTAATATATAAAGGGGTTGAGAGCCTTAGAAATGATGTATGTTTTTGACTTGATTAATAGACAAAAAAATAAATTAATATTTCCCTCTTAAATCTAGTAAAATACTGTCATTAAATCCGTTACCACAACCATGCGGTAGAAACACAATCAGAATATGCAATTAGCCATATTGAACCATAAATTACGAGCCAAATCATAATATTGGTTATCCAAACCAACCATACAGTGGAAACACCATCATGATATGCAAGTAAGCATACTTTCCCTGTCTCACGAGTCAAATATATGTACCTACCTCCGTGATGAGAAATATAATACAACTTTGTTTCCTAAGTAGCTATATCTCCGTAATCTACATACACCCACTTATGAAATAAACTGATTTAAATATGTTTTCATTGAGACATGTTGCCAAAATAAGTATGCTGACGAGAGAACAAAAAAAGTTATGATGAAATAAATTTTTTCAAATTGAGAAGCTCTTTCAGTATCGACAGTGATGGAAAATGACTTGAGATATATTATACGAAGCATACCGATTTAAAGTACACCGACCTGGAATATGACGACTTGAAGCATACCAACTTCAAGTACAAATCTAAAACAAAGGAGGTAGCTGAATAAAAAAGCTAAAGTTGTTTTTACTTTAGCATGCATCAAAGACTATGGGGCTACTCATCCATATTCATCAAAGAATCAAAGCATGTGAAAGAAACAAGTAACACCATAGTAACCTACTAATTGTTACTTGTACTTTTTCTCTTTGTCCAAATAGAACTTTTTATCCCCAAGGGAGGTTTTGATCGGTAAAGAGTTTTATAAGGCAGGAACAATTTAGTATGAACTAAGTTTGAAACATCTCTGATAACAATTAGGGTAGCAAAATCAAACTAAACAAGTCTTAACAAACAAATGACTGCATTGTTACTTCGACAAGAAAAATGGAGCCTCATAAAAAAAATGAAGACAGATTTATGAAAATCGATACATTCAAAAGTACACACTGATATGAACCCAACCAACAATGCGACTAAACCCGATAACTAAATTGGTTTTTGAGCCTCAAGATCGTATCATCGTCGTTTGTTTGAGTTTTGACCCTTCATAAATGAAGATTAAAACCATGACTACAAATTTGGTTGTTTGAACACCACAAGATTTATCTTGATAAATTCAAGATTAGATTAAGAATCAAGAATATACACTAACAATAATATGATCTTTCTAAAATCTAAATTGTTTTTACAAAGCTTGTGAAATCTTCTGATTATAATTGGAACAACCTCCAAGTATAAAAGAGTCAAAATGAGAAGTAAATACAATAATAAGATAAAAAAAATTCTAGATTTCTAAAATATCCCAAAATGTTAAAGTCGTTTAATGCCTATTTTTATGCAACTTCTTTAATTAAATCACTCTAATAACAATAATATGATTTACTATTATTTAATAATATTCAAACCATTTTATTTCACTTCTTTAATAGTTGTTCTTGGAACTCATTTAATAAATCACTTTAATAGTTGTTTATGTAACTCATTTAATTAATTGACTTTATTAGCAATAATATGATTTGTTCTCAAAGCCATTTAATAATATTCAAATTCTTATTTTTATTTTTTAATGGATGTGCTTCTTACTCCGTTAATCAATCATTTTGATTTTGAGCCTACCTTCATATTATTCGAATCAACAACTCAGCCACCTGAATTAGCCCAATAATTTTATATTAGTCTATTAAGTGTATTTTTGAGTTGTTTGGCTCTTACTCTTGTTATCGGGCCGCTAGAAAGTAATAAGGACTCTGATCCAGAATCAGCTACATTTCCACTGGTATGATCAATGTATCCACCGCTGGAAGGTTCTATTCACTACTTCAGTCTGACCATCGGTTTATGGATGACAAGTAGTAGAAAACAACAACTTAGTTCTCAAATTTCCCCTAAAGTCTTCCAAAAATAACTAAAAAGCTTTGCATATCTATTAGAAACAATTATCTTAGGCATGCCATGTAACCTAACAATTTCTTTGAAAACAAATCAGATGTATGTGTTACATCATCAGTTTTATGACATGCAAAGAAGTGTGCCATTTTGGAAAATCGATTTACCATCACAAAACCCGAGTCTCTCCCCCTCTTAGTCCTAAATAATGGTAAAACAAAATATATAGAAATATCAGTCCAAGGTGTACGGGGTATTGGTAAAGGGGTATACAACCAATGGTGTTGTAACTTAGATTTTTCTTATTTACACGGGATGCACCTCTCACAGATTCTTATCACGCGATATTTCATACGAGCCAAAATGAGTGTTCATGAAAAATTTCCAAAGTTTTGGCAACACCAAAATGACCCATCAAACCACCAACATGAGCTTCTCTCACAAGTAATTCACGCGAATACCATAAAGGTACACACAATGTAGTCTTGCGAAATAAAAATCCATCATGTTTATAAAACATACCAAAATCCATTTTTTTCATATGCATGGAACGCATCACCAAAATCAGAATCTTGTGCATATAGATCTTTAATATATTCAAAGCTAAAAGGTTTTGTATCTAGAATCAAAAGTAGTGCATACATACGAGACAATATATTAGTCATAACACTTTCTTTACCTTGCTTGTATATGATCACATAAATAAAGGTTTCAATGAATTCAACCCACTTTGCATGACATATGTTGAGGATTCGTTGTCCTTTTAAATCCTTCAAAGATTCATGATATGTGTGGATTATAAACTTCTTTAGACATATATAATGCTGCCAATTTTCCAAGGCACTGACCAAGTGGGATAATTTAAAATTTCTCCACTTAAGTTTTCACTAAAATAAGCAATCAACTGACTTTCTTACATCGAAACGGCTCCAATTCCTAGTATTGAGGCATCACACTCGATTTCAAAAGTTTTTTCAAAGTTAGGTAGGACAAGCAAAAATGCATTAGTTAACTTATCATTTATCATATTAAATGCATCTTCTTGTTCTTTTCCCCACTTAGATGGAATATTACTCTTAATAATTTTGGTAAGATGAGCAAATAAGCTACTAAAATCTCGCACAAGCCAACGATAAAAGTTAGCTAAACCATGAAATTTTTTCACTTGACTGATCTTTATAGGGGTCGGTCAATCCCAAATTTCTTTCACCTTTTCCGCGTCTACCTAAAGTCCTCTCTTACTTATAACAAACCCAAGAAAGACAAGTTTATCCGTGCAAAATGTGCATTTATTGAAATTATAAAACAAATTTTATTTCCTTAAAATATATTTCAAATGTATCACATGTTCTGCGAGCTTCATGCTATATATCAATATATCCTCAAAATACACAACTACAAATTTACCAATAAAAGCACGCAAAACATGGTTCATTAAATGCATAAATATGTTTATAGCATTTGTTAAGCCAAAATACATCACTAACCACTCATACAACCCATATTTAGTTTTAAATACAATTTTTCATTCATCACCTTATTTAATCCTAAACTGATGATAACCACTTTTAAGATCAATTTGTGTAAAGACACAAGAACCATATAATTCATCCAACATGTCATCTAGTGTAGGAATAGAATGACGATACTTTACTGTTATGTTGTTGATGGCTTGACAATCAACACATATCCTTAACGCTCTATCCTTATTAGGAACTAATAGCACATGAACTGCACACAGGCTCATACTTTCACCCACGTACCTATTTTCTAATAATTCACTTATTTGGCGTTGAAGTTTATTGATTTCTTTGGGATTACTCCCATAGGAAGGTCGGTTGGGAATTGATGCTCCAGGTATGAAATCAATTTGATGTTCAATCCCTCGAAGTGGAGGTAACCCATAGGGTGTCTCTTGTGTAAGAACATCTTCAAACTTTTGTAAAAGAGACACAATATCGCTCGGAAAATTACTCACGATATGATTAGTGCATAAAATAGTCCCCTTGTACATTTGTACAATAAGAAGTTGGTCTGAATGTAAAACTCTTTTAATCTCACCGTTTTGTGTTATGTAACTGATTTTTTCCTATCTTGCTCTCACTATGGCTGAAACCACCTCTCTTTCATTACTGTTTTTCTCTATTTCGTTTTTTCTCTTATAATTTTCTCTTTCTTTCTTTTAGTTTTTTTTTATTTTTTTGTTTCAATTTTGACCATATTTTATGGAACATTTAATTTTCATAACTTATACTTTAATTGGTCCTCTATGACCTGTTTTAGAGTTAACGGAATAAGAGTAATAAGCTGTTTTTTTGAAAATGAAGGAGTGTTTATTTATAAATCCATCATCGGTAACCCTTATATCATATTGTCATGCATGCATTGGAACCAAATTGAAAATGACTTTGTCTTTGTATTTTCCAATAGATACAACCAACAACACTTATTTGGTTAGCTATATTTCGCCACAATCATTCAGCCATTAAAAACAATAATGGTGATGATGTTTTAAGGTATTTAAGGTCAATTTGTCCACCAAGTAAGTATAAGCTACATTGGTGCAACTCCCACCATCGATAACGACTATCCAAACCTTATGGTTTACAAAACATCTAGTATGAAACAAGTTCTCCCTTTGGGTACATTCTTTCTCCTTAACTTGCACACTAAGAGCTCTCGTTACTACCAACAATTTTCTTATTACAACCTTTTGTTCTTTATTAACACTCTCTAAATTTGGTACTGCATCATCATCATATTCTTCTTCTTTTTCCTCTGAATCAATCTCTCATTGTGGGTTTATAACCATCACCATTTTATTCACACACTTGTTGGCTATGTGTTCTCGCCCCTGACATTACAAACATTTTATGTCACAAGTTTTAGAAGTAGAATACTCACTTTTACCGGAAGTACTAGTGGTCATTGGATTAGTATTTTTATGGCCTTCAAATCATTGATTCTTTTGTATGTGCTCTTCTCATTTTAAAGTTGTCTTGCACAATTACTAGTAGCAATAGATTGTCTTCTCCTAATCAATCTATTTCGCTTTAATTGCTCATCCACCTTAATTGATTGGTGTATCATATCTGTCAGCTCAACATAGTGTTGCATCTCAACTATATCTATAATGCCATGATTTAAACCATTAAAAATCTAGCCATTGTAGCTTCCATATCATTTTGTATATTAACTCAAATCATAGCTACCTTCAGTTCTTTGTGATACTCATCCATATTTTTGGACCCTTGGTTTAACCTTTACAATTTTTGAAACAATCCTCTATAGGTACATAATGTCCCCTCTTTACCATTTTCATTTCTTCACAAATGTCCACTGATAATTCTCGATTTATTTTCTAGTGATCAATAACTGATCCCGCCAAACATGAGTAATCAGTAAATTCGATTGCAGCCAGCTCAACATTTTTTTTGTTCCGTGTAGTTGTGACATTTAAATTTCATCTTCATTTTAGTTTCTCACTCTAAATATGCTTCCACGCCATTTTTACCTTAAATGAAGAGATTTTAATCTTTACGTTTCCTAAATCATTATCCATCATATGCCATGGAATAAATTTGGCTCATTCAAATTCATTAAATCTTCTTCTTATTCTTCTTCTTCTTCTTCTTCAATATTTTGGCGCGAAACATGTCCATGTTGCTGCCTATTAGAGACATCATGTTGTTATCTCCTATAAGTTCATGAGTATACTATGTCCAATATCTCGTGCACTTGGACCATTTCATCCCTAAAAATATGTCTTATTTCTCCTAATAATGCATGGATTTGAAGGTTTAGAACCGTAAGTTGTTGAGAAACTTCATTATCGATTTCCTCATTTTCGCATTCTTCTTGATTGTTTGACATGTTTGGAATCTGCAAAGAATATTAGGAACATCACAAACACTCCCTCGCGTGTTTCAATTGAATTGATACACTCACACTCATGTTTTTTCTCTAACGGATTTTACCCTCTTATAATCTCACACACGCTTGCCTTTTTCCACTCTTTGTGTCTACTATAAGTTCTTAATTGAACATCCAAAACAAATTTAAAATAATCTAGTAACAATTTAAAAAAGAGTAACCAAACGCATAGAAATAATCAAAATCAAAATAAGCAAAGTAATCAAACCCAAAAGATAAGAAATAATAATGTAAGTAATTCATTTTTTTAGAATTTGAGTTGCACTTCACAAAACTAATATGTATAATAAACTAAATGTTTGGTAAAAAGTCTTTGTCTGGTTTTTTCTTATATTTATGGTAGGAATGTTCTTTGTGGTAGAAATACATTTGATAATAAGAATGTGTTTTTTAAAAGAACAATAAGGAATAAATAAGATAATAAAACTTGCCTTAGTACATAATTTCGATACCAAATGATATGAACCCAACCAATAATGCGACTAAACCCTGGTGTGGATGAATTTTTATCCTAGAAAGAGATGAAGAAAAAAATTGATTTTAGAGAGAGAAAGTTATATAAAGTAGATAGTTCACTCAAAAGAAAGCAACAAGTCATTCAATTCAGCCTTTGCCTTTATATATAGGCGAACAGACTTGGAATAATTGAAGTTGTTAAAAATGGGTTAGTTGCACTTTAACTCCCTATCTTTACAACTAGACCGATATATGTCCTATATCTTTACAATTGTTCGTACAAGACTTTAAGTATTACATATTAGTCCTCAGTAGTTAATATTTATATCAGTAACCCCCATAGTTCCAATGACGATCAGTGAATGAGAACTAGTTGTAATCAGATATATTTGATAGTAGAATATAATCCTCTTTGCCAAAGCCCGATTTGCTTTTAATTAACTAATCCCTTTGACAACACAGATTGTCCTCGAATCAAAACAAACTTTCGTTAACACTTCGAATATTTCCATATGAAAACCTTTTCTCCCAACGGTCATAAACATTCAAAGTGAAAACTGAGAGGGTGATGATGCCCTAAGCACTAGGTCTGCCACTAGGATTGTCATGTGACAGGTGTCAAATTTTCTTCTTTATGCAACCGCTTGGAATTCTGTCGAATATTTTCCTTCATCTCTTCTACTTCTTTCACGATTTTCTTGTGCCATAGTTTGTTTCACAAACATATTTTTAGAGAGAGAGAGTCTGTTTACACCTGAGATTCTTTGGCTATCTTTATTTGAATCTTCAATCTCTAAGCTACTTTCACCGGAAAACTTCAAATCCACCACCCATCCTTCAATTCAGTTTATGAGAAAGCATCCAAAACTCAAAATTCCAAGAGCAAAAAAACCTATAAAATCATCCTCATAAGATAAACAGAAACCATATTTTGGAGCTTACGACTAATTATGTATAATTGAAAGGGTAGAAGAATATAGGGCATCTGGATTATTAAGAAACGCTCCTCAATTCTTTACTTAAACGATATATTATGGTAATTTTGATCTGAATTGAACTTCTCATGCGTTTTCAAGTTCATTTTTCCTAGAAGAAAGCCAATCATCAATAACTCAAAAACCAAAATTACCTCGAACTTTACCCTTACCAGCTAAATCACCTCAATTAATTTCTTCTACAACGTCCATTCTTCAAAGTCACCGCAAAGTCACCCATGTCACATCTTTTTCAGAAGAGCAGAAGAAATTTCATCGCCCATTAACTCCAAATCTCCTCGAAAACTGCGCCATGACACTTCCCAAGTCAATCAAAAAATGAACCTCCTACAAAGCCTTCCTAAAAGAATAGCCTTTAATAGCTATGGGAGATGATGCTGACAACAATTCATCTTCTTCTCCTTCCTTGATAGAAGTTGTTAAGATAACTACAAATTCTCAGCAAAATCCCTCAAATGAAAAACAAAAGGAGCCAACCTCGACTTCCAATCCACCTTAACTTAGAGATGAAGCTTCCGAGGAAGAAATTTATTTTGAGGCTACTCAATCCAATGTTGAACTTGATACTGAAGATGATGCTTCAAAAGATACTGAAGCTGATGTAGAGGATGACGCCTCAAAGAAAACAAGCGCACTAAAGAAAAGAAGAGGACAAAAGAAAGCTCATATTGAACTATTTGAAGAGCGTGTTACTTCAGGTCGTGAAAATTTAAATTCATTTCTCCCAGAATATATATTGGCATTAAAAAATGTGTCATACATCTATTATCCAGAGTCCCAAGCTTCCCCCTAAAAAAATAATGGGGAATGCCAGATAATATCGTACTTCTGTTTCTAAAAGAGGGAGAGACACCACTAGACTATGGAAATGATAAACTAGTGGTGTATCTTGAAATTATCAATTGGGGTCTTCGATTTCCGTTAAATCCAATGATAGTGGAATATTTTAAGCTCCTCGACCTTTGTCCTATGCAACCTACACCCAACCAATCGTTCACCCTCTTATATATAATCATGGCCTTCAGACTTGCCAAAATTCTGCTTATTATTCAAGACTTCACTGCTTTGACTAAACTTTCGAAGGGATATATTATGCCCTTCTAATATTTTACTCTTGATGGTAGCCTCAAGATTATTGATGACCTACTCGAGGTTGAAAGTTTTGGAAACAAAAGTTTGTCTTCATATTTGGGGCTTGGGATAATGGAAATGAGATATCCGCTGAAGAACCATCCGAAGAGGTAACATTTTCTTTTCAACCATTTACCGATCTTGGACTGCATCAAAAAAATTGTGCAAAGAAGTGGAATATTCTTGAAGACAGCTGGAGACTATGGCTAAGTGTATGGTTTGATATAAGAAAAATGATGCAACAGAAAAGAGGATGAGGGAGATCTATGGTAAAACTATGAATGATCAATTTTATGGATTCCAAGCTGGTAGATCATAATTTCTTATAGGGATCATTCATAAAAATGAAATAGAATAACTCAAATTCAAACATGCTCGAGAATTATCCAATGAGAAACAAAGATACTCCACTCTTCAAGAATCTCTAAACAAGAGTAAGGATGGAAAAACAAAGCTGACACAAAACATGGATGCTCTTAAATCTCAATTTCAGGGTGTTGATTACCATTGAGAATCGTCCTAGTGAGGCGTTACACCATGTGCTCAGTGATTCCTCCGAAGAAGCAAAGTCAGAGAAAATTGCTTCTGAACAAAGGGAGTCGTCTGAAGGAAACTTCGAGGACAAATGAATCTGTTTTTCCTTTTTTTATTTATGATTGTCATCTAATTGTTGTAAGATGACTTGCTTTCGGTGAATTCCTTTTTACTTGGCATTCAAAACTTGTTTTGTTTTTATTAGATTAAGTTCAATGCAAAATTACTATGTTTCTCCTATGTTTTTATTTCTTTCAAACTTATAATTTTATAAAAACAAATCATGTTTTCCTCAAAATATAACGTATATCATAATTAAACTTATAACTTTTCAAATGAAGATACTGGAACCTCGAACTTTATTGGTTTTTAAAGAATGTTAACACTTAATAATCCAAATAATATATTTATAAAATGTAACACCTCGAATAATATAATGCATTTAGAGAACATAACACTTCGAATAATATAGTGCGTTTAGAGAACATATCACTTCGAAAATACAGTGCGTTTAGAGAATGTAACATTTCAAATAATATAATATTTTTATAAAACGTAACACTTCTAATAATACAATGCATTTAGATAACGTAACACTTCGAATATGGTTATTTCTTCGAAAAGTGTTTATAATAAGCATATAGCACTTCGGAATACTTACTCTTGGTCAACTTCAAAGATGATCAGTCTTTGACTAGTTACCAAAATAATTTGAATACTTATGCTTAAACAATCATTGCGCAAAAAATACTTTATTGATAACTTCGAATATTTACATGACACCTCAAAAAAACCTCTATGGACCAACATGGTAGGAAATAGTGTGTCAATTATTCACAATTTTTTTCAAAAGACAAAATTATTCCAAATAAAATTTCATATGTTTTATATTGTAACGATGTTGAACCATACTCCCCTGCACATCACAAAGGTGACAAGAACCCGATTTTATTCTTTCCACAACAATATAGGGATCTTCCCAATTCCAGGCCATCTTTCTGAGGCGCTTATCCTTTGTATGGAGGAATACATTTCTTGAGATTTTATCACCAACCTTGAAATACCTTCTTTTTACCTTCGAATTATATCGACTCTTTATCAGGGTTTGATAATGAGTTATATTCAAATGTGCTCTAACTCTTTTTCCTCGATCAGGTCCAAATCTGCTCTTTTTGCTTTGTCATTCAAGTTCTCGGAATATTGAAATACTCTATAAGAAGGTAGTGTATATTCCGCATGACTAATATCATCCATGCCATATAAAAGGTAAAAGAAGTTTCTTGAGTGACATCTCTAGAAGTTGTTCGATAAGCCCATAACACATCTTGCAAATAGTTAGGCCATTTTCTTGCAGCCCTCGTCAGATTCTTCTTCAGGCCTTCCAAAATAGATATTTTTTATGACCTCCACCTGACCATTTTCTTGGGGATGAAAAGGTGTAGAAAAAAACCGTGTAATACCCCTCGAAGCACAAAAAGAAGTCATTTCTCTATTGCTAAATTATGAAAATTATATGTGGTGATTTTTCGAGAAACCCCAAAACAGCAAAAAAATATTATTCCAAATGAACTTAATAACATCCTTGGCTTTTGTTCCAGAAAATGGTTCAACCTCGGCCCAGTTCGAAAAATAGTCCACTGCCACAATAATAATCTGGCGACCTCCAAAAACCTAAGAAATGGTTTTACCAAATTTATTCCTCATATGTCAAAAGGAATGGCTTCGGGAATAGACATGAGTGGGATTGCAGGTTTGTGAATAGAATTGGAAAATCATTGATGAGTATCGCAGCCTCGAACCAAACTTTTAGAATCGTTCATAATCGAAGGCCAATAATAACTTGTCAACAAAACCTTACATGCCAATGCCTTGAATCCACAGTGTGCTGAGCCCTCACCATCATATAACTCTGACACGAATTTCATGGGACTCATGTCTATTCAAGCAACGCAACAATGGCCTACTCAATGATTTCTTGTATAACACCGAATCCAATACAACATATCCATGGGATTTATACTTTAATTTCTTATCCAGTTTCACATTTTGATGCATTATTCCTCCTAACAAGAAATTCAGGATATCGGTTCTCTAGTCACCTCAAATTACATATGGTATGATAAAAACTTATTTTTCATATTTACACTGCTCTGACCCGCTTAAAATCGAAGAATTCTCGTGTAATAAAATCCAAAAATACTCTTCTGTGTAAGAAATAGTTGTCAATGAATCAACAAATGTATTGTCTCATCGGCTTATATGTTTTACAATAATGTGGTCAAACAAAAGAGTCAAGTTTCGAAGATCTCAAAGATACATAATAAAATGATCTTTTTAGCTCCATAAACACCGACCACATGATTCGCTACTAATTGTAAATATGTGTCCAAGTGCACCGAATTTGCCCCACAAATTCTCGCAAGCCTTAAACCAGCCAATGTAGCTTCATATTCAGATTCATTATTCGATGCATGAAAACTGAATTTAATGGCTTGAAACATTGCCTCCTCAGATGGAGAAACTAGTTGAACTCCCGCACTACATCCTAGAATGCTAGAACCTTCAACAGTTCAAACAACCCACATCAAACCTCTTGGCAAGACCTCATTATCCATATCTTTATATAATATACTTGAATGAAACTCAACAAGAAAATTAGCTAAGACTTGGGGCCTTAATAGCCGTTCAAAGGGAAAACATGATATCAAAATCTCCCAGCTCCACTGACCACTTGGTCATCCTCCACGAAATGTCGGGACATTGTAAAACATTTTTCAATGGGAATGAAGTTCGAACCACAACAGTGGGAGCTTACAAATAGGGTCGCATCTTTCTAGCAGCCACCACTAAATCCAAGGTCAACTTTCGATCTTCAAATATCCTTTTTCTGCTGCCAACAAACTCTTACTAACATAGTAGACTAGCTTCAAAATTCCTGAATCTTCACTTATCAACACATCACTCATGACAAAATATGACACTGCAATATATAAAAGGAGTTGCTCTCCAATTCGAGGCTTAGACAATTTCTCTCGCGATGACAATAGCTTCTTTATGCTTAAAAATGTTGCTTCACATTCCAAGGTCCACTCAAACTCATTTGGCCTTCGTAATACTTAAAAAAAAGGAAACCATTTATCCGAAAACCTCGAAATGAATCTATTAAGAGTAGTTAACCTTCTTATCAAGATTTTTGCTTCCTTAATAGTTTGAGGTGATGTCATTGATACCAAAGCCTTTAATTTATATGGATCATCTTATATCCCATTCTCACTAATAACATACCCTAAGAATTTTCCTGATCAAACTCCAAAGATGCACTTCTCATGATTTAGCTTCAATATAATAGCTCTTAGATTAAAAACCGTCTCCTTTAAATCCTCCAAGTGCGCCTCACCTGCTAGACTCTTGACCAATATGCCATCAATATACACCTTCATGTTTCCTCTAACCTGAGAAGCAAATGATTCATTCATTAACCTCTAATATGTAGATCCAACGTTCTTTAACCCCAAATACATAACCCTATAACAATGCAAGCCTCGGTCTATGATGAATGTGGTGCTCTCTTGATCTTTTGGATCTATCTGAATTTGGTTGTATTCTACAAAATCATCCATAGAGGACAAAATTTTATTTCCTGAAGTGGAATACATCAATTTGTCTATTCGAGGAACATGAAATGGATCTTTAGGACAAGCTCGATTCAAATCTGTGAAGTTAATGCACATTCTTCATTTCTCATTCTTCTTTTTAACCACCATTGGGTTTGTTGTACATAAAGGATATTGTGACTCCCTTATATGTCTGACCCTTGACAAACGATCTACCTCATTAATAATAGCCTATAATTTCTCAAAAAAAAGCACGTATTTTTTGGATAACAGGTTTGATGTTCGGATTAATTGCTAAGCTGTGACATATCACCTCAATGGGACTCTAACCACATCTTCTGTTTTCCAAGCAAAAACATCCAAATTATGGAACAAAAATTGTAAAAACTACTAACGTACAGCTGAGGTTAGTAATGTTCCTATTCAAAGTACCTTCTCATGAGGGAAAGTATACTATTATATGCTTTCACTTACTATCAAAGAACCCGGGTTTTCCCTCGGATCACCAACCCTTCTTCTGCTTCCGAGGTTAACCCTCATGATTGTTATTCAGTCATTTTATCACCACTGTTTGATCCTCAAATTCGAAGAGCTGTGGCATAATATTATTTAGCTACATTTTGATCACTTTGGACGACCCTAACACGATCTCTAATAACATATTTGAAACATTGGTGAACTGTGGATACAATTGCATACCCTCGTAAGCTAAGATCTTCCAAAAATGGAATTATAGCTGGTAAAAAAAAACCACAATAAATAAAACTTGAACATTCTTTCTAAACGGTCCCTTTCCCAAACACACCTCACCCTCGAATTCACCAATCACCTGGGTCGTCACACCTATGAATCCAATTATAGTACGGTCTGATTGGGAAATTCGAGGAGGATTACGCATCCTATCATATGTTGACTTAAAAAGAATATTTACAGAACTTCATGTATCTATCATAACACATCGGATTTCAATACCAAACATTTCCGCTCCAAAAACTACTGCATCTTCATGAGGACCTGCAGTTCCTCTCAAATCATCCTCATCGAAAAAAAATAAAAGAAACATATTGCTTTCCATACAAAAGAGTATACATCTATAATTCTATTTGAGTAGCTAAACACACCACATGCCATTTTTTAAAGATGTGAGTATTGCCAGTCATAATATCTCATTTAAAAATTACCAAGAACTCAAAGTATTCACATAAACTTTGAAGTCGACATTGTTTCACTGGCTCATGCACTAACATCAAAATCAACTGATCCAGATCTGTATCCAAATATTCCGATGCAACATCAAAATCATTAATCTTAGAAATCCCAAATCATTAGATTTTCTGTGAATTTGGATTTGTTGCTTGTGAAGTCGATGCAATGGGTGCCTTTGTTCCACTACTCTCCTTTTTAACATAGCCCAACAACTTGACATTTTCAATTAAAATCTGCACCTCCTTCTTCAAAGCTATACAATCCGCGGTATCATGTCTTATATCGTTATAATATTTACGGAATCTGTTATTACACTCTTCTCTTGGTCTATTTATCAGAGCAGGATTTTAAAAATTCACATATCATTTTGCCTTTTCTTAAATTGCAGCAACATTTTCAGTTAAATCAACATATTACTCTGGCCTTATCCGCTGATTTGGCACCAGTCTCTGAAATTGATACCCTCTAGCTTGAGTTGGGTATCCTCCAGTTCGAGGAGGAAAATAATTATTATTCCAATCTTCAAACTCTAGTAGACTATTCTACCTTTGATCCTCAATTTGAGCCATCAATGCTCCAAAAGTCAAAGCTCTTCGTTTTGTTGTTTTATTTGCTAAATCGCACGGTAACAAAACTTGTCGAAATATAGCTATAACTACCAAATCTTTACAATTATCTAAACCAACTTTTCTTAACACAAAACGCTTACTATAATGCTTCAGCTTTTCTCGGACAGCTTGCTTGCACTATATTATCGTATCTCTATTTTCCCGCATCTCTTTACTTCCCACAAATTATCGTCGGAAGGCTGTATAAAAATCTCTAAAGCTGGAAATAGATCCCCTCGGAATCCTATTGTACCATTTTAAAATTGTACCCTTGAATATTTGAGACAAAGCTCTGCACATCAACCTATCATCGTCTTTGAAATTCATCATGTATTTCTTAAACTGTTCAATGTGATCATCAAGATCTTGCATCTCATCGAACTTTTCGACCTTAGAGATATCGACCATCTTTAGAAGAGTGATGAACCTTATCTCAGCTGTCAAAATAGAGTTTCTCCAGTCAATTCCTTGCACATACTGATTATCATTTCTTGCTCCCATGATAGCATACGAATTTCGATCATATATCCCTGTGTATTGATTCAACGTATTCCCTTCACACCATTCTGCTTCCCTCAAACAATGAGGTGCATTGTCTTTCCTTTCCTTGTATTCTTTTCGTGACTTTCGAGCCCGATCTTTCTCTTCATTCGAAGAACCTCGGTACCTATTAAACTCAGATCCTGAACTGTTCAACTCATCGGTACCTATTCCCCTCGGTACCTTTGCTTGTTTTTTTTCTCTTTCTGTGAAGTATGACGCTCTTTATTACATTCAAATTTCATTTTTCTCTCCTTACTTCGAACCTGGCAAGATGTACACGATCGATCAGATTGGCTGTCAATGTCTATCATCCATCTGCCTCACCTTAGATTTCAACCTAACTGATTGAATATCTTGCTCTCTTTGATCATATTTTTCATTTAGACCCTTAATTTTATCCAGTAGCTGGTTCATTCGCATTTCAATATATGATTGACTCGATCAAACTGGAACTGACTCGTCTTCCTTACCTTCCCCTTCGTGTGGATCAAGTTTTAGCGTTTCAACTATTTTTTGAACCAAAGGATCATTTTCATTCCTTGGTTCCATTATCGATCCAAAATAGCTTCAAAGAATCGATCAAGAATAATCAAAACGAAACAAGAAATGTATTTTCTTCTGGGTTTTTATCAAGAAATCACTGTACCAATTAATCTTTTCATATTGTGGTCGCCAATTTGATGTGGATGAATTCTGATTTTAGATAGAGATGAAAAAAGAAATTGATTTTAGATAGAGAAATTTAACTAAAGAAGATAGTTCACTCGAAATAAAGTCTCGTACCATTCAATTCAGCCGTTGTCTTTATACATAGGCAAACCTACTTAGAATAACTGAAGTTATTATAAAATTGGGTTAATTGCACTTTTACCCCCTATCTTAACAACTAGATCGAAATATGTCATATATTTTTACAATTGTTCGTATAATTGTTTAATTATTACATTTTAGTCCTTAATAGTTTATATCCTTATCAAAACCGATAAGTAAATTATTTTTGAAACCCCAAGAACGTATCAGCATAGTTTGTTTGAACATTGACCATTCACCAATGAATATTAGAACCACGACTAGAAATTTAATTGTTTGAACGTCACAATATATATCTTGATAAATTGGAAAAATCTCTAAGTATAAAAGAGTTAAAATAAGAATTAAATACAATATTAATATAAAAAAGCTCATAGATTTCTAAAATAGCCAAAAATATTAAAGTTTTCTAATGAGTGTTTTTTAACATATTTTAATTAAATCACTTTAATAACAATAATATGATTTGCTATCAAAGTCATTTAATAATATTCAAACTCTTTTGTTTCCCATATTTAATAGCTATTATTGTAACTTCTTTAAATAAATCACTTTAATATAATAAATGCTCTTGTAACCCTTTTAATTAAATCACTTTAATAGTAATAATATGATTTGTTATTAAAGTCATTTAATAACATTCAAACCTGTTTATTTTTCTATTTTAATGGTTGTGTTTGTTACTCCGTTACTCAATCACTTTAATAACAATAACGTGACTTGATTTTTGAGCTTACCTTCATATTATTAGAGTCAGCCGCCATACCACTTGAATTAGTCCATTTCTTTTGGATTAACCCATTAAATGATTTTTGAATTGTTTATCTCTTAGTCTTGTTATCAGGCCGCTAGAAAATGGCCCCCAAGGGGGTAGCCGAGTTGGTTGAGTATGGCATTCTTATTACCAAAAGGTCATGAGTTCGAGTCCCTCTACATACGCTTTCTCGGCTGAGCCTGTTACCTTGTGTGGTTTACCTTCTGGCGTTGGTTTGCAGGCTATCGCGTCAGACTGAGGGTTTACCCTGTGCGCACTCATTGCACTCTGAGTAGCGGCTGTGGGTTCCCTCCGAAAAAAAAGCCGCTAGAAAATGAAAAGAACTTCGGTCCAGAATCAGCTACATATTCACTGGTATGATCAATGTATTCATCTATTTGGTTTGCATCACACACTTCCATAAAAGACAATGGGTATCTGAATACACAAACAAGAAAGAACTTGAAGATTACAATATCTAAATATTGTATTCAACCATTGTATAGTCCTTAAATTTCATATACTCAAACTCAAAGAATATGGAAACTCTTGTTAAGGCTATGTTCCAAATAGTAATAAATCACGAAGAATCTATTTCTGATATAATTACACTAAGAAACGTTCTGCACACTAATTTCTTAAAGTACGTAACGTGTAGAAGTAAATATGAATAAATAAAGAGTTTTTATGTAAATAAGTGTATAACGCTTAACGTTTGAGAGACCATTTTTATATACATAAAAAGTATTACTCACAATTGTATTTTCTCGTCTATTATCTTTCTTTGTTATATTCTTATTTTCCTCTTTGTAAAATGTTTTGGTGTTGATTTTGGTTTTTTCCTCATCACACATGTCGCATAGCTTTTCGGGAGCCAAACTGTGAGCTTTGTTCTTCAATTTGAGCATGCACCAAGACCAAACATGTCATGTTACTTATTTCTCCCCGCTCGACCTCACTCTTGGGGGTTAG
The DNA here is from genome assembly GCA_036936605.1 of Limnanthes douglasii subsp. nivea. Taxonomy (NCBI): domain Eukaryota; kingdom Viridiplantae; phylum Streptophyta; class Magnoliopsida; order Brassicales; family Limnanthaceae; genus Limnanthes; species Limnanthes douglasii. The sequence continues at coordinate 113,341,829 of JAUPFV010000005.1, read as the reverse complement.
AAACGAAGCGTTTGCTTGTGAAATCGTTATAATTTAATAACTTCCTTTGGAAAGTATAATTTAGGACAGATATCTGGTAATAAAAATATATTTTGTATATCACTTTGAAGAAAACTCCCACGGTGGTCTTCATTGATCAATCTGCATTTTGGGTCGATGAGAAATACCTCGGCGCTCAGAATGGTGCTTCTAACTAAAACATATCTGACTCGCCATAATTTTAAGGGGTAGGATAAGAAAGGTAATCTAGAGAAAAAAAGTGAATGAGATCACATAAATAATAATAAATGAACTGGCCCCTTTCAAGTGGGGTGACATGGACTATTTGTAATGATTTTTTGGAGATGGATGGCTCTATTGGCATCCATCTAGATTTCACATGATACACTTCAGACCTGCTCATGTACTAAGGGCAATATTTTAGCGTTCGGAAGGGTGCTTCTGACTAAAACGAACGAAAACGAGCCTGATTCGCCAAGAATTTTAAAAGATAAGACAAAAAGTTAATCTAGAAATAAAAAGTGATTGACAACACGTGAATAGTAATAAATAAATTAGTTCCCACAAATATGGTGACATGGACTAACTATAATGATCTTTTGGAAGATAGTTGGCTCTATTATCTTATAAACCCATCAAAATATTTTTTTGTAATTTTTTTATTCATCACTATATATATATATATATATATAAACTTAAGATTTAACCAATTACCATAAAAAATAATATGTTGAATCCACGTCGTGTGGTGACATTTTTTTTATCTTTTATTTAATTATACATGAAAATTTTAAAAAAAATCGAATATATTATGATCGAAAGACTTTGACGTAAAATAAAAACAAGTTTGTATTCTATTACTTCAGATTATACATTTAATACATTTAATGTCCAAAATTATATAGAGAGTATATATAAAAAAAACCGTTTAGTTGCCAATTATATCTCTATATAAGATTGTTCTTGAACATCACTTTGAACATTGATCCTGTGGTGGCTTAGCAATTTAATAGAAAAGAAACCTGTTTAGAAAAATATTAATGAATACAGAACATAGAACAGAGTTGTCCCAGTACAATTGAAACCGTGCTTCATTAATAGAAGATGTTTCGTGAGTATATCTTGAAACAAATTTAAATATAAAGAAAATATTTTGATGAACCTGTATACGTATACGGGCATGATACATCGATGTCTTATTGCACAATAATGTGAAGTTGAGAGTTGCAGTGTTGTCAGTGTATAGTTGCTGTTGTAGTCAGCTTCTTTTGGTCCGTACATAAATCATTGAGCTTGTAGGAGGGGGGCACATGCCCCTGCGGCCTAATAAAACATTTTGGAGTTTTAAAGATGAGAGGAAGGAGGGACACATGTCCATCGTACTACATTTGATTTAGGGGGTCCAAAAAGTGGCCTATATGCCCCTGCTACCTATTAAATAGAGGTGTCAAACGGTTTGAACCAGCACCAACCCGTACCGTTTAAGTCTGAACCACGGGTTGCAGTCTCGGCGGGTTGCGGTCTCGGCGGGTTGCGGTCTCGGCGGGTTGCGGTCTCCTGGAATGGAATATAAGTTCACAAAGTATTTTCATCCAATCCCTGATAGTTATTCATTTGCTTGCCTTTTAGATCCTTTTTCACGAAAAGAAAAATTTGAATTGCTAGTTGATTGCTTTTATAAATCTGTACGGTTTCCTACAGATATACCACCGACCGAACCAATTGACCCTAAAGGATATATTAGCGGTATATATGATAGTTTGTATAATATCTATGATAAGTATGCTGCAAGATATAGATCAAATACATCTACAAATGTAAGCAGTAGTAACAATAGGGGTAGAGGGAGAAATACTAACTATATTCGATTGGCAATGTTACGAAACAACAATGTTACAGAAACCCCTCAATCTGATAATGAGTTGTATAGATATTGGACCACTAGGTTTGACTTTACGAATTATCAAGACCAAGGTATTGAAGATATCATACGATGGTGGGGTACCAAAACTGAAGAGTTTCCTATTCTTTGCAGGATTGTTAAAGAGATTTATGCTATACCTATGTCTACAGTTGCAAGTGAGTGTGCTTTCAGCCAAGCGAGGTTGCAATACACGACTAAGAGAACAAGATTGACGGGCAAAGCACTTGGAGTGCTTGTGGCAGTTAAGGATTGGACAGCGGCGGATAAAAGGATGCAAGACATAGAGTTCAGAGACGAAGTGAACGTAGACGACATCTTCGAAGATTATCCGGATGATTACGAAGATACACTTGAACAAGAAATTGCGGAAGAAAACGAAGCTGACGGCGAAGATTTTACTTACGAAGAAGACGAAGCTGAAGATGAATGATGTTTGTAATAGTTTTTTACTATTTTGTATTGTAATTTGAAAACATTTGTACAACTCCTGGCCCGCACGAGTATAAACTGTGAACGGCTAAATTATCCAAAAATGACTTTACCTTTTATTATAACAACAACAAATGTATTATGAAATACTTATAACTTCATAAGATCTAATTTTGGTTTAAAAAATAATATCAAACACTTGTAAAATTTAAAACCAAATCACAATAGTAATCAAAATGTAATATTAAAATTATAACCGTAGAATTTGTAATATTTTAACATGATAAGATATAGTTTTGCTTTGTATTAGATATAAAAACATAATAATAATAATATTCAAAATATGATAATAACATAAGTAATATTTAAAATTTTAGACTATATAATAATTACAACACTTAAAATATTAATAACCAAAACAAATTAATATTAACAAAAATGTAATAATAATTCTATAATAATATTCAATCTCAATATTTTTTAAATATAACATTTTGCCAGTTTCGCAGGTAGACCGCCAGTTCTTAAGCAGGTTGTCAGCTTTAAACCATGGTTCCTGAACCATTAGACACCTCTACTATTAAACACATTTGGAGTTTCTACGAGAGATGGGGGCACATGCCTCTGCTACCAAAATTGAAAATAGTGACCAAACATCAACATATATTATTTAAAAAATTTATCGCTAGAAAGAGGGGTCGAACCTCTGACCTTGTGGTTAACAGCCACACGCTCTAACCAACTGAGCTATTCCAGCCTGATGGTATTAAAAGATACAGTATATTTTATAACGGATGCTTTTATATTTAACCCAATATGAAAGTATAAAAGATGAACTTCTCAACCGTTTTGCATGTCTAAATGTAGTCTACGTTTTTATTGATAAAATTGTTAACAATTTTTCGAATCCTATATATGTATTTTTTTATGTTTACCCTATATCGATTTTGATCAAAATAGTATCGCAAAAATCATTTAGTAATTTTATTTAATTTTGAAGCTGGGAATTACTGCTACATAACTTTAGATTTCAAATGTATAAAAAAAGATAGAAAATTTAGAAAGAACCACGAAATGATAATATTAGTTAATAATTATATATAGTGATATAGTGTATGTTATTACGAACGATTTAAAGTTGAGCATAAAAATATGTTTGGTTGTCTCCATAAGGATATGCTATATGAATGATATAATTAGTTACCAAATCTTTTCTACTTTTTAGTATCCAACCAGCACTCATCTTCTTGGTCTCCTTCTCATTAGCAATTCTCGTTTGTTTGGACTCTATCTACTATGCTCATTATTGAGCCCTCTATACAATTCTTCCATACACAATTATAGAGTTTCTTTCATTTTGTTTTCTTTCAATACTTTTCAGCCTTTTTTTATCTAAATGGTCCAAAAGAAATTGAATATGTATTAATATTTGGCACCGGAATTATAAGTTATAATAATAAATTAAAAGTAAAATATTTATATTTTAAATAAAACATATACTTACGATGTATATTTATTTTTATATAACGGTTTATATATAAACAGTCCAAAAAAGTTAAATATATATTTGTATTTGGTACGAGAATATAAGTTACTAATAAATTTAAAATGAAATATAAATATTTTAAGTTAAACGTATATTACCGGGGGTATATTTATTTTTATTTAATGGACGACCAAGTTTATAAGCAATAGGTTTAAAATTATGAATAAAAGATACCGTCCGAATTCGATGCATATAGTTTTAGGGTCAAATTATATATATCCAAACGTGGTTTAAGTATATCCTATTTTGAGTTTATCCAAAGATGATGTAAGTTTACCCAAATTTTGACAAAAATACTATTTTATAGGTATATAAGGTTTTTTTTACTAACCTTCATCCACCTCATTTTTTCTCTTACCCTCTCTAACTTCTCTCTAAAACCTCAAAGTTCTCTCTAATTTATCCGGTGAACTAAAATCCGGCAAATTAAAATATGGAAACTTAGTGTTAAAATTATAATTTTTTTAATAATTAAATCCTTATTTTTTTAAGAAGTTTTTACTTTAATTTCGGTTGATTCGTGTTTGATTTTGTGTTTTTATTAGAAGAAATTTAGAAAAAATTGAAAAGAGTGTGAATGTTCTTGAGGCAACTTTGAATGTTCAAAAACAATTTAAAGAACTTCACAAAATTGTAGTAATATGAAGTTTGATCTAGTAAGGAGTTGTGTTTTTTGGTATACATAGCCAAATAGATTGCTTTGTGAATTGGTTATACCTAGGATATACTTAGTGTTTTTTTCTACTTAATGGCAATTCAGATATTAAATAAAAGTTCAATGATTATTTGTCCTAAAAAATCAAACAAAAGTCAATTGCATTTTTTGGGTAAACTTAAACCACATATGGGTATATATAGTCATACCACTAAATATTATTTTATCAAAATGGGACTCGAACTCAGGATCCTTGGTCACAAGGGTGCCAAAATCAATCAACTCGGCTACCTTGTGGCGCATTATTATTAACTATTGAAGTTTTTACTAATTAAACAAAAACGATTTACCGATAAATCCAGCTTTAAATACTTTTTATTTATTTATATTTACTAAAATATGATTATTTATCTATTAATCTAAATTTAATTTTTAATACAATTTTACTCTATTTGACTTTGACATTTTTAAAGTTAGATTGAATATTCCGTAAATTGAAACTCGATTAGTATAAATAGGTAAATACGAAATTTTTATAGACCCGTACGATAAATAGCCTTTAATTATTTATTATATTATTCTGTTTATTAAGATGGTTTTATGTGTAATTTGATTTATTAAATTTTTTATATCAATAGTATTTTATATGTGTTTTGTTGACCTCAACAAAATGAATGCGTCAAATTTAGTATGTTTCTGCCTACGTGTGGTTAGTTTAAAATTTTAGTTTTGTCGATTATCTATGCTTTCCATAATTTAAACGTGTTTTATTAATTAAAATTAATTACATAATGAATTGTATCTTAATCCAAGTGCTAATATAAATGTTCTTGAATAAGGAGTGTATAAATATAAGAAATTTTATTTTAATGAATTTATATTTGATTTAGAATATATAAGGAGTTTGGTAAGTGACTCATGTTGAGTTCTTTGGGTGGGTGGATTTAAAATCCAAGGAGGTATGATATTTATACAGTTAGAATATATAAATTTGTTGTAGAGATAAAAATTTTAAACAATATTTATTTTTTGATTTTGGTAATTAAAAATGAACAAGAATAAAATAAAAAAATATTTTTTATTAATAATATTTTACGATCTACAATTTTTTTTATTAATACTAGTTTTTTAATAAAAAAATTGGTATGACAGATTCAGTAGTTTGTTTTATGTTTGTAAAACTATTTTTGAAATATATGAACAATCGTATGTAATAACTCAAAAATCAATTTAGAGGATAAATATAAGGATGAATTGAATCATTTACAATTTATAAATTGGATCATTTACATGTATTGAAACATATCGATATAAATGTACTCATAGAATATTGTTGTTTACAGATAACCCACTGTATATCTTATCACGCCAGATGAAGATAATAATGAACTAAGAAGAATCAACCACGACTTATATATGCGTAACTGATCTTACGATAAATGCATTTCTGATTACCATCCTAGTGATTCCCAAATTATCATAGAGTGCAACGTGGAATAAGCATGATCATGTAATCACTACATGCCAACTTCCAACTAGTCCTACTAAATTGAATTGAGACGGCTGAATAAGAGCAAATATAGAAATATTATATTATTCATCTGAAGTATGCATGTAATCTGAAACTTAAACCTAAAATTGATACAACATTCTCACTTAATCTAAATACCTTTTAAGCTAAGGGAACTTATACAAATAATATATTCGTGAAGGATTGAATGTGGTAATGTCTTAGTAAAATAATATGCAACTATTGAGTGCATCAATGTGCTTAACCCTAATATGATAATCATGGATCCATTTGTTCGCATATGGAAACTTAATGTTTATATCACAATTAATTAGAATGAGTATTTCAAATCCTTTTACATGATGTAATCATATGATAGATTTTTTCACCAAAGTGCATGATTTGATGTTATACATGAAATATACTCGCCCGTCATAGTAAAGACTATGATACGAGTTTGTTGTGCACTTTTCAATATTATAGTTTCTCTCGTCAGAATACGGTAGGAAATTTTCTAGTGTCTACACACGTGGAAAAATTTGAATCGAAATAACCTACAATCTCTAGTTTATCCGATCTATTATATGTTAACCCGTAGTATTTGGTATTCTTAAGTACTGAAGCACCATCTTCACAAAATTCAAATGGGAGACTCACAAAAATTGCTCAACTACCTTCTCAATATTCCAACAATGAATGATATGTATGGTATGGTACATACCTGAGCATATATAAGACTTTCCACAACCAAAGCATATGGGTGTGTTTTGGTGATCTGAATTTCCAATTCTGTCTTGGGATACTGATAAATGAAAACTTATCACCTTTTACTATAGGGTCCATGGGTTTGCTGTCTTCTGAACCATAACATTGTAACATACTTTCAATATATGCCTTTTGTGAGAGATCTAGAATACCACGAGGTGATTCATTACTAGTTGGATATCTAACACATAAGATGTTTCACCAAGGTCTTTTATGTTAAATTTATTTGATAAAAAAATCTTTGTAGTATGTAATAAACCTAGACCATTTGTGAAAAGGAGTATGGTGTCGGTATACAACACTTAATAAATCATTTTACTCTTAGTTCTTTGAATATACTCAATTTTTCACCATGGTTCATCTCAAAACCAAATGATATGACTATATTTAGGAATTTACACTACCACTTACGAGATGTTTGTTTGAGTCTATATATGGATCTTTTAGTTTATACATCATTGGCTTTGTGTCTTCAGACACAAAATGCTCGAGTTATTGTATCTAAAATGTTTTTTCTATGTTTCTATTGAGAAACTATCCCTTAATATCCATCTGACGGAGCTCCGAATCAAAATAAGCAATAAAATCCATGATTATTTTAATTGGAGAAAATTTCTGAAAATAGTAAATCTATTTGCGTTGGTTGCACCCTTTCTTTACAAGATGTGCTTTATATCCTTATGTTTATCTTGAAACATCATATTTGTTTTAAATAACCATTTGTAACCAAATACTTTCTTCTATACAAGTAAAATGGTAAAATCTCAAACCGAATTTTCTTGCATCAATATGTACTCATCATTCATTGCTTCGATAATATAATTTAGAGTTTGTACTCTTCATAACTATCTAATAGATAATTGGATCCTCTTCTTGAATGTATGAAGTTTCCTCAAGTTCATTAAGGAATGTCACACAATATGAAGGTATGACATTTTTTCTCTTTCTATTAGATTTACATAATAAAGGCTCTTTGTGTTTCTCAATTCTTGAAGCAACTTAATTTGCTCATCGATAACAACATCAACATTATATTCTTGAAGCAACTTCATTTGCTCATCGATAACAACATCAACATTATATTCTTGAGACAGAAGTACAAAATCAGTATGAAGAACTGAATTCCCTAGCATATTGCAGATGACCGGTATGTAAACTTTAGTCGAAGCTTCAATGTCAGAGATTGAAAAAATTGGTTCCAATTATTCTTCAAAATGAATGTTGTTATCTAAATTCCCCCTCCCATCCCCTCAAAAAATCTACATCCTAAAAAGACTATAGTTCCCATCTCAAATATTGGAAGCTTAATAAGAGAGTAAAATTTGTAACCTCTTGAATAATCAAGGTAGCATATAAAATGGACACTAACTATGTTGGATTATACTTTTGTTCGCTCATCCTCTAAAGCTTTGCTACTGCTAGACATTACCATATATAAAAATTTATGAAGTTGGGCTTTCACCATGTGAAAATTAATATGGTTTCTTAATTGGTGTTGAAGTAGGTACCCTGTTATGGAGAAAATCTATACATTTTAGAGCTTTCCCTTATAGCAAATTAGGTAGTAATGAATGACAAATTAATGCTCTTAACCATTTTTATTAATATATGGTTTTGTCAATTACATCGTTCACATTGGGTGAACCTGTCCTGGTGTATTCAAGGACAATCTTATACCCTTATAGAATTTAAGAATAGATGTTATGACTTTATTTTCCAGAACCATCATACCTTCCATAATATTAATTACCACGGTCGTATATGACAACCTCAATCCGCTTATCTAATCGCAATTCGACTTAGTCTTTAAAGGATTTGAACATGTCAATGAATTCATATATATCATAAAGAAAATATAGATATTTGTATTTTGAAAAATCATATACAATTGATATGAAGTATCTTTTGTCATTCCATGATGTTGTAAGGAATCAACTGTACATATCTTTATATATTAACTTTAAGGTGTATCTCGTATAAGATGATTCAAATCTCATTTTTTGATATGTTTTCCTTTGATACACCTATATATTTATAAAAATTGTAATCAATAGGATCTAGGAGACTTTCATCAACAAGTTTGTCAATCATTTTTTGAGAAAAAACAAATATATCGTAGAGAATCGTAATTTTCAGAAGCAAATTATGCGTTGTAGTCATTTTAGTTGGATAATTAATAATATTAATTAATTTATACAAATTACTAACACAATCAAGCACACATGTACTAAGAGAGTCTAACTTTTTTTTTTATTTTCAAATAAAACTTATTCACTTTTGTCCTGAATCTAAAAACATCATCTTAAACATTGCATGTCCTGAATCTAAAAACAATTGAAATTGTCATATGGCTTCCGCATGGCACGATATCCCATCCCCAATAAAAAATTATTTATTTTTCGGTCAGTTAGAAGCATGTTTTGGCTTGAGCCCTACAAAAAAACACACACATGGATATTCAATCAATCCACCATGTATCTTTTGACACTAAAATTAATTTTTTTTATGAATTTACAACTAAAAGAAGCTTACCTTTCTTAACCATCGAAGCTTTCCACTTAGGGAAATCTATCTTCTAATGATTCAAACTCTATTAATGAAAATATGCGAAAACCTTGCATTTATTGCTTTCATTATTTCGGTTACCCCATTCTTTTCCACATCCTTGAAGTTTTGCATTTGAAACTAAAGTGTGTTTTCTCTTGTTTTGAAATTAATTTACCAACATAGACCATATTGGCTTATTTTTTCCATTTATCATTTTTTTCCGGTGCAAGGTTAAAAATAAGAGTGCTAATGTCCCACTTCTTATCAAGGCAATAATAGGTTGCCTATAAGATTTTGAATCGTGAGAGGAGTGACATGAAAATAATACATTATAGTAGATTATGATAACTTAAAGTTTAGTGTCTCAATGTTTTATGAATATTAGTCATTTCAAAAATATATTATAGGACTGTCCTATTGTTCATGTATTTCATCATCGAGAGTTTACCAATGAAATTCTTAATTTTAACATGCGGTGACTTAAGAAAAAAAATCAAGATTGAAAAATATGTCAGTATCATTTTTAATACCAATGGTTTGAAAACTCAAGAATGCATGTATGGATACACTCCATATGATATAATCGACTTAAGCGATTAAAATACTCCCACGTTTTTAAACTCTTAATCATAAATAGTGCTAAGCAAGATTGACATGTTTGCCTCCCTAAGCCAATATCAATGTCATTGACTTAACATGAGTAATATATCACTTTTTAAATCTTTAAAATTTCTCCCATACGGTATGGGGTCTAAATTTTATTTCTTAGTTGAGAGTCATTCATTGAACAATAAAAATAGAAAATATTAAATTAATGAAATAGATTATGAAAGAATACTTAATCTAGTTAAACACATAATACTAAATTTTACCAGGCTATTTTTTTGAAAGGTATTCATATATACTAGCTCGACATGTTTAGTGGATATGCTTTATACCAACATATTATACATCATCTCTAGAGATAATACTTTAAGAATGAAATTTTTGGTTCAAGTTCATATCTGAAAACAACCGAGCCTTTTGTAAGGGTCGTACTTCACTATTATATTATATATTAAACGAACAATTCAACATTGAAAACTAGTTGTGCATGAATAGGGTGCGTGTAAACGCATCAGTTATACCATGTAATACTTTTTCACCATCATGAAAAATATGAGGTATCATTCCGTAAGGGCCGATTCGACACACATATACACCAAATGTTCCTTAAGCTGTGAGACCCCAAACCTTTTGCTACATGACTCTACTAACAAATCTCATGTTGGTGAAATACTAGGTATGTCATTGCAGTTCTACGGAACGATCATCTGAAGTATTCATGTTGTAAATCATATATATAACTTAATTATCTATATCTATGATAAAATCTTAATGCTATATCTTTACTTATGTTATGAACATCGGAATAGGTTATGAGATATGAAATATCCCGTCAAGTGTTCAATTATATTAAGAGAGATGAATGTCAGTTCAAACTCTTGATATGAAACAAACGATCTTTATGAATGTAGGATATCATCCCATAGTCCAAGTGCCAACGATAATAAATACTTACATGTCATCCAGAAGCGCATACATTTTCAGTCAATAGATGTTTCTCAATACGCAAATATATAAGGTTACATATTTGTAAACCTCTACACATTTAATCTTACACTTAAACATGGAAAAATCAACTATACATGCCAACATAAACATGTTGGTACTAAACATGTTTAATATATAAATTTAGAAAACATATAATCAGTGATTGAAGCTTCTCAAGACCTAAATTGTTTTGATTCAAGTATGAATGAGTTCAGTTACAATAAACTCACATACAACTAAAATTAACATCAAAAAATAAAATTTAACTTCGAAGAATACCAATTTTTCAGGGTCATAACTAGTATGGTGGCGGTGAATTATCTATTGTTTTAGTTTGCTATGAAAAACAAGTGCTAGTCGTGACAAAATACCGGTTTGCCATTACAAAATATTACATACTATAGTGAAACTATTTTTCTGCAGTAGTTCATCGCAGCGACAAAACCCCCTTGTCGCGATAAACTCCGAAGTCCGAAAATCCAAAACCCTTAATTGGTGTGAATTACGGTTTTAATGTGAATGTTTTGACAAATATAATTGTAATTATATACATGAATTACAAACAATCAATTATGTCCCTCAATTACAGAAATCAATCATTAGCATACATATTAGGTTCTCTATCCCAAACATGCAATTATGCAATTAGGCTCATAATCAGAAATCAATTTAAGGATATTTCAAAATTAAATGAATTTTATAATTAAATTTTTTGGAGGATTAATTATAGGTTTTCATCTCCATAACATGCAGTGGATATGAAAGGATATGATACCAATTGTTAATATAAATTTGTAATTGGGTTATAAACCCTAAGCAACACATGAGGGTTACTCCCTTCATTTATATAGATGAACAACGATCTACAACGGAAGACTGTTGCTGAAAGATCTGAGTACAACGATTCTCATAGTTTACTAGATTTTTCATTATTCTTCTACCTATTTCATTGTTGATACCTCACGATCTACAACGATTCCCATAGTTTACTAGATTTTTGTGAATTTTTTTTTTTTAAAAAAGAGATAATATTTATGAAATAATAACTGAATATTTTCTCTAAAATCGATATAGATAAATATGAAAATTGGATCAAAAGAAATTACAAATCTAAAATATTGATAATACACTAAACAATATATATAATAAAACTAATTAATTAGTATGCCTTAAATAAACTTAAATATTACTTTTTAACTTTTTAATATTTATTAAACTATTTATTTACTTTACCAATGCAGTGAACCATACTATTTATTTTGTTTTTGACCCAATAACCGAATTGAATGAATTCTCTTCTAAACTCTATCATTAATAAATTTGTATTTACCTTTATCACTTCTATAATGTTTATTTTTATATATCGATTTAATATAAGTTGATGTTGATTATTTATATATAACTAAACAATTAATTTAATCACTTTTAAGTTTAAATTTGACGAAAAATATTCTAAATATAAATAATTTAATAAATTTTTTATCCGAAAGTAATATACTAATACTTCTCTTAAGGGGTAAGTACGAAATATATTTATAACTTTTTTACCTGAAATTAATACATGACACATCTCACGTCTCTTGTGCTATAAAATTATTCTATTGTTATATTTCATCATTCTTCATTATTATACATATTCCACTTTCAACTAATAAAATATTTAATTTTTTACATAAATTATTAATTTTATCTATAATTTTTCTTTTTTCAAAATAATTATTATGTTTTTTAATATTAATGATTTTTTTTTAAAAATGAGTTATATTATAAAATAGAAGCGTATGATATAACACTCTGAAATTTGTGAGCTAAAACTAAGGTCCAACTAGACATGACCGTAATGTATGATAAAGGTAAATGAATAAACAATAGTGGTAGTAATATATTATTCCTTTGGGATCAGAAATGGCACGACATATGCACACGTTGCTGTCTAGTTGTCTACAAATCGCTGAATTTCACGTCATGGATTGTTGCAATATATGCTTTTAGCTAATGGAAGGTCGACACAACAACTAAAAAGATAAAATAAATCTTTTGAAAATTTAAAGGTTAAGAATAATTGTATGGTCTGCGATCATATCAACCTATTGGAATCCTCTTTTAATTTGGTGGGTTAATCTTATTTATCGTAAACATCATAAACCGAAGAAGACCGTTGGTGTATTATTATTTATTATTATTATTACTACTATTATGGGACCTTTGTCTTTAGCCAGCCTACCAATTGCACCAATCAAAGTACGTCCTCTTTTGGATGATACTCCACCTATCATGAAAACGTCTAACTTTTGACGGTCCATATTAAGTTTGAAAAAGAAAACTAGTACTCATCAATGGTAATGTAATAGATAAGGTTAAGAATATTTATAATATATATTATTATTATTGTGAGTATTTGTTTGGTTTCGTCCGGCAATGGCATGTGATCGGCAAATGATGATGGAGAGTTGGAGTATTGAAGGTGAGAGAGCGTGAAGTGGAAAGAGCAATGGAGAATTAAATAAAGTGATTGTAAGCTGAAGGTGAAAAGTAGGATAAGAGATTTAGGTTAAAAAAACTTCATTTTCTGAATAAAAAGCGTTGGTTGTGGTCATAGATATTATAGACAGACATTAAGTTTTTATAGGTTTCAATTTTTAAATACAAACGTTCTTTATATTTATTGTTTTGGATAGTATAAGTTGAGAATTTACATTCAATTGTGATGAATTGATATAGGTATAGTTATATAATAGTATTTTATTTTTGAATGATGTTAAATTTTGTTTTTTATATTTTGAATGCGAGTAATTTTGACATTTTGATCGATTTTTTTTAGTTTTAATTTTTTATAAATTGTTTTAACTAATTGACGAACATTTTTAATACTGATTTATTGATTTTTTTAAATATTTTGAACGATCTTTAATTTGGTTGCATGTCCAAATTTGTTGCATGATTGAAAAGTTTGAGTCGAATAATTATGGGTACTCATCACATTTGCATTCTTTTTCTCTCGGTAAGATAAAGGTTTTGATCGACGAGATTTTGACGATGTAAAAATAAAGCTACTAAATCGTTAAAAAAGTTATAGGTCCATCGTATATGCTTAATAGTATGGTATAATAAAAATTTATAATCAGGTTCGAATGAATGAAGTCTAAAACACACACCTATAATGGCCTTTCTAGTATTCCATATCATCAAACAATAATTTAAATAAAAAAACAAAGTTGATAGGATATCATGTCGAAACACTGATTTCATCAAGCTGAAACATAGAGTGATCAAACCACTTGAGGTCTGAAGTGTTATAATTGAGTCATGTTAACATTTAAAATAATCAAACAATTTAAGGTCCGAAATTCACCTAAATTTTGTACAACGTTTTAAAATAACCAAACCATTTGGGGTTCGAAGTGTCACTAAGAAGCTGAAAGATTATCGCGTGAAGTAAATAATTAGGCATATGAAATGAGGTTCACATACTCAAGACATGTTAAATTTCATATGACATGCGTCACTTAATGTATAAACAAATATGAATTCGACACCACAGGTTGCACACATTTTGCCTTCGGCTTGGACGACTATTGTTGATAAGTGCTTTTAGTCGTTTATTTATGGGATCCATATCAACGTCATCTAAACTCTGCATAAACGATTTAGAATTTTCATTAGGTAATTAAATCAATGGATAAGAAAGAATTATCTGGCTTATAATAGGCATGCGCCCATGTAATTATCCATTTTAGCTAACCTTTAAAATTTTACCTCTCTCTATCCAAACCTTTTATCTTAGTTTCTTTCTTTTATTTAACTTTTTTTAAGCTTAGTTTTTGTCTTTCATTTAAAAATAGTTTACAAGTTATCTATATTACTCAAAATTTTGATTACAACAGTTATGATAACCAAAATGATTGTCGGTCTCTCTTATTAGGAACATTTCTCTTAATAAAAAAGGGTGAAAATATTAGGCTTTAAACCTATCATCCTTGCACCTTTGCGATCTCTATTCTGGTTTGATATTCTACGATAATTTGACCAAAATATTATATTTTCATATATTAAAAGGAGTGATACTCAAAGGTTTTTGGTAGATGAATGGTTTAACACCTACTTTCACGAGGGGTCAGAAAGTCTGGACCTCATTGTGGTATACAAAAAATGCGTCTGGATGGACCTTATTCTATCCATCATGGATATAATGTTGAACATGCCATATTCTTAATGAGAATCTGAATTTATACCGAACTTGAACTAAAAGTGAGACATACATATGAATGTCATGATTTGGCTTCTAAAGGTTCGAGAGATAGTGGTCGATGCGCTGACACATAAAGTGTTATTTTTTACGTGTTTGTTTGATTTTGAGGTTTGGTTGTCCTTAAACCTCTAGCTAATTTAGTTTTTTTAATTCACCAATATGCGTCCCAGTCAATTGATGCAAAATATGCGGAGTCTTAGCCAATTTGATGGTGGCATATGACATAAGTATTTTCCTTTTAAAATGGAAGGATTCGTCAACATAACAAGTATTATTTCAACCAACGAAATATAATACTTCTGTCTGTCACTAATGAACATTCATAAAGTCGTTATTGACCTTCATGATTATAAAAACAAATTAGAATTATTTATTTCGTAACATTAATTGCTGCATATAATATAAAAATATTACTTAATTAAGCTTAATTTCTTTTGTAAGATATATTTTGGGTCATTGCAATAACATGTTGCGTAGAAGCGATATTTAGCAACAAAAAAGATGAAGGAGAGCCTAGATGGTATTATGATTTTGCTTGTATAATATCTACAAACGGATTCCTATGCTTTGGTCTTTGGCTCTATCTTTTGGTAAGACATATTTTGTTAGGCAACCTCATAAAGCAGTCACCAATATATTCTTTCTTTGGTTATATTATTGATCAAACTACGGGTAATTTTTATTTTTATTTTTTATATATAACTATAAATAGAAAAAATAATCAAATTACATATAATACTAAAAAGTAAAGATGACAATAGATATCTCATCCAGTCCATCTGGTCCAAATAATAATTTAAAATAAATTTAGATGTTTTTTAAATATTGAATTTGAATAGTTTTATATAAAATAAAAAAAATGATCATATCCAACATGACTAAGAAGAAATAATAATAAAACAAAGGTATAAAATATAAAATAAGAATAATAATATACTAAATATAAATTGAAGTTTCTTAAAACCATCTCAATCAATAAAAGAAAATATGTATGGAGTGAAACCTTGTTACTTATTTCGAGGAATAACGAGTACTAAAATTTATAGATAAGTTTTATAATAAAAAACCTAAACTAGAAAGAAAATAGCATCAAGAGTGGACTCTTCTTCTCTAGTTCTCTCACTAGTGAATGGTAACTCGCTAAATGTTGGTTGTCTTTCAATGTTATCCACTAGTTAAATAATACATTTTTTATTAAATTTTGTAATTTTACGTATATATTGAGTTTGATATTTATCTATTTTTATATTTTACTAATATTATATATATATTAACGATCAAAATGATATATTTTGGTAAAAAAATATTTTTTGTGTACCAAAATTTGTTCGTTGTTTATCAACGTTGGTGCCTATGATCGGCAAGTACAACTCAATTAAGCTTAATTTCTTTTCTAAGATACATGTTAGGCCATTGCAATAACACGTTTCGTAGAAGCAAACAACAAAAAAGATGAATGAGAGCGTAAATGTTATCGTGACTTTGCTCGTATAATATCTTTGCCAACGAATTATGATGTTTTGGTATTTCCCTATATCATGTGGTAGGACATAAATTGTTATGAAACCTCATAAAGAAGGTTCGCATTCTATTCTTTATTCGGTCATATTATTTATCAAACTACATGAAATTTTTATTTTTATTACTTTTGCATATAACTACAAATAGAAAATCTCATCATATTACATATAATGCTAAAAGGTAAAGATGACAATATATATCTCATCCGGTCCATCGTTTGTTTAGTCCAAATAATCATTTAAGAAATAAATTGAAATATTGTTCCAATATTGAATTTGAATACTCTCTTATACAAGAAACAATTTATCATATCCAACGGGACTCAGAAAAAGTAATAATAAAACAAATAAAATAGAATATAAAATAATAAAAATAAAATATAAATATAAAGAATGTAAATTTAATTCTCTTAAAATTATCTCTAACAATAAAAGAGAAAATAAAGGGAGTGAAACCCTATTATATTATTTCAATATGAATAAAGAGTATTAATATTTGGACATAAGTTTTATAAAAAAAACCTAAAAAGGAAATAAAAAACATCAAGAGGGGACTCTTCTTCTCTAGTTCTCTCATTAGTAAATATTAACTCATTAATGGTTGACTGCTATTTAATTCATCCACTGTTTAAAGTAATATACAATTTTATTTAAATTTTTATAATTTCACGTATATTGAGTTTGATATTTATCGGTGTTTTTTTATTTCATTACTATTTTTAAATATATTTGAACGATCAAAATGATATGTTCTGGTAAAAAATATATATTTTTAGTCTACCAAACATTTTCTGTTGCTTATCAACTTTGTTGGACATGATCTAAAAATATAACTTAATTAAGCTTGATAATTTTTGTAAGATATATGTTGGGCTATTGCAATAACACGCTGCGTATAAGCGATATTTAACAACAAAAAAGATAAAGGAGAAGACATATGGTATTGTAACTTTGCTCATATAAGATATCTTATAACGGATACTTATGCTTTGGTATTTGGCTCTATCATGTGGTAGGATATTTTTTTAAGCAACCTCATAAAGGAGGTAGCCAAGATATTCTTTCTTTGGACATATTATTGATCAAACTACATGTATTATTTTTCTACATATAACTAAAAATAGAAAAGCTCATCGTATTACACGTAATATTAAAATGTAAATATGATAATATATATCTCATCCCGTCCACCATATATTGTTTAGTTCAAATAATCATTTCAAAACTAAATTGAAATATTGTTCTAATATTGAATTTAAATAGTTTTATATAAAAGAATTCAAAACTAAGACAAACTGATTGCTTTAGCAAAATGAGTTACCAAGTCACTGTTGTATAGAATTTCAAGAATCTTAGGCATTGAAATCTAGACTAGAGTCAAATGGTACTCCAGTCTAGGATGAAAATTATGGGACCATTTAAAAATTCTAACAGAAAACTGGCCAATTGATCGAACATTACATTAATGAGTATTAAAATTTGGACGTAAATTCTATAAAAAAAAACCTAAAACAAAAAGCAAAAAACATCAATAGTGGGCTCTTAATATTTTTTGTCTACCAAACATTTTCTATTGTTTATCAACATGTATGCCTATGATACAAAAATATAACTTAATTAAGTTTAATTTCTTTTGCAAGATATATGTTGGACCATTGCAATAACAAAATGTGTGGAAACGATGTTTAACAACGAACAAGATGAAGGAGAGCGCAAATGTTATTGTGACTTTGCTTGTATAATATCTCTGTCAACAGATTCTGTTGTTTTGGTCTTTTGCTCTATCATGTGGCATGATATATTTTGTTTGGGAAATCTCGTAAATCATGTCTTCAATCTATTCTTTCGTTAGCCATATTGATCAAACTACAAGTATTTTTTATTAATATGTTTTACATATAACTATAAATAGAAAAGATCATCCTACTATATATATATAATACTAACAGGTAAAAAATAACAATATATATCTCATCCGATTCATCATAATTTGCCTAGTTCAAATAATCATTTCAAAAATAAATTAAGATGTTGTTCAAATATTCAATTTGAATAGTTTCTATAAAAAAAACCTAAAAAGTAAAGAAAAAACATTAAAAGGGAACTTGTATTCTCTAGTTCTCTCATTAATTAAAATAGTACACAGTAATGATTGGCTCTTATTCAATGCCATCCACTGGTTAAAATAATATAATTCTTTTAATTAAATTTTATAATTTTACGTATATTGAATTTAATATTTACCTATTTTTTAATTAATTTTTTTTTATATTTTAACGATCAAAATGATACGTTTTGATGTAAATGTTTAAAAAAATAAAAATAAAGTAAATATAGTTTTTATTTTTTGTATTTTTATTATATATTTTTTACTATTTATTAGATAAAATAATATAAATAATTAATAATATTTTTTAAATCATCAAAGTAACTAGGTAGTTATATATATTACGAACTATTGCATTTAAATTTAAACCTTAATTATTTTTATTCTTATTTTTATTTTTATTTAATTTGTTTTTAACATATTATATATATAATATAATAATATAGTTGAATAGCTAATCTCCAACTACTATAGTTGAATAGGTATTACGGTGATATAATATTAAAATAAAATAAAAAATAAAAAATAATGTTTAAAAATATTAAAGTTAATTGTTAGAATTAGAGAAACGGGATTAACTATCATCTCTTAGTTTTTAACATTCGATATCGTCTCAGCTCATTCATGCTAGATACTACTTTCACTGTGATTTATGCTTCATTCTACTAGGTAATTCATTTCTTCATCAAGTTAATCATCAATCTAGTTAATTGATTTCATGCGTTTAATTTATCCACTCTCTCTGCATTTACTTATCTCGATCGATTATTACTGTGATTGCTCTATATTTTTTCTTTTTGCAGTTAGAAGGATTTACTTGAATAAATTGTGTGTGTCTGACATTGCATTACTCTCTTGTGCTATGTATGTAATTTTATTCTTGTATATTTGCATTGCTAGGGTTCGATGGTGTGCCTTTGGTTAATATTTTATCAAGTAAGAAATTCAAATTTAGTTACAATTTAGAATAGATGTTGGTGCTTAACATGTAGTTCTTATTTCGTATGTCAATCGAAACCCTTCTAATATAACTAACAAGTTCAACCCTATCATCAAAATATCTACCAAACATTTTATGTTGTTTATCAAAGTTGCTGCCTATGATATAAAAATATAATTGAATTAAGTTTAATTTCTTTTATAAGATAGAAGTTGGGTCATTGTAATAACACGTTGCGTATAAGCGATGTTTGATGGCAAATAAATAAATAAAGGAGACCGCGAATGGTTTTGTGAATTTTCTTGTATAATATCTCTGCCAACGGATTCTGATGTAGGACACATTTTGTTATGCAAGCTCATAAAGTAGGTCCACAATCTATCCTTTTTGGTCTTTATTATTTTTAACAGTTGGTTTGTACGAGAGTATCTACCATAATGTTTTATTTCTGACTTTTCATGTGGGACCATCCACAATGATAAATCAACATAAACCAAGAAAACAAGCGAGTTTTTCATCATGTTTTCAGCCCATGGTACTTGTTCTTATTTTTTTAACATAATTTCATAGCGATGCAACTCCTTCAAATATTAGTAGGTTATCTTTTTTTGTTTCGAGTTAAACTATGGAGTAATTGATCACGATTTATGATATATTGTCATGAAAGATTTGCTTCGGTTACTTTTTCGTTGACCATTAACCCAAAAATATTCACGACCAAATGCCAAACATGCACTTCTGCGTTCAACTTCAAATTCATCGATCTTAGGTTCTTTAAGGTTTTTACAATACCGACTACTGGTTAACGTACAAATTTCTTGTGACCAACATAACATCAATATATGCTTGCAAATTTCATCATAGCTTAGTCAATATTATTCACCAATATTTTATAAGTGACTCATGCATTTTGAGGACAAACGATATGATTTTATAATTGCAAAGACTTTGTTTTTCATAAAAGAATGCTCATTTTGATCATCCACATCAATCAAGATTTGATTGTATCCATAATATATATCCATGAAATATAATATACAAATTTTTAAGGTACCATCCACTAATTGGTGTATGATGGATCGAGAATAGATCCTTCAGACATGCTTTAATGATACTGTTAAAGTTCATGTACATACATCATTCACTATTTTTTGTTTTGGTTAAGCTTGTATATGTGATCCGAATCGAGTACAAAGCTTCTCTCATATGGCCTATATTTATAAGTTAAACTTTATAGCTACAATTCCTTCGGTCTTATTAGGACAAAATATAATATTTTATTTAATTTAGTCAATATGTGTTATATATTAACAATTTTTGGTACATTATTATGGCGAGCACATTGGTCTTTATGTGTAAACCATGCGAAGACATCTAAATTATTATACGTAAATGATACAAAACAGGTTCAGATATTTCCTTGTATGTCTCTATCGATGCAAATAACTTGGTTCGGTCCCAACATTATATTCTCAAAATTTTCCTAGGTTCTATCAAATTAAAGGTATCATGAGGGTCATTTATATCGTCTAGAAGCACCAATAAATACTATTCATTAAGTACAAGATAAGTTGAGTAATATTTTTTAGCTAATAGTCGGATGTTGCAGATAACAGTAATATGTTCATTGACTACGCATCAGATCCATTGATGTACGGCTGGCACAATTGTGTAAATCTAATCAAGAAAAAGTCTATTAAAAGTTACATTATATGATAAAAGTGCATCCCCAACCATGAAAAATCATTTTACCTTATTTATATGCTCTCGATCGATCCAACACCAACTCTTATATTGATTCTCCGCTGACTTCCAACCATGAAAAACAATCTCTTTACCTTATTTATATCCTCTCGATGATCCAACACTACCTTTAGTTTTAATTTATCTATTGACTGGTGTGTATGTCCACGTGAAACCGATATGGCTGTTTTATATGTAACGGGGCACTATGTTATGAATTTTATCGTAGGTGACCTTGAAATAGACTTTGTATAAGCTTTATGTATTCATTGTGACTTTTTAGACTCTAGCCCAACAAATTTGATAACAATCATGACCGCGTTCTCATATGGTGCATTCACTCTTTGAAGTTTGTCGTTGTCAAAACGGCTTACTAGGTACAGATCTGAATAGAGGTGGCCGCAATATGCCCTTGACTTTCAATTTAAAAATTGGCTACATACCATTTATGAGAGGATTGTATAATACCAAACAAAAAGTCCCATCTGACGATTGTTACCACGACTTGGTAGTTTGAATCTTTTTTTATTATAGCCAACATTTTGAGAGACCTAAGTGGTGGTACGTGCATAAATTTAGGGAGATTTGAATATTTACACATGTTATGGTTTTCCGTTATGATGTCTTTAGTGAGGCATATGATTTCTCTTCTAAAACTTTATCAACTTCTTACCATCAATAAGGTTTTGTACCTTATTTATTAGTGTTTGACAGTCCCACGTTAGATGTCACGTATTATTGTGATCTTTACATACTATTTTTGGATTATGACAATATTTGGAAGTGAATGTTCTTTCAGACTTTTTGAAACCGACCAAATCTTTGGCCTTATAAAAATGTCATCGACGTTTTTATTTAATTATATATAGCATTTCTAATATTCTTGTTCTGTTTTTTATTGTCTCTCATACCCCTTCTATTATTGTTATGATTAGGTTATAGATGTGTGGTCGTAGACTTAAAGACATAGATGGAAGCCACAATTATGGGCTTATTGATATTCATCATAGGATGGTAAGAAGAATAGAGGTCTAAGACCTTTAAAAGTCACATACGTATTGTCTCATCAATCTTGAGATGAATATTGATTTAAGTTAAAAAAAATCACCGAAGGTTAATGATTTTTTATAGTATCTTCCAATAAGATCCCCATTAGAATATCCACATGTAATCTATGCATGAATGATGTTCTTAGTTTGGACGAACCTTTTGATGTACTCATATTGGATTTTTTTTATTGTGCTCAAACTTGTAATCAATGATTATATCCATCATCTTCAATGAATTTGATGCATATGAATTGGTCTCGAAAGGCCATCTGTAGCGTCTTAAAATTATGTATGGAGTTTACTGTAGTTGGTTGAACCATATTTCACTACTCCAAAATGCCATAAAAAATACATGACATAATAGTCTATCATTTTCTCTAGAACCGCTCATCTCAATTTGAATATGATACACTTATTAGCAAAAAACGTATATAAATTTAAAATATATATTTTGGTTTAAATATTTTTTTAGAATTGTTTTTAAAAAAACGAATAAATTCCGACACCCAAAATTAATTTTGGGATGTTCAACTAAAATTAAATAACAAAAAAATAATTAAAAATCAGAACTCTATCTTTTTACCGATGAACCACGAACAAATAGGAAACTAGAAAACAATAATAACAATAGAAATAATAGTATATAATGTCAGCCAAATTATGAATTATATGTAATGAAACACCAAATAAAAAGTAAATAAGTTATCTTATTAGCACTTATAAAAGGATATTTGAAACTTCCATAAATTTTAAATTTTGGTTAAAAACTTCCGACTATTTTAAATTTATTTAGGATTTCAGATCAATTGAATTTTCACAATTCCTAAACAAATTCAAATCGTTGTATAAACTCATACCATCCTAAATTACAAACGCTATTAATTTCATGGATTTAAAATAAAATGGAAACCAATATGTTAAATTAAATCTATCGATTTTTATGTATATAATTGCATTTTAAATTTAAATAATACATAAATGATAGTTTTCATACAATTAAACTTGGTAAAAAAATGGCGTTCCTTAAATAAAAAATATCTTTATGAATATAAACTAGAAAAGTTACCTGACGGTTCCGAAAGAATAGTCGAGTTGGTGGAGTAAAGCATGTTTGTGATCAAAAGTCATGAGTTTGAGTTCATATATAAATGTTTTTTTATTTGAGCATGTCATCTTGTGTGGTTTAGCTTTTGGCGTTGCCTCAGATTGAGGGTTTACCTTCAGTGTTGGTTTGCAGGTTATTGCGTCAGACTGAGGGTTTACCCTGTGCGGGATTCATCCTAATGTCTGGATAAAAATAAAAGTATTTATAACTATTTGCATTTTTAAATTTACCAAAAAAATATTTGTAAAATAAAATCTTCCAAAAATATCATCAGATATAAAAACTAAATAATAATGTTTTTCATGTTTTTCAGCTCGTGAAACATCTCTCTTATCATAATCAAATTTCGAAAATCGAAACTCTAAAATCTCCCAAATTACAGATTTTTACAACTAAATCCAGTGACTTCGGAAGCATGTTAACATAAAACAACTACAAAGTCATGTTTTCACGAATAAATTACTTTATTTCGTCTTAAATTCTTCATTTGATGTGTTCGTAAATAACACACATGTTTTTTTATGATTTGTACGTGTTTTTACGCAATCAACAGTACAATTAGTAACCTTGGAACTACTTGTGTACATTTTTAAAGGTTCTCGATGAATTATTTTTTATTTTTTTGCAACCAACTTGAATGTATTTACGCACCCAACTTACAGTGGTTTCCAGACCAAGTTTCTATTCATTTTTTCAAACCTAAAATACATTTTCGCAACCAAATTGAAGGTAATTACACATCTAACTTACAATAGTTTTCAAACTCAGTCTCTATTATGTTTTGCAAACCTAAAATACATTTTTTGCATCCAAATTGAACGTATTTAGGCACCCAACTTACACTAGTTTTTAGACCTAGTTTCTATTATGTTTTTCAAACTTAAATTACCTTTTTCCAACCTGATTGAGCTTATTTATGCACCTAACTTACAGTAGGTTCCAGACTTAGTTTATATATTCTGTTTTTTAAACCTAAAAGACTTTTATTTGCAACCAAATCGAACCTATTTACGCACCCAACTTACAGTAGTTTCTAAACCTAGTTTATATTCTGTTTTTCAAACCTAAAAGACCTTCATTGCAACCAAATTGAACATATTTACGCACCCAACTTACTGTAGTTTCGAGACCTAGTTTCTATTATTTTTTTTCAAACCTAAAAGATATTTTTATAACCAACACGTATTTACGCATCCAACCAACAATACTTTAAGTGTTAATTTACATGTATTTTTGATTTTTTAATGTAAATAAAAATGTCAAAAGAATCAGTATTCTTCACACAACTCACATAAAAAATAAAGAATCTTCACTAAAAATTTAACAATTTAAAGAATCAATAACAACATGTAACTTCAGTATTTTTTCACAACAAAAAACATGTTGAAATATTGGAAAAAGAAAATCAGTTTATTCAATATCAACCATAAGAAGACCGTGCATCAAACAGAATAACAAAAAATGTTCGGTTTATTTATTAACCATAAGCATACAATAAGATATTGGTAGATGCTCATTTATTAAAGTCACAACTATGTTTTTTTGTAACAATCATGTCTCTAATCCACACTATTTTTTGTTTGGATTATTAATTTTCTTCTATAGTTTATTTTATATATTTTTATCTGCAACTATTCATAACGTAATTGTACAACTAATTAAAGTATAATTTCACACCTCAATTACACTTTTGTTTTTCGAAACAATAGCATTTTTATGCAACAAAAATATTATTATGCAACCGATTATAACGTAATTCCATAACCAATTACAATATAAATTTGCACCCAATTTAGGATTGTATGTTTTCACAACTCTTTTTTTCCGCAACCAAAATGAACATAACTTCGTTCCTAACTAAAAATAGTTACTTTCATATATAAAAAGTGTTGAAGTAAAAATATTACAAATGGAATAAAAAGAACATATTCAATTAACAAAATAAAAATATATTATTTTATATATTTTCTTCACAAGATTTTCTATTACGGCCATGTTTTGGACAACGTTCACACTTTACTTTATGAACCAACTCTGAACATTTATATATAGTACATTGCTTTTTAGCTGTTACAGTTTTTATTTTCAACTTAGGTGGAAGAACAACATGAGATTGATATGAATTAGAAGCTTAACCAAATGTAGTTAAAGTTGATATACCTTGAGAATAAGTTTCCTTATAAGAACTTGAATAATAACATTACTCCATAAATGTCGAAGGATTCCTATGGATACCAAATATTAAAGCAAAAACATGCGAGCAAGGGAAACATTCAATTTGTCAAATACCACAAGAATATTTGTAGTTTAAAAGATCAACAACCATGGCCGGTTCGACTGAACTTCAAACAATACTTTGGCAGACGACCAAACAATCCATGTATGACATTCTTCAACGTTTCTTTTAATATTATTTTCAATGTCATGACACATCGTGTTGTTCTAAATTAAACAATTAGAGTAAACTTTGGAATCTGGGTCATAAGTGTAATCACAATTTTGTCCAGTAATTCTGAAGTAGGCAGGTTATAAAATTCTTTAATTTGATTATTAAAATAATCAACTCCACTAGAAGCCATAACACCATAATGTTCACCTATAAAGTAAACGCATGCATAATTTTTAAGAGATATGTTTTCCGCGAAGGTAACTACTCTTTACCCATATTATATGAAATTATTATAGAAGAGAGACACTTACTAAACTTTCTACAATTTTTCTTGTTGGATTTGGATATTTTGGTATTGGGTTTAGATTTACTGCTTTTTCATGTTCAATATCTATTACAAATAATATCCAATGGTTAACATTCTCAGGTCTAGCTTCTGTTAGAAATGGAACGAAGATGTAACCTTCTGTGAATGCTTCAGTAACCAATTGGGGACTGATCTCCCTCAACTTGAAATAATTTGAAGATATTACTTTATATTACAAAATTTATATGATGATAAAAAGAAAATGAACAAAGACATTGACATTTATAAAATTTGAAAACAAAATATAAAATGCACTGGTCGTATAAGCACTTACAGAAAAGCCAATGTGAACCGTCTCCGAAATTCCCTATTTTCTTCACAAGGTCTTTTTCTTAGGATCCAGTAGATTTATCCGGAGGTGTTTCACGGTTCATAAGAATCACCATTGGCCTCTTTGATAACTTATCTCTGGATGTGGGAAAATGTCATCTATTATTGGAAGAAAGCAAGGGGTTAACCAGTTTGGTAAAATTTGAAGCAACGTCAAAACTAGTCCTTCCTCATAATTCTTCGCAAAGACTAGAGGGCCACTGATGAAGATAGGATTTATACGACCCGCAAGTTGAACCAGTGAAATATTGGACCAATATTTACTTTATAATATAAACCCAACGTACGTACGACAATGAGAGGATGCTATGTAATAAAGACTAATTGTGTTTTAGTTAATAAATTAATGGTGTTGATTAGCCTTAAATAGACTACTAGTCTTAAATAGACTAATTGTGTATGATCAAAGGTTCACCGTTATTAGTAAATAAGGCACTATACATTTTCTTAGAAAGGAGAACAAAGAATATATTACTACAACTTTTGGCAGTTTATATCTTTTCTTACTGTTCCTCTAAGATATTTTTATTCTTTCTGTATCTTTAACCAACCCTAAATATATCTTCATTGTCTACTACTTCTCTATATGTTTACTCATCGGTAGCAATTAGGAAAAATAATTGAAACATAGTTAACTATACCGATGTGATGATTAAATATGATTTGATGCCTGAGTAAATGAGGCTTTCATGTCTCCAAAACTCAATGCGAATTTTGACTATCTTCAACCCTAACAACAACAAATACTACTGAAAAAACCTACATAAGATATAACGTACTAATTATATATTGAATAAAGTAATTCATCAACCAATTACATCATTTGTAATACCACAGCATAAACCTAATTTTACAACCAATTTGCACGTAATTACGCAACACGCTAACACGTAATTACACAACCAAAATTAGAATTTTAGATTTTCACAATATTAGACTAACTCCGTAAAAAAACCTAATTTCACAACTAATTTACACGTAATTCTACAAAACGTTAACACATAATTCTGTAACCAATTTTTTTATGTATTTTCACATAAGTTTTTTTTTTATAAAAAAGAACTTATCATTTTTCCATCTTTAGCTGCTATAGAAAGTAAAACCTTCATTGTGTCCATATAAAAAATATATCATCGATAAACAATAGAGACGATAATATTAGAAATTTTGAAGATAAGCTCTATAAGCTATAATACATAATTTAACATATATATATATATATATATATATATATATATATATATATATATATATATATATATATATATATATATCGTATCCCAACACATAATCACTTGTGATGTCCAAACTCTTTAATGCGTCTAATTTTTGTTAGCATGTTGAAAGAAGTAGAACTATTTCCATAAACTTCTCTATTAGCTTTCTCCAAAGCAAGCCATGACAAGTGATAGGATAAATCTAAACTATAACCAGATTTAACAATAGATTGAACTTTTTTTTATTAACATCACATCTTGATCTAATAATATCACATATCTCGTTTGATATCAAATCTGACATCCAATGTTTTTTATTTTATTTTTCGAGAAACCATCATAACACTTATGATCACCAATATATGTTTTAATAACCATATATCCGTTCAACTGTTTAGTTGAAGCATTAAGCCTCCATCGACATCATTTGCTCTCTTTCATCGAAAAATGAACACTAATTTTTTCTGTAAAATTTATGAATGAATTTATAACCATATATGTATGTTCGATATCAAATCAAGATAAATGAAGACATAGAGAAGTACCACTTTCAGATACCTGCCCTACACCTTTGACACCGCAAACAAACCTTCTTTGTTTTTTCTTATGTTCGAAAAAACGAACTAGGTTCTCTAACTGATATATTATTTTCAACTATCAAATCAATATATTGTAATGATACTCTATCCAAATTGGTGCAATGCATACTTAAAAGTCTAGTTTCAACAATATCAACCATCCTAATATTAATACCTTGACATTCACTACGACCAACTAATGAAACCAATGATATAAAATTAACTTCACACCATAAAATAATAATTCTCATATTCGCCAAATGATCCGTACTTTGTTAAAGAACATATCATAGACATAAAACAAATGTATAATTTATATTTAAAGAAATATATATATTATCTGTAAATACTAATTTATCATTAAATGATATACATACTTTTTTTTGTTAAATTATCCGTACCCTACCAAATCTTAGACGGTTACTTATTTATAAGTTTATGTTATGTGATTATTGGTGTTATAAATTATTTAAAAATAGATATAATTTTTTTTATATAGTTTATTTCTTAATAAAACCCTGCAACTATACTAATGAGAGTATATTAAATCTACAGTTATTTTTTTTGTTAGAACATATAAATAGATTAATCGTTAAATATTATTAGCTGTTATTCTTATAAACAAAACCATACTTATTTAGTATATTTAGTAATTTAACGTTGTGTGTGTATGTATTATAATATATACCATATAAGCTGTAATTATAAATTATAAATAGAAAGAAAAAGAAGCTAGTTGGATTTGTTATAATTGCACCCCAAATATGAACCGTTGAAATTAAATATATACATGTGTTTATAGCTATTTTATTATATTCAAAGACGTTAACACCTATCAAGTGGCTGATTGGTTCACGTTTCTGGACCGTTGGTGCGCACCTACTTCTCTCTCCCCGGATTTTTCCTTCTTCTGTCCTTTTCCTTGTGATTTACACAATATCGAAAAAAATATACACTGCCAGAAAACAACTAGCCTGCGCTTAAATTATGAAAATGAATTAATTTGAAAATGTATCGAATATTTCTCGAAAATGTATATAGAATGTGATGTAAAATAAGCTAGGATTAAAATTATAATAGAAACAATGATCTGTTAAAACTGTTTTATTATTTGGATTGAACTAAAAGATTGTATAATTCAACAACAACAAAAATGCATGACGTAGGTAGTAGAGTTTATTTATAATTAAATATAAAAGATCATTTAACTAAATTTTTGGTTTAAGGTGTTTATGTTTTATTTTTATTTTTTGTCACATTTTTTTTTAAAAAAACCTCTTAAAAAGTTAATTTTATTTTTTGTGAAATTATTTAATTTTGTATATTTTTTTGTTAAGTATCAAAACGAAATTTTTGGTTCAAGATGCTTATACTTTATTTGTCCGTTTTGAAAAAATTCTTAAAAAGTTATTTTTATTTTGTCAAACAATTTTTTTTAAGATATTGATATTTGTTGACAAATTTTAGTTTATAAAAATCTAAAAACTAATATACTATAACACAAAAAATGATAATAATTGATTTTCAGTAAAGAAAATCTGTAAGTTATATTTTATGGAATGTAAAAGGATACTAGGTTATAGGAATAGGTTGGTTTATAGGAAATTTTTATGGGTGAAGCTATTCCTTCCATCAATTTTTTTATTTCTCCTATAAATAAAAAAAATCCACTTTGTTATTTTCTCCATAAAGGAAATAATATATTTACCATTTATTTTTATTTTTATTCCAAACTCATTGATTCTCCAGCAACTCCATCAATTTCTACCACCATCTCAACTATCTCCATCATATTAACTTATACACACCCAACCAGTCCTATAAGCTTCTCACATCAATCCCACATAAACCCTAACCCTAGCCTAGCCACTATAAAGACGGTCTCCTCTTCAAGATTTCTCTTCTAATCATGAAAAACAACAAACCATAGCCAACTACTCGATTTCTCTTTTAATCTTGACAAAAAAACGACAGTCTCTCTCGAATTCGTCTAAGGTAGAAATCATTCGTTATTTTAAAAAACAACAACACTTAAAAATGCACCATTGTTTATTAAAACAGATGAAATGCACCTAATTCCGAGACGGCATCTCGGAATTAGTTGCGCTTTTTTATATAAAAAATACCTAATTCCGAGGTGATGTCTCATAATCAGGTTTTTTTATTGAAAACGCAACTAATTCCGAGACGACATCTCGGAATTAGTTGCGCTTTTTTATATTAAAAAAACCTGATTCTGAGGTGATGTCTCGGAATCAGGATTTTTTATTTAAAACGCACCTAATTCTGAGATGTTGTATCAGAATCAGGTGTTTTTTTCTTGAAAAAAGCACCTGATTCCTAACTCTGTCTCGGAATTAGTTGTTTTCCGCTAAAACCTGCACAAATCGGGATTTTCAAAAATATGTTTTTAACAGAGATTCTCAAGTTACATGAATGTAAAACTACAAAACAAGATTAAATTATCTTGTTGGTTGATTGGGTGATGTTCTCCGGTGTTAAATCTTTAGTTTGGGTGTCTTCCTCTTTCATGAGTAATCTTTAAGAAATTTGAAGTTTTTTGTTTTTGTTTTTAGGGTTTAATTTTAGAAGTTAAATTATGTATGTTGGATTTAATTTGGCTAAATCATGTGTTTGTTGATATAAGAATTACATAATAAATTAATGACATCAAGTTATAAATAAGAATGTATAATGAGGACAAGATAGTTAAAAGCAAATGATAAGTCTTTTTTTCATTTTGAAATATAGAGGAAATAAAAAATGTGTTGGAGGAAATAGCTTCACCAAATTTTTATTTATAGCCGCATAAATATATGTTTTTTGAACGTGATAAATTTATATTTATAGGTTTAATATTTATATTTTTTTAGTGTTTTATTAAACATGTAGTATTTTGATTTTTGATTCACTTTTTTATCTTAATTTTTATGAGCCATAGTTCAATAACTTAATGTTTTAGTTGTTCGGATAATTTATTGACCATGTTCAATTTTTATCCGTACATTTTTTAGTTTTTGTGAGATTGTGTAGTATTTGGAACACTTGTTATTTTTATTTTACTGATGTTGTTAAACTTTGATCAAGTAGATATTGCCTAAAGCCACATGTTCATATTTTTTGGTTGTATGTAAAATCATATCACAATTCGGTCGGATTTTTAATAGTCTCGTGATGAGTTGGTGATACATTTTGATGGACATAACTTACTCTAGCGGAACAAATTTCAGAGGCATTTTCAGATTGGTTCGTGCTTATAGTTCCAAATGTAATTTAGAGTACAGTTTTAGTGATAAAGTAAAGTTTGAATGAATAAATCCTTAGAGAGATAAACACGAGTTATTTAGAGAGAGAAATTAGCAAAATGTATTTATCAACAAAGAATTAATCACATTTTTCAACGAGAGTAAGTGTCTTTTTATAGTATATTTAATGGGTCCTACACGACTAGCAAATGATTAATTATGGTCATTTCCCCCAAAATTATAATTAATTACAAATAGATTCCATATTGCTACACTATTGTCATACTCCTCCTATGAGGTTTTCTGTACACCAAATTACTCTTTTTATCTTGTCAAACTCATTTTCCACTCATATATTTTTCCCTTACCAGTAGCCTCTCAGTCTTCGTGAAGATGTTCAAGTGAGGATTGTAACTTGTCAATACTTATATTTATCTGACGTTATTTCTCTCAATGGACTTATGTCGTTGTTGTAAACTTCTCCTCAAATTTTATAGGCGTTCTTGTCAGCAAATTTTTTTGTTATCTCGCATGTGTCAGCATTTTTTGGGTGTGATGTCAGAATTCTCTAACATAATCATTATCGTTTCTTGGGCGTGATATTAGTTGATGATAAATATGGTCGATACGTGCCTTTTTGTCTAACATAGAAATGACTTGAAGCGGCGCACTCCTATCCTAGGCATTAATTGTTTCTTATCTTAGGCACTTTGCCCAATGGAAAACATCTCTAGAAAATTCTGGGCTTGACACTTGTTGAAAGCCCAAAAATATTTTATAAATACCCAAAATCTTCTTCGTTCCTCTTACTCATAGCTTTTTAGAGAGAGTAGTTCTTTGAGATGCTTGCAAGTTCTCAAGGAGTCCTTTAAAAATTATCTTCTATAGTTTATGCCTAGAGGCTTTTCCTTTTGAGAGTGGTTTTCTATAAGTAAAATAGTTAAGGAGAGACAGGTTGCTGGGTTATATGTTGAACCAGAAACTCAACCAATTATTACTACATATTACGGTAGGTAGCCTCCAACCAACAACTCATCCGACGCGACAGTCTTCCCAAATATTCCTCCTCAGCCTCCTAGTCACACTTGCTCGGTAATCGTCAAAAGTGACTACAATAATCCAATAGGTGACAAGAAAAATGATGTTGGATCCTGGAAAGGTGATGCTTGAAAATAAAATAAAAATCCCTAAACATGTGGACGAAACTCATACTAAAGCACCGTTAAATATTTTGATTACACCATCTGCTACACCACAAACCACTTCACGTCCTACTCTTGAAGCCCCTCCTCGAAAGTTAAAGAATATTATGTTCGTAATTCTTGCACTGAAAAGATCCCTCGAACCTATTCA
Source organism: Limnanthes douglasii subsp. nivea (assembly GCA_036936605.1). NCBI lineage: Eukaryota > Viridiplantae > Streptophyta > Magnoliopsida > Brassicales > Limnanthaceae > Limnanthes > Limnanthes douglasii. Next base: position 113,308,668 of record JAUPFV010000005.1, on the reverse strand, counting down.
AGAAATGAATTCAAGTGCTTCAACTAGTAATCCTGTAAATATAGACCCAAATATTGCCAACACCGCTCAGTCCAAAAAAATTGTTGATGCTGGGAAAGCCATAGTGCCACATTCTGGTGAAAAAGAGCTAATAATCTTGAGCCCTCGAATTGCTGATGATAGATCTCCTCTGAAGAAGAAATCCAAATCAAAAGAAGATCATACTGAACCTCCTTCACATGTTGACTTTATCATTGTTAACAATCTCCGAGCTGTTGAAACTAAACATATTTTAGCCTTGTATAACGTGAAATATAAATACTATAATACGTACGAGAAGGCTAGACTAAAAACTCGATGAGGAATACCTACTTCAATCTCCATACGAGTTCCGACCATCGGAGAGACGTTCAAGATCATGAACTGACCGTCTATTCGGAAATTTTGAATTGGGGGCTCCCATTTCCTGTGGATCCTTTCATTGTCAAATATTTCGAGATGGTCAACATGTGTCCGAACCAAGAAGGGCCCAATATGTGGTTTAATTTGATGCCTTGTACAATGACCTCCAGGATTTCTGATATAAGATTTTCATTGGAACAATTCATTGGTCTTACTAGGGTTGTGAAGAATGCCTATTTTTCATTCTACTCCTTAACACTTGGGAATAGATTCAAAATCATGGAGGACCTACTTGAAGTTGGTAAGAAATGAAAGCAACGGCGTTTCTTTATCTCTGGTCCTTGGGAGACTGGATCCGATCCAAATTTCGATAAGACACACAGACTGTCCCTAAAATAGACGAACCGAGGTACTTAATTTCTCATTTTTATTTTTCTTCAATCATTCTTCTTCTCCTCTAGTGTCTTCTATTGTTGAAAATCAACGACAGGGGTTTCCAAACCATTCGTAGATCATGTACGCAAAGCGATACAATTTTTTTCCAAACTTTCTAACTAGGCTAGGACTTCTTGGTCCAACAAATTTTATCGTTGCTTTACTCCAACCAATCTCGCTAAGAGTCATCAGAAATATTGTCCTTAAAAGAACTCATGGTTCCTCTTACTCATGATGAGGTGTCAAGTAGATTAGAAGCTCGGGATGTACTTGTCTTTCTACCTTCGAGGGCTAGAGCTTAGAGCCATCCCAAAAAAATACCCTAGTGATGTTTTGAAGAAGGATAAAACCCCAAAAATTTCTAGACCGGTAGCCCAAAACACTGATGCTGAAGTTGAGCCATCCCAAGACTGTCTCAAGGTAATCTTCCTAAAAGGAAATGTTAACAGTCTCCACAGTTATCATTGGAAAACAAGTACGGTCTTTGAAAGATCGAAAGAATCATTATGAATCAGAGGTTTTGAAGTCATAAGTAAAGGTCAATGAACTTGAACAAAAACTCTCCATACTTCAAAAATAGGCTGACGCAATTTACAAGAAGCTTACTTGTGCAGAAGATTATATCATGATTTTTGACAAGTGTTGTCAAGAAGAAAGAGATTTTTACTACGATCAAAATTCCATGAAGGATTCGCTCATCAAGGCTTACAAAGAGAGGAATGATAAGGCCTCGTCATACTTCGAATGAGTTGTTAATAATTTAGAGAAATCCTTGAAAGAAAAGTAGCCTCTTCTTGAAGCCTATGATGCCACATGTGTTTCTAAAGTGGATGCGAATGATGCAAAAGTCAAGTGTGGTTTAGTTTTGGAGATTCACGAACGTTATCCTGACTTAAAATTGGGCAGTTTTTGGAATCTTGTTCCCGTTCAATTTCGTCCTATAGAAGTTTTTTTGTAGATGATGATAATGAAATTTCTTCAAAATCTTCCTATGATGACCTTTTTGGATCTTATTCAAAGTATAATTTTTTAAGTGTTTTAATGTTCAAACTGTGTATTTTGTGAAGTCCTCGCTTTTGTTCGAGGCATTTTTGTGAATTCCTCATTTTTGTTCGAGTCATTTTTATGAATGATAATCATATTTTCCTTCTTTTTGTTTCAATGTTAATAATTAAACACCAAATTTTGCTGGAAGAACCTTTAGGTCCAAGATTAATAATTAAAGACCAAATTTTGTTGGAATACCCTTTAATTTCAAAAGATAAAAACTGTTGACTAATATTTGTTGAAAGACCCTTTCGGTCCAAAAGATAAAAATTGTTGACTCACACTTATTAAAAGATCCTTATGGTCCAAAAGATAAAAATTATTGACCAACATTTGTTGGAAGACCCTTTCAGTCAAAAAGATAAAACTTATTGACCAACATTTGTTGGAAAACCCTTTCGGTCCAAAAGATAACAATTGTTGACCAACACTTGTTGGAAGACCCTTCCAGTCCAAAAGATAAAAATTGCGCAAGTTATTTTTAGATGAAAAATAAAATTTATATATAAATCGACAATAAGTACACCTCGTTAAAACCTTCATGCGCCACCAGGGTAGGAAACAGTATGCCACCGATCCTTTAACGAGTTTTTAAAAATATATACAAACTATATATTTACTCTAAGTACAATTTAAGATGTTTGATATTCCACGTATGATGAAGGTCTCGTCCTTTTTTATCTTTAAGTTGATATTTCCTCGTATTCACCTTCTTGGTTACCATGCATGGACCCTTCCAATTAGGTTCTAGCTTGCCAAATTGCATTTTTATGCATAAATATTTTCCTCGGAACCATGTTCCATATTTTAAACTCCCGATGTCTGACTCTGGAAGCATACCGGTTTCTCATCGAAGTTTGGTAGTGCAGATAATCAATTGTGCTCTTCTTCTTTTTTCTTCTATTAAATCTAACTCTATACGCTTTCCCTTATCATTGGCCTCTTCGGAAGACTCACTGACTCGATATGAAGGAAATATTATTTCGGATGTCACAACAACATCTATTCCATAGACTAATGAAAATGAAGACTCTTGGGTTGCTGTCCGAGGAGTAGTTTTATATGCCCACAATACGTCTTGTAGATTATCTGGCCATTTTCCAGCCTTGCCTTCCAAATGTTTTATCATCCCATTAAGAATTTTTGGATTAGTCACTTTGGCTTGGCCATTTTCTTGTGGATGAAAAGGTGCCAAGAAGAATTGTTGTATCTATTTAGTCGAATAAAAATCTTTCATCTATTTCTTGTCAAATTGTGGCCCATTATTCATCGTCATTCTCATCGGAATACCAAAACGACAATAAATATTAGAAACAATAAACCTAATCACGTCTTTAGATTTTGTTCGAGCCAATGGTCCAGCTTCTACCCACTCAGAGAAATAGTCTACCGCGTATTTAATGTTTGTCATCCCCCAGATGCCATCGATATAGGTCCAACTAAATCCATGCCCCATCGTTCAAAAGGTAAGGATTCTTGATATCAACTCAAGAGGTACTCATGTTTTATGAATTGTATTAGCAAATATTTGACAAGTATCACATATCTGAACCAATTCCTTGGTGTTTGAAGAGATTGTAGGCCAATAATATCCTGCCAAAAGAACTCTTCGTATCAAAGTTTTATATCTACAATGTGTGGATCATTCCCCATTACGTAATTCTGAAAATATCATTTGATATTCAGTCTTTCCAATGCATCGAAGCAGATGCCTACTAAAAGATTTTTTGTATAAGATATCTCCGCAAACTAAGTAGCTATATGCCTTAAATCGTATTCTCTTTGCCATTACTTTATCGATTGGAAAAACATCATTCACCATAAATTATTTAATTTCACTCCTCCAATCTTTTTATGTACTTGTAGAAATTTGAAAAGCCTATATTGACCCTTTATTATTGAAGAATTTTCTTGCATGATAATCCAAGGGTGGTCCTCTTAATACGATGCATTATCGAGAGAGTTAGCCACATAATTTCTTTCCCTATGAACATCTTCGTATCCGAATCCTCCGAAAACTAATGTTAAAGCCTTTAGTTCCCTTAAATACTTCACTAGATGATCTTTTCTAGCCTCAGAGTGGACAGAAGCGTGATTTATAAGAAGTTATGAGTCGTTTATTGGCCTAATAATTTTAGCCCCACATATTTTGAGGAAGTCTTAAACCTGTCAAAGCAGCTTCATACTATGCCTCATTATTTAATGCTTTAAAACCGAAACGAATAACTTGATACATTGCAATACCATTTGGAGAATCAACTGCACCCTGGTCCATATCTCGATGCGCTTGTACCCCCATATGTTTGGACTATCCACTCTGACTCGAAGTTTTCTTCATATACCTCCATATCTGATCGTTCATAATGAAATTCAACTAGAAATTCTCCAAAAGCTTATGCTTTTATTTCATTTATAGGTTCACATTCAATATCAAAATCTCCCAATTCAACTGAACATTTGGTCATTATTCTGGATACGTCACGCCTTTGCAACATATTTTTTAATAAAAAAAATATGTTCATACAATGATAGAATAAGCCTCAAAATAAGGCCTCATTTTCCGAGCAGTAGTAATTAATGCGAGGGGCAATTTTTCTTACTTAAAATACTATTTCTCAGCATCTATAAGACTTTTACTAACATAATACACGGGTATTGGGAAATTATCTTCTTCTCGAATCAAAACAGCGCTCACAACATAATCCGACACTGCTACAAAAACATACAACTTTTACCCAAGATTTGGCTTTTTCAAGATTTCCAGTGAATATAGGTATTCTTTAATTTGATAAAATGATTTGGAACACTCTTGAGTCCAGTTAAAACAATTTTCCAGCACATTTTTCTGATGACTAAGATACAAATCTATTCAATGTTTCCAATCTCCGTGTTAAAATTTTTACTTCTTTAATCGTTTGAGGTGGTTCTATAGTGTTTTACGCATTTAACAGTATGGGATCAGTTTCTATTCCATGCTTACTAACTATGTACCGAAGAAATTTTATGGATTGTACTCCGAATTTACATATTTGTGGATGTAATTTCAAATTTATGTTTGCCAAGTTGGCAAAAGTCTCATTTAAATCTTCAAAATGGTCCTCATCCCTCGTACTTTTCACTAACATGTCATCGATATACACTTTTACATATCTTCCAATCTGAGTCTCAAAGGCTTTGTATACTAAGCGTTGGCAAGTTGCTCCATCATTTTTCAAGCCAAAATGCATAACCTTATAACAATGTAAACATCTTCCAGTGTGATAAACGATGTGCTTTCTTAATATTTTGGGTTCATTTGGATTTTATTGTAGCGAACATACGCATCCATGAATGAGAGTAATCGGTTTTCGGAGGTAGAATCCACTAACTGATGTATCTAAGGTACTGGGAATGGATCTTTTAGATAGGATCTATTTAGATCAGTATAATCTACACACATTTACCATTTACCATTTTTCTTTTTCACCAAAACTAAATTAGCAGTCCACAAACGGTATTGCGATTCCCGTATGTGCCCAACCTTGGACAATCGATTTACTTCAGCCATGTTAGCCTCATAATTTTCTTGAGAAAAAAATCTTCTCTTTTGAATACTGCTTCGAACTGCATACTGCTTTCGTGTGCATACTACTTAGAACTATGATTCTCGTATGTGCCCAACCTCGGTTTGTGTGTGCATACTGCTTCGAACTGCTAATCTATGAAAAAGTATATCTGCGGGATCCCCTGTCACGTCTTCTGTACACCATGTAAACATATGTAACGTTTTTGATAAGAATATAATTAACTTCTCCGTCACCTCCGAAGATAAGTTTTTGCCAATTTTTAAACTTTTTTCATTCGAAAAACATGATCTTAAAAACTTTAGTCTGGGATTATAAACCCGGGGTTCTATCTTGGATCATTCACGGGTTCAGACCTTGTGGGAGACCCCACTTATTGCTAGAATCATAGCTTCAAGACTATCATATTTTACTATTTAAATACACGGAATGACTATAAGGTGGTAGATGATATCTTAGAAGGAGACAAGCTTTGGAAGGCTCAGCTTCTTTTTGTTATTTATGTGTGGGAGACTAGTTGAAAGATTAATTCTAAAGGAAATTCGAGCATGCTCACAAGATAATAGAAGAGCTCACATAAGTGTTTAAAGATTTATTCATTTCCATAGTTTGATGATATTATTTCTTACTCTAGATTCATTTTATTTCAGTATTCTTGAAGCCATGTGCACAACATTTATAAATTTGAATCATTGGGCCAACGAGAAGTGGTTAAATGAGTTTCACAATTGCTTCACCCCGGGAAATTTTGTGAGAGCTCACCTATGGAGGACAAATCGAATTTGTGAACTTTCATGGAAACAGTTTACCACTCGTTCTTGATCCGCCAAAATCCTCTGAAGGACAGAAGCAGGTAATGGTAAACTATTTCTACCAGTTAGGAACAAAGATCGTAGCAACCGTGACAAAGAAGAAGAAGAAGAAGAAGGATAGTTCACTCATTTCGCTCCAAAACTAAGGAATGAGAGGCAACCTGATGAAATCGATGCAGCTTTGTTGGAAGATATTGCAGTTACAGTCAAAGATACTAAAATGGCATCAGAATCCCCTTTTGCTAAGAAGAAAAAAGACAAAAAGATAGCGACAAAAGAGAAAGAAGAAGAAGAAAACTTTGGTTGATTCAAAGACTATTCTTCGATCAGAAGTTCACATTCAATCACTCTCATCGAGGTTTCTCCTTCAATAAATCTTATCAAGGTTCCTTCTCAAACAACTATAGAATCTAATCATTCTTCTCCACTGCTTCCTGCAGATGATAGTGTATATTTTGGAGGTGGTGATCAGATGAAAGACTTATGGAACTATAATTTTGAAGAATTTGAGCACGCTTCCCTGAATCCACCAGCCACACAAATGTTGTGATATATGACAAAGTTTCCTTCAAAGTGTCTAAAGAGAATGTCGAATTAGAGTATTATATTTTAGGAGATATAAGGCTAATTATTGATCTGGAGAGACAAGTGAGGGATTAAGTTAAAGACATCGACTCTCTTCGGGATGAGAATTACAGTCTTGTGAATTCTGTCGAGGCAGATAAGGTTAAGGTTGAAAATCAGGATAAGGAAATAAAAGCTATCAATGAAGAGCTGGTTTGAACAAAATATTATCATGATAAGCTGTAATATGACTATAAAAATTTGTAGTCATCCACTTCCAAAGAAATCACTTCCTTAAAAAATCAGCAAACTGAGTATAAGTCTACCATTCAACAACATATGTCCGATGAAATCACCTCTCTCAAGGAAAATATTGCTCAAGAGATAGCCGATGCTGAGGATGCTTATGCTGAAAAAGTGATATAGTACATGAAAGAGAGGGACGAATTGATAAAATCAGATATGGTGTTGTTCTTCCATAAGAGGTTCCCTACATTACCTCTCAATGATATATGGGGATATGCGCCAGTTAATCAGATCCTTTTCCATGACTTGCCACTTGCAGAAAGGTTTACTCTCTCTGACAGATAAGATAAATATGATTCTAAAGAAGAGGACTCTGATGTAGAGAGTCCAGAGAAGAAAATGAGGGAAAGACCGATGAACAAGCCCTAAGGTCGGCATATTTGAGGTATCTTTTTTTAAAAGCTCTTGATGTATACAAGGAATTTTGTTGTTTTTTTATCAGATAAGTTTGAGGAAGTCCTTGGTTTGGCCAAGGTATTTTGTAATTCTTTCACCGGATTTTATTTAGCTTTGACTTACTTATGGTAATTTTATGGTATCTTATATCTTTATTATCCTGACCATAATTAAATGTGCTCTATTCAAAGGTAATTAAAACTTCGAATAAATGTGTCATTCGAAAGTGATGTAAACTTAATATACTTGGGCCTAAGCAAACTATTCGAAGGTAATCCATTCCAAGGCAATTAAAACTAGTCCAGCCCAATCATTCGATGTTAATCCATTCGAAGATAATTTAATAATCCCACCAGGCCATTCAGAGGTAATCCATTCGAAGGAAATAAGAAAATCATTCGAATGTAATCCGTTCGAGGTAATTTAACTTAGTCCAACCCAACCATTCAAATGTAATCCATTCAAAGGAAATTTAATAATCCCACCAAACTATTCGAAGGTAATCCATTCAAAGGTAATTCATTCGAAGGCAATACAAATTATCGACACACCTTTTTTAAAGACAAAAGATGGTAGATTAAAAAAGATAATCAGACACCTTATTAAAACCTCCCTGCGCCACGAGTGTAGGAAATATTGTGCCCTATCTAATATTTACATTGAAATAAAATAACGTAAATATTTACAGTTCAATTTTATTCTAGATATGACTTGAAGTGCTCAATATTATATGGTGCTTTAAAAGACGTCCATCTTGATCGAGTAGTATGTATGTTTCTTGTTTAATATTTTCATAAAAAATGTATGGCCCTTCCTAATTCGGAGCGAGTTTCCCAAACTTCTTTTGTTTAGTAAGTGGAAACATTTTTCTCAAAACTTTTTCTCCTACTTCGAAGTCTGTCCTTATAACTTTAGATGCATACCTACTTTTCATCAAACCTTAATAGTGAACGATTCTCATTGTTACTAGTGATTTTGGAGAGAAAGTAGTGACATAACATTCCCTTGCCACCTTTTGGCTGTTGTGGAACACCTCTACTTGATTTCCAACAACATATTTTAAACATCGGTGAATAGTGCGTGCATTCTGGATAACCAAGATCTGCCAGATATCGCATTGTAAGATGTCGGACAATGAACTACTACAAACATAACCCTTACCATTTTCTTGAATGACCCTTTCCCTAACAAAGCTGATGATGAAAAAATATCAAGAACGGAAAGACCGACAAGAAAATACCCTCACTCAAACCCTAGCCAAAATGATCTCTCTCCTATAAGAAAAGATCAGTTAGCTTATATAGCAATTGTTGTGGGCTTTTTGGCCTATTGAGCCATTGGACTTAAACAATTGGTCCATTAGAGGCTAATTCATCCCACAAACTTACTAAGTAAAAATATATTTACTTCTTATTACAAAGTACATATTGGTTAAATATTCCAAAAATCTGACTTGCGAATCGTGTAAATTCTTCCCTCATCAGTAGCCCCCCTAGTCCTTGCGAAGAATTCTAAGGAAGGACTAGTTTTGTCACTACTTCAGATTTTACTTGTTCCTTATTTGTAGCCCCCCAATCATTGTGAAGAATTCTGAGAGATGAGTAATTTTGGCGCCGCTTCAAATGTTACCTGTGAAAACATAAAATGTCTTGGCCAACAGATGTAGACCAACAGATGTAGGAAATGTAGACCAACAAATGTTAGAAGATCTATCAGATCCAAAATAATAAATTTTGAGTGTTGACCAACTAATGTTGGAAGATCCTTCAGATCCAAAATAACAAATCTCATATGTTGACCAACTAATAGTTGGAAGATCATTTTGATAAAAAATAATGAACTTCGAATGTTGACCAATTAAAATTGGAAGATCCATTAGATCCAAAATAATAATGAATTTTAATTGTTGACCAACTACTGTTGGAAGATCCTTCGGATCCAAAATATAATGAATTTCAAGTGTTGACCAACTAGTGTTGGAAGATCCATCGGATCCAAAATAATAATGAATTTTAAGTGTTGACCAACTAGTGTTGGAAGATCCCTCGGATCCAAAATAATAATGTTGACCAATTAAAATTGGAAGATCTCTTAGATCCAAAATAATAATGAATTTCAAATGTTGACTAAGTAGTGTTGAAAGATCCCTCAGATCCAAAATAATAATGAATTTCAAGTGTTGACCAATTAGTGTTGGAAGATCCCTCGGATCCAAAATAATAATGTTGACCAATTAAAATTGGAAGATCCCTTAGATCCAAAATAATAATGAATTTCAAATGTTCAAGCTTGGAAGATCCCTTCGATCCAAAATAATAATGAATTTCAAATGTTCAAGGAGGGAAAACCCCAACTAAAAGTTACAAAATATAAGAGCAAATATAAACTATTAGTTTTATAATAAATGAGTCGTAGTCAACGGCTTGGCACCTTAAAAACTCTTTATCGAATAACCAAGTAAAGTTTATTTTGATTAGAATTGTTTCATGTTCCTAAATTTTAAAAACTGAGAATTTTAACGCCCAAAGAATAACATGCCAGCTTTCAGAGAAGGAAGTACTATTTTATTACAAATTATGCGCACAACGATATACCTGCAAGTTTACTCCGGCCGAGTCACCAAAGCATACACCACCAGCGATACCTTCTTCAATACCAGTTTCCACATGCAGATTCTCAACATTGGTTATTGGGGTTCGCCTGCCTTGACCTAGAATTGCCCTAAAAAGCGAAGTTTTACCAGCACCCTCAAGGCCAAGAAGTCGCACCCTACGAGTTCGAACATGGACTTCCTTGGACACAGTTGTAAAATCACTGGTGAAGAACACGCATAAACCACTTAAGCTTTCAGGGCATACAAAACTTTCACGTTGAAATATTCCTAGATTATGTTCTTTCTGTACGTTTGTGGAGTTTGAACCAATAGAAGAAAACATAGGCATCAGAGAATCTGCAACAATCTGATGCACAGGAGGTCTCCTCAATGGAGCTCCAACTTGTATCCGTATTTTCTGCAATTCGGGATGTTCCCCGTATTTTTGAAAAGGTGGCACCGAAGGAAATGATTCGACGGTTGTTGAACACCAGTTCCCATTCACGCGAGCATGAACCAACGTACACAAGTACAATCCAAAACAAGTTATATCAACCTTCAAAGGTTCCGACCTTTTGTCACCAGGAGTGTCATTCCAGCCCAGAGGAACAATTGAAGTAGCTGTACGGATAACTGGCAACTCAACAATATGCCCAAGCTCTACAGTACCAGCAACTGCAAGCCCGAGCTGTTGTTGTAGATATCGAAAAGTCTGCTCCATTCCTGAAAATGCAGATGTCAGCTTGAAGTACTCTGCTCCTGAAAGTGGTTCCACAGAAGAATTTTCCAGCAGGTAGAGCTGTCCAAAAGGTACATATGAAGGTAAATAAGGCACTCCTTGACATCTCCTTCCTTTGTCACTGGTAATATTGCTGCTTTCCACTCTTAAGTTTCCAGTTCCAGTTGCAGAAGCGGCTCCCTTGTACACATCATGAAAAGCTTTCAAAGTAACACCATGAGTACCTTCTTGTATTTCTAGAGTCGGTGGTTCGATATCCACATCCTCAATCGAAGATGCCACCACAGAGTCATTAGCAGAAGGTATTTCTACTTGACCTCAAAAACTATTATGAGAGCTTGAAGCATAATATGCTTCTTTCCCGCTGAAACTAATGGCTGTATATATTGTTATTCTTTGGATTTTTATAGAAAAAGCCACCATGAGACCAATCACGGCCTCTAAGAGCATATAAAATGAGCCAATCCTCTTCACGAGCCCATTGAACAAGCATTGCAAGAGTAATACTCTTCCCACTGCTAACAGGACCATCCAAGACAATCTGTTTCCTAACCTTAGCGGCTTTGTTGCTACCTGACCACATAGGAGGATCAACAATGCGCCTAAAATTATCGCGCAAATCCAAGAAGCTCTGTCGTACTAGTAAAGCAGGTCTCATGGACTCCTTGAACTCCGTTTCCATACTTGCAGGCAATCCTTCGGGCAAAACAGCTCTCAGATCTTTCTCATTGAACTTGAGGTAGTAGCAAGTGTCTTTGCGGGAAAGATGGGATAGAGAGGGAGTGGAAGTGAACAGAGGATGGCGCTTCAGTCCGATATCCAAAGACGGATCCTTCGCGTCCTCGGCGAGGCGTTTAGCTCGAGCAGCTTCGCAATCATCGGCACCGGCATCGAGGTCGTCTTCAGTGGCGGAGGAGGCTCCGGCGGAGGAGGCTCCGGCGGAGGAATCAGAAGTTTTAGATTTAGGTTTCTTGTGATCCTTCTTCTTGGTATCATTCTTGTTGGGCTTAGATGACGATTTACCTGACTTGGAAGAGTAACACTGCCATTGATGTTGAGTAATCGGTAGCTGGGCTGCTGTTGAAGGAGACAAATCGATTGTCGTCTTCATTTTGGAGGTCGTGAGTGCGGCTGCTGGTTATGGACCTCCACATTTCTGCTGGTTTCCTTCTCCGTGCTGCCTGACATCCTCTATTAAAATTGCATCCAAAAGCTATAAGAAGTAGAAGGTTGCATAACCGTCATTGTAGTATTTCAACTCAGAAGGTTGCATCACAAGGTTTCTTCTTCGGAACAAAACAACTCCTTTCCCTGATCTTCAACGTTCAAAAGTGCGGAATTTAATCAACCATCAAGGTAAAACCTTACCGTCTGTCACCATGTAGTATGCGTAATCGAAATCCATGGCCGCTCGATTCGGTATGAATCTCTCCAAGTTCTCTTTCGAAAGCCTTCTGGTGAGAAAGAGTCGGTCTTGAAGTGGATTTCTAGATCTGGAAATCATGTGTGAAGGACCTGGATCCATATCTGTAAAATACAAAGAAAACACAAACACAAGCAGTAATACGAAATTCCAAGAAGATATTAACAATAGATCCTGCAAAATTGTTAGATGAATCAAGAAATATTATAAACAAAGAGAGAATAGCGAGCAGTGGTGTGCCCAAAATTGTTCAGAGTGACGATGGCCATGGCGAGGAGGCCGATGGAGCTTTGGCTCTCTCGAAGGCGAGTTTGAGTACATAGCAGCGAGTCAGAGGGTAATCCTTTAGGATTGGATTGATAAAAACCGGGTACCGGTCGAGTTCCCACAGACGGCGCCATTTGATGATGAAAAAATATCAAGAACGGAAAGACCGACAAGAAAATACCCTCACTCAAACCCTAGCCAAAATGATCTCTCTCCTATAAGAAAAGATCAGTTAGCTTATATAGCAATTGTTGTGGGCTTTTTGGCCTATTGAGCCATTGGACTTAAACAATTGGTCCATTAGAGGCTAATTCATCCCACAAACTTACTAAGTAAAAATATATTTACTTCTTATTACAAAGTACATATTGGTTAAATATTCCAAAAATCTGACTTGCGAATCGTGTAAATTCTTCCCTCATCAAAAGCCTCACCTTCAAATTCCCCAATTACGTCAACAAAGTTGCGAGTAAACCCCGTTATGGTTCTATTGGACCGTTGAATAACATAAGGTTTTTCATTTGTTTATAGGGAGATAAAAATGAAATATTTTTCGAATTTTTAGTGTCAATTAATATTCTTCGTATTTCAGTGTCTTCCATTGATTCTCATATTACCACAACATCTTCATGAGGGTCAACAATTCCTCTTAGGTCATCATCGTCAAACATGATGAAATGAGTAGGGTTTTGATAAAGGTGTGTAGATATTTTTCTTTCTAATTGGGTAGTTAAAGATTCAAACTAGTGACATAGATCAAATACGTTCCCTGTTCGTTTTGTTATCACATCAACTTAATCTAGATCGGGGTCTAAATACTCTGAATCTACATCGAATCGTTCCAGAAATACCGTTGCACTTTTTTGTTTAGAAGCTTCCGTATTTTGTTTTTGAACATTTGGTGACGTGACTTGGGCCGTGCTTGAACTAAGTCGGGCACTGGTGTGAGTTTGTCTATTATCTTTTTTTACAAAAGCAAACAATTTCCCATTTTCAATCAACGCATGCGCCTCTTGTTTCAAGGCAATACAATCTTTAGTATCTTGGCCCACGTCACTGTGGTACCTAAAAAAGCGTGTGTTTCGATTTTCTCTTGGGGATTGAATCGACGTTGGCCTTCAGAATTGGAGAACATTCTTAGTTTTATCATAGATGATTACTACAGTTACAACTAATTCTACAAACCATTCAGGTTGAACCCGCTGATTCCTCATTGGTCTAGACTGTTGGCCTTAATTTGACTGACTTTATCTAGGCCGATAAGATCCTTGCCTGAATTCCTTAGGACGATTGTTGGTTGTAGCTTTAGACTAGATACTCACTTATGCGATATAAGCTGTGGGAACAAATTTATATTGACAAGGTAATCTTGACCTCTTGGTTTCTTCCATTGTAATTTTATTTCCGACCGGGTTCAATAATCCTTCCCAAGTCATTACTTTCTTTTGAGTAACCGAATCAACCAAATTTCCAGGCAATAAACTTTATCTCAGAGAAACGATATCTACCTATTCAAAACAATCAGCCAGTCATCATTGGTATTCATAAAACGGCTAATGTAATCTTTTGAGGATTCATTTGGTTCTTGTACACAATGAATTATGGTGTCACCATTCCTTTGAGCTCTTTACTCCTCATAAACTTCATTTGGAATTCCATCCAAAACATGTCAAAAAATTAAACGGACCCTTGTGAAAATCTGTTATACCATTTCAAGGCACTTCTTTCAAAAGTCTGAGAAAATGCCCTACATAATAACTTATCATCATCATTAATACTCATCATTATTTTTGTAAACTGCTCGACATGATTATTATGATCTTGGCTTACATCATATTTATCCATCTTTGAGCTATCAAACCGCCTCGATATATGTCTGGAAATAAATTTTGAAGAAAACGGTGACTGCCTCCAATTATTCCATTGGCTAAACATATGATCCTCACCGAGAATGGAAAATATACCCGGTTTGGATTGGACATCAAACTGATTACTTATCAAATGATCAATGTTGTGGTCGGCCGATCCTTTAACCTTGCCTTGATAACCTTTCATATTTCCTTTGCCATTTTTATTACTCTTCTTCCCACCGAATCATTTTACTTGATATTTTCTTATAATATGTTTTAGTTAACCTTTATTTCTTATTTTTACGGTCGTGGTCATTACTTGATGAGGAAGAAGAAATATCTGAATCTGATTCTGTGGTTAAATTTCCAACAGAATCTGATATACTTAACAATTGTTTAGCCCGAAGTTCATTTTTCGCTAATTTACAAGATTTTGGGGACTGATCACTCTAATCTTGTTTGTGGTTGTTATCTGGCCCGTCGGGCTTGGGACATTCTAATGGATTCTTCCCACTTAGCTCTTTTTCAGCCTGCCTTTAGGCTTTCAAAGTTTCAATCTCTCCGCACAGTTGATCACGTTCTTCTTGCATAAAAATTGTTTCTTTTGTATTGTGATTTACATGAGATGTGTTAGTGTGCTCATTATAACCTCTTACCCTCTCATTCTCAAGTGGGGGATCAATTTGCATGTCCGGATTCATGCCTAAAAGAAATCTGAAGCACGATTTGCAGGTCGGATTTTGAATATCACTATTCGGGCACCTCACGCTCCCACTGTGGTCACCAATTTGGTGGAGATAAATCATGATTAAAGAGTATTAACGGTAAATTAGATGGTTATGTATTAATCATATGAAGATAATTAAGGTGCTTGCTTTTAATATGTAGAAAAAAATGTTTTTTCCCTCTTAAATGCAATACTTTTTAGTATTTATAGATTAACGTGAAGAACATAAGCCAATTGGGTCGGGTCATGGTTTCAGGTCAGTTTTGTAGGTTTTGGAGGCCCAAGATTAAGTGAAGTAGGCACTCAGCTTACTATACTAGATATACAACTTACTTGGCATTACTCTTGTTATAAGTCTAAACTTCCCTCCAAGAGAAATCAAAACCACTACACTATTTGGACCTCCAATAGAATCCGACCCTAAAACCAATCTAAAAACAGAAAGATAGATCCCTAAGATTAAATCTATATTGTAAGTGATAAGATACCCGATGACCTAGATAACAAACAATTAGAATCAAATCATATAGGAGATAGAGGATAAAATATTTCTCAACATAAAATAAACGGACCCTTAACAAGTGAAGGATCAAAGCCTATACCTCAAACTTTACCTACTCCAACTCAAGATTTCAAAAATATTGAAGAAGGTAAAAGACTACCTATATCTCAATCACATGACTATATAGCATAAATAAAAAAACAGTAAGATGACTCAAGGTAGTGTACATTTATCTCTTGTCATTAGAAGGATTGAATAAAGTATGGATTTAAAAAAGATGGAGAAAACCAAGAAAAAACCTCTTAAAGAGCTTATGAATCACAATGCATTACATTTTAAGGGTTCAGATAAACGTTCCATTGGTACCTCTAAATGACTACTACAAAATTAATGTGGAATGCTAGAGACTTTGGAATCAAAGAGTCTTGTAAGCTATTGGAGATAAAGAAAAAGACATTCAAGTAAACACTTGATAGGCATATATGATATCAACCAAAATTTGAAGCTAAAATGGCAATTAGACTATCAATTTGACAATAACAAATTTACAAATATAAACTACTATGTGAAACATACATTAGACAAGTATATAAAAACAACGGCAACTCATATAGAAACCATCTATGCAAATATCAAGATCAAATGGAAGTTGTACAAGTTTTGTATTGTCCCATATGTTCTCTTCCCGTTGAGTATTGTGAATTCGGTCACGGTTTCAAAAAATGCAAGTCGTAACTAATTGAAATCACACATGAACTGTACCCTAATTTTATTAAAGAGGATAATCTTGAAAGAGCTGAGCACAGTTTCATTTTGATTTTGTTAATTTACCCCAAGAGGCTTCCTCGTTTAGAAGCAAGTGTGTGGTCTGTATGGTGCAAAGCACCTTAGTGGCTTCTTGGAGCCTTGTTCCTAATGATTCTGACGTTTATCCATTATATTCTCGAGATCTGCACCAATGAGGTCCACCGCTCGAAATTGCGGTGGTTGTTGCCAAACCATAACAAGTTTGAATATGGAAGAAAGTTACCTACATCTCATTAACCATAACAAGTTTTTTATGATCCATATTAGGCCGAATTCTTCCTTTGAACCTAAACCACTACTTGTCCTTTACTTTTTAATGTAAGTTATCAATAAAAATGCTCGATTTGGTTAAAATTACAATAAATAAATAAAATAATATACCGTGGACTAAATTTAATTAGTTAGTTTTTCTAATACTTAAACAATAATTATTATTTTTATCTTTTGTTAAGGGAGGTCGGTGTCACATCAAATTAAAAAAAATTACCCAGATAAAAGGAGTAATATAGAAAAAGAAAAGTCACGTGAACCGACACGTGTCACCGAAGCAAACACATTCGTCGGTAGGATTATGGTGCCGCGAGAAGTAAATAAACAGATGCAATTTGGGCACGTGGCGCATTAACGGCAATTGGATGAATAAAAAAATAATAATATATATTTTGAGGGATTGTTTGGATTCATAGATTTCCTTGCCGATTAGCCGCTGAGCAAGCCCTAAGCTTTGACCGGTTACCGGTATAACCCGTGACTTTTACTACTCCATCGCCGGCCAATATAAAGTATAATTATTGTCTACCCCTAGATCTTTGGCTTTCTTTGTATTACCGTGCTTTTATTTTTATTTTCTAATTAACTATATATTATCTATGATTGTTAATACTTCCTTATCAATTAAAATAGCTAAGCTCTTTTCAGTTAGACCTTTCAACAATTTTATATGACGATTTTTATAAGCTCGTTTAATTTATATAAATTATTTAAAATATTAGTGAGGAAACACATAACTTTATACCAAGGTAATGATTTATTTTATGTTTTAAAATATGCAACATTATTATTTTATTTTATTTTGTATGAAAACAATTTTTTATTAATCACCCAAACTTATCTAATTTGCTTGACTAGCACATAAATTAAGCAAAACGAATTTAGCTTAAACACAAATTTTCAAACAAAAGCTTAAAAAACCATTGAAAATGAACCGCCATTGTCGAAATAAAAAAACATTACGAGTTCGTTAGCCAAATTCTTATAATATATTCTTAACCATTCCTTTAATATTGAGGTCTCTTCTTTTTAAAGTAATCGTGCCGATCTTGCAAGTAAGTTGATAAGTGTTCGGGCCAGCCATGACAATATTTACACTAAAAAGATTTCAATTTTCGGACTATATGCAAAATTATTTGAATCCATTACGGTAAACCAAACCGCAATTAGTCTTATGGTTTAAACCTTTTTTAATAAAAGGCTTTAGGAATTATTTTTCGAATATTGGAATATAAGTTTTTGTCAGTTGGTGTTCCAGCTAGTTTTCGGTCGTCTAATTGAGCATGACGGTTTCCCACAGTTTTTTTGAATCATGATCGAGTCATAAAAATTGCAACCAATAATTTTTTTCCAACATGATCAATTTTAGTACTTCAAGCAACCAAAACATCATTGAATCAGTTTTAACTTAATGGAAAAGTAAACAACGACAACAAAAACAGTTTTTAAGGAAATAGAAACCCGAAGTTAAATATAACTTATGCAGATATTACAAGACCAAAAACTTGTTGTTCTACAATTAATCCAATTAATCCAATAGAGGTTCAAGAAAAGATGGATCACATCTTCCGAAAATTCCTTCAAAGTGATAAAGAAAAACTTCTAACTGCTACCAAATACACATTAATTAGAAAATCTTCATAAGGTCTGCCTGAAAAGTCTTCTAAACCAATTCTTTGAAGCTAAGAAATTTTCAGGAGAATACAGTGTATTCAATTGGGACGCAAGACACATCATGATAGAATTATCCTCTAAATCAGACATGTGCAAGTTATGGGCTAGGAACGTGTGGTATGTGGGTGAACAATCTATGAGAATATTCAAGTGGACTCTTACGTTTAATATGAAATATGAATGCCTTATATCCCATGTATAGATTAAAATTGAAAATGTCCATGAATATCTATATGATGATGCATTTATTCATTATATAGCTACTTCAATAGGTCAGCCTCTAAAAACATGGGTGCCATAAAAGAATCGAGCCATGTATAATGCTTATTATGCATGGATCGAATTAGTCATAACAAAAAAGATTCAACACCATGTATGGGTTGGATTTGGAGACAATCGTGATTGTTGGCTCCATATCAGCTATAAAGAACTTCCACAATATTGCAACTATTGTTATAGTATAAGACATACTCAAGAAACATGCAAGAAACACAAACTTCATGATATAAAAACAAGAAAGAAAACAAGCCTGACAAGAAAGAAGACTTCCAACCTACGAATGATTTTACAACTAACATAGAAGGGACACCTAAATGAAAATCTATTATAGTCAAGCCATATAAAAATAAGCTTGAAAGCATCCCATCTACAGAAGGTCAGCTAACACGTATTGATAACACTGTAAACATTAACAATACCGAACATAATGTCAGCAAGACTCCCTCGGAAGAAAAGGTCATAAAAGATATTTAAAACTTGAAAGAAGGTTACACTTTATCATCCAACCTCAATTACTAAAACTTTAGCATCGGAAAGCCATACTCCAAATCAGCAAAACATTGGTAGTTTTCCTCCCACACTTATACTAAAAAAGAGAGAAGTTGATCATATTTTCAAGAATTGCTCAATAAAAGACTCAGAGAAGCTAATAACATAAGGAAAATAGAAAATATTGTCATGAAGTCTCTATTAAAATAATCATCATGATTAAGTTCCTACGCTTGAACATATATGGAATTGGAAATAAAACCTCCATAAGAAGGCTTAAATCCATCATTAAAAATGAAAAAAATCAACATTCTAGCCATTCAAGAGCCCTTCATCAAAGCTGAAAACCTTAATACTATTGGTGTTAAGCTTGGTTTTAACCATTATAGTTCAAACACTAGTAACAAAATTTGGCTCTTATGGAAGGATGATTTCAACATCATCATAACTCTAGACCACCCTCAGCTTTTGTACACTTAAGTCACCTAAAAACTCTGGACAAAGTATTCTCCCCCACTACTGTTTATGCTAAATGCCATAAATAGAATTGAACTTTAGAACACTCTTAAAACTATTTCAACATCAACTAGATAGTGTATTTTTATTGGGGTTTTTAATACTATGTCACCTTCTGATGAGCAGCTTGTATGCTCATCATTCTGCCTAAATAATTTTGAAGACTTTAATAAAACTATAAGAGAATGCTTACTGGAAGGTGCTGGCTATGCTAGTACAAAATTCACTTGGTCTAATAAAACCAAATGGAAGAGGTTGGATTATGCTTTATTCAGCTCTGCTTGGTCTGACTACTTTAACAGTACTAAGGTCATAAATTTGGCTAGAACTTGCTCAGACCACACCTCTCTTTGTGTGACTATATCAAATGACAGAAACAACACTAAAATTAGTTTTAAATTCCTGAATTTATGGACTTTAAATGATGATTTTCTATCTATTGTCGACACTAATTGGAATCTGGAGATGCAGGGATATCCTATGTGTATATTTTGGAATAAGTTTAAGAGACTTAAATTTACCCTTAAGACTTGGAACAAGCGGAGCTTTGAGAACATATGTGATAAAGTCTTAGAGGCCGAAGAGAATGTTAAAATCATGGAGAGGAAGCTTCAAGATAATGATAACATTGAGAACACCGACAATTTATCAAAAACTAATTCCTTTATTCTTCGAGAAGAAGAATCTTAGTGGCACAAAAAACATACTCTACCTGGATAAAATATTGTGATAGAAATACCAAGACGTATCACACATTTGTTAAGAAGAAAATAAAGAGGAATATAATATGAAGTATTAGAAAGGGATCTAATTGGACTACTAATGAAAACCTAATTGACATATCTGTTGAATCTTACTTCAAAGAGATCCTCACTGAAAAGTCCTATCTTAGCTATGAGGATGAAATCAATCATATGAATGACTCTATTTTTGAAAAAATTCTAAAGATGATCAATGAGGAGGATAATAACATGCTTATGAGTCCTCCTAATGAAGAATAAATTTACAATGTTATCAAAAGTTTAAACCCTACTAGTGCTCCTAGCATGAATGGTTTTAATAGTTGTTATTTCCTTAACGGTTGGCATATCATAAAAAAGAACTTATGCATAACCATGTTCTCTTTCATCTTGGTTAGAAAATCCCTCAAGGCATCTTGACAACTAGAATCTTCCTTATCCTCAAGTCTTGCAACCCTACAATACGTAAGAATTATAAGCCGATTAGTTTATGTACTTTAATAAACATAAGTATGTCTAAGCTTCTCAATAACAGGCTTGTTAATCTAATTCTAAAAATTATTTATAATGTTCAAGGAGCCCACATAAGTGATAAGTTTATTCAAGATAAAATTCTCCTAGTTAAAGAGATGATCCTCGACTTAAATAGGAAAACTAAGGCTGGAAACATTCTGATTAAAGTGGATATGTCCAAATCCTTTGTTAGAATGTCCCACAAGTTTATTACTAGAGTTTTATTTGAATTTGATTTTAACTCAATGTTTGTTAAATCAATTCACAGGATGATAAGAAATATCTATGCTTCTATCCTCATTAGTGGGGAGGCTATTGCTTACTAAGGAGTTACTCTAAATACTAATAGTAAGGCCAATAATTTTGAGCATTTTCTTAATAAAATAAGGTAACAAATCGTTGATTGGGAAGGCAAGAATCTTCCCAATAGGGGAAGACTTACTATAATTACTTATTTCTTGATGGTCATCCCAATGTATTGGATTCAAAGTTGTACTCTCCACAAGTGTATTATATACAGAATTGAGAGAATGCTTATGTTTCTCTGGGGTTCTTACGAGGAAATCAACAAAGTTTATTGCACCAAGTGGACTAATAAATGCAAGCCTTTTAATGAAGATGGCTTGAATGTTAGGAATTATATGGAAATGTATGACACTTGTTCATGCAAGCTATGGGTGAGATTCAAGTAGGCTAATTATTATTTTAAGGCTTGCGCACAGGTTTGGAAAAGATTGGTTAAAATTAAGAATATTATTGAAGCTAATATCAAA
The DNA here is from genome assembly GCA_036936605.1 of Limnanthes douglasii subsp. nivea. Taxonomy (NCBI): domain Eukaryota; kingdom Viridiplantae; phylum Streptophyta; class Magnoliopsida; order Brassicales; family Limnanthaceae; genus Limnanthes; species Limnanthes douglasii. The sequence goes on along the minus strand of JAUPFV010000005.1, from coordinate 113,287,002 downwards.
TGGAATATTGGCAGTGGTGATGTGGGCTTTTGGTTGGAAAACTGGTACAAATATTCTCCTTTAATCAAGTTTAATGATAACATTTATAACAAGTGGTATAAATATGATAAAATCAAGAATTAGTGGGACACCAATTCTTGGAAAAAATTCAAGTTCAACAATATCTCATCTAATGATTTCAAACTTATTGAGAAGAATTTTATAAAGAATAACGAGGAAGAGACTATCAGATGGTTGGCTTCTAAGGATGACACTTTCAATACTAATGACACATGGAATCATATTAGAAACCATCACAATAAGTCTGGTTTTTTAGTATACTCTGAACAAAATTACTCCTACGAAATGTTCATTTATGACTTTGAAGCTTCTCAATAATTGGATTCCTAATAACACAATAATGCAATAAAATACATATGGTTATGGTATCTAAATGCCAATTATGAGAACATTGAGACTTCAAATCACTTGTTTGTGGCTTGTAAATACTATTTTGCTAATATTTTTAAGATCAATATAGGTGGATTCATGAACATTACTTATATGATAAAAATTTGGTTTTGGTTTTCAGAAAAAGAAGTCCACGTAAGAATTATCCTACATCATATCATTTGTTGGGATATATGGCAGACCATGAACAAATAAAAATTAAGGTTCTCATCTATTTTGCTAACACTTCTATCAACTACGTGAAACAAATCATATCGGGCATGCGTTAGGCCTGCATATTCAAGAAGAAGCATTGGAATCCTAATATTTATGTTATTACTGAGATGGGCTATTATTATCACCTCCAAGTCAATAAAAATCCAATCTACCTAACTTGGACTTCCCCTCATTCTAATAGAATTTAGCTCAATACAGATGGATCATGTCAAGCTAACGATGAGGCTAGTAGTGGTATTATAATAAGAGATAGTAAATGAGATATATTATGAGATATGTAAATTTATATGGAAACTTACCCCAATTATGGTCGAAGCTAGAGCTCTCCTTGATGGTCTTTAAATTTTCAAAAACAAAGGCTTGGTTACTGGTAATATCGAATCAGATTTTCAAATTCTAGTTAAACTCCTATTTACATGTAATTTTCCTTGGCTCTTGAGCCTATCCTAAAATGTTGTAAAGGTCTTATCTTTTCTTTAATTGTTATCTCTCATATATTAAGAGATCAAAACAAAGTTGCCGACTGACTAGCTAAATAGACTTTAAAATGTAAAATGAAATTATAATTTAATAATCTTCAGGCTCATTACCAATTGAATGCCATAACTATAATTGAAAGTATGAGTTTAGGTTATGTTAAAAGCAATCTCTAATTTCATATTTACAAATAACTATCATATGATCTAGTTAATTGTATAATGGTAGATCGCATATATTTTACAAGCATATGCCAAGTTTTTTGTTTCCTAAATGAATTTCAGGTTACAGGGTTCTTGTACCAGATCATTGGAAAGCAAGCAAGAAGTGAATACAATCTTAACCAGAAGAAGAAATTTAGAAGTCTAATATGGACCTAAATTTGTACCTCAATTGATATTTACTCTGAATCCTAATTAACGCTTCCAACATCTCATCCACCTTTTCAATGTTAAATCAGATTTGACCTCTTCATGGAGTTGGTATTTAAATTATAAAAACATAAGGTCTTCACCAAATATCAGTGTTTTAGAATCAGAAATTAGCATTTTATTCGTTGGAATCAAATCGTAGTATTCTAAAGCTAAGATTCCTTGGTACTTTGTGCTTTAATAAAAGGTAGACAACTTATCAAAAGCAAGGAATCTTACTTCTAGTATTATCTTAATAAATCCCCCCCAACTTCTTATTATCAAACTGATTCGATTTCTTATTGGTATTTCTGAAAACACATCCTATGCCCTCGTCTATTTCCATTCTCCGAGTCAAAAAATCAAAATAGAATCCTATATGCTTTACCAATGAGTAGTATTCTCTTTTCTAATCTAATGTTTCACTCTAATCAACATAAACAATATCGGATATTGTCCAACTAAGCTATTCATGCCTCTCTAGATAATATCCCAGACTTAGCTCCATTTTTGAATGATAAATTTTATTTACAATTTCATTTAGCACCTTGTTCTGTTTCGAACTATTGTAATTTCAATCTTAGTCTTAACCCTTTAGTTCAATATAAGGTTTTTTTTTTGGAAAACAAAAGTTTGATGTATTTATTTGAAGATTTATTAGACAATCATCACATTAATCCATATAATTGTTTTAAAACAAAAAGATTGATAAATTTATTTTCTCATGCTTAAGTTTTGAATTACGAGAAAAGTAAATATGAAATAAGTGAATTATGTCAAAAGTTTATTCTTTTTAACAACACAAAAAAATAAGTTTAGATCGAATATTATTTTCCTATTCAAATTGAAAACCTCAAAACCATTTTAATGCTAATGTATCGTTAAAAATAACTGTTATGTGTATACCATACATTTTTTTTAATATCTTGAATTTGACAAAATTAAATTCTTTTTATAATTTAATATTCTTTCGAAAACAAAACTAGACCTATTTATTTTATAAAGGTTAAATTCAAGAGAGGGAAAAAAATAAATGCTATAATAAACTCTAATTTAATAAATCATTCAGTAAAAAAATAAAAACTTCTTGATTTCGGGTTATGAAGTTATTTTTTCCAACCCACATGTTAAATTCCATATAAAAGCCTTTGCACTTCTAGTGCAACCTCATTCCACTACCTTTACAAACATTTTTCATTATCAGTGCAGACTATGGGAACTAACAGTGCATGTGTACATGAACTGGAAGTATATATATTACATTGATCGTAGATATATTCAGCACTGGCAGTATATATAGCCGGAACTAGAAGTGCACATTGCATGTTTGTTTATATTATTCTTAATATGAATTAGTTTTAAACTTTTATTATGCGATTTGGATTGAAGGAGAAAAATGATACCACTTGAGTGGAAGATGATTATAGTGTCGATTATAATCTTTTCATTACGACAAATGAATACTATAAACAAGAAGGGTTGTGTGAGCGAGTTGCAAACACCAGAATTGATAGCGAGTTATATTAAGATATCACGATGATGTGAAAATTTTCATGACTCCTATAATGATCTTCAAATGCGAGAGATCTTGATTACATGAGATCTTGATGAACCCAAGGAATCTTAAGATAAAGTCGATCATAACAAACAAATTATGGATGACTTTTTATTCTTAAATGATATATGGTGACTCATGAAAAATATGCCTCATAGGTCAAATGCGAGAGTCACTACCATGATATTTTAAAATACTTAGATGACCATTATATTCAGACAGTTAAAAAAGAAGAGTTGGCATTCGTGTATACATTGATACTATTCTGGAAGAAATTTTGAATGGAGTGAAAAAGTTAAACCCTAATAATACGTTGTCATGTGTACTGTATACAACGCAAGACAAATGAAATGAATGTTTGAGAAATATGGTCGGTCACAGTTGAAATACTTGTTAGACAAACTGCGAATATTAATTATTTCGAATGATATAGATTTAGCCAAATAGAAAGTGATATCACTACTAATATTTTATTTGCATATCATATTAGTGTGGATTTTTTACGGACATTTCCAAAGGTTTTAATAGTGGATAACACCTACAAGATAATAAGGTACATGATTTTGTTGTTTGAGGTAGTTGGAGCAACCACTACCTGTTTTGAATTTCTACGTCGAATTTGTGTTTGTGGTTGGGGAGAAAGTTAACAATAACAAGTGGGTATTAGATTATTTGCAATCATGGATGGTTTCTGACATAATTAAAGGATCATATGTATTTTTGACAGATAAAAACTTAGCGGTGACGAATCATCTTAAGAAAGTGTTACATGATACAACGTACATGTTATGTGAATGACACAATAATATGATTGTTATTACTTTTATGAAAACTAAGATGAAAGCGGTGGTGAATTATCTTAAGAAAGTGTTAAATGATACAACGTACATGTCATACTACATGCTAGGCTGTTGTGGTGGTGTCTTTTAACAAAACTTAGCTTGGTTCACTTATTAGAAGTTGGATAACGACAGAGACGGAATGTCTATGATGCAAATATAAACTAAGAGGAAAACTGTCAATGTTGTTGTTGAAAACACGATTACCATCTATATAACCATAGCCACCGGATTGGTGACCTCTATCTTGGACCAAACATCGAATTTTATATACCTCATGTGAATATTATAAAAATAACTAAGATAAAGATTACCTTAGGAAAAACCACCAGTGGTGGAATATGAGAACGATCATCGACCGATCGATCGATAAATCTAGACAATAAAAGTATAATTACAAGCTTCATGTTTAGCATGTTCGTGCGGTCTTTTTTCCGAAAATGCAAGTTTGGAACAGATTATGACAAAAATTAGGTAGATTATTATTATTTTTTATAATTATGAAAAACATTTGTATTATTCATTTAAACTTTGAAATAACTTTGAAACCATGACATTATTATTGATTAGAGCCACATCTACGATCTTCTTTGTTTCAACTTGTACCTTGAATTTTTCTAAGTTTTCAATAGCCTTTATTTTAGTGTTCACTTTCTTTGTACAATTTTTTGATCGTGTCAAAATTTGACTGCTCAAACTTAAGATTTGCTTTATAATTTTTGGTCATCTGTCTCTTCGTTTCCAGCAAAACATTTTGAAATTCAACTTTCTCATGTCGGAAAACATGATATTATTTGAAAAGTTCTCTTTGAGCAGATTCAACCTATTTTTTGATGTCGTCGAATTGCTTCTGAATTCATCCCAATTTGTTTAACCACCACATCATGTTTTCCCAAAAAGAGTTGGCTTTTTCTGCAAATATTTTGGCGTTTCCTTTAGTTATTTTTTTAATTTCTTTTTAACTCAGCCAGAGCTTTAACCATATTATGAAGATCTAGGCAAACTTGTTTGTTGAAAGCAATAAAAGATACTGGGTTCTTCAGACGATGACCCTTGAGGGTTGCTATTTGAAAATTTTGGTGTTTGACCTTTTGGGGAGGCTACTAGTTTGATCAGGATTCTCTTCTCGGCCTAAGGGTGAGTTAGCTTCCGAAACATGAATATATTGTCTTTCTGCGTCATATTTAGAGAAGATCAGTACTGGATTAGGATATGAGATAGTTATAGTTTTCTCCATAATAGGGGTTGTACTTTTACGTGCGTTACTAGTTTTTTTCTTTTCCGAAGAATTTTTTTTCTTTCTCTTGCCAGCATTAAGAGCGATAGCTTCCTTGACCGAAGTGTTAGCCAAAAGAATGACTATTTCATCAACCTTTTTCTTGCCTTTTCGGTCAGCATTTTGAATATGTTTTTTGGATGCTTGCTTCCGGTTTTCCTCTTGAATTTATCGCTAGGAGCCCGGTTCCTAGCTGCGAGGAAAACTCTAGCAATCAAAGCAGTTAATCTCTTTACAACATCTCTTGGGCCAAGTAGACCCTTTAGTTGCTCCAGTAAAATTCGATCTCAGGAGAGAGTTTTCATAAGTTACTTCAAACCAAGTTTAGTGGATCGAAACATTGATAGAATTTATTTGACCACTCTTCTTTAGCCCACTAACTCAGTCGTGTAAAGGTCTCCTCAGCAACAAGCATATGTTTTTTGAAACACATCATAATTTCTATATAAAACAGTTGCATTAGATGGATAATAGTTTTGAAATAAATTTGACAAAAAATTGAACTTACTTGTACTCTTCCTTTTCAAGGAAACCTTCTGGGATCTCTGATAAAATCTCCTCCCATTTTCCCAGCACCCACTAATGAAAAAATAAGTTTTTCTCCATGTCTTGTCTACTTCGAGGAGGTCGTCGACCATTTTAGAGGCGTTCCTAATGATGATATAGTAGAATGAGAGGCAAGGATTCTTCAACACGGTCTTCTTCACTATAAATTGCTCCTTTTGAAGCTCAATTTTAGATTGTCATAAAGTCATGATGTAGCAAAGCAAAGCGAACCAGAGATTAGGACTAGCCTAGATTGGACAAAAGTTGATTAGTTCAAAATATTTAACTATGGTGGGATCCAATAAGAATCAAAGATTTTAGTTTAATATCTCTGGATATACAACTAATTATTCTTATTACAAGATAATAGAGTCTCTCCTATAGTGGTAAATCGAATAGAGACAACGTCAGGACTCTTGCATTGCTTTCGAATCAAGGGTGCATTGGTTTTAGAAAATATTCATATTGAACCTTGTTAAGTGCAATAAGGTACTTCGAGAGTACTTGATTGAGATTCTCTATAAGGGTTGCAACTAGTTCGACATGAATCATAAAAACTTCATTATATTTCTTTTTTCTTGGCTTTAGGTTTTTCTTTAAAGCTTTCCCGTGAGATCCAACCTGGGTTTTGTCTTTAATAATTTTCTCATCCTCAATGTTATCAATAAAGTCAATCCCGTTGGTGACTCATGACTTTTAAACTCTTCGGAAGACTCGTCAAGCAGTTGGGGTGGAACATTTTCCAGATTTGTGCTTATGATTTTTGGGCTTGGAGACTGTAATGGTGCGTTATCTTTCATTGTATGGACCATCTGCGAATATGTTTTTATTACGATTGATCCCTTGGGGGAAGGATCAGTCTTAATCTTTTTAGTCTTAACTTTTTTTTTCTCTTTTGATCCCGATGAATGATGTCACTTTTTGGAGATAGTTTGGTCTTCGGTATCACCCATCGCGAGAAACTGGTATCGCCGGATCGATTTTTAATACAAGTTTCAAGATTTATGGAATGTGAACTGTGTGAGAAAGGTTTGAAGGAAGATTTGGAATTGAGTGGTTTAGTTTTCTTCTTTGTTGGAGGCCAGGGACCGTAGGTAAAAATTTGAATAACCTGTAAAGGCTTGTGAGATACTATACCATCATCTTCTCTTTCCTGAATCCTTTGAGCGATAGTCAGCCAATAAACGAATGACATAAAATAGATTGAAAATAAAGTTGTTTCAAACATATTCTACTCAAATAACCACGAAGATGAGATGAGCATACGTGTTAATAAGCATATAACAAATGAGTGTGGATCGACGCAATGGTTTATAATAATATGCAACTGAAAAACTGAGTTTCACGGTGGAAGGATTAATAAGTCTCTTTATCTTTATCTAACGAATTAGTATATGGTGATTTATGAGAAATAGAGTTAGAATTTATAAGAAAAAGGTCATAAGCTCAACAATTGTTTAGAGACAAATTGGAAGGTCTTATAGCTATCGAGACACATCAAGCCTAAGAGCCCAACGACTACTATATGGGAAGTTTATAGGTTTAGTTAGTTGTCGAAAAGTGTCAGATAAATGACATCATGGTGTGCATAGTTTACAAGATTAGAAACACCCGTTAGAGATAAAATTGAAGTGACATCATCCAAAGAGGCATTAAATTTAGTCCTCCCTCAATTTATTCGCAAGGACTATGGAAACTAATAATAAAGGTAAGATTAATCCCGCCCATACATTAGTCTAACGTGATAAAATAATTTATATTTAATGTATATGAAATATTTTAGTAGAATAGAAACTTGAATGGTATAAAATATAATACTGAGTAAATATTTATGTGCTTAGTATATAAGTGAAGTAAAGTATGTAATATAATAACACATGTGTGTTCAACGGGACTTACCTCTCGTGTTAATATATGTGTATGCTTTCTTGCAAAAGACAACACAATCATTACTTTTACTTTTACTTTCTATATATTCTCTCTCTAGAATATTTAATTCATTTTCTCTCTCTAACAATATAATCAACCCCTCCAAGAATATCTTAGACCAATTACTGACTTTACCCTTCAAATATTTATAGGAGTGCTCAATTACTTGGATTAATAATTATGTAACTCAATCGATTGATATTCAATTGGCTAAGTATAAAAAAAAGGTTTGGGGTCATCCGAGATATATTGAATACTCATTTTCATTTTTCTAAGCAGTGCTAGTTAGAGTATGATATGCATGCTCTATAACATAATTATATGAGTTTTTGTTATAATGCTATGCCAGATTTGTGTGATTAATTAATTTTTTTTATAATATATGCATATTTGAATGTGTTAAAAGCTTATTTTTTCAAGAAGGAATACCAAATATTGGTGAAGTTTTTTATGGGTTTATATTCTAAATTTGAAGGATTGCATGGAAAATACCTTCATTGATCTCATATTCTCACTATTGATTCGTTAGTTTATAAATTTATTGTATATGAGACTCGAATCGAATCTCCGGGTTAACAAAGGGTTGAAAGTGACTAATGCTCATGTTGTGTTTGTTGTCCCACAATCACCCCCTGATCCAAATCAACCAATAAAAGCCCCAAGGATAACATTTGATGAATGTACTTTACGTGGAGAGAATAATCATTCGAAGTTTCAATTTTTATTGTTGAAAGAAAAATAACAAAAACATCTTCAGCAACAATATGTTTAGCAATGTCAGTAAAATAGTGTTGCCTTTATTGCTACCTCTCATATATATATATATATCACTAATGTTATGCTCCCAATCTTGCTTTGAATCTTGTTTCGGTCAATCAATCATGTAAATTTGGTCATTGGATCATTTTCTCTGATTTTGTTTGTGTTATACATAATTAAGGTACTCAGAGGGTGATTGTCATAAGTCGTATTTTAGGAGAACTATATATTTTAGAGGAACTCAAAGTGATTAATATTGTTGACTATAGTACTAATTTGTATTCATTTTGTTTAAGTTCTTTATTGTCTAAATTTTATCTTTTACATTCTTGTTTGGAACATATATCTGCTTCATTTTTACAGTTGTAGTATCCATATGTATTTTAGGTCATTTGACCATTTGTAATATATCTAATTGTAGTGGTTGTGAAATGGAGAACTTTTGCTTTACCATTTAATAAAAGTGTTTCTAATTCTTTTTCTCCATATGATATTATCCATTATGATGTTTAAGATCCATATCTTGTTTCAAAAAGGGTGGTTCAACCTATTATATATATATATATATATATATATATATATATATATATATATATATATATATATATATATATATATTATTGATGATTATACTAAGTATACGTCAGTTTATCTTATGAAATAAAGGTCTGGTTTCTTTGGAATTTATAGAAAATTTAGATCACTTGTTAAGACTCAACATTCAGATATAATACATTTTTGTAGGTATGCATTTGAGGATGAATATACCTCCAATAATTTCACTCAATTACTTACATATGATGTTACCATTCAAAAATCATCTTGTACTGACACCTTTAGCTAGACGGTGTTGCATAAAGACAACACAATCACCTTTTTTAGACTGCTCGTTGTTTGATTTGTCTACTGAAGTTCCTAATTTATTTTAGATAGAAAAATTTATGATTGTTATACACGTGATTAGTAGAATTTATAATGACTTCTTTTCATAAGTTACATGGACAACCTCCAAACTATTCATCTTTACGAGTGTTTGGATGTACGTATTTTGTGGTCCATTCTCATATTGAACGTGACAAGTTGTCTCCTAAAACAACTATATGTTTTTAGGGTTATGGTGTTGGACCAAAAGATATCGTCACATTTCTCCCATAATTAAAATTCATATATATATATATATATATATATATATATATATATATATATATATCTCGACATATCATATTTCCTGATAAAATCTCGTTTTATTTTATTTCAGAAATACCACATGATGCAACAAAGATAAAAATTAAGGCTATTGACTTTTTGACATTGATAACAATACATCCATTATTCATAATACATCTACATTAGTTAATACTATTTCTTCTTTATCAAGGTCTGAACCCACTTCTTCCTATAGTGAAACTGTAATTTTTCACCTCTCAGTTGATCTACTCTTACAAGTCTACCAAACTACCAAATTCTGCTTATTCTTCTTGCTCAACTTTGTTTGCTTCTTTTATAAACATACGTGATTTGTATAAACCTCATTCGTATACATAAGTTGTTTTCGTTCATCGCTGGCTAAATGTTATGACTAAATAACGTACTGTTATTTATCGAACTCTTACATTGGTTCATGTTTGGTTTTTATAATAAAAAAAAATTCCATGGGTCTATGAAAGGTGTATATATCGTCTTGTAGAAAACTGTTACTCACATAAATATGGTATGGATTATGAGGAGACGTTTTCACAGTGGTAAAAGTGACGAAAATTAATACCCTTACTTCAATTGTATATGTTCGAAAATATAAGATCTTTCAAATAGATGTTAAAAATACAATTTTAAATGATGAGCTTCATGAGAAAGTTTACATGACTAATCCCGTAGGTACTGTTCACGAGCCAGGTGAAATTTCCCAAGCTTAGGAAAAATTTATTTGGTGTCAAACAAACTCTTCGTGCTTGGTTTGAGAAGCCCTTTATAATTTCTTGCAAGTAATCACGATTCAACTTAATCTATCGCATGTATGAGTGCATGATGAATTATTGATATGATTATTAAAAGTGATTGTATTGATGGTATTGAGGCAATACAATGTGATTTGCTTTATAGGCATGAAAAAATTGGATGTGCTACATTATTTTTGGGTATTGAGGTCGTTTAGTTTCAAAAATGATATACTTTTTCTCAGACAATATCATATATATATATATATATATCTAATATATTTGAACGATCACGATTATATAATAACATCATGGCATACAACTAGTTTGAAACTAATGCTCGATATTCTCCTATTATTTGTGTCCCTCTATCAAACCCGAATCTGTATCATAATCTTGTGGGAAACTTGGTTTATCTTATAGTTACTCAACCGAATAAAGCTAAATGATGTTTATGTGGTTAGTTAGTTTGTTACTGCTCCTATCTTTTTGCGTTGGAGATTTGTTCTTCGTATATTGAGATATATTTGTGGCACTCAATGCGAGAATCTTTTGTTTTATTTGAACTACGTGCCTCTAATGATGAGGATTGGGATAACTGTCCTCATCATTATAAATTATCTAGTGGTTTATATGTGTTTTTTAAGATTCATTAATCTCGTGAAAAAATGAGAAATATGATGTTATTTCTAACGCTTATACCAAGACTGAGTGTTGTGCTATGACATTGACTACATGTGAATCTGTTTAGTTACATTGGTTTCTTACAAATATTGGGGTTAACTTACTTATAACACTTCTTTACATCGTGATAAAAAAATGTAATGTAAATTGTAAATATATTTTTCGTGAGAAGACGAAGCACAGTGAAATTGATTACTACTTCACTCGCCATCATCTTCAGCTCGAGACCATCTTGTTTCTCTTTATTCCATCAACTTTACAAGTTGCTAATATATTCACGAAGGATCAATCGATTTCTCATTTTTTCTGTGACAAATTATTATTGTTGCTTATGAGTTTGAGGAAGAGTATTATCATTATAGTCCATTATCTGTTTGATAGTAGCTTATTCGATTATTATTCTAGATTAAGCTATTTATAAGATAGTTTATTATATAAAAACTTATGAGCGAAATCATTAAAAGGTTAACTTCTGTTTCGTAAAATTTACCTTAAAAAATTAGATTTGATTCTAATATATTTAATATAAAATAAAATATAATTACAACATTTTAAAGAGAAGAATATGATTCTTGCACCAAAACACACCAATTTCAATTCTATCAAAAATGTACTAACATCTCCTGACTCAAATAAATAACTATAATACCAAACAAAATAACAAATCAAATAAAAAATATCAGCTTTAATCGTATCAGAAAATAAAATTAACGACCGATTAAGTATCAAACATAGAAAGAATATAGTTTTTACTGAGTTTGTTGTTAAAAAACGTTAAAAAAACTTCAGACTTAATATACGTAAATTTAAAATAAATGGGTATTAGATCTTATTTTAAAACTTTGAAATTTTTATAAGATAAATTTCATAAACTCTTATATAAATTTCATAAACTCACATACCTGCATTGTTTAGAATAAAATTGTACCTTGTACTACAAACACACACAAATCAGTTTAATAGTTTCAAACTTTAATTATTATTTAAAAAAATCATCTCAAATTTTAAGAAAAAACTAACCATAAGGTATCACAGCTTAACAAATAGACTAAAATACCGCCAAATGTATAAATATGCTAATTTAAGTTGAAATCCACTTTTTTTTTCCCTCAAAGCCAGAATTTTGGGTTCTCGTTTTCCCACCAATTTAAGTTTCATAATTTTGAACGGAGAGACATGAAACCCCATAGAGGAGACCCATAAACCATTTTCTTGATCCAACTGTCTTGTTAACCGGCGAGACTACCGACGAAAACCGTAAGTTAGTCCGGTAAAAACCTCAAACACTTTATGTCTAAATTTCTATACCGATGAAGTCCGTTCGTTGCTAAAGTTGTGGTTCCGACGTCGATAAAGAAGTACAAGTAATTGTTTTGAACTGAATAATAAGCACGATGTTAATAAAGATGATAGACGTTTTAGTTTTTTTATAATGATGTCGAGAGAGAAGTAAATTGTATTATGTTTGTTTTAGTTTGTCCCGTATAGTTTGTGGGTTATTTTTATGATATTCAGTTGTGGGTTTGATTTTCAATTCCGCGTATGGTTGGTGATACTTTTTTCGTCTTTTGTAATTTGTGTTGGTTAGTAATGGTTTCTTGTTGGTGTTTTGTGAGTCTTCTTAGGGAATTGTTGATTGAATATCGATTTCAGTGGACGTGCATGTGTAGTATAGACGTAAATCACATCATCTTCGTCTATTGTTTGTAGCGTCTAGCAATGTGTACATATGTGGTAGGTGTAACACGCAATCTTGGAACAACTTCGGAAGTTTGACATAGATATCGCAATGTGGGTTGTTGTTGTTTGTAATACGCAAGGTGTAGTAGTTTTTACAGCAATCGCATTGTGTAGGTGTTAGATTGGTGGAAATCACAATCAATTTTATGTGTAGGTGTAAAACGTATATGTGATTTATGTTTTATAGTTGTAATATAAATACAATAAAAATAAAAATGATGTTTTATGCAGGAAACATGACTGCCAAAGGTGTATTCTATATGTTTGGTCTAGTGAGTATTATCATAAACCTTCTTAGACGAAATATTGTTACGACTTAACACATAGAAGCGACTAGAGACACTCCTTTCTATACTTTTTTAAAAGCGTCGTTCGACCTCCGGAAAGATGAGTTGATGATGAATTTGTTTCATAAACTGATCAAGGAAATTGCAAGTACTTACTTGGTAGAGGAAGAGGCTTTCAAGATAGGAAGTAAGTTTGTTAAGCTAACTAAAACAGATGTGAAGGCCATATTTGGGCTGAAACATGGGACTGAGGAGATGCCTTTGAATAAAGCGAGAGCATTCATTGGTCGGTTTGCTGAAGGTGCTGAGAATGAGGCTAGTCGTGAAGGCACGATCCAAATGCTATAAAACAGCGTCGAAAAATATTACCAGCAACTAATTCCAAATGGTCGTACGTCGTAATATCACGAATCTTTAGTCTTTTAAAGTATATTATTAGCAAACTAAAATAAGTATTACTATCTCTGAAAAAACTCCCCTATTTGCCTTCTCTAAAACATTCCACAAGACACGGTAAAAGATGTTTATACTGTAGTCTTGTTTCATAGAGTATTGTATACTTTTTTCTATTAATAAATGGCAGGTCCTAATTGAATCATGAAATTTATTTGCAATCAATCAGATGTCAAATGCCTAATTTTTTGTTTAGAGAATACGTGACTGCATGTATGTATGTCAATAAACCTCTTTATCGTCATTAAACCGGTGCTGGAATCAATTAATGCATAAAGTCTCCATTTACATCCACTTGACTCTTTGTTGACACAATAAGCAGTGATCTTACTAAATGTATTATACATGTACTAAAAACGAAATCATTCTCTAATACATATCGACATAAGGATAACCTTAGACTTGAAGCACCTTCATCAAACGACTGACCAACACCTGTGATAGCATCAGCCCATCTAGTTTTAGCAAGATGTTTTTTTTGTTCATAATTAAGCGCACCATTACTATTATCCCCACTAGTTAGTTGGTTATGACAAGCTTCCCCAAAACTTAGGCTAGGCTGTTTACGCTAAACTGTAGACCTTTTCATCGTAAAGTTGTTGTTTTATAACAGAACTAACGCTTTTTAGAAGCTCCACATAAACATATACTTCTAAACTCATAAAATTTGTATCGTTATTAAACAAACAATTCTTCTGATCACCGCAAGAGTAGCTAATAGTGTAGTTAACTCTAACCAGCTCATCCCATCTGCTTTCACCGTAATCTTGAAGACTTTGAAAGTTTTGAAACTTAGACAAAGGAACGATTGCAGTTTGGAGACCATATTTGAAAATAAAAACTTTAGATTTAGACATATATTACCCTACATTTTAGAATCTTGAGTCAATATGTTATATTGGCAGCCACAAAGCAGCAATCTGTTGCATAGAAAATCTATTTTTCATTAATACACAAAATCTAGCAAAGTGTTACGTAGAAAATCGCATACTCATTCATGGTCATATCTAGCAATGTTATGCCATGAACTACAATCTAGCAAACAAACAATGACAAATCACAATATCACACACCAATCAATAAAATTGTTATCAATCATGATCAATCAATATCATATCTAGAAATGTCAATAAGTTGCATTGGCAGCCACAAAGCAGCAATGTGCTACGTTGACAATTACATTATCATTAATAAACCCAATCTAAAAATATGTTAAAGAGAAAATCGCAATAACAATCCATATCATATCTACCAATTTTATGCAGCGGACTACAATCTAACAAACCATCAATATAACCCCAATCTAGCAAAGTGTTATCAACAATAATTAATTATGGGCATATCTAACAAATGTTTAAAAGACTAAAATCGCAATGACACAACACCCAGACCACTCCCAATCGCAATGACAGTATTCAAATGCATCGACTATCTAGCATGGTTAATGTTTACTAGCAAATCATAATTTCATACGCATATTCTTAAAACGCATCCTTTACAATTGCAATCACATCCTCTTCCTGCAACTCTAAAAACTAAAAACTAGAATCAGACTACTAGAGAGGCAAACAAACAAGGAAAAACCATAACAACTCAATTATATACACTATTTAACCTATTTTTAACTTAGAAATCAATATAAATACGTGAAATTCTGTTGTTACTAATTTAGTTTAGGAGAAAAAAAACATGAACAACCAGATACTTGTCGTACAACAAAAACTGAAAACCTGAGTTTCAAAATCACCGATGAAATAAAAGTTGCCGATGAAACTAGTTTTTAACATAAACAAACTAGTCAATACCTTAATAAGTTGAACTCAATGCACATGTAGCAACCGTCTACGTCGATGAAGTGTGAAAAACAGTCTTTTGGTGGTTTGAAATAGTTTACACCGTAGCTATATCGATCAAAGATAGAGAGAAAAGTATATTGACCGTTGGTGTACCAAAATGATCACCAAAATAGGTCTTGGAAAATCAGCTTTTGTTTGAAAAACGAGTATGTGGTTAGGGTATGAGAGGGAGGCGGCTGGTTATAAATCAAATTTTAAAATATTTGATTGGCTTAAAATATCATAATTTTCTAAAAAAACCTTATATACTTGGTTGGGGTTAGTTAGGGTATTAAAAATTGAGTATTGAATGAGAGTTATTTTAATGAGATGAGTATTAAGTAAGCATAAATGATAGTTTGGTTACTAAATAGAAGTATATTTGGGGAGTAGGTATTTAAGGTGTCATTTCCCTATAAAATCCAACTTTATTCATTTTTTTTATTTTTAGTTACTTTATCTATATCACGTAACTAATTTTTACAAAATCCTTACATTTTTTAATATACATAAAATAACTTTAATATACATTTAATAACATATATGATTAAATTCACCAATGTTGGAATTGATTTAATTATTCCTTTAATTATCTTATTTAATAATTACGCGTTATATGAATTAGTATTTTTAGATGTTATATGAATTAGTATTTTAACTGTTACTAATTCGGTCAATAAAAGCTATCATTTATTAGTTGGAATATGAAACACTTTTTGTAGACTATTTAAAGCCATTTTGCGTTTCACTTTAATACATTGAGCTTTATTCTATCTACATATTACTCTTTTGGATTTTAATATGGTATCAAAACACTAGCGAAAGTGATATGTTTGAGGAATGTGTGTTTGAGTAAAATAAGAGTGTTTGAGTGAGGAATGCATGTTTAAGTAAAACAAGAGTGTTTGAGTAAAGAAATAACAAGGAAAGTGTGAAACAAAAGTGTATGAGTTAAAAAACGTGAAGGAAATGTGAAACAAGAGTGAATAAAATGTGAAAAATGAAATTTGATTTGAATAATTTTATTGTCCCATATGTGCCCAAATTTGATGGAGATTATGATCACTGAAGTTTACTCATGAAGAATATTTTACGTTCAAAAGAGTGATGGTGTATGATTCAACCAGGTCACAATGAACCTGGAGAAGGGGAAGTGTTGACGGCGGTGCAACAAAATATGTTGGATAAACCTAGGCTTGTTTCAGTCATCGACAAACACTCAAAATCAGACATCCAAATAAGTTTGGGAAGCAATGAAGACCAAGTAACATTGAAATGAAAGAGTGAAGCATGCTCAAGTCTAGAGGCTTCGAAGATTGTTTGAAACAAAGGAGATGAAGAAGGGTGAGACGAACTGTGGAGAAGACCTGGAAGATTTAAAGATTGTTGTAAAAATCTCTTACCCACGATGACGAACACTTTCAATTATATTGTATGTTCAATTGAGGAGTCTAAATATATTGATTAAATGTTAGTCGATGAGTTTCAAAACTCATTACTTGTTCATGAACAGAAGATACAATGCAAGGTCTATGTAGAACAAGTATTGAAAGTAAATGGTGATCACAACTATGGACAAGGCAGTGTAAGGAGTAATTTTGGCAGATGGTGAAGTAATTTCTCGAGAGGAAGAGAAAAATTTGAAAGAGGATAGACTATTAACATAGCTCATATTGAGTGCGTCAGGTGTCACAAGCTAGGAAACTTTCAATACGAGTGTCTATATGGCGAAAAAGAGCAAACTACGTCGAATTCGATGAAGGAGAAGAATTACTTTTAATGGCTCATATGAATATCAAAGAGGTTGAAGATAAGGGGATTTGGTTTATCGATTCTGGTTGCTCAAATCATATGACAAGTAACAAATATTGGTTTGTTAAGCTCAATGAAAACTTCAGGCATTGAGTAAAATTAGGGAATAGCTCACGAATGAAGGTGATGGAAAAATGAAATATGAAGTTTGAAGTCGAAGGGTTGGCCTAAATATTAACATATGTGTTTTTTTGTTTCAGAATTTACTAATAATCTACTAAGTGTTGGGCAACTTCAAGTAAGGGGTTTAACTATTTTGATAAACCAAAGAGCATGTAAAATTTACCATCCTCGTAGACGTTTGATTGTGAACTCTACAATGACAATAAACCGCATATGCATTGTTTATGCAATTAGAATATCTCGTCTAAATAGATGTTTGAAAGTATAAGAGGATGAGTAATTGGGTTTATGGCACAAACACTATTGGCATTTGAGAAACACATACATCAAGACTATGCAAGACAAGAAATTGGTAAAGGAATTACCTCAAATGAAAGAGGCGACGAAAGTCTGTGAAGTATGTAATATTGGAAAGCAACATCGGGAAATCATGTCAAAGAAAAGTTAGTGGCGAGCAACAGAGAAATTGAAGCTTGTTTGTGCAGACTTATGTGGCTGATATCTCCTATCTCTCAGAGTGGAAAAAGTTACATATTTTTGTTGGTAGATGATTATAGTCGCAAAAGCTAGATATGTTTTATTAGAAAAGAATGAAGCTTTTGTTGTTTTTAAAAACTTCAAGAGCCTTGTAGAAAATAAAGTTGGAAAATTTATATGCTGTTTGAGAACTGATAGAGGAGGACAATTTACTTCAACTAGCTTCAACTAATTTTGTGAAGAAAATTGAATCAGAATACAACTAACTGCTGCATACACTCCTCAACAAAATGGAGTAGCCGGGAGAAGAAATCGCACAATCATGAACATGGTCAGACATCTACTCGCAGAAAAGAGCATGCCAAATATTTTTTGGGCTGAGGTGACTAAATGGACGTGTCATGTGATGAACATAAGTGTGACAAGTGCTGTAAGTGATATGGTACCAGAAGAGTGATGGAGTGGAATTAGACCAAATGTGGGTTATTTCAGAATTTTTGGTTGCATAGGTTATGTGCACATCCATGAACAAAATAGAATAAAGCTAGATAATATGAGCCGTAAGTTTGTTTTACTTGGAGTAAGCAAGGAGTCAGAGGCATACCGACTTTATGATCCAACTTTAAAGAAAATTACCATAAGTGGGGATACAATACTCAAAGAGGAAGAGAAGTAATATTTGAATGTTGATGAGGATAATTCTGATGATACTTTTGAATGGAGAAAGAAGACACTACTAGAGAGGAGAATGATGCGGAGATCAAAATTGTTGCGGAATATGACATTAGTGAGAATAATTTCATGACACCTCAACCTGAAACATATCAAAAAGGAATTTGTAGAGCACAATTATGGATGCAAGATTACTAAAGTGGAGAAAGGATTTCAGATGAAGTGGCTGAAGTAAAAATGGAATTGGCACTATTTATGTCCCATCTTGATCCGATGCGTTTTAAAGAAGTTATCAAAGAAACAAAGTGGATTGAAGCAATGAAATGTGTAATAGAAGCTATTGAGACAAACAACACATGTGAACTTATAACTCTCCCTTTTAATGCAAAGAAAATCAGTGTTAAATAGATTCTCAAGACTAAATTAAATGAAAATGGGGAGATGGATAAATACAAAGCAAGATTGGTGGTAAAAGGATATGCACGCGAAAAAGGTATTGGCGATGATGAATTCTTTGCACCGGTTTCTTGATGAGATACAATAAGAATTTTATTGGTTGTTGTTACACACAAAAGTTGGAAATTTTATCAATTAGATGTAAAAAGTACATTCTTATACGGAGAATTGAAGGAAGTGGTGTATGTAGATCAACCATAGGATTTTGTTGAAAAATGTGAAGAAAATATAGTATATCGACTCAAGAAAGCTTTGTATCATTTTAAACAAGCTCCCCAAGCTTGGTTTTGTCGGGTAGAGAGGTATTTCAAGCAAGAAGGATTCGAAAGAAGTAGTCATGATCACACATTATTCATTAAGAGGGAAGAATTAAAGTATATCATGGTAAATCTCTATGTAGATGATTTAATTTTAACTGGAAATAATGAACAATTAATTGAAGAGTTTAAGTTGTCAATAACACGAGAATTTGAGATGACTGATCTTGGTTTGATTATGTTCTTGAAATTCATCAAATCCAAGATTAGATTCATTTAAGACAAAAAAATACACTCATGAGATGCTGGAAAGGTCTGACATGGCAAACAGTAATTCAGTAAAGAAACCCATTATCTTAGGTCCTAAACTCTCAAATGAAGGAGCTGAAAAAGAAGTCGATGCTACTCTATAAAAACAGTTGGTGGGTTGTCTCATGTACCTCACAGTTACAAGACCTAACATGGTGTATGTGGTCTTCTTATTGTCTCGGTTCATGGCCAAACCAATGGAGGGACATATGCAGGAACTAACAGAGTTCTGCAATACTTAAAAGGTACAATAGAGTTTGATATTTTTTTATAAGAGAGGATCGAAGATGAAGGTGAAAGTATACACAAACAATAATTATTCTGGTGATCTCGATGATAGAAGAAACACTTCAGACTATGTTTTTATGTTTAATAAAGCTGCAATATGCTGGAGCTCAAGAAAACAAGAGATAGTTACTTTGTCTACAACCGAAGCAGAGCACATAGCTGCAACATCTTGTGCTTGTAATTGTGTCTGACTCAAGGAAATTTTGGAACAAATCACATTTGAACAATCCGAGTGTCTGGAAATTTATTGCGACAACACTTCTTCAATTAAACTTTCGAAGAATCCAGTGATGCATAAACGCATGAAGCATATCGATGTAAGGTATCATTATCTACGATATCTTATATATCAAGATGTTGTGAAGCAATTTTATTGTGGAAGAGAAGAACAAGTTGCAGATATAATGACGAAGGCAGTGAAGCTGCAAACGTTTGTTAAATGGTGAAGTTCACTTGGAGTATAAGCACTATAAGATTAAACTCGTTGCTTTCCAGACATATCTAATTTGAGGGAGGGATTTACGGGAATAGATTTAATTTAATTATCTTATTTAATAATTAGACGTTATATGAATTAGTATTCTAAACGTTATATGAATTAATATTTTAATCGTTACTATTCTGGTCAATAAAAACTATCATTTATTAGTTGGTATACAGAACACTTCTTATAGGTTATATAAAGTAATTTTGTACTTCAATTTAATACATTTCATTTTATTCTCTGTACGTATTACTCTTCCATATTTTGACATAATTACAATTTTATAGTTCCTACCCAATTATTATATAACTTATTTTAACAATTCAGCATAATCCAAGATAAAATATCATATCAATGCACCTTTTAGATTTAAGTCAAGATTAAACTAATGAATGAAATAGTAGATTATAGATATTATTTGACACATGTTTTAACCAAAGCAAGAAAATTCGATGAAGAGAATGTAAGTATAGCAATAAACAAAAATAATTATTTAACGGGTTGAAGCTATTTTTAACTAAATGAGCTTTAAATGCCATCCGTCCTCAAAGCCAATGCTGAATCCATGTGGGGAAAATATGGCCTAGTGGATTTCAAACCACTTACCGAAATTTACTTTCTTTTCAAATTCGTTTCGGAGGAAATGACTAAGAAAGTTTTGGAAGGAGCCCCTTGGCATTTTAGTGTTAATTTGATGATTGTAAATAATTGGGTACCTCTCTCTCCCCTTATCAAAGATCCTCATACTGAGGTCCCCATTTGGGTAAAGGTATTCAATTTACCTTTGGAGCTATGGACTGTAGAGGGTTTTAGTAAAATCAGTTCGGCTATTGGCACCCCCTTATTTATTGACCGCCAGACGGAGATGATGAATAAACTTCTCTTCGCCCGTATTTGTATCATGATCTCAGCAAGATCTGTTATCCGTTCGGAGCTTACTTTCAAAATTAAAGGAAAGTCTATTTCAGTGAACTTTGAATATCAAGGACTCCCTCCTAATTGTTCGAAGTGTATTATTTTTTGCCATCTCACTCGCTATTGTACCAAAGGTCCCAAGAAGGCCCCTATCTCTAGCTTCCCCACACTGTCGTCGGAGGAGTCTGATCCTTCTAAGTTGGATCCCGAGCTAGTCATTGGTCATCAACTTGCTCCCCTGCATGAGGATTAAGTGGAAGATAGTAGAGAAGAGGTCAAGTCTTCCCCCAAAAGGACTCGTACTGAGGACAAAGGAAGGAAATGTCCTCCGACAGGACCATCATCTGACGCTCTGTAAGTCTGTTTTTTCCCTTATGAATATAGCTTCTTGGAATGTGAGGAGTCTTAATGACCCGATTAGACAAAAAGATGTTACCGATTTTATAATCAGTAATAGTATCTCCTTGCTAATTCTGGTCGAAACCAAAGTCCATCATTCGAAATTTGATTCAATTCTTAGAATTATGGCTCCCTTTTGGAAAGTTACTACCAATCACTCCTCTCACCTCTTGGGGAGAATCTGGGTAATTTGGAATCCTAGTGTTATCTCGGTCACTAATATTTACCAATCTCCCCAATTCATCCATTGTTCGGCCAAATGTCATAGTTTCAATGTCTCTTTTAGATTCACGGCAATCTATGCTTTCAATGAGGCAGTGGACCGTACCCCCCCTTTAGAACGATCTCCTCTCCATTTCTAGTCTCAATCAAGGAATCCCTTGGGTTTCCTTAGGAGATTTCAACGCCATCCATAAGAGAATTGGTTCCTCGGATAACTGGTCTTCGGCTATCGATGATTTCAATAATTGTTGCTATCAAAATAAACTCAATGATCTTTCGATCTACTGGCTTCAACTTCTCTTGGATCAATAAGCAACCAGCCCACCCTATCCTATCTAAAATAGACCGTGTCCTAGTCAACCCTGATTGGGACAACCTCTTTCCTAATGTCCTTCGCCCACTTTGGCTATCTTCGATCTTCTGATCACACCACCATCACCTTGAATCTTGGCCTCCCAAGGCCTCGAAGGAAAAAACCCTTCAAACTTTTCAATATGTGGCAATACCATCCTTTTTTTAAAAGAATTGTTTCCAAAATCTAGAACATTCCCGTCTCCTCTTATGGAATGAGTTGTGTCACCGACAAAATCTACCGTCTCCAGCATGAACTTGCGAGTCTCAACAAAAAAGAGTTTAGCGACATTAGTACTAGGGTTACTAACGCTCATAATGCTCTTTTCCTGGCCCAAGCAAATCTTTTAACATATCCTCTCAATCCTACCTTGGTTTCCAAAGAAGTTGAGGCCTCTTCAAACTTCATTTTCCTGAGTCGTGCCGAAGAATCCTTCCTTAAGCAAAAATCTAGATAAAATTGGATCAAGCTTGGTAACAAGAACGACAAATTCTTTCACAACAGTATTAAAACCCGTCTTTTTCGAAATAAAATTATTGCTATCAATAACGATGAGGGGATTTATGTTTCTTCTCCGGTTAGTGTCTCCAAGGTCTTTGTCAACTATTTTGAAAAAACCATTGGCACTCGACATCCTGTGGCTTACCTGAGGTTGGAAAACATTGCCTCTCTTCTCTCTGCCAAAGTCAAAGACTGTGATAAGATATCAATGATCAGTGAGATCTCCCGAGAGGAATTCAAATCCTCTCTTTTCAATATTGATAGTAATAAGTCATCAAGCCAGACGGTTTTAATTCTTCATTTTTTTAAAAACTCTTGGAATGTAGTTGGGGAGAACATCTGTAATGGTGTCCTTGAATTCTTCAATTCAGGTAGTATCAACTCTTCTTGGAATTCTACATCCATTACTCTCATTCCCAAAAAGTATTCCCCCTCTGTAGCTGCTGACTTTAGACTGATAGCTCTTTGTAATGTTGGTTACAAAATTATCGCCAAAATCTTAACAAACATAATAAAATTCTTCTTCTCCTACTTGATTGACAATTCCCAATCGGCCTTTGTCTCGGGTAGAAATATCTCGGACAAATTCCTTCTCTTCCAAGAACTCCTTAGGGCTATCACTCTAACGCTTATGGCAAAAGGGTTGCTCTTAAGATTGATCTCAAGAAGGCTTTCGATAATGTTCGATGGCATCTCATTCTGGACATTCCTGTCTCCATGAAATTATTCTCACTAATGTCATATTCCGTAACAATTTTGATCTCCGCATCATTCTCCTCTCTAGTAGTGTCTTCTTTCTCCATTCAAAAGTATCATCAGAATTGTCCTCATCAACATTCAAATATTACTTCTCTTCCTCTTTGAGTATTGTATCCCCACTTATGGTAATTTTCTTTAAAGTTGGATCATAAAGTTGGTATGCCTCTGACTCCTTGCTTACTCCAAGTAAAACAAACTTACGGCTCATATTATCTAGCTTTATTCTATTTTGTTCATGGATGTGCACATAACCTATGCAACCAAAAATTCTGAAATAACCCACATTTGGTCTAATTCCACTCCAGCACTCTTCTGGTACCATATCACTTACAACACTTGTCACACTTGTCATATTTAATGGGGACCTCCACAAAAATTTCAAAGGAAGAAAGGGCCTCCAACAAGGGGATCCTCTCTCTCCTTTCCTCTTTATGCTGGTTATGCAAGTCCTCTCCAGCATCCTTAAGGAGAAGAGTAAGGACAAAAAAATCAAATTCCACTGGAAATGTCATAAGCTTAAAATCACAAATCTCTATTTTGCAAATGATCTCATGATTTTTTGCCACAGAGATATCAACTCCCTTACCCTTATCAAAGAGGCCTTGGACGAGTTCTTCTCTCTTTCTGGCCTTCAAGTCAATCCTTCCAAAAGCCACATCTTTACCTCGGGTATCAATTACCCTCTTCACACTGACCTCATTTCCATTATGGGTTTCCCTGAAGGAACCCTCCCAGTCAAATATCTGGGAGTTCCTCTCCTTACTAGGCGACTTACCTATACAGACTGTCGTCCTCTTCTCCACAAGATTACCGCTAAGATAAATTCTTGGACTTCCAAGCACTTATCCTATGCGGGTAGACTTCACCTCATCAAATTTGTCTTATTTTCTGGGCAAGTCTATTGGTCCTCCACTTTTATCCTCCCTGCAAGGGTCATTAAAGAGCTTACCCAATTTCTTCGTCGTTTTCTTTGGTCGGGTTCTGCTATGAAAATCCATTGGGCTAAGATTTCTTGGTCTAACATAACTTCTCCCATAAAAGAGGGTGGCCTTGGGATCCTAGACCTCAAACTCTGGAATCAGGCGACCGTCCTCAAACATCTGTAGTCTATAATAAGTAACAATAACCACTCGCTCTGGAGTGAATGGATTCATTTAGAAAAAATCAAAAATAAAAACTTCTGGGATCTCTCTTTCGGATCCTCTCATTCTTGGATATGGAGGAAAAGTTTCCGTCTTCGCCCACTAGATAGTAACTTGTACCAGGTGGCAATTGGGAATAGTATGAATCCATCCTTCTGGTATGACCCTTGGCTTCTTCATACCTGCATCGAGAGACGGTATGGTCCCAATATTATTGATGATTCCAGACTCGGGAAGAACCTCAAAGTGGCGGATTTCATTGTCAATGGTGTTTGGAATTGGCCTTCAAACTTCAGATCTGCAAGAACTAGAAGTATAACAAATCTCAAAAAGATCTGCAGTCTGATCTTCTCCCTCCCCTCTCTGAACACCCTCGCTGAAGATGCCTTCTTTTGGATTACGAAAGTTGGAGGTGCCAATTTTACTATCAAGGACACTTACAATGCCATTTGTACGCCCTTCCCAGTCATGGGATGGGCCGGGTTAGTGTGGAATAAATTCAACATTTCTCGTCACTCTTTCATTCTATGGCTTGCTGTTCAAAATAAACTTTCCACTCGGGACAAGTTTCTCATTTGGGGTTATAATACCCCGAATTATTGTGTACTTTGCAACTCTGCTTTGGAAACCACATCTCATATCCTTTTTTACTGTAGTTACACCCAGAGTATTTGGACCTATACGGGCTCCAAATTGATATTCCCCGCTAATAGCACTGATTGGCAGTCTTGGGTAATCGAGGCATCAAATTGGACTCAATATCGAGACCAACATCTTTGGCGTATATGTTTCGGCGCGGTAATCTACCACATCTGGAAGGAGAGAAATTCAAGAGGTTTTGGTTCCCCTCCAGCCTCAGCCTCCTTGGTTTCTCACCGAATTTTATCCGATCTTCGGTTCGGATTCCATGGCACCAAAATTTGTTGGCCTTTATAGATGCATATCCCCTTACTTACTCTCTCTTTGTTGTAGGTATTCATGTTCCTTATTTGGGCTCCTTGACTGCTTTCATGATGAGGACTCCACTAGATACACTTCAGATTGTCTCACTATATTCCTATTACAGTCTCTCACTTGAGTTACGCTTTTTGTTAAATTTGCTCTATTGTTAGTCCGATATCACTACCTTTTAGCTCGGAGACTAGTCTGTCTAAGTCTTATAACTCTCATTTATCGATTGTTATTTCCTCGGGGTATGCCCTAGGTACTTGTATGAACTCTCTTTTTTATTTATAAATATTTTTCTTTCACCAAAAAAAATATATTTTAAAGTATTTTAATCCATTTATTTGGAACAGATATAATATTATAGGGATACAAAAATATTATATATTTTTAAAGTAATATCCGTCCATTTTTGAACAAAATAAATTTTTTAAAATATTATGTCATTTTTCTTTTTTCTTTATAATTTTCGGCTATCTTGTTTCAACTCCGTTGACCTAGCTCCTCTTTCAACATGATCTTCCTCCTTCGTCAAACTCCTCTTCTTCCATGACAAAGAAATACAACATTCCTCCTTTTCCATGATAAAGAAATACGATCCTCCTCCTCTATCAAGATATGTCTTTTTCAATATATTTTTTGAATATTTTTTTAAATTTTTATTTTTTTTTACTTGTTTTTATTTTTATTTTTTAAGTATTGATAAGCTAAATGTATGTTTCATTTTGTGATTTAATGTCCTTTGTTGGGAAATTAAAGGGTTATGTTATGGTTTATGCATTTAGAGTGTTGTTAGGTTCAATTTGGGGGTTTTAAAGGATAAATTGGGTAGCTAGGGTGTTCATCTTCCTTGCTAGTTACATGAGGAAGATGACATGTTGCACTTGTGCACCACTAATTCATAGACGATGCACCAATGGTGCAACATCGAATTTTCAAACAGAAATCCCTTTTGAATTTTTTGAATTTTCATACATATTAAAAAACATTTCACAGTTTTTAGTTTTTAGTACTTGTTTGTTGTATAATTTAGTTACTAATACTTGTTTTTTGATGTTTTTTTATCTAAGTTTTAATATTTGCTGACTCAGGTCGTTCGATACACGGAAGAACCACTAGTCACGCGCTAATAGTATAAGCACCAATGGAAAAATATTTTCCTTGTCAAGTCCGTCGAAGCGGAGAAATTTGGACTTGTCTGTGAAAAACGTGGAAGAACTAGCATAAAAAATATAGAGAGGAGCACACCGAACGATCATTGCGCCACATCTATAAGGGCTCGAAGCATGCTACTAAGAATGTTGACAAAGAAGTTGATCTTGTGAGGGGCGGGTCATCTAGAAAGGTTGCACCACCACCGCCATCACGCCATCGATCACCACCATCAACACATCATGCACCATCATCAGTTTTTTTGTACTACCATCACCTTATCGTGCACCGCACTCTTATGTGGCTATCGGTAGTGCTAAAATTGGTGATGTAGATCACGAGTTACTTGAGAAGGAGCCGACCACTGCGGCTCAGAGATAAGAACACATGAGGTTTTTTCTTTTTATTTTTTGAGTTTAACAAAGTACCATCGTTTGCTTACTATAAAGCGAACGTGGAATTCAACACTTTCATCGAAATTGTAAGCTTATAATTATTAAATTAAATGATTAATTTATATCAATATTATATTTTCTATCAATTTTTGTTTTCTCACTAAATTATTTTGTATACAACCTCATAGTTCTCTATGAATACATGCGCATTATAATGTGTTTCACATGTGAGACTTGACAGACCAACCTCAAGTGGCAAGTCATCTCGTACGTACACCTTTTAGACCTCTTATAACTCACCTGCCAAAGTATTAGACGCATTCAGTGTTAGATGAGATATTCGTTGAACGTTAGCACCAAAAGACCAACATTTACCAGTTTAGTTTCAAGGATATGTCACTCAATCTATATGATGTCAATCTCATTACATGCCTCCCGGTTGTTGGTAGAACATTGAATGTGGTTAAGGATATGAGAGATGAGACATATACTTAATATGCAAGATTCTTGGGACTCACATTTGATGAGGTCCGTTATGAGTTGGAGTCTACTCGAGGAGTGAGGTTTAAATTGAAATGGCTCAGGGAAATATTTACTACTGAACAGTTTCTTCACTCGATCAAACAAGAGACTTTTTGAAACATATCACACGAATACCTTATGTTTTTATTCGGGTGCACGATATTTGCGGATACCAGTCAGAAAAGTGTGAAGGTTGATTATCTCTACGGTTTGAAGAACGTTAATTCAGATATATCTTAAGGATTAATGCTTTGCCTTTCCTTTACCGTTCTTTTGGGGATGCTTCAAAATATAAATCGGAACATATATGGTTTTATGGCCATGTTAGACTGTTGGATATACGACCACTTTCCAACTTTAAAATCTCTATGAAACCCATCTTATTTCGCTAAGAACCCAAAGATTTCTAGTTGGTTGCCAAGAAGAATGGTTGGCTCTAACGTGCAACCTATATGTAGCATCTGCACCATTCTTGCATATCTAAAGGAGAATGATGTAAGTGCATGATCTTATACTTATTATATGTCTATCAATATATATCATGTTAAACATACTATACTATTTTATTTTACAGGTCATCTTCGGGTCGTACAAGAACATAAGACCTCGATTTTATGTCCAGGATATCCATCTACTAGACTATCCCCTTCGAATAATGAGCAATGTAGAAGGTTATATGCTCTACAGAGATCATGCACAATTTAGACAGATCTAGGATGCACCAACACCTTCCATGTTACTAAAGCTTTTGTATAAGAAAGAAGATGTCTCTCGTTACCTTTGTTGTGAGACACTTTAGAAATATTGGGGTCAACATTTACTTTTCGGCAATTTCTTAAAAGTTCCCTTCACTACATATAAGAAGTCGACGCCGAGTAGGTATGTTGATTACATTGCTGACTTTGGATGGTATGTCATCACCCCACATGTGCAGTCCGGTGATGATAGACTCTAGAGGATACAGTACGATCAACATCATCGACACGCGAGATGACTTGGAAGGTTTGAGGCTCTTAGAAAAAACAAGTGTTGTAACTCACTTCTCCGTGGCTCATTGTTCTTGTTATATGAATAATTTTTGCTATGATTGTTCGATGTTTTTGTTTCAATCAAAGAATATGTTTTTAAGTTCAGTATTATGTTGGTTATGTTTACTCGAGTAACAATTACGCAAGTCAAATAACTTAGTTTATTAAAAAAACCAAACGACATAAGAATTATTTTATCAACTTACAAATCATTCAATTGTCAGTAAATTACTTAGATTTTAATTCATACACAAAAACAACAAATTGTTAGTAAAAATGTCATTTTAACATATAATTGTAAAAATAATTTTACAAGTGTTACCAACATAAATAATAGGTGCCAAGTTAGTACATCTATCGTGCATACTGGTCTGCAGTCATGGGATACATCAAGTTGCACTGATGGTCCAATGCATCAATGGTGCTTAGTTGGACCGTCAGTGCAATTTGACCATCAGTGCAATTGGACCATTGGTGCATAAACATTGAAACGATGGTGCAGTACATGTGCCATAGTAGTTGCACAGATGGTGCTTTTGATTGATGATTGGGGCCACAATTTAATCCGCTATAAAAAAAATTCTTGTTTAAACATACCCGAATGAAAAAAATACCCTGCATATTTGTTACTAGTCAATAAAAGATCCCATCTAATTGTTACTTACTGATTCATCATTTAATTCTCTACATAAAGGTTCCGACTAACATAAATTTGAATGTACAAATTCATATACTTAAATAACTTTGTTCGATATAAAATGAACTGTACGTGAAGACTCCTATCTCCTCCAAGCTATCAAGCAAGTGAAGTTAACACGGTCTAATGAGACTGCATATGGGTTTCTGAATGAAGTATTATGTGTAATATACTACATGTACGAGTACATGTACATGGGTGCAGGAGTTAAACCATATCGTCTCCATGCACTCGTGAAAACGTATTTACAAGGTACAATAATATTATATGTGAACCAATATATCATCTATTCGGCCTCCCATAGGTAGTAAGGATGTGATGTCTAACTCGTTTCATATGAAAGTAATTGATTTTTTGACAAAAGATATGCTACATTATGTGGAGGAACAAATTGTTGACAAAAAGAAAGCACTAAGGAGTATCACTTTTAACGAAGGTTATGACTTTGAATAAAATGTATTGTTTTATGTTGTTTCTTGATCCTTTGATCACTTTAAGTTGTATTTTTTTATGTTCCTTTAATTGCTTTAAATTAATGTTGTTTTATGTTCAAGTTTAATGTTGTTTTATGTTCATAGATGTTCTATAATTCATGTTTGCATACATATTCATCTATCAGGTTACAATATATTTTTTGGATTAAAAATATTTAGGTTTGTGACCTCTCGCACCATGTCAGGCAAGAGATGCAGAAGGTGATTGGTTTGGAGATAAATGGTTTAATTAAATAATACGCACTCTACGATATTGAGTTTGACATCACTGGTAGTAAAGTGGAACATGCACACTTTGTAAAATTAGATATGTAAGGATATAACTCTTAGTTGTGCTATCTATATTTCTGTTTAATATATAAGTGTATGCTTATTAAACATATGTAAGAATAATATAATTGCGCACTTCAAAGGTATGTAAAGATATAACTCGTAGTTGTATTCGCGATATCATTTTGCATCTAATGTAAAATATTATTCTTTTACGTATGAGGTTTACAAATTGTCAACACAGTAACATTAAACAAATAAGTCTGAATTACATTGTTTATAGAATACAGTAACAAATAAGTCTGAATTAACTTGCTAATGCAAAATAATAAGTTTGCATTACATTATTACACAGATTCATCTAAATCAGTTACTTATGGTTGACGTTGATATGATTTTCACCTTCAAAATATTCATATCTTTTGCAACGACTTAGTAATGGTAATTCCCAAACTGTTGTATTGTCGATATACAATATTTTCCATGTAGGATGTATCTGTGCACATGGTGATCAACAACAATGGAAAACTATGTAAACAATTAAAAGAAAAATGAGGATCCGTATGACTAATTATTATAATAAAACTTTAAACTAAAACGAAACACTTACATTGCCAAGTCTCTACTATCAAAACCATAGACGTAATACCGTGAGATGCAATCAATCATTTCAAACAATCTAATATCCACTTGAAATTGTTTACTTTCTCCACGGACATAAATGAAAATGCCACACATTAAGTCAAATAATTAGATGTTAAACTGATGATCTCGAACAACAACATCTAATACCTTATTATCTAGTAAGTGCTACCCATTATTAGCAATATTGTAAATATCTGTTATAAATCCACACCAAAATGATGCACAAAATAATATCAATGATAATAAAACTTTCATCTTCTCTAGATCTATGCCATTCAAAATAATTATATCTTTTGAGCTTGCCTAACATGTATTACAATTATGACCAATCGGCTTTCTCCAACATCCAATATTTCTGTCAAGCATTGTATATGGCGTGCATGAACGATATATTATCTCAGTTTAACTTCATTACTCCATTTGAAATTCCTCTAGGACAATTTATCATGAACGTATAACGTTCTACAAATTCAAACTCTTCTTTATACAAATGTCTCACATATGAATCATCGTCTAAGTGTTTAGCATTTGGATGGTTGTGAATGCTGACTATAAACTTTAACGACCATTGATCTTGAGTTACCATGGTATCTTTAAGCTTGAAACGACAACCACACTTTTTTTGTTCTGGTCGACATTCTCTTAAGGGGTTTTTCGAGTACGTCAGATTATACCATCCTCATCTTTCGCATTCAAAGAATATTTGAGGATTATTTCTACAATTTAGAGCATCACAATGGTTTATGTCGATAACTATCCGTGTCTCGGTCTTCTTAATTCATTTAACCTTTTTTTTCTCATGTATAGTATTCGGTTGTGAAAACAATATGGTTGTAATTGGTGGTGGAAAATTCTGGCTAGATAGTACTTTAGGAAAATAATTATACAAAGTATTAAATTTTTGATTGAGGGAAGAGATATACTAAAGATGCTTGTATTAAATTTTCAGAGAGATAAAATTAACCCATTTACTTTTGTATTTTAGTAATTTTATATAAAATTTTAGTTCCATGGGCATACATGTGGTTAAGCCGTATGAGCTACCACACCCAATATTATTCGAAGTTGGCATACTGCTTAGTCAACAAGCACTCAACTTACATAACATAGTTTTTTTCCGTTAGGTCTAAAATATCCTCTAAAGAAAATTTGATCCCCAGTATCAACAAAATTTGACTCTATCATACAGCCCCTTAGTTCTCTCAAAGATCTATTTGGAGAACTAATGAATATCTCTTTAAATTAAATTAGTCTTAAATTCTTAAATGACTGTCCTTTTACTTTTTCTTTAAGTAATAAATAAATTCAAACTTGTTTCGAAGTCGAAAAATTTACCGTTTTTATCAACCGCATTTTTGGATACGTGTCAACTATTCATTGGACCTTGGATTCGTTTTACCCTGGTCAAATTGAACCAATTAATAAATGATGTTTCCACTCCCCTAGTGACATTTATTCTTCCCTAGAAACCTTATTAATGATTTCGTCTCTACGTAGTTTTTAGGGTACTCAAAAGCCTCTTAATACATCATCAATATGACTACTAATTCCTTATTTTTATATTTAATACATCTTTTTTAAAGAGAGAAAACACAAAAAAGACAACCAATTACCTATGTGTTTGTATGTGTACTGCTAGAATCTCTCTAATAAAAGGAAGTTGGTTGAACCTATCCAAATTAGAAAAAGAGAAAAAAAAAATCCAGACAAGCTACAGGACTAAAAATTTCCTCACCTCCAGTTGTCACTACTCAAGTCATTGACTACGGTGGCGTTTACCCTTATAATCGTACTATACCACGAGAAACTTCAGTAACTGCTCAGTCGACTACTGTACCCAAACTTTACCCATCACCATCACAAACTCATAAATCTACTAGTCAGCAGGCT
This sequence comes from Limnanthes douglasii subsp. nivea, assembly GCA_036936605.1. NCBI lineage: Eukaryota > Viridiplantae > Streptophyta > Magnoliopsida > Brassicales > Limnanthaceae > Limnanthes > Limnanthes douglasii. The sequence goes on along the minus strand of JAUPFV010000005.1, from coordinate 113,254,406 downwards.
CTTTCAACATTTAGAGCTATGAGGTTAGATTCAGAGAACATCACCTCACTAAGGGTTACTAGACATTCAAAAGACAAAGCTAAAACTGTTATGGAACCAATTCTTCTTACTGATTCTCCCTCTGGGACGAATCTAACCAAGACTCAATCTGGTACAATAGGTGATACTAACACCCAGCCTATCGGTACGTCAGGATCAAAGCAAAAAATAATAAAGGAAATCATGAACGACTTTAGTGAAGTTTCCACACTTGAAACATCCGGTCAAATAGGGGAAAGCTCGAGACCATTTATAGACAAGGTTCTGATAGGGAGGAGGATTTATTGCAAAGGTGAAGTCATAGAGGAATAATCCGAAGAACTTCTGATCTCATTGGCTGGACTTGTCGGTCCCAATTTCAAAAAGGTAAGTGTAATATATCTTTTAGCGATAAATCAGATATCTTATGTTTACTTTCATTAAAAAAAATGAATCAAATATCTTTTCCCGATGCAATAAAAGTTTGATTACCTAGGTCTGGGGAAACTTCAATGACTTGTCACTCTAACAATCTTGTAGTTTACACTAATGTGTTAAATTAGGGAATTCGATTCCCCATTGACCCTGAAAATTATTAGGTATTTTTATTTAGTTTGGTTATGTACGAGCTAAGCCAGTCTGAATGCTTGATTCACTTTAATTGCTTGTATCATAACATCTCGCCTCTCTAAAATCTCAATGCATATGAAACATATGGTGGTCATTTCTGAATTATGTTATAATTCTAAAATTCACTTATACAATTTAAACATAAAGAATGATTACAAAGTAGTAAACGATCTGCTGGAAGCGGACAAGATATAAAAGACTCGGTTACTTTGCATAAGGGGGCCATGGGAAAATGGCAGATAAATTTCTTCCCCTAAAGGAAATCCGAGCCTACTCAGTAGATTTTTGAAAAGCCTAAGTAATATTCTTAACTATATTTTGCTTATTTGTCTGAAAACTCGATTGTTTGATTACTGGGATTAAATTCATTTACTTTCATTCGCAGTTACTCTGAATTATTTTGTGTGCCATCTTAAGGATACTTAAGTCACATTTGGGAAGTTCCATTCCTGGGCAGAGAAAAAATGGGAGAATACCTTCCTTGAATGTTTCACCCCTGCTAATCTGACTCGTAGCCACCTGTGAAGGAAAAATTTCAAAAGAGAATTGTCTTGGAAAGAATTTACCAACCCTCCGTCCTCTACCACTGTGTTGTTAATAATCGAATCCGCCGATAGGAAGCTATAACTTCCTACTAGGAAGATAAAATTTTATCATCGGCCCAAGAAGGATAAGAAAAATAAGAAAAATAATGAAAGAACTTTACAAGGTGTCGTCGAAGAGGCCTTCGAAGAACAAAAATTTGCAATTGATGCATCATTGTTTGATGCAGTTGTTGCCACTGTAAAAGGATGTAATGTGCCCATAAATGTTCTTGAGCCCAAGAAAAATAAGGCTAATAAAAGAAACAATCAAGGCAGTGACGAAAGAAAACCAAAGAAAAGTAAACTCTCTACCAGTTCGGAGGTAGTATTGCATCCGAGTTCTAGTGTTCTCACCTTACATGTGACCGATCCTGCCTTTTTATCTGCCAATTTCAAATGAGAAGCTCCTGCTGGAGTTAACAATCCAATAGATAAATTGACAGGATTTTACTATGAAGCATTTGATAGGGTCTTCCCAAGTACTGCTCCCAACATGATATTCGATGACATACCTTTTGAAGTGTCAAACGAGAATGATATAGTTGGGTAATTAATAATGGGTTTTGTAAAACTTGTTTTCAAATTGGAAAGGGAGGTCAGATCCAATAAAGGAATCATTTCTTCTCTTCAAGAAGACCACAAAAAACTACAAGGTTCTCTTGAAAAAGAAAAGAAGAGGTGGTCAAGGCTAAAAAAGAGTTGGAGGCATTACAATCATCCAATTCCAACGAAATCACTTCACTGCAAAACCAACAAAAAAGCAGATAAGGAAACCATGGATCAATTTTTTGATGAAAAGAAAGCTCTAGAGAATTCCAAGCAAGAGCTTGAGAAAGAGATTGAGTCCTTGAAAGCCAAATCCACCAAGAATCAAAGGATGTTGTCGAACAATAGATGGGGGCACTGTAGAGATGGTAAAGGAAATAGATACCTCAATCGAATCAGATATAGTCCTAGCAATTCACCAAAACATTCCAACAACAACCCTGGATTCTTTGTGGGGATGGGTTCCAGAGAATTTTTTACCCCTAGATATATCTTTGACAGATGAGATGAATACTTCTTATGAATCATCAGGCGATGAATCCGATGGAGATGATAGAATGGATTAGAAAAAAGTACGGATGAAAGAGAGGAGAAAACTGACGGGAATGAAGCCAAATATTAGAAATCTTTAAATTTTGTTGTATCATGCAAGTCCTTGTTATAAGACATTTTTGTCATGGTAAATCGAGAATTTTTTTGGGTAGGCCTTTGGTTAAACCAAAGTCTTTTATTTATTTTTGAACTCGGGTTAAGTCCTCATGGTTTTCAAGGCATTTTGTACTGACCAGCCCTCTATCAATCTTATTTTATTTTCTCATGTATATGTTCCTACTTCCATTCATTAGTTTACCCCATTACAAAGTAAAAAAAATTAATAAACAAGAAAAAGTCGAAGGTATACAAAATTTCATATAGAAACCATTCAAAAGTATAGATAACTGTAAACACAAACCATTTGAAGGTCTGTATAATTTCAAACACAAACCATTCAAAGGTAATCCATTCAAAGGTATATATAATTTTCAAACACAAACCATTCGAAGATAATCCATTCGAAGGTCTATATAATTTATAAACACAAACCGTTCGAAGGTAATCCATTCGAATGTATATATAATTTTCAAACTCAAAACATTTGAAGGTAATCCAATCAAAGGTATATATAATTTCAAACCCAAACCATTCGAAAGTAATCCATTCGAAGGTATATATAATTTCAAACACAAGTCATTCGAAGGTATATATAATTTCAAACACAAGTCATTCGAAGGTAATCTATTCGAAAGTATACATAATATACTTAGAGACAATATATTTTAAAGGCAATAAGTGATAGATTGATTATATAATCACCTCGTTAAAACCTCCCTGAGTCACCAGGGTAGGAAAACGTATGGCCCTTAAATATTTAGATCAAACAAAAGTAGAGTAAATATTTACAGACTCTAACTCAAGGTATAATCGCAGATGCTCAACATTTCATAGATATCTTAATGAAACGCCCTATTTATCAACTAATCAATATGTTCCACTTTTGATTTTTTCCACCAATGTATAAGGGCCTTCTCGGATTAGAGCTAATTTTTCGAACTTAATATCTTTGGTGTGAAAAAAATAATTTTTTCAAAACCCTCTCCACTACTTCGAATCGCTTCTTCATATTTTAGATGCATATCCAAGTCTTATTAAACCATGGTAATGAACACTTCTCAGGTATGCCTTAATTCTTTTTTCTTTAATCGGATCCAACTAAGATCTTATCGAAGCTTCATTAGCCTCTTTGGAATAATTTTGAACCCTAAAAGAACGAAACATAGTTTCCACTCGTGCAATTGCATCCATCACATATACTAAGGCGAATAGAGATTCATGGATAGCAATATGGGGAGTTGTTCGGTACGTCCATAATACCTCTTGTAAAAAACTAGGCCATTTACCAGATGGTCCTTCCAAATTATTTTTTAGCCCCATCAATATGGTTCTATTTAATACATGTACTTGCCCACTGGCCTGTGGATGAGAAGGTGAGGAAAAACAATGATGAATTCCTCTTGAGGCACAAATTTCTCTATGTCTCTATTATTAAATTTGTCCTTGGAGGTTAGTCTAGAGAGTGGTGCACCTTCTATCCACTTAGAGAATTAATCAATTTCCAAAATGATAGTTTGACATCCTCACGAAGCCATTGCAAGTGGTCCAACCAAGTCGAGCCCCCCGTTTATCAAAAGGAATTTCTTCAAAAAATGATTCCATTGGAATTGATAATATATGGATTTTATTTTCATATCTTTGACAAGGGTCACATCTTTTAACCAACTTTTTGGAATAACCCATAATAGATGGCGAGCAATAACCTGCTAGTAATACCCTTCTAGTTAGTGCCTTATATCCGCAGTGAGCCGATCCTTCCTCATAAATAATTCAAAAAACAATACTTGAGATTCATTGGATCTAACGAAACACAGTAAGGGTTTACAAAAATGTTTTTTTTATAGAGGAACCCGTCCAATACCAAGAAACCATGGGCTTCGAATTTTAATTTCTTGGCTACCCTATTGTCCTCGGGTAGGATCCCATTTTTTGGATGTCATACCTCCAATATTGGCTTATCACGACTAATATTTGGAAATTTTCTTCAGTGTCAACTTCCATTTCAAGGGGCGTTGATATGGAATGACATTCTTGTATAAGAATCCAAAAGTATGCTTATGAATACACAATAGTAGCCAGAGAATCAGCCACTGAATTTTTCGATTTTGGCACATGTTCGTACTTAATATATTTAAATACAACTGAAAATTATCTTACTACCCTTAAGTATTTTATCAAATGATATTTCTTGGCTTCAGAATATCTTTGTGCCTTATGCATGACTAATTGTGAATCACTCAGCAATCAGACACTTTTACCACCATAAATCTGAGCTAGCCTTTGACATGCTATGACTGCCTCGTACTCTGCTTCATTGTTAGACGCCTTAAAACCAAAATGTATGGCTTGGTGTATTAAATATGCATAGGGAGAAAGTAAACATATCCTACCATAGAAGATCCACTATCGGATTGAACTACCCATTCTTTCACATGCTTGTCATCTCGAGATTTCTTACGAGGCTTTTCTGAGTGGATTTCGACTAAGAAATCAACTACAACTTGAGATTTTACTATTTATTTGAGGAGAAAAATATATATATCATAATCTCGTAGTTCGACAGACCTCTTAGTTATCTGAACTGATATGTCTAACTTTTGTAACACATTATTTAAAGGAAAATATGTTCGAATAGTAATAGAGTGTGCTTGAAAACAAGGCCTCATTTTTTGGACTGCTATTACCAAGGCCGAGGCTAGCTTTTTAAACTTGAAATACCTATTCTCTCCATCCAATAGACTTTTACTAATGTAGTAAACATGGTGAGGATAGTTTTCTACCTCACGAACCAGTACAACACTTATTGCATAGTCTGATACTACCAAATATATATAAAGTCTTTCCCTACTATGGGTTTGAATAAGGTTTTTGGCAAAGACAAATGATGATTGATCTTAATTAAATATTTATCACAATTCGGGGACCAGTTAAACTCCTTGTCATTCTTTAATACTTGGAAACAATGCACGCACTTATCCGATGACCTTAAAACAACCCTATTTAAAGGTGCTAACCTCCCAATTAATACTTGAAATGTTTTTGGTAGTCCAAGGTGGATCCATGACTAACAAAGCATTTAATTGTTCTGGGTCAACCTGAATTATTTTCTCGATGATGACGTAGCCAAAACATTTACCAGATCGAACTCCAAATGTACATCTCTTAGGTTTAAATTTTCAAATTAATAGCTTCTAAATTAAAACATGTTTCTTGGAGATCAAGTATATGATTCTCCTCCTTTGGACTTTTCACCATTATGTCGTCACTGTACACTTCCACATTTCTTCCGATCTGATTGGAAAAAGATTTATTGACCAACCGCTGGTAACTTGTCCCAACATTTTTTAACCTAAAATGCATCACTTTATAACAATGAAGCCTCTTATTTGTAATGAATATGGTGTGATCTTGGTTGTTCGGATCCATCTGAATCTAATTATACCCAGAAAATGCATCCATAAAATACAACAACATATTAACTGAAGTCGAATCCACCAGCTGATCTATCCAGAGCACTGGAAAAAGATCTTTAGGACCAGCTCTGTTGAGCTATATGGAATCGATGCACATCCGCCACTTGCCATTTTTATTTTATACAAGAACCGAGTTTGCAGTCCAAATTGGATATTGGGATTTACGAATGTGTCCTACATTCGTTAACCTATCAACTTATTTCTTTATATTATCGGGTCTGCATCAGAACAAACAGACACCTTGTGAAAAATAATGTTTGCTTGTACACCAGTCACGTCCTCATTTCTCCAAATAAATAAATGTAAATTTTTGGATAGGAAGGCTATCAACTTCTTCTTCAATTCTTATGTTAGTTGGTTCCAATTCGAATATCTTTCCCTTCTGCCATAATGTGTATTTCAACTTCTTCTATTAGAATCATAACATTATGAGTCTCTTTTGGATCATATTACTTGTTCAAATTTAAAGAGGACTCTAGTAACTGTTATTCTTTATTTATTATCACATTTTCTAGAGATTTAGGAGCGCGAGTTGTAACATAAAATTCTCTAGCCACTTTTTGGCTACTTCAAACCCCTCCTACTTGACTCCCAACCATATAATTTAAACATTGGTGAGTTGTTGATGCAACAACGTGCATCATCAACAATTATGACCTACCAAATACTGCATTGTAGAAGGTCAGACAATCCACAACCACAAATAACACTATAACCATTTTCTTAAATGGTCATTTACCTAACAAAGCTTTACCTTTAAATTCCTAAATAACCTCATTCGTATTGCCAGTAAGACCTACTATAGCTCCATTTGATTTCTGGATAAACGTAGGATTCTTCATTTGTTTGTAAGTGGACAGAAATAAATATTTGCTGAGATACCCGTGTCAATCAAAATTCTTCGAATATCAGTGCCTTCATTGGATTCCCATATTACCACAATGTCTTCATGGAGGCCTTCCACCCCCTAAAATCATATTTATCGAATACTATAAATGAAACAAGACTCTGATAAAGAGGGTGGACATATTTCCCTCCAATTGTGTTGCCAAACTGACTACATGTTTCTTTCTAGAAGAAGTCGATTGAGCTGTTATTGTATCCCATCCGAAATTAGTTAGTGATTCAAAGAATGAACATAATTTAGATACTCTTCCAGTTATTTCTGGTACCACATTGATTCAGTTTTGATATGGATCAAGACTTAAGTACTTCAAGTCCACATTGAATTGTTCACCAATTACCTTTGTACTTTCTTGTTTAGAAGCTTCAGTATTTTTCTTTTGGGTATTAGGTGATGCATTTTTTAACCCCACTTATACTAGGTTGTGCTCTACTACCTGGTTTCCTACTCCCTCATTGCAAGTTTATAAAAGTGGTTAATTTCCCATTCTCGATCAAAGCCTATATTTCTTGTTTAAAAGTAATACAGTATTTAGTGTCATGCCCCACGTAAGTGTGGTATCTACAAAAACGTGTATTTTGATTTTCTTTTGAAGTTTGGATAGGAGCTATCCTTCAGAATTGTACAACATTCTTAGTCCTTTCGTAGATGGTAGCCATATTTTCTATTAATTCAGCAAAATAATCAGTTTGAACCAATTGATTTCCCTTTGGTCTTGATTGTTGGTCTTGATTGGACTGACTTTATCTAGGTCGATGTGAAATTTGTCTTTATACATAGGTTAATTATTAACTGTAGCTTGATATTGAGTACTAGCATGTGCAACAGAGGCTGCAGGTGTATATTTGTACTGACGGGGTTGCCTTCATTTTTAGTTTCCTCGACTATAATCTATTTTCCAACTTGATTCAACAACTCGCCCCAAGTATTAGATTTTTTTTTCGGGTCACTGAATCAACCCATTCTCCAGCCAACAGCCCTTGTCAAAGTGAGGCTAGACCACCTGTTCGAAACAATCAGCTAACCCATTTTTACTATTCATAAAACGACTGATATAATCTTTAAGTGATTCATTCAGATATTACGCATAATGTATTATTTTGTCACCCTTACCTTTGAGTTATTTGCTTCTTACGAACTGTCTCCGGAAAGCCATCGAGAACATATTAAAGTTCTTGATCGAACCTTGGAGAAATCAGTTACAACATTTCAAAGCACTACCTTTAAATGTTTGGTAAAAAACTATACATAACAATTTATCATCATCATTGAAGCTCATCATAAAGTTTTTAAATTTTTTAAGATGATTATTTAGGTCTTGACTTCTATTGTACTTTTCCATCGTTGAATTGTCGGCCGTCTCGGAAAATGTCCATACAAGATTTTCAAAGACAGTTGTGACTGCCTCCAATTATGCCCCTGGCTGAACATGTGATCTTCATTAGGGGTAGCAAACACACCAGGTTCATACTGGACAACAAATTGATCACTTAGTAAATAATTTATAATATGATTAGTTGATCTTTTAACTTTCCCTTGATACCACATTTTCTTTTTACCCTTCCAAACTTTCTTATTTACCGAATAATCTTGTTTACTCGAATTTTGATCCTTTTTTAAAAGCTTCTTAATTAGATTTTATTTTTCTTATTTACATCCATAATCACTGCTTGAAGAGGAAGAAGAAATTTCTGAATTAGACTCAGTTGTGGACCTGTCAACAAAATCCGATGAACTTGTAAAATGTTTAGCCCTATGTTCCTTCTTAAATTCTTGGTGGACTCTTAGAAATGATCATCTGAAATTCAATTTAGGTTATTTTCAGGCTCATCAAGCTTGAAACCTTCTGTTGTGTTATTTTTGCATAAATCATTTTCAGCCTGCCTCTGGGCTTTTAGTGCCTTAATCTTAGCCCTGAGTAAGTCACGCTCCTCTTGCATTAGGAGTCTGTCCTCAACGTTGTGATTCACATGAGACATATTCACAGGTTCTTCATTACCTCTGATCCCTTCATTCTCTAGAGGGAGATCTACCTGCATATCTAGCTCCATGCTCTAAAGAACTCATAAGGCTCAACAAGTTCTTAATATTGATATTCGGGTTCCCTTCGCTCCCACTGTGGTCGCCAATCTGATGGTGGAAAATTCTGGCCGAAGGGTATTTGAAGCAAGTAAATATACAAATTATTAAATGTTTAATGAAATGAAGAGAGATAATAGATATGCTTGTATTAAATTTTAGGAGAGAGAATAATCAACCCATATAATGTTGTTCTTTAGTCAATTTATAGAAAAGTTTAGATTCTTAGGCCCATCGTGTCAGGTCATAAATGTGGTTAAGCTTTTTGATACCCTATACCCAATAATATTTGAAGTTGGCATAATGCTTAGTCAATAAGCACTTATCTTACATGGCATAGTTTTTCTGTTAGGTCTAAAATATCCTCTAAATAAAATTTGATCCCCAATATTAATAAAATTCGACCATATCAATAATATTTAAAAATCCTCTCCATATCCATCAGTAGTATCCTCGGTCTATAAATTCAAAGTTCATAAAAATTAGACTAAGTAAACAAAACGTAAGTCATCAACATAAAATAACAATTAAAAAAATAAACCGCAATCTAACCGGTAGTACCAAGAGTTCGAACCGACGGTGCTTTATCCTCATGCAGAATTCGTTCAACCCTCATGAATCGATGATGTATGGGGTAAAACTTGCCTTAACAAGGCCACACACCATCGGTTCAACCCCCATGAGTCGATGGTGCATAGCTGCACCGAAACCGAAATAATTTATTTTTTGTTTACCTTGTTCTCAAACAAATCCTCATAGACACACTATCTTTATTTTGTCTATGTTCACATCTTTCGGTAGATGCCTATCTCCTTCAATTTAGTTGTCTTTCTTGTTGAAATGTAAGGTTTTGTGAAAAAAAGGTTTCTTCAAGAAAAAAGTTCAAGAAAAAATTTGAGAGCTGTGGATTATTAAGAATTTTCTTGTCTAATTTTAACTAAGTAAAGGTATTCAATATCTCAAGAATTTGTTGGTTTGATAATAAATTTGTGTGATTTTTTTCAAAAACAAGTTCAATAACAAATACAAAAAGAATGAGAATAAGTTGAAGAGAAAAGTACCCATAAATACACACTCAACTATCTCACTACTATATAATACCCAAAAATTTCATACTACCAATATATACACCACCGTGAAGAACCACAAGTAACCCACTTTATTTTTTTGAACCAAATTATTATTTATTATTTATTATTTTTATTTAGAAAAATACGTATATTTCATACCGTAGTCTGGAAAAAAAATCTGAAAGTACCACCGGTTTTTTAAAGACGAACAAAAGTATATCCATTAATGATACTTTTAGAAATTTTTATGGATTTTTTTTCATCTGTAACATGTGAGACCATGCATAATCAACCATACAAGACTAGGCAAAACCAACTATGCGAGACTCAATTTTCGATTTTCTGTCAACGTGCATGTGAAAGTAATAATAAACTCACATCTTCATCCTCTGAAAATACAATAAACTCGCATCTTCTTTAGTTGTTGTACAAAAAACTCGCATGGTTGTATTGTGCTAAGGCATATGATAAACTCATATTGTTGGATTATAATGAAGAACTCTCATGTTTATTATACAGTAAGCTAGCATGATTAAATATGTACAAATCTCCCATGGTTGGAAACATAATATACAAAACTCTCATGGTTGGAACCATAATGATCTAATGAAGAACATTCACAGTTTGATTATAATGAAGAACTTTCATGTCTAATATTCGATAAAATTGCGTGTTTAAAAATGTAAAGAACTCTCATGGTTAAAATCAAATGGTTTAATATACAAGAACTCGCACAGTTAGATTATGATGAATGACTCTCATGTTTAATATTCAATAAACTCTCATGGTTAAAAATATACAGAACTCTTATGGTTGGAACCATAAGTGTAGAATGAAGAACTCTCACGGTTGGATTATAATGAAGAAGTCTCATGTCTAATATTCAATAAACTCGCATGGTTAAAAATGTACATAACTCTCATGGTTAGACCCATAATTATATAATGAAGAACTATCAAAATTGGATTATAATGAAGAACTTTCATGTCTAATATTCAATAAATTTTCATGTTATAAATGCACATAACTCTCATGGTTGAACTTGCATCTTACTGCCGAATTGTTTAAAAAATAATCATCAATAGATCTAGTTTTGTTCGTCTTAAAAAAACCAAAGTTGATCATACTTTCAGATCTTATTTACCAGCTCCGGTTTGAAATATATGGAAATTTTTAAAAAGTAAAATAAAAATAAAAGGTGAGAAATATAAACTTTTGTTCAAAAATTAGAAGTAGTTATGAGGCATGAGTATTTGGTATATTATTAATGAAATGAGTATTGAATAAGAGTTTTTTAATTGGTATGAGCCTTAAATAAGCATAAATGATAGTTTGACCATTAAATGAAAGTATAGTTTCTAAGTAGGTAATTGGTATCATTTACTCTAAATTAAACTAGATATTCTAAGGTTAAAGTGCATTTAGTATTTTTATTTTATTACTAATATTTCAAATAAATAAAATATTAGGATAAATTAGATTAAAATATTAAAATAAAAATAATTTTTTTGATATGGTTAAATAAAATTTAGATCTAATTAGATTTATTTAGATTGGAACCTTATTTAGTGCATATTTGGAACCTAAACAAGAAACAATATACTGCGGACTATAATGTAAGAAATAAGATTGGAAGTAAGTAGGCATGAGATTGGCTCCAAGAATATCAAGATTCTCTCAAGCGATGAAAATCTTCATCTTTGAATCTGATCCTAATCCCTCATAGCCTCTTCTCCTTGCTGATTTCTTCTACTCAATGAAATCTACAACAATGAAATTTTTGAAGATGAAGAATTCCTTATTCTTCACTCCAAAAATAGAGAAATGTCATCTACAAAAACAGAGATCAGAAAATCATATGCTGAAACAGTTAATACAAAGAAAGATCAAATCCTGCCAAATGTTAAACATGAAGCGGTAAATCTGGATAATGTATATATCCAGTATCATCAATATGTGAAAGACTTGTTAGTCAAAAATTCTAAAACTACTCTTATTGGCAAGTTCACTAGTGGATTACCCAAACGTTCTTTGTTACTTCAGCTTCTTAACTCTTTCAAATTCAAAGAAGATTACAATATTGAGATTTGGGATTCAAGGCACATGTTACTGGAATTTGATCTTAAAGAGAACGTTTGCAGTCTCGGGTCTCGAAGCTATTGGATAATCGGAAACTCTATGATGTGAATCCTTCGATGAACACCTGAATTCAACACAAAATATGAAAGTGCTTTATCTCTGGTCTGGGTTAGAATCGAAAGAGTTCGATAGTATGTATATAATTCTACATTTATGAACGATATTGTTTCATCAATTGGAGTTCCTTATAAGATTATCGTTTCTGACAAAAAGTGGCTTATAAGAATGTACGTTTCGCGTTAGTAGAATTAGACGTTTTGAAAAGAATTCAGTATAGCGTTTGGATTGGATTTGGCAACAACAATCGCTGCTGGTTATCGTTAAGCTACAAGAATCTTCCAAAATATTGTAACTTTTGCTACCATTTAGGCCATAAACAGTTAGGGTGCAAGAAAGACCCAAGTAATGTTAATGAAAAGTATAATGAAGAGGAAATCAGAAGCAAAACCAATCAGGTCACACACAATCTTGAAGCCACAAAACAAAGCAAAAGTCAACCAAAGAATCATGAACTTGCTAACAAGGTTATTAACCCAAATATCAAATCTATTACTATTCAGCCTAATCAGAATGCTAACAAGAACAACAATTACAAGAAGTTACAAGTAAATTCAACCTCTTCCAAAGATCCCTCAAAAAATTACAACTCTCTTGAAACTAAAACACAAGAAACACATACACCACATGACATGGAAATTATTAAAGCAATTCAGAAACTAGATCATGGTTACAAGCACAATGATTTTTTTTACTATGATAACCTCTACTCTGGAAAAGCAACTTCAATCCAAGAATTAATTGGGAGCACTCCTCATACTCCATCTTTCAAGGCTCAAGACTCTTACATGGAATTCCACGAGATCCTGAATCAGAAGGTTAAGTCTGCAAGAAAATGAAAAAAAACCAAATAAAATTGTTATTAAGTCCTTGAAGTATTCAGGAGCCAACAAACACCATCATTCTTACCCTGACAATGATAAATATCATCAGCTGGAATGTCAGAGATATCAATAACAATGCTACATTCAGAATAATGAAATCTATGATTATTAAAGAGAATATAAAGATGCTTGCAATACAAGAACCTCTGGTCAAGATTGAGAAATTAGATAAAATTGCCACTAAATTGAGGTTTACAAACTATATTCTCAACATATCAAACAAGATATGGTTTTTCTGGAATGATGACATTAACATTAAAACTCTTATTGACCATGATCATTGCTTACATCTTGATATAACCTACCTTGGCTTATTAAACAGTTTCCTATTAACCATCATTTACGTAAAGTGTCAAAGATTGAATAGAAAACCCATTTGGGATCAGCTTTAAAACATCTTTTGTACTAAGAATACTGGATTACAACAGGTGGTTTTAATGTTATAGCTAGAGTGGAGGATCAAATGGGTTGTTTGACCTTATGCCACACGAGTATAGAAGATTTTAACGATGCTCTAAGGGATTGTCAGCTAGAAGATGCTGGGTTTGATGGTTCCAGATTCACATGGAACAGAAATACTAAATGGAATAGATTAGATTGCGCTATAATTAACACTTCTTGGTCCAAAAGGTTCAAGGAGACCCAAGTTCTTCACATGGCTAGAACTTGTTCTGACCATGCTCCTCTCCTTATTACTATCTATCTAAATAACAACACTCACAAAAATAGTTTTAGGTTTATAAATATGTGGACATTTGATGAAAAAATTCTTAGCTTTGTTAAACAGAATTGGAATAAAAAGATAGCAGGCAATCCTCTTCAAATATTTTGGCAAAAATTGAGAAGATTAAAGGAAGGGTCTCAAGGAGTGGATTTCTAAGTGTTTCAGAAATATTTTTGACAAGGTCAATAAAATGGAAGCTCTTCACTATTTTACTAATAATCATGATATTAAGTCTGCTCTAGAAAAAGCTAATAGCCTTTACCTTCAAGCCTTGAACTTCTGGAAGCATAAATGTTATAGTAATTGGCTAATATAAGACAACATAAATACTAAAGCATATCACTCCTATGTTTCAAAGAAAAGAAGAAATAATGTTATTAAAAGTATTAAAGATGGCACCAATTGGATTTTTGACCCTGAGGCTATTGGTAAATCTGCAGAAAACTACTTTAAAAACATCCTAACAAGTTATCCTTATGAAAGTGTTGAAGATGAATCTAAGAAGATGCAAGACAAAATATTTGACAATGTCCCTAAACTAGTCACCATGGAGGATAATAATTCATTACTTAAACCAACTAATAAAGAAGAGATTATGAGTATTATTAATGTTATGAATCCTTCAAGTGCAGTTAGGATCAATGGTTTCAACATCTATTTCTATAAAACTTGCTGGAAGATAATCAAGATTGATCTTTGCAAAGCTCTTGATGCATTTTTCCAAGGCCAGAAGATTCCTAATGGTATTTTTGCCACAAATTTATGTTTAATTCCTAAATCTATTGGTCTTTCATGTTGGAAAAATTATTGACCTATAGGTTTGTGCACAATGCTAAATAGAATCATGTAATCAATTCTAGGCTTATAGAATTCTGCCTAACACTATCTCTAATTCTCAAGGGGTTTATGTAAAGGATAAATCTATCAATGAGAACATCTTAATAGTTAAATATTTAGTTTATGACTTAAATAGAAAGCCCGAATTTGGCAACATTATGATACAATTGGACATGATTAAGGCTTTTGACAGGATGTGTCACTCATTTATTACTAAAGTCCTCATTACCTTTTGCTTCTCTATTGCATTTGTGAACCTAATTAATAATCTTATCAAAGATTTGAATATCTCTATGTTGATTAATGGTAGTGTCATAGGTTATTTCAAGCCTAATAGAGGCATGGGGAAAAGTGATCCCTTGTCTCCAAGATTATTCATCATTGGAGATGAAATGTTAACTAGGGGTCTTTATAATCTATTCAGTGCTAACAAACAAATGCAGTTTGCTTCCAGAACTAAATACCTAGTCCAATGCCTAGCTTTTGGAGATGAAAATTTAATTTTAACAAATAGTATGAATTCTACTATTTTCATCTTAAGCAGGTTCTTAGAAAGCTATCAGAAGTTTCAGGGAAATCGACAAACAAAGAAAAGACAAAGATTATAGTCTTTACCAGATTTCAGCATAGCATAATGTAAACTCTAGTGGGTCAAACCGGTTTCTTAGTGGATCATCTTCCAACAGATTATCTTGGTGTAACCCTCAACAATAAAAATAAGTCTTTCAACTTCATAACGATCCTGGATAAAGTCAGCATAAAAATATCAGAATAGGAGAGCAAACATCTCTCATATGGGGAAGGATAATTCTAATCTCTTATGTTCTTATGTCTCTGCCTAATTACTGGATGCAAAAAACTTGTATTCCTAATTGCATCATAAATAAACTTGAAATGTCTTTTAACAAATTCTTATGGAGATCCAGTAACTCTGAAAAATCCATACATTGGCTTAAATGAACTCACTTGTGCAGACCTTTCGAGGAAGGTGGATTGAATATCAGGAAACTTTCTGATATTCAGAACTCTTACTCCAAAAAACAATGGTTTATATTCAGAGAAAATAAAAGCTTTTGGGCTTAGATCATGCATACCATATATACTAATAATATTGTTAAAAAACAAAGAGAGAAGTAGCCGTAAGAGGCGGCTAGGCTTTTGTGTTTATTAGAAAATGTTCCTTTTTGTATTGAATTGTTTTTTTTTATAATGCAAACCCAAGTAAGGATCTCAATATATAGAGAACTTAGAGGCCTATACAAGGAAACTTAATACACTGAATATTCTAACACTCCCTCTCAAATTGTGTAGTGAGATCACCAATACCTTGGATAAAACTGATTCGAATGTTCTTGCAGCAAACCGCTTTTGTCAGGATGTCTACCAGTTGGTCTTCGGATCTAACAAACGGAAGTTCGACTGTCCCATCTTCAATCTTTTCTTTTATGAAGTGCCTATCTATTTCAACTTGCTTTGTTCTATCGTGCTGTACCGGGTTCTCTGAAATATTAATCGCAGCTTTATTATCACACATTAACTGAGTTGGACACTTCAGGGGGGATCCGATTTCTTTCATTATCTTCTTTAACCAAAGTATATCGGTAATCCCCTTAACAATTCCTCTAAATTCTGATTCAGCATTTGACGGTGATACCACTTTCTGTTTTTTACTCCTCCAAGTCACCAAGTTACCTCCAAGAAGAGTAAAGTAGCCAGCAGTTGATCGCTTGTCGTAAGGATTCCCTTCACAATCAGCATCTGTGAATACTTCAGCATCAAGGTGTCAATTTTTCTTAAAAATTATGCCTCTTCCTGGTGTGCCTTTGAGATATCGAATAATCCTCATTACTGCCTCCATATGGTATTCCTGAGGATGATGCATGAACTGGCTAACTACTCCCATCGCGTATGTAATGTCGGGTCGAGTGTGAGCCAGGTAAATCAATTTTCCCACCAACCTTTGGTACCTTTCTTTACTCCATGGTCTGGCCCCTTCAATTATCTTTAGTTTTTGATTCACAACCATATGAGTGTCATTTGGTTTGCAATCCACCATGCCAACTTCAGCTAATAAATCCAATATATATTTCCGTTGGGAGATATAAATCCCTCCTCTTGACCTAAGAACCTCGATGCCTAGGAAATACTTCAATCCCCCGAGGTCTTTCATTTCAAACTCCTTGAAGAGTTTTTTCCTAAGAGAGATAATTTCTTCTTCGTCATTCCCCGTTATAATCATATCCTCGACATATATTATAAGACAAGTGACTAATTCTCCTCTCTTTTTTAAAACAATGTATGATTCCCATTACTCTGTTTGTAGGTATACTGCTTCATTGCCATTGTAAATCTCCCAAACCAAGCACGAGGAGACTGTTTGAGCCCACATAATGCATTTTTCAGTTTACATACCTCATTTTCTTGAAAACCATCAGAGAACCTTGGTGGGGGTTCCATATATACCTCTTCTTCCAAGTCTCCATGTAAGAAAGCATTCTTTATATCAAATTGATGAAGAGGTCAATCTTTATTCGCGGCAATTGAAAGTAAAACTCTGATAGTGTCAATCTTTGCAACCGGAGAGAACGTTTCAGAGTAGTATATACCATATGTTTGTGTATATCATTTGGCAACCAATCTTGCCTTGTGTCGCTCAATGGTGCCATCAGATTTATATTTTATATTAAACACCCATCTACACCCGACGGCTTTCTTCCCTTGTGGTAACACACAATTCTCCCATGTACCATTCATTTTTAGAGCTTCCATTTCGGTATTCATTGCCTCATGACATTCAGTCATCTTCTTAGCTTCTTGAGCTATTTTAGGGATTTGTTCAGAGAGAATAGTAGCTGAAAACGCCTTTGCAATCTTCGCCATTCCTTTCCTGTCCGTTTTTACCCGATATGTAGAAGCATGATGAACGTGTTCCGGTGAATACCGGTCAGGAGGAACCCCTCTATTTTTTCTTAGGGGAAGAACCAAAGTTTGAGTTTCAACAAATGAACTTCCTGAAATGTCATGGTCAGTAGCATTTTGTGAGTTATGACATTGTAAATTGTTTACCTCTTGATGGACATTTTCTTCGGCTGATTCGCTGGTAGTATCCATGGCATTTATTTCTTGTTGGACATTGTCTTCGGGAGAATCATTGGTGGTAAGAACTGCCTCGTCAGTCTCTTTTATGTTGGAAGAGGCGTGTTCGGTGGCGCCATCTACCGACTCCATCGGCACATCCTTAAAGTAACTTTCATATAGCAACCAGTCGAGTGATTCACTTACTTTCTCCCCCTGAGCACGAGATTGGTGATCAAAAAAATAATCGCATTCTAAGAAGTTACAGTCCATGGTGACATGGATTCGACGAGTAACCGGATTGTAACACCGGTAGCCCATTTGATGGACACCATACCCAACGAATACACACTTTTCAGCACACGGATTAAGTTTTTTTCGACTAGTTTTAGGGATATGAACAAACACCGAACAACGAAAGACACGAGGTGGTAAGGTTATAAAAAATGGAATTGTAACTTGGGTGGCAAGCACTTGTAATGGAGTTTTATTTCCTAGACATAGGGTTGGTAGACGATTTGCAAGATACATGGCTGTAGCAAGAGCTTCTGGCCAAAGAGAATGAGGAACTCTAGATTCAGTCATAATAGCACGAGTTTTTTCAAGTAAAGTACGATTTTTTATTCTAAAGTACCGTTTTTTTAGGTGTGTTTGGACAAGTGGTTTGATGGATAAGACCATTTGTTTTGAAAAAATTATGCATTGTTTGGTTGACAAACTCTGTTCCATTATCAGAACGGAGAATCTGTATTTTTTTCTCAAATTGAGTCAAAATCATTTTGTAAAAACAAACAAATATTTCTGGTACTTCCGATTTATGTTTCATGAAGTATATCCAAGTCATTCTTGAGAAATCATCCAAAAATAAAACAAAGTATCTGATTTGATTGTTAGTGGAATTTGATGCTGGACCCCAAACATCAGAATGGATTAGCGAAAAAGCATAATCAACTCTAGTATTACTTTGATTAAATGAGACCCTACGATTTTTTGCAAGAATACAGGTTTCACATTTCTCATGAATGGAATTATCCAAAAAAAGACTAGGAAACAAACGTTTAAGATAGCTAAAAGAAGGATGACCAAGTCGACGGTGCCATAACCAAAGTTGCCTTTTGGTTGTTCCGTGAGCAAGCATGGCACGTCCCTTATGAACTACCTCATTAACATAATTGAGACCTCATTGTTCAGTACCACGCCTAATGATCTCTTTCGTACGAATGTCTTGTAAAATGCAAAAAAATGGATACATAAGAACCACACAGTTGAGTTGTTTTATCACTTGACTAACACATAATAACTTTAAGGATAGTGAAGGAATGTATAGGCAGTTTTTTATTTCCATTTTTTCCGAAAAAATAATCGAACCTCCCCCTTTGACTTCACAAATTTCTCCACTAGCAGTCTCAATATGGGAATTCTTTGGAGATGACATGTCACCCAAGTCTTTAGGATCATAAGACATGGTGTCCGTATCCCGCAATCAAAGATCCAATTCATTGATTTCTCAAACCCTTTACCTCCAAGTTTTTCATAGGAGTTCGCCGCCATTCCTCCAAAACCAGTGCCACTTCCTTGCTCATTTTTAGTCGGATCTTCACCGCCACTTGTAGACGAAGCCCGTTTGACATTAGATCTGAAAAACTGGTTATTTTTCTCCTTATGACCTTCCTCCTACCATTCTGGATAGCCAACTAGCTGGAAACATGTCTCTTTAGTGTGTTTATTCATCCCACAATGAGTGCAATGCAACTTGGATTTATCTTCTTTCTCTTTGGATCAGAATTTAAACCTCTATGCAGAATCTTTAGCAGCCAAACCCATTCCAATTTCAATCGAGTCACTATCAGAAGAACTTGATTTTAGTATATTAAGCCTGGCCACTTCTCTTTGTATTGTAGCATATGCTGTTTCCACGGAAGGAAGATGATCCTTTTTCAGAATATCTCTCTTGAATGGTTCCAGCTTGTCATTAATCGCCATTAGCAATTGATAGAGTCTTTGTTCTTGAGTCTTCTTATTGTAGATCTGAATGTCTTCTGGGTCTTTCATAGGGTTCAGATCTCGCCTATCTATAGACATCCAGATGTTCTGTAGTTTGTTCCACAAGTCTTCTAGTGTATTGGACCCTTGCCTTAATGAATTATCCCTCTTATGAAGGTCAAACACCTGTAACGAATCTGTACGTGAACCGTATGTGGTGGCTAACCCATCCCATATGGCTTTTGCAGTGGGATATTGCGAGACATTATTCACCAAGTTGGATTCAAGATTCTGGATAATCCATGTGAAAATACATTGATCATCTTGTTCCCACCTTGTATATGTGTTGTAAGTTTTGGATGGAGGTGTCGGCTCCCCTCTAATGTGGAACCTCTCCCCCTTCCCCCAATTGCTTTCTTCATCAGGTTTGCCCATAAGGAATATTTATCACCACCGAGTTTAATCCCTAGGGATAAATTCTCGGGGTTAGTTGTTTGTTATTGTGTTCAGCGACCATTTCTCAGAATGACAGCAATTTACATTGTTAATTTTATCAGGGATCTGACTGACCACGACTTCATTGCCAGCTATCTTTGTTGAGGATGTTCAGAATTCCCAAAATCACACGTGCTCTGATACCATGTTAAAAAACAAAGAGAGAAGTAGCCGCAGGAAGCGGCTAGGGTTTTGTGTTTATTTGAAAATGTTTCTTTTTGTATTGAACTGTTTTTTAATAATGCAAACCCAAGTAAGGCTCTCAATATATAGAGAACTTAGAGGCCTATACAAAGAAACTTAATACACTGAATATTCTAACAAATATACACCCTCTTAAAGCCTATTACAATAACTTTGGATCTTACACATGGAAAAGACTTTCAGGTATCAAAGAAACAGTTGAGCCCAAGATCAGATGGTTGCTAGGAAAAGGTGACATGGACTTTTGGTTCGACAATTGGCATGATCATCCACTTATTATTACTCTTAATAGCAATGATAATAATAATTAGTTCCAAACTACTAAAGTCAATAACTTATGGCATAATGAATCTTGGGAAATTAGCACAATGCAGACCTTCCTCTCTACTAACAGAATTAATCAAATAAAGGAAACCAACATTAACATTCACAAGGATGACATCATGATATGAAAGTTATCTCCCGATCTAAAGTTCAAAACTAAATGCACTTGGAACAACATAAGAAACCATCATAATAAGTCCAGTCTAATCCTGAAAATATGGGATTAATAACTCCCAAGAAGTTCTCGTTTCTTTCGTGAAAGCTTATTAATAACTATATCCCTATAGATTCGATATTACATAAAATATATTTGCAGCTAGCCTCAAAATGTCAAATTTTTAATCATTGTGAAGATACTAACCATTTGTTTATCAGTTGAAACTATCCTTGACAAATCTGGAAGCACTTTGTTGACTTATTCAATATGCAAACCGAGAGATACATGAACATCACTCATGTTATTAGACAATGGTTCTGGTTCTCTAAAAAAAAGGTTCACATAACGCATGTTATTTCTTCTGCTATTTGCTGAGGAATGTGGCATAATCGTAACAAAACCAAATTTAAAGGGTCTCACTACTCTTCCTATGGATCAATCAACCAAATTAACCAAATAATTGTTTGTTTATACAGATCTAACACATTATCTTATAAGCACTAGGCTAACGCTACATATGCAGGAGCTGCTATTGGTTGTCTATCCACATTTAATAGAAAAGAAAAGCCAGTTTACCTGAAATAGATAGCTTCTCATACTGATAAATTCAAAATTAATACAGACGCGTCTTAGTAACGGAGAATCCAGCGGAAGAATAGTTATCAGAAACAGTCTCGGTGAGTTCATTCTTGGTTCAAAGAACATTTACGGCAAGTTATCTCCTTTAATGGCTGAATCTAAAGCCTTACTAGATAATCTTTTAATCTGCAATAAAAACAAATGGGTTATGATAGATATAAAACAAACTCTTTATTGCTAGTCGATCTTCTTGCTTAAGGAAGCTCTTCTTTGTACTTTGACCATATTCTAACAATCTACAGAAGTCTAATAACTTCTACTATGACTATTAAGCACATCTCTAGAGTCCAAAATCAAGATGCTGACTGGCTAGATAAGTAAACTCTGAGATGCAAGAAAAAGCAGATTATAACTCATTTTCAGGCTCCAACCAGCTTCAAACCATTATTCTCCCTGAAAGTTTAGGGGTGGGGTATATTAACCCTAGCCTTATTGACTAATGCTTTTCTAATTAACGACTTACAATTACTTTTAGTGCTCTGCTCATAATTCTTCTTGTTATGTAATCATGTAACTGGTTATCATTCAAGTTGACGGAGCTATAGTTCCTGCTCTACCTCTCTCATGCGTCGATGTATATAAATTGAAAGTCTATTAATTGAAATTGATTCCTAAGAAACTAACGAAGAAATTGCACGAAGTATCAAGCTCGTTCATGTCCTGTCGCCTTGTACCAGTGCTTCATCTCTCATTCGATCTTTGAAAAAAGTTTGATGTTTTGAAGATCAAAATCTTACTTATCTCTTTTGAAAATTAAGGAGAATTTTGCCAATGAATTTCGGACCGAGAAATAGTTTATCTCTCTTCCCATCTAGAATAAAAATAACGCGAAACTCATGATTTCTACTTAAGTTTAATTTTTAAGGCCAAACTTTTGGTGCTTAAATCTAACTTGTAATCAAATTTTTTTGTTTATATTAATTTAATCCTTTAAAAAAAGAAGACGAGAATGTAAGTTTAGCAATAAATACCTCAATAGATTATTTAATTATTCTTTATTAAATTCTCCAATAGTATATTCCTCGTTACCTTTTTTATATATATATAGACGGAGGCTCTCTCTTTCCCTCGTTATTACTATTAAGAGAGTGAAGCCCCTCTTCTTCGTTCTTTCTCTGCTCTCTAAACCCCCCTCGTCGGAGTATCGTCGGAGAAGAAATAGTCACCAAAATCTGTATTCGAAAGTAAGTTTCCGATCTTCATTTTCGTGATTAGAGATTATCATGTTATCGATTCTCGTGCTGGCTTTGGTTGCTGTTTCTTCGATCCAATTTTAATGGTGATTCGTAATGATTGTTTTAGATTCTGAATTTTAGGGATTTCATGTTTTCACATTGATTTAATCTCATTTTCTTGTTTTGTCAAGGTATACGAGTTAACCAAGACTAAGAAAACTAGTGACACGCCGAGAAAAATTGTCCAACGATTTGTTCTGCTCAATGGGAGTTAAAGTAGCAACCCCTTGTTTGCAATGGTCACAGCCAAGTATTCCTCAATCTCCATCTTCCTCACAAACTCTAGCTTCCGCGATTTCATCTCCTTCCTCGAAACGATGCAGTAGCAGCAAAGGACGAACTCTCTCGTGCCGGTTTGTGCTGCAGAAACTCGATCAACCGACGATATTCGGTACTCCATTGTCGAAACCCCACAGATCTAAATCGTGCGAGCTGTGGAAATCATCGAGACGAGCTTGTATCTCAAACGCAAGCATGGATTCCTTCTCAGATGAAGAATTTTCAAAGAAAATCCACGAACTAGCACTCAAATTCCAAATCGCCGATAATAACGAAGAAGACGAAAAAGAGGATTTCGATCTAGAACCAAGCAGAAACTCAAAATCCGATTCGTTCCATTACAGGCACGACTTCGATTTAGGGATAGACACAGTGAGTCCACCATGGGAGGATATATCTCACGATTCAAGCATCGAACGGAAAGCGAACAGTGTTGATTTACCGCTTTCGCTACGAATCATAAAGAGGAAGTTACAATGGGCGGAGGGATTCACAGACGTTAGCGAAATGGCTTCTTGTTCAATCAAAAAGGCTTTTTCGTCGATGGTGTTCATGATTCGCGAGGTTCAAAGCTTCACTCTACAGATGAGAGAAGTTCTGTTCTTCGAAGATCTACAAGCAATTCTCTCACGAGTCCACAAGGAAATGCACGCTTCCTTCGTATGGTTGTTTCAACAGGTTTTCTCACACACACCGACGTTGATGGTTTACGTCATGATTCTCCTAGCGAATTTCACTGTTTACTCGATGGAATCAAACTCCGCTATCGCCGCCGCCGCAGCTCCACCACTCTCTGCCCAAACAGAAATATCTTCGGTTATCGATACGCGAAACCCTTCTCAAAACTTCGCTTCTAGATCGTTAAAGACATTCACATTATCATCATCCCCGGATAAAACCATATCCATCGACGGCGGAGGAACCGGAGGAGGAAAAGTTCGGCCTGTTTCCAGCGGCGAAGATGGAGGTGGAAGATTTAACCATTCAAATCATCTCAGTTCGATTATTCCAGACGGATCTTCCTCTTCACAGTTATCCTCAAGATTCGATTCGAGTAGAGAAACAGAATCAGTGTCTGTAGAAGATGAATTAAGACTATGGAATTCAATAGTGGAAGAAGCTCAAACCATGCAAGATTCTCTTGATCATGAAACCATAAAAGGATTCGTTTCACCAGTGAATGCGAAAATGGAAGAAGATGATTATGCAGATTACTTTAAAACAGAACTTATTTATCAAACTGGACTTATACAAGAGCCTAACAACACACTCCTCCTCGTCAATTACGCTCAGTTTCTCTACCTTGTTGCACAAGATTACGACAGGTATTATTAATTCTTTTCAAATCCTACTTAGATTTGATTCCATTTAGCTCTAAACAATTCCATAAACATATTTATTTATTTTTATAATTTTTTATAGATCTTTAAAGTATAAAAGGTTGACCCTTGTTCTGGGTTTTGGAAATAAGCCAAATAGAACAATCTTTTAATATTCTTTTTACGATTAATATTATAAAAACAAAACCCCATTGTTTTTTGAAAATTTTAGAGATTGAAAGGTAGTGAGTAACGTAGGAGTCGGAATCAGAATATCTCCTAAGTCCTGTCTTGATGAATATCACTAAAAATGTTTGAGCACGACCCTTGTAAATATCACTTGTCATGTTGTGTGTAGTTGGGATGGGTTCTCCTTTATTTGATTGGTCACATGTGGTAGAGTTTTAATAGTAGTCTTTTATATTTAGAGGTTACATTAGATCTCGTACTTATCATCTTACACACACATGACTCGACCCAAAAAATAATATCTTGGTCCATGAAGTAGACCGTCGAGACAATTGTAAACGTTTAATAGTCAATATATTTGATTATGTAGTAAAGAAAGAATCATAATGGAATATTTCCTTTTCTATGTCGACACAATTTTAATTTAAATGGTTGTAATGAAAACAGAGCAGAGGAGATTTTCAAGAGGGCAGTGAAAGTGAAGCCAGCAGATGCCGAGGCATTTAGTAAATACGCGTCTTTCTTATGGAGAGTCAGAGAAAATCTATGGGCAGCAGAAGAAACGTTTCTTGAAGCAATTTCTGTCGATCCAAACAACTCTTATCACGCAGCTAACTACGCTCATTTCTTATGGAACACAGGTGGCGAGGACACGTGTTTCCCTCTCGATACCCCCGAAACATTATAGTAGGGGACTTGAGAAATCGTCCGAAAACATAAAATTATATACTAATAGTACAACTACTACTTTACATGACAGAGAGTGGGTGAGGGTGGCTAAATGATGCGACATGTGTAGGGACGTAATGGTCGATCAGATCAGTCTTTTTTCTCTTTCAATGTATTTTCTACAGTGCGATATATGGTGTATTTTTTATTTTAATATTATATAATATATAATCCAAATCCCATGTGCGGAAATTGTAATTAAGACTTTTCCTTTTGTGTTTATATAAGAAAAGAAATGTTTATAGGTTGTACGATCCTGGATAAGTATGGGACACCGTTTTATATAAAAATATAATAAGATATTTATAGTTTATATGTGATATGAAATCAAAAAATAACATGTGAATACTTTTTATTATTTATAGTTTTTTATGCAAAATAAACGAGTGAAAAACGATAATGTTTATAAATGCATCAGACATATTTAAAAACATAATGCTATTGTTATACAAATCTCACAATTATTCTTTTACGTAAAATAATAATAGCAATAAAATATAAATTTTAGACCACGAGGAAGGTATTCACTATAAATAGTAATAATCGAAAACAATAAAATAACGTACCTAATTTTATGTCCGAATCTAACTAAAAAACTAGTAAAATAAAAGCATCAAAAAATAAAACCAAACTACAAAATTTGTATGGTTTTATCGCAATCAATTGTTTTTAGAACTGTGAGGCGGAGGACCAAGAGGATGTAGTGAGATAAAATAGAATCCAATGCAGTGGTGTTTACAAATATCCTAGAGTTCTCTTAACATGAATACGGTAACCAAGCCTCCAAGGGGTAGCCGAGTTGGTTGAGTATGGCATTCTTATGACCAAAAGGTCACGAGTTCGAGTCCCTCTACATACGCTTTCTCGGCTGAGCCTGTCACCTTGTGTGGTTTACCTTCTGGCGTTGGTTTGCAGGCTATCGCGTCAGACTGAGGGTTTACCCTGTGCGCACTCATTGCACTCTGAGTAGCGGCTGCGGGTTCCCTCCGAAAAAAAAATGAATACGGTAACCACAACGCAGAAAACAACATGCCAGAAATGACCAAGGGTGGAAAAGGTGGGAGTCCAAATACTATCAATTTGTAGTCAGGTGGGCCAATCAGATGGCAAGTATGGGAACAATAACTTTCGGGAACATGCTTCCCATACAATTTGGAAGAAAGAGCACTCCATCATTAAACGGTTGATGAATTTAGAGAAACTATTACAGAAGACAAGACACAAGTGTGAGATATGTTATAACCCTAATCAAGTAGTTTGTCTCTAGTAATGAGCTTCCCAAGCACGACCAACCAAACAATGAAAGAATGTCTAGAAATGTTATGCTTGTTCCAAACCAGATATGCCCACATGACTTGAGGTCCATGGCCGATTGAAGTAATAAGTTCGTATTATTATGAAGTTTATGTTATGGTTAGGGTTCCATAGCTTAACATCCTCTCTACCCGAGCGGTAGGGGAATGAGACCGATGACGTTATCAATTTTAACAAGATATGACTGGTGAGATCGTCTGTCCGAACAGACCTGATTGGGCCAATTCCAAGATTCATTGGATATGGTATCAGAAACCATGTTATTGTTGTGCAATCTTTCATAACGAATAATACTGTAACCAGAACGGTCAACACGAGAATTAGGAAAAACCCAAAGATCATACCAGAGGGATGTAGAGACATCATTACCAACATCAATCTTGTAAATCTTGGCGACAATATGCCTAAGGTTGATTATTTTCCTCCATCTCCAACTAAGAGAGAATTCGATGGGAAGGTTCAAAAGATTTTTATCTTTGACATTTTCGGTAAGAACCTAACCACTTAAGATGGTAGAAGCGTTTGAGGTCGACCACCTGATTCAAAACCTTAAGGTCTATAATCTCAAAGTCACCCACAGATGAAGGTAATGTGAACTTGAACCAAGCTACTTTGGAACCCAAGATTTTCATCTCACGTCCCAATCACAAGAATCTACGAAATAGTAGGGAGAGCTCATTAACAAAGCAAACTAGAAGGATGAACACCGAGGATCAATAGACATGACCCACATAAAGGAAAACATTGATAAGTTGTAACTTTCGAGTATATAAAAAATGTTTGAAAGTTCATGAGTTGATACAATTTGTAATTTTTTGGAACATTGGTCTACAATCATTATATATGCGAAAGATAATAAGCGGGATACCAAAAAAACACACATGAAGGGTTCCTTCCTCGAACCCTAAAGAATATGTTATAGATCGATGAGTTGAATAAAAAAAAACTAAGAGGTATATGTGACTGTTAATAGGATTGAAGTAGAGGTATACGAGGGTGGAAAATTACTCAAATCTTCTTTGACAATGATGATATAACTATTATTGGCTCAATAAAAGATCATTAAGTCATCCACAAAGCATATGTTAATGATTTTCAATCTGTGGTACTTCCAATGGAAGCCAAAATAGAGATTCTAGCTTTTTTCTTTGAGAATACTTGAGAGAATTTGTATAATGAGGACGAAGACAAAGAAGAAAATAAGGTTCCCTTGTGTACAACCATTGATATTCATCGAATACAAGAGGTTAAAATATACTGAATAATCTAAAAAACTATATGATTAAGGAATTCCATAACGAAGATGATGTCTATGATAAGACATCAACAAACATTATTGAAAGCTTTCATAAGATCAATCCTAAGGGCCATACGGGGGTCGTTTGGATTGGTATTATAACAATGAAGAAACTCTTAGAAGATGATGATATTATCAGAAATACTACGGTTAGGGATACAAACCGACTAAGAAGGGTTAATGAAGGAATGTAGGGAGTACTTAATCATGCTAGTAATTATTTTAAAAATTACCGTATAGATAACATTACAGCAAGTAATGGGTCAAAAATCGGATAAGGTAGATGGGTAGTCCGACTTAAGAGTAAGATCAATGCATATCGTATTCCAATAAAAGTACATGCAATTGAATGGAAAAAATGATGGACAACTATTGTGAGATCTGAGGTGATAGTGGCCCGTGAGAACTTAAACAAACTAACACTGAAGCTATCTGAAATAGGTACTTTATTAATATTAGTACTAAAAATGGGTTTTCTGATCTCATTATTGGTGACTGACCAAGTCATGTGAATTTTTTCAGTCGTAATAAGATTGGTCGGAATAATACCTCTGGTTATGTTGAGGCCATGATTTTTGAGGGAATTATTAACAACAATAAGGTTTGAAAAATGATTGATAAAAATGTCAACAACACCATTCGGCGAGGAACAAGTTTGACCCACGGGGGTCACTGATAGAAACAATATTTTTTCTGTAGCTACGAGGCTTGATTTTGTTATGGTAGAAGTTGGAGTTACAATCCCTTAATTTAAGCTAAGTTTCTTAAGATTTATACTTGAAGAACAATTCTTCAGTTCTGCCAAAGAAGATATAGTTCTTTGAGACTGAAATCTCAGCCTCAATAAAAGAGGGATTGATAAGGTCATTTTCCAGGTTTTGTTGGGCTTGAAGGATGAGAGATTGAGCATTCAAGACACACTCAGAGATGTTAGTGAACTCTCTTTTGTTTAGGAAAAAAATATAATTTTAGAGAATCTTAATTTTGAAGGGATAATAGATGTGATAAAGCCATCAACAGGGATATTCCAACTATTGGTTATGACAGAATTGTACTCAGGGTGAGATTACTACGTATTTATAAGCCCAACGGGTTGTTTTGGAAAAATATCTAGGGGTCCTAAAAAATAGGTTGGTATGGGTGTGGTAAGTGGTTCGTGGGTAATCAAAATGAGCAACAAAGTATGGAAAACAATCGTCATAATGATTGTTAACCCGACCATGATTAATTTTAGAGGAAATAAGATTACTGGCCTACTTATTGGACCAAGAGTTTTGAAAACCAGTGGCACAAACGTCATTTAGCTCACTTTGGTAACAATAATTGTTGAAATTATTAATTAACAATGTCCATCGATCTGATTTACCAATTTATTGTTCTGGCTTATGGATAGAACTGAAGTCTCCAAGATTAAACTAAGGGATACATTGGAAACAAAAGGAAATTGAGGAGATATATCGCCACATATTGGCTCGATCTGAAGAGTCGTTAAACCCATAGACGGTAATGAGAGATAATGGGCTAAAAATCACCATTGGTCCCCTATATTTCACGAGCGTATCAAAGTAGTCCTCCATCTTCCCTTTTGTCTCCCAGTCGTCCTTCATGTTTCAGAAATTTGTATGATCAGTCCCTCCGCACATGTGAGCCATGAAAATCTAACACGTGGCACCCCAAAGATCTAAGTTCTGTGTCATTTTTGAACCCTCGCAATATTGTTCAATTTTACCCCTCATTTAGTCCAGTGAGCTACCACACCGGATGCCATATAATTTTACCATTTACCATCAATTTTTACCATTTACCATTCTACCTTATTTTTTTAACTTTAATTAAGTTAGTTTATAATTGCGCTGGACCAAGATTAAATCCATAAACCCAACTTCTACTAATTACCCATTAATCTATCCACACCCAAAACTCTAATAAATTCCTAGTTACTATAACATAAACCTTAATTCTATTAAAGTTATATGATGATATTCTCTGTGATGAGCTTATTTAACACGTATTTACTAAATTACCCTTAATTCCATCTTCTTCATCGTCATCTGTTTCTCTGGGTTTGAAGCGCTGGTTGAATATGTATTGCACATAAAAAACCTCACTCTCTCCTCCAACCTTCTCCTAAGGTTGCACCATCTACAATTTATTCTCTCTATTATCTCATCCTCAACTACCTTCTCTAACCTCTATTTATTCTCTTTCAAAAACCTCTTCACGTCTCAAATCTCTCACTCTCTATCTACCACGACCTTTTTCCTTCTCATGGGTTGCTCTATCTACTTAGAAGAAATCGAGATAAGAACTTAGAGGAACATAGTTGATGGTGTTTTATCAGAACTAGTTGAACATTGCTCGTCTCTAAAATCTCTCTTTTTTATGATGGTGGTAGCAAATAAGGGTTACTTCAATTCATAAAACATTCAAAGTCTGACTTACGAAAACTCGAACCTCACAAATAATTATCTATTAGCATTATAATTTATTTTTAATTCTCTCTATGTTTTAGGCTTCAAAGTTTCTTTCTTGTTACCCATAAAAGGTTAAAATCAGTTACACTTTTTTCGTTTCATTATGTTCATGTTTTGATGAATTTTTGTTTGTTAACTGTGATGTTGTTGAAAGAGAAAATAGGTTAATTTCTAATTTGGGGTTTTAGAGTTATAAAGGTGACGAATTGGGTTTGGGATAGTAGAGAGTACAGAGAGGAGGAAGAAGATGTAATTGATAATTTATTTTGGGTTTGTGTAAATTAATGGATAATTCGGGTAATTGGTAAATTAATTGGTAAGTTTAGTTTGAGTAAATTAATGTGCTTATGGATTTAATTTGGTTCCAACCCAATTGTAAACTAACTTAATTAAGGTTAAAAAATAAGGTATAATTTAAATGGTAAATAGTAAAATTATGTGGCATCTAATGTGGCAGCTGATTGGGATAAATGAGGGGTATAATTGAAAAAAATTGTGGGGGACCAACAAGACACAAAACTTAGATTTTTAGGGTGTCACATGTCATATTTTCATGGCTCACATGTGCGGGGGGACTGATCATGCAAAATTTTGAAACATGAAGGATGATTGGGAGACAAAATCTAATATGGAAGACTAGTTTGATAAAATGTGAAACATGAAGGACCAGTGGTGTTTTTTAGCCGAAAAAATGATGTGTTTGCAGATATATAGCTAATAGTACATGAAGGACCATCTCGATCTAAGCGGATGGATCAACACCCATATCACCCTTAAGGCCCCTATGTAGGGTGTCATAATTTGGCGAGGGCAGTGTGCGACAATCACTGGAAAAGACATGTAGTTGGGGATCATGTCCTTTAAATATTAGCTCTTTACCGATCTGACGGGAAGCAACATAAGAGTTATCAGACTGCGGAGACATGGTAGGGACAACGCAGTTCATAATAACATGGCCAAACGTGTTACACTTATTTTAGATAAAAGGAAAACCTTGATACTCAATATACAAGGATGTGAACTTGCCCGTATATTTGATAATCAAATATTATGTGACTCATCAGTTGTATTCATCATGATATAGATTCTTACAAAACTCAAACATGATCTATTGACAGTATGAATATCCACATAAATATAAGTACCAAGTAAGCTACCAAGAAGGCTAAGATATTTTTCAGATAAGAGCTCTTTAGAGAGGCTATGGAACTTGAACTAGAGGGGAATAGACTTCAATGGGTCTTTTGTTATTAAAACCATTGGCTCGCATCTCTTAAGGATGATATGATGACTTTTAAAAAACCAGAGAGTAAACTCGAGCATCATTGTAGCATTATCAATGGTGGAAGATAAAAAACGTATTGGTCATACACAACTACCTTACATTCTCGTACCCTATTCATGTCCTAAATTCTAGCAGCTATAGCTTGAATATGGTAAAATATCGATTTTTTTACCAAATAATTACCCGAAAAGGAATTTGGCCCACTCAATTTTATCACACCTTATACCTTCGTAGGGGCAACACATCATCTCCCACATATATATACTAGACATTTTCGACCATCATGGTAGATCAGGTTTCGTGTGGGGCAGCCACCAGCATAAATTTGGGAAGTTTGAAGAGTGATGATGGTAGTGATATGCAACTGGATAACTTTGAACATATTTCACTCGTTGAAACAATCTTCCATATAGGACGACTTTGAAAATGGGTTGGGGACAATCGTTATGTGCCTCGTAATAAGGTTAGGGTCTTGTATGAGCCTAATAGCAAGGTTAGGGAATTGCATGTATGATCCAATACACATTTCCAAGAGATAAGATATTCCATGTGAAGCAGATGTGATGATAATCTGGGTAGGGTTAATGGTAATCTTGAGAGACTCGGTAGCTTGGCTTGAAGTGATGGGTACGAGCTCAAACTGCTCAAGAACATTGTTGGTAACGGTACATACAATAACATGAGGAAAATATTCAAGTTAGAGATTTTGTGAGTACCTGTGGATATGACAGATGTCACATGAGAGGATGGAGGTAGAAGAGAGCGACCGTCGATGTTACTGTAGGAATACAGACCAATAACCACGCAATCAACTTTAGCAAGAAATAATATCGGTTTAAATTTTAAATAATATTGCTTTTAGTGTTAAAACATACCAAATAAATTTAAAATTTTAAAAATATAATTATCATTTATTTTGAAATTTTGGTATGTTTTAACACTAATAACTCAAGAATGTGCGAATTTTTTATTGTATTTATGTTTTTTATGGCGAAGAAACGTCTCTAATTTAAAACTCAACCAATAATTTCTATATTACGAAGCTTTTTTATTTTTGACAAACTAGGCAACATGAATACGACTTCCATGCATCAGTCTTAACATTTTTGGTTTACTAATCTGAAGCGATGAAAAATATA
Source organism: Limnanthes douglasii subsp. nivea (assembly GCA_036936605.1). Classification (NCBI taxonomy): domain Eukaryota; kingdom Viridiplantae; phylum Streptophyta; class Magnoliopsida; order Brassicales; family Limnanthaceae; genus Limnanthes; species Limnanthes douglasii. The sequence continues at coordinate 113,221,673 of JAUPFV010000005.1, read as the reverse complement.
GTTTTGATTTAGAACGACCGATTTCGGACTCACCGGAGACATGAATGTTCGGTGCTTTGGTTTCGGAGCGTCTAGTATCAAAGCAAACCAAACTAGGCTCCAATGTCGAACATGATTTTTAAAAAATTAGAGAGTCTCCAAACTAGGCTCTTCGATTTCTAAGACCAGGGGCTGCTAATATTCTCACCCCGTTTTTTCTTGGCGTGGTTTAATTATTGTTTGCTTCCGCGCGTGTATAAACTCCACTTCTTTCTTTAAACCTTCCCGGGTAGAGGTGGCAAAAGTTTACGACGGGTTAGGTTCGCAGGTTACTTTATAATATTATTTAAAATTAATTTGTAAGTGTTAATTAAATCGAATTTCAATAATTGGGATATGTACCATATAAACGAGCTAATTATGCTATTTATTGTATTTTAATTTAAATAATTATTATTTTAATCGAAATTCTATAATAAGGCAATTATATCCTAAAAATATAATTGTAATATGATTTTGATATGTTTGATTATATTTATATATTTAAGATATTTTATTAATATTAGGTAGATATTAAATAAAATATATATATCTAAATGTATTTTCACTATAAATTTCAATATAACTGAAAATATTTTTACGATTATAAAATTAATAATTTGATTGTCTTAAACAAGATATCGTAAATAATATAATTTTAATATGATTTAGATATTGTTTGATTATATTTAGATATTTAAGATATTTTATTTAATATTAGGTACATACTATATAATATATACCTATTAGACATATAATTGTATTTTGATTTTAAATTATTAGGAGTTTTTTAGATCTTTCAAGCTTGAAGTAATATGTTTAGATGACTTAAATAGTTTATTGTATTTTCGAACTATTCAATATTTGAAGTATAAATTTAAAGTTTTTAGAATTGTATAAGTATATGCATAAACATAAATTACTTGTAAATAACGAAATAAAAATTGAAATTGAAAGAGATTTAAATAACATTTAATAAAAAATAGAAGCAAAACAAACAATTTTTTAATAATAAAAACCAAACAAGTAACATAATTGTTCAATCAAATAAAAAAGAAAAACATTACAACGAAAATGCTTAATATAATCAAATGTAAAAAACTAAGGAGCTTCATTGTTGTTGTTGTTAGGTGGTGGACCTTGCAAATGCATGTTCTCCATCATCTGTTGCATATATTCTGATTGTTCAGCTTGAGAGTTTGCAAATCGCTTATTCCATTGATCTTGTCTATCATACCACTGCTAGTATTGACCATGCCACTGCTGTAGGTGACCAAGCTGATCATTCACTCCTCCCTGCCACTGTTGTATCTGGCTAAGCTGGTCGTTTACCCCTTTTTGCCCCACTCCGTATGTTGAGTATGCGCCCAATGGATATAATCCATCTGCTGCTCATGCGACTGCTCAGCAAATTCGCGGTCGGAACGTCTTTCTTGTCGCGGTAGTCCAAATGAACCACCATGAGTAGCTGGATCGACAAGCAGCTGAATTTGTTGCTCAGAAGGTGGATTTGGCGGTTTTGTAAGATTGTTCGCAGCCCTATATCATTCAAAGCGGACCTATGGTGACGCCATGCCTGCCATTTGATATCAACTCTTCATCCCAAGTGTATATCTCTTGCAATTTCAAAGAGTTTCTACCTATAGCACTAGTTGGCCTAACCTTCATTGGAGTGTACATACTCACATCAACCCCTTTCGTAACAAGCAAATGACTCAATATCATCCCATAAGGTAGTTTATCCGCCCAAGATCTCATAGCCATATTTCGAATCATCAAACTAGGGAAATTAATTCTTCCTTCATTTCGCACGATAAAAGCAATTAAAAATGTTTGAATATATGAAAGTTGCGAATCATTGTTACAAGAGGGAAGAAATAAACTGTTTACCAATTTCAAAGCTAATTTCCCATTAGCATCCAAATTATTTCTTATGGCTCGGAATTTACCGTTAATTTTTGGAGCCTCCAAACCACAACTGAGAAGCTTTACTGCTTCTTCGTCGGACATAGGCCAATCAGTAGCCGAGCCTGAACGAGAATAAGTAATGGAAGGTAATTTTTGACCAGTATATGTATCATGGGTTGGAACGAAAAACAGTTCTTCAAAATTAGTTTCAAAGAAACTATAGGCATCACCATCAATTAAACAACTCATTCCTAAACCTCTACCATCTGAATCATTCTCAATTAAACGTGCGGTGGCATAAAACTTTTGTACTAATTTGATATACCATTCACAATTGAATCTAGCAATTGTCATCCAACCTAGGCCATTATTAGGTTCAATAAGTCTGATTTTTTTTTGCATACCTTCAACTTGGATCAGTTCATCGTAATCCAAATACATACCCGCCCAAACTTTGGTTACACCTCGTGGTGCTAGCGAATTACGGACGCGAATCTCCCCTTCGCCGTGATGTTCGATTGTCGCGCTATCCAATTCTTCCACCTCTTCATACCCCAAATCTATTTCGGCATTTGCTCTTCGTCTCGAGGATGATGAATCATCTCCTCCACTATTCCGGGCTTGCTTTGATTTTCTCGAAAACATTCTGATAAACCTGTAGATTTTTTGTGTTTGAAAATTATAAACAAAATTTAGAGAGAGAATTGTAGGTAACTAGAGAGATTTTGATGGTGGTGTGAGTGAATGAATGGTTTAGGGGTTGTATTTATAGGGATTTTTTTTAAATAGCCGTTGGGCTGATGTCATCCATCCGGGCCATCCAGAAAATTATCCAGATGGTCCGATGTTCGTAACAGCTAGTTGTTCAAACTAGCCATAGGTATGTCTAGGGCATCTGGATAGATCAACGACTAGTTTGAACAACTAGCCGTAGAATTATCCGGGGCATCCGGACAATAGTCTGGATGGTCCGGATTGATCCGTTACGATTCGGGCCATTCAGACAATTATATGGATGCCCCGAATTTGCACTCCGAGCCTCTGAACAATTTGTTTGGAGGGTCCGCATTCACAATCCGGGGCATCCGAACAATTGTTCGGATGGCCCGGACTTTGTTTTTCCAAATTTTTGAATTTTTTTAATGGGTCTCCCCTATAAATAGAGGAGACCCCAACTCTAAACTCACAAACTCTCTAAATCCACTCTACATCTATCTATTTCTCTCTACTTGTTCTAGATATTCTATAAAACTCGAATTTCTTATTTTACATATTGTAGTTCTAGTTTCAGAATAATTCGATTTTTTTTTCCGCAAATGGTGTCTATTTGATAAAAACACTTAAATAACGTTGGGATAACATTATAATAGCTCAATTAAGACCTTCGTATAATTTATCAAGTTATTTACTTGTTGTAGTTATTTAAATTAGTTCTTTTAATTCTAATTTTATTAGTTGTTATTAGTTTTTATTAGTTGCTATTAGTTGGTATTAGTCTAAATTTAGTTTCCATTATTTGCAATATTAGTTTCGATTAGTATTTGATTGCATATTTAAAAAAACGTTGTTTTAAGTTTTAAATTATCTTCAAAACAAAGAAATACTAATGCTCACCCACCCACTAATGTGGATCTCAATACCGATGATGATTTTCCTAGAGACTCCCCTCACATTGACACACTCTCCTCCCACGAAAGTGGTGATGGAAGTACTAGTGGTGGATCGAGATCTCGTAAGAAAATATATTGGATTTGGAAACAGATGATGGTTTATCCATTATTTGTAAAGTTTGCAATAAAAGTTATCTTTACGTAAGATGAAATAGAAATATGGGCACTAGCACTATGGTAACACATTTAAAAAAACATGAAATATATGATCCTACAAAACCTAACGCAAATAATGTTTGCATAAACCCTCAAATAGGTCTTCCTTTTGAGTTTAACCACGATAAGTATAGGGAATAAACAATTATTTATGCAATTGGTAGTTTACAACCATTTGCTTATGCGGATACTTAGAGATACGAAAATTGGATGCAAGCTGGGGTAAACCCACAAGCCAAATTCATTCTACGTAGCTCTTTGCGATCGCTAGCCTTTAAATATTTTTTAAAAAGAAAATAAAACATGATTCAAACTATACTAACTTTGCAATGAAATGTTTCGATTACTAGTGACATAGCTACTTTTATTGACTTTTATATGTTATGTGTTACCCTTCATTGGATGGATCCCGAATGGGTACTCCAAAGGAGAATTGCATGGTTTGAATCTATTGGTCAGCATAACGCCCAATTAATTAGGGAGAGGATGGTTGAATACATGAATATTTATGGCATTAAAAATAAGATTATGTCTATTTCGTTCGATAATGCATTTGCTAATTTGAGTGTTATATAATTTCTTAGACAAGATTTCACTCCCATTTTTCTTAAATTTTTTCACACCAAATGTTTATGCCATGTACTTCAATTAGTTGCAAAAGATGGAATAAGGATGGTTTTTGAAGATTATATCGCCCCTATTAAAAATGGGATCCTATTTTGCACTACCTCCGCTGCTAAAAAAGAGCTTTAAAAACACTTGTTATTGAAAATGAGAAACAATATAAGAAACTTATATTAGATGTCGAAACTAGATGGAATTCTACTTATGCAATGCTTGCACGTGCTCATGTTTTTAAAGAAGAGATTATGACGTTTTATAATGCATCTTATCCTCATACAGTTATTGAAATTTAACATTGGACATATTGTGCACACATGTTAAGATTTTTAATTTTTTTTAAAGAAAACACTCTAATCTTTTCTTCACAAAATCAACCTAATGCTCATTTGGCCATTTTCACGATTACTAATCTTGCCATGCATATGAATGAATTTAGATCAAATTTTGTATGCGTAGACATGGTGTCCCAAATGGAATTAAAGTTCACAAAGTATTTTCATCAATCCCTATGACTTATTCAATTGCTTGCATTTTGGATTCTTTTTCACGAAAAGATCAATTTGAATGGCTAGTTAGATGCTTTTATCAATCCGTACAGTTTTCTAAAACTAGTCCACTGAATGATCCAATTGACCCTGAAGCGTATATTATCAGCGTATATGAATGTATGCATAATATGTATGATAAGTATGCTGAAAGATATATATTAAATACAACTACAAATGTACGGAGTAGTAACAATAGGGGTAGAGTGAGATTTTCTACTAACTATGTTCAAATGACAATGTTACGAAGCAATGAATTTACACAAACCCCTTAATCTGATAATGAGCTGTCTAGATATTTGAGCACTAGGTTTGATTTTACGAATTTTCCCGATCGTGGTATTGAAGATATCATAAGATGGTGGGGTACCAAAACTGAAGAGTATCATATTCTTTGCAGGTTTGTTAAAGAGGTTTATGCAATACCTATGTCTACAGTTGCAAGTGAGTGTGCTTTCAGCCAAGCGAGGTTGCAATACACGACTAAGAGAACAAGATTGACGGGCAAAGCACTTGGAGTGCTTGTGGCAGTCAAGGATTGGACCGCGGCGAATAAAAGGATGCAAAAGAGAGAGTTTAGAGACGAAGTGAATGTAGACGACATCTTCGAAGATTATCCGGATGATTATGAAGATACACTTGAACAAGAAATTATGGAAGAAAACAAAGCTGAATGTGAATCAAATGAGGAGGAAGATTTTACTTACGAAGAAGAACTTGAAGAAAATGAATGATGTTTGTGATAGTTTTTTACTATTTTGTATTTTAATTTGAAAACATTTGTACAACTCCTGGCCCGCAAGAGTATAAACTATGAACGGCTAAATAAACTAAAAAAAAACTATTTACCTTTTATTATAATAACAACAATTGCATTATGAAATAATTATAAGATCTAATTTTGGTTTAAAAAATAATAAAAAACACTTGTAATATTTATAACCAAATCACAATAATTATATTCAAAATGTAATATTAGAATTATAACCATAAAATTTGTAATATTTTAACAAAATATGGTTTTGGTTTATAACATAATATCAACACTTCTAATATTTAAAACCAAAACATTATAATAATATTCAAAATGTAATAATAACATTATAACTTTAAAAGTAATATTTAAAATTTTAGTTTATATAATAATTACCACACTTAAAATACTAATAACCAAAACAAATTAATACTAACCAAAATGTAATATTTTGACCGTTGTAAGATATAACTTAAAGTTTATTATTTTTAAAGTTATATCTTACGACGGTTAAAATATTACATTTTGGTTAGTATTAATTTGTTTTGGTAATTAGTATTTTAAGTGTTGTAATTATTATATAAACCAAAATTTAGTATTTTTGTTTTGGTTATTAGTTTTCTTTTAATTTTGACCGATGTAAGATAGTTCGAACTACCGTATATTCTTTTCCAGTACGATTGCTCCTTTTAAACCAATATAAGACGTCTCGAATAGAAGCAATACATTCTTAGCGAATAGCTCATTTTTCAACTATTTTTCCCCTACTTGATTCGAATTCACCACCGACCATTATTTAGTATTTTTTTTTTATATTCTCCTTTTTAGACCCGACATGGAAGTTATTAATGCGATAAATTTTATCGGAAAGACTTGAACCGTATGCTCCAAATTAAAAGGAGTAGCTCCAGAGAAGAATCCTCACTTTTTCATTTTTATATTTTATATTTTTTTTTCTAAATTCCAAACACAAATTCATAGAAAATTATTTTTACTTCAGAAATCGACTGAAAATTTCAAGAAGAAATCAAAAACCAAATCGCCACTAAAGCTTCACAAGAAATCCATTTAACTGTATCAAAAGATCAATTTCACTAAAAAAAAATATTAAATATGTTGTATATGTTTTTTTTACTTGTTTTTTTGTTTTATCTTCTCTGTATTTATTTTTTTGTATATACTTTTTTTTTAATTATTTTAGTATGAATATTTAATTTTTTAATTATCTTTGAACTAATGGTTGATTTTGGAAGAATAAGACACTAATTGTTGCGCGAAAAAGATAACATGTACGGGAATTGTGAATATTTTTATGGAAGGTAAATCATGAATGCATATATAAAATATGAAATGTGAATTTTTTAATATTAAAACTAACGTGAATCGCGAATAACTTACTGTGTATTCACAATTCTCATTTAGGATAATTTTTTTTTATTTTTAATTCGTGGTTCACATTTAAACAAAAAAAATATTTAAAATTTTAGATTTATATTTTGATTTTTTAAAAAATTATCTTAATTTGTGATTCATTATAGGAATTTTTTTTATCCTTTAATTCGCGATTCAGATTTAATTTAAAAATTCGACGACTATTATAGCGTTGCAATCAATTTTATATCCTTATTATCATTCCTCTATTCTTTAATTTAATCATTTGCTGAAGATTTCAAATTTATATTTATTTTCTTCCACTAATATCGAGGGTTTATCTACTCTCAAAAATGAATTCTCGTCCGCATCTTGACATTGTAAGTACTTCTCTTTATTGTGTTTCACATATTCATAACATATTTATTTGTCAATTTTATTAATTTGCAGTTTAAGACAATAATTTTGGTGTGAATTTTGATGAGAATGACACTACGAGGCGCTGAAGTGGAAACTGTGTTCTATTAGACTTAAATGTGATATTTTCCCTTTCTTTATGAAGTTTTTTTTGTGTAAAATTGGATTTCAACGTTTGTTACTTTTCATTGGTTTATATTGTGTTGTTTCATTATAATCATAAAATCAAGTGACTTCCACTCTTAGTAGCATATGAAGACACAACTCTTCACCTTATCTATTTCTCACGAATGATCTTTCTTTTATTTTTTCATTAAAAACTAAGTTTTATTGGATGATATAGCCTTTTTATAATTCCCATCACTTCGTCTGTAAATATAAACAATTTTCAAAAATTTATTTTATTTTTGTGAGCTGGAGGGATTGTATTTCAAAAATGTATGAAAGTATAAAATTTTGTAGGTTAATAAGGTTTGTATTTCAGAATTTGCACGAGGAAAATGTTAATAATTTCAAACTTTTGCAGTCTATGTAAACCGCGAGACTCCGTGAATAAAATTGGTAATCCAACTTTCGAAAATTCATGAAGAGGAAGAAGACGATGATGTTACGAGCTCGACGATAAAGAATGACCACTAGATAACAACTAGCAGGTGCAAAAACCTATTCTCATGATGAAGAGCTGAACACAATAAGGACCATTCCGGATGAGGATCTTCCGACTAGAGTGGAAAACACTGATGCAAAAAGAGGAGCAGAAAAATAGGAGCATGTTCGTGAGAAACAACCCTCCGACCATAAGCTACGTGAAAGGTGTTTCCAGCCGACAGGAAACGTCCAACTTTAGCCAAATGGTCAACATCTTCCACTGGTATCACCGAGACTTCAACAAAGTTTCCAGAGGCTCAATCGACGTTACAGCTGAACCTCTAACAACTCTTTGCAGCTTTCTAGCCAAATGTGCATCAACATAATATAGAGATTCAACTGAACATCCAAAACCAACCAATATCATGACTCAATTCAATAATACACCTCCCTTGCAGAAACCTCAACACAAATTTGTAGTGACATACCTAATCATGAACTAATAAAACATGCAAGACCCAATCGTCATGGAAGAAGGCCAATAAACGTGCCCGCTCAAGCATATCAGGTTCATGCGAACCCCTTAAAGGTAACCCTACAACTCAATTGAATCCCTTATATATGTAGTAATTAGAAGGGTACCTATATGCACTCTGCAACATTAGTGGTGCAACAACTTATGCCGAACAATGAAAAGATCCAAGACATCATCAAGCTTACTTCTTTCTCCGAAACACACAATGTTTGGAACAGTTCTATATTGGATGACGATAAGATCCCGGAGGAGGAAGATCCTCATTTGCCTTCATACACCATGTATGAATATTTGCCACCCCAACTTTTTTCAACCATAAAATGGACAAGTAGAAAGAGAAGAGATATACATAACACATCATCAAGAAATTTATAAGCAAGATGATGCAGAATGGGTCGAATGGAAATATGAAGTGTCGAGCCTTCTCAATAACCTTTCAAATCAGCGTCCTGGAATGGTTCAACAACTTCCCCCTGAGGTGAAAAAATAGATTCAAGATATTAAGGGCATCCTTCAGCAATAATTTCATAGGATCCAAGATGATCAAAGGAGATAAAGACTACATCATCCACTGTAAACATCAATTGAAGAAGACGTTCAAATAATATCCTCAGAGGTTCTTAAATAAAAAGAATGATTTGCAAGCCTATCATGACCTGGTAGCAGTTGCAAATTATTTTCAAGGTATATTATTAAAACCTATCTTTGATGTCATCGAGAATAAAAATGCACTCAAATTTTAAGAATTGCTGAAATAAGTTCAATATCACATAAAGGTGGAGGAGACCTGCAGAGCACGACTAGATGGAGATACAACACTCTCACATAAGTACCCATAATATCATCTACTCGCATATAATGACAGTCGACTAAAAGTAGTTCAAGTGAACAAACAGACCAACATGAACGAATGATGTATGCAAAACAAAAAATTCAACAATAACAATGATGCCAGCCATGAAGTATGTACGACGATGGGATATTTATCAGATCTAACAAAACACTTGGGCATTATCTTTGAGTGTACCAAATATGTGATCACAAATAGAAGTCCATATAATTTTCTGCCTCCAAATGAGTATAAAGACAAACATAAATAATATAAGTTTCACAAAAATATTAGAAATTATACCAAAGATTGATAATCACTAAAAGACCATATCCATAATATGATCGATGAAGGCAAGCGCTGTGAGTTTGTCAAAAAAATGAAACAGACTGAAAATACATCATTTGGTGGAACGAGATCCTCTGCCAAAACATCAGAGGTAGGCTGCAGTCGCACACATCAAACTAGAATCTTTGAAAAATAACGTAATCTTTGACCTAGAAGAAGAGAAATATCTTGACTCAGATACTAACAAACATACAATTATAGTTATTACCGGTGGTGATCCCTATTTTGAAATGACCTTGAACTTAAGGAAGATATACATGGACGATTTAGAGGCCCAACACCAATGTCGTATCTCCCCACATTTCTATCGTAATTCATACCCAGTTTTGGAATTCTCTAATGATAGTTTAAGATGAGTAACAATACCTCATAACATGCAGTCCTTATAGCAGTAAGAACGGCGAGAGTGGTAATCAAATGGGTTATGATATTAAAAACTGATACTTGTAGCTGGAGAAGTTGGCCCTCGCATTAGTAGTCGAAGCCGAACAATGATTCTATATTTTCAAGCACATACCATAATTATTCAAACACAATTTTCTCAATGGATCATAATACGCAAGTGAGACGTACATAGAAAATTGACGAGGTGGTATATGGAGCTTGGAAATTGCAACATCCAGTTCAAATCTCAAATGATAATAAAAGTGTAAGCTTTGGCAGACTTCTTAATGAAGTTCTATTCTAATCGACCCATACCTACCAATGAGCATGCTTAATCAACTTTACAAGTATGTATAGATGGTTTAAGTAATAACCAAGGCTCAGAGGCATGAATCCAACTCACATCCCCATAATTTGATATCCAGATGCAATCCATCAAGCTTGGTTTTCCAGCTTGCAGGCCTTTAACTGCTAACATATGTGGAACATCACACATTCAACTACTCACGGAATCAAAACTTGTAGTTCACCAAGTTCTCACCCAGGCCACACTAACAAGGATACCATAAAAAATATTCAACGTTAAAAATATTTATTTGATGACATTCATAACAAGCAAGTCCCAAGGGAAGAAAATACAAAAAATGATGCATTGTCCTATTCAGCTTGTGCAACATCAACACTATTCCTATTCCTAAAGAACAAAAAAAGAATCCTCTTATTATTAATAATGTTAAAATCAATAAATACTATCCAAACTAAAATGAATAATGAAATTATTGGTGTGTATTTTTTAATTTTGTTTATATTAATATTAATTTTAGATTAAAAACATCAAACGAATGAACACCATCATAACAACAGGACGGTAAAAGATAATATGATGGATGTGAGCAGTGTTTTGTTTTCAGGACTATCACATTTAGTGAAATATAGTCTTTTGATTTTTAAAAGTCCGTTGGTAGTCTCTCAACTATTAGCTTTGGATAAAGTTAGTTCACAAGATCCTTTGATTCATGTAAGGGTGAAGCTATTTCCCCTAACAAATATATTATTTACTTTATAATTCAAACTCTCCAAAACACTTGTCACTTGCTTTTACAAGATTACCCTCACTTTACTTTCTAATTTATAATTAGATGTCGTTAACCAAATACAAACCTTTATAGCAAGTAACATATCATTAACCCAAATTTAATCCGACATATATGATTTTACCCTATAAAATTAAACCCTAAAACAAAAAACTTCAATTTTGTCAAAGATTAGTCATGGAAAAGGAAGAAACTCAAACCAAACCGGAGAACAATACTCATTCAACGAACAAAGTAATTTAATCTTGTTTTTACGTTTTACGTTAATGTAACTTGAAAATTCGCGTTTGAAACAACATTTTTTAGAGAAAATCTCGATTTTTGCAGTTTTTAACTACAAGCAACTGATTCCGATACGGTATCTTGGAATTAGTTGCTTTGTTCAAAATAAATTGATTCTGAGATGATACCTCAGAATTAGATGCTTTAAATTTAAAAAAAAAAACGAAACCTGATTATGAGATGCAAAAATTGTAGATTTTTATGGTTTTCGCTTAAACAAGAATTGTTTTAGTTGCACACAAAATGTTACATCACATGTTAAGAAGAATAGTAATATCATACGAGTAATTCATGCCAAACACTACACTAAAACACTAAAACGAACCAAAACACAGTAAAACAACATCAATTCATGTCGTTCATACCATACACCACATGAAAACACTAAAATGCAGCAAAACACTAAACAGAAACTCGATTCTGGTAGTTAGATTGTGTTACAAACTCTAGGCTGCTCCAAACGTTCATTGAGTTACAGGAAATTGTTCGATTTGTTCATCTAGTTCCTGTAATTTGTTGAACGAATCATCAAGGAATACGATAGTTAAAAAACGAAAACAAATTAGGGTTGGGGTTAAGGTGTGAAGTCGAAATCAGTGTTGGGGTTAGAGTTCGAAAGATTGTAAATACTCATTCGTTTGAATCTATGATGTTTAGTGGAGTTGGGTGAAAGAAGGGTTAGTCTTTGTATTTCCTTTATGGAGGAAATATCAAAATGTGGGTTTTTTGGATTTTTGGGGGAAATAAAAAATGTTACAAGGGAAACAGCTTCACCCTTCATGTAAACCTGCCACGTGTCACCATAGTCACGATATATATATATCACCATTGGTCCCTTAACTTTAGGTACGATTTTACCCTTTTACAAAGTCCTTGTTGGCATCAGGATTGCTCGAGTGGCAATTTTAATTGATGTGACATTATTTAAATAATTTTTTTAGTTACTTAATTAATTAAATAGTGTGACCGAAACCTTTAACTCAAATTCCTCTTCTTCCCTATAATTCTTCTTCTTCTTCCTCAGTAAAATTTTCTATTATCTCGTCGACATCAGTCTCACTTGGTAAAGAAATCTTATCTAATCTCATTTCTCTTCTTGTTTTTTTTTTTAATTCTAAAAACCCTAATTCTTTCAACCAAATTTCCAATCGCTCAAGTCTTTTGTCGCGCAAATTCTGGGAGTATGAGTTCAATCTTACTAATATCATATCGAAACTCATATTCGATTTCGAATTCAACTCCCATCTGTCTTTTGAAGTCGTAGATTTAAAAAAAAAACATCATTCCACTTCATGTGTCAAAACCAACATCAGTCAATTTAATCTGGTTCCAAATAAAAATCTCAGAAGAACCCCGAGTATGGAATCGCCAATTGGTTTCTAAAATTCGTGTTTTTTTTACCAAATATTCAATTAGAAACCCGCATTTATAACCAAAAACCCTAGTTACCGAATTAAAAACACATATATTTTTCCACTAATGATGAAACCTACAATCAACAACCTCAATGTGAAAAAACCCATAATCCCAATTTAAAAGAAAAATCAACCAATTTCTACGATTACAAACACCAACAAATAAAAAAAACAACACTTGGTGGTACAAATCCCAGTTTTTCTCATGAAAATTTAAGTGTGTTAAAAAAGGCAGATCATCTCTTTCTTACTTTTTAGATAACCAAATCCAAAATCAATAATGATAGGTAAACAAGCGAGGACGAATATTGAATATTAGAAATTCATCCCTCTTATTTCGTGAAGGTGGTGCTGATTATTGTTCCAATCATGTTGTTTTGAAATCGATTTGGTTACTATGACATACAATTGCATTTCTGAAATTTATAAACCGAAGCACCATCTGTCATCCGAAAAGCAGCTGTTTATACTGGGACCCGACCTTTATTTTTGTTTTGAAATTTATAAATTGATTAGGTTCTATTAATTACCTCGTGATTAGGAATCTGTATAGTATTTCTTTATTTAATTATCTACTATATACCCTTTATTTGTCTCTTGTTTCACATTGTAATGTAATTAACCGTACGTTCAATGCTAATCTTTTCTATGGAGCATCTAGAAGAAATGTTATAGCTAAAGAAACCGTAATTTGTCTTTAACCAAAATAAAAAGAGATAAAAAGGCCGGGTCCAATTATTTAATTAATATCACATCAATTAAAATAGGAACAATCCTAATACTAATAAGAATTTTGTGGAAAAGTAAAATCTTATCCAAAGTTAAGACTAGGGGTGAATCTCATGAGTAAAAAAGAGTTTTGAAAATCAAAGAACTATCTGTCAGCAAAATCCGAGTTGAGAGATGAAATACAATTTAAAATCTAAGACTATTCATGTTTTTTTTCGGAAGGTATCCACAACCGCTATTCAGAGCGGGACCTCAGTATGACGCAATAGCCTGCAAACCAACACTAGAAGATAAACCACAAGGTATGTAGATGGACTCAGCCGGAAAAAATATATAAAAGAACTCGAGCTCATGATCTGTAGTCACAAACATGTCTTACTCCGCCAGCACCACTACATTCTTGAACTAAAAAAGAAAAGATGGCTAATTTCATTAAGATTTCGTTTATTTGGTGGTTGTTTCGTTCCGGTGAATAGATGGATTTAGCAGTAGCTATGGTTCTGTAGCTGTGGATGAGCGAAGGTTCTGATAGTTTGGATGCTTCGAAAGAAAAGGACTAGGGTTTCAGTTGCTTAAGTCGCTTATACTTGTCGGATCCAGATATCTTAACCTATTTTTTATGGTTGGGCTGACTGTTATTGGGTTTATTTTCTTGAAGCCTTTTAGGGCTACTCTAAATGTAGACGGGCTGACTGTTATTGGGTTTATTTTCTTGAAGCCTTTTAGGGCTACTCTAAGTGTAGACAGATTTATATAGTAAATTTAAGATTAATCTTACAGTTCATTAAAAAAAAAGTAAAAAGAAAAGCAACACAGACTCGTAAAAAAGTAAAAATTTGATTGATTATATGAAAACGATAATTAAAAAGATATATCTGACAAAAGAAAAGAAGTTTTGCAATCATATAATTTGTACCAAGTGATTTTTGTATTCATTAACCATATTGTAATATTTTTATTTTTATTTTTATTTTTTTTATAAATAGGACATGGAGATAACTATAATAAATACCAAATTAAAGAACATTGTCATATTTTTTGTTTCAAAAAAATTGTTTAAAATCAGATTATAATCATTAAATATATATTTTTATGTAATTACATTTAATTGATTTGTTTTATAATATTTTTTATAAAAACTAATTATATTGAATATTAGTAATAATATTGATACCCTTACCATACTTATCATGTTTATTAGGTTATACTATTATATTTTTTAGGATCCTATTATTTAAAATTTACCATATCTGCTTTAAAATAAATACAATTTTAAAATATTAATATTATTTTATTATTTTATTTTTTATTGTATTATTATTTTATTTTTAATATATTAAAATTATATTAAAAATAATAATATATTTTTTAATATTTGTGTAACTGTAAAAGAGATTCAAAATACCACCTAAAATGCAGAAAAGAGAGAAACAATATCTTCAATAAGTTATAACGGCTAGTTTTCAGCCGATTTCACGTTGGCTGTATCTTTTTCGGGTGGCTTCAGGCCACCTTTTCGAAAGAACTTCTGGATTGTATTTGTTCAGCTACCAGAATTCTTTCATTTTTCTTCTTTCGTTTTAAAGTTTCTCCTGAAAACTTTAGCGATAGTCTATTATGAAGTCCAAAACAGACTTCTCCCCTTCCTCTCTATCTCAGTAAATGTTACCTATTACATTCTAATCAGTATTTTCTCTTTCTTGTCGATGAAGGTTCAGTGTTCTCGCCAGAGTTGGAAGAATCTGACGTTTGAAGTGAAGGTCAAGTTTGTGGTGGTTGGTTTATACTCACTGCTCAGCGTCTCTGGTATTTCAGATCTATTCCAACCTCTTGAGAATAACTCTAGTCGATCGAGTGTTCGTTTGGTTTTGGTCTTTCCAAAATCGGTCATTGCTTTCTTGGTCTTTCCGAAATCGGTCATTGCTTTCTTGGTACGTCTTCTCTCTCTCTCTCTCTCTCTCTCTCTCTCTCTCTCTCTCTCTCTCTCTCTCTCTCTCTCTCTCTCTCTCTCTCTCTCTCTCTCTCTCTCTCTCTCTCTCTCTCTCTCTCTCTCTCTCTCTCTCTCTCTCTCTCTCTCCCTCTCCCTCTCTCTCTCTCTCGTTATTTACAGGTACCACAAGCTTTGATTTCATGACTCGTTGAAAGGGTTGGTGTTGGTGCCTACGTCCTTATTTGTATCCATTTTATCACGGTGCTCCTTACCGTCGAAGGTGATTACGATGCCGGTTATATCGTACTTCTCTTCTCTCATCCTCTTTCCACAGGTTTTACTTTTGGGTATACTCACCTAATCGAATTCATTACCCATTCTTTAGTTAATGGTGTTTGTGAAGCTTTTCTTTTTTTGGGTGACAATGATGTGCTTTGTTCCCATTTAAAGTTAAAACAATATATGTATACTTTGTATGGTCATTTGGGTTTTACCCAGCGGTTCCGTAAACAAATTTTAAATTAAAGATTTTATTATTTTGTTTTGTTTTTGTTTATGAAGAAAGGTGTATTGGAAAGTTCGTAAACTCGTAGACGAAATTATTTTTATTTATGGTATTTTGAACGCTTGTACCCTCAATTTTCATCTTCTTTTCTTTTTTACGGCTATCTATGTCTTCAATGATGGGTTTGAACATCGTTTTCTGTGGGCCGAGTTGGAGACAATTTCGGTAACATGTTGTAATTATCCTTGGGTTGCTCTTGGGGATTTCAACGTTATTCGTCTGAGATTTCCCCCGATTCAGACCCTAAGCATCGTCTGGATTCTCTTGAAGAGGTCAATGAGGTTGACAGTGGTGAGGAGGTGGATTCACCTCCCAAGAGACTCCGTCTTTCTGGAGACTTGGCCTATGGTATTTTGGAGTTGTCCTCCGGCATGACCATCACCTGACTCATTGGATTTGGATTTTGGGCTTCATTCAGCCTTTATGGATTAGGTTAAGAAGGTTGATAGTTGAAGAGGTTGATTCACCGCCTACTAGACTTCATTCTTCTAAGATAAAGGTTAAGGGTAAAATGGATTTGTCCTCCGACGGGACCATCGTTTGATGCACTGTAAGTCTTAATTCCTTATGAATATTGCTTCTTGGAATGTGAAGGGTCTTAATGATCTTATTAGACAAAAAGATGTTACTAATTTCATAATTAGTAATAATATCTCTTTGTTAATTTTAGTTGAAACAAAAGTCCAACTCTTTAAAGTCGACTCGATTATTAGGTATATGGTTCCCTTTTGGCATGTTATTACCAATCATTCCTCTCATCCCCTTGTAGAATTTGGATTATCTGGAACCCTAGTGTTATCGCTGTTTCTAGGTTATCCTAACCCTCTCCGTTCATCATTGTATAGCCAAATGCCATAATTTCAATGCCTCTTTCAGATTCACTCCCATCTATGCTTTCAATGGTGCTCAGGATCGTTCTCATCTTTGGAATGATTTAATAACCATTTCCAAGCATGATCAGGGCATCCCTTGGGTCTCCATAGGGGATTTCAATGCCATTCGTCATCCGGAGGAGCAATTAGGCTCCTCCAAAAATTGGTCCTTGACAATTGATAATTTCAATCATTGTTGCTTTATAAGTGAGCTCAGTGATCTATGTTCCACTGGAGTCCACTTCTCTTGGATTAATAAACAACCAACTCATCCAATCCTCTCTAAAATTGATCGTGTTCTAGTCAACCTTGCCTTGGATGATCTTTTTCTTATGTCCTTCACTCATTTTGGTTTTCTATGTTCCTCCGACCATACCCCTGCCACTTTCAACCTTGGGTTCCCCGGAAAATACGTAAGAAACCTTTCAAATAATTTAATATGTGGCAATCTCATCCTAAATTCAAAAATATTGTTTCCAAAAGCTGGAATCTTCCTATCTCTTCCTCTGGTAATGGTCTTGTCACTAACAAGCTCAATCGGATTCAACATGAGCTTGCTTGCCTCAATCGTAAGAAGTTTAACGACATTAGTACTAGGGTTTCTAATACTCAAAACACTCTCTTTCAAGCTTAATCTGATCTCACTCGTAACCCCCTCAATCCTCTTATTTTCACCAAAGAATTCGAGGCTTCCACGACTTTTATCTTTCTTAGTCGTGCTGAAGAATCCTTCCTCAATCAAAAATCTAAATAAAATTGGATCAAAGCTTGGTGATAAAAATACTAAATTTTTCCACAATAGTATAAAAACTCTTATTTTCTATAACAAAATTATTTCTATCAATAATGACCAGGGTATCACTGTTTCAACTCCTGCTAGTTTTTCTAAGGTCATTGTGAGTTATTTCGAGGACTCACTTGATACTAGGCATCCTGCTGGCTATCCAGGGTTAGAGAAAGTTGTCTCTCTTCTTTCTTCTAAAGTTAATGATACTGACAGGGCCTCAATGATTCGTGAGATCACTACCGAAGAGATTAAGTCTGCCTTTTTCAGTATTGATACTAATAAATCGTCTAGTCCTGATGGTTTTAATTCCAGTTTCTTCAAGTCCACCTGGAATGTTGTTGGGCCGGATATCTGTAATGGTGTCCTCGAGTTTTTTCAAACTGGAATTCTTGACACGTCTTAGAACTCCACTTCTATTGCTCTCATTCCTAAAAAGGATTTCCCTTCAGTGGCTGCTGATTTTAGACCTATTGCTCTTTGTAATGTTGTTTACAAGACAATATATAAAATCTTAGCTAACCGAATTAAGGATTCTTTTCCATACATGATTGATAATTCCCAATCGGTATTTGTCTCAGGTAGGGAACATCTCAGATAAAATCCTTCTTTCCCAAGAAATCCTAAGAGGCTATCATACTAATTCTAGAGGTAAAAAGGTAGCCCTTAAAATTGATCTTATGAAAGCTTTTGACAATGTCCGTTGGCATCTTATCCTTGACATTCTTGTGGCGATGAACTTCCCGGATAAGATGATCACTTGGATCATCAACTGCATCTCCTCTCCCTATTACTCCATCAATATTAATGGAGACCCTTACAGGTAACTTCAAAGGAAGAAAGGGTATTAGGAAAGGGGACCCGCTTTCCTCTTTTCTCTTTGTCCTTCTCATGCAAATTCTCTCTAGTATCCTCAAGAAGAAGAGTAAAGACAAAAACTTCCGATTTAAGTGGAAGTGCCACAAACTCAAAATTACAAATCTCTGCTTTGCAGACGATCTTATGATTTTTTGTCATGGTGATGTCAACTCCCTTCTCCTTATCAAAGAGGCTCTGGATGATTTCTACTTCCTCTCTGGTCTAAAAGTCAAATCTACTAAAAGTCAACACCAAGATTTGCTGGCCAATGTAACTGCTTGTATTATTGATTCTCCTACTTTATTTTCAGGTCCTCTCTTCCTCAATCTAGTTCGTTGACTTCTATTTCTTCTGAATTCCTTAGAGGTCTTTCTGTCGGCTCAATTAGCCTTGTTGCAATATTTTAGTTATTCTAGTTTATCTTTGCTGATCTACCATACTTACTTTTTTTGATTTAGCAGTCCTGTTTATCGATCTCCTTATGTTAATTGTATCTCCTCGGGGTATGCCCTAGGTACTTGTATGAACACTTGTATTTTATTTAATATTTTCCATACAAAAAAATACCACCTAGTTATGACTTAATTTGATATATTTAATAAGTACATTTTGTACTATTCATTTATTTTATTTTATAATGCAAATCGAATCACATGGAAAGAGAAACCTCATTTTACTTTTTATTTTATAAGATTGAATTAAGACATAAGTATGAGTTGTAAGAGGATGAGCATGTAAAAGAGATGTAGAGAACCCAAATATTATTGATTGAATTAAGATATATTTTTCAGTATAATCAATTTGACGCAATAGTCTACAGACCAATATAAAAAAGTAAATCACAACAGATAACATATTCAATAAAAAAAGTATTTGTAGAAAGATTCGAATCGTATGACATTTGGCCATGAGCATACCTAACTCGGCAAACTAGTTTTTAGTTCATGTTTAGTTTTGATTGTTTGGGGTTTTTATAAATGCTAGCATTCTACGAATCAAAGGTTTTTAAAGCAAGAAACGAGAATAGTGGAAGGTGAAGTAGCGTACAGATTATTATGTTTTATTGTTCAACGAAAACATCTTCTTCTCAATTGTAAAAGGGCATTTCACAATTCTTGTTTGGCGTAGGTTGAAATGAATTTAACTCAGATGGTTCAATACAAGGTTTGGGTTGGTTTCAGGGAAAACCAAGGATGCTGGATAACCTTAAGTTACAAGGACCTTCCAAGTATTATGATAAATACCATCATAGTAGTTATGATTTTAGCAATTTAAAAAAAGACTAAAGGCATTATGCAACAAAAAGAGAATACATTCATTACAATCATTGGTGCTGAGGAATCAACTAAAGAGGAAAATGGCAGATACAAAATCAAGAAAATAGGAAAAACTTGAAATCAATTATTGTTGATCCTAAACAAGAAAAGAAGCCTTACCATCTAACAAAAAGAGTCTTGAATCTGAATTCATTCTCTCTAAAAGATTTAAGAACAGAAGTTATATACAAAACAACATAGACATAACTCTTAAAGAAGATTAAATAATTGACGTTATCCAATCTCTGGAAAGAGGCTACAACTTAGAGTATGAAAACGTGACTTTAGAAACTAACACTCCAAACAAAGAGGAAATAAGAAGCTTACCTACAACCCCGGTTCACAAGATTAAAGAAGCTTATAGAAAATTCCAGAAAGTGTTGAACAAGACACTCAAAGATGCAAGAGGTATGAAAAAATCTAACAGTCTAACTATTAAATCTCTGATGTTTTCAGGGACAAGAAAGAAGAAAAAATCCATTTCTAGATGATAAAGATCTTGAATTGGAATATTAGAGGGATTCAAAATATGTAGACTGTAAGAAAAATTAATTTTATTATATCTAAGGAACAAATTAAGCTTGTAGCAATTCAAGAGCCTTTAATCAATGAGTATAACTTGAGTACTACTGCTTCTAAAATTAGTTTTTGGTGTGGTTTATTTTTTATTGAGGGTAATTTTCCCAAGAGTTTTGTGGTGTTTTAAAAGTATTTAATGTTTGGATGGATTGTAGTGAGAGAATTGAGCTGTCTGGTTGTATTTAATTTTCATTACCCTCATTAAATGAAGGTGGTTGGGTATTTATACCCTTAATCTTAGGCCACATGGGCTTTCGGGTTGTGTTAATGGATTCGGGTCGAGTTTAAAGACCCATTAGTTTTAAGTAGACAAGTAATTAGCTTAGTCATGAAGTGATTAAGTTTTTAATACTTTAGTTCAGTTCAGACGATTTAGTAGGTGTATGTTGTCCGAATTGCCCCTGTCCGGTTCTCATAAAGAGTGGTGACAAAATCCGGACTCATCAGTTTTGATAATTTTACTGCTAATGCTTCTAACAAAGTGTGGTTCTTCTCAAATAATGCATTTCCTGTTAAAGTTCTAGTGAAACACTCATAATTCCTTCACATTGAAATAATTGGGGCTAACAATAATCTAAGTTTCATATTAACTATTGTATATGCAAAATGCCAAAGGTACAACACGTTGGAGCTATGGAATTCCCTAAAAAATATTTCATCAACTACTTCTAACAAGGAATGGATCTTAATGGGAGATTTCAACGTAATTACATCTCTTGATGAACATATTGGATGCATTACCTATTTTATGAACATCACAGATGAGTTCAATGAGATGATAAGGTATTGTAACTTGGAAGACGCAGGTTATTCTGGCTCTAAGTACACTTGGAATAAAAAATTTAAGTCGAAAATACTAGATAAAGCATTATTTAACTCAGCATGTCTTAATCTATTTAATCATACTAAAGTTATGCATATGGCTTAAACATACTCTGACCATAGCCTTATATGCATCACAATTAGTAAAGACAAAGCTAACTATCAAAAAAACCTTTAAATTTCTTGACATGAATGAGTTCCTCTCTTTTGTTGAAAGAAATTGGAATAAAGATCTGACTGGTTTCCCTCTTTTTGTTTTCAGGAAAAAGCTAAACAGACTAAAACATGCTTTAAAAGACTGGAACAAAACTCAATTTGGTAACATCTTTGATAAGGTTCAGGAAGCTGATATTAAGGTAAAAAACAAGGCATTTCTGCACTAAAAAATCAACAGCAATGAGACCATAACGGATCTATCTAAAGCTAATGCCTATCTTCTTCTAGCTCTTAAAATAGAGGAGACTTACTGGTTTCAGAAGTGTTATACTACCTGACTTAAGGAGGGGGATAAGAGCACGAATATTTTTTATAATTATGTCAACAAGAAGAGAAAGAAAAATATCATTAACAAAATCAAAGATGGAGATAACTGGTTAACTGATAAGGATCTAATTGGGCAATCAACAGCTACATATTTTAGAGACATTCTTACTTATCTGCCTTACTCTAGCAAGGATGAGGAGGACAATCTAATGAACAAATATATATTTGAAAACATTCCTAAACTTATAACTAATGCTGACAATGATCATCTTATGTCTAATCCTAATGATGAGGAGAGTCATAATATTATTACTAACCTTAATCTTTTGAGTACTTCAAGAATGTATGGGTTTAATAATTGTTTCTACAAGACTTGTTGGAGCATCATAAAGAAGGATCTCTTCCTGGCCATGTCTGATTTCATGAGTGGTAAGAAGATTCCTAAAGGTGTTTTAGCCACAGGTTTGTGCCTCATCCCTAAGTTTTTCAATCCTAAAAATTGGAAGGAATGTAGGCCAATTAGTTTCTCCAACTTTCTTAAGATAGTCATGTCCAAAATTTTAAACAACAGATTGACAAAGATTCTTCCTAAAGTTATTTCTAGTGCCCAAGATGCTTTTGTCCCTAACACTTCTATTCATGAAAATATTCTAATAACCAAAGAACTAATATATGACCTTAACAACAAGAAGAAAGCTAGTAATATCATGATACAAGTTGATATGTCTAAGGATTTCGATAAGCTTTCTCATATTTTCAAAATTAAAGTCTTAAACACTTTTGGTTTTTCTCCTGGTTTTGTAAATATGATAAATAATCTAATTAGATTTTTTTATGTATCTATGTTAATTAATGGAAGTGTTTTTTATTTTTTAAATACAAAAAAGATGTTTGAGACAAGGGGCCCCCTTTGCCCTAGTCTATTCATTCTTTCTGAGGAATTTATAATTAGAGGGCTTTATAAGATGTTCAATGACAATAAATCTATGTAATTATCATCTAGAAGTAATCTGATGATTTATGCTTAGTATTTGTGGATGACATTCTTATATTTACTAATAGTTTGGATGCTACTATTAACAATTTGGGTTTTTTCTGCAGACTTATCAGATAGTTTCAGGTCGAGTGATAAACAATGTCTAGTATGCTTAACAACACCAGGATTAATGCCTTAACCAATCTCTCTGGATTTAACGCCAACTATATGCCTACTGATCACCATGCCATCACCTTAAATAATAATAACAAGGCTAGCAACTATATTAATCTAATTAACAAGATTTATAATAAAATCAAGGATTGGGAAAACAAGAACTTATTGTTGAAGGTTGTTTTAACATCCGTAATCTAACTAACTTACAAGATCCTTTTTCTTGTAAACTGTGGTTTAATTTTAGGAAGAACAAGAGCTTATCGGCTGATCTAATGCAAAGCATTTACTGCAAGAAGATGCATCATTTACAAGATCCTTTTTCTTGTAAACTGTGGTTTAATTCTGGATCACACACTTAGAAGAGAGTAGCTAAACTAAACATATTTTAGAGCCTAATATAAGATGGAATTAGGGCAAGGTATAAATTGATTTTTGGCTAAAAAACTGGTATGATCAATCTCCTCTTATTATTCAGAATGATAACGATGATAACTCTTGGTATATGCATCAGAAAGTCAAAGAAGTCTGGAAAGAAAATTCTTAGGATAATAACAGACTTAAAGACTTTCTCTCTCAAGAAACCATGAACAAGATCAACAAAACTACAGTAGTAACTCAGAAGACACTATTACTTGGAATAATTCAAATGATTCTAATTTTTGCATGAAAGTTACCTGGAATCAAATCAGAGTCAAGCACAACAGATCTAATATGTTTGGTAAAATGTGGAATATGGTAACCCCTAGGAAATGCTCTTTTCTAGTTTGGAAACTCCTGAAAAACTTCATTCATGTTGACACAATTTTATATAAAAAAAACTTAGTTTTGGTTTCAAAATGTCAATTCTGCTGCAACATTGAATCTCCTAGGAATCTGTTCATTAACTGTGACCTATCTTGGAGTATTTGGTGCTACTATGTTGATCTCTTTAAAATCAAAATTGATAAATTTATGACAATTGTTCATATAATTAGATGTTGGTTTTGGTCTATGGACTATAATGTTCATGCTGGAACCATAATTCCCTCAGTTATTCCATGAACTATTTCGAAAAAGAGATGCAATGTTAAATTCAATAACAAGAACCAAAGTACCGAGTCTATGATCAATTACATTAACTATATAATTTTCAGATTTGATCAAACTAATAGTTTCAAATCAAAGCACTGGAGGAAGGACTTTAAAGCAACTCAATAAATCGGTTGCATAAACTACATTACTCTAAAAGAAAGCCTGTTTTCTGAAATTGAGTCCTCCTACTCTTGACTACTTTAAGTTAAACACATACGCTTCATGTCAGATCAATGGAGACTCTGGATGTGTCATTATAATAAGAGACCAATCAGCAGAAATCATGTTCGAAAGTACAAATCTTTACAGTAAATTGAATCCGCTAATGGCAAAATCTTGAGCTCTTCTTGAAATCAAAACTGACTCACTGATGTTAGTTAACCTCCTTTCAAATGGTAACTATGATTGGCCATTAAAATCTATTTTGCAATGTTGTATAAGATTAAGAAAGTCTACTATGATTATATCCCACATTTCCAAGGTCCAAAACAAAGCAGCTGATTGGCTTGCTAAATGGACCCTAAATGCAAAATGAAAATTGAATTTTCAAATCACCAAACTCCAAAATCAATTGAAGGATATAACGTTTCTTGAAAGTTTGAATTTGGGACATTTCAATTTTGATGACTAGTTACCTGGTTGAGCTTTTATCTTCACTCATCTAAAATATGCCTTTCTTTCGAATTTCTTATGGAAGCGAGTTATGATAATCTTCCTCTAGCTTTTAAGTTGAAAATCGAATTTATCTTATGCTTTGGAGCTAATCTGTTGTCTTGCATATTTTGCTCTGTTTACTATAAAAAGTTCTTATTATGCTAACCTGGCTGCAAACATGGCTTGACAAAATCCGTTTCTGTATTTTCTTAAATTGTAGGTACTTTGGGAAAGATCTGCAGAAAAATGATGATTCTCCATGGATGATTAGCATGTGACTTCATTGATTGATGTTGGCAAGATTTCTCTTTTTCTCCCGGTTCTCTAAATCTTTGTTGGTTCTTCGCCAGGAGACTTATTCCCCTTTTTCTTATCGTTGCTAATCAAACTGAAATCCTTGCCTTGAATAGAATCATCTTCTAGAACCGATAAAGGGAATAAAAAATGAATTTTTGGATTTAGCGTCAATCCCTCTTTAGATAGAATTCTAATAGGCTTATTATTATTACTAATGTTTGCCTTTTGTAAGTCGTGTTTAACCCGTATATTTTGGGCCTTTAATCTATAATAAAAGTTTAATTATAAAAATAAATTCTAAACAACCTCTCAAAATCTGAGAAGTACTAGATATGATGAATATAAAAAGTATTAGGGTGAAGTTATTTCCTCCATACGATTTATTATTTCTTCCATTTCAAATTTTTAAAAAAAATACTCAAACATTTGTTTTTACTTTTTTGTCCTCAATTTACTTTCCAATTTATATTTTGATGCCACTATCCACTATCCAACCCTTATTCCAACAAACATATCATTAAATCAAATTACAGCCAACATATATCATTTAACTTCTAAAATTAAACTCTAAAAACAAAAAAAAACTCAAATTTCTTTAAAATTAATGATGAAAAGGAAGACACTCCAACAAAAGATCCAAACACCTCAGAATATCGCCAAATCAACAAAAAGAAAATTTAATCTTGTAAAAATGGCAACAAACAAATATTAGAGAGTCATAAATAAAAACACAAGTTAAAGTTTGAAAAAAAATAAACAAATCAAAAACAGATTTGTAAAGTTTTATAAAATTATTTTGATACCAAAAAACAAGAAATCTATACATGGAACTCAATATGCAGGAAACAAATTTTTTTAAAAAAATCATAGCAAGAGAGTTGTGGAAACTGTAATTTTTATGCATATCGAGTTTGTGGACTCCTAATTCATAGTACAACCAACTTCATGGAACTCTTGTCAACCGATAGATTAAAAAAAGATTTAAGAGAGATCTTTACCATTGATAGATTGCTTCAATCGAAAGTGGTGGCTAAGTTTTTTTTTTCTCGATGAAAAGAGTTGATGACTATGTATTTATATTGGATTAGAGTTTATGGGTGAAGGAAAATATGATGAGTAGAAAGTTGCCGGAAAATATTAAGATAGATTTGGTGTTTGGATGGTTGGAAGAAGGTAAATATGAGTGTTTGAAGTAAAATTAAAATAAAGATAAATTAATAAATTTTTTTATAAAAAAAATAACAAAATGGAGAATATTTTGAAATATGGAAGAAATAAAAAATCTCATGGAGGAAATAGCTTCAATTTTAGTTCATACTACTATAAAGAAACATTTTTTTTTTAGAGAATTGTCTTTATCCGTAACGGCTGGTTAATAGATTTTAAAACATTTTCTTTGTTCTGAGTTTTTACGGCGGTTTTTCAGGCTGCCCAGCATGAAATCCAAGGCCGTTGTAAAAGTAGTGGATGGATATATCCATGTTTTGTGTTTTTCCGGCCTTCATTTCGAGCCATTTTTCTTATCCTTTTCGTACTTGTTCGTCGGCCGATGTTTTGTCGATGCTGTGTTTTTTTTTCGTTCTCTCACCAAACCATCTTTTTCTATTTCTCTGTTCCTTTTTCATCAGTTTTCAAACCAAACCTCTTCTCTCTATTTATGGGGTGTTTTCTCAAGCATGGGCCAAAGTCGAGTCTTTCTTAGGTTGTAGAGTCGATCTTGTCGCAACTCTAGGTAACGAATCTGATTTCGATTTCTTGTATAACATGCTCGCGTCTATCAAACTTGATTTTTCTTCAACCGCCGATGCCGTTGTCGTTATCGTGACCTTTTCTCGTCACTTGAGTCTTTGTTACGTTAGAGCTGGCTCTCTTATCTTATTGTCGGCCAGATTCTTTCGTGTACTGTCGCACGATATAGCTAAGCTCACCAGATCCTTCAGTATATGGTCTTGCATCGTGGCGAATTTTACTGATATTTCCCCGCTTGACCTCCTTTGGAGTCGTCATGGGAGTTTGATGGTGTCTCTTCAGTAGCAAAGTACAATCGGTTTCCATGGAGTTTTTCCGGTCGCTACTGTAAAACCCATTTTACAATCATGGGAGATGCTCAGTCGTATGTGGTCTTGCCATGTGTGGCATAGTGTTGTGCCGAGTAAGGATTCTAGTAGTGAGATGGGTGGTGTTGTGCATGATAATAAGCGTGGCGTGAACATTTTTCCGGCCTATTGTGGATGGATCTTACTCGTGCGTGGTATTATTTGGTTTGGCAACTGGTAGTACTCTTTGACGTACCTAAACTTTACCGCGTATGGTATTGATTTGTTGTGGCTACTAAAGCTTATACGCTCTCTTACCTCTTTTACTTATATTTTATGAATTAATATGACACACGTTAATTCTTGCATGCGGACTTAATTAAGTTGACAGTCACCCCTTGGTTTTTATTAAATCATTTTCTTCCTCTGGTTTTGATAAACAATATTAGTATTCTCAGGTTGGTTTATAAAGTGGACTTTACCATTAATAACAAATTTTATTTATTTCCTCTTTTTTATCGATTTATTAGAATTATTTTATTTTTATTATTTTATTAGTTTAATTAATTTCGAATTTGCGTATTTATTATGACTTCGGAAGAGTCCGACCTTTCCAGAGATGGATTCGTCCTCGGCTTTAGACACATCTTGACTTCCCTTGAGTAGGTGAAAGAGTCTGAGTATAGTGAGAAGGTGGACTCGTCTCCTAAGAGGCTTCGTTCGGCTGGAGCAAAAAACTCAGGTATAAAGGATTTGTTCTCCGGCAGGACCATCATCACAATGTTAGGATGGCGAAGGTCGGGGGAGACAAGCTTCCAAAAACTGCCTAAGTCATACTCGGGGTGTTCTGCATGAATTTGGGTGATCGGCCCTGCTCGGACTGTAGCATCTCGAGTGTTGAGGTTGTCTATACACTTAGCCGCATAGGCATTCACGGTTTTTTCTTTCTCCTCCTCAACTTGTTTGGGAAAATCTTCGATTCTTTTCACCAACTTTTTTCTGTCCTCTGTAATTTTCTCGTAATCATCACAACAGTCTTTAAATCCTTTGCATGCCAGTTGGTGAGCTTTTTGAAGTTCTGTCAAGAGTCTTTCTTGATCCCCATTTTCTTTTGGTAGAGGTCTCTTTCTTCCTGGCAGCATCTTTCGAGCATAATGACGTAATTTTCCGAGGCCGACAGTCTTTCATAAAGTGCATCTGCTTGATTTTCCACAATGACATATTGTTTCTTTGCCTCTTCAAGTTGCGAGGAGACAAGAGATGCCTTGAACTTGTAATGATTTTTTCGGTCTTCTAGATGCTGCATTCTTCTTCCCATGTTGACAGAAGAATGAAGAAGGCTGCGAAGACTTAATGAAAATTCATCGTGCTGAAGAATTTTGAAGAAGCTGGAGGGTGAGCCTAGTGTTGTGGGGTCGAATTCCGAAGACTCACCAGTTACAATATCAAGGCCAATATGTTGAGGAGCATCGTTTCTGGGAATTGGGAGTGGTGCCAATATAGGGGAATTTTCGATTTGAGAGGGACTTGAAGCATGGTTCAGAGACAATTCTTGGCCGTCATCCTGTGTTTTTTCGTCCTCGGACAATTCTTGGATGGGTTCCAAGACAAATTGTTTCTTGCTTTCTTTTGTCTTGGTATCTTTCTTCTTGCAAGGGTGGACAGATTTCTTTAAAGAGGAAATTGAACTAGGTGCAACAGTGTTGGACGATGAGGATGGCTCTTCATTGGTAACTAACCCTTCAGTGTCTGACTGAAGGTCTTTTGTCGAAACTTCCTCGTCGGATTCACCAAGATGACTTTTAGCACGAGAACGCTTCGGAAGATAAATGACTATATGTTTCTTAGTCACTCGCTCTAGAACTTCTTGTTGAGAGGGAGGGGTCATCAATTCTTTCAAGGTCAACCGGTCAAGGGGGTCTAACCTCTAGAGTCGACTCATGGCCAAGTTGTTATTCATAAAACACAGGTGGAATCTATTTTCCCAATGTTCTTTGGCCCACTCGCTGAGTTTGGTGAAGATGGTGGTGGCACTCTCCACATAATCTGCGTATGGTTTTGAGACACCAGTCATAGCTACAAAGATCTTAAGTTAGTACATCATTATCTGAGGAGGTAAAGTAAATGAAGAAGTTAGTGGACTTACATTTGTTGGTCCACAAGAGGGATAACTTGTGTGGATTCGAAGGAGTTGACTCTGACCCTGTCTCCCAATGACCTGAGAAGTAGACGAATTGTTGTCTCCATTTCTTATCCGCTTCTAGCAATTCCTTTAAAACTTTTTGTCTTCGGCCAAAATTCAATGAGTAAAAGGGGAAAAACGGATTCCTTGCTAAGCCAGATAGTCCGATGAGCTCTTCCAAGGAAAATTCATTGCCCGAAATCCTCGAAGCCATGATGTATGCCATAAGTGTGAACCACATATTTGGACCGGGTTGCGAAGGGCAGAGATCAATCTTGGCAAAGTATTCAATAAAAAATGGGTCTAGAGGAAATCTTAACCCCCAGTTCATAATTTCAGTATAAACAACTAACTCGTTATCCCTCACTGATAAAGGAGTCTCACCTTCCGAGGGGAACCTAATGTCAATATACGAGGGAATGCACCACCGGGTCCTTAGCATAGTTTCCTCCGAATGCAAAAAGTACTTGTAAGATATGTTGTACAGCGCAACCATATGCTTGTTCTCGATTCCTCGAATATTGTTGCCTACGATGGCATCAAGTTCTAAGGGAAGAGTGATGCCTCCCTTAGATTTGGGGGCGATCCGACGAGCTTGCTCTTCGGACATTATTGGAGGAGCGGTAATCATTTGACTAGACGACTCTAAGGGGATTTCGATGGCCTTGCTCTGTTCTGTAATAGGAATCAATTGAGTCGATGGCTCAGGGTTATCCGAGGCGATTGCTTTCCCTTTAACATCAACGGATTTGTCTCTCATTGCTTGCACATCATCCTCGTTAATGGTGGTTCTTCCTGGAGAGAATCGAGGGCTCCCGGTTTTCGTTATTGAAGGGGTGGTTGGAAGGCTCGACCCAGAGTTGTCGATCCTCGGAGGAGGGTTGTCAACCACTAAAGTTAGAGGGGGTTCTGGGGTTTCCGAAGGAGTCCCTTTGGCACGTTTATGTTCCTGCGAATTATTTTTCTCCTTGTGGTGTCTTTTCCTCTTCCTAGACGAATGCTTGTGATGTCTATCTTTACCCATGAGTTTGAGGGGGCTGAGATCGGAAATTTGACTTTGTTGCGATATTCCGAGGGGTATGATGGCAGCACAGTTCTCCGGTGGAGGCTAGGAACCGTAGAACGTAGTGACAGCAGGTTGGGGTTGAGGCTCAACGTATTCACCAGCAACAACTTTCTCTTGGAATTTATTACTAATTAGAAGCCACTCTGGAATTCGATGAGGTTTATAAGCCAGCTTTCTCTCTCTATAAATTTTAGGATGGAAAGTTTGAAATGCCAATGAAGGAGATCAGTATTTATAGAGGAAGATGGGCTTTTAGGGTAAGTTAGGTCTGGGGACATTTTCCTTTGTATTCCTAGGGGCATTACGGGTAACATAGGTGCAATTTTGTTGATTCAAAAAACAAAGGAGTAGATGAAGAGGAAATCTAATGATGCAACGCATTGGGAACAGGGAAAAGATCTCTAAAGAGATTTGGTGACAAGGAATTACGACTGATGATGTCATGAAAAATGTGGAAATTTGTTAAGGAATGCCAGTTCGCACTGATAATTTCGATGAGTCCAATCCTTGCAATTTATTAGCCTAATATGGGAGGCTATATAATGTTGAGACAATCAATTCCGATGTGAGGTTTGGTTCAAGCTTTGCTAAGAAATTGCAAGGATTGGGGGGGGGGGGGGCTACTGAGTGGCATAGCATGAGGTATTTTTTCGATGATATATTTTTCGAAGAGACATTTGCTGAAGGAGTATTTTTCGAAAAGACATTTCTTGATGAGGTATTTTTCGAAGAGATATTTTTCGAAGAGACATTTACTGAAGTATTTTTCGAGAAGACATTTTTTGAAGAGATATTTTTCGAAGAGACAGTTGTCGAAGAGTTAAATATTAAGAGATATTCGGAGAGGAAAGCTGTTATATTCGAAAAAGTATTATTCGAGGAAGTGCATTTTCGAGGAGATTTGAAACAAACAAGACGAAATTTGGAGATGTATTTACAGTCCCAGTAAAAATATTTTTACTAAGACTGGGGGGCTACTGATGAGGGAGAATAAAAGATGTAGGGGAAAATTGTAAGGAAGTATTTTTATTGGGGAGTATTGTAAAAAATAACAACAGAATTAGTTATTAAGAATAAGCGAGAAAATATGAGGACTAAATGTGTAATAAGGTGAAATTAAAGTGTGTGGGGCCCATTATTGTACTATAAAAGGACCACACACGAGTGGATAATCTGGTGGATTATTATAATATTACTTTCTCTATCTACTTAATCTTGCTCTCACTTTCTCTCTCTAAAAAGGCTCCTTAACAAAAGATTTGATACTAAATTGACACTAAAAGATTCTCGTAACACAAAATTACCCTAGAGCTATTTCTGAATTCTTCAGACACATCTTGACTTCCCTTGAGGAGGTGAAAGAGTCTGAGTGTGGTGAGGAGGTGGACTCGCCTCTTAAGAGGCTTCGTTCGGCTGGAGCAAAACACTCAAGTATAAAGGATTTGTTCTCCGGCAGGACCATCATGTGACTCACTGTAAGGTTTCCTCATGAAAATTAATTCTTGGAATGTTAGAGGTCTAAATGACCCCAATAGACAAAAAGATGTTACTAACTTTATTATTAGTAATAGTATTTCCTTACTAATCTTAGTTGAGACTAAAGTTCAGTATGTTAATGTAGATCATATTACTAGAACCATAGCCCCCTTCTGGTATGTTCTAACTAATCATTTGTTCCATCCTCTTGGTAGAATTTGGATTATTTGGAACCTTTGTGTCATCAGTGTCTTTATGTTATCTCAATCTGCGCAATATATTCATTGCATGGCCAAATGTCATAATCTCCTATTTACTTTTTGTTTTACTGTCATATATGATTTTAATGATGTTCTGGACCATGTTCCGCTTTGGAACGACCTTAAAACCATTGCTTCCTTTGATACGGATATCCTTTGGGTCTCCCTCGGGGATTTTAATGCTATTCGTAATCCTGAGGAACGTATGGGTTCTTTTGATAATTGGTCTTCTGCTATTGATGATTTCAATGACTATTGCTATTATTGTGAGCTTAGTAACCTGTGCTCCACTGGCTTCCCCTTTAAATAGATTAACAAACAGCTTTCTTACCCTGTCATTTCCAAAATTAACAGTGTCCTTATTAACCTCAATTGGGATGATCTTTTTCCAATGTCCTTTTCCCATTTGGGTTCCTTCGTACGTCCGACCATACCACGGTCACTCTTAACCTTGGAAACCCCAGTCAAAAGCATACAAAATCCTTTCAATTTTTTTAACTTGTGGAAATCTCACCCTCATTATAAAAACATTATCTCCAACAGCCGGAATTTCCCCACTAATGCTTCTGGCATGAACCTTCTTTCCCAAAAGCTCAATCGTCTCCAGTATGAGCTTGTCTGTCTGAATCGTAAGGAGTATAGTGATATTAGTTCCAGAGCGTCTACAACACAAAATAACCTTTTTCTTACCCAATCTTGTCTGGCCCAAGATCCCCTAAATCCTACTTGTATTGCTAATGAGATCGAGGCTTCCTCCTCCTTCGTTTTCCTCAACCGCGCGAAAGAATCCTTCCTCAAGCACAAATCTAGAGAAAATTGGATTAATCTTGGTGACCGGAATTCCAAATTATTTGAAAATAGTATTAAAACCCGTCTTTTCCGCAATAAAATTATATTTATCAATAATGATCATAGTATCCATGTCTCCAATCCGGCTAGTGTCTCATCGGTCTTTGTTGATTGTTTCAAGGACCTGGTTGGCACTAGACACCCTCCCACTTACCCGGGGCTTGAGAAAGTCTCATCTCTACTCACTACCAATGTTAATGAGTCTGATAAGATCTCTATAATTCGTGAGGTTAGTCATGAGGAGATCAAATCCACCATTTTTAGCATTGATAACAATAAAGCTTCGGGACCTGATGGATTTAATTCTAGTTTTTTCAAGACCTCTTGGAATATTGTGGGTAATGATATTTAGAATGGGGTCTTGGATTTCTTTCATCTTGTTTCTCTTGATTTCTCTTGGAATGCCACCTTCATCGCCCTCATCCCTAGACAAAATTGTCTTTCGATGGCTGTTGACTTCCGCCCTATTGCTATATGCAATGTTGTCTATAAGATCATCTCTAAAATCTTAGCCTACCGAATCAAAGATTCTTTCCCCTACCTTATGATAACTCTCAATCGGCTTTTGTTACGGGCATGAATATTTCTGATAATATTCTCACATCTCAAGAGCTTCTGAGGGGTTATCTTTCGAATAGCAACGGTAAAAGGGTTGCTCTTAAAATCGATCTTATGAAAGTCTTCGATAATGTTCGTTGGCACCTCATCCTTGATATCCTTGGTGCTATGAAATTTCCTGAAAAGATGATTATCTAGATCACCAATTGCATCTCTTCTACTTCTTACTCTGTTATTGTCAATGGCGATCCCCATGGTAAATTTACCAGTAAGAAAGGCCTCTACTAATGATAGCCGCTCTCCCCCTTCCTATTTGTCCTTGTTATGCAAGTTCTTTCCACCATCCTGAAAGAGAAAAGTTCTGACAAGAATTTTCAGTTTCACTGGAAATGTCACAAGCTTAAAATCACGAATCTCTGCTTTGCAGATGATCTTATGATTTTTTGTCATGTTGACGTCAGATCTCTTCTTCTCAATAAGGACGGTCTTGATGAGTTCTTCTCCCTTTCGGGTCTCAAAGTCAGAGCCTCTAAAAGTCTTATTTTTCTCTCGGGAATCAACCCTTCCCTTCACATTGAGCTTCTTTTCATTTGGGGATTTATTGAAGGCTCTCTCTCGGTTAAATACCTGGGTGTCCCCCTTCTTACGGGTCACCTTTCCCACTCAGACTGTCGGCCTCTTCTTCACAAATTTACCTCTAGGATTGACTCTTGGACTTCTAAGCATCTTTCCTATGTTGGTAGATTACAACTCATGAAATCTGGGTTTTGTTGCCGGGCAAGTATATTGGTCTTTTATTTTTATCCTCCCTTCTAAAATCCTCAAAGATCTGGCTCAACTTCTCCGTCATTTTCTTTGGTATGGCCCTGACATGAAAATCCATGGGGCTAAAGTGTTTTGGTCTAATGTTATTTCTCTCTTGCAAGAGGGCGGCCTTGGGATTCTTGACCTCAAAATCTAGAATCAGGTGGTTGTCCTTAAACACCTATGGTCTATCATTAGTATTAACAATTATTCCATCTTGAATGCCTGGATTCACTCTGGAAAAAATTAAAAACAATAATTTTTGGGATCTGGCTTTTGGCTCCTCACCTTCCTTGATTTGGAGGAAGATTTTACATCTTCATCATATTTCTAGTAAGTTTTTCAGGGTTGCTATTGGCAATGGCTCGCGTACCTCATTCTAGTTCGACCCTTGGCTTCTCTCCACCTCCTTGGTTGACCACTATGGTGCCAGTATCATTACTGACTCTAGACTTGGTAAAAGACTCTTGGTCTCTAACATCATTCTTGATGGCCAATGGAATTGGCCTGCCAAAATCAGATCGGCTAGTGCTAGGAATCGCCCCAATATCCGGGAGATTCAAAACCTCATTCTCTCGTTTCTTCCTCCTAACATCAATTCCATGGATGTTCTTTTCTGGACTGCGAAGGCTTGCTATCCAAGCTTCATTATCAAAGACACATATTTGGCCATCCGGTCGCTTGCCCCCAAAGTGGGGTGGGTCGGGTTAGTGTGGAATAAGTTTGACATTCATCGTCACTCTTTCATTTTATGGTTGGCCATTCTTGGCAAGCTTTCCACTCGGGATAGGCTTCGGTCTTGGGGATACAATACCCTCTCCACTGTGTCTTGTGCTACTATGTTCCTGAATCTATCAGTCATGTCCTCTTTGATTGTAGTTTCACCAAGAGTTTGTGGATTCATTTTAGCTCTATCTTGGGCTTCCCATTTACTGCTGGATGTTGGCTCTCTTGGTTGTGTGTGGCGTCAAACTGGTCTCAATCTCGTGATTGTCATGTTTGGCGCACTTGCTTTGGTACGATTATGTACCACATTTGGCGAGAGAAAAATTCCAGAGTTTTTGGCTCCTCTTCTGTCATTTTCTCCATGTTGTCTAAACGGATCTTCTCAGATCTTCGATTTAGGCTCCATGTTAGTCTTTAGCAAAACGTGTCTTGTGATTTAGGGTTTTTAGGTAGATTTAGGGGTTTTTAATCGTATTTATTTGTTACAATCTTAGGATAGGGTTTTTTATTTACTTAATTTGGGAACAGTTTACAATTCCTAACAACAGTTTAATTTTATTGAAATAGGCCTTTCAAATGTTTTTTGAAAAGAAAAATAAAAACTTTTTTAGGGAGTGCAGCTGGCCTGCTAGCATTACGACAATTATTTATATATTTGATTGATAGAATAATACTCAAATGGTAGAGTGCTGCATGCGAGAGGCGCGGGGTTCTATCCCAGTATCTCGAGTTTGTTTTTTCTTTCTCTACATTCCATCTTTCTTATCCTAAAAACAAATTTGGTTTTGCAATTTTACCAAATTTTTAAGAATGTTTATCCCTCCTTACAACATCACTCCTGATTTGAGTGTTTCAAATTTAGAACTATAACTTTTGGTGAGCAAAACAATTTTCCTCGGTCCTTCCGCCTCCTCGACCACATATTTTTATGGTGGGGCCAATTTTTTTACTCGGCCGAAATGTAACAGTTGTTATCTAATTTTTTATGTATAAATATGAACTTCAATATTTTTATTAAATTTTTTAAATACTTTTGTTTTTTGTGTTTAAAAAAATTAAATAGATAATAAATAAAAACTAAAGGATTCAAGGGCATTCCCTTATTAAAAGACAAAACATTCTAAAATCCTATAGTAAGATCAAATGGACATTACCATAATACATACAATGTTCATACAAGATTTGATAGAATACATAAGAATGAAATTCATTGGGCAAGGTTATACCCAATATTGCACGAAACATAACTAAAACCAGAAATTAAACCACCTCAACTGCAATCGACGACCAAATAATACGGAACCTACTAAAATCAGAAGTAGGCCACCTCCAAAAGAAACACAACAAAAAGAGAAGTTCGAGAGAAATGGCCAGAAACCACGAAACACACTAGAGTACAACCGAGTAAAAGCGTGAACATTTGAAATTCCATTTAGACAGAGGAGAACTTGGCGACGCTCAAGTTGTATCGGGTTTTCATAGGAAGAAGAGCTTGAAGATAATGATAGTTGAGGCTGACTTTGAAGGGAAGTTTCAAAGTTCAGCGACAATAAGAAGAGATGATGCCGATGAGAGCTCCGTAGCAAAACCGGCGAATGGGATGGGTACTTTGCAAGCTTCGGCAAACAAAACCGATATAGTACATTAATAATTTAGTTAACGGCTAGTTTCTAGAGAGAGAATCTCTCCCTAGAAACTTCTCAAACCCTGCATTTTTCCACCAAATTTTCGAGCCTGATTTTCCAATTCAGGCTTACAAACACCCCATCACAAGCTTTTATTCTTATTGATGGGGAGACCTCCTCCTTTACCAACCCATTTAATGGTTATCCAGTCATAAACTCTCAACTCACTCTCTCCCAAACTTCTTTAATAGAATTTAACGCCATAAATATCTATAAGTCAAAGGAAGCACCATTAATGGCGGCCTCCACAAAATATCTTGAAACTTTACACAACTTTAATACTCCTCCGCCTCACCAAAAGGTCTCTGGTTCTCCAGGCAACCTTCCATCTCCCAAGACTGCAGCATTAATGGCAAATCCATTTTGTCGGTCTGCTTTCCTCCCAAAAATCTGGCGTCATAAGCCGCCATCAGCGTCACCCTCAAGCATGCATTCTTCCCCTAGCACTCCCTCACCTTGAAGCTCGCTCCAGGGAAAGACCAGACTCTCTCCCTCTCCCACAGGTCAATCCCGAAATTCTTTTTGCTGGAAAAAAGTCTCTCACCTTCTATCTAATCGACGCCTCTGTGCATGTAAGGCTCCATTAATGACTTCTCTCTCCCCCTCACTCTCTTTCTTTCTCCTCTTTAATGCTTTCTCATCCCGTGCAAGTAAACCTACCCCTCACCCTATTCATCTCCTCTAACCCCTTGCCTGCCCTCCCTAGCCTACACTCTGCTCTCCTCGCTCTCCTCTCCCTTAAATCCAGGAGAACCCTCCTGCCTCTCCCCACCTTCTCGCCCATTTTCGGAATCAACCACCACCTTACCGCAAAATCAGAAAACACAACCCCTCGACAGTTACACACTCACTTTTTTTCCAAAACCAAAACTCATTCCACCTCCCCTTCCTCGATCCATTAAACCAACCCTCACCTCATCTCTTCTTACTTACTTTAATCATCTCCTACCCTCCATCTCTCAACTCCAACCCACCATCTCTCTTCCCTTCTCGCACCAGCATCAAAAATGGTGGAAACGAGATGTAGTTCTTCTTCTAGGCGCTCTAACAGAAAAATCACTCTGAAATTCAATGAAAAAGTCGCTCATCCCCCGTCCAAGTCTCTCTCTAGACCATCTAGCCCGAGCACCACGCTCTCCCTGGAAACTAGAACCTCATCGCCATCCTCTAACTCCCCGCCTAAGGTTTCCGGCATGCATGGTCTGCCGCTATCGGTCCATGGCTCCCCGCCCCCTCCGGTCTCCCTCAACCGCAAACCATCGACGGTTCTGAGCCAGGAAGTCGGAAGGTAAGCTCGAGAGGATTCCCCGCTCTCTCTCTCCCCACCGGAACCAGAGTCTCAACCGAAGTTATCTTTGATGAGGAAGACCCCTCCGAGGTCGACCTCACGCCGTCTCCGTCTAGTGAACTCCAACTGCAAGCTATCGTAGAAAGCAACGACCACCTGATCAGAGCCATCACCTCCCTCGAAGACCCCCTCGCCCGTTTATCGCCTCTCCTGGATCTCATTCCAAGCCTAGCCTTCATGGCAGCGAAACAGCGAATATCCCGGGGCTGCTCCGATCGAGCTTCTCTGTCCTCGCTGCTTCATCCTCCAGTGGCCCCATGAGCTCACCTCCTCCTGTCCAACTGCCTCCACCCTCAAGCCTCCCCCCTGCGACGAATCAGACCTCCCCATTTTCTCTTGCTGCATGCATGCATGTAGAATATTTCCCTCTGCATGCATGCCCTAACGGTATGCACGTCTCCTCTTTATCCTATTAGCTAACCCTTGCACCCCCCCTCTACCCTTGGTGAAACCTCCTCAGTTACAAATCGCTACCTGTTCAACAACTCTCTCCCCTCATCCCTGCACCCGTACCCTCCCCTCAATCCAGTATCCTCTCTACAGCAGTCCTTACCCTCCAACAAGCAATCCAGACCAGCAGCAACCCCATCCCGAGTAACCAAAACCTATATTCCACTGTTATCCATACCTCCTCCCCCCCTCTCAACCCAAACTCCAAAACTAAACCATATTCCGTCACCTGCCTCCTTCCCGGAATCTTTCCCTGGTCGCAACAGCAAGGGGCAAGCTTTCTCCAGACCTTCGGAAGCTCATCGCCCTCTTGGAATTCGCCCTGACCTTTCTGGCTCTTGGAAAGGCAACAACGCCTTCAGACATGTTCGAGGAAGCAACAACAACATTCACCCTCATCTTGCCGTTGAGTCCGCCTCCATGATCAATATCCATCATCCAGGGACGTCATCCAAATCCTGGGCCCACACAGTCGCTCAGTCCGACTCCCGATCTCCAATGAAAATCCAAAAAATGGAAGAAATCCATGTAGATAACGGCACCCTAGTATTCCCTGATGATGCATTAACATGGGACAAAGAAGAGTGGGCTAAATTCATTTCCGGCTAATTTTTATCAAATAAAAGAGCGATTACCCACGTCCAAGCCCTCGCTAACCAAGTGTGGAGTACTTATGGTCTCCAGGAATGCAAACCAACTCCATCAGGCCACTATTATTTTAAGTTTTCCACTGCCGACAACGCAACGGAGGTTCTAGAGAAGGCCCCCTGGTTTTTCAGCAGCCACCCCATCTTTCTAAAGCGATGGGAATCAATGGAAACGCTATCTAGAGAAGCCTTAAAAGCAATACCTCCCTGGGTCAAATTCCATGGAATGCCCCACGAACTCTGATCAGAAAAAGGGCTAGGCATCCTACGGAGTTTTCTTGGAACACCCATATATGTAGACAGCCAAACCGCAGACAGAACAAGACTGAACTACGCCCGAATCTGCATCATAATGCAAGCTACCTCGGAATTCCCCTCCTCCATCACCATAAGATGCCTCGGCAAAGACCATGTCATCCAAGTTGAATTTCAAGGCCTCCCCACCATCTGCAATTGATGTTACTCCTTTGGCCACGCTGCCGCCGCCTGCCACCTCCCCGCGGAACCACCCTCCTCTGCTCTTCCTGCTCACCGTCCCGGAAAAGAGCCAATGTCTGACCCTCTCCCTGCACATATCACCCTTTCGGACTCCAGCAACAGTGAAGCACCCACCCCGGACTCTCTTCGTCAAATGACCATCCAAAACAGTTGGACCAAAAGTTTCATCATCGCAAGAAACACCCCAGTTGCATCCTAGATAGGCCATGAAGACGGAGAACCATCCTCTACATAAATCACCTCCCAAAGACCCAAAGCAGCCAGTAATGCTGCTTTCACAAGTATGTACGGGGAAACCCCAAGTTGTATTAGACTCTTTTATTTATCCATTTAATTACTTAATGAAAATCGCTTGTTGGAATGTTAGAGGGTTGAATGACCCTGTGCGTCAAAAAGACATTTGTCACCTAGTTTTTTCTAATAGCATAAATGTCATTTGCCTTTTAGAGACCAAGGTCAAAGTTGGTAACACCTTGGCCATAATGAGATCCATGCTACCTTACTGGCATTTCTACACAAACCATGACTATCAACATTTAGGCAGAATCTGGATCGCTTGGAACCCAAGCGTCTATAGCTTATCCATCTTAGATATGACTGCTCAGTCCATTCACTGCAATCTTGTTTGGACTGCAAAAAATGCTTGTCTTAACCTCACTACTGTCTATGGTTTCAACGACCCCCTAGAACGGCTCCCGCTTTGGAGCAAACTCTGCTCCATAGCCCACAGTATCACCAACGCCCCTTGGGTTGTCCTTGGGGATTTTAATGCTACTAGAGACCCTCATGAGAGAACCAGCCCTGACCCCCCGATGGAACAGTTTTATTAAAGCTTTCAATGACTGTTGTAGATCCTGTAACCTTGATGACCTCCGATCATCTGGCTTCCAGTTCTCTTGGTTCAACAGACAAGAGAACAACCCAATATCCTCTAGAATTGACCGAGCCCTTGTCAATGCCGAATGTGATGATGCTTTCCCAAACTCCTTTGCCCACTATGACCTCCCGGGTACCTCTGACCACACTCTGATCATCCTCCACTTTTCTACCCCTTTCTCGAGCTCCCCTAGACCCTTTAAATATTTCAACATGTGGAAACTTCACCCTAACTTCCAAGACTTGGTCCACAATAGTTGGAATCTCCCCACTTATTAGAACCCCATGCAAAGCTTAACTACCAAACTCACTAGACTTTTCCCCTCCCTATCCTCCCTCAACAAAAGAGAATTTAGCAATATCATTGACCGAGTCGAAAAGGCCAGGGCCTCCCTCGCTCAAGCCCAGGAAAACCTCTTTAGCAACCCCACCAGCCGCGCTTTTATCTCCCTGGAAAAGTCGGCTTCTGATACCTACATCTTCTTCAGTCGTGCTGAGGAATCTTTCCTTGAGCAGAAGTCCAGAGAATCCTGGCTTAAGCTCGGGGATAAGAACTCTAAGTTCTTCCATAGCAGCATCCGAGCCCATAGAGCAAGAAATAAGATCCTTTCAATCAAGACTGCGGAAGGCTCTATAAGCTCTAACCCCCGCACCATATCCTCCACATTCCATAATTTTTTCCTAAATCAACTGGGCTTCCCAAGCACCAACGACTACCCTGGACCTGACAGAATAAGAGGCCTTATCAAATCCAGTGTCCCTCAAAACCTCATAGCGGATATGATAAAGTCCATCTCTAATGAGGAAATTAAGCAAGCCCTCTTCGCGATCTATAGTGAAAAGGCGCCTGGCCCTGATGGTTTTAGTGCGGATTTCTTCAAATCAAGCTAACATACGGTAGGCCCCGATGTCTGCACAGGAGTCAAGCTTTTCTTTACTAATGGGAAAATGGACCCAACCTGGAACAAAACCCTCATCGCCCTCATTCC
The DNA here is from genome assembly GCA_036936605.1 of Limnanthes douglasii subsp. nivea. NCBI lineage: Eukaryota > Viridiplantae > Streptophyta > Magnoliopsida > Brassicales > Limnanthaceae > Limnanthes > Limnanthes douglasii. Next base: position 113,180,172 of record JAUPFV010000005.1, on the reverse strand, counting down.
CAAAGTAGACTCCCTTTCGCTCCCCTCTGACTTCAGACCCATTTCCAGTTGCAATTTTATTTACAAGATAATTTCTAAAATCATTGCCAACCGAATTAAACCGGCACTCCCTACACTTATTGATCCTTCTCAATCAGCCTTCATCCCGGGCCGATCCATAGTGGACAACATCCTCCTTACCCAAAATCTCCTCCATGGTTACCAAACAAACCGAAAAGGCCCTAGATGCGCCCTCAAAATTGACCTCAAAAAAGCTTTTGATAATGTCAGATGGGAAGTGGTCCTTGACATTTTGCTTGCCATGAACTTCCCCATAGTCATGATAAACTGGATTATCCAATACATCACCACCCCCTCTTACTCCGTCAGCATTAATGGGAATTCTTTAAACTACTTCCTTGGAGCGAAGGGTCTCAGACAAGGAGAACCTCTCTCCCCGTATATCTTTGTCATTGTAATGCAGGTACTCTCCGACATCCTTCAGGAAAAGAGCCTTCATCCATCCTTTGGATTTCACTGGAAATGTCAAAAGCTCCGAATAATCAACCTCTGCTTCACAGACGACCTCATGATCCTCTGCAGGGCCAATCTCTCTTCTGTTAAGCTCATCCTCGAAGGTCTGAAGGAATTTGCGGCCTTATCTGGGCTCCTTCCCAACCCCTCCAAAAGACACATCTTCTTTTAAGGAACCTCCCCCGGTGTCAAGCAGGAAATTCTCACCCTCCTCAACTTCAAAGAAGGATCCCTCCCTGTCCGTTACCTTGGAGTTCCCCTCATAACATTGTGCCTAACCTACAACGACTGCAGACCCTTTTTCCTCAAAATCACAAACCGAATCAACTCTTGGACCTCCAAGCAACTCTCGTATGCTGGAAGACTCTATCTCATCAACTCTGTCATCTTCGCTTGCCAAGTCTATTGGTCCTCAATCTTCATTCTCCCAATAAGAGTCCTCAAGGAGCTTCCCCAGCTTCTTCGCAGATTCCTCTGGTCTGTCACCGAAATGAAAGTCACGGGATCTAAGATCGCTTGGGAAAAGGTAACCATGTCCAAAGAGGATGGCGGCCTTGGGATCCCAAATTTAAAAAGCTGGAATCAGGCGGCCGCCCTAAAACTCTTTTGGTCCATCCTCATAAAAAATAAGAGCTCTTTATGGACACAAAAAATAAAAAATAACTGCTTCTGGACCCTTCCTTCCCCCCAAATGATAGTTGGAGCTAGAGGAAAATTCTAAAGCTCCAGAATGTGGCAGCAAGTCTTTACAAAGTCCTCATCGGAAATGGAGCCAATACCTCGATTTGGCATGATCCATGGCTCTTCCCCACTTCCCTGGTTTACTACTATGGCCCTTCCATCCAAAACCTCTCCCCTCAGAAACATAAAAACTGTCAAAGACCTCTTTTGCAATGGCCCTCCCAGGCAAGAGCCCCTAACCGAAACCTCCACCATTTCCTCTCAGAAATTATATCAGCCCTCCATGACCTTCCCCCCGCCACCTCTACCCTGGACACCTTCATATCTCTCCCCAATAAATCTCATCAGACCTTCTCCATCAACAACACATATAGGACCTTAAAGCCCCACAGGAATAAAGTCGATTGGTCAATTCTTGTTTGGCATAAGTTCTCCATCCCCAGGCACTCATTCATTACCTGGCTAGCTATCCAAAACAAGCTCACTACGAGAGACAAGCTCATATCATGGGGTCTTGACTCCCCCCGACTTGTGTTCTTTGCGAAGCATCATCAGAGACCCTCGAACACCTACTAACTCAATGATCTTTCTCCTCGGCTATTTGAGAATCTCTTGCCCAAAAGCTGTTGTTTCCTACCCCCTTGTCCCCATGGCCTCAATGGCTTGAGCAAGCGAGCTCCTGGAACGCCTCGAATGACCCACGTAAGGCTCATTGGAAAACGGTTTTTGCGCAACAATTTACTACATCTGGAAGAAAAGGAACGACATAATCTTCAACAACAAGCAGACTCATTTCACCAGCATAGCTCACCATGTTATATCGGACCTTCGATATCGATTCAAAGGAACCAAAACCAGTTTCACTGGATAACTTCTTTATCTTTAGTTTAGCCCTACTTTGTCTGTAACATCATCATAACTACATTACTATTTTAATCCCTCCTCTATTGTAACGGGGCTTCGCCTCCCAGAACTTATGTACAACCTTTTATATTAATTTAAATGTTTTTTATACAAAAAAACGGATATAGTGTTAGGATATATATCAAGAAGAAGGTGAAAAAACAAAGAGACTCATAATTTACTATATGACATTCAAAAAAGAAAAAAGAAACGAAAAGATGGCGGTTGTGACTCTCTAGGGTTTTTAGAGAGAAACCCTATTTTTTAAATACTTTTGTAGGTGTGTTATTAGTATTCAAACACTTAAAGAAAGAGCAAATATTTTTTCCATTGGACGAAGTCGAGAGGTTATTAAAAGAATTACATAATTTTTTTATAAACTAGATTAGTAAAAACACTAAATAAAAACAAAATAATACACACAAGTGGATAGATTTTAACAAAAGGCGTTTACTTTTCTGGTCCTATTGCATATCATTTTATTGAAAAAATATATATGGTGTGTAGCTCTCTTACAATTTTATGTAATTCTCTTATTTTTAGATCAACTACAAAAAAGAGCTAAGGGGCTTTCATAGACTTCAAAACTGAAGAAGAGGAACCGTCACAAGAGTCATTAACTCTAGATTTTTTGCCCGCTAGTACAAAGTCCTTAGGGCACCCTCATCTTTAGGACCCTCGTCATCATGACCCTCGTCATCACGACCCTCGTCCAATACCATCGTCTTCAAGATAACTCGTCTTTAGGAAACTTCTCTAGCAATCTTTTACTTGAAGACTAATTTCAATCTGTCTTCACACCTCGATCTGTGCATCAGATGTTTATGATCTTGCTACTGTTGCAGGCTAACTAAAGTTGGGACAACTTCAGTTTGTCGATAACTATCGTCTTTCTCAACCTATATTTTGGATTCTTGCTTCTTTGAATTTTATCCAGTATTAACACCTCATCTTTTATTAAATATTTGATGAAGTGATAACGAAGTCTAATATGCTTGATTCTAGAATGAAATGCTGAATTTTTCACCAAGTGTATTACATTCTCACTATCAGTTGACATAATATTCTTCAACTGTTTGTATTAGCATGCTCTACTCTTAATTTCTTGTGTCAGTTTTATGTGTACATCATTCTTTCATTACAAATAGTATCTCTGTTGTGGATCCCCTTCCTATTTTTGTCATCCCAAATATATTAGGAAAACTCATCATCGCCATAATTGATGAAGGCACATTTATTAGATTTGGGATCAATCTTATTTCTTCTTTGATTACTGATATGAACATAGGTTATACAATTAAAAACATTTATATGTGATAGCTTTATCTATTTTTCAATCAATACCTCATCTTGTATTTTGTGATCTAATGGAACCGGTGGGCCTCGATTGACCAAGTAAGCTGGTGTGTTAACTATTTTTGCCCAGAACTACTCGGTAGATCTGACTGTATATGAAGACTTCTAGCTCTTTCTGCCAACATTCAGTTCATACTCTAAGAAACACCATTGTGTTGAGGCGTACCCAGCAAATTTCTCTCTATTCTGTTCTTGTGCTCATAACAAAACTTTTTAAAATTGATGTCTTCATATTCACCACCATTGTTAGTTCTAAGCCTATTAATCTTCAGAGCTGTTTTATTTTTTACCATATATTTTTACGGGATATATTCAATCCACATGCATCACAAACTTGAACTAGTCACATGCAGTAGATGAACTTTAAAAAGTTCAATATCTTTGTCAAAGAACAAAAATGATTATTTTTATTGAAATATTTACAACCTTCACATACTCTTTCTACACCACATTCCTTATGAAATGAAGCTTTAAATCTATAAAATTCTTCCTCTCATGAAACTTATAATTTCTCATTATGTGCATAACACCAATATTATCACAAAATAATTCCATTTATTGCTCCATACAAATTATCTCACTTAATAATCTCTTTCACCATATGGATTCTTTTATTGTATCATTTGTAGCCATGTATTCATGTTTTTTTAGATAAGAGCAACATTTGTAGACTAGATCTCTAACTAGAACATTCTACCAGACACTATAAACATATATCCAGAAGTTGACTTTCTTGTATTAAATCAGCCTGCATAATTAGAGTCCATCTCTCACTAATTCATCATTTCTATACTTCTGATTATAGTAGAATCCAATATCTAATGTACCCCTTAGGTATTTTATTAGTCATTTAAGGACATGCTAGTGATGCGTCACAATATCTACCACAAATATGCTCAAAATATTAATTGGTATGTGATAATCCAAAAACTTCTGAAGGGTATGTTCGTAATACATATAATAAATTAAACTTTGGATCATGTTTAAATAGATAATTGAGTTGATTGAGTATTAAATGTAGAAAGATAAGGTCTTCTTGATCAGCCAGGCAACAAGTTCCAGGATTAACCTTTTCAATAATCTAATAAGATCCTTCCCAATTTAGCTATAATTTCCCTAAAAGGTTATCTTTAGTGTACATGAAGAATCTTTTTCAAAACTTTATACTTCGGTTTTAATTTTCTCCTTGAGATCCGAGATAAATACCTGTTTTGCATCAGAATTTGATAAATCAGGGTTTTAAATGTGTCTTCATTTTTTTTATCGACTAAATCTAGCTCACCTCTTCAACCCTCATTGTTACCCGTTTCAGAGTAATTTTTTATTTAGAAAGATGGGAATTTAGACTCCGTTGCGGTTACAGTATCTATCTCATAAGCCAATGCAAAAGGATATTTTTGGTGTTTTGTTTGGGGTATTGGTCGGTAAGCCCATAACACTTCTTGTAAATAGTTTGGCCTTTTTATGGCAGCCTCCTCCAAATTTTTTCTCAAGCCATCGAGGATGGTATTGCTTGTCACCTCTACTTGCACGTTAGCATGAGGATGAAAAAGAGATAAAAAAATATTGGATGGCCCTAAAGGAACAAAATGATTTCATGTCATTGTTTTCAAATTGAGGGTCATTATCTATGGTAATTATTCTTGGAATTCTGACTGCAACATTTGTTAAATATAATAAACTTAACAAAAGTTTTTTATCATATTTCTGGATAGTAGCTTTGCTTCTACACATTTAGAGAAATAATCAACAGCCCTGATGATGGTTTGGCGTCGTTCGGATTCCATATGCAAAGGTCCAACAAGGTCCAACGCCCATCCTGTTAAAAGGCAATGCCTCGAATATTAACTAAAGTGCTACAACTGGTACATGTATTGTATTCACAAATCGTTGGCATAGGTTATATCATCGGACTAAGTCATTGATATATTCCATGATAGAAGGTCAATAATATCCGGCCAATAAACCCCTTATTTTCAATGTTTTATAGCGACAATGGGTAAATCCATCCCTGTCGTGTAATTCTGATAACATCATTTACAATTCGTCAGCTCCGAGGCACCGGAACAATGGATATCTTAAAGAATTTTTGTATAGTATGTCTCCAAGGATTATGAAACCATGTGCTTTGAACCCTATCTTTTTAGCCAACAATTTATCGACTCACATTGTCCTTTTGATTTTAAAATTCTTGACCTTATATCTTAAATCTATCCAAGCTCGTCAGAAATTGGAACACCTCTTTCGTGCCTAACTTTTGTTCAGAAATTATCGTTATCAAAATATGCTCTTGTTCTGATATTCATGGATACACTTCGATATATGCAAGAGTAGCTAAGGAATCAACCATTGAATTTTTGACTCGGTGAATTTTTTCATACTCGATGCTTTCAAAGAAAGTTGCTGAAACTTCCAATGCTCTTAGGTATTTTACCAAGTGATATTTTCTTATTTCGGCTTGACCCAATGTGTGATTAATACAAATTTTTACAGCACTTATCAGAAAAAATTTATTGGCCTTATATATTTGCGTACGCCTTAGTCATACCAAGATTTTCTCGTACTATGTCTTATTGTTTGATGTTTTGAAACAAAAGCGTATTACTTGTTACATTGAGTATTCGGACGGGGATACCAACTGAACACCGACTTCACAGTCCAAAACACTTGGGCCCCCATCAGTTCGAAGTATCAACTCATTTTAAATCAAGACAATATCTGGGCTAGGCTCAGGTTGCTAGGAATGAAACTCAACTAGAAATTCTGCCAAAGCCTGAGCTTTATTTGTCGTTCAAGGTTCAAAATCGATGTTGTAGTCGCCTAATTTCACTGACTATTTAGTATTTCGATTTGATACATTTAAATTTTGCAACACATTCCCAAGTGGAAACGAGGTTCAAACCATGATAGAGTGGGGCTTGGAAATATGGCCTTATTTTTCGCGTTGGCACTACTAGGGAAAAAGATGAAATTTTTAGCTTTAAATACATATTTTTAGCATCGAATAGGCTTTTATAACATAATATACTGAGCACGGATAATTTTTTAAATTCTCTGACTAAAACCATACATACTCCACAATCCGACACAACCATGCAGACAAATGGCTTTTCTCCCACAACAAGTTTAGTCAAAATTTATGAAGAGGATAATTGTTCTTTCATTTTTGTAAATCTTTCATCACATTCTAGAGTCCAATTGAACCTATTCTCTTTTCTTAGTACTTGAAAAATTTGTGCACACTTATCTGAATACATAGATATAAATTTGTTTAAAACCGCTAACCTTTTAGTTAAAATTTATACATCTTTGATGGATCTTGTGGGATCCATAGTAGTTAGAGCATTTAACTGTATTGGGTCGGCTTGAATTCTCTTTTCACTTACTATATAACCTAAGAAGTTTCTAGACCGAACGCAAAACATATATTTTATGGGTTCACTTTTCAGGTAATGATTTTAATGTTAGAAAAGGTTTTCTCCAATCCAAAAAAAATTATTCTCATCTCTCATGTTTTTTTTACTAACATATCATCAATATAAGATTCAACATTCATTCGGTTATGGATGGCGAAGGATTTATTTACAAGATGCTAATAAGTAGCCTGAGTATTATTTAAACCAAATGAAATCATTTTATAGCAATTGACCCCCCTATCAATTATGAATGTGTTGTTGTCTTGGTCCCTCAAATCCATCTGAATCTGGTTATACCCCACAAAAGCGTCCATGGATTATAAGAGTTTATTACCCGAAGTCAAGTATATCAACTGGTCAATTCTAGGGACATGGAAAGGATCATTCGGACAAGTCCTATTTAAATATGTAAAGTCCACACACATGCATCATTTACCTTTTTTCATTTTGAAGAGTACTAGATTTGCTATCCATAATGGATATTGATACTCCTGGATATCTTTTAGTTTTATTAGTCGATCTTCCTCTGCCACAATTGCTTTGGACTTTTCGGCATAAAAAATTCTTCATTTATGGGTAATTGGGTGTATATTTGGTCGTACTGCTAGTTTATGAAAAATAACACTTGTAGTGACGAGCTCCAATTTTGATAAGAATGGTTCTTGGATACACCATGAAAACATGTGTAAATTATTTGATAAGAATGAGAGTAGATGTTTCCTTACACTGGTGGTAATCGAGCTCCAATTCTAAACTTTTTCCATATGAAAAATTGTACATCTCAATTTTCTCATCAGGTGTTACCGAACTGTGAGTCTCTCTCTGATCATCTACTACATCTGACTTCAAAATAGACTCTGATAATTGCTATTCTTTCTTTGTTTCAGCACTCTCGATTGTCTTACCAGCTAGATCAGTGATGTAGCATTCTTTGGATACTTTCTGGTTGCTACAGATAACTTCGACATAACCCTTGATTTCATATTTCAAACATTAACGGACAATTGATCTGATAACTTGCATTATTGACAACCATGATCTGCCAAAAATAACATTGTACGAGGTCAGACCATCCACCATTATACAAAGTACTCTCACAGTTTTCTTGAAGGGTCATCGTCCTAACAATGAGTCTCCCTCAAATTCTCTGATTACGTCAGCATTAATCTTACTAAATCCCACTATTACTCTATTGATTAGAGTGTGACACGAGGGTTCTGCATTTTTTTTAAGTGTACATGAATATTATATTTGATGAACTTCCCATATAAATCAGGTTTATCCAGATTTAAATTCCCTCAATAACCGCTCTGATTACCACAACATCCTCATGAGGTCCAACAACATCTCTCAAATCATCACCAACAAACACGATAAACAGAATCGGATCTTGGTAACGGTGGGTGGACATTTTCCGTTCTAACAGGGTTTTCAAACTTACAACATATCTATTTCACAAATGACTAGAAGGCCCTAACATCGTACCCCCACATAAAAGGGTTAGTAATTCAAAGAATTCAATAACACTCTTTCAGTTAGAATCAAGGTCTAGATACTCGAAATCCATATCAAACTCATTGTAAGGTTTGGTTATAACCATCACATTTTCCTTCTTGGGTGCAATATCAATTTCCTTCATTCTAAGTATGGTCTAATTTCCAATTAGAACCTTTGTCGACCCACAGATTTTGCTACGAAAAATGTGGTCAGATTTCCGATCAACTTTTCGTTCTCAAAATCAAAGTTTGGATTTCATGTTTCAAAGTTATGCAATCCTTTGTATTATTTCAAATATCGTTATGATACTTTCAAAACCGGTATTCAAATTTTCCCTCAGACTTTGGATTGGAAGCGGTTTTTTAAACTGAATTTTATTTTACGTCTAGTCGAAAATAGTAGCAACACTTTATGTTAGCTCAACATAGTTATTGGTCCGAACCTATTGATTTTGTATGAGTCTATTATGTTGACCAGTTTGAAGTTTTTTTACTCTAGGTTCAGGTAGGGTCTGATTTGTGCCCTTAGAACGAAGAGTATGAGCTATCCAAGGCTGGAAGTTTGGGGCCTTTTGTTGTTGATAGCCTGAGGTAAAAGACTATGGAGTCTATCTTTGCAAAAGGATCAGTTTTAATATTTTCGAATCCTCCACTTTGATTTGCTTCTCAACCTGAGGTAAGATAGCCTCGAATGTTAAATTTTTTTTCTAGTTAGCTCATCAACTAAATCTCCAGTGAGGAGCCATTGTCTGAAATAAGCAATATCCTTTTGCTAATAATAGTTATCGAGGTTATTCTTTGTAAGAAATAAATGTTTAATATAATCTTTCAAACTCTCCCCAACAAAATTGGTGGCACTAGATTATCGTGTATTCATGTCCCCTCATTTCCTTACTTCCTAAAAACTTCCATCTAAAGGTCGTCCAAGACACATCAAATATTTTGATAGAACCCTACGGAAGTCGACTATACCATTTCAGAACACTATCTTTGAATGTTTGAGAGAAATCTTGAGACAATAACTTATCATGATCGTCGTAATTCATCATAAAGTTATTAAACTACTCTAGATTGTGGTCCAGATCTCTATTTCCATCAAACATTTCTATTTTGGATATGTCAAAATGTTTCGCTAGGTGCCTGAAGAGAATGTTTATAGATAGGGAAGGTTGCCTCCAATTATGTCCTTGACTATACTGGTGGCCGTCATTAGTTATTGCATAGAGACCTTACTCAGACTGAACTGTAAAGCGACTCTTTTCTTGGTAGTCAAAACTCTGGTTCCCCGAGCCCCCTTGTATCAAAGATGAACTTTATCGGATTGTTACCATAGTTTGTTGTTGTCCAACCATTCTCTTAGCTACAATCCATTCATTCTCTTCAAAAGGCTTATATTTATCCAAGGAGGCACGTCATTTCTTTGGTTCTCGTTCTCGCTCCAAGTTTTGGTATCAACGGGTATGCCTTTATGAATAATTCTCACAACCATAATGTCTTTTCTTTTTATGATAATGATCCTTATTTGGAAAGACAGAAAATCTATTGGTATCAGATGTAGAATAATCACTAGACTTTGAAGGATTGTAGTGATACATAGTCCTTTGTTCCATTTTCAAGGAATGATGTCTTCTGCTCGATTGACCTCTTTAGCAATTTCTTAGTTTTTTAATAAATCAGACTCAGCCGCCTATCCTTCAAACCCTCTTCTTCCCCAAACTTTCTGATTTTTGGACGGACCTTTCTTGGTTTAACTGTCATTGCTTCTTTTGGGGATTTAAACGCCTCGATTTCTTTCCGCAATTGATCACGATGCTCCTCCATGAACATTCGTTATTGATTCTCTTCATTTATATGTTGCGATTGTGTTTCGCAAACCAACTACTCGGACCCTTCTTCGGTCGTAATATTTTTAGTGATTATCATATAATTCACATGTATCTCAAAATTTATTCCTCGGTATCTTCCGAATACAATCTTGAATCACCTAAGGTTTTTGATGTTTGTATTCAGGTACTTATTAAGGCTTTTGTTGTGGTCGAGAATAATAATTCCAAAAAAATCGATGGATATTTTTGTAATATAGATAATAAATTAAACTTTAGATACTGATTAGAGAGATAATTGAGCTTCTTGGGTATTAAATGTAGAGAGAGAAGGTCTAACAAAAACAATTAAGAGTAAATGCTGTAATCTGAATTCCAAACACTAAAACAAGGCTTTATATAGACTTGTGTGTCTAATGGGCTGACAAGGTCCATGAACCGATTTGGATAATCCAAGAAAATATAATCCAAGCCCAATATTATATAAAATATCTTTAATATTACATCTTAATTATATTAGTACCACAAAGTAAATTTTGGTCTGGTAATTAATTTGTTCGCTTCGTGATTCGGAGAATTCAGTTCTTATTAGTATGCAAGATAAAGTCTAGTATAAAATTATAACATACATGAATCCAATGAAATTTGTATAAGGTATATCTTGCATAAACTTCTTATCATTTATATCAAATTGTGCTTGAGTACTTGTGAGTTTAGATTGAACCACAATAAGAGTCTCAATAGTTATGACTTCTTACATTTTAAACTTCTTGAGCACCTTTATACATGTATTATTTTTGGGATAATAATTATTTAAATAATATTAAAGTAAAAAATTAAAATAATGATTTTTATAGGAATGTTTTAAATTTAAAGTCTGAAATAATGGTAGAAAATTTTAATTTAAAAATTAGGATGTTTACTAATTTTAAGAAACTTTTTACAAAAGTTTGTTTAGCCCCTTATTCAAAATTGAATACACCTGTTGCTTTATACAGTGACAAATCTACATATGGGCAAGTAAGGGTGGCCGCCCCCACTTGCCTTATAATTAAGTGGTTGTTCACCACCACAACAAAAATAATTTAATTCTTATCAATTCAGGTTTATAACCTTTTCCTCTTTTATTGTAACATTTGTTTTTCTAATCTCTGTTTGTTTTCGGCGAAAGCTGATACAAGAAAGATGATATAACCCCGACCCAACGTCACACATTCTCCAAAACTGAATAAATACAATACACAACTACATTTTAAAACCATATTATGGGATTATAAGTTAATTACAATTTTTTTGTCATGACGAGTCTAATGATCGTGCTCAATCCATATATATATTTTGCAGTGAATAGCTTAGAAATCTAACTATCTATTTCAAATTTGAAGTATAGTTTTGTAAATTTATAATATCGGTATATATTAGATTAAAATGTTTTGGCCTTTTTTTTTATTTTAGCCAAGGAAAATAAAAGCTAAATATGAACATAATTATTGATACCATTGTTTTTTTTTTAGTTTTTACAGTCAAGTTCTCTTAATGAATAAGAAACTTGGTATTTCAAAACTTTGCATCCATATATGTTTTTATGTATGTGAAAATCATGTAACTTAGCTAATTCGTCAAAGATTAAGATCATACGTTAAAATACAAACAGATTTGTAATTTAAAGTCAACTATTGTATAGTAGATGAAATTCATTGAGCTTTAATTTAATGTTAAATTAAATTTTATAAAATCTAAAAATGAAATTAATTTTTTGGACACCTTAAATTTTGAATTTAGATTTTGTAATAATGATATATCATACGTTTCCATTCCAGCTTGATTTTAATAATAAAAAATAAGGGTTATATATGGAGATGATTATCGGTACCCATATTTAGTATTTGTTTTTAGTATTTGAATTTTCTGTAATAAAAAATACAATAATTTTGTGTTTTTACTAACATACTAACGAAGACACAATGCACACATAATACTCAATGAGCTCTAGACTTTTAGAAGGTAAATTTATGAAATTTTAAAATATTAAAATCTGATGAGTATAAACAACTTCAAAATCATATTTGAGAGATTACTTGCCATCCATACTTGCTGGTTTTACTTATGAAAATTGCATTATGAACAAGAAGAACTATACATGGAACCATGAAATTAGATATCTTACACCATCTTCATGACTTTGAAGTTTCCACCGAAGCTTGTACATGTAGAAATCGATCTTTATGGGTAAACTTAAAAAATGGGTAAAAGTTTAAGATTGATTTAGTATTTAATTAAGATTTTTTTTTGATTTAATCCTATTTAATTAACACTCACTCGGCATAAAAAAAAAAGTCTAATTCCAATATGCATGTAGATTTTGTTTTTTATATTATTGTTCATCCTTGTTCATGCTTTCTTTGTATTTAAAAATTGTTGATTTGATGTTGGTTGATTTAGTTTTTAAATTATTTTTTAGTTTTATAAATTTTTAATTTTAGAGGTTTATGATTATAACTTTGTTTGAATTGGCTAAAAATAAAATATTATATGAAAGAAAAGAAAAAAAAAACAACGATAAAATATAAATTTAAAATTAAATAAAATATAAAATAATAAAAACTTCTTTTAAATTTTTTATTTTAAAATTATAAATAAAAAAAATATAAAAATCTCATGAAAATATAACCCTTCCCTATATAAAATTGTAAGACGGACCAATAAAAAATTATTTGAACCCAATAAAATTGAATTTGTCACTAATGAAATTATACTGAAAATAGACCTGCTTTTACCTATCAAATCCAATTATCCCGATCTTCTCAATTAAAACCAAATTCAAACACGTGTTTTTAATAAAATATCAAATAACCACATTTCATTTCAAGGAACATTTCCATTTATAAAAAGTTACAGTTGGATTAAGAAAAACGTGAATTTCATCATAAAGTTAACAATTAAACTCGTGGGCTAAGAGAACCGATTACTCCTCTTTTTATTTCATATTTATGGACCCAAATCATTTTATTCCATTTATAGGCCCAAATCCAATTATTTATGAATACATATCACCCAGTCAAAATGTAATAAAACTTTCAAGTTAATCAATTTACAAAAATCATTTTGAAGAAAACACTCCTAAAAAGAAAAAATTGATTTGGTTTTGAATGTAAAAAGAAACGGAAAATCAACGTCCTAAATACCATTTTAATGTTTGATATTGCATTTGACCCAAGCTCCGAATTCTCCATGATTTCTCTCCAAATAAGTAAGATTCTAGTATTCAAAATTAAATTATTTACTATCACTTAATATACTTATCCGATACTTTAAAATATATATTTGACTATAGGTATAATTCACGTGACTAAATTCCACTAATTCTATTGTTTTTTATAATTATTATTATAAAGGCTGCCATGACTAAATTTGAATCTAATATACTGAAGACAAAACAAATTTAAAAAAATTTAAAAACAAAAGAAAATCAAAATAAATAGAAACTCTTTCAATTTTGATTTTAAAATATATAGATATTACAATTATTTAGAATAAAACTCAAATAACTCATGATAAAGATGGCAATTAATGAAAAGTAGTAATGATGAAAGCACTAATCACTCCACTCCACCTCTCTATCTTTTCTTTTTGTCTGAGTGATGAAGTTGAGGAGTTACAAATCTACATCTAATCTCGACCCTTAGATCAACAATCTAATTAATGACCACCAAATCTTATTACATCAATCAACAATGCTTACTTCTATGATATCTGTGTTTCATTTAGCTTAAACCTTTCTTTATTATATATAAATCAAACAAAAACCCAAAAACCATAAAAAGAAAAACCCAATCTTTATCTTCTTTTCATTCCCACGTTACATTTTCCATTTCCACGTTACCTTTTCCATATTTTGAAGATTGTTTGTTTTTGGAAATGTATGGATTTAGTCCTCCATTGACAGCCCTGGATCGGTTCTTGAGAGGGCAAAAAACTCAAACTCAAACATCAAATCATAGAGAAGATTTGTTAGTTAATAGTTTTTCATTGTGTAAGAACAATAAAAGACAAGAGGATGAATTTCTTGTTGAAGGAGAAGGAAACCCTAATTTCTTGAAAGATGTAGGTACGAATGAAGTCAAGAAAAATGGTGTTTTGTTAGGGAAACGAACTAGATCACTCTCTTTTGAGAACTTCATCAAAGGACAATGGACAGATGAAGAAGACAGGTAACCATAGTATATCCTACATATAAACTTATATATATATATATATCTTGTTTTTTCCATATATGTCTTTTTTTAATATGTTTGTATTCCTTAAAACTGCAGAAAACTAATTAAGTTAGTGAAGGAACATGGTGTGAGTAAATGGGGAGTCATAGCTAAAGGACTTGAAGGAAGAGCTGGAAAACAATGTAGAGAGAGATGGCATAACCATTTACGTCCAGATATTAAGGTTATTCTTCTTCTTTTTTCAATTATTGTTTTTATCAAGTTATATATATATAATCTTAGAAATAGCAAATAGTTGCTTATCTGATTTTTACTTTATTTATCTAGAATCTTACTTTATTTTATCTAGAATCAAATGTGACGTTTCTCTCTAATTAGGGTTTATCTAAACAAACTTAACAACAACTATGCTTAAAACTAGAAATCTTTCTAATAATCTTATAACAGAAAGATAGCTGGAGTGAAGAGGAAGAAAGAATACTAGTGGAGGCTCATGCGAAAGATGGTAATCGTTGGGCCGCAATAGCAAAACTGATTCCAGGTAGGACGGAGAATTCAGTGAAAAACCATTGGAACGCAACTAAAAGAAAGCAAAACACTAAAAGAGCTAAAAAGTTAGCATATAGTTCAAATGATAAGGTTCAATCTTCTATTCTACACGATTACATTAAAAACCTTAAGGACCCTAACACCCACGTCCACAGGAAAAACGCCTTCACCTCCCTTCCTTCTACTACTACTTCTAGTACTAATGCCTGTTGTAGCTCGTTAAACTACTTTCTTGATAATTCTCAAGACTCTATGTCGACCACTGATGAGGAGGAGTTGATGTTTATGCAAAATTTAGTTGGAGATCATCCGGTTTTGGTTGAAAGCGAAGGAATTAACAACAACCTACTGAGGTTGGATAGTGAGACGTCCCAAATGGGCAATGATAAAAATTTGAACTTGGGTTATGATCAGCCTTGGATATATCAAATCTATGGTGACCAAACTAGAAATGATAATGTAACTACTACAACTCCGACTCCTCCTAGTCGTTTTTCTGACCTAAACATGTCTTACTTGTTGAATGGAACAATGCCTTCTTCTTCTTCTGATGAGTTTGCATGCAATGAGGATATGGGTCTTGATTTCGGTACTTACGAAGATTCTTATGATGACAAGAAAGAGATGGATTTGATTGAGATGGTGAAGTTCCTCAAATAAAAGTCAGTTTCCACGTTTTTTAGTTAATTCTTTTTTCAATTAAGAACTTTGTTAGTTTAAATTTGTGTTACTTTTGTCATTTGAGATATTGGGATTTCAATAAATGTTTATATCGATCCATTCTTTATTCATCTCTCTGAAGTTTTTCGGCGAAATTCATCTCTTATAGTATAAGTTGTTCAATAGAATCAGTAATGCGTAAACCAACACCTTGTATGTTTCTTGCTTGACATTGTGTGCAGGTAAACAACCTAAAAATTTTAAACACATTTCAAAATTTAACATAAGCTGAAAACTATTAATTATAAACTACAATAATTGAAGAGCATAAATTAATATTAAACATAAAATAAGATAATACGCATAAAACAGATACTCTTCGATGAGTATGCACATCCTTAACACATCTATTTTTTGAACGAGGATCTCCTCCATAAAATATGACATAACTATTATAGTGAAATCATTAATTTTTAAACTAAACTTCATGCACACCTCTTACTTGATTTTGTACGAGAGGTTGAACACCCAAACTATTGGTTCCGATTTTAAATAATTATACATTGTATATACTTTTTCGTGATTTCTTCGAGGTGGAGAGGTAGCTCTTCTATACTCGTAAACATAGTACATTATACACAATTTCATAAAACAAAATCATCGGTAGACTCATTCGACCTTGTTCTTCTCACATACTTGACGACTTGCACCAAGTGGCTCTCTTCTTAGATAGTCAATTTCATATTCAAATATTACAAGTATTATTGGTTATGTTATTCTGTAGATGAAGAAATATGCTTTAATTGAATAGCTATTTATAGTTAAGTGAGTTATGAAATTGGCAGTAAATCATATTCGGTAGAAAATTGTGGTTGGCAGAAAATCATCTTCGGCATGGAATTATAGTTGGTAGAAAATTAAAGTTAGTGGTAAATTTTGGTTGGTAGGAAGTTAAGAACTCACATTACCGATTACATACTAGAATTATTGGTGCACATGCACCATCAATGCAAGTTGTTAAGCACCAATACCGATGGTGCAGAATCGGTGGTAATTGCACAAATACTGCTATATGCATCGGTCATGAACGTTCACCATCAGTGCAATACACTATGTACCGACAGTGTCTGATGGTGCTCTGTTGTAGGTTAAAAAACATTTAAATACACGTTTGAAAGAAAATCCCAAAGAGTTTTTTATGTCACTTCACAACCTAAGTGTTTTACTAACATATATTGTTACGAATTGAATTCTAAGTTAATAAAAAATCTTAAATAGCACTTTAAATGAATTAACAATCTAAGGGTTTTAACATATTTTTGTTACGAATTAACTTGTAAGTTGATAAAAAAACCTTAAATAGTTTTTTGACTAAATTCACAACTTTTTAATAGCATATATTTTGTTATCGATTAAACTTGATAAGTGAGTAAAAAATCATCTCATATCGTCTAATATAACACATGATAGACCATAGTCTAATACAAAACATCATCGTATGAAAATGAAACAAACATAACACCTAAGTAAAAATAAATAAGACAACTTTTCAAATATGAACAAGGAGGCAATGACAAGTGATTTTCAATACTCGTTTCTTGAAAATCTTCAATACTTCTAAATCACCTTCGGTACAAATGTTCTTGATATTATGAATAGCCTTAAGAATTTTTCCATCATTATAATCCGAAGAGGTGATGACATGTCATCCATACTTAGGTATATAATCAGCATACATACTCTTCATCGACTTGTGATATGATATTAAAAATATTGTCATACGATCCTAAAAAGTAAATGATTATATCAATCTGCCCAAACCAAATTTTGTCAAATGTAGCAATTATGTTCTCCCTTCTTATATCCAGTCTAAATAGTTGGGGAAGATGTTATAAATCCTTGATCTTCCAAAATTAGTACATCACTCGATCCGTCATACAGCCTTAAATGATGTCCATCATTCTAACCGGATAGTTGAGTAAAAAATTCTCATAAACGAGAAAATAAGCTATGGTGTGTTTATACGACTCAAATATAACATGTAAAACAAAAATAACATAACATACTATAAGAAACGATAAATAAAATATTATTAATATTGTTAACAATAATAACTATAAGTTTGTTTACTTACATCATTCTTCGTTAGATCACTAAGAGTCGTGCATTAACTGGGTTTTTATCACACATTCGGGCCCATAAATCGCTTTGGAACCAACTAACAATCTTCCGTCTCAAAATGATGTAAGATGGGTTGTTCAGAGCTCGAAATCTGGAAAATGATCGTAAATACAAAAATCTAACATAACAACAAAACAATATATAGGTTGTGCTAAGATTTCAATGCATCCTCCAAAGCGACATAAGGAAAACTAAGGCACTCATTCTCCAATCAATCTTACATAATCCATCTTGCATGTTCCCAAAACCCAAGACAAAATCAATCTTCACAGGCTCTAAAAATTGTGCATCAAAAAACCTATATAAGGTATGCACGTGGTAGTTGGTGGACCAACTGTATATCAGTCAATTGAAGATATCATCCGCTATGAATGTATACCTCATCCATTTAAAACCAAAATTCACTACTCTTTGATTATCCAATTGTTGATGGATAATATATACCGGGAGTCCCAAAAATCGGCCATATATAGCATTCATCTTATATTTCTTATCTTGATCATATAAGTCTAAGGTTCTATCTACCAGTAGAAGGTCTGTGATACGGGGAAGTCATCTAGTATTATGGTCATCTCCCAGAAGCTAAGGTGAAAGGTATTGTTCTTTTGGTGTCATCGTACAATGAAAAACTTGTTCAATATTGGACTAGTATAGTACTTAGTCAAATGAATAATAAGAGGACCAAATGTAGTACCGGTCAAACACTTATGTACCTAAGGATAGGTTCTCAACTCTTACATGTGTTAGACAATGTAATGAGCGCGAATACTAAGAAAATTACGAGACTTTACAAAAACATATCCTTATAAATTATGAAATATATATATATATATATAAGTGAATCATTCATTAATTATAACAATTACCATATCAATAAAAGTGTTGTACGCCTCATTTTTAGTAGTCTGAAATAGTGGAATGTGGTTGGTAACCAAGAAAGCAAATAATCTAATTTGTACTTTTATTTCCGCTATGTTTGAATTTTTTACTAAACAATGATCTATATCACCCCTACCGGTACGCAGCCTAAACTCTAGTTCATGAATCTAGTGCGCATTTTATGGACTCCACTGCATGTTGACAAGCCACTTGTGCATATTAATCAAACTCTGGTGTACGCTGACTAGAGGATCCACCTCTAGCGTTCACTTATTTTCTCATATTTTTAACCACATTTACTTATGCCCTTGGTCATTTGGTGCAAAAATATTTTTATGCTCTCATCTTTTATTCTATTCTAAAAGGCTTAGACTGAGTTGACACTGTGTTAGTGCTAGGTCAGGAATGCTTAGGTTGAGCATGACGTCTTTTCTCACGGGCATCATGCGCAGATTTAACTACAGTATTAGATTGGCCAAGTAATTCCCTCTCTAGTTGTGAGCTCTCAATACGTTAACTGTCTGATTGTGCGCTTTTTTTCCGGTGTTCTTGTCATGGATCGGATGGCTTGGGTCTACTAATAAAATTTAGATAAACAATAACAATAATATGAATTAGACATGAACCAAAAGTACAAACAAAATTCTATAACGAATTAGGTTAATAAAACAAATTAATTAGAAAACAAATAAGGTATAGGGTTCAACACCGATGGTGTTAAAGCCCCGTACTATCGGTTTGAATCGAGTGAACCGATGGTGCATGGATTCAATATCACCGGTTTGAACCTTCAAATATATGGTGCATGAGATTTGGCACCATGAATTTTAAGCTTCGCACAAAGTCCTACACCATCGATGCACGGGTTTCAAACTGGGTTTGAAACCCGATAAACCTCTAATTCTATGAACTGTAAAATCAATTTGCTATAAAACATTAGTTATATAATCTCCACCAATATTCCTAAACTATATACTAAAACATATATATATATATATATAACAATAAATCAATGATTTATGAACAACGAATTAAAAACATAAGAAAATATGAAACTAAAATGTAAATACTAAGTTTACTTAGGATCTTTGCTTATCACCGTCTATAGTTTTGGCCATTTTAGTTTGTCAAAAAATCTTATCGGAGTTAGGTCATCGCCGAAGGTAAAGAACAAAAAAGAAGAAATACGAGAAATAAGCAAGGTAAAATCATAAATTAGGAAAATTCTATGTTTATAAAAAACTAAAACTACGCTTATATAGGCCAATAAAGGTTTTTATAGTGGTTGGATGGAGAAATCAGATTTTCATATATACTTAAATTTTGGTGCATAAATCACACTTCTATATGAAAATAACTCTAAAGTTATTTCTATATATATATACTAAAGTAAAGTAGGATTTTAGTATGCTTATGAATAGTAAACATTTACTTTACCATTTTATCATTATATTTTAATCAATTGGTTTATGATTTAAAAGCCACGATCCTAAACTTCTTCAAACACTAAAAATCTTAGAAAATAAAAGCATAACAAAACATTATTACCTTTTTAAATCTTCATATTGCTCTTCTTTTCTTATATTTTATTTTATTTTCTTCATGACTTATCATCAATTCTACTCAAAATCCATGCCAATCTACATTTTCTCTTTTTTTATCAGTTTTTTTTCTTTATCCTTTTCAATCTTAATATATGTTTGTGTACGGGAAACTCCTACTATCAAGAGAAATCCACTTCATAATAATAAAAAATAACAAGAGAACTAAGGACAGCGTTAGCCGAAGCTCAACTATTATTCGGCTTGAACATGTTTGTTTGTAGTGTAAATCATACAACAAGTAACATAAAATACACACAATTTTGGCTCATGCTCAAATTTTAGGTATAAACCCAAAATAACAAAGCAAGATAAAATAAAGATATTGTTAAACCAAGCATAAACAACACAGATTTAACGGGTTCAGTTTGTGAACAAAAATTTTACGCCATGGGCAACAGAAACATATTTTATATATAAGATGTTACAAGAAGACGTCGTAAAACACTAAACAATCAACCACTCCTCTTTCATTATAAATCACTCTCATCTTACGAAATGAGCAATGGATCTTAGAGTATCTCCAATTGTTTATCTTTTACGTTGACTATATGAATACTTTCAACATTTGCTCTCAAATATCTACGTTTTTCTCTCGCACAATCTATAAATGTATACCATACAATGACTATTTATAGAGTATCAAATATGTTAACAATGCTACGCATGCTCACAATAGCGCATGGCATCATTTTTGCTTAATTGAGAAAACAAACCACCACAAAAGACAAAGGTAACAATGATATTTGTAGGACAAGTAATTGTGCCTCTTTGTACTAACCGTCCATATGATAAGTATACTAGGATCAATAGTTCTTTGATCCACGACTAAGATATCATATCAATGCAGACCCTTAAAGACTTAACTTCTTTTGGGAAGCAAATATGTATCTTCAGAAGTCCTTTGATAAATATGTATACATTTGGCTTTGTAGGTGATCAAAATTCACCTTTGGTTATAGTAAATACACTATTTTTATCTTTGGTAGAGCTCTCCCTTAGGCTTCAACAAACATTTTTGCACCTAAGCTTTGGTCTAGATCCTGTTAACATAGAGATTCAAATAAGTCTTTGATTGTCTATCTTCGTCCACTTATAATCTTTGACAATACCTTGGTTCTCAGTTAACTTTAATCTAAATCTAACGGTTCATGATAGTTTATACTAAATCCAACATCTATTGCACTTGATATTCAATTACTCTTTGGAGACCGGTTCAACTGCATCCCAAACTTGCACAAGTCTCATGTACTTTGTGAACTTTGAAACCAATAATACCTTGGTCAGAGTATGCAAAAGATTTTCCTTGCTTGCAATCTTTTCCACATTTACTTTCTATCTCTTTAGCACGTCTCAGATAATATGCAACTTGATATCTACATGCTTAGGTTTCTTATTGAACTTTGGATTTTTCATTTAATGAAGAGAACTAGTATTATCATAAAAATAATCACATCTTGCTCTATACTAGTGATATCATTTAATGAATCCTTTAAGCCATATAACTTCTATCACTACTTATGTAGCACTTATATAGGTCTTCTGATGACAAGACAACAACGTTTTGTATACAAGATTTCTAGCCAACCACTCATCCAAGCACAACAAATAGGTAACATGAATTTGAATTTCTTGTGTGAACGCAGCCAACATAATCAAAGTCAACATACCCTCTTAATATTACATCAGATGTATCCTTCTGCTTATAAGACAACCCATCTTCAGATGACCTCGTAAAGTATCTCATGAACCACTTAAGAGCATGTCATTGAGGCTTCTCAAGATTTGGTATAAATCTACTCAAAATACGAATAAAGTATGCAAGATCATGTATCGTACATATCATTGCATACATAATGCTTCTAATAGTACTGACATAAAGTATCTCTTGCATAAACTTATTATCTTTTATTTTGGTTGATGCTTCAGTGGTACTAATTTAAAATTGGGCACCAATAAGAATTCCAATCTTTTTGCCTTCAGAGATTTCGAATTTCTTAAGGAATTTATATATGTATTCTTGTTGAGATAAAATTAAACACCCCTTCGACATGTTCATATTCATATTAATACCAAAAAATCCTCCTAGTCTATCTATTTTCCTTATCTCAAAATCTCATTTTAGCTAATTCTTTACCGTTTCAATCATATTTCTATCTTTTATAACTATTAAGATAGCATTCACATAAAGTAAAAACATGGTCTATCTTTCAAGGTATGTTTCCCCAATACTATAGACACACTTACCATAGGAGCTCCAACCATACTTGATGAATTTTATACAAGAATCAAATATTTTACTCCATCGTCTCAATGATTGTGTTAAGCTATAAAAAGACATCTTAAATACACACACGTCTCATTCATTCATTTCTTTCTTCAAACCATTTTGCTTGACATATGTAAATTGTCTCTTCTAATTATCCATGTAAGAAGGCAGTAGTAACATCTATTTGATCTAAGTCAAGATAAATCTAGCAACAATTAACAACATAACCCTTATTGAGGTTTGTTTCACAACTGGTGATAAAAAATAATTTGAATCAACATCCTCTTTTTGCGTAAATCCTTAAGCCACAAACTTAGCTTTGTATATGGATAAATCAAATCCATGATTACCTTAATTTCTTTTGAATATCCATTTACTCCCCAAAAGTTTTCAAACTTTCGGTTTCTTTACAAAAATCCAAGTGCCCATATCATTGAGAGATCTTAGTTCTTCAGTCATGGCCTTCAATCACTTTTCTTTATCACCACTCTTCATAGTATCATGACATATTTCAAGTTAAATTACATATCCATGAATTAAAATCAATAAAGCTTAAGTAATATCATCAGCATAACCATACCGTTGTGGAGGTTTACTTGGCGTTCGTCCTCTATTTATCACCAATTGATAACTGTCAAGAATAGTTTCTCTCGAGTATGTTCATTGGAAGGCCTTGGAACATCAGAATCTTTTCCATATTTGGACTCATGCAGTCGGTGAACTTCCTATGAATTATTTGAAGCTTGACTGTTTCCAAACTCATCTTTAGCAAAAGTATCTTCAGCTTTATTCTATATATTAAACTCATCGCCAACTTCTCATCTCTTCTCGACAGACTAGGTTTGGTCTCCACCATCTTCTTCAATGATGTATATTTTTATTGAGAACCACATTTATTCTTATCATAACTTTTGACGTCAAAGTTCAACGCACCACAACATATACCGTTTTACTCCTTCCGGATATTCAAGGAAAAAATATTTTAGTTCTTTCTGCTAAAGCTTATCTTGTTTCACATGTGTATATGCAGCACATCCGAATAGCCTCAAATGTTGGAACATGAGTTTCTTTCCAGTTCATGCCTCTCGAGGATAAAGAACCTTTAGTATCGTATATGGACTCATGTTGATGATATATGCTGTTGAAGTCATGACTTCTCCCTAGAACCTTTGGCTCATTCCAGCTATTTGAAACAAACACCTAACCCTTCCCAATAAGGTTTGGTTCATTCTTTTAGTAAGCATATTCAACTGGGGAGTTTTTCTCATATTTTGGTGTCTAGAAATGCAAAGTTTGAGTAGTAGCTAGTTAATGACTCATTCACATATTCCAAGCCATTATCAGTTGGTTACCTTATTCAACATCTTTCCAATATGATCCCTTACCAATTTCTTCTAGCTCTTAAAAGTATTAAATGTTTCATCATTGGTCTTCAAAAGCATAACACGTACTTTTCTGGATAGTCATTAAGCAATGACATGAAGTACCTTGCACCACCCATAGTAGGTTGTCGTGTCAGGTCCCAAATATTCGAAGGAACATACTCAAGAACATTATTGGTTGTATGGTCTCTAAATATGAACTTTACCCTCTTGCTCTTACCTAGAATACAATTTCCACAAAAGCTAAGCTTCAAAATTGTGATATCATCCAATAACCCATGTTTGTGAAGCTCAATAATCCTATTCTCACTTACATGACCAAGCCTCAAATATTGCAACCTGGTTGGGTATTTCTCTATGCTAGACAGACCCCTGCCACAATAGACCATTCAAGAACTAACATATCATTAGTCTTATATGGTTTCATAAGAACAACTGAGCATTGCAAGACCTTAATTTTATTGTCTTTATGCATATAATTAAACTGTTACTCATATAACATTCTAATATAAATAAGATTTTATTTAGCTTTAGGCACGTAAATAACATTCATTATTACTCTCTTAAGTCATCTAGATGCTCAGTTGTTAATCCATAATCAAACAGTCTCAAGTTTTCAAACTAATGTTTATTGGAAGTCACGTGAAATGAAGCACCTGCATCATTTACCCACTTGTCACTATATCTACAAGTACAAGCTATTAAACCACTAACGAACTCATAATCATCTGAAACCAACATCTTCGGTTTTAGCTTTTAGATAACTATTTCCTTTTCTCTTTTCTGGGACATTACTACTGATTAGACCCTCATTTTGTATAATAAATATGTTACTCTAAAACCCGTCTGTATTCCCTTAGATTTGGACCATGATTTTCGATTATTTTTAACTGAATCACACATTTATTGCATGCTCATCACACTCAGTTTGAGACCTTAGAGTCTCCCTTCATAATTATCTTCCTTGTAAGATCCTTAGAGTTAAATGCACTTTATACTTTGACATCGTATGGGATTCATTATTGTAGAACATGATATCAAAAAATTCTTGTACGCTCTTGACAGAGAACTCAAGATGATTCTGACATGATCCTCATCTTCACTTTTGGCCACCGTAAGAGATTCATTATTGTAAAGCATGGTATCAACAAAGTTCGTGTACACTCTCAGCAGAGAACTTAAGAGTGTTGTCTTAACATATTTGATTTACTTGATTAAATCGTTTCTTTGTTTAAAGAATAAGAAATTATTGTTTTAAAGAAGAATGAAAATATATAAGAGTTAGAGAGAGAAGTAAAATAATATATTTGCTTTGATCAGTAAAAATCCAACCCCTTTATTAAATGTCTTTTGGCCTATTTATAGGTATGAAATGAGACTTAAATTGAATATGATGATCCATATTTTATAAATGCTTAACTACTTAGCATTTGAACTCATATTTTGTATAGCTGATAAATGCGCTTTAATTTGTTCGATGAGCAAATGCCTTCTTTACCTTTCAACTACTTGTCAGCTTTATATTATATCTTGAATATTTTTATTTTATTTTATGAACAATGTATTAACATTTCGAACCCTAGTATCACTTGAAACCAGTGTATCTAAAGAACATTAACACCTCGAGTTTTACTATCTATTCGAGTAGTGCCTCGTAACTGAATGTACAATGGATAGAAATATTAAACTTAACGTTAACATCTTAAATATGGTTATCTCTTCCAACCGTGCTCAAAATAAACGTGTAGAACCTCGAATAAAAATAGTGCGTTTAAAGAACGTTAGCACCTCAAATGTGATTAGTGCTCTAAATGAACGTGTAACACCTCGAATAAAAATAATACATTTAAAGAACGTTAGCACCTCAAATATGGTTACTTTTTTGAAAAATGCTTTTAATAAACGTGTAGCACTTCAAATAAAAATAAGTATTCTTGGTTAAGCACTTCAAAGATGATCAGTCTTTGATTAGTTACCAAAAATTTAAGTACTTGTATTCAAAAAAACCATTCGCCAAAAAAGAATTTTATTAGTATCCTCGAATGTACACGTGACACCTTATTAACACCTTCACGGGCTAACAGGATAGGAACGAGTATGTCACTTGTCCAAAATTCATTAAAATCATATAAAACATCGAAAAAGAAAACGCTACTCCCAATATAGTTTCAAGTGTTCTATTACAAGGATCTTGGAGTAATCTTCCATGATCATTGTGAAGACGATATGTACTCGGCTTTACTCATTCTACTACCACATAAGTATCCTCCCAATCTGGGGCCATCTTTCCAAGTCGTTTGTCGTTTGTATGGAGAAATACCTATCTAATCACTATATCACCAACCTTAAAATCCCTCATTTTTACCTTCGAATTATAACGAATCTTCATCAAAATTTGATAATGAGTCAAATTCAAATGTGCTCTAACTCTTTTCTTTTCGATCAAGTCAAGGTTTGTTCTTCTTGCCTCTTTATTTGGCCATTTACAATAATGAAATATTCTATAAGAAGGTAAAGTAGATTATGCCGGGCTTACAACATCCATACCATATACCAAGGTAAAAGGAGTTTCTTGAGTAGTCTCTTTAGAAGTCGTCTGATAAGACCATAACACCTCTTGCAAATAGTTAGGCTATTGCCCTGCATCACCTGTTTAATTTTTCTTTAAACCTTCCAGGATAAACCTATCAGTTACTTCTACTTGAATGTTTGCTTCAGGAAAGGTGCAGAAAAACATTATATAATACCCCTCGAATTGAAAAAAGAAACATTTTCTTTGTTGTTAAGTTGAGGACAATTATATGTGGTAATTTTGTGAGGAACTCCAAAGCGACAACATATATTATTCACAATGAATTTAATAACATCCTTAGATCTCGTACCATATAATGGTTCAGCTTCAACCCACTTCGAAAAATAATTCACCTCCACAATAATCATTTGACGACCTTCAAAAGCCATAGGTAATGGTCGGACTAAATCTATTCCTCATCTATCGAAAGGAATAGCTTCAGACATGGAAGTAAGTGGTACTACTGGTTTGTGAATAGAATGGAAAAACGTTGACAAGTATCACTACCTCGTACTAAACATTTAGCATCATTCATGATCGAAGGCCAATAATAGCCTGCCAACAAAATCCTTTGTGTCAAAAACTTAAACTCACAGTAACCTGAACCTTCACCGTCATGCAACTCAGATAAAATCTCTTGAGATTCTTGTTTACCCAAACACCGTAATAGTGGTCTACTTAAATACTTTTTGTATAATACTCCCTCTAACATAACATAACCATGAGCCTTGTATCGTATCCTTTAAGCTATCTTTACGTCTTGAATTAACGTACCGCTGAGTAAAAAATTGAGGATATCAGACCGCCAATCACTCGAATTATGTTTGGGTTACCAAATACTTCCTCAACATATTTGTATTGTTCAAATTGTGTCAAAATGGAAGGGCTTTCATGTAACAATAAACATAGATACTCCTCTCTGTAAGCCAATAGTTTCTAAAGAATCATCAATTGTATTATCTCTTCAATTAATATGCTCAATAATGACTTTATCGAACAAAAGAGTTAAGCTTCGAAGCTCACACAGATACAAAATTAACTGATCTTTATTAGTCTCAGATATGGTTGTCATATGATTTTCCACTAGCTGTGAATCTGTCTCCAAACAGACTGTTTTCACTCCGCAAATACTTGCAAGCATCAAACCAGCTAAAGCATCCTCATATTTAGCCTCGTAATTCGACGCATGAAACCCAAACCGAATAGCTTGGTACATAGCTTCTCCAGAAGAAGCAATCAATTGAACCCTTGTACTTGATCCCAATAAGCTAGAACCACCATCAGTTCAACCACCCATATTCATATTCTGGAATTGACTCTTTAACTATCCCCTCATTTGATCGATTTAAATGAAATTCGACCAGAAAATATGCTAAATCTTGAGCTTTAATTGTTGTTCGATGAGAAAAATTGATATCAAAGTCTCTAAAATCTATCAAAAACTTGGTCATTCTACTAGAAATGTTTGGTCATTGTAACACGTTCTTTAGTGGAAAAGAAGTTCGAACAACAATGGTATGAACTTGAAAATAAGGACGCATTTTTCTAGTAGCCACCATTAAAGCCAAAAAAAAATTGAAGCCTTAGATACCTTTCCTCCAATGCCACCAAACTCTTGCTAACATAATAATCTGGCTTTGAAACTCCATTTTCTTCTCGTATCAAAACAACACTAATAGCAAAATCATACATTATTATATACAAAAACAATTATTCCCCAATTCGAGACTTAGACAAGATTCTAGGTGATTACAAAAGTTCCTTAATCTTCCAAACAACCACATCACGTTCTGGTGTTCACATAAACTTTTTGGGCATTCGTAAAACTTGGAAAAAACACTTGTCAGAAAATCCAGAAACAAATCGATTAAGAGCAACTAACCTTCATGTTAAAATTTGCACCTCATTTTAGTTTGAGGTGATGTCATTGACACGAAGGCCTTTAATTGTTCAAGATCATACTCTATCCCCTTTTCACTAATGATATAACCTAGAAATTATCATGATCGTACACCAAAAGTATATTTTCAGGATTTAGCTTCAGCCAAATAGCCTTTAAATTCAGAAAAGTCTCCTCTAAATATTTCAAGTGTTCACCGTCTATTGTAATTTTAACAAGCATATCGTCAATGTAAACTTCCATAATTTTCCCGATCTGAGAAGCAAAAGCGTTATTCACCAATCTGATATGTCCCCCCTTTATTCTTTAAACCAAACGGCATAACTCTGTAACAATATAACCCTTAATCAGTTATAAATGTAGTACCATTTTGATCTTAGGATTCATCTCAATCTGGTTATACCCTCCAAATGCATCCATAAAAGAAATAATTTTGTTCCCTAAAGTGGAATCAATCAATTGATCTATTCGAGGAACATGAAATGAGTCTTTAGGGCATGCACGATTCAAATTTGTAAAGTTAATACACATTCTCTATTTTCCATTCTTCTTCTTAACCAATACGGGGTTAGCAGTCCAAAGTGGGTATTGCGCCTCCCGAATATGTCGAACCTTAATTAATCGATTCAATTCTGCTACAATGTCTTTGGGTCTCTCAACAGAGAAAAATCGCCTCTTCTGCCTGATCTTTGGATTTAAATCTAAGCTATGACATATTATTTCTAGTGGAACTCCTACGACATCCTCTGTTTTCCAAGCGAAATCATCCAAATTATTAAACAGAAACTGCAACAGCTGAAAACGGAAACTAGGTGACAATAAAGTCCATATTCACAGAGTTTTCTCATTTGTAAACGTATACTCTTCGATGTCCTCACTTAATACCGAAGGACCCGGGGTTTCCCTGGGATCAACCACGCCATCCTCATTCGAGATGAACCCCCCTGTTTGCTATTCTGCCATCTGGTCATTAGACTTAGATGCTCGAGAATGAAGTTATTGTGTAACACTATCTGGTTACCTGCTGATCACTTTGAACCACCCCAATATGATCCTCAATAACATACTTCACACATTGATGAATGGTGTATATCACTTTGATATCCAAGATCTCTAAAGATAGCATTGTAACTTATAGACATTCAACCACCATGAACAAAACTTGAACCTTCTTTTGAAAATGGCCTTTTCCCAAATATAACCCTCCATTGAATTCTCCAATTACTCGAGTTGTTAATCCTGTAAACATAATTATAGTACGATCATATCTAAGAATCTTAAGTGGATCATGCATCCTATCATATGTAGCTTTAAACAGAACATTTGCTGAACTACCAGTGTTTATCAAAATATGTCGAATTTCGACCCCAACAATGCTTGCCCATATAGCCACCGCATCTTCATGAGGTCCTGCTATCCTTCGAAGATCATCATCATCAAACAAAACAAGTAACGTATTTACCTTCCCATACAAATGAGTAGACATTTTACCCTCTATTTGAGTAGCTAAACTTACCACATGTCTTTTACCAAGAGTTGTTAGTGTTTCCAGTCATAGTATCCCCATCAAAAAAATTTAAAAACTTAAAAAGTTTACACGAACTTCGAACCCGTCCTGGAACTGGTGGTTCATCCATAACGAATAAAATTAATCAATCTAGGTTTGCATCTAAATATGTTTTCGTTGCATCAAACTTGTCACATTTAAAATCCAAAATCATCAATGAACTTTCCTACTTCGAATTTGGATTAGCAATTTGTTGTGTTGACGTGCTCGGATTTTTTAACCTATTGTTTTTTCTCTTGAAAAAACTTGTTAACTTTCCATTTTCTATAATACTTGCAATACCTATTGTACTTGACCTTTAGATTTCTCATAGATAGTTGATACATTCTCAG
This sequence comes from Limnanthes douglasii subsp. nivea, assembly GCA_036936605.1. Taxonomy (NCBI): domain Eukaryota; kingdom Viridiplantae; phylum Streptophyta; class Magnoliopsida; order Brassicales; family Limnanthaceae; genus Limnanthes; species Limnanthes douglasii. The sequence continues at coordinate 113,149,875 of JAUPFV010000005.1, read as the reverse complement.
TTAGCTCCACGAAATATTCTGGTCTTATCAACTTATTTGGTCTTGGCCGGTAAGGTTGATGATTATACCCATGAGTTGGAGCCCCTCTTGTTCGAGGATGTAGATTAGTATTAACCCTCGTACGAGGTGGTTCCTGAGAATTCGAAGTGTGCACTTGGTTCCCTTGACCAGTAAATTCATGTCAGGAAGTCCTCTGAGTAGAACTTAAACTACCTCGAACCCTGGTAGATTCTTCAACTTTAATTTTATCCTCGACTTGAGCCATTAGAGCTCCAATGTCAAAGCCCTTCTTCTATTCATCTCATTTGCCAAATCCCCCGGAAGTAAACCTTGTTTAAAAGTTGTCATAGCAACAAGTTATTAACAATCCTCTAATTCTGTTTTTGTTAACACAAACTACCTCGTGTAATCTTTTAACTTTTCCCCCATAACTTATTTTCATTGTATAATTGTGTCACCATTAGCTCGCATTTCCTTACTTCCTACAAATTGCATTCGAAAAGCTATATAAAAAATTCTAAAATTGGTAATAGATTCCTTCATAATCTTGTTATACCATTTCAAAGTAGTACCCTTAAAAGACTAAGAAAACACTCTACTAACCAGCCTATCATTATCCTCGAGATTCATCATATAATTCTTGAACTGTTCAATGTGGTCATCGGAATCTGGTATTCCATCAAACCTTTCTACATTTGAAATATCAAAACGCCTCGGAAGCGGTATGGACCTGATATTCACAGACAAAAGGAGAATTCATCTAATCCACTCCTTGCATATATTGATCATCTCTTTCAATTCTCATTATTGCATACAAATTTTAATTTGATGTATTAACATACTCGTTAGTCACATTTCCCTCATAAAGCAAATTATCCCTTAAATGTCAAGGTTTACTTTATTTCTTTGATTTATATTCCTTACATAACCTCCGATGTCGAATCTCTTCCTTTTTCGAAAAAATTTTATGCCTTTTTTGTCTAAACAAATATTCCTCAGAGTTTGAACTGGAAAATTCACTATCATTATACGAAATATACTGTTTTTTATCATTTCTATCTTTCCACGAAGTACGGTGTTCTGTGTCTGATTGAAAGTGTGTTTTCTTATGATCTTCTCGAATCCAATGAGTTATATAAGATTCAACTCATGGATTTTCCACCTCATCTTTTTTTCTCAACTGGATGCACCTCATATTTCAATCTACCAGATTTGATTTGTTGTTCTCTTCGTGCATATTCATCATTTTCAAAAGTAATTTTCTAACAATTGATTTATTCGACTCTCAATGTCAGATTGATTACACTGCTCAGGAATTTGAGAATTTCCTCGGCCTTCTTTTCTGGCACTTACTTCCCTGTGTAAATCTGACCTAATAGCTTCGATTGCTTCAGAAACCGTTGGATCAACTCTTGTCTTCTCTGTTTTCCATTATAAGCAATACTGTCCACTATGAATTTTCTCTTTTCGGATTTTAAATGTATTATCTAGGTACCAAAATCCTCCCACTGTGGTCGCCAATTTGTTGTATTAAAATATTTTAGTTACTTAATTAAATCGATTCTTTGTTTAAAGAAGAATAAATTATTATTTTTAAAGAAGAATGACAATATCAAAATTCTAGAGAGAGGAGTACAATAGTATCTTTGCTTTGATTAGTAAAAATCCAACCCCTTTATTAAATGTCTGTTTGCCTATTTATTGGTATGCAAAGAGACTTAAATAGAAAAAAATTATATCTAATGGGTACACACTTCAGATACCTCTTGAAGCACTTCATTTTTCAAACTTAAGATCATGGTATTATAAGCTTTGGAAATGACTTCGGCATCAACCTTCTCTGTAGATATCTCATCAATGACACCAACCAAATTTTTTATGTACTAGAAATACTTAAAACTTAATTATTTAAAAGTTAAATTTATTATTTTCATTGAATTTTCAAGTTTGAACTTCATGGAACTCATTTTTGTCGTTTTTCTTGGTTTCTTGGTAAGAACCTTCTCTCTGACCTCAAAATATGAAATGATCTTTGCCCTTTAAAATTTGTAAAAATACTACAAATTTTATTATTCTAGATTATCTACCCTCGTCACACTGGTTATATGGGGAACGTGTACTATCAAGAGAAAATCAAATCGCAATAATCAACAGTACCAAGCTTCAACAACAACCAAACCAAGGACAGTGTTAGACGATCCATAATTATTATTCAAGCAAAATTTGTTTGTTTGTAGTGTAAGTTATGCAACAATAAACATGAATGTCACATATCTTTGGCTCATAGTTAAGGCTTGGCTATGAAACCAAAAAATATATCAAGATATAAGAATGAAAATATTAAACTAAGAACACCCAAGATAGATTTAATATGGTTCGAGTCATGAAGAAATACTACATCCGCGGGCAATAGACATAAATTAAATATATGTGAGGTTACAAAATAACTCTCTCAAAGAGTAAACACTGGACAACTTATATTTTGTTATAAAGCACTCTTATCTTACAAAGAAACTATTGATCTCATGGTATCTCTAAGTATATATATTATACGTCAACTATCAGAAAACTTTCAGGTTTCTCACTCAAATATCTACTTGTTTGTCTTGCACAATCTATAACCTCATAGCATACACTCATTGTTTATAAATGATAAAAGATGTGCACAATTCTCTTAATGCTCACAATTACGCATAATAGCCCGTTTCCTTAATTAGCGTTGATATCCGTACGATAGGTTGTGGTGCTTTTTTTTTTACAATCCTACCACATCATAAGCACACCAAAATCAACAAATCTTAATTTAACGATTGAAATTGCATATCTATTATGACTTTTAGCGAGTTAGCTTCTTCAAGAAGCAAATAGGTATCTTCATAAATATTTAGGTAAACATGTTTTGCACCTTTGGCTCTGCATGTGACGAGTCTACACCTTTGGTTACAATAAAGATATTATTCTTGCATTTGGTAGAGTTTTTCTGTAGCTTCTAGCAAACGTATTTGCACTTAAGCTTTGGTCAAACTACTTTCATCAACGAGATATAAAAATTTCATGCTTTATAGTCTTTGGTTGTTTATATCCAGTCACTTATAGTCTTCAATAATACCTTCATTCTTAGTTAATTTTAGCATGCACCTAACAGTTTTGTTAATCTATTTATTAGGGTTTGGATATCAAATCATGTTAGAGTTTGGAGAGGTAGTCATATTTGTATGTATTTTTTGTTTATGGTCAATTTGATGATGTATTCTTTTAATTAAGTTACTTTAAGATACGATAAGATCATCATAGTCTTTATGTTATAGTTTTATTTGTGATAAGAAAAGAGACATATCAATTACCTTGAGGTTAAGTAGAAGAACCCACTGGTCCAAAAATAAGATTTTAATTTCTAACCCAAAATGATTTTTTGTTTAATAAAAAGAAGTCTTCAAAAAATAATTTGACAGTTGCTACCAGCAGATAGTAGAAAATAAAAGATTGAAAAAGGTAAAAATCTCTCCTTTATCATGTTCTAATATTTTCTCATATTTCAATGGTCTCTCATCTATCGTGGTTTCTCATCTATCATAGTTTCTCATCTATCATAGTTTACATGGTTGTGCAACTATCATCATTTACGTTGGTTTCACTTCTATTAGATTTTTTATGGTTTCTCATTGTTTACAAGGTTTCACGTCTATCACCATTTTAAAAGTTTCGTATTATTAACATGGTTTCTCATATTCTAATTGACTATTATCTATAATGGTTTCTCATTTTTCATAGTTTGCATGGTTTCACATTGTTAACAAGGTTTCGCATTTGTCATAGTTTACATGATTTCACACCACTTACATGGTTGTCCAACTATTATCATTTATGTTGGTTTCGTATTTATCATAGATTACATGGTTTCTTATCGTTTACAAGGTTTTGCGTCTATCATCATTTTGAAGGTTTCACATTATTAGCATGATTTATCATATTTTAATGGTCTCTCATCTATCATGGTTTCTCATATGTCATATTTTATATGGTTTTGCATCATTAACGAGGTTTCGCGTATATCATCACTTTGATGGTTTCGTATCATTAACATGTTTCACATTTATTTTATAGAGGATTAACAAGAAATTCCCAGTACCAACATGTGTCTAGCAAAAATAATGACTTATCAATAGTGGATAGAACAGAGAAAAATGTAATTGAACGTAATAATTTGGAAATTTAGGTTGCATAACTAAAAAACTCATTGAAAAAGACCAGGTCACTTTAAAATTGCAAAAAACGATAAATGAAACTATAGAGAAGAATGCACCATATACAAAGATGGACATAGAGATGCAGCTACAAAAGATACTTCAAGTACCTAAATTGAATATATGCATTATAGTTCCAGAAATATTTGGAGGGAATATTGGAGTAAACTATTTTGGAATGACAAATTCGTTATACAACTTACTTAGTAAATGTTTTAGAGAGAGAAGCTCTACATTTTAGATAGAGAAACTCATAAGCAATAATTGTCTAATCATTAATCAATTATCCTTCCCCCAAAAGGGGTGGGGATCTTTTATAGTACATTTCTTGGGCCCCACGTGTCTAAACAAATTACTTGCTGTAGTCTATTACTCAAGTTTTTTGTTTGTTACAAATTGGTCCTTTTGTGTTACATAATTACAAATTACTCATAAAAGACTTTCTTTATGTCAAATTCTACCCCTAACTTTCGAAATTTATATGACCAATCTTATCTTCGTCGAACTACTTGGTGCTTTAACTATTAATTTGTCAAGTGAAAATCGTCCCCTAAAATACAAAAAGTATATATTCAAATTGATCCTGTCATTCCTCAAAAATTTCGTTAATTATTCCACGAGCAACAAAATCTTCCACAAACTACTGATCAAAGGAATCTTCCTCGAATTCTTGATCAAAGAAATCTTCCCCAAACTTTTTATTGACCTTTGATTTACGTTTTTCACAGAAAGCACCCTCGAATATTTGAGCAAATAAATCTTCCTCGAATCCTTAAACAAAGAAATATTTCCACTGCAATCATCCCTTCGACCATCTATTCCTAGCCCCCCAATCACGCTTGCTCAACAATTGACAATAGTGACTCTTTAAAAATGGGAAATGATAAGCACTCGAAGGTCTCCTCCTCGAAAAGGAAAAGGCACCATAGCGAGGGTAAACATAAACATACCGAAGGTTCCAAGGAGTCCCTATCGGAAATTTCTGCCACTCTGTCTTTTACTCCATATGAAACTCCTCGTCTAATGCCAGAAATTTCTCCTTGAAAATTGATAAAAAAATTCGTTGCTATGATGATAAAGCGAACCCTCGAACCTATTCCCGAGACTGGTTCAAACGTCTCTCATTCTCATCCTATTACTGCCAAGTCTGATGAAGAAAATGCTAAGAATTCTCTAGCTTTGACTTTTGATGAAGAAAAAGAATTGGCTACTTCCGACGGAATGCTAGTTTCAGTTAAAAAGGAAAAAACAACTGCCACTACTTCAATTGGCACTACTTCTCAAGTTGTCAAGGAGAAAAATTCCATTACTACATTGCCAGAGAAAGAAACAAATAACACTACTCTTCATTGAAGAGGGGAACTCTCCTCTAAAAGAGACAGTGAGGTCAAAAGAAATTGTTTTAATCCCTTCTGAAATTGATGCTTTAGTTAGGAGAAACCTCAGAGCGGTGGAAAATAAACACCTTCTAGCCTTGTATAAAGTGCAATACAAATATTATAATACGTTCGAAGAAGCCAAACTTAGAATCGGTTGGGGAATTCCTTCTACTATTTACATCCATTTTCCAACTGTCGGGGAAACGCCATTGTCAGACAGAGATAATGAACTGATTGTTTACACTTAGCTGATGAATTGGGGATTATGCTACCCTCTAGAACATTTTTTCGTGGAGTATTTCTTGATGATTAACCTTTGTCCCACCCACGTTGGACCCAACATATGGTTCACTCTTATGGCCAGCATCATGGCCTCTAGAATTTCGGGGGTGAGTTTTTCTTTAGAAGAGTTACTTGGCCTATCTGGTTTGGCTAAAAATCCATATTTCCCTTTCTACTCTTTGACCTTCGGTGGGAACCACAAAGTCGTTAAAACCCTGCTCGGGGCAGACAAAAAATGAAAGCAACATTTTCGATTTTTCTCAAGCCTTTAGGAGACCGGATTCGAGGCAACCACCGTTAATCCCCACAAGTTCTCACTCATATTTATTTTCCTTTTATTTTCCTTCAAATTTTTATCATATTTATTCTCATATGTTTTCCTTCTAATCATAAATAACAATGAGTGGCATATCTAAGCCCTACGCCGACTTCGTGCCTAAAACAACAGCCATCTTTACCCAATTAAGTTTGTGGGCTAAGACTGTGTGGTCCAACTAATTCTGAATTTTCCTTATATCTACCAATCTTTCCAAAATTCGCATATGGAGGTTGAATCCATCGAAACGGTTATCTTTGGAAGAGCTCATAGTTCCTCATACTCAACAAGATGTTTTAGACCGATTGGAAGCAGCGGATGTCGTAGTATTTCTTCCAACAAAAGATAGAGCCAAGAGTCATAAAAATGAAGACTCTGATAATTCCTTGGAAAAAAAGAGACTTCTGGTGCCGAAGCTCACGAGGATGAAAAGAATGCTGAAAATTCTAAAAATACCTGAAGGATCTAAGAAGCTCTATGTCCGGGGAAGTTGGTTCCTCGAAAAACAAAGTAACTAAGCACACTAAAAGTTCACCAGAAAGGATAGTCACTGAATCCGAGTCCTTCCAACTTCCACCGATCGATGTGACCGTTCAAGACCCTCAAGATGTTATTCAAAAAATTGGGCTTTGAACAGTAACTCGTCCTTGAACTATTGACTTTGGTGACAGATAGTCCCTGGACTTTCAAAAGTCCGTTCGTAGTCCCTGGACTATCCAGTTTGGTGACATATAGTCCCTGAACTTTCAAAAGTCCGTTGGTAGTCCCTGGACTATCCAGTTTGGATAAAGTTAGTCCCATGCGCATGTTTATTAAGGGGACTAACTTTATCAAAAATAGAAAGTCAAAAGACTAAATTTATTGAAAATGAATAGTTGAAGGACTATTTGTCACAAAAATTGATAGTCAACACATGCAAGGGGATTAACTTTATCCAAACTTGATAGTCGAGGGACTACGAACGGACTTTTGAAAGTCGAGGGACTATCTGTCACCAAGTGCGATAGTCCAGGGACGAGTTACTGTTCACAGCCCAAAAGACTGATTCCCCCACTTTGGTTCCCTTTAAGACTGGTTCCTCGGATAGATCATTTAAGATTCCTAGAGAAGATAAATTTTCTTTTCGCCTTCGCAAGCTGCTTCGTTGCTCTGTAATAGAAAGATGCAACATTTTAAAGATCATAAAAGTTATTATAAATCTGAAACCTTATTAGCTAAATCGCGAATTGGGGAGCTTGAACAACAATATTCAACTCTTGAGAAACAAGCCAATACGATTTATGAAAAACTGGTCTTAGCTGAAGATTATGTCATGCTTCTTGAAAAGTGTTGTCAGGAAGATAGGGATCATTTTGAAAAGCAAAAAATCCACTAAGGATATGCTCATTGCAGCTTACAAAGAGGGAAATGACATGGCATCAGACGACTTCAATAGGTGCTTCAAGGATTTTGAGAGGTTCGTAAAAGAGAAGCAGCTTATCTTAGCTCAGGCTAAAAAAGATAAGGAGGATGATGTTGAAGCTTATGCTGCTAAATGTGTAGAAAAATTAAATACAAGGGACGCAACTGTTAGGTCTGGGTTGATCATGGAAATTCATGAGCACTACCCTAATTTGAACTTGGATAGTTTCTAAGAACATGTCCCAGTCAAATATCGTCCACCAAGAATATATTTGAGTGATAGTGAAGATACAGAAACTTATGAAGCTGATACTCCTGAACCTTCAGAATAAGAAAAATTGTAAAAAGTCCTCATAATCTTCAAGGCAATTTTGTTAAAGTCCTCATAATCTTCGAGGTAGTTGTGTCTACCAACTCGATGATTTATGAAGTACGTCTGACTTTTTAGTTATACTTTCATTATGATTTGAATAATTAAGACCAACTTTCATTGGAAAACCTTTTAGGTCCAAAATTAAATGGTTTGAGACCAACTTTCGTTGGAAGATATTTTTGGTCCAAAATTAAATAGTTTGAGACCAACTTTCATTGAAAGACCTTTTAGGTACAAAATTAAATAGTTTGAGACCAACTTCATTGGAATACTTTTTAGGTCCAAAATTAAATAGTTTGAGACCAACTTTTGTTAGAAGACCTTTTAGGTCTAGAATTGTGAGAAGAATTTTATGGCAAACGCTTATATAGATAAATCGGCTGGCACCTCGTTAAAACCTTCTTGTGCCATCAGGGTAGGAAAGAGTGTGCCACTGATACTTTACACCAAATTATATATATATTACATTCAATCCAAATACAACTTAAGATGCTCTATATTCCATTGGTGTTTCATATTTTTTCCTTCTTTATCTTTAATTCGATACGTTACAAGATTCACTCTCTCTGTCATCTCATATGGGCCTTCCCAATTAGGACCTAACTTTCTGAGGTGATTTTCCTTGGTATGAAAAAAACTATTTCTTAACACTTTATCGCCCACTTTAAATTCTCTTCGTTTTACTTTGGCGGCATATCTACTTCTCATCAATGTTTGATAATGTAGTGATTTTATTTGTGCCTGCCTTCTTTTTTCTTCAATCAAGTCCAGCTCCATTACTCTATCAACATTATTAGACTCTTCAGAATATGTTATGACACGATAGGACAGAAAAACTGCCTTGGATGGTACTATTAAATCCATTCCATATACCAATGCAAATAGAGACTCTGACGTTGTTGTTCGAGAAGTTGTTCGATATGCCCACACAACTTCTTGAAGATAATCTGGCTATTTTCCTGCCTTTCATTTCAAATTCTTCTTTATCTCATCAAGAATTATTCGATTGGTGACTTCTACTTGCCTATTTGCATGTAGGTGAAAAGGATCTGAAAATCATTGTTATATCCCTCGAGAGTAATAATAATTTTTCAAATCTTTATTGTCAAATTGAGGTCCATTATCCGTTGTGATTTTCATTAGAACCCCAAAGAGACAACAAATATTTGAAGTAATAAATCTAATGACATATTTATCTTTTGCTCCTGCTAACGACTTTGCCTCAACCCATTTGGAAAAGTAATTTACTGCCACAATTATTGTTTGTCGCCCTCCAGAAGCTATTGGTAGAGGTCCTACAAGATCAATTCCCCATCGATCAAAAGGCAGTGCCTCAAATATGCTTTCGATGAAAACTCCTGATTTATGAATTATGTTGGTAAATCTCTGACAAATATCACACCTTTTAACCAAATCTTTCGCATCGAAAGAGATTATAGGCCAACAATATCATGCCAACAATACTCTTCTTATTAGAGCCTTGTACCCACAATGCGCAGGTCCAACGTTTTGCTCTGAATTCTTAATAATTAAAGGGCTTTCTTGTGTAATAATCCATGGATATGCCTTCGAATATAAAGCAGTTGCTAAATAGTCTGCCACGGAGTTTCCTTCTCTATGGACATGTTCACAACTGACCTTTTCGAAGGCTGCAACCAAAAAATTTAGCGCCTTCAAATAGTTTTACTAAATGATCCTTTCGAGCTTCAGATTGTCCAGATGCATGATTAACGAGGGGTTGTGAATCACTACCTAACTTAACTTTCTTAGCCTAACATATCTCCACAAGTCTTAAGCCTACTAAAGTCGTCTCGTATTCTGCTTCAGTATTTTTTGCTCTAAACTCAAAATGGATGGCTTGATACATAGATGTTCCTTCAGGAGAAATCAATTGTACCCTAGCCCCACTTCCTGATACACTCGAACCTCCATTTTTCCGGATTACCCACTCTGCTTCAAAATTATTCTCATCAATTTCCATATATGACTACTGAGAATGAGATTCCACTAAGAAGTGTACTAAGGCCTATGCTTTGATCGCATCCATGGGCTCAAACTCGATATCAAAATCTCTTAATTCAACTGACCACTTGGTCATTCTTCCCGAAATTTCAGGTCTTTGAAGTAAGTTTTGTTTTACAGAAAATATGTTCGTACCACAATGGAATGAGCTTGAAAATATGGTCTCATTTTTCGAGCAGTAATTACTAACGCAAGAGCTAATTTTTCTAACTTCAAATATCGTTTCTCTACACCCAACAAACTTTTAGTGATGTAGTACATGTCTTGGAACATGTTCTTTTTCTTGGACTAACACGGCGCTCACAACATAATTTGAAACTGCTATATTACAAATATTCTTTCCCCGCAATAGACTTTGTGAGAATTTCTGGTAAAGAAAGGTATTCTTTAATCCAATGGAAAACCTCCAAGCGTTTTGTTGTTCTAGTTAATACAAATTTGAATTCTTTATTACCTGGAAAAAAGAAACGCATTTTTCAGAAGAGAGAGATGGAAATCTATTCAGTGTTGTCAACCTACCTGTTAATATTTGAAGTTCTTTTATATTTCGAATGGGAGTCATAGATGTTAAAACTTTTAACTGTGTTGGGTCGACTTCAATCCCTTTTTCACTTACTATATATCAGAGGAACTTTCCTGATCGAACCCTAAATGTGCTTTTTCTGGGTTTAATTTTAAGTTGACCATTTTTAAGTTAATAAAATCTTCATATAGATTATCAAAAGGATCTTCATCTTTAGGACTTTTTACCAGAATATCGTCGATATATATTTCAACATCTCGCCCAATTTGTACCTCTAAAGTTTTATATACCAAATACTGATAAGTTTCCCCTTCATTTTTAACCCAAAAGGCATTACTTTGTAACAGTGCAAACCACTTCCAGTGATAAACGAAGTATTCTCTTCCTCCCACGGATCCATCTTGATTTGATTATACCCTACATAAGCATCCATAAAAGAAATTAATCGATTTCTTGATGTGGAATCTACTAACTGATATATCTGTGGGACATGGAAATGATCTTTTTGAAAAGCCCTATTTAATTCTGTATAATTTACGCACATTCGTCATTTTCCATTTTTTTTGCCAATATTTGATTTTCCGCCCACAAAGGATATTGTGATTCTTGAATGTGCCCTACTCTAGATAATTCTACCTCCGCCACTATTGCCTCAGATTTTCCATAAGAAAAAGGCCTTCTTTTTGTATTATTGGTGTTGCGTTATTCTTGATTGATAGCTTATGGCAAATTATTTCAGGGGGAACCCGAGTTATGTCCTTGGAGCACCAGGAAAACATATCTAACTTTGTAGATAAAAATTTAATTAATCTTTCTCGTAAACTTGGAGATAACTTCGTCCCAATCTTCAAACCTTTACCATTTGGATACGTATGATCTTCGTAACTTTTATCAGGAACCAAAAGACCGGGGAATACCCTTGAATCATCAATAAGGTTTATCCTCAAAGAAGTCCCCGCTAATTGTTATACTTTTTCTTACTCATTCCCTCGAATTTTTTTGGAAGACAAGGCAATACGGTAGCTAGGGATGGCAATGGGCCGGGTTCGGACCGGGTTCGGGCCGACCCGCTTAGGCACGTTCTTTTTTACTCGAACCCAAACCCGGCCCGACCCGTAACGGGTTTAATATTTTTGAACCCGAGCCCGCCCCGTTTATGTCTGCGGGTCAGCCCGACCCGGTCCGCAAACATTGTTTTTACTATTCGGGTTGACCAAACCTCTCAAATTTGACTTTATTTTTAATTTAAAACAAAAGTTTAAGACATAAAGTTTTAAACAAACGTACCTAAAACACAATAGCAGAAGAGAAAAATATCTAAAGAACTTGAAAAGTTAGAAATTATGATTTGGAGTATATATATATATATATAAACATGGAATATATTTATAATTTATGGAATTAGTTTATGGAAAAAAAATATAATTAATAAATATATTATTGACTATAAAAGTAAAATAATAATCACTCAATATATTATTGGTATACATATAAATGTGAGTCTTCTAGTAATTAGTAAGTATATTTATTTTAGTTATATTTTACAAATTTATGATTATTTTTAATACATTTTTTATTTTTTATACTAGTTTATATTTGCGGGCCGGGTCGGGTTGGACAAATTAAAAATCCATACCCGACCTGACCCGCCTACATGTCATAATTCGTATATCCATACCCTCCCTGTTAAATGTTCGGGCTGGACAAAGCCCGACCGGATTAGGCCGAGTCGGGCCGGTTTGGGCCGGTTCGGACCAAAATTGCCACCCATAACGGTAGCACTCTCTAGCCATTTTTTACTGCTTCTAATTGTCTCAATATTATTCCCCACATGCATATTGGATAGTCAAGACCTCCCAAAAATAGCATTGTAAGATGTTGGCGCATCTACTACAATAAACAAAATTTCAACTTCTTTTCTAAATGGCGCTCGGCCAACCTCAACCAAACTTTCAAACTCTCCAATCACTTCAGCTGTCACCCATGTGAATCCCACAATAGTTCGATCTGACCTTCGGATACATGTGGGTCAATAATTTTCTAATAAGTGCTCATGAATAAGATGTTGGCGGAGCTGCCTGTGTCCATTAAAACTCTTTGTACTTGATCACCGGCTATTCCTGCTGCAATTACTACTATATCTTCATGTGGCATTGCCATATTTCTCATATCATCATCTTCAAAATAAATTATTAGGCAAGGACTTCGATGCAGATGTGCTGATACACCCACTTCAATCTGAGTAGCCAGGCTGACTATGTACCCTTTCCGAGAGCTGTTCCAATTTCTTGTAACAACATCACCCCCAAAAATTACCAAAGATTCAAAAAATTCACAATCACTAACTTTTTTCCTCGGGATGATTTCTTCCACAATATTAATGTCGTTTCTTCCCTCTTTTGGATCCAATTAATCTGTTGTAATATCTAAAGAATCAATCTCCTTGGAGATAACCAGAGCAGTCTCTTCTTTCGATGCTTCTTTAGTTGTCGGATTTTTCTGAGAGTGTTTCTGTACAAAGCTGGTCAACTTCGCATTTTCTATCAATGCTTGTATTTTTTTCAATGTTATGCATTCTTTTGTGTCATGCCCAGCGTCTTCATAAATTTGCAATATCCGTTGTTTCTACTTCTCCTCGAAGTTTGTATAGGGAAGGACTTGCAAAATTGCACTTGACTTTGAGTTTACCAAATATTATGGCCACACACTCAGCCAAATCTGTCAAATTATCTGGATGAATCCATTTATTAGACATTGGCCTAGCTCTCTGTTGTGTGCTATATGCTTGTTGTTTTACCCTGGGCCTCGGAGGAAACTGATTCACTACTTTAGGTTGCACATTTATCCGAGGTGGCTGGACTGTAACTAGAGATCTCTGGAACTGGTTCTGCTCCAACTGACCAAAAGAACCCATTTCTGAAGCCTGAGTTTCTTCTACCCAAATTCTCTTTTCAACTTGATCAATGAGAGTGCCAAACGTCCTTGCTTGACTTTCAGCCACATTATCTTTCAATATTCCTGAGAGAAGTCTCATTCGATAAGCTGGAAAAGCCACGGATTATTTACAATTTTCTATATCAGTTTTTACTTTAACAAAACGGTTGGTATAAGTTTTTACACGTTCTCCAACGTTTTGCCTACAATATATTATAGTATCACCATTAGCTCAAATTTTCTTTCTTCCTACAAAATACTATCGGAAAACGTTCCAAAACATGTTAAAAAAATTATATAACCCTACGCAAGTCGGTTATACCATTTTGAAACCACACCCTTAAATGTTTGGGAGAAAGCCCTACAAAGTAACTTGTCATCTTCATCAAAATTAATCATGAAGTTTTTTAAAAAAATTCAATATGGTTGTCGGGATCTTGCATTCCTTCGAACTTTTCCAACTTGAAAATATCAAAATTCTTAGGGAGGTTGCCAGAAAGTATTTCCAAAAACAAAGGAGAGTACTTCCAATTATGGCATGCTATGTAAACATTGGTTTTAAGACCCTCGTGTGCCATTCATAGAGAGCATCTCCGGAAGGCATTGTGAACTGGTTACTAACTCGATATTCAAAATTTTGACTTACCGACGGATTTAGAGTGTATACAATGTGTTCTTTCTTAGCATGATCCCCATTGCCTTGCACTTTTCCTCTCACGTTTTTAATCCAGTGATTAGTTCGATATTATTTTCTATATCTCCTTGCATATTTATTTTTTATGCTTTTCTTCTTATGATAATTCCTTTCCGAAGAAGATGCACTTAAATCATAGAGTGAATAGTCACTTGACTCAGATGACTCATACTGATACCTTGGCTTTAGTTTCTTCCTTGGAGAATAGCGACTATGCCTCCGATATATATCTTTTCTACTACTGCTCTGATGGTGGTCATCTAATTCATTTTTTTTATTTTCATTCTCTCTTCGATCCTCTTATCAAATTTTTTTAAAATCTATCGCAACGTCCCTTTCGGAATTAAACTTTGTAATTTCTTATAACAATTGTGAGCCACCAAGATGGACTCCTCTAATATCTCACCAACATGTTGATCATTGTGTTGTTAATCAATATCCATGTTATTTTGGACGAGGTTCTCTTCGAATTCATTTCCAACCATCAAATCATTATTTATGTCTAATTGTCATCGGATTTCCATCACTTTTCTTTCAAGATTTTAACAAATTTTTGGAAGACGATTCAGGGTACCAAACCGTTTCCCACAGACGGTGCCAATGATAGTTCCAAAAATATTTAGAGGGGATATTGGAGTAAAACCATGTTTGTAAAGGAAATTCGTTATACAACTTACTTAGTAAATGTTTTAGATAGAGAAGCTCCACATTTTTTAGAAACAAAGTCATAAGAAATAATTGTCTACTCATTAATCAATCACCCTTCCCCAAAAGGGGTGGGATGCTTTTATAGTATATTCGTTGGGCCCACATATCTAAACAAATTATTAATTGTGTTCATTTCCTCAAGTTTGTTGTTTGTTACAGATTGGTCCTTTTGTGTTACATAATTACAAATTACACTTAAAAGATTTTCTATATGTCAAATTTTACCCATAACTTTCTAAAGTCTTCTAGTTGATTTATTCTTCCTTCATCAATACACAAAAAGTAAACTTAAAAGAGCACCTCAAAAAATCTCAAAAACATATAAAAGAAAAAGTGAGCACATGATATAATACAACAATCACCAAATAAAAAATCATGTACTGTGAAAACTATTAAGAATGCTAATACAAACAAAAACATTATTACAAGCCAGAAAGATCAACAAATCGATGTGCAACAACCTAGGTATAATATAATTGAGTTTCTCGCCCATAAAGATCCTAATAATATTACTGTGGAAGAACGGGATGTTCATCTTAATGTTGTTGTAAGAAAATCAGACTCACCTCCAGCACAAGAGAACCTTAATGTTGGTGTAAAAAACCAAAAAACTCCACCTAATATTGTTGTGGAATGACAAGATCATAAGGTTGATGTTATTTTGGAAGAACGTGACGTTCATTCTAATATTAATATGCAAAAATAAGACCCCCTCCCCCTCCAGCCCAAGAGAACCCTAATGTTGGTGTGGAGAACCAAAACACTCTACATATTGTTGTTGTAGAAGGACAGGATTCTAATGTTAATGTTGTTGTCTAATAACATAATCATAATGTTATTGTCAAAAACCAGAACACTCATATTTGTGGATAAAAAAGAGGTTTCTCCTACTGTAGATGTGGTCCAGGATGTTCCTACCATAGATGTTAATGTTATTGGGGAAAATAATAAGGTTTCTCATGCAATAGAAATTATCCATAATGTTGATGATGTTACCGTTGTTGTGGACACATAGGTGATCCGGATTACTCAATATTGATAGAAACTCTTATAAAAAAATATATGTATTTGGACATGTATTTATTTGTGTATTATCTTGTTTTTTTTGCTTAAATGATCTCTCATGATAAAGTCTGGAATAAATTTGTATTGTCCAGTTTCGTATTATGGGGTCCCGCGTGATTTGGCCTCATAATTCATATTGTGTCTCATATTATATAGTCCATTGTTTTTTGCCTTGGTTTTTCAAACTTGTTATTATTTAGTCTTGAATTACTAATATATAATTTTTTGTAAATGATCTTACCATTGAACACCAATAAATGGAAAGTCCTACACTAAGTGATTCAAATCTTGTTGTTAAGGAGGAGATCATACGGATATAAACAAATATACAAAAAAAATAAGTAAGTGACTTATTTTTGCTTTATTTTCTAATCTTTTATCTCATCTCTAATATTTTCTCTCATCTTGCATGGATTTTTCTGGGATGATATGCTCTCTCATCATTCATATTTTCTCATACATGTAATCGTCTCTCATTCATATGGTTTCGCATGATATGGTCTCTCATCATTTATAGTTAGCATGGTTGTGCATGATGTGATCTCTCATTATTCATAGTTAGCCTAGTTTTGCATGATATAGTCTTTTTCATTTATAGTTAGCATGGTTTCACATTATATGGTCTCTCATCATTTATAATTGGTCTGGTTTCGCATGATGTGGTTTCTCATTATTTATAGTTGGCATGGTTTTGCATAATACGGTCTCTCGTCATTTTTAGTTGGTATAATTTTGCATGATGTAGTCTCTCATCATTCATAATTAGCCTGGTTTCGCATGATACAGTCTCTTATCATTTATAGTTACCATGGTTTCACATGATGTGGTCTTTCATCATTCATTATTAAACTAGTTTCACATCAACTAATATGCTTGTTTTGCATTTTTCAAAAGAATTAAGAGAACGACCATCACTTGCATTAGAATTATATCATACTCAAGTTCAAATCCTTGAAAATTGACTTAAAATTACCAAAAAACGATTGGCCATATGAAAATGAAGTAACATAAATACTTGAAATAAGCCACTACTATAAACTATAATTAATTCAAAAAAAAAAACCATGTATATTCGACAATATGGTTAATTCTATAAATATCAGGATCTAATGTTTTTGTTAGTAATATGTTGAAGATATTAGGCGAAGAAGAGATCGAGTATAAGGTAAAAGTTAATTTAACATATTCATTATACAAATTAACTAACTGTTAGTTCCACTTTTGACAATACATAGGTAATCGACGGTTGTATTTATTGGTACATTAAACAAAATTATTTTAAAATATCATATGTTACTTCTGATGTTGAGGGCGCAGTTATTCCAAAAAAATCTACATCTGGAAGTGTAATGGTAAGAATCATATATGTTCTATCACACATATATAATTTAATAAACAAAAAATGTTTCTAAAAAATTATTATTTCAGTGTAGAAATTGATAAACAACAATATGAATGTAACACCTTATGTTCACGATAAACTACGCGGTCACACAGAAGGTTGAATCTTCATTTCACTTCTATTGGTAATAAACATAAAAATAGAGCAACAACAAATCTAAACTTATTGGCAAAACGTTCAAATCCAATGAAACTATACAAAGATTTGTCTAATGTATTTCATCTCATATACATATGTCTCATCTAATTTGTTTGTTTGTTTACCATATTTTGTTAAAACATTGAATTATTTATATAGCTCTCGCATCTATCACCTTGTATTTGTATGAACTCCCGCATCCATCATATATATAAATGTATATGTTCCACATATATCATAAATATGGTTATGCCTCGTCCCGAATTTATCATGCAGTTGATTTGTCTTAGTTGGTCTAGTTTCGCATGATAAGTTCTCTCATCATTTATAGTTATCATGGTTTCGAATAAAGTAGTCTCTCAGCATTCATAGTTGGAATGGTTTTGCATGATGTGGTCTTTTGTCTATAATGCAGTTGATTTGTTTTATCATGTATCGTTTCTTATGTCTCGTCCCGCATTTATTATACAATTTATTTTGTTTTAATTTATATTTATATATAAACAAGTTTCTATTTTTGTAATTAATATAATTACCATCCTTCCAACTATTTTTTTAAATCAAAATTTAAGCTAGTTACTAACATTTGATTGGTTATTTAAATATTTGATTTGACAAAAGTATATGTATTCATGATTATTGTGCAATAACTACAATGTTCACAAAACAAAAGCAAACTTTAATTATTGTGCATGCTTATAATCTTTTGGCTATAAATTCAATTTACATTTTAGGCTTTCATATAGAAAAAAGACATTTTTGTTTGAAAATGGCACCATATGGTTGAGTATTATTCGGATGATGACTCTATTTATGACAATTTATCACCTGACTTATCACCGGAAAGAAAGGAAAATTGGAAAGTATTAACAATAAAAGAATACTTTTCATTTTCTCATAAATATGATATTACTTATTTTACTCATGAACACTATTTTCCAGAATTTTTTGAACTTCCTAGAGATGAAAAAGACCCAAATGATGATCTTATTGCTGCTCATGGAAAAATAAAGAGGAAATGTAGTTTATTAGAAGAAGAGAATGGATGAAGAAGTGGAGGAAGAAGAGTTTAAAGAAAAATAATCTAAAGAGGACGAGGAAGAGTCTAACCAAGAAGACTTTGAAGAGGAGGAAGAGTCTGATAAAAAGACTAAAGAAAAATGATTGAAAGTTTGTTGTTTACTTTTTATTGTTTGTATGTTTCTGTTTTTATTTCTTTTAAGTTATGTTATTTTTATTTTGTGTTTCTTGAATTTTAATGTATTTCTCTTTTTTTTACTATGAATTTTATCAAAGTTTGATTACCTAGTACCGCATCTATCAAACACACGAACTGGATTCACATCTATAACCAAAAATGTAGTTGGTTATGAATGAGATTTGCATTTATCACTATTATAGTGTTTAGTTATGAACTGGATTCGCATCGATCATCATTTGTCTAGCCTCGCATGAATTTCTTTGTTCCTAATCTATCAAGCCCATGATATTGTTTCGCATCTATCATCATTTATCTGGCCTCACATGTATTGTCTTGCCCCTCATCTATCAAGTTTGTGACCTGTACTTGGTTATGATTGGTTTCATATATATCATCTATCAAACCCATGAATAGGTTTCATATATATCATCAATCGTGTATTTGGTTATGATTGGTTTATCACCTATCACCGCCACATGTATTATATACGTGTTCTTCATCTATCATGCATCATAGGGTCTTGCACCTATCACTATAAAATAT
Source organism: Limnanthes douglasii subsp. nivea (assembly GCA_036936605.1). Lineage (NCBI taxonomy): Eukaryota > Viridiplantae > Streptophyta > Magnoliopsida > Brassicales > Limnanthaceae > Limnanthes > Limnanthes douglasii. The sequence continues at coordinate 113,130,650 of JAUPFV010000005.1, read as the reverse complement.
ATTTTGGTCATCAAAAATGACAAATAGTCAAGACTATAGTTTCAACATAAGGCTATTACTATTCATATATATATATATATATATATATATATATATATATATATTGATTATGACAAAAAAATTAGAAAAAATAATAACTAAAAGGATCAAAATTACATTGATCTTACAAAACTTCTACACATGTTCATCTATTATGACCATATTTCGAACAACAAGTACACGTTGTATTTTAAATACTTAATTCTTTTTCAGATAGAATTAATTTCTTCTTATGTCTTCCAACTCTCCTTTTCAAAGTTGGAGAAAGTATATCTGAAGAATTTTTCGAAGTACATGCTTGACTAAAAATAGTAAACGTGGGTATACCAAATGAATATATTGCCTTATAAGAGCTTATAAAATAGTATGGCTCAATATATTTCATAGGATTCTCATCTATATAAAATATGACAGCACAAGCATGAGAGTATGAGAAACAATCATATTGTCGCGCACCACAAGAACAAGTAGATACACTAAGATCAAAAATCATAATATGATCACGAAACACTTCATGTAAAAGAAGAGTATGTGAATGAACTACCCATGGGCAACCTTCTTCCATATTGGCTTTAAATTTCTTATCAAATTCATGACATAAATCATTGGTCCAACGTTCAACATCAGCATAACATCTCGAAACTTGATTCATAAGTAATACGTTAATTCTGTCAACTAACTTCAATATAGGAAAACTACAATATTGTTTGATCTGCTTATTAAAAAACTTAAGTAGAGTAGAAGCCATGGAACCATACCTCTTGCATTTAAAAAAAAATACAATCATATTTGTCTAAATGTAAATTCTCACAAAAACTAACAACCTTGTGACCTCATTCTTTAAAAAAAAGTCATATATTGAATGTACAAATTCTGAGTCGCAATATAAGTATATTGTTCAAATATGTAAACCATATTTTCCGGAAATGGTATTATGTACCACCCAAATTATACTTCAAATCATTTGTAAAATGATAAATACAATACGCATATTATAAATTTGGTAACAAATAAGATACAACGCTAATACTACTTGAATGTCGATCATTAATACATGGGATTTGACAATCCGACAAATGGGGTTTCAATATCTCCAGAAAATCATAACCAAATTTCAGTATCTTCAGCCTCAACAATACCAGATGCAACAGGAAGGATACCTTACAAAACATTTATAAGAAATATATTATAAATCACTGTTGTATATATTAATTATATCTGATTTTGTATCTACCATATTCGTGTGGCGCATCTATAACATGTTATCGGGTTTTGCATATATCATATTAACTATATTAGGTTTCGCATCTATCGTACTAATTTATATCTGGTTACAAATCTTGTATATTGATATATCAGGTCTCACGTCTATCATATTGATTATGTCAAGTTTCACATCTATTATACTGATTATCTCTGGTTGCCCATCTATCGTGATATATGGTTTTGCATCTATCATTGTTGGTCATAGTTAGTTTCGCAAGTTTAGACTAACATGAGAAAATAACATGTTTTACAACACAAAAATAGTACATAACAAAAATTCACAATTATTACCATCTTTAGCTATGCCATATAGCAATACCCATTTATATTTCCCCGTTAAAAAATTATCATCAATAAATAAAATTGGACAACAAGAATTGAAACCATGAAAACAAGAACCAAATGCTACGAAACAATGCTTGAAGGCATTGGTTTCGAAAGTATGCTATGGTACGTAGTCATTACTACTATCAAGAATCTTTAATATTTTGAAATATCTTTTAAATAGTTTATAAGAAGTTGAGTTATTTCCCTATATAATCATCTTAGCTTTCTCCAAAGCAATCCATGAAGACAATAAGAGATATCTAAACCGTAGTCAATTTTTAAACTTATTTTACACTAATGGTTGTAACATTAACTTTTCTCCTAACACAATCATGTATCCCATTTGCAATCAGATCCGATAATAATTGTTTTCTACTTTATTTGTAAAAATCAGTCCCACATGTATGAGGTTTACATACTTGTTAACAGACAAAATCTACATAGTTATCTATTTTAGCATAGAGTCTCCAAAATCACTCATTTGAATATTTTTTTCGTGCAATAAATAGTTACTTTTTTTATTATTATTATGCGGATACTTGAAAGTAAAACATTCTTATAAAGCCAAGTTACTATTAGCTAATCTTAAACCTACTGCACTGTCTTCAAAAATCTTCCCACTAGTGATTTTATTAACCCATCCAACAATAGCAAGTTGTTTATCATTGTGACCAATAAAACTCATACCAGGACTTGATCAGTTTTTCCACGAATAAAATCTTGATTTGAAACTTCAAATAAATTTTGAGCAGTTTCTCTAACATTGTTTCCAACAACAACGTCATTTTTAAAATTAATAGTAACAATTGAATCTCCCAAAGTATCAACGACTGATACCAAAGCAACTAAATCATCATCACAACTTTTTTTTATGTTTTTTTAGCTCATCATAAATAGTAAAAGTAGTAAACATCTCGCATCAAAACCTTACTTGTCAACTACTTTACCAAAGCAACTAAATCATCATCACAATTTTTTTTACTTATTCAAAACCTTACTTGTCAACTACTTTTTATATAAAAAATGTGCAAAAAAAAAACTAAACGGGTAAAACCTAACTCAATTCAATGTTTGAACTATGATCGAGTAAAAACTGATTTCGAGTAAAAACATAATTCAAAAATAAAAAATACAAAACCTGTAAAATCGAATTTAATATGAAAACAATCCAAAACTAAACGACGATAGAAAATAAAAAACAATAACCAAATCAAAAAATACGAAGAAAACAATTTGAAAACAACAAAAAGATTGAAAATCAAATGCGAGGTTGAATCGTTATAGTACGTGCCAACACTTTATATCTAAAAATGTAAAGAGAAAAAAAATAGAATTACAATATTAACATTGGTAAAAGAAGAAGAAAGTCAAAAGCATAAAAAATTATATAATTAATTATCTATATTTTGGATATTATAAAAAAATAGTTGGATATTAAAATAGTATATAAAAAAAATTAAATGAATTTTTTTATCCATTCTAGTTATTTATATAATCTTATAGAAACTAAATTTCTCCATAAGTAAACTTTAAAAACAAATTTTGGTTTTCTTTAAAATATTTGATTAGTTTATTGTACCAGAGATGGCATTTGGTAAAATAAATAAAAATTTCATTGATCATAATTCTTTTTCTTTTTTTTAGCAAGATAAACCTTTTATTACTAAACTGAGAAGAATTACAACTAGATGTCTCTAATAGGAAATAGAGAGAAAGAAATGACTAATGGTGTAAATAAGATACTTAAACAAAATTCTCAAATCAAGGGGGAAGAACCCTAAATCGAGCAGAACTCCCAAAACTCCTTTGTTGCACAATAAGCTCGCTGACACCCGAAAACTCTGACAAACGAATCCAATCGCAATCGAGAATGAAAACAGAAGCGAAATCGAGCCTAACCCGGATCGATATACCCAATTCCTAAACTTTTAAGTGTTGCGATAGTTAGTAGAGTAATTGGGATATAGGAGCAGGTTATCGTTCGATTTTTCTTTTCCATCAAGTCTCATTTAGTTATCCAATCAGCGGCTGCATTTTGGGTTCTGGATATGTGTCGAAGACTCATCGTTGAAGGGATTAAACTACGACAAAGAGAAGCAATCGGGATGAATGTTGTATTCCCAGAAGCAATGATGTTAACTAGAGTCAGGCAATCTGACTCTAAGTCAACATTATACCAGTGATTTCTTCTACAAATGATCAAAGCTTCCAACATAGCCTTGCATTCCGCCTGAAATGGAGACCAGATCCATATAGGATATTCCCTTGCTCATTCTTGACCAGAAAACCTCCACTGGCTTCACCGGAAAAACTGTTAGCTCCATCCACATTGACCCTGAGTCTACCTGCAGTTGGAGCATGCCATTCCAGGTACCTCGGTTTCCTTTTGTTGTTGTTTATAGCAATACATCCTAAAGCAGCTCCTGCATTCGTTGCACGAGTCCAATGGTTAGCTTTAAGTGTATTATTCGAGTCTATTCCCAGGATAAATCTGTTGATTCTGGCAATAGCACTTGTGAAGTTATCATGAGTGCTATTAAATCTACTGCAATTTTGATTATACCAAATTGTCCAACAAATGACTTGAGGGACAAGGTGGGTAATGTGAAACTTGTTGTTCGCAAACCAGAACCAGCAGTGCAGCATATGGCTTAAGGTCAAGAATCGTCTCAGGGGAATCTTAAACAGAACACCAAAATGATTCCATAAAGGACAGGAGAAGTTGCAGTTGATGAAGAGATGGTTTTTCTCTTCACAATTGCAACAGAACTAGCATTTTGAAACATAGATAAAATGCCTTTTGGTTAGAATGCTATCAATTGGGGCAAAGTTTTTTATTAATTTCCAGCATAAGAATGAATATTTTTTTGGTATAAAGTGGTTCCAATTTTTTTTGTAAAATGAAGATTTTGTGTTTTTATGCATGATAGAGTCACATGTTAACTTGGTACTAAAGTTGGTATCATTAGAGAGCTTCCACTCAATCTTGTCTTCCTGGTCATGATTGATTTTGACACTATTAATCTGTCTAACTCTTTCATGAGAGAGGAAGCTAAGTAGAGTGGAATTGTCCCAATTATCATATTTCCAAAAGGTTTTAACCTTAGCAGGCATATACCATGTATTAGTGTCCTGATTAGTGGTGATATGAGGCATGTTATGCCAAGAGTCCAACCAGAAATCGACCTCCCCTTTGCCAAGAACCCAATTAATGTTTTGGTCAGCTTGGTTTTTGATAGAGTGAAGCCTTTTCCAGACAATGGAGTCTGTGGCTTTACAAACAACTTTGATAGGATGAGATATAGGGCTATAGATGGGGTGCATTAAGTTTTCCCAAAGAGAGTTTCTTTTTCTGAAAACATACCAAAGCTTTTGAGAGAAAGTGAGTTGAATATCATATAGTAGTTTGATATTTAACTCACCTTCCTCAAAAGGTTTGCAAAGCTTGCTCCATGAAGCCCAATGAATGGCTTTTTCATTAAATTTAGACCTCCACAGAAATTTATTGAAGCAGTTTTCGATTTTACTTATTATAGTATTGGGAATGAGGCTGTTCTGCATCCATTAGTAAACTATTGGATGCAGAACATTCTTTATTAGGGAGAGCCTACCCCCAAAATACAAATGCTTCATGTCACACTCATGAATCTTATTATGAATTTTAGCAATTAGAGCTGAGAAATTCTTCCCCTTGTTATTTGCAGATATGGTGATGCCCAGGTAGTTAAAGGGAGCTTGATCTGTGTTGAAACTAGTGGAAGACTTAAGTCTGGCAATAGAGGCCTGAGCAGTCTTTGATGAGGTAATAATTTTTGTCTTTTCTTTGTTAATCATTTGACCAGAGGCTGACTGGTATCTTTCCAACAGGTTGCACAGCTTTTCAATGGATGAGGGAGTGTTGTTAGTGAAAATAACAATGTCGTCAGCGAAAGCAAGACCAGGTAATATGTAAGCAAACTTTAAATAGAATTACATGTTACTGTTATCTTTGTATAGATTAGAGAGTCCTCTGAGCAGAGATTCCTCGGCAAGAATGAACAGACTATGAGACAGAGGGTCTCCTTGTCTAAGACCATTCTTCTAAGGAAAATAGCCAATATTGATTCCATTTATTAGAATTGAGACCATGACCTTGGAAATCATAGAATAAATAAGGTTAACCAGCTTGTCAAAGAACCCAAATCTTTTCAACACATTGAAAACAAAGGCATGAGACATCCTGTCAAATGCCTTTGACATATCAAGCTGAACCATGATATTGTCTTTCTAAGGCTTTCTGTTTATGTTATGGAGCATTTCTTTGGTTATTAACATATTGTCATGAATGAGCATGTCTTTAACAAATGCCCCTTGACTATTGGAGATAATATTAGGCATAATGTAAGAGAGTCTTCTGTTAATAAGACTAGATATCAGCCTATTAAATATTGTGCAAAGGCTGATAGGCCTAAAATTGTTCCATGAGACAGGATTAGGCCCTTTAGGAATAAGGAAAATCCTAGTGGCAAATACACCACTGGGAATTATATTGCCGATTAGGTTGGCATTTATAGCATTCCACAGATCCCCATATATAATGTCTTAACAAGTTTTAAGAAAGAATCAGTTGAAAACATCAGTGCCAGGTGCACTGTCATTGTTCATAGCTTGAACAATTATCCACATCTCCTCCTTTGTAGTTAGCTTTAAAATATCTGTATTATCCCTGTCATTGATGAGCTTAGGAATGTTGTTAAGAATAGAATTTTGAATATCAATGTCATCACATGTATAGGAAACATTAGAGAGAATCCCTTTGAAATAGGACTCAGCAGATTTAGCAATCTCATCCTGGTTAGATAGCCAAGTACCATTATCTTTTATAGCTTTAATAGTGTTCTTTTGCCTTTTTTTAGAAACGTAGTTATAATAGAGTTTAGTGTTACCGTCACAATCATTGAGCCAAGTATTATAGCACCTTTGTTTCCAATAGCTTTCTTCGTTTTTAAGAGCTTGGATCAAAATGTTGTTAGCCTTTGAAAGGTTAGCTTTAGATAGACTGTTGTTGTCCCTTTGATGCGTGAGGTCTTTGTTGTTAACCTCATCAGTTGCCTCCTTTACTTTGCTGAATATATTGCCAAAAAGAGTGGAGTTCCACTCTTTGAGGAACTTTTTCAACCTCTTAAGCTTTAGACTAGAAAACCATGTTAGTATTACCATTACAATGCAAGTTCCAATTCTGTTTTACACAGTTTAAGAACTCAGGATTGTTTGCCCAAGCATTAATAAACTTGAAGTTTCTTTTATTATAAACATAAAAGTTATTCTAAGAATTAGAGATAGTAATGAGGAGGGGAGCATGGTCAGAACATGTTCTGACCATGTGAAGAACCTGGATGTGATACATAGTTGTTGCCATAGAGTGATTGATTAGAACCCTGTCTAATCTCTTCCAAATTTTATTGTTACTCCAGGTATATCTGGATCCAATGTACCCAGGATCTTCAAGACTACAAAGCCTTATGGCATCATTAAAGTCATCAGCACTGGAGACATCAAAATTGGGGCAGCACAGCTGGTCATCAGAGCAGGTGGCAGTGTTGAAATCACCAGCAACAATCCAAGGCATGTCATCATAGGTAGGCTGAATCATCTGACTCCAAAGGTCTTTACGCTGATTTTTAATATTCTTGGCATAAACAGAAGTAAGATAACAAGTAAAGGTAGAATAGTTGACCTCCATATGGAGGAGCTGATCATGATCATTCTTAACAGTTAGAGTAACATCATCAGCCCAAAAAATCCAAACCTTATTAGAACAGTTAGATACATAATTCAGAAAACCAATTCTTTTAGCAACCTTATCCATTTTGTCATACCTAGCCATAGACTCCTGAATAGCAATGACCCTCACTTTATCATTATGAATCATGTACTTTAGCCTAGCCAAGGTAGGATTGTTGTTGATGTCACGAGCGTTCCAACTAACAATCTTTATCATTATCTGATAAGGATTTGTTATAAGCTTTCTCTCTTCTCAGCAGAGAGTTTATGGATAATCTTTTAGCATTTCTGATTTTGTTTGCAGATTTTAACTTGTTGTTGATAATATCGTTGAAATCTTGATGAGTGGAGACAGCATTTGGGGATACATTAAGACTGCCCATATTGTCTTGCTGAGAAGAAGATTCATCATGTGGAGAACCAGGTTCATCATGAGGATAAGCAGATTCAACATTGTGGCTAACAGAGTGATCATGATCCAAGTTTTGAAGAGCACTAATTACATCAAGGTTTTTAGAATCCTGAGTAAATGCACCTTCTTTGTAATTAGCATCATAGGACTTGTCTTTGGCAGTGACTATGGATTTCAATTTTCTTCTGTAAACCTTACTGAATGTTTGTATTTGAGACATAACTGGTCTTTGAATATATGTGGAACTGTCTTGTAGAGAATTAAATTTATTCAGATCTTTTTCTTCATTTCCAATATCAGTACCGAGTTCTTTCAGCTTATCATTCTTATTAGAGTCCTTCTTTCTACAGTATTGTTCAATGTGACCTAGATGGTAACAATAGTGACAGTAGCTTGGCACGTTACGGTAACTAACACCAACCCAACAACCATCATTCTCTCCGAAACCGATCCATATCTTTCTCTTAAGAATCTTGGACACATCTATCTCGACTTGAGCAAAACAAGCTTTAGTGCCCCTATGAACATCAGGGACAACCGTGCGATGAACAAAGCACAAAGAGGCAGCAAGGTCCTTGATAATAGAACTATTGTAGAGATATTCAGGGAGTTGTTCAAATCTGACCCAAAGGAGAACAGTGGGGCTTTCAAAATTCTTGCTGCTATCAGGACACCACTTCACCAATCTCATTACTTTCTCTTCCACCTTCCATATGTTTTTAGCCCAGAATTTCCCAACATCTTCTATTAAGCAGAATTCAAACTGGATCTGTCTCGAGTCAAGAGTAATAAAGCTGTATTGTCCTTTAAATTTAAAGGAATCAAGAAATGCATGAAGAGCCGCTCTCTTGGGAATTCCTTGACTAAATTTCCCTATAAGAGTAGTTCTTGATTGTATAAGAAGGATATCTTTGGTTCTTTGTGAGTACCGTATAGTATTGTGATCCTCAGTCTTCTTCACAAACTCAGGTGGTGGTTCAGTTCGTTCTGAAACAGAATTCAAGATATCTAAGTAAGATTTCTTGAGATTGTTTTGGACGTTGTTATTGTTGTTGGAGCAATGGTGAAGAGAAGGAAACTCTTCTTCGTTAAGAACACCCGTAGCCATTGAACAGGTTCTACTCAAGAAGAAAAACAGAGGACGCTGGAGGACAGAACAATCGGAATCAAGACGAAAAGCAGAGGACTCTGGAGAATAGAGCAATCGGAATCAGACCAAGCAGAGAGGGAGAAGAGATAGTGACCAGGGAAACGCCTCTGAGAGGTCAGAGGGGAGCTTCCCTGAAAGCTTCGACGGGGTCAGGCGAACGGCGGAGATCTTGGAGTTCTGGAGCAGAATCTATCCAAAGAGACCATGGTTTTGTCCCGATCATAATTCAATATTAACTAAGTTGTATTTTTTCTAATACTTTAGTTAACTTTTGCTTTACTCCATCAAAAAAAATGGAACAAATCAATGTTTTATTTCAAAAACAAATTGTTATACATTTGCTTATGATCAGTTTACTAAGTATATATTTTTGTAAGAAAAAAGTTTCTGGTACAAAAATACAATCTTGTCACAGAAAGATAGGTGGAGTAGAGAAGAAGAAATAATTCTAGTGGAAGCTCATGCCAGCTTAGGTAATCGTTGGGTTGAAACAGCAAAACTGATCCTAGGCAGAACTGAGAATGCAATAAAAAACCATTGGAATTCAACTAAAAGAAAACAAAATACTAACAGGGATCAAAAGTTAGGATATAAGCCATTGGAATTCTATTCTACATGATTATATTAAAAAGATCAAGGACCTTGACACCACTATAGCCATCTCTAGGGCTTATTCTACTACTACTGCTACACCTTGTAGTAAATTAAACTACTCTATTGATAATTATCAAGGCCGTGTAGGATGCAGCGACGACCATGCCGCCGATCACCTGTTTTTAGTTAAAAACGAAGGAATAACCTGTGTGGAATGTAGTGAAAGATGCTGTCGATCGTCTGGTTTTAGTTAAAAATGAAGGAATAGACAACAACCCGTTGTTGGACCCTAAGACTATTTGGTTCGGCTGAGTCTCGGATTTGTCTAAGTTTGAATGACAATATTACTACTACTGCTCATGGTTATCCTAACTTCACAAATGAGACAGTACCTCCTACTTCTTTGCCGATTGAGCTTGAATTAAATAAGGATATAGGTATTGATTTTGTTAACTATCAAGATCCTTCTAGCGAGAGGAAAGAGATTGATTGAGATGGTTTCTTTTTGTCTTAATTAGCTGAAAATTAGTAGAAGTTGCACTTTTCTTTATACATTTACTTTTTCAAACTAGAACTTTGTTAGTTTCAAATTTGGAGTTATAAATTTGTTTTACTTTTGTCATTTCAGACATTTTGTGATTTTTTGTTGATTCATCCTTTAATTTTTATTTTTGAAATTATGTATCACTTTATAGTTGGAAACTAGGAAACAAACTCATCGTTATCATGTAAGAAATTAAAACACTTGGGTGTTTATAAAGTATGGAAATTGAATATAAGTTAATTTCTGATACAAACAAAGTATATCTTTTCTGTAGTATGTTGTATAACCATCAATCTATAACTTGAACTCAAATGGATGCTAATAAGTTCTGTTTTATAAGTAAAGATCAAGTACCCGGATCAAGACATTTTGGCCCTCGCAAAAAATATTCCTGCGAAAAGACCTGAAATAGGAAATTATTTAAAATTATAACAAACCTGCGTGTTAAAATGATAATCGAGAAAGCTGATACTATACTTACCAAAGATTATGCTAAATGTATTTGATGGACTGAGAGGAACATCGAACAAAACCAGCCCGGCAATGGAGATGGGAACTTTGTTCAAAGAACCTACTAAACTGTAAAATGAGGGATAATAAATGTCAATAACTTATTCCTAGTCACTTTCAAATGCAATAAAAAATACATAAGAATGCCTGGAACCGATTGTTTCTTTTGTAGTCTTAAGCATGTTGCTAGTGCCACTAGGTATTTTGGAATTTAGGCTTATAAGCAAAAATGTTGTTGCCGTTGTGAGTCTTGTGACTGTTGAAGCTTTATAAGCCTAGCTTTTTGCACTTATAAGATCACAAAAGCTTTAGAAGCCAAAAGCTAAAAGCCAAAAGAGTTCACTATGTATGTTTTCAGCGAAAGCAAGTACTTTTCTTTGTTTTTGTTTTCACTTTATAACTTCCCCAAACGACCTATGGCTTTTTCTAAAAATCTAAATTATTTTTATTTGTTTCTTTCAAGATATGTTTTTAGCTTATATATAGGACACCAAACAACCTCTAATCAACAAGACATTCGAAAACCAGAAATAGTATATTGGAGAACTACAAGCATAAGCATGTGTACAAACACGAATTCCAACACTAAATATGGAAGCATAAAGATATAGAGTTCTTGATACGAAACCTGTAAGTAGTAGGTCCAGTTTGATTTAGAAACCACATAGACGTGAAGCTAATAGCGAGACCAAGAAACCCGCTGGCCGTTGCAACAACCCAAAACATTGGAAAACTTATCACATCCCTGCAAATCACAAGAGCATGTGTTGGAAAACAATAAAAAATGTACAGCATGTCAGAGAAAAACTGGATATGTTTTCTTACGTCTTTATTACATATCTCCATTCGCCAAGAAGGAGAATCAAAACAATGCCAAAAGGTATAGATAATAGATTATTTAGCAACACCATTGAGACTTCATTAAGAGTTCCTGATCTCGTTGATTGCTTTGCTTTGTCCATTACTCGCCTAAGGGTCAGCTGTCAAAAGAAATAAGTGTCTCTTACGTAAAAAGAATGGGTATGCAAAAATCCGTTAAATATTACGTGATTATTTGACATATACCGAGTAGCTTGCGGTTAGAACACAATTTGCTGTCTGCCATGCATATCCAATTGTGTCAAACGTGAGATCAGTGACACCACCGCTTATAGCAGAAATAATCTGCAGGATCCAATTTGGATTAATAACTAAGACGTTGTTTGGTGTAAAGCTTATAAGCCGATAGGCTATCTTAAAATAAGCAAATCCAAAAGAAGTTAGCTTTTTCTATATAGTCATACGTTGTTTTGTATGGTACAAAATGAAAGCGTTTTTGAGAAAGAAACTGCCAAGACTATTTCGTGAAAAAGAAAAACATATAATACAAGAAAAAAGGCAAATTTATAAATAAAAAAATCCACCATTAGGCTTTGTGATCTTATAAGCTTACAAACTCATACAAAACATGCAAGCTTTCTACAAGCTTAGAAAGTCATACCAAACATGCAAGCTTTATACACGCTTAGAAAGTCATATCAAACATGCAAGCTTTCTACAAGCTTAACAGTTTAGTAGCACAACACAATTTAGAACAATATTATGGTCCCCTAAGAGTTAGCTAACATAAGACTGAAAATTCGAGAATATATTATTACTAAGGTGGCAGATAAAAATAATACTTTTAGAGGAATTTTGTTGTAGGAGCAAAATATAAACTTTATTGGACATTGTTGAAATGGAACATTGCAAGATGAGGTGTTATTTACCATCATAAACATGGCAGCCCAAACTTTCTGGTTCTGATGCTTCCGGAATATATATAATTCTCCAATCGCTGTTAGAATATTCGTTGCATTCTTCAGAATGGTCACCATAGCAATATTAATGTATTTCAAACTGAAATTAAAAATCCACATGTGTATTTTAAAGACATATCCTTTCAGTGCATCATCTTAGTACGCCAATAAAATTATAATGGAGTTCCAAAAGAAAATTATAGTCGAAATGCAGATTATAATTGTACCTATACATGCCTGAAACCAGCATGCCCACAAAGATAACATTTACAGGGATCCAGACCTTAATCAACTTCCAGTTAAGCTTTTCTACTGAAACCGCCCCACATAGATCCAGTATAGCAACAAGTATACAACTAATCAAATTCTGCAAAAATTATGAAAGAACAAATTTAATCATATAACACAATTAGGGAGAAAAGGCGGCGGGATCAATATTGTATTGTCATAAAAGAAAAAACCTACTTGATATAGCATCAGCGAAACTCCGGCATTGAAGTTATAACTAGAAAGGACAATTTTATTCAGCAATATCATGCTGCATGAAGATATGCAATAAGCTGTCCCTGACAAAAGCGGTCCAGATGCTTTTCCTGATCCATGGACTCGTTCTTCATCACCGTCGACCGACAGACGTGGGGCTCGATTTCCTCTAAAAAACCTGATTCAAAGTTTTCCAAAGAAGTGAATCAAGTAAGTTATTACTTTCCAATTAAGCAACTCTAACTAAGTACGCCTTAGATTAGCTTATTGACGATTGGAGTCATTGATACCTTTCGCTCAAGCCTCTCCGGTCAACGTGATTAGCTACATTATTCACCGTTTTGTTTCCTTGGCTACGGATCCGATCGAAAATTCTGTACACTCTATTGACCTTCTCATTGCTTATATCTGATTCTTCTGAATCATGGCAAACAACTGCCTCCAACTTCATCTCGGACATGTCAATATCCTACTAAACAGAACAACATTAAGAGAAACTTCTGGAGATTATTTTAAAGCTAATAGATATTGAGAGACTCTAACTATCAACCATTAGAAATCGTCATTAATCGGAGCAACTCCCGATCGATTAGATTCTTATTGTTCTTGGTTCAAGAAATGAATGGCTTGTCGAATCATCATAAATGAAAATGGATGGTACTATATTGAGTTTAAGCTATAAAAAGTGAAGCAGATTTGAAATCTAGAAGCTTAAGCAACTAAAACCCGAAGCAGAATCATAATCTACAAGCTTAAGCTACTAAAACAAGAGACAGAAGCGAAATCTACAAGCTTAAGCTACTGAAAATTCAAAAATAGAAGTCAGGAATGTACAAACTTGAGCTACTGAAGTCGGAAACATAATCAAATTCTTAAACAATGCAATGCAGAAACACAAACATACACATACACACCTGAACTAAAATTTGCAGGAAAAACACTTCACCTCCTGAAGATTATTGTTCCCTTTCTACACTAAGCAGAATGTAAAATAAAGAAGAAAGTATAATAATCACATGAGCTCCTTCTTTTTTTTGTGTAGACCAAAAAAGAAATGGGAAAAAATCGTGAAGATACGGTCACGCGAAAGATGAGGAGTACGATAAATCTTTTAGGAGATCACGCAAAGCAGAATTCGAAATCTGTGTGCGCCTGATCTCATCTCATGGAGAGAGAAGATGGAGCAACAGAGAGCGAGATTCCGCGAGGGAAAACGAAAGGACCGTCCATGGAATTTATTACACATTTGCTTCTTCTACCATCAACCGATATTGATAAAATAAAAAGATCACTGCTTTCGAGGCTTTCAAAAGTCAACAAAATCTCTATATATCCATCTCTCCCTCTCCATCCCTCAGATTCGAGAATCAATGGAGGTTTTTTCTAGGGTTTTGCTTTCAATGGAAGGAATCCTTTGTGCTTTTCTGCCAGAGATTCATGGCGGGAAAGATGGAGGTAGTCCGGGTTTCATGGATCCGGCTCGATAACCCGACAAGCTAGTCGGGTCGGTTTGGAACTTAATTGAGTGTTTTAATAGCAGTCCCCAATTTCAGAAACATTTCAAGGAGTGCGGCATAAACAATTATCAAAATATCTTGAGGCCCATATATGCCTAGGTATAATTTTGTTAAGTATCGAAAGAATATTGATAACTTATAATTTTAGATTGTTATCTTTTTTTTTTCTATAACGGATTTCAATGGAAAGAAAAGGCAAGAGCAAGCCCTTGTTTGGAAATTTTACAAAAATTAAAAAAGAAACCAAACCCTAATTACAAACAGTGCTATCTCCTTCCCCAAATCACCTCAAACCCTAATTTTCAATCTGCAAGTCTCAAGTACCCATAATTCATCTTCTCCAATAGAACAATTGCTTTAAGCTTAGAAGGTGCACTAACTCCATCAAACTCCATATCAGATTGAATCTTCAAAACTTCCTTAGCCACCCAATCTGCCCCCAAGTTTTCTTCACGAAAAACATGCTTCAACACCATTGATGATTTGAAATACCTTCTACAGCACTTAATCAAAGGCTCAAGAAACCAAGGAGCATTACCATTCTGAATGAGCTTCACAAGAATCATGGAATCAGTATCAACATCTACTCTACTGAACCCCATTCTATCACACAGAACCAGCCCATCAAAGAGAGCCCTACTTTCAGCGATTAAAGGCGTGGCTTTACCGTAGATCTTCCCTATACCAGCAACAATGTCGCCGTTACAATCCCTAATCACAGCTCCTCCACCAGCTTCACCGTTAAAGGTACAACTTCCATCAATATTGAGTTTATATCTACCAGATTTAGGACATTTCCACTTCAAAAACAGAGGTCTATTTCTGAGTTTGTATTGTCACACAACCCAGAATAGAAGCCTCTTTGATAAACTTTCCCCAATGATTCCTTTGCAAGACCTTAGCATAATCCAGACTTGAAAGAATCTGTAAAATGTGCTTTATGATAGTACTAGAGTTGACATTATCATTAACAATCTTTTTCTTGTTTCGAGCAGCCCAGATAGACCAAAGAATGATAGCAGGAAGGATACAGAAGATGTCACATTTATTTCTACCAGCCCAGTACCATCTCATCACCAAGTGAGGAACAGACAAGTAAGTATCTATCTGCACTTTAAAGATGTTGCTGAAATACTGCCAAACAGCCCAAGCATTTTCACACTGCACCAAAGCATGATTAGAGGACTCACTATTGCTGCAAAATACACATTTTGAAGCCAAACTGAAACCTTTTCTTTGCATAGTACTGTCTGTAGGAATCCAACCATGTAAAACCCTCCATAAGAAAAAAGAACACTTCCTAGGTGTAACAGCATTCCAAGTTCTGCCATAAAGACAAGAAACATTACCCTTTAATCTGATCTGATTATAAGTATCCTTAACACTGAAGTTACCATTCTTAGAAAGGGACCAAATAAGAGCATCTTCCTTGTTAGTAATCCTGACTTCACTTATCTTGCATATCTCAGTTGAAGTAACCATTGTATTCAATTTGACTAGATCCCATGAGTTCTGATTCCAAAAATCATTTACCATGTCATTCTTGCAGTCCCATAACATCCTTCTATCTCTATCATTAGTAATGCTGATAAAAGGATTATTAGAGCACCACTTCTCATACCAGAATGCAATATTACCTTTCCCAGGATACCAGAACATAAAATCTTCTGTTATGGATCTAGCATTAAGAATTCGAGACCAAACTTTAGACTTCTTTTGAGGAGCAATGGCTAGAATAGGATGGATATTATTTGTGCAATAGATTGTCAACATGTATCTGGCCCAAAGAGAATGCTGAAGTCTAAATTCAAACCATAACTTCATACCATAGACTTGCTGCAAATCATTGAGCCTCCTAAGATTTAGACCTCCTTCTCTATATGGTTTACACAACCTGTCCCAAGGAGCCCAACTAATAACCTTCTTGTCTTCTTTTGTCCCCCACAGGAATTTATTAAATAAGATCTCCAACCTCTGAATGATGCCAACAGGGAGAGAGGTATGCTGAAGAAAGTACGTTGGAAAGGCTAGAAGAACAGACTGAATCAACTGCAGGCGACCAGCAAAGGATAACTGAAGCTTGTCCCAATCCATAAGCCTACTTCTAACCTTGTCAATGATGCATTCGTAGTTAGCAATTCTTGTATTATTTGCAATTATAGTACCCAGATACTTAAATGGCATGTAAGAATGATTAATATTCCAGATGTTTTCAATAATAGTGACTTGATTAGGAGGCATCTTGTGAGAAATAATTAATCTAGACTTAGTGGTATTAATCTCCTGACCAGAGACACATTGATAGTGGTCCATGATTGCTTTAATTGTCTCCATAGCCTGCTTATTTCCATTAGAAAACACCATAAAGTCATCAGCAAAAGCAGAGCAAACCACATTCAGAATACTTCTTGATTTGAATCTACAGCCATGACCATCACTACTTAGCAGGTTCAAGCTTCTAATCAAATACTCCTCTGCTAAGATAAAAAGACTAGGGGACAAAGGATCCCCTTGTCTTAAGCCATGAGTATTAGAGAAGTAACCAGCCATCTCACCATTAACCAGGACAGAAGATGAAACCTTACCAATGCAGCCATCAATCAACTAAATAACCTTATTACTAAAGCCAAACATCTTGAGAACATCAAACAAAAAGCCATGTCTGAGATTATCAAAAGCCTTCGTCATATCTGTCTTAATAATAACATTACCATCCTTCTTATTTCTATCAATATCAAAACCAAGCTCTTGAACAAGCAAAATCGAATGCTGAATGGATCTACCCTTGACAAACCCACCTTGCTCAACAGAAATCAACTTAGGCAAAATGTCTGAAATCCTATTATTAATAATCTTGCCAATGATTCTAGAGAAAACAGTGGTGAGGCTGATTGGACGATAATCTTTCCAACTATTAGGATTATCTACTTTAGGAATTAAGCAGATCAACGTAGCTTTCACCCCTTTAGGTAAAACATGACCCTCAAAGAAAGCTTTAACAGCATTACAAAGGTCTATTCCCACAATGTCCCAACAAAACTTATAAAACTCACCATTAAAACCATCTGTACCAGCTGCAGAATCAGACTTCAAACCTTTCACCACCCCATAAATCTCCTCATTATCAGGAATCTTGCCAATGCAACTATTGTCATACACAGAAACTAAAGAGGGAATAACCTCATTCAAACTGAAGTCATTATCAGCCCTTATATCCTTAGCCAACAATCCTTTAAAGTAATCCACAGCAGAGGCCTTCAGACTATCCTTATCTTCCAACCATCTATCCCCAACCTTAATTCTGCCAATCCTATTTCTCTTCAACCTTTTCCTCACAAAACCATGATAAGCAGCCGTATTCCTATCTGAATCTTTCAACCAAGTGGCATGAGCCTTCTGCTTCCAATAACTTTCTTCCCTATCCAACAAAAGCAGATGATTCCTTTTGGCCTCCTCTAACATCGACTTATTAACCTCATTGAAAACATTCTGAAGAGCAGCCTCTCTGTTATTAATAGTTTCTTCAGAATTTTTAATGGCATCAAAAACATTACCAAAAACATCCCTGTTCCAAGTCCTTAACACAGCCTTTAATCTTTGCTGCTTCAACCAAAACACCATGATAGGATTTCTCACCTCAACACTGATACACTCTGACCAACTCTCCTTAACCAATTTCAACAAGCCATCATGAGAAGTCCACATATTTAAGAACTTGAACGAGGCCTTAGACCTTTCCAATTCAGAAGAAATCTTAACAATCATTGGACAATGATCAGAGCAGCTACGCGCAAGATGAGTGACAGAAGTATGGTAAAAAAACTCTAACCAAGCATTGTTGTAGAGAACACGATCAAGCCTCCTCCATTTCTGACCATTAGACCAAGTATAAGGGCAGCCACTGAAACCAGCATCTAAAAGACCACAATCAAGAATAAGATCATTAAATGCATCCATTCCCTTTTGATTAACAGTGACACAAGACAACTGCTCATTGAGCCTAGTAATAACGTTAAAATCACCAAACATGATCCATTCATGTTGAACATCCAGACTTCTAATTGTATCCCAAAGAGCAACACGTTGATCATTCTTACATTTCGCATAAATAACTGAAACTTCAAACACCTTATCCAAAGAAGGATGAGCAACTTTGAGATGAATCATCTGATCAGAATCCAAAACCATATCCACACAGTAATCTTGATGCCAAAAAACCCAAATCTTGTTATTCACATTAGACATAAACCCATTTAGCTTCAACTTTGCAGCAATTAAACTCATTCTATCAACCTTAACTAATGGCTCTTGAATGGCCACAAAACTGACCTTAGAAGACTTAACCATCGACTTTAATCTTTGAACAGACTCTTTACTTGCAAGTCCTCTTGCATTCCAATTCAACATAGTTATAGTCATAACTCAGATTTATGAGGCCTTTTCAGCTTCATTATTTTTGAAGATACAAGACCCTTAGCAGCCCATAGTTTTGAGACCTTCTTAACCTTTTTAGATTCAATTCCGCCTTTCTCATCTTTATCTTTAATAGGAGAAGCAGGTAGACTTCCTTCATGCCTTGGAGAGTCATGAACCTCCTCACTAAGAACCTCAAACATATTTCTTTTGTCCAACATTCTCAAATCATTTATCATCTCCCCTTCACGCAGTTGATCAGAGGAGTCTTCAATGTTTTCCACAGAATTCACAACCTGATCAGACCTATTATCATCTTCCAACCTTTTTTTATCCAACTTCCCCTTCACAACACCATTATTCACCACTATAGATTGTAACCGTCGACTATCAATATGACTATTAACAGAACCATTCTTGAACTCATCCTCAACTAACTCATTTTCATTCACCTGATTATCATCTTTAACATGATTACCATTCTTGTTGACAGTGTTATCTTTATTCTTTTCAAGATTCTGAGAGCAAGATAACTGATCATGACCTGTACTTACCAAATCTTCCCTGGTCAGTTTAACATTTGTTGCAGACTCTTCATCAAACTTCAAATGACCAATGTGAGCACAGTTAGAACAATAAGGCGGGACTTTGTCATACTTCAAATCAATCACATAGCAATCTTTTTCTCCAAAATTTAACTGAACTTTATGGATTAACGGTTTTGAAATATCCACTTCGACCCAGACTCTACAACAATTCTGCCTAGCTCTGTTTACTGATGGAACCCAAACCTTCAAAGGTGTACCCAAAACCTTCGCCACTTCACTGATTGTCGAATAATTAAAAAGAAACTCAGGAATATTAGGTCAAGAAACCCATAACGGAGTAAAGGGACATTCCAAGTTAGGATCAAAACCAGGCGTCCATTTCAACAGACGCATAGTTTTATTTCCCAGAGCCCAAACGTTCCTGGACCATAACTTTTTCAGATCTTCAACCACTGAAAATTCGATGAAAACATGTCTAAAATCCCAGGCAGAGAGATTGAAAGAACCACTGAAGTTGAAATTGGCCAAAAACTTTCGAATGATATCCAAGGAAGGCCTGCCAGCACCAACTTTGCTATCAACGTATGTTTAGATACTTGTAAAAGCTTTTCTTTATCCCCAACATCAAATTCAATAATCGGAATGTTCTCTTGCATTGAGACAGAAACATTGGAATGGTGAAACTCTGTTTTATCAGTCTTTAACAAATTTGCATACGAAGTCTTCTGAATCTTGTCATCCTTATCCTTACATAATTCTTCAAAAACAGGATTAAGAATCATATTACAGTCTTTCTCATTGTTACCAGATTTCTTGACCTCCTCTTCCTCACCTCTGTTATCTCCTTCCTTCGACACTTTCCTTAGTAAAGGAAACTCTATTGTCGAATCCATCTCCAAAGCATTAACCATAATCACAGAAGAGAAGAGATCAAACCAAGATCACAGGATGAAATTCAAAAAATTTGAACTCTGTTCTTACGCAAGAACAGAGCTTCTTGGGAGAGGTTTTCCATTTTTCCCTTCTATTTCCTTTAGATTGTTATCTTTTTTACAAATAAGGTATTATTTATAAGTAATTAATTTTTTTTCTGTAAAAATAACCTGAGAAAAATAAGAAATATTATAAATAATGTTAACCAGCTATTCAACCAAAAATAATTAATATGTATATTGTTATAGATTAACTATTCAAAAATATATTTTTATAATAAATAAATAAATATTTTTAATCAAGAGAAATACATAGTCGATTGAGTTGTTGGGAAGAAGTTTATTTTACGTACTCGGCTATCCCTTTGGGTGCTGCTGATATTAGTTATGTTAATTATATGACGAAGATTTTATTAGTTTAATCCTTTAGATATTGAGTTCTAAAACTCACAGAAGTTATCATCTCGTACATTGATTATTATATGGGACTCTATCAATTAAAAAATTAAATATATTATTCGTTTAATAAAAAATATAAATTAAATGGATGAATTGATTGGTTTGGGTTTATTGAGATATTATTAGTGAATTTAGTAAAACCAATTCACTAAATATAAATAATCGTTTAATAATCACAATTCAGCACATGTGCAATCTAAACACTTTAGATAAAGTATTTTTTTTTTATTTATTTAACATTTTTATAGTGATTCTTCAGTTGTTGCTTCATTGAGACGCCAAAGACATAAATCGAACACCTAACAAATTATAGGAATCGTCGTAGCTAGTTCTTGATCAAATGATCTAATAGTCTCCCGTTGTATATTGTGAGGTATTAACAATAGAAGATGCAAAGTAATACATTTTTTTCTATTTTATTCTTGCTCATCTTTATACTTGAAGGACTAGCTCTCAAGCGTTGTTTAGGGTTTGTAACCATACAATGATTAATATAACAATTTGCATTAGAGTCATCTGATCCACTATATGTTTTGAAGATAAAAAATATCTTAATTCAATCTTCATAAACACCAATTGAAAAATTGATCCAATTTGGTAGAAAAATCATAAATTGACTTTTGATTCTGATACATAATTGCATCTTATATGATATATAGTACATTATGTATGTTTAGGATTGTTTGGTACAATCGAGAGCATATAATTGATTATTTTTTAGATGCATGAATAAAGTTGCATGTCTAATGTTAGAATATATGGCTTTCGATATGGGGTGTATTTACTCATTGTCGTTGGTACTTTGACTCTATGATGTACGAGGTGATGTCATGCATGCACAAGGAATGTTTGTTCCATATTAAGAGTTTAAATTGGAAGTCATCTCCCTTCAAATATCTAAGCAATTGATGAGATATTTAACATCCCCAAACTTTTTCAGATGTTCACAACATAACATAATACAACGCATCAAGGTTCAATCAGTTAGATAGACAATTTAATTGTTTTTATATGACTTACAATGTGAACATTTTAGACAATCATTCTTTAATTCAACATTGGCATACCTGATATCGCATGTGTGTGGGCTTTTTCAAATCAGCCATGTAGTAAAATGGTTTGGGGCCTCATAATTTAAAACAACGATTGTTGTGTATATAGATCGGTCCCAACAGAAGGATATCTCACACTTATTTGGATGATGAGCACTCATTACATGACTTAGTTGTTGTGTTCACACATACCACTCATGCACAACTAGTTCCAATATTTAATGGTTCATTTAGTATACCATAAAATAGTAAAGTGTGACCCTAATGGTATGTTTGGTTATTTTAAGATATGATCTTGAACCAATAATGTCTTACTTAAAGTATTATCTCTAAAGTTGATGTATAGCGCGTTAGCGCCAACCATATCCGTTAATGATCATGGTGAACTAGTACATATAAATGTCTTCACAACTTACAACTTGATAAATTCAACCCATTTATATTATTCATGCGATGATTAAAATTAAGTGTTGTATAGTTTGTGTATTTTTTGTGTTTAGACTATAGTTAAACCTTTAGATAAGTTATTTAACAATTCATATAGAATTGAAATTATGATATGTTTGTTTGGTAAGAATACTATGATATCTTACAAACTCTAGTACTAGACTACTCTTATTTTGTACTCTCAACGATAAATAGGGCATATAAGTAATATATTATAGAGGTTAAAACTAAGTCATATAATGATAATACTCTATGGTATAATATCTAAACATATCATATCAAATTTTCTAAAAACAATATTAAGATATTTATAAATTTCATTATCAAAGTTCATATTTTTTAGTGCTTCATTTCTCATGTTTATTACAAGTTGGTTGTGGTGTGGATGAAACCTAGTTCTTAGATAGAGATAAAGAAAGAAGTTGATTTTAGAGAGATAAAGGGAAGAAAAAGAAGATAGTACATCAAATGAAAGTCTCGTGTCTATTAATTTCAGCTCTGGCCTTTATATATAGGCGAATAGACTTAGAATAAGGATAACTGAAATTGTTACAAAAATGAGTTAATTACACTTTAACCCCATATCTTTACAACTAGACTGAAATATGTCCTATATTTTTATAATTTTTCATAGAATACTTTAAGTATTATTAGTCCTCTATAATTTATATCCTTATTGATATCTCTCTAGTTCTCATGAAAGTCAATGAATGAGAACTAGTTGTCAGACATCCACCTTCGCTTAAAGAAGAAATGGAAAAAAGAATATAAAAACAACTAGCATATTTGGTGCTAACCCCTTAGAGAACCCGACGCCTCAGTCAAAGGCAAAGATAAAGGCAACATAAAAAATCCTTAATAATATTAAAGAGGGAGATGAGGTTGAGCCTACACTAAAAAAAACTGCTACTTCAAAGAAAAAGAAGAGCACATCCAAGACACCACCACAAAGAAAGACAAAAAATAAATATGTAGACTCCCTTCAAGAAGTGCTACCTTCTAAGGCTAATGATGTCATTGTGTTGGAATATCAGCAAAAAAAAACTACAACAGACAATGAGCAAGGAGACAATCAGCAACGATAAGTGCATCAAACAATGAGCGAAGAGACAATCACTTTGATCCTGATAATTTTATCAACATAGAATAATCTGCAAAGCTTAACAGAGATACGGATCCATACATCCACGAGATTCAAGACCAATTACAACACTTCGGTAAAAGAACTGCCCATATTCTTCCTAAATTATTTAGGGTATAAATCTCTTTGCCACCATCAACCTCTGCTCTAATGCTTTACGTCAATCCAAGATTCATGCCCACTGAAGAACCATCCGAAGAGGTGACACTTGCTCTTCAACCATTTACTGATCTTGGAACTGCAGTACTAAATTTGTGCAAAGAATGAGATCTTCGGTAAAACTCTCGAGGATCAGTTTTATGGATTTCAAGCTAGTATAATTTCTCAGAGGCATCATTCATCTTAAAACCCATCTCATATTTGTACACAAGAATGAGATAGAATAGCTCAACATTTCTTATAAAAAAATTGAAGAGCTCAAATCCAAACATACTCGAGAGTAATCTGAGGAGATACAGAGATACTCCTCTCTTCAGGAATCTTTAAACAATAGCGAGGAAAAAAAGAAAAAGCTGACATAAAACATGGATGATCTTAAAACTCAATTTGAGGAGGAGAAAAATATTGTTATGAAGGCTGCTGAAGATGAATGTGGAAAGGACATGTTGGTTGCCATTAAGAACGCCAAAGAGCATAAGACTATCAACCTACTTTGTATAATTCATACCACGTTTCCGAAGGCTAACCTGTCAAAATTTTGGGAATTAATTCCCATTGAGAATCGCCCTAGTGAGGCTTTGGTCATGTGCTTTTGAACAAGATGAGTCGTCTGAAGGAATCTTTGAGGACGAATAATTTTGCTTTTTCCTTTTTGTTTGTACCTGTCATCTAATTGTTGTAAGATGACTTGATTTTTTTTTTTACTTTAACATTTAAAAACTTGTTTTGTGTCTCATCGAATTAATTTTAATGCAACAGTTTTTTGTTTTTCCTATATTCTTATTCCTTTAAACTTATAATTTTTCAAGTGAAGAAACTAGAATCTCGAACTTCATTGGTGTGTTTAAAGAGTATGAAAACCTTAAATACAAATAATGCACTTATAAATCGTGATGCATCAAAAATTATAGTGCGTTTAGAGAACATAGCATTTCAAAAATTATAGTGTGTTTAGAGAACGTAGCACTTCGAAAATTATATTGCGTTTAGAGAATGTAACACTTCAAAATTTTAATGCGTTCAGAGAACGTAGCACTTTGAAAACTATAGTGCGTTTAGAGAACGTATCACTTCAAAAATTATAGTGGGTTTAGAGAACGTAGCACTTTGAATATGGTTGTTTCTTCGCAAAGTTCTTATAACACTTTAGAATATTTACTCTTGCTCAACCTCAAAGATAATCAGTCTTTGCCTAGTTACCAAAATAGTTCAAATACTTATACTTAAACAACCATTGGCCAAAAAAGACTTTTATTGATAACTCTGAATATTTATATGACACCTCGTTAAAACCTCTATAGGCCAACAAGGTAGGAAAGAGTGTGTCGATTATTTTCACAAAACAAGATTATTCCCAATACAATTTCAGATGTTGTATATTCTAAGGATGTTTAAGCATCCTACCATGCACATCACAAAGGCGATAAGAACCCAGTTTTATTCTTTCTACAACCATAGAAGGTCCTTCTCAATTCTGAGCCATCTTTTTTAGATGCTTCTCCTTTGTATGAAGGAATACTTTCCTTAAGACTTTATCACCAACTTTAAATTCCCTCATTTTACCTTCGAATTATATCGACTCCTCATCAGAGTTTGATAATGAATCGTACGCATATGTGCTTTTAACTCTTTACTCCTCAATCAGATCCAAATCTGCACTTTTTGCTTCATTATTTAGGTCTGCGGATACCGAAGTACTCCATAAGAAGTTAAAGTAGATTCTCCAGGACTAATACCATCCATACCATACACCAAGGCAAAATAATTTTCTTTAGTAGCTTCTCTAAGAGTTGTCTCGTAATCCTATAACACCTCTTGCAAATAGTTAGGCCATTTTATTGTAGCCTTTGTCAAATTATTCTTCAAACCTTTTATAATAGATGTATTTGTCACCTCCATCTTGATAAGGGAAAGAAAATATAGATAATAACAAGGTTAATTATGTATAATATAAGGGCTAAGTTTGTGTAATTAATAATTAAGGACCAAAGTAAAGCAAACATAAGAAATATAAGAGTTGGGTGATATACACCAAGAACTTGTCTGTAAATAGTAGAGGAGTGGGGTGAGAAATTCACCTTAACGGTGGTAAATATGTAATTTTACTATCCACCTCATGTATATATAAAGGACATTCCCTTTTGGGGAAAAGGGCCAATGATTAGTCAATTATTTCTACATTTATTCCTTTTGTCTTTTTCTCTCTTCATAAAACACTAATTTCATTACTACAGTCACTTCATACGAACATTTCTTAGACAGACCCTCTCCAACGAACATTTCTGCTTCTAAACTTACTTAAGGATTTTCTGAGTTCATCACACCTGACCATTTTCTTGGGGATGAAAATGTGTAGAAAAGCACTGTATAATACCCCTCAAAGCATAAAACGAAACCATTTCTCTATTATTAAATTGACGACTATTATCTATGGTGATTTTTAGAGGAACCCCAAAACGGTAACAAATATTATTCACAATAAAATTAATAACATCCTTTGATTTTGTTCCAGACAATGGTTCAGCCTCTGCCCACTTCAAAAAATAGTCCACTGCCACAATAATCATTTGGCATCCTCCAGAAGCCATAGGCAATAGTCCTACCAAATATATTTCCCATTTTTCAAACGGGATTTCTTTATTAATGGACATGAGTGCAACTTCAGGTTCATGACTAGCATTGGAAAATCGTTGACAAGTATCGTATCCTCGAACCAAACCTTTAGCATCGTGCATAATCGGGGCCAATAATAGCATGTTAACAAAACTCGACGTGTCAATGCCTTGAATCCACAATGTGTTGAACCCTCACCATCATGTAATTCTGACAAATTTTCCTAAGACTCTTATTATTAAAATAATGCAACAAAGGCATACTCAAAGATTTCTTATATAATACCTCATCTAATATAACATAGCCAACAACTTTATACTTCAATTTTTTAGCCAGTTGCACATCTTGAGGCACCGTTCCTCTTAACAAGAAATTTGGGATATCAGTTCTCCAGTCGCTTCGAATTACATTTGATGTGACAAAAACTTCTTCTACATATTCACACTGCTCTGACCGAGTTAGAATCGAAGGAATCTCCTGTAATAAAATCCAAGGATACTCTTCAGAGTAAGCAATGGTTGCCAAAGAGTCAGAAACTGTATTGTCTCCTTGGTTTATATGTTCTACAATAATGTGGTCAAACAGAAGAGTCAAATTTGGAAGATCCCAAATATACAAAATTAAATGACCCTTTTAGCTTTGGAAACACCGGCCACTTGATTCGCTACTAATTGGGAATTTATTTCCAAATGAACTGAAGTCGCCCCACAAATGCTTGCAAGCCTTAAGCCAACCAATGCAGCTTCATATTCAACTTTATTATTCGATGCATGAAAACCGAATTTAATGGCTTGAAACATAGCCTCCCCAGATGGAGCAATCCGTTGAACTCCTACAGTGGATCCTAAAATGCTAGAACCTCCATCCGCTCGGACAATCCACATCGAACTTTTTGGCAATAGATCTTTATCTATCTCTTCGTCCAATCTACTTGAGTGGAACTCAACAAGAAATTCAGCTAAGGCTTTTGCCTTAATAGCCATTCGAAGAGCAAAGATGATATAAAAATCTCCTAGCTCCACTGACCATTTGGTCATCCTCCCAGAAATACCGGGGCGTTGTAAAACATTTCTCAATGGGAATGAAGTTCGAACTACAACAGTGTGAGCTTGAAAATATGAGGCATCTTCATAGCAACCACCACTAAAGCAAGGGACAACTTCTCGAGCTTTAAATATCTTTTTTCTGCTGCCAACAAAATGTTACTGACATAGTAGACTATGTTCGAAATTCCTGAATCTTCACTTATCAGCACAACACTCACGACAAAATCTGACACTGCAATGTATAAAAAGAGTTTCTCTCCAATTCGAGGTTTAGACAATATCTTTGGTGATTACAATAACTCCTTCATGCTTGAAAATGTTGCTTGACATTCTAAGGTCCACTCAAACTTTTTTGGCCTTCATAATACTTGGAAAAAAGAAACACATTTGTCAGAAACCCTTGAAATGAATCTATTAAGAGCAACTAACCTTCCTGTCAAGATTTGTTATTCCTTAATAATTCGAGGTGCGTCATTGATACCAAAGCCTTTAATTACTCTGGATCAGCTCTTATCTCATTTTCACTAATAACATACCCCAATAATTTTCATGATCGAACTCCAAAGGTGCACTTCTCAGGATATAGTTTTAATCTAATAGCTCATAGGTTAAAAAAAGTATCCTCTAAATCCTCAAAGTGCGTCTCATCTGCTAGACGCTTGACCAATATATCGTCAATATACACCTCCATGTTTCTTCTAATTTGAGAAGTGAAGGTTTTATTCATTAACCTCTGATATGTTGTTCCAGCATTTTTAACCCAAAAGGCATAACCCTATAACAATGCAAGCATCAGTCTGTGTTAGGGTTGGTGCTCTCTTGATCCTTTAGATCCATATGAATCTGGTAATACCCTGCAAAAGCATCCATAAAGGACAAAATTTAATTTCTTGAAGTGGAATCAATCATTTGGTCTATTTGCGGAACATAAAATGAATCTTTAGGACAAACTCGATTCAAATTTGTGAAGTCAACGCACATCCTCCAATTCTCATTCTTCTTTTTAACCACCACTGGGTTTGCCGTCCATGAGAGATATTGTGACTCCCTTATATGTCAAACTTTTGACAGACGATCCACTTCAGTAATAATAGCCTCTGATTTCTTAAAATCAAAAGCACGTCTTTTTTGGATAATAAGTTTGATCTTCAGATTAATTGTCAAGTTGTAACATATCACCTCGTTAGGGCTCCTACCACATCTTCTGTTTTCTAAGCTAAAAAATCCAAATTATGGAACAAAAATTATAACAACTACTGACGTAAAGCTGGGGTCAGTAACGTTCATATTTTAGGTATCTTCCCATCATGGAAAGTACACTCTTCTATGCTTTCACTTACTATAAAAGAACATAGGGTTTCCCTCGGATCATCAACCCCCTCTTCCGCTTCCGAGGTCAACCCCTCTGATTGTTATTCATACATTTTATCACTACTGCTCGAACCCGGGTTCGAAAAGTTGTGGCATAATATTCTCTAGCTACCTTCTGATCACTTTGGACAACCCCAACGCGATCTCCGATGACATACTTCAAACATTGGTGGACTGTGGATACAACTGCATACATTCTCGAAAGCCAAGATCTCACAAAAATGACATTAGAAATGGTCGGGCAATCCACTATCATGAATAAAACTTGAACCTTCTGTCTAGAAGTTCCCTTCCCCAAACACACCTCACCCTCGAATTGTCCAATCACGTGGGCAGTCACACCTGTCAATCCGATTATAGTACGGTATGGTTGAGAAATTTGAGGAGGATTACGCATCCTATCATATGTTGACTTGAAAAGAACATTTTCAGAGCTTCCCGTATCTATCAGCACGCGTCGGATTTCAATACCAGCTACTTCCGCTCTAATAACTATTACATCTTCGTGACGACCTACAGTGTATCTCAAATCATCATCATCGAAAAGAATAAAATGAACATCTTTCTTACCATACAAATGCATAGACATCCCTACTTCTATTTGAGTAGCTAAACTCACCACATGCGTCTTTTTAGAGCTGTCAGTAATGCCAGTCATAGTATATCCTCCGAAGATTGCCAAGGACTCAAAGTATTCACATAAAATTCAAACTCGACCTTGTTTTACTGGCTCATCCACTACCTTCAAAATCAGTCTATATGGATCTGCATCTAAATATTATGATGCAACATTGAAATCATCAATCTTAGAATCCAGAATTATTAGATTTTTTGCCTGTGAATTTGGATTCGTTTCCTGTAAAGTCGATGCAACAAGAGCCTTTGATCCACTACTCTACCCTTTAATAAATGCCAACAACTTTCTCTTTTCAATTTAAGTTTGCACCTCCTTCTTCAAAGTTATACAAATTGCAGTGTCATGTCCTATGTCGTTATGATATTTACATAACCTGTTGTTACGTTTATCCCTTGGTATATTTATCAGAGCAGGATTTTTAAAATTCACATATCCTTTCGCCTTTTTCATAAATTGCAGCAGAGTTTTCAGTTAAATCAGCATAGTCTTCTGGCCTTATCCACTGATTTGGCCTCGGTCTTTGAAATTGATACCATGTAGCTTGAGTTGGGTACCCTCCAGTTCGAGGGTGAAAATTGTTGTTATTCCTCAGACGCGACTGTTGGGATGAGTTCGAAGAATGTCCCTGGCCATTTGACACCTGCAATGAACTCTTTTGACTGGATCCAACCATTCCTCGAACTCTAGTTGACTCTTCTACTTTAATTTGATCATCCGGTTCAGCGCTCCAAAGGTCAAAGCTCTTCATTTCGTTTTTTATTTGTTAAATCTTCCGGTAACAAACCTTGTTGAAATGCTGCCATAGCTACCAACTTTTTATAATTATTCAAACCATCTTTTGTTAATACAAATCGTTTAGTATAGTTTTTTAGCTTTTCTCCCACTGTTTATTTACATTATATTATTGTGTCTCCATTTTCCCGCTTCTTTTTACTTTCCAAAAATTATCATCGGGAGGCTGTATAAAAATCTCTGAAATTAGAAATGGATCCCTTCGGAATAATGTTGTACCATTTGAAATATGTTCCTTTAAATATTTTAGAGAAAGCTCTGTATACCATCGTATCATCGTCCTCAAAATTCATCATGTAGTTCTTAAACTGTTCGATGTGGTCATCTGGATCTTGCATCCTATCGAACTTTTCGACCTTAGAGATATCAAACCGTTTCAAAAGAATGATGGACCTTATTTTAGTTGTCAAATGAGATTTTCTCCGGTCGACTCCTTATACAAACTGATTATCCTTTCTTGTTCCTATGATAGCATACAATTTTCGGTCATATATCATTGTGTACTGATTCGACCTGTTCCCTTCACACCATTATGCTTTCCTCAAACAACGAGTTATATTGTCATTTCTTGTTTTGTATTCTCTTTGTGATTTTCGAGGATGACATTTTTCTTCTTTCGAAGACCCTCGGTACCTCTTATACTCAGATCCCGAACTATTCAACTCATCGTCGCTGGATGTAACATACCTTTACTTATTATTATTTTTTATCTTTTTGCGTAGTATGAAGCTCTTTATTAGATTCAAAATGTGTTTTCATCGGCTCACTTCAATCTGGCGAGTTGTACAAGATCGATCAGATTGGCTGCCAACGTTATTTTTATCATCCATCTGCCTCACTATATATTTTAACATAGCCGATTGAATATCTTGGTCTCTTTGATCATACTACTCATTTAGAACCGTGATTTTATCCAATAACGGGTTCACTCGCATTTCAATATCTGAGTGAGTCAACTGTAACTAACTCATCTTTTTTAACTTCTCCTCTTTGCAGATCAAATTTTAACATGTCAACTGCCTTTCGAACCAAAGGATCGTTTTCATTCATTGGTTCCATTATCGATCCAAAACAACTTCAAAAAATCGATCAAAAACAATCAAAACGAAACAAAAAAGTCGATTGGTTTTGGTTTTGATCAATAAATCAAGGTACCAATTAATCAACTCCCACTGTGGTCACCAATTTGATGTAGATGAAATCTGGTTCTTAGAGAGAGATGAAGAAAGAATTTAATTTTAGAGAGAGAAAATTAAGGAAAAGAAGATAGTTCACCAAATGAAAATCTCGTGTCCATTAATTTTACTTGTGGCCTTTATATATAGACGAACAAACTTAAAATAAAAATAACTGAAGTTGTTACAAAAATGGGTTAATTTGCACTTTAACCCCTCATCTTTACAGCTACATGAAATGTGTCATATATCTTTATAATTGTTTGCATAAGACTTTAAGTATTATATTTTAGTCTTCAATAATTTATATCATTATAAGGCTGAATCTAGAAAATATAAAAATTAAGTCTTTATTACAAACAAAGACAATGTGAAAATTTATAAAAAAAATAATCTATAAATATATTTAGAGGCCTAAAGTGCAAAGTTTAATATATGATCGACTATTGAATATGATAATCAATATTAACTACATATTTCATGAGATTATTAAGTATTATCGACATCAAATATTAAAAAATAATATAAAACAATGATAATTCAATATTGATCATTAAAGAGACTAACAAATGAATTTTTTTAAAGAAAATATATTAAGTATGAAGGATAATAATATTACACAAAAGTTTGTATCTCATTAAGACCTAGTCCATATTTCAAATTATTTTTAGTTCTTAGATATCTGATTGAAACAGTTCCAACCATCATACATTCTCTTCACTTAGAAGATTCATCATATATCCAAAATTAAGTGTTAGTAAAATATATTTACAAATATTAGTGACTTATGCATAAAGGAGTTAGAAAATAAATTGATTGTATAACTCATTGACACATATTTTCTACATTAAGGATTGTAATTAATTTTAAAACAATGTTATACATACTTAGGTATTATACATTAAAGGAAATTCAAATACTAAGACAAATAAGTACATATTTATCTTAAGTATTTATGCCATATCTCCAAAAATAATGAGGGAAAGCTAATTGATAAGATGCTTTATAGTCTCTTGAGTATTTTGATTGTTCACACATATCATAGATGCATTAATAAGGAGATATACCAAATTAAATAAATTAGCTACAGACAGAAAAATGAAACGCGTTTGAATAAAATTAGAATATTATCAGAAATACATTTGTATGCATATATAATTATAAACATACATTTTGTTCATATACGCCTTTTAGCCATATAATGCACAAATTTCAATATAGTTAAAGTTCATTTAAATTTTTAAGTTTTTAAAACATATATTAAGGTACCAGCTTGATAAATAATTAATTTTTTCATATACGACCCGGATGGTTGCCACATAATTGAGGTATGGTTGTTCAGTGAACAATATCATTATCCAATTTTAGTTTATGTAGTTAAAATAGCCAATAGTTCCTTGTTAAGAAAATTCATTAAGGGGTAATTATATATATTAAACATTAAAAATAGTAAAATTATTATTTAAGAAATTTTTGCATTTGGAGATGTCTAGTACAAAAAAGCACTGCGAACCTATAATTTGGAACGAAAGTCTAGTACAAAAATAATTTTCTCTCGTTGTAGTATATTCTATTCTATAAAAGTTTAGTTTAAAAACACACTATTCATTTTCAGAATTGAGCCAATATATATTGATGATACTTAGTTTTTGGGAGTATTTAGTGAACAACCTTAATTTTAGGGAAGAATAATAATTATTTGCTTAGATTAAAATGATAAGGACTTGGTTATTTATTATTGGTCATATCTTTATTTTCATCTAGTAATTAGCGTTCAAATTTTCATTCAAGATTAAGCCCTTGAAGTTATTCATGAAAAGAAAATTCATCCTTAATAAATTGATCAACTTAAGTTAGTATAATAGCTTACGGAAAAATCCACTTTTAGTTTTTTTAGTTATAAAAACTTCTACAGTAACTTTAAGATTAGTTATGATTCAACATAAGAATTCAAATTTAGCTCTTCTAAAAATAAGATAAAGAGTTTTATAGGAACATTAAGATCATTTGTGAAACATAATAATTCAAATTAAGCTTTTGTAGCATTATAACAAGTCCTATACGAAAAATCAAAATATTGTGAGGTAAATGGAGAATCAAACATCACATTTATATTTTCAAATATTTGATTGTGGACCATTATAACAAGAATAAAAATTTGATGTCAGATAATTCACTTAAGATATACATAAGAATGTAACACCAAATAGGTTTCATTCAATGTGAAAAGATTAATATTTTAATAGAACCTTTATTTTGAATTTTCAAATTACTAATTGCAAATATTGCACACTCAAAAAATGAGCTTTATTAAATGAATATAGAGATCCAATCATTCTAAATGGTAACATTAAGAAAAATTTATATACATGTTACAAGTCAATAACTCTATTAATTAAGAATGATAAGTTGCAAATTTTAATCGGCCAACAAGAAGATTAACGGGTTTATAACAATCATATTTAGATCTAATAAGGTCAATAGTTTATATAAATTATATATGATATTTCAATTTAAGTGTCTCATTAATAATACCATAAACTATCAAACTTGTAATCTCATTTTTTTATGAGATTAACTTAGTATAGAATTATGAACTTCACAAATTCAATGATAGTGGATTCACATATAAAGTTACTTTTCATTTTAATTACCATAAGTTATAGTGACATGTTGCATGCCACTAATAAATTTATATTCATGAAATTAAATTTAAAATGTGTAGGTGAGGCATCTAATCTACTAGGAACCAAGAATCATCAGGATCACTCTTGATAATTATTAGCTTTACTACATAAAGATACATTAATAACATGCTAAAATATTATGGTATGTAAACAAAAACCTCTGACTTGTTTGAGGTGATTTGATATAAATTTTTACAGTCAACATCTCAAGACTAATTTGGAACTTTATGAGATACAAAATATTTTGTATAAATTGACAATTGATGTATTCTCAAATTAACTAAAAATAAGGTATATAATTCATTATAAAGGACGGGGACTAAAGTATATGAAGGGAAAATCAGACAAATGGGTTATTAAACCAAAGTTTATTTTATGTATGCTTATGTAATAAAGTGTAATAATTAGAGGTATTTAACATAATAATGAGTTTTGAATATAAACAAGTTTGGTTTACCAAAATAGATCCATAAACTATATAAGCCAATTAGCCTTAGTGGGCAAAGTTGGCTATAAATAGGCATTTAGAGCATTTAATGAAGGTTGGAGAGAATATTTACTTCTTACTTAAACTTGGTAGAGCATTTCTCTACATAATATTTCCTATGTAACACAATAATTTCTCTAGAACTCATCCAAAGTCAATTGTTTCTTTCATTATTACTTAAAAACTCTCCGAAAATCTTTAATACTATTAGTGGCAACTATAATGGGAGCCTACAGAGGTAGCCAAATAACGACATCCAGAACCTTAGGTGTATGAATTTGTCTTTTAGATATACCAAAGATAGACTTTGAAATGCAGAAGGATCATACCCATATGATCAAGAGTTATCGAAGAAGGGTCTGGTCAAATACTGCACAATGAATGACAAAAACAAGAACGCTTTCTCATGTAACTTATCTATTATTGGTACCTCATAAAAACCTGTTACAAATTCTTTCTAACTTATCTATTATAGTTTTATGGGGAAAATTTGAAACCAATATATGGGCAAGGACATAGAATCAGTCTGCCACAAAATGAAAAATTCTTACCATCCCACTCCATTATCGTACTTATAAAATTATTAATTAATACTTCAGAATTACATGATTTATTATTTGTATTGATTATAACTCATATTTAATAGATATGTAGTTGATTAGATTATAAACCAGAATGATAAACTATCATATTAGACCTAGCTTGAGTTATATTTTGAAGAATTTATTACCTTGTTTTATCCTCATTAATAGTTTGACCAGATATCATTTGAGAATGATGTCAAAAGCTCTATAATATGTCCATGTTATTGGTTCTTCCATTTGTAAATATAAGCTGATCATCTACAAAGGCCAAGCATGGAATCACTAGACTGTCTCTAGACTTGTATCTTAATTCTTTCCTTGTTTCAAATAGGTGTTTTAGGCCTCTAATAAGGTACTCATCAACAATAAAAAAAAATTGGGGAATATGGGATCCTCTTTTCGAGATTCCATTAGTGGATTTGAAGTACCCACGAGTTTCACCATTAATAATGACTGAGAAGTAAGATTCATTGACTAAACAAGAAATTCTATCTAAAAATGTTCATTGCATGATACTCAAGATAAACTTGTTTTATAATCTATCAAAACCCTCTAACACATCAACTTTAACCATTATATTATCTCCCTTAAGTTTTAATAAGATCCTTAGCAAGCTATTTAGTAATGAGGGTGTTGTCGTGGATATTTCTACCATGGAAAAATCCTCATTGGAATTTTGATATTAATTTAGGCAGGATATCAGCTAACCTATTATTTATAATTATTGGTATGATTATGTTCATAAGGGTACATAGACTAATAGTTTTTCCAAGTTTGAGGATGGATAATCTTAAGGATTATGCATATTATGATTGCGTTAATTCTTCAAGGCAAAGATTTTCCTTAAAGAAATTAAGATATTGCTACATATAGATCATTCTTAATAATCTCCAAACATTGCTGGAAAAACATTCCATTAAATCCATCAACGCCAGAAGCACTAGTAGGGTTCAAGTTTTTTATGACTTCATGAATTTCGTTTTCAGAAGGTTAACTCATTAACATTATGTTTTCCTCTTTTATATTTATATTAAAAATGATGCTCTGGTAATATTCAACTTTATTATTGTTTGACTGAGTTGTTAAAATTGATTTGAAGTAAGATTCAACTGAAATTTCAAGTTTGTCATTCTTACTGATCCATTTAGTTCCATCAAGAATACCACAAATTTTATTCCTTTTGCTTTTCTTCTTGACATAGTTATGGTAGGTGGCAAGTATTTTTATCTCCATCTTTTATCCATATAAAATTACATTTTTATATTAATAGATTTCTTCCCTACATAGTAATTAAAGATAGATATCACGACTCTTTGATAATTTAATCTTGTCTTTCATATCCTCTAGAATCCTTTTTTTTTCAAAATCCTTAACCTCTTCCACAGCCTTTAAAATAACATCAAATATGTTACCAAAATGCTTCAAGTTACAATATTTGAGATTTTGTTTCAATCTCTTAAGTTTATTCCAAAACACAACTAAAGATTGGTCATTCATTTTGATGTTCCAATTTTTCTCAACCATCTTCATTAAGTATTTATGTTGAAACCAAAATTTTTGTAATTTAAAATAAACTTTTATTATTTTTTGTTGTCAGTTATTTGTTGATACGGTCAGAATTTATTGGAGGTTAGACAGTAAGAGGGTCAGATTTTTCTTAGAAGGCCAATTCAGATATATAAACTAAATCATGATTAGTAAGCAGTATGCCTAATGACTCAGCTAAGTGCACAGTTCACTCACTTTTGGGCCTACGGGCTCACAAGGCTGACCTGAATGGATGACCTGATCTGAATGGCCCATGAATCCAAAAAATACTATATATAGTTTGATAAACAGTATTAAATGGGTTGGATTTTTATCTGTCTCTATATATTAAATAGAAGCACCTCTATTCACTCTCCACTCTCCCCCATGAATTTAATACTATACAACCTAATAACTTTCAAAGCTACCCTCTGATCAGTTTTTACCAACACCAAATTGGCAACCACAGTGGGAGCGTGAGATGCCCGAATATACTTATTCAAAACCTAACTTGTAAGTCGTGCTTCAGATTTCTTGAGGCATGGATCTCGAGATGCAAATGTATCCCCGTCTTGAGAATGAGTGAATAAGGGGTGATAATGAGCACGTTGACACGTCTCATGTAAATCACGATACAGAAGAAAGACATATCGTGCAAGAAGAGTGGGATCAGTTGAGGGCAGAGATCAAAGCTTTGAAAGCCCAAAGTCATGCTAAAGAAGAGCTAAAAGGAAAGAATCTAGTAGGATGTCTTGGTTCTAAAGAGCCTGATAATAATCATAAACTAGATGAAAGTGATCAGTCCCCAAAGGCTCTTAAAGGAACAAAAAAAACAACATCGGGCTAAGCAATTGTTAAGCACATCAAATTATGTTGGAAACTCAACCACAGAATCAGACTTTGATATATCTTCTTCCTCGTCGAGTAACCAAAAAGCATTCAAAGAAAAAATCGAGTAAAAAGGATTTAAAGGGTAGAAAAAAGGATAGAAAGGGGAAAAAGAAAGTTTATCAAGGCAAACTGAAAGGGTCAACAGACTACAGTATTGATTTTTGACTAAGTGATCAGTTTGTTATCTAATCCAAACCAGGTATATTTTCCACTCTCGATGAGGATCATATGTTTGTCCAAGGTTATATATGAGGTGGTCACCTTTGTCTTCAAAAATCCTATCTGGACATCTACGAAAGCATTTTGATAACTCGAAAATGGAGAAATATGATGGAAGTTAAGATCCTGATAATCACCTTGGACAATTTAAAATTTTCATGATGAATTTTAATGGCGATGATAAACTGTTGTGTCGGGCCTTTTAACAAGCTTTCAAAAGAAGTGCCTTGAAGTGGTATAATAGATTACCAAAAGAATCTATAAAAAAATAATTGACATGTTATGGATGGCATTCTAAAGGCAGTTTGTATGGAGTAACTAGCTCAAATAAAACGGTGACACCTTAATTCATTGTGCACAAGAACCCAACGAGTCTTAAAAAGATTATATCAGTCGCTTTTCGAATACAAAGAATGGATTGGCTGATTGTTTTGTGCAATTAACTATCGCTTCTTTAAGACATGGCTTAATTCCAGACGATTTAGTTGATTCAGTCACTCGAAAAAAAAGCAATAACTTGGGGAGGATTATTGAACTAGGTCGTAAAATAAATCACAATGGAGGAAACCAAGAAATCCAGATTACCACGACAAAATAAATCGGTTCCCACAAGCTAGTATTCAGTCTCATGCCACGCTCATTTACTTTTATAAGGAATTCCGACAAGGTTCACACCGGCCTAGACAGAGCCAGTCAAATCAGGGCCAACAATTTAGACCAATAAAGAATCAGTGGGTCCAACCTGATTGGTTTGCAAAATTTGGTGAAAATATGGCCACCATTTATGATAATGGGTCAGATCTAAATTACCCTTAGAATTGAAGGAAAAACTATTATCTTTTTTATCTAAGAATTTACATGAGTTTTCTTGGTGCAATGAGGATGTAACTGGAGTACCAACAAGTGTTATCAGCCGCAAACTATCTATCATATCTGATGCGGGTCTGGTGGTACAAAGAAATAGAGCTTATTCTAAAGAAAAAACATAATGTATAGTCTAATAAGTGGATCGGTTAACCAAAGTGGGTCATATTAAAGAGTCCTAATATCCTTTTTGGATTGCCAATCCGGTCCTTGTCAAGAAGAAAAATGAAAAATGGCGTATGTGTATTGATTTTACATATCTCAACAGAGCTTGTCCCAATGATCATTTCCCAGTGCCCCACATAGATCAGTTGGTGGATTCCACATCAAGGAATGAGTTATTATCCTTCATGGATACTTTTTATGGGTATAATCATATACATATGGATCTAAATGATCAAGATTACACCACTTTCATCACTGATAAGGGACTTCATTGCTATAAAGTAATGCATTTTGGGTTGAAGAATACTGGAGCTACTTATCAACAATTGGTTAATAAGGAATCTGTCAATCAGATTGGAAAGAAATGTAAAAGTTTATATTGATGACATGATGGTTTAGATCCTCAAAGAGGAGGACCAAAATTCCGACCTCCAAGAAACCTTTTCTAACCAGGAACCCATTAACATGAAATTAAATCCTAAAAAGTGTACTTTCGGTGTCCGTTCCAGTAAAGTTTTTGGATACATTATAAGTGAGAAAGGGATCCAGGCTGACCTAAATCAATTGAATGCCATGTTGGTCATGGATTCACCTCAGACTATTAAAGAAGTTCATATATTAACTAGGAGATTAACAACATTAAGCAGATTCATTTCGAGGGCATCAGACAAGTGTGCCCAGTTCTTCCAAGTTTTGAGAAATTCAAAAGACTTTATTTGGTCCCCAAATTGCGGCAAAGAAATCCTTGAAATTAAACGAGACATGTCTTCACCCAAGACTTTATTCAATCCTGTTGGTGGAGAAAGAATGTACATATACCTAGCAGTATCAGATTGTGCTGTGAGTGCAGTATTGGTACGAAAAGTTGATAACTATCTCTGCCCTGTTTATTATAGAAGTAAGAGCTTGTTGGAAGCTGAGAAAAGATACTTGAAATTAGAAAAATTATCCTTAGCATTGGTAATAGAAGCAAGAAAAATAAGGCCATATTTTCAAGCACACTCTATCATGGTTCGAACCTTTTTTTCCCTGAAAAATGTGCTACAAAAAGAATATATATCGGGAGGAATGACCAAGTGGTCATTTTAGCTTGGAGATTATGATATTGACTTTGCACCCCAAACTGAAATACCTCAAGCTGTGGCTGATTTTCTAGTTACATTTCACTCTCAAAAGCCTCAAACGGAAGCTAGGTTCAATAATTATGAAAAGGAATGGGTAGTTCGAACATGATAACGGGTCTAGTACGATGAGATATGGTGCTAGGATTTTCCTAATTTCCCCCTTTGGGGATCTATGCACCAAGAAATACAGTTTTTTTAAAACATCCAATAATAAATCAGAATATAAGGCAGCAATAGTAGGGTTAAGATTGGCTCAGATATGTGGTGCCAAAAGAGTTCGATTATTAAGTGATTCACAGTTAGTCATTCATCAAGCTTAGGTACAATCTAAAACAAGGAATGACGTTTGGTGAAGTACTTAAAGGTGTTAAAATAAATATAAACCAATTTTAAACATGTTAAATATGAACATGTGCCATTATCGGAAAATTCAATGGTTGATTATCTAGCCAATATAGCCTATTCTGAAGCATACCCTAGGATCCTAGTGCAAGAATATCCTTCTATAGTCACAAATTTTGAGACGAAGGATGATATGGAACAAAACTTTCATGTGTCTGCCATAACGTCTCAATATTTGAGGAATGATATCCAAGAGTTTATCACTAACGAAGTTTTACTAGAAGATAAAGCTTTTGCCAAAAAGATGAAATAAAAAGCTCATGGATTTTTAGAATTAAGAAAAATTCTTTATAAAAGATCGTTCAATAGGCCCTTGCTATGTTTCCTCGGATTCAACGAATCTTAATTGTCCAATTAGAACTGCATGATGGGGAAGGATCGACACATTATGGTTATAAGGCTTTAACTAGAAAGGTCTTGTTGGCAAGGTACTATTAGCCTTATATTATAGCAGATTCTAAAGACTTGGTATGGAATCTAAGTACCAGAAATCGCTATGATGTCTATGTCTGAAGTTGTACCTTTTGACAAGTGGGGACTTGATTTAGTCGGACCACTTCTGACGGCCTCTACGGGTGCCGTACAATAATTTTGGCAAGCGATTACTTTTCCAAGTGGGTAGGAGCTGCCTCACTATCCGGGACAATGTCCAAAGAAGTGATATTGTTTGTTCTTTCTAATGTATATTGTAGGGTTGACATTCCTAGGCATATCACTACAGACAATGGTCCTCAATATTTTGTGCATCAAGAGGAATTCATCATTTTTTCTCTTATCGCTTTCATCATCAATCCAATGGACAAGTCAAGGTAGAAAATCCAATGATATTAATGGGCCTGGATAAAAACGTGGGGGAGCAACCGAGAAATGGCCAAATAATCTACAATAAGTATTATAGGTCTACCAAACTACTCCCCATACAACTATTCAATAGTCTCTATTTTTTTAGTTTATAGAATAGATTCAGTCACACATATGGAAGCTACTCTTCCTTATTTTAGAGTTCAAAATTATTTCAAAGAGAATAATGAAGTGGCAGTAACGGCTCAGTTGGGTCTGATTGAGGAAATGAGAATAAAATCTCATTTGAGAACTGTTCACTACAATGCCTGATGAGAAGCGGGTATGCATCCAAATTTAGAAGAAGAAACTTTCAAATGGGAGATAAAGTTCTAAGAAGAGTATTTTTATATACCAAGGAAAATAAGTTCGGAAAACTGGCTTTGAACTAGGAAGGACCATACATTGTGTATGAAAGGATCAAGCAAGGAACATACAAGCTGTTGGAC
Source organism: Limnanthes douglasii subsp. nivea (assembly GCA_036936605.1). Lineage (NCBI taxonomy): Eukaryota > Viridiplantae > Streptophyta > Magnoliopsida > Brassicales > Limnanthaceae > Limnanthes > Limnanthes douglasii. The sequence goes on along the minus strand of JAUPFV010000005.1, from coordinate 113,089,243 downwards.
AAACATGCAACCTCTTGAGCACCCTTGAAATGTTGAGCATCTAAGGTTATATTTGGAATAATATTATCTTGTAAATAATTACTTCGTTTCAGTTTAATGTAAATATTAGGGGGCATACTACTTCCTATCCTGGTGGCGCGGGGAGGTTTTAATGAGGTGTTCGAATCACAATCAAACTATCATATTTTGCCTTTAAAAAGTGTATTTGCTATACTTGTTTGGATTAAATTTTATTATCTTCGAATGGGTTACCCTCGAATGGCTTGGTTGGATTAAAATTTATTGTCTTTGAATGGATTACCTTCGAATGACTTGGTTGGATTAAATTTTATTACCTTCGAATGGTTTACCTTTGGAAGATTTGGTTGGATTAAATTTTATTATCTTCGAATGAATTGGTTGGATTAAATTTTATTGTCTTCGAATGGATTACCTTCAAATGGCTTGGTTGAATTAAATTTTAATGCCTTCGAATGGTCTACCTTCGAATGGTTTGGTTGGATTTAATTTTATTGACTACAAATGGATTACCTTCGAATGGATTGGTTTGATTAAATTATGTTTCCTTCAAATGGATTACCTTTGAATGGTTCATTTATTCCAATTTTAGATCATCTTTAAATAAAACATACTTGATTAGGATCAAATATTAATGGAAGTGAAAATATATTGGAACATTAAGCTAATAAAAATAAAGATGATGTAAACTACCTTGAGTGAGCCAAGGTAAAACAATGCAAATCCAAAATTGGGTTACAAAATGCCTTTGCCCTAGCCAAAGACTTGCACAAATTTATTCGATTTAAACGCAACAAAATGCATTGTATGTATCAAGGTCTTCAATTCAAACACACATACACATCAAAATATGTTAACTTTATGGCGTGTTCCCATCGATTTTTAGTTATTCTTTCTCTTCTGGGTTCTCACCATATAAACCATCTTCATTGGAGTAATCTTCTTTTGAATCATCAAAAATATTAAACTTATCACCTAAAGCTAGGTTGTGGTAAGAAATGTGTTTAGATATCACGTATTTCCATAGATCCCTAAAAAATAGTTTGGGGAATGTCTTATAGAACAACATCACCATATCCGGCTTAATTGATTTATCCCTCTCTTGCAAGGAATCTAATACTTTTTGAGCATATGTGTTCTCAGAATCGCCTACCTCTTGAGCCGTCTTTTCCTTGAGAGAAGTGACTTCATCTTCTTTCTTCATAAGAAGACCTTCGAGCTTTTTCTTCTCTTCGGACAAATGTTGAATGGTCTATTTATCATTACTTCGTTGATATATTAAGGAAGTGATTTACTTGGAGTCAGATGAATGTAAATTAGTCTAGTCATAATGCATCTTATCATGGTCGGATTAGGTTTGAACCAACTCTTTATTAAGGGTCTTCATTTCCTTGCCCAAATTTTCAATTTTCTTTTTCTCTTCCTCAATAGAGTTTTTCAAACCTTGATTTTCATCTTAGAGGGAGATAATATATTTAGGCTTAAGATCTTACCTGCCTCTCTAACTCAATTATTGGCCTTACATAGCCCAAGACCGCATACCCCAATTCATCATGCTCCTTAGACACTTCGAAAGAGTCCACTTCATATGTCACAACATTCACAGGGCTGGTAAATTGAGGGAAAGCTTGTTTGAAGTCTTCAAAGTTAAATTTCCCTATGTTATCCAGTTAGTCATCGCCTCTGAATGATGGTATGTCTTCTATGTGAAGTAGTGATTTATGGAAGGACTTCAGGTCGGAGAATAATCTCTGAACCAACTGATGTTTTTTTCTTCACTTCTCTCGTATCATTTCCCTCCTTATTCCTCTTTTTCCTTTTGTCTCTATAACAGTCGGTGCGTCTGATGGCTCCTTAGTCTCTCCAACTTGAGATAAACTATCTCTCTTTTTATTTTTCTTCTTGTTCTTGTCACGATGACTAGGAGATCTATTGCTAGATGGAAGATAAAATTTCCCATCGCCCGCCTCAGTCCTTTTGAAAATTCAGAGGATCGAGGATGAGTGGTAAACTGTTTCCATGAAAGTTCACGGATTGGATTGTTCTCCATAGGTGGGCTCTCACCCTATTTCCTAGAGTAAAGCAGTTCTGAAACTCGGTTAACCACTTCTCAGTGACCAATTGGTTCAACTTTTTATAATTTGTTTTCCCATCTTCCAAATATTATTAAAAGAGCTTCAAGAATACTACAAAACAAATCTAAAGTGATAAATACTCGGCTTTTCTTTAGACATGATTTTTCTGCCATTTTCCCAAGCACCACTAACAAAAAAGAATTGATTCTTCCAAGGCTTCTCAACTTCCAACATGTCATCTACCACTTTATAGTCATTTTCTATATTAAAATAAAAAAGGGATAGGACCATTATGACACAAACGAACCACATAAGCTAGTTGTTTTATATGCATCAAAATTTTGGATAGCCTGGAAGCTATGATGCTAACTAATATAGTAAACCACGCGTTAGTGCTTAGTTGGCTTGGCAATAAATTTAGAAAGTTGATATAACTCACTATTTCCGGGTCCACGGGAAATTGAAGGCCCTAATTGAGTACATCGGTATAAACTACCAACTCTCCATTCTTGTTGTCCATCGGATTTTCTCCAGGTTGAGATAGCCTCACTTTGACCGATTTAGGGAATCCTCATTTTTTCTGAATGACTTCCATTTCAGATTCATGAAAATAAATATATGATATTTTCTGTAAAGCAGTAGATACTTGACACTAAATTTAGTGAAGTTGGGCCAGACTCTCCCAACGAGGGACTCCGGAAGTGGTTCAAATTCTGGTAAGATATATTTTTTTCTTTTTTCCTAAGTCACATTCTGAGTGTTCATAGTTTGACCGGACGTCTCTAAAAGGGTATCTTCTCCGCTATCGTCCATATTTTCTTCCATCACTTGTGGCTTTTGTTCCAAGGGTTCATTGTGTTGAATACTAGGATTCTCTTCCTCAATTCGAGGGGGTTCATTGTGTTGAATTTTCCTTGAGGGATTGCTAGAATTAATAAAAGTTTCAGATGATTTTTCAATTGCTTTATCCAATAAGGGAATCTTATTTTTATCTTTAGAAAGCCCCGTGGTTCTACGAGGAGTACTTTCGCCCATATCTAATCCCATGGCGATAAAGGTTGAAGGAGGTTTACGACTGCTAACCAATTGGTCAGGAGATGTAGAAGACTAGGTAAGGAGGCTAGGTTTAGAATGGATTTTTTTTCTTAAATGAGTAGACCCTACCATATTCTAAAGTTTGACTCTCAACCACTTCACCTGGTGAAACAAGTAATTCAGCGACGATTCTAGCTTGTCTTTTTTCTTTTTCCAACTCGAATAAATTGATCAAACATCCTTTGATTAATACATTCTTGATTGTAAATATATAAACTTTAGGAAATAGTGGAAAAATTTATTTGCGATGAACAAGGAAGAAGAAGAAGGTGAAATTCTATTTGAGAAATTTGACCCTATCTTTATCTAAAGTTTTAGACTAAACTCTTTCTTACTCTGGAAATAGAAAAATGTAAAATAATTACCCTTATAAAGGTAGGAAAAAGTACTTGAGTGTTTTTACTAGGAAAAATGAAGCGTCAATAATAAAATGGGACTATTAAATGTAGTCACTTTCTTCTTTTGTGTAGACACAATTACCGAGAGTAAAACCGGTTAGTAGGTCCAATAACTACTTGACATGTGTCTCAAAAAGGAAACCGAACTAAAGTTACGACCTTTGAGAAATAACTGCTTTAAGCATATCCTTCGGAGGGGTTCATATATCATTTGACATATTAGCTCTCCCGAAGTAATCTACGAGAGTTAAGGGGGGGGGGGGTATATGATAGGGTCGGATTTTATTGGAGGTTAAAATAGTAGGATGGTTAGATTTTTCCTCGAAGGGAAATTTAGACCTAGAAACTAAATCATGATGAGTACGCAGTATGCCTAGTGACTCACCTAAGTGCCTAGTTCACTTACTCTGGGCCTGGGGGCTCACAAGGCTGACCCAAATGGATGACCCGATCTGAATGACCCATGGATCCAAAAAGACTATAAATAGTTCGACAAATAGCATTAAATGGGTTGAAATTCTCTCTCTCTCTAGATATTAAATACAATCACCTTCCTTCTCTCTCCACTCTCCACCCTTAATTTATCTACACAACCTAAATAACTTCGAAAACTGTCCCCCGATCAGGTTTTACCAACACTAATTGTAATACACATTGGGGTATGATCATAGCATATTTTGGCCATATAATTCGTTTTAGTTTCTTCAAAATAGTCAGCCCAAGCTGAGTTGTATAAAACCATGGCAAGCCTCTTTCACTTCTTATTATTAGTCCATGTGTATTTAGTTCATATAAACCCAATATCTTCTGAATAGCAATCTAACGTAGCATTATTAAAATCCTCTATAATTCTTGTGCATAAGGAAGTATAAGAAATTTTCCCACTAGCAGATGAGATGACAATAAATTCACCTATCACAATCCATTCCTTTTAATTATCAACCAGGTTTCTTGAGTTATTCTATAGATCTATTCGATAATCCCTTGTATATATGTCATAAATAACCATTACCATGAAATTTTTGTCCAAAGTAGCATGTCTAACCCTAAAATGAATGAGTTCTTCATAATTCATAATAATATCCACTTAAAATTTATCTTGCGACATTAGCAAAATTTTATTATTAACATTAACAAAAAATTTCTTATGTCTTAAACTCATAGTAACTTTCTCTAGTTATTCTCAACAATTAAAGGTTCTTGAAGGGTCATAAACTCTACATCCTAATTTTTTAGACCTCATCCTTCTCTTTGTATCCTTGTTACCAATGTCAAGAAGATTCAAAATCAGAATTTTTATAATCATTTGTAACTACTAGTAGATGTTTTGGTCGGCCTTTTACTCTGGTGGCCTTAATTTGATAGCTATTTTGTTTGTTTCTTTTTTTCCTTTAGCTATTTTGGCTTTCTTGTTCAGTATTTCCTTAAAGCCTTAATCTACTTCCATTTTTCTAAATGTAGAGGATGATAGAAGGCTTCCTATATGGTTTTGTTTTGGATAATTTTGTTCAGAAGCTAAGTTTTCATAATCATTTGATGCCTTAAGGTAATCATTATCTCAAGAGACTATATTGCTTCTATGATTTTAGATTCCTTTAGTTCTGCTGTTTCCTTTGATGCAATATCCATATTTTATTGCATATAGTAGGGTATGTTTTGTCTATTTTAGAACTATTTAATTGTTGTGTTGTGGTATCAAAGTTCATTGTATGTTGCTCCTTTAATTTTTCACTTTACAATATAAAATAGTGAATAACTAATTCCTTTTTCAGTACTATAAACTTAAATTTAGGATATTCTCACTGGCTTAGTTAGGATCTAAAGAAATAGTATTTTTAGGGGAAATATGTAATTATTGGAATTTAGACTTTTCATTTCTATTAGAGGCTTCATTCTTTTAAAATCATAATCTTTATGGCCTAAATACTTGCACACATTTCAATATGGAGGGATATCACCATATCTTATCTCCACCCAACACCCATCATTTTCCCTGAACCTTATCCAACCTTTATGTAAAAGCTTCCTTGTAACATCCAGTTTTATTAACGTTTAACAACAATTATGTGTGACTCTATTTTTATCATGGACCCATACTTTCAATGGATTTCCTAGTGGTATATCTAAATTTCTAATGATTCCTTCATTATAAATAAACTGATGTAGATTTGGAAACATGATCCATACATGAGTAATTAGGCGTTCAATATTTGGATTCAAATAAGGTTGCCACTTAAGCAATCTCATAGAGTATTCCCAGATCATCCAATATTTTATTTTCCTAAATTTACTAAGATCCTCTTTTAAGAAAATTATATAAGGATATGTCATATGCCCCAATTAGATATATTAACTTCTCGTGTGAATTTGAAAGAATCTAATAATTTTTAATAGATAAAGTTTCAGATTTACCTTTTGTAAACTTTCCAATTAATGTGTGTTTAGTTAATGCTAAGAAATGCTCATTGTCTTCTGATGAGTACTGGACCGATATATGATCAGTCTTTTATTGGATTCCAGAATGCTCAAGAACTGGTTTTTAGGTATAATTCTTGTTGCATCAGTATAGGTTTTTAATGATCTTGTAGAATGACCTTCATCATTATATGTTTGATCAAAGATAGAGTTGTTACAGAGATCAAAACTATTAGCATCTCTTGATTAAATTTCTCTATTGTTCTTGTAATTGATTCTTCTATATTTTGGTAAAGATGGAAATTGAACATGAACATTTGGAAAAGCTCCTCTATTTTTGCTTCTTGTTGCTTGTGAGGTTTACTCTGTTTTCCTTTGATGATTAAGATTGTTTCAAGTCTGAAACATTTACTGCATTTTTAATTATGAAGAAAAGATTGTTGGCAAGTAACCAGCTGCTGATATATTGCTAGATAAGAAAAGTCAATGAAGATTAGTCTTGATTACTGATGCAAGTAAATATATTAAACAATGTTAAAAATTAAACTATTATATATATTAAAAATAGATATGTAACTATTTATATTAATTAATACAAATTAAAAATAACTTTAAAATTCTAATAATTTGATATTTAAATTATACAATATATGTATATATATATATGGAAACAAAAAAACATATAATAAAAAGAATTTAATTCAAATCAATATTTTTGAGACGTTTGTCCATAAAAAATATAAAAATACCTCCCGACTATATATACCTCCTGGTACCTTCACAAGTAATAACATGAGAGTTGTTTGTAAAACATACCTGAGAGTTGTTAGAAAAACATACCTGAGAGTTGTTTGGAAAACATACCTGAGATTTGTTTGAAAAACATACCTGAGAGTTGTTTGAAAAACATACCTGAGAGTTGTTTGAAAAAATTATCTGAGAGTTGTTTGTGACTCTATAATCTGGTAGTTGTTTACAACTCTCTCTATTTGCGGAGAGTTGTGTGCAAGTCTCTCGATTTCCTAAGAGTTGTTTGCAACTCTCTCTATTTCCTGAGAGTTGTTTGCATCTCTATATTCTGGAAGTTGTCTATAACTCTCTCTATTTCCTAAGAGTTGTTTTCAAAGAACTCGTATGTTACTAGTGAAATTTTATTTTTTATTTTTAAAAATCAAATAATATCATCAATGGATCTAGTTTTTTCATCTTTAAAAAAACAAAAGCGATGCTAAAAAAATCAAATAATATCATCAATGGATCTAGTTTTGTTCATCTTAAAAAAACAAAAGCGATGGTACTTTCATATATTTTTTCCGAGCTCCGATTTGAAAGATATGGATCTTTTAAAAATAAAATAAAAAGATAAAGTAAGAAAAATAAATTTTGGTTACGTGGTTGTTAATGAAGGGCGAGGGTAGTTAGTGTATTAAAATAATATTAGGTATAAAGTGAGAGTTTAATAGATGAGATATGTATTACGAGGTAATAAAACAAAATTTGGGTGCTAGATGACCATATAATAGTTGAGTAAGTACTTTTTATGTGCAATTTTCCCAAAAAATATTTCTCTCGTAAAAAGTAGTATTTTCAGGATTTATTAAATAGTTATTCTAAAATAAAAAACTTTTGTTGATAGCTCGTTAAGACACAGATTTATGTAAAAACAATGCTTATCAAATAAGAGCTAGACTAAAAAAAATTATTTTCTCTAAGTATCAAGAGAGAGACATTTCTCTTGTATTAATGAAAATTAGATTGTCATCCTAACCAACTATCAATGAAAATCACTTAGTTGATTGCCGCAAAAGTCAATTTAATAATCTAAATTTACTTTTAACAATTTAAAATTAATTACTATTTTATTTTCTAAATCAATTAATCATAACAAAAAGTTCATATCAACTAATCATTATCTTGGTAAATGGATGGAATCAAGTCAGGAGTTAACTCAACTTAGATAGATGTTTGTTGTCGGATCGTTTAACAATGAGTGTAGAAAAAGTAGTAGGAGATGTTAATTATTTATTTTTAGATGAATTCACGGGTTTAAGTTCAGTAAGACCAACTTTTCAGGTAGAATTGTATGGGTTCCGGTTATGAGTATAAATAGTATTGAAGTGCAAGTATATGATACTTGTTGTAGAAACAGACTCGATAACATTACACGCGCTAGTAAAAGGTGGTGTAAAAATGAGGGCATGTAGTTGATGCACATATGGTCTGTAAATATATTTTCATTAATAATTCAAATTTCAAATTCAATCATGTTTATGGGGAAGCTAATTATTGTGTTAACTGAATGGTCAAATGGGAGGGGAGGGGGTAATTTTAATAGTGAAATATAGTGAAATTACCTCTTGGGTCGCTTTAGTCTCAAATTTTTGGTATTCTTCAAGTATCATAGCACCCTCTTCACAGCATTACAACTGACAACTCTTTAATTGCACATGTACTTTTATACATTCCAGTTATGAACTCTATGTCAGGTTTGGTACATATCCGAGCATACACGAGACTACCAACTGCCAAAGCATATCGTATCTTATGTATGAACTAAATATTTATATATACTTTGGGGCCCTGATAGAGTGATAAATTTTCTTCTTTCGCTACAAGAATATCCAAAGTTTTGTACTTATCCAAACCATATCGTTGCAACATGGTTTCAATATGAGCTCTTTGTTAGAGACTTAGGCTTCACCTAGGTCGGTTCTATAAAATTTTGATCCCCAACACTATGTTTCTTTGACTATTTAAATATTGAAACTATGTAATTACACATAATACAAGTTTTGATACTATTGTAGATTTTGTGTTACAGTCTCTAACTTTGAGCCATGTCTCTCTTGATTATTTTTTTTGATAAATGATTTTTTGGCTTTACTTTTGAAGATAAAAGAGGAATAAGTCTTGATCTATTTTGATATTAAAATATCATTACCAAGATTATACGCTAGATGATATTGAGATTGAAAGAGTTCATTTTGGGCCTAGGTGACTTGTGAGCTATAACATATTGAAGCTGAGTGAGTTTTTGTGAAACAAAACTCATTCACTAGGTATAGATCGACAAGTTCCAGCTATTGGAGACCAAGTCTTTGAAGTTAGGGTGAGATTTCTACGTATTGAAAAATCTGAATAATTTTTTTATATACGAGAAAGAGATTCCTAGATTTAGGGTGAATGTAATATGATCTAACATATGATGACCATAATGAGCGAAATACATTAAAAAAAATACCTGTCTCAGTCATTGTTGATTAAGACACATTATATTTTAGATGAGATAGGGTTGATAGGTCACTTCTTAATCCAAGATAATTGGAATCTCAATGGGCAAGCACCACTGCGTTTACGTTGATAGCAATATGAGTTGAATTATTCAATAGTCGTATGTTATTGCTCAGAGAAGCCATTGAGTTTCTCCAGCGTACAACAATAATTTAAATCTCATAGGTTACCCATGTAATTCTTTCATATATTTCTGCAATGACTTCGAGATCTGACCATAAAGGGAGATGATCATGAGCGTCGTTAAATGCATAGATGAAAGTGAGAGAAAAGTAAATCAGAAAATTTAATAATTCTAATATTATAGTGAATGTAATATAGGGAATATGAGATTATTGAGACAGAAATTACACTAAGATTCTAGATAATCCAGATCTTACTCAATAAGTGAGAGGCATTGTTGGTTACGTAATGCTAAAAATGAGGCAAATATCTGATTAATGAATCTACTTCAGGCAGACAAACTCTAGTTTTACTTAGGATCTTGATAAATAAATTATTATTGATGATAATTTCGGGGAACTCTTTTTGTCGTATTGGGTCATTTAACCCCACATTATATGAAGCAATAAATATTTCAGAAAAAATTACAATGGTTTCGATTCTAGTCTTATCAGAAGATAAAACCTTAGCAACAACTTTATTACCATTTTTTTCTTCAAAATTAATAATGATGAGGTCGGATTTCTTTGATACTGACCATTGTATCTATCCGAGGGGCAGTTCAGACATATCCAGTATCATGCCCCACCGAACAATACAACTTAGTGGAACATGACTCAGCTAGTTGCTAGTCATTTCACCTCTTAGGCTAATGGGTTTTTAAACTTAACCCAATCCCACGATCCGACCCGGAAGGCCCATGGATCATTAAATGAGTATCAATACCCCAACTACTTTCATTAATGAGGGTAATAAGAATTTACTACTAGCACACACCTTACTTATCTCTCTATATTTTACACTAAACATTAGATTCTCAAAACTCTTTCCCAATCTACCCTTTAATCAAGAATAACCCACACCAAATTGGCGATCACAGTGGAAGACGACAGTGCCTGAATCACAAATTCAAAACCAGCAATAATAACCAGTTCAGATGGATCCGAATACGCAGAATACTCCACCTCCAGAGGTGGAAGGAGTTAAAGAAAAGTCTGGTGCGTCGGTGCTTCACCATACTGATAATCCTGGTGAGAACGAGCAGTCCATGAAGACTCATCTCAATTCCAAGAAAACGCATCCATCCAAACGTGTGGAGAGTTCCACTTCGGAATCCTCTAGCAGCTCCTCCAATGATGTAGTGCTTGAAGAGTCAGTTTCATCCAGTAGTGATGAAGGACGGTCAAAAAAGAAAATAAGGCTTACAAAACAACATTCAATAAAGAGGGATAAACATGGCAGACTCAAGAAGTATTAGGGAAAAATGAAGGGTTCAACTGATCAGCATATTGACCGTTTGCTGATTGACCATTTTGCTTTCCAATCCAAACCATGTATTTTTGCTACTCCAAATGAAGATACTGTGTTTTGTCGTAGCCAAAACTAGAGACAATCACCTTTATCCGCAAAAATACTCTCCGGACACCTTCCTAAAAGATTTGACAGTTCCAAGATGGAATAATACGATGGGAGTAAAGATCCGGACAACCATCTTGAGCATTTTAAGAACTTTATAATGAACTTTGACGATGGCGACAAATTTCTTTGTAGGTATTTCTCTCAAACCTTCAAGGGGAGTACCCTCAAATGGTATAATAGTCTCCCTCAGGGATCTATAAAATATTTTGACATATTATGGGTTGCTTTTTAGAGGCAATTCGTAGGAAGTGATAAGCTTAAAGGTAATGGAGATACAATCATCCATTGCGTCTAGGAGCCAAATAATTCTTTAAAAGAATACATCAACAGGTTTGTAAATACAAAGAATGGGTTAACAGATGGATTTGAATAGGTTGCAATTTCCTCTCTTAGGCAGGGAATGAATCTGAAGAACTTGGCTGATTCTGTGACCCAGAAGAAAGCTATGAACTTTGGAGGGTTGTTGAACCAAGTGGGGAAAAATTAATATGGAGGAGACCAAGAAATCCAGAGTGCCTCGCCAGATCAGATCCACAGTCACATCATCAACACCTTAAACAACTAAGCAGTTCGGTTACAGGTCGAAGGAAACTAGACAGGATCTCACCAGTTCAGGCAGAGTCAACCCAACCAAAACCAAACCAACAGGTTAGAAATAAAAGGGGACCTTGGGTTCAACCTGAGTGTTTTGATGAGCTGGGAGAGAGTGTGACTAAAGTATACGATAAAACTAAAAATAGAGTACATTTTAGAAAACCAGTTGTGCTGCAATCTCCTAGAAAAAAATCAAAGTACCCATTCTGCAAATACCATAATGACATTGGGCATGATACCCATGACTGCATAGCCATGAAACAAGAGGTGCAGAACCTCATTAAAAGGGGTAAACGGGGGTCCTATGTTAAAAAAACAAGGAGGAGCAGGCCATATAATACACCATCCAATATCAATACTCCTTGAACTACACCTTCGGCGAATCAGTCAGAAGGTAGCTAGGGAATGCTATGCAACAGCCCTTGCCTCTAAATTTTTGGAGGTAGTCAAGGTTAACAAAGATTAACAGCTATTGGAGCCTTCCACCAATGAGAATGAGATTGACGATCCAAGGGAGGCTCCTAGTGTCATAATACCTATAGAGGAAGTTGAAGTTCATTCCCTGGTTGAGGGAAAAGTGTTAAAATTGGTACCAAGTTGGCACCAAGTTTAAAACAAAGGCTACCATATTTTTTATTATATAAGCTACATGTCTTTGCATGGTGCAATAATGATGCCACCGGAGGTCCTGCCGATGTAATTTATATTAAGCTATCGGTATGAGCTGATGTTGGACCAGTTGTACAAAGAAGAAGGTCATTCTCTAAATAAAAATAAGATGTAATTGTTCAAGAAGTTGATCGCTTGACCAAAATGGGCCATATAAAAGAATCTCAGTACTCATTATAGACTGCCTATCCTGTTTTGGATAAGAAAAAGAATGGCAAAAGGCGCAGGTGTATTGACTTCACTGATCTTAATAAGGCATGTCTCAAAGATCCTTATCTTGTTCCTCAGATAGATCAATTAGTGTACTCTACTTCTAGGAACAAACTATTATCTTTCATGGATGTATTTCCAGGGTACAACCAAATACAAGTAGATCCAAAGGATCAAGATCACACCACTTTTATTACGGATAGAAGTCTTCATTGTTATAAAGTGATGTCGTTCGGATTGAAAAATGTTGGGGCCACCTCTCAAAGATTAGTAAATAAAGCTTTTGTTAGTAGCTTGGCATAAATATTGAAGTTTATATAGATGACATGATGGTGAAGACCCTTGAAGAACATGCGCACATATCCGATCTTCAAGAAATATTTTCCAACTTAGAGGTTGTGAATTTTAAATTAAACCCTAAAAAATGTGTTTTTGGGGTCCAATTTAGAAAGTTCTTAGTTTATGTAATAAGTGAAAAAAAGAATTCAACATGATCCAGATTAGCTCAATTGATCCTCCTCGGAGTACCAAAGAAGTTCAAAGATTGACCGGACGATTGGTTGCGTTGAACAGGTTTATTTCAAGATTATCAGACAAATTTGCTCCATTTTTCCAGGTATTTCAGAAATTCCAAAGACTTTAATTGGTCTCCGCAATGTGATCGAGCATTTCTCGAAATCAAGAAACATTTATCTTCACCTAAAATTATTTTTAAACACGTTTACGAGGAGAAGCTTTACATATACTTAGTTGTATCAGAATATGTAGTAAGTGTTATGCTAGTAAGAGAAGTGGATAATTACCCCCGTTCGGTTTATTATATTAGCAAAAGTTTGTTGGATGTTGAAAGAAGATATTTGAAGTTAGAAAAGTTGTCCTTGGCATTGGTAATCGTAGCAAGAAAATGAGAAGATACTTCTAAGCTCATTCTATTATCGTCCGAACATTTTTTTACATGAAGAATGTTCTTCAAAAGGCTGATGTATCAAGCAGAATGACAAAGTGGTCAGTTGAGCTGGGTGATTATGACATTGATTTTGCACCTTGAATAGCGGTTAAAGCTCAATCAATGGCTGATTTCGTGGTAGAATTCCATGCTGATAGATCTCCTGGGCAAATGCCAAAAAACCAGTCTAAAAAAGAATAAGAGTCTGAAGTGATGGCGGGTCTAGTACTATGGCGTGTGGGGTGAAATTTGTTTAACTTCTCCTTATGGTGATATTATGTACATGGCTCTATGTTTTGATTTCAGAGCCTCCAACAATGAATCTAAATATGAAACAACTATAGCTGGTCTCAAGCTAATCTTATATGTGGGGCGAAAAAAATCCGATTAATGAGTGACTCCCAACTACTTATTCACCATGCTCAGGGGAAATCTGAGGCAAATAATGAACAATTGATAAAATATTTGCTCATATTGAGAGAAGTTGCTACAAACTTCAAAAGTATCAAGTATGAACATATCTCTAGATTGGAGAATACTGTGGTAGACTCTTTAGCAACCATAACTTATTCTGAATCTTACCCATGGATTATGATGTTAGAGTGTCCATCAATACAAACAATCAAGAAAAGGGTACAAAGAATGAATAGAGTATGAGCATATTTGTCATTCAACCCAAAGACTGGAGGTATGATATCTTTCAGTTTATTTCTGATGGGATTTTTCCTACGGATAATGTCCTGGCTACGAAAATTAAATACAAAGCTCGTGATTTCTTGGTATTGAAAGAAGTTCTTTATAAGAAATCGTTTAGCAGACCTCTTTTGCGTTGTTTACGATTTGAAGAATCCCAGAGTGTTTTATCCGAAATGCACATTGGAGAAGGTTCTGCACATTGTGACTATAAGGCCTTAACCAGAAGAGTTTGATTACCAGGATATTATTGGCCAACATAATGGAAGACGCTAAAGATATGGTCAAGAGGTGTGATTCTTGCCAAAAATATGGGAATGAAATCCATATATCAGCAGTTCATATGGAGTCTATATCTGAACCAGTACCTTTTGACAAATAGGGGTTGGATTTGGTTGGGTCTCTTCTCATGGCATCCGATGGATACCGAACGATAATAGTTGATATTGAAAATTTCTCTAAGTGGATAGAAGCAACTCCTTTAACTGGAACCACTTCTAAGGCAGTTATAAAATTCATTATATCCAACATATGTTGCAGATCTGGTGTTCCCCGAAAGATCACTACGGATAGTGGACCACAATTTGATAATAAAGACATGGAAATGTTCTGTGCTTCCAGAGGGATTCAAATTATTTTTTCTTCTCCATTCCACCCTCAAACTAATGGACAAGTTGAAGTTGATAATCAAGCGATATTGTTCGGGCTAAAAATAATATGGAATGAGCTGCATGGAAATGACCAAGTTATCTTCAAGAAGTATTGTAGGCTTACCGAACTACTCCTCTGATTGTTACACAAGAATCCTATTTTTCTCTCGTTTATGGGATGAATGCGATCACCCCCATCGAAGCTACTTTACCATATTTTGAAAATCCAAAGTTATTCCAAACAAACCAATGATTTGGCAGTTAGGAACCAGTTGGACTTGATTGAAGAAAGAATATTCAAAGCACATCTAAGAATAACACACTACCAGGGTTTAATAAGGAGCAGATTTGCATCCAAAGTTAAAGTAAGAGATTTTCAATTGGGACACAAAGTCTTGAGGAAAGTATTTTTGCACACTAAAGAAAAACAGTTTCGAAAGCTAGCTCCAAACTGGGAAGGTCCTTATGTGTATATGAAAAAGTCAAGCCAGGGACATATAGACTTCAAGATAAAGAGCGTAGAACATTAAAACACCCATGGAACATTGAACATCTCAGGTTATATTTAGAATAAAACTCCCTTGTAAATATTTACCTTTTTATACTTCATTGTAAATATTAGGGGGGCATACTTTTTCCTACCCTGGTGGCACGGGGAGATTTTAACGAGGTGTCCTGGTTTTTCAATAATATCTTATGCCTTCTTCAAAAGTCTCGTGCAAAAGTATTGGTTCATAGTATGAGGTGATCGAATAAATTAAATACTCATTAAACACCCCGGCTCTCAGATGAAGTATCTTTGAGTTGATCAAAATTGTTAAAATGCTTGATCACATGTATTAAACACTTGTGATTGGAGTCATTCAATGAGTATTAAACACTTATTTTAAAAATTTGAAATATTAAAAGCTATTTAAAACATTGACTATGAAAAGATAATGGGATTCATACAAAGAAAGATGCAATATTAAACTTAATCAAATCAAGTCTGATCCATCATTCACAAAATACTTTGACCATTCAAGGAATTTGGTTCATAAAACAGGAATTCAAAAAACACAACAAAATTCCTTAGCCGTCCAAGGACTTTAGTTTTAAACACAAAATAACATCAAGACCTTAGGGCTTTTTCCCTTCGGCTTCTTCATCACTTTTACCTTTCGTGGGACTTTTGAGTTCAGCGCTTGAACTCTCAACGGTTCCTTTATCAGAATATTCTCCACTTGAATAGCCATGCTTATCACCTCCGCCATGGTATGGAAAGGGATTTCCTCCTAAGGGACATATTTTCATAAAGGACCAAAGTTCCTCTTCAGAAAAGTCTCATGGAATAGCAAAACCATGTCTGACTTAACCCCATCGTCTTTTTTCTCCAAAGAATCTACTATTAAAGTAGTATACTTCTCTATTCATGCAGCTATCTCATAGGCTTTCTTCCTTATTACAAAATCATTTTCATTTGTCTTCTCCTTGAGCACCTTTCCCAAATTATCTTTTTCTTCGGATAAAGTTGTGATAGTACTAACTCTGGCAGCTAGTTGCTTCTTCAAAGTTTTGATCTCGGTAGAGACGGAAGTTTCCAGTCCATAATACTTGGTCTGGAGATCTTGTTGAGCATCTTTTAAATGGTTTAGTTTGGTATCCAAGTCCTCTTTTTCTTTCTTCAAGGCCTTTATACTTTTCTAAGCAGTGGAGACATCATTCTTCAAGCCTTTATTTTCTACGGTTAGGGACGCTATGGTCGTTGTTTGTTCCCTCACTTGCCTTTCTAAGTCAACCACCAGACGGATATAACCCAAGAGGGCATGGCTCAGAGTGACTTGCTCACTTGATATCTCGTACGACACACTATTATGGGTAACATCGTTTCCCGCAGATGCATAAGGAAAAGTTTGTACGAAATCGTATTTGTCCAGATCGCTAAAATACATGTTCTCGAATTCATCTAGATGGACATCTCCTTCAGCAGTTGCATGTCCGACTAGGAGGAAGGTTTAGCTAGGAGGGTTAGGTGGAATGTCTTCTTATGGAGGATGATCAGTAGGAATGGGAGGAGAAAGTTCGAAAGGACACAAAATTATCTCTGAACCTAAACTAATTTTCTTTTTATTTGCAGCTCTTTCATCACTGCTCTCCTTGTGCCTCTTACGATCCTTCCTTGTAATTTGAGATAGAATATCCGATCCGCCAGCTTCCTTGACTATAACTTCAACTGCCTCCAGCAAAGCGGCATTGATTTCTCCTTGGTTTTCCGAACTGACCCCTTCGGTGACTTGTTAAGATGGGTCAACTTTGGTTTTTTTCTTATGTTTGCTCTTAAACTTGTCCAGGTGGCTAGGGGATTTGTTCCGGGAAGGCAAGTGAATTTTACCATCCTTAGCCTCCGTTCTCTTCAAAATAACATCTGCAGGAGGCAGAGTGGTCAACTGCTCGCAGGTAAGATTTCTACTCCCCGTAGTATTCCAAAAGCGAGTATTTACGAAGTTTGCGGAAGTAAAGCAATTGTGGAAACCGTTTCCCCATCTCTCCGATGCCCATTCGTTTAGCATGGTACAGGTACTTTGGCCTGCCTCTAGGTGCTCTGGGAACCTTTTTGCCAATACTACAACAAAACAAAATAGTTAGTTCAGAATATTAACATAGCATTTAGAAACCAATAAAAATACGAACAAGTATTACTTGAACTTTTCTAGCAACTGGTCAGATGGCGTGAATTTGTGGTAGAGTTTATCTTCCTGCCATTCTCCCATGCCTCGCTAATAAAAAAGAATTGAGTCCTCCATGGCTTCTCGGACTCCAACAAATCATTTACCAACTTAAAATCATTACCCATGTTGTAATGGTAGAAAGGAATATGGTGGTTTCTGCACAGACCAGCCACGACAGCAAATTGCTCCATGGGTAGAGGAATATTTGACAATCTAGACGTCATTATACTGGCCAGCAATGTATACCATGTGTTTGGGCTCAGTTAACTTGGACATAAATTTATGAGGTGGAAATACTTGAAGATTTCTGGGTCCAAAGGAAACCGAAGGCCCCAATTAAGTACCTTAGTATATACCACCAACTTGTGGGATTTATAGTCCATGGAGGTCTCCGGAGTGACGAAATCCTTACTTTAACAGAATTTGGAAAGCCCCACTTTGTTTGGATCTGACCCAACTCAGCAGTATGGGTGTATACATAAGTAATATTTTGAAGAGCTATCAAATACTTCACACTAACCTTTGGAAGTTTGGCCCAACTTTCCCTTCCAGACACTCCGGAAGTGCATCGTGATTGGATAAGCCCACTTTCAATCTGGTTGTCCGATTTGCTTTATTATCTTTTGTCTATCTAGACGTCTCGAAGGGAGTGCATTCCATATTGTCCTCCATGGTCTCCTCCATTACATTTTACTGTTGTTCAGACGGTTTAGTATCTGCTGGGGGCTTTATAGTCTCCGAAATAGCAATTTGCAAAGAAAATGGAGTACTTTTTGCTTTAGATAAAAGAGTTACCCTGCGAGGGGTGGATTTCTCAGCATCTGAACCCATGGCCAGGAAAGGTGAAGGTTTCTTAACACTGGAAGCTACCTTTTCTTTATACAGAGGGTTTTGGGACTCTTGAACTGAAGACCCTGACTGTAAGGGAGATATGGTTGGGACAAAATGTGATTTTCTAACTTTTAATGCCTTTGGTAATGATGAGCTCTAGTCTGTTCTGGTTTTTGGTTGACTGATCTCTCCACCAGGAGAGGCAGGGAGTCTAGCTGCAACTCTTGCGTCTCTTCTTGCTTTTCTCAAATCAGATAAACTTA
Organism: Limnanthes douglasii subsp. nivea; assembly: GCA_036936605.1. Taxonomy (NCBI): domain Eukaryota; kingdom Viridiplantae; phylum Streptophyta; class Magnoliopsida; order Brassicales; family Limnanthaceae; genus Limnanthes; species Limnanthes douglasii. The sequence goes on along the minus strand of JAUPFV010000005.1, from coordinate 113,070,806 downwards.
GCCACCCTCCTTTCACCTATGCGTTTCGGGCTGTGAAACAAATCTACCCAGACACAATTGAAGAAAATTATCAAGCTTTCTCTCTCTAGAAATTTTTGTGTTCTTAGATACAGTAAAACAGTAAAACTAATTTATATAGAGATGAAGATGTAGTTGTTTACCTAGGGGAAGAAAAATTAATCAAAGTAATGATTAGGGGCTAGAAAGTTTGAGGGTTACACCCTAAGTTACGTTTTAGCCAAGTAGTTACAAGAATCTAGGAGAAAAACTGGCTAAGAGGTCAAACCAAAGCTCGACATGTGTCCCACTTAAAAAACTGTAAAGTTAATCTCTTCAAATTCGATCAAGACTCAGTTCAGATACAAACGGCAGATCGGACGATCACCTTGAATACATATTGAGTTTTATTTTTTTAAATTAGATCCTCTAAAGGTTCTTTGCAAGACCTAAAGAACTACTGATGAAGTCAGATTTCTTTGATACTGACCATTGTATCTATCTGAGGGGCAGTTCAAAAATATCTAGTACCATGTCCCACCGAACAGTATAACTTAGTGGAACATGACTCAACTAGTTGCTAGTCATTTCACCTCTTGGGTTAATGGGTTTTTAAACTTAACCCAAGCCCATGATCCGACCTAGAAGGCCCATGGATCATTAAATGAGTATAAATATTTCAACTACTTTCATTAAAGAGTGTAATCAGAATTTACTGCTACCACACACCTTACTTATCTCTCTATATTTTACACTAAACATTAAATTCCCAAAACTTTTTCTCAATCTACCCTTTGATCATAAATAATCCACACACGATCTTTAAAAGTGTCCTTAAAAAATAGACAGATTTTTTTCCTCATGTTGAAAGAAGTAGAAGAATTCATTGATATTTAAACACTTTGAAAATTTGTGGCTAAACTCTTCTCACAAAATTTTCAGTTTTAAAATATTTATCTATCAAAATATCTTATAAAAAATGCTATTGACCATTTACCACGATACTAGATGTTTAATAACGTGGAAGTTAAAATATTTTGATCAATAAGGTATCTAATTAAATCAACAATAATCAATCATGCATTTTTATTTATGATATTTTATTTTTACCTTTTTCATCATTTTCGTGAGCACGAGTGTATTTTTCACACATAATATTCTTCACCTTTTGACCATCAAACCAATATTCTTTATCTTCCTCGATAGAAGTTCGAAACTTAATTTTTTGTTTTTAAATTTGAGATTCAAAATTAATTTAACACCTTAAAGGTAGATTTTGATGTTTTTTTTTTATTTCATCCAATAATTTGTTAGTTATGTATAATAAGTCACTGATATTACTTTTAGACATGAATCCATAAAAAAAACAAGATAGAGTTGAATTAGCGGATAATGTTTTGAAATGTTTAAAAAGATTAATTATGAAACAAAATATTTGTTTCGGACTTTCATTGTCCAATAAAACTTCTTATCGTTGTATAACTTCCTCTGTCTAGTTCTTTAGTTTTACATTATTAAGTTTTTTGTTAAAAACAAAGCATTATAAATAAAAAATTTAAGATCCAATACATCTCAAAACGAATAAAGAAAACAAGATAAATTTTAATAGTTTCTCTTACTTAAATAATTTTGATTTGTTTTCATAAAATAAGAGAGGATTGGTATAAAATAAGATAATATAGATTTTTATTTTTCATAAAACAAGGCATATATTTAAAAGATAACATATATATTTTTGTTTTGTTTTCTTAAATGCATGCTTAGATTTTGTTTTCATAAAAGCATGATAAATTTTGTTTTCTCAAAATACATATTCTATTTTAAGTAGGTTAATTGCACCTAAGGTACCCACTCAACTATTATATTGTCATCTAGTACCCAAGTTTTGTTCTATTACCTTTTAATACCTATCTCAACTACCTAATTACCACTTAGTGCCTAACATTATTTTAATATACTAACTACGCTCACCCTTCATCAACAACCACGTAAGCAAAATTTCTTTTTCTTACTTTGTCTTTTTATTTTATTTTTAAAAGATCCATATCTTTCAAACCGGAGCTCGGAAAAAATAAATGAAAGAACCGTCGCTTTTGGTTTTTTAAAATGAACAAAACTAGATCCATTGATGATTTTTTTTGATTTTTCTTAAATAAAATTTTACCATGAACAACTCTCAGGAAATCGAGAGAGTTGCAAAAAACTCTGAGGAAATCGAGAGAGTTGCAAACAACTCTCGGGTTAGTTTTTCAAACAACTCTCATGTTAGCTTTTTAAACAACTCTCAGGTTAGTGTTTCAAACAACACTCAGATGTGTTTTTCAAACAATTCTCAGGTTAGTACTGGTGAAGGTACCAACGAGTATATATAATTGGGGGTATTTTTGTCCAATTATTAAATGAAGGTATCAATTATCACCATCCTCATTTTGGGTACTAGTTGGTAATTAGGTTGTTGAGTGGATATTTACTAATACTTTTCTCTTTTAAATATTACAAACAAATAAAAAAGGCATGCCATATCTTAGAAAATCTTACGTAAAACATGTCAGATTTTAAGAAGACGTGATATATATTATATAATAAATTTTCGTTCATAATTCACAGTTCTATATGTTTGTCTGTTTACTACAACTTTATCAAAACTTTTGCTTAATTTTCAAACATGATACTTGAACATGATAACGAGTTAAAGCAAATAAAAAATATGACAAATATGAAAGATCTTGAAAACCAAATATTATAACATTAAAGAACGTCTTTTTGTCGATAGATTCAGAAACCATGAATGGAGAACATCCATGGTTCATGAATCTCTAAGAATTCAAGTATAAATAAATTTATAGTGAATATAAAATGAGAGGAGGAAATGGTAATCAAGCAAGTATTACTCTTATAATTTCGTTATCATTTAGTGAAATCACTACAACATTGTTTTAAAGAACCAAACATATTTTTTTCCTAAAAAAGGACAATGTTATACTATTCTGTATTTAGAATCACGTATATTTTTATATTATATATTACATTATGTGTACACAATAAATTTAATAAAAAATATTTATTATATTATATTATATATTGCATTAAAAGGAATGACATATATTTATATAGTATAGTCTAGTGTTTGTGTTTGGAATTTGCATTAAAATTTATCTTCCTTTGTTTGTATATAAATATAAAATAGTTTAAATTGGAATAGCTTTTTTAAAGCATAAGATTTTCAGTACGACATGTTGGATTTATTTTCTTAAAATTTTAGGTAATGCAAGCTATCATTTATAAGTTTTGTGAGGATATTTCTATGTCGTGGCTGTTTTTTTTCCAAGAAATAAATTTTATTGATGTTAATGAAAAATATTACATTATGTTCATTATTTTTTGGTATAACTATTACATTTTCGCCTTCTTTGTTTTAAAGGCTTCCCTTAGCATTTTGTGACTATAGCTCTTCTTTTGTAGCTTCCTATCTCTTCTTTCTCTAATGCTCTTCTTTGCGCATTTCCTTCTTGTTATGTGCCATCTTTGTTCTTCATCTAATGCTCAAGTTCTTTCTTCCTTCACCTGCAAAACAGAAATCATTAAGGTCAAGTTTTTCAACTTGCCAAAACAGATTAGTCTTCTTCAAAGAATCTAAAGTAACTCAGGTTTAAGGATTCTAACAATGTGATAGCATTTAATTCATGCAATGAATGATTTGGTTCAGCTGTGAAATCAGACTGAATCTTAAGTGCATGTTTGGCAGCCCAGTCATCAGCTAAATTATGTTCTCTATATATATGTTTGAGTGACATCTGAGGTTTTATCAATGTTCTGTAGTATTGGAGTATTTGCTCTAAGTGCCAGGGGTACTTTCCTATAGCAAGCATGTTAAATAAACTAAGGCAATCTCTATATCTACTGAAGTTAAATTCTGATTGTTGCAATACATAAGGCCATTAATAAGTGCTAAGATTTCAGCAGTTAGAGGAGAGCATTTCCCTATTACATCACATTTAGCAATTAAAAGAGTTCCAAGATTGTTTCTTATAATAAAACCATAACTTGATTCACCATTGTGCAAGGAGGATCCATCACAATTCAATTTGATTCTGTTATGTGTAGGCAGAGACCAAGTGACATACAAAAAAGGCTTAGAAGATTTAACATGATTAAAACATCTTAATTCCTTAGCTATGTGCAAGTCTTTTGACCAATGTTTTCTGGTTAAATGTGATCCTGAGTCTAAGGATGAAAGAATGAATAATATATGATTAATAGTTTTCTTGGAAGATAAGATTATGCCCTTATGTTTATTACTGTTTCTAGCATACCAAATAGACCATATAATCAAAGATGGCAGAATAGTACATATATGTATTCTTTTAGATGTAGATAACAACCAAAGATTAATAATGTGATTCACCGTCATATGTTTACCAATATCTATATTGAACTTAGCAGAAAAGAAATACCATATAGACCAAGCAGTTTCACAAGATACAAAAACATGGCTAAGTGTTTCTAAGTTCTGGCAGCTAGTACATTTAGATGCTAATTGGAAACCTTTCTGTTGAAGTTTTGTGTCTATACTTAATAGATTGTTCAGTACTCTCCAAAGAATGAAAGAAAATTTCTTTGGAGAAATATTATTCCAGATTTTGTCTTTTATTTTTGATGTAGTGGATTTGTGTCTTACTTCATTAACAGTCTTCTTTAACTTAAAAGTTCCATCAGTTGAAAGCTTCCAAATGATGGAATCAGTTTTACTTGTATTACACTTTATTTTGATGATTTCATTGACATACTTAGAAGGCAGGCTATTCTGTAGTTTATCTATGTTCCATTCATTGTTTATCTAGTATTCATTTATCTTTGCTTGTGTGTAATAGTGAGAATTGATTGTTGTTAAAGTTATTAAGGTTTTAGAGCTATGCCATTGATCTAGCCAAAAGTCTGAATTACCATTGCCTAATTTCCATCTTATATGTTTTTCTTCTTTTTCTTTGATTTCATTCATTCTTTTCCATATTTTAGAATCTGTTATTCTCAATGTAGATTGTAATGGATGAATGTTGTTACAGTATTTTGAGTCCATCATGTTTGACAAAAGAGTTTTATTGTTCCTAAAGTTGAACCATAGTTTAAAGGAAAAAATAGTTTGAATATCTCTAATGTTTCTGATGTTTAATCCATTTTCATTGTATGGTTTACACAAATTTTCCCAACTAGACCAAATTATATGTTTGTTTGTTTCACTAAATCCCCACAGAAACTTGGTTAGAAGTTTATCAATCCTAGATATTGTTTTCAAATGTAATTTAATGGACTGTAAATAATATATAGGGTATGACATTAGAACAGAGTTTATTAAAGTTATTTTGCCTCCAAATGATATGTTTTTAGAATTCCTGTATGAGATTTTACTTCTTATCTTGTCTATTAAGTTTTCAAAGTGAATGGAATGATTGTTTGAGTGTATTAGAATTCCTAGATAAGTGAATGGAAGATTTGCTTGTTTAAAACCTAAGACTCTTTCTAAGGATGTTATTCTTGTTTTATTTATGCTTAAAGATGTAATAAATGTTGTCTTTTGTCTGTTTATTGTTGACCAGAGAGAGATTGATAAGTGTCTAAAAATTTAGATAGCTTCTTTATTCTTGTTAAAGATCCATTTAAAAACTAAATGATGTCATCTGCATATGCTAAAAAATTTATTTTCATTAAGCTTTTCATATTATAGGACATTGATCTATGTTGATTAATTAGATTGTTTACACCTCTAATTAAAAACTCCTCAGCTATAATGAAAAGGTAGGGAGATAATGGGTCTACCTACCTTAAACCATTAACATATTTAAATAAACCATTTGAATTACCATTAATTATAACTGAATACGAAATGTTTTCTATGCTTCTCTTAATCAGTTTAACTACTTGTTCATTAAATCCAAATGCTAACATTACTTCATAAATTAAATTAAATTCTAAGTTATTAAATGCTTTGACATATCTAAGTTTATAATTATGTTATCTCCTCTAGTTTTCCTATTCAGATCTTTAACTAACTCTTGATTTATTAGTATATTCTCTTGAATGGTTCTATTTTCTACATATGCTCCTTGTTCCTTAGATATAATTAAAGGCAGTAACTTAGCTAATCTATTGTTTATAAGCTTTGAGATGATTATATTAAGGACAGAACATAAACTTATGGGTCTAAAATGCATCCATGTTTTAGGAGATTTGATTTTAGGTATTAAACATATTAATGTTGCAAATAAGCCTTTAGGTAATATTACATCTAAAAAGAAATCTATAACAACTTTTAAAAGATCATCTTTTATAATTGTCCAACAAGAAAAATAGAATCTGGAGTTGAATCCATCAACTCCAGAAACACTGTCAAAATTTAGGCTTTTTATAACAATGTAAAGTTCCTCTAAAGTAGGCAATATCAAGATACTGTCATTATTTCTAGCAGATATAGTTCTTGGAATGGTATTTCTTATTGTAGAAAGATCTTTTTGAATAGAAGTTTTGTTTAACCGATTAGAGAAGTATTCTACAGCAGATAAACCAATAAGACCATCATCTTCAATCCAAATATTTTTATCCTGAATTCCCTTGATTATGTTTTTAGATCTTCTTTTCTTTACATAGTTATGAAATATTGCTGAATTATTACCACCATCTATAAGCCAATTTGTATAACTCTTCTGTTTCCAATATATTTCTTCTCTCTCAAGCAATGTTGAGTATGTGATATTTAGATTAGCTAATTTGGATTGATTTTCAGGGCAATCATTATCTTCTAACATTGATTCAGCAGTTTTTATTTCTTCTTCCACTTTGCTTAAACAATAAAAAATGTTTCCATATGTTTCTTTGTTCCATGTTTTTAAATGTTTCTTAAGCCTTTTTAGTTTTGACCAAAAGATAAATATATTAGAAGAATCATGCATCTGTTTTATCCAGTTATCATTTACAGTCTTAAGAAAGTCTTCATGTTTTAACCACATATTTCAAAATCTAAATTATGGTTTTTGATATGTAGAGTTAATTGAGACTGATATTAACAAGGGTGAATGGCCAGAACAGGTTCTGGCCAAGTGATTCACCCTTGTTATATTAAAACTTTCTCTCCATTTATCATTATGCAGTGTTCTATCTAATTTTTTCCATTTATGATTATTTATCCATGTAAAGTTTGATCCAATGTATCCATGGTCTTCTAACTTACAGTCTAGAATCATGTGATTAAATTCATCCATTCCTTTTGAGCAATGTGTAGAACAGGCCATTTGTTCACTTGTGTTGGATATTGTGTTAAAATCTCCAACAACAAGCCAAGGTAAATTAGTTACAGATATGTTTCTTAATTGGTCCCATAGAAGCATTCTATGAGATCTATTACATTTTGCATACACTATGGTAATCAGAACTACTATCTTAGTAGAAGGATGACTTACCATAGTGTTTAAAAGTTGTTCTGAGTTATCTAAGATGTTAATTTCATAATCATTTTTCCAAAACAGCCATATTTTGTTATTAATGTTTGCATATTGAGATTCAAATCCAAGTTTTAAGCAAATTAATATAATTTTATCAGCTGATATCATAGGTTCTTGAAGAGTTATGATATCAACTGCAAACTTCTTAATCAAATTTTTTGTTCTTCTTAATGTTTTTTTATTACATATTCCTCTTATGTTCCAGTTAAGTAAAGATATAGTCATTTCAAACATTTATTTGAGGATCATATTGATCCTTTAAAGTTTCTTGTTTTTGATATTGTTTTACTTCTTGCTGATCTTCTCACATTAGTATTAAAAGAGTCTTTTTTGGTTTTCTTTTGTTTTGGTGAATTAGGTTCACTTAAACTAGATCTAACTAAAGATATATGCTCTGTTTCTGCAATATCTTCTAATTCTTCATCAGTTAATACATTAAATGAGTTATTTAATTTGATAGTTTCAATTGCATTAGTTATGTCCTCATTGGTGATTTCAACAGATTCTTTAAGTTGGTTAAAGAGTTTTATATTGTTATGCTGATGCTCTGGTGTGATGTTTATTTGTGGTGATTTATTTGCATTAGGTATGTCATTATTGGTGATTTCAACAACTTCTTCAATTTGATTAAATATTTTTACCTTATTATCCTGATGCTCTGGAGTGATGTTTATTTGTTGTGGTTTAGTTACACTAGGTATGTCCATATTAGTAGTTTCAATAGATTCTTTAAGTTGATTAACAGTTTTTACATTGTTATTCTGATGCTCTGGTGTGATGTTCATTTGTGGTGATCTATTTACATTGTATGTCTCTGTTATATTTAGTTGTTGAATGTCAAATTGATTGTTACATTGACTGGATATGATAAAATTTTCAGGTGTTATATCTGATATTAAGTTCTTATCCATTTCAAATGTTTGACTTTGTTTGTTAACTTCAAGATTATTTTCAACAATTTTATCAACATTTCCATACTCGGTTTCAGTGTGATTCTCAGTGTTAATTTATGTACGAACTTTTGGCATCCAAACTTCTTTTGAAGGAAGATTGGATAGATTCTTCATATGATCTTTAGTGCTTCTGTTTTTATTTAAATTTTGCTCAAAATCTTCTTTTTTACAGTGACTTTCTTGATGTCCTATGTGTTTACAGGTTTTACAATAGAAAGGTTTTTTCAAGTAAGAAATATTTTGCCAGAAACCATCCTCTTCTCCAAAGCATATCCAAATGCTTTGGGGAAGAGGCTTAGAAATATCAGTTAGAACCCAAGCTTTACAGTTATTGTGCATAGCAATGTTATTTTTAGGAACCCATACTGTTAAAGGCAATCCGATTGCTTTAGCAATATGGTTTATTGAATCAGAATTTTAAAAAAATTCAAGCAGTTTAGGTATTGAAATCCAAAGAGGAGTCACAGGTGACTCCTTTTTGGGGTTAAAATCCGATGACCATTTAAGAATTCTGAAAGACAGGTTTCCTATAGATCTAATAGTTTTACTCCAGAAAGTTTTAACATCTTCTATTTGCTCAAATTCTATAAAGTAATGCCTATAATCCCATTTATATATGCTGAATGGTCCTATAAACCTAAATGCAGTAATGCATGCTTTGAACTCGTTGAGAGTAGGACTCCCAAACGAGAACTTAACAACTAAAGTAGTTTTTGAGATATTGGTTAAAGCAAACTTATCTGATTGTTGAAACTGCACCGATTTATAGTCTTCATGCTCCTCGTGTATGACTCCACTGTGAATGAACTCCTTATCTTTTCTGCCTCCGACCATTTCTGCAAAGGATTTCCTGCCTCCAGTGCCTTCGAACGTCGGGTTCATGACCATATTTGGTGAACTGATACCTTTCAATGGTGGAAATTCTTCTTGAGCCCTTTTCTTGTCCATCAGGTTCATCGAACTCAAAGACAAATCGAGCTTTCGAACTTTTTTTCCCTTTTCGAGTATCAAACTTTCTCAGATCTAAATCGAAGAAGATTTAGATCTAGAGATTTCCAAGAATCTCTATCAATTCTTAAAGACAGAGAACTGATTCTTGAGATTGATTTTTTGTGGAGGTTTGGTGAGGTTCAGAATTTGTATTGTCGAATTAGGGTTTTTTGTGAGGCTGAAAAAGAGTAGTGTTTGAATGTGTCGATTTTTGTGTGGAGGTTTGGTGTGGTTTCCTGGCTGATTTTCGACCAATGATTTCATGAAGAAATGCTAGGGTTTTTGAATTAGAGAAAGATAAAAAGAGAGATCTGAGAGATGTTCGATCTATCCTCGAGTTGAGGACTCAGAGTGGGTTAAACGCAAGTGGTGCTGCTTCTTGGGCTTTCTTGGAAACCCGATCAGTTTCTTGGAGCGACCCCATCTTTTCTTCAAATCTTCAATTCCAATTGGAGCTCTTATGTCGTGACTGGTTCATAAAAAACTAGATAATATGTTATACTGGTGATAAAGAAAAGACATGAAATATTTTACATAGTTTTTTTCTTATTTAAAATAAGGCATGACAGATTTTGAATTGTTTTAGCATGATAAATTTTGAATTGTTTTTAGCATGACATATCCTAAAAAAATGTTCTTAACATTGTAAATTTTATTTTTTTAGTTAACACAAATAAGATTTTGTGAATATTTTAGTTAAGACATGTTACATTTTATGAAATGTTTAGTTATGGGGGGTTAGACTTTGTAATATTTTAGTAAAGGATAATTATATTTTAGTAAAGACATGTCAGATTTGCGAAGATTTTAGCTACAACAAGTTAGATTTTGTGAATATTTTAGCTACAGAAAGTTAGATTTTTTAAAAATATATTAGATTTTGTGAAGAATTTAATTAATCCATGTAATATTTTAGAAGATTTTATTAAAGATATGTTACATTTTATAGATTTTAGTTAAGACATATTAAATTTTATAAGATTTTAGGAATACCATGTTATATTTTATAAGATTTTAGTTAAGACATGTTAGATTTTATCAAGATAATTTTAATAAACTTAGAAATTCTATTAAATTATGAGTAAATAAAAATTAATTTTTAAAAAATAACAACTCAAGACATTAATGTTTTGTTTAGTGTATTTGAACAAGCCATAATATGATACGTAAAACATATAACTCTTTGTTCAACTAAATATAAATAGTATATTAATATGAATTCATAATTCAATTTATGGAAGAAAGAAAAAACCTTATTCATTATTTATACACACAAATAATATAGGATAAATCCAATTCCTTGAATATGTATTCTTAATTAAAATGGTATGCAACAAGATTATAAAAATTCTTTGAATCTTAATTTCCAAAGAACTTTGAAGGAGTATGACACATATTTACAAAATTTAACTCAAACAACACAGAGAAAAATACAAAGTTTGTATATTAGTTTTTTTGGGGTGATGTTTCAGATTTGCATATGTTTCACATAAGTTCTACACAAGTTTTTGATTTATATAACAAATTTTGTAAGTTCTTTATCCATAAATGTTTTGATTTTGTGGAATTTTTTACAAACACGTCGATTTTTTACATAAGTTTTCTTTCGATTTTATGAAGAAATTTTAAAAATGGTCAAGCTATATATACCCAAATATGGTTTAAGTATACCCAATTTTGAGTTTACCCAAAAGTGGTATAAGTATACCCAATTTTTGATAAAAATACCCTTTTAGAGGTATATAAGCTCTTTTCTTTTTTACTAAATCCTTCCACTTCATTTTTCTCTAACATTCCATATTCACTCTTACTTCTCTCTAACATATATCTTACTTCTCTCTAATTTTTCCGGCGAAGTAAGTATTTTTTAGATTTGATTTTTTGTTTGATTAAGGAATTTTTATTGTTTAGACTTAATTGCTATGAATTTTTTAAGTTTTTTTTTCGAAAATCACAGATTAGAATTAGGTTTAATTTCAAAATTAGATTTAAGACTAAATTAGGAAAAAAAATCTTTTTTTTGTGTGTTTTTGGTCATTTTCCAGCCCGGAAAATGACCGGCACCGGCGGGCCTGCACCATCGGTACGCAAGACCTGCACCGACGTGCAGGCAATTTTTTTTTTTAAATTTTTAATATTTTTTTATATAATTGAGTCCTTAATTTTTTTTAAACTAATGTCCTTAAATTTATTAATTTTTTTCAAAAAAGTTGTTTTAGTTTTTATATATTTAATGGTTATAATAATTTATTTTACTTGTTTTTATAATTTTTGTAACTATCATCGGACTTTTAAAAGCCCATGTATTATTTATCACTAAAATCGATAGTCTATGGATGAAGTACTGTTCAAACCCCTCAAACAGATATGAAAGGGCTTTACAATAGTGACTTTTGTTATATATAATACATTATATTCTCTATATTTTTGTGTACATACGGTACCTACCTATCACGGAAATCCATTTCCTTTGCATTTGGACATATAAATGACTTTACTTCCCGCTAGCCAAAGGCCTAGTTTTTTATTTTTGGGAAACTAATGTTATAGCTTTTGGCCAAATTGGATACATTTGGCTTTCCATAATCATATGTCCACCACTTAAGTAGATCATAAATCGCAACTACATATTTATTTTATTTCACTAATAAAAACTTTAATCTAAACCAAAATCATAAAAAAGGTTCAAAAAAATAAAAATAAAAACAAAAATATTTATTTTAAATACGATATTTTGTTTAAATATACAGGGAAAAAATAGTTTTAAAGGTTAAAAATATTGATAAATGTGGATGATCGAAAGAATAGTCTACATCATCGGAGTTACTTAAACAACAAATGAAAGTTGTATTAAAAAAATATTTTGTTGCAATATGTACGAGGATGGTCGCGATAAAATAGGCATAGTGAATCTACTGTAATTTTCAGAGGTAGTTCAATGCGACCAGACTCGAATTAATCGTGTCAAAGTGGACTTTGCCACGATCAGCACGAGGTTGGTCGCGGTAAACATTGAGACCAGTCTAGGACTGATCGCAACCAACATCACATTTAACAATTATTATTTGAGGGTAACTATACCTATGGGATTTTTATCGCGAACAAAGTAGAGTTGGTCTAAAAAAAGTACAAAATATTGTGTTTTCTAGGAAAATTGGGTTGTCCAAATAGAAAATTCTTGAATGGTGTGATTTTGGCTATGGTTTTTTTGAATAGTTATAACCCTTTATAAGGGTTGATCATCTGTATAAATAGGTGATCCCTTCAAAACAAAACACATCTTGAAAAAAACATTTCTCAAACTCTCACTTACCTGAAATCAATCTCAAATATTCAAGCATTGTCAAACTTGATTCAGATTTTTTAGTTGTTTATAATCTGAATCAAAAAGCTTGTTATATCCTAAAAGAACTTCCTCAAGTGATATAAAACATAAATGTGACCAAACTTATTCTTTTTAAAACGTAGTTCTACGTATCTCAAGCTTCATTTTATTTTCAGGCGACTTTCCGGTGAATCTACGATGAACTTTGCCTTGATCAAACTCTATAAGTTGTTTCTTCCAATTTATATTTCCAAATAATAATAAAAAGAATAAGTATCATGTCAGCGGAAAAACTATGGCTACAATCAAGATGATGAACCAAAACCTTGTTCGTTTAGACCGTTTTGAATGTTTGATTTTTACTCGATGGAAAGACAAGATTACATTATTGTTTACAACACTTAAAGTTTATTATATTCTAGAGTTAAACTTAGATAATATTCTTTAATTAACTTATAAGAAAACTAATAAAATCAAGACTAAAAAGCACATGCAAGGGGAGGACATATTTATATGTCGATGGAATATTTTGAATACTCTACGGATCGTCTTTTTTACCACTACAAATGTTAGCATTCCGTATTAAAATTTTGGAATGCACTTGAGGAAAAATACAAAATCAAAGAATGATGTACAAAAAAAATTCTTAGTTTCTTATTATTTTGATTTTAAGTTTTAGATGTTAAAACACTTCTGCCTCAAATTTATGCGCTACAAATCATAGTAAACAAACTCGTAAAAGTTGTGCTTTCAAATATTTTGTAAGTGAGAGAAATCATAGAAACTTTGACTCCATATTGAAAAAATTATCAAAAGAGGATATTCATAGATCCAAATAGTATGGTTTGACAAATTCAAACATATTGAAGAAGAATAACGTGCTAGAGATGCGAAAGAAGAATCCAATGCCGAAGCTTCTAGGAGTAGAAATAGAATATAAATAAATTCATAGAAACATAAATTTGGACAAAAATAATTTGGAAACAAGAATAAGAATACATCTAAGAGTTTAAATGGAAATTGTTTCATGTGTGGCAAATTGGGAGACTTTGCTTGTTCTTGTAACCTTAAGAAGAAGGGTGATATCATAAATTATATGGAAAAATATTATTGTAATGGTGACGAAGGTCGATGCCATTGAATATAAGACTTTGTGCTGGTGGTATATGCATTCGTTCATTTGTCCCATGACAAACCTGTGTCCAAAATAATAGAAGTAAGCAATATCACAAATAAGGTGCAAATGGGAAGCACAAGGGGGTCCAAGTTGAGGGACACATAAATTTATAGTTTAAATATGTACAAGCAAAAATAAAATTACACTTACAGACATTTATACATTTCGGAAATAAACACAAATCTAGTTTCCGATAATCTATTGTTTAAGGATGGAATTCGGCCCATGTCATATCTGAAAACCTTGTTAATGGTGGATTTTTTTATAGGAATTGGATACTCTTGTAACAACATGGTGAAATTATGTACTCATGAATCTATTATTAATGAAGTGAAAAAAATCTATTTACTCATGTTCTCGCAATAAATATTTATTATCGCATTGTAGACTTGCCCATATAGGATATAGCACGAGAAATAGAATTGTTAAAACCGAATTTATAAAATGTGATATAGGTTTGTATATAAAAATTTGAGTTGTGTGTAGAATCAAAGATGATTATAAATCCATACAAACCCCTTCAAATATGCACGAAATTGCTATACTTAATACACACCGACGTATGTGAGTTAAACGATATCTTGACACGTAGGGATAAAAAATACTTATAGCTTTCATTGATGAATACTCTAGATAGTTATGTATATTTGCTCATAGGGATGAAACCTTTAGTATGCTTAACATTTTCAAAAAATAAGTAGGAAATCCATTAAACACTAAAATAAAAATCTTGTGTAGTGAGGTGGGGACATTTCTTGAGAATTGTTTTTAGTTTTAATGAAGAGCATGTGATAATTCATCAATACTCGGAACCTTACATGTTGCATAAAAATAGAATGGTTGAGTGCAAATATATAGCTTTATGAAGATGACCAATGTCATGTTAGTTAATTCAAAATTACATACGTTTATAAGGTGAGACTGTTTTAACAGCATGTCATATTTTGAAATTTATTCCTCTTAAAAAACCCGGAATGTCTCTATATAAGTTATATTAAAGAAGAAAGCCAAACATAGACTACTTTAAAGTGTGAGGGTGTTTATATTTTTGTAAAAATACAGATTTAAGAAGAGTAAATATAGGTTCTAAAGCTATAAAGTGTGTGTTAATTGGTTACGCAACCAATAACAAATCTTATATGTTATTAGATTTCGAATCTAATATGATATTTGAAGCAAAAAAATCGAAGTTCTTTGAATCCAAATTAGATGATAATGATACAAATCATTGTAGAAAATGAGGATTGGACTTTGAGAAAAAACATTCGGTTGATGAGAAACCACGAGAATCCGTAGGAGTCAAAGGGGAAATAAACCTAAATATTTAAGATCCGATGAGATAAACTCTCAAATAATTTGTTTATATTTCATACAATGAATTTGTGAAGAAATTATCTGGAAGATTTTTATCGTGCTTTCTTTAGAAGATGACTTAAAATCATATAAGGAAATAATGACATCCTGAGATTTTGTATTTTGGCAAGAGGCCATAAATGATGAATTATATTCAATACCATCAAATTACACTTGGGATATGGTGGATTTATCTTTAAGTTCAAGACCAATTTGTTGTAATAGGTGTGTAGGAAAAAATGTCACACATATGGAACCATTCAAACATTGAAAGCAATATTGGTAGAAAAAGGTTTCCAGAAGAAACAAAAATAGATTATTTTGACACATATACTCCTATAGCAAGAACAACAAGAATTATGATGATTTTTACAATTGCATCGATATACATTTGCAAAGAGCATCATAATGCTTAAGGGATACACAGATGTAACTTTGATCACTAGTTTAACTGAGATCGCCAGTTAGTCCACATGAGAGGTTGATTATTAGTTACGACTACCAATGTTTTCCAACTTAACTTTCGTATCTTTACACTAACGTAAAATTCAAACCGAAAGATATTTTATTATACGTGCAAGAGTTATCTCTCTATATAAATATAAGTGAGTACATTTAATCAAGTGGGGGCTTTATTGGAAAAATTGATTAAATATGGATAATCGGAAGCAGAGTTCATATCAT
This sequence comes from Limnanthes douglasii subsp. nivea, assembly GCA_036936605.1. NCBI lineage: Eukaryota > Viridiplantae > Streptophyta > Magnoliopsida > Brassicales > Limnanthaceae > Limnanthes > Limnanthes douglasii. Next base: position 113,054,834 of record JAUPFV010000005.1, on the reverse strand, counting down.
CGGAGTTAGTAAAGCAACAAGTGAAGGTTGATCTAAGAAAATAAGTGTACCGCGATCAACATGAGGTTGGTCGCTGTAAATTAAGCAAAGTAAACCTACTAAACTTTTAGAGGTAGTTTTCGTGATCAGATTTGTGCTGATCGTGGCAAACATCAAGACGTGACATAATCAAGGTCTCTGGAAAGTCTCAGTGTGACTTAATCGCAACCAGCCTGGGGTTGATTGCGCCCAACATCCCATTAAAAATTAGCTTTTAAAGATAATTGTACTCACGAGATTTTTTCCGCGACTAAAGTAGGATTGGTCGCAACAAAGTACGAAAAGTTGCATTTCTTTGGAAAATTGGGTTTCTAATATATGCTTCTTGAAAAGTATGACTTTACCTATGGTTTTAATAAATGTTTATAACATTTTAGAAGGTTTTAATCCAATCTATTAATAGATAATCTATTCAAGAACAATACACATTTTGCAAAAGAAAAACTCTCAAACTCACTCTTACATGCAATCTCTTTTAAATATTCAAATATTGTCAAACTTGAATAGATTTTCTAATTTTTTTATTATATTCCAAAAGAACTTTGTCAAAGGTTGTAAGCAATTTAGGTGACAAAAAATATAGTCGATAATAATGTGGGTCTTCATATCTATAGATGGTGGTGTTTCACAGGGATCGAAGAAACAAATGTGTATATCTCACTCGACTACGGAATCTAAGTTCATAGCATTAATAATGGCGACTAGTGTCAAAACAGAACCGCCAGTTGTAGAAATAAAAAAGAAAGAAACGAAACAATAAATATATAAATCCTAACTCTAGATTAGAGGGCAAAAGACACTCGTAGAAAATTCTCAATTTATATTCATCAAAGTCTAACCTCAAAAATAGGGTTTGAGACGCCTTAAATAGGAATCTCCCAAATCTCTAATACAAAATATGGAAACATAATAAAATAATATCCTATTAAATCTAAATATAATCAGATTTAATTTGCTATCTTAAATAAAATTTTAAACAATAAAAAATAAAATAAAATAAAACTAAAACATAGATTTTTGTAGAGGCCTTCGGCTTACATCTCCCGATTGGAAAGAATTCGAACTCGAATTCAAAACAGCAAAACAAATACTCAAGTAAACAAAACTCAAGTAAACGGAGTACGAGGGACAATTCATGCTCAGACCCACTTGTGGTAGCAGATGTGATCTTCTCACAGACATCTTAGGGATTGCATCTGGCAATATTTTCATAACCGTGTCTCCGCGATCGACAGCCATGACCTTCTTCTTCACCTTCTCATCCAAAGTCCCCGACATCGTTTTATCAAGCATAGTCATAACAAGTTGTGTTGTCTTCTGCACTGGCTTTATCATCACATGTAACTTGTATTGATTCAATAGGGTGTGTGTATAGCATTGTACCATTAGTTTGTTCATTGTTGACTGAATTTGGTTCCTTCTGGTCCAGATCTCAGTTGCAAGCTACTAGCAATGACACTACTGTTTCTTCATAGACCTTTTAAAGTACCCAACTTCCATATTTTGGGTTCATCTAATGGCTTTTCAACTATTCCACCAGAACAAGAGTCTCTGTCTTCCTCCAGCTGTGACTGCATTCTCACTATTTTCCCCACAGGTGTTAGTGTCTCATTTGACCATCGAAGTCGTGGCTGAGTAACAGATGGTATCACATGAACCTCCTGACCCTCTTCAAAGGGAGTAGTATCCTTCTCTACATGAGTCACAGAGCAACATAAAGGTTTTGATCTGAATCAGAAAGAAACCCTCATATCACCAGCCTCCTCTAAGCTATGAATGATCCCCACACTGTTATATTTGGAACAAAAGGCAGTCTCCAATAGTCCGACTTTTCCTTCTCTTTGATAAGGGGCAAGAAGATCGATAACCTTAATACGAGTGACAAGTCCAATTTTACCTCTGCGTACACCTTCAGACGCTTCCATAGCAATCGTCCTAACAGTGTACTCTCCCAAATGCTGAGCCACCTCGAGCGCAACACGTCCTTCCCCATTAATTTCTCCAATGACAGCCACTGAAACCCTTTCTCTTTTACATATAGACCGCAGGCCACAGACGAAACAAACATTCCTACCAAAATGCTTTTACAGTGAATTGTAAAAAAAAAGAAAAAAGTCAAAACCACTCCAGAAAGTTTCAAGTTTCTAATTTTCAATATTTACAAAAATGTCCGTCACCAAAAAAAACTTTAAAAAATTTTGGAAGTCAAATTAATTACAAATCATGTCATTTGCACCATGAAATTGCAAACATAATTTCAAACATCAACTTTAATACATCTTTTTCAAACTACCAAAAATAGAAACTTAACAACAAAAAAAATCAATTTTCTCAAAAACTTTAAAACCTTTACAGCATGGTCGCCGATGAGGTACATTGCATTTCTCCACTCATTTTCGCGAAAAAACAGATTTTTGTAAAAAACTCGTTTTTGCTGTTCTTCGCCACCCTATGGCGTGGACGACATAGTGTACGCCAATAAGAAGGCGTAGGACAGCATTGTCACGCCATCTATTGGCGTGAGGACCTTGCATACGCCACACGTGTGGCGTATGACCGATTCCCTACGCCAGACGCTGGCGTACGCCTTCTAATTGGCGAAATGGGCTTAACTTATCCAGAATGTCGGTTTAATTGGTTTTTCTACTTCTTACATATTGCAGGAGGTGACCCAATGCGATATTTCGCTTGTTTCGGATTACGCTCACCATTTCACCACTCACGACAAGTATAGCTTAGACTTGATGACCGAGTGGGTAAAACGTAGGGGGAAGTCGTTGAGTTTTTCGCTAAACATAGCATCGAGTGAGGTAGGGAAAAGGGAGAGAACACCGAGAGTGGATTATTAGTGCGAACGATCCGGAATTTTTAAGTCGGTCGTTAAAGAGTGCGACCGTAAGCCTAAGGCTACCGGTAGCAAAAAAATAAATTGCCCTTTTCATTTGGTAGGCAATCCGGTAAAATGAGACGATAAGTGGGCTCTTAGTGTCCTTTCTGGGATGCACAACCATGAACCGATTAAGTATACTGAAGGACATTTGCAATGGTCCAAGTTAAAACGGAAGGAAAAAGAGCTCGTTGATCACAAATGCAATGCTTGTTAGTTAAATTACAATTGCACAAGTACAAGTATTGGGTACGGACGGGGAATGACGGCTCTAACGTCATAATCGATTTGTTTTTCGCACATCCGCTTAGTATTGATTTACTACGGACCTTCCCACGCTTGCTAATCATAGATAGCACGTATAAAGTTATTCGTTACGGGATGCCTTTGTTCGAAGTAGTCGGGGTAACATCGACCAACAAAACGTTTGCATTGGTTTCACGTTTATGGTGAGTGAAAAACAAGAAAACTACGAATGGTCATTGAGATGCTTGAAAACGGTAATGGAGGAGAATGATTGTGAATTACTTTGTGTTATCGTTACGGACCGTGAACTAGCCTTTGATGAGTCCGGATTTTGTCACCACTCTTTTGTAAGAACCGGACAGGGGCAATTCGGACATCATCCATCTAACCGGACATGGACAATTCGGAGAGCCTCCACTTACTAAAACTGTCCGAACATAACTAAAGTATTAAAAACATAATCACTTCATGATTAAACTAATTACTTGTTTACTCAAAAGCTAGTGGGTCTTTAAACTCGACCCGAATCCATAAAACACAACCCGAAAGCACATATGGCCCAAAAGATAAGGGTATAAATACCCAACCACCAACATTAAATGAGGGTAATGAAAATTAAATACAACCAGGCAGCTCAGTTCTCCCTCTACATTCTACCCAAACATTAAATACTCTCAAAATTCCACAAAACTCTAGACAAAATTACAAAATTACAAAATTACCCTCAAACGAATATAAACCACATCAAACTGGCGACCACAGTGGGAGCACGATGGTGCCTGAATCTAGCATTCAAAACCACCTGAAAAAACCAGTCTGAATGAATCCGGACGCACTGGAAGTACCACCAGCTTTGCTTGAAGTGGTGGGAGAAAATGATGAATACACCATCGAGGAGCGCGATAGATTAAAATTGAAATAGAAGCTTTAAGGGCTGAGAGGGCAAAGATGGGTGTAAAAGAGAAATCAAATGCGTCAGTTGCTCACCATACTGACAACCCTAGAGAGCATGAGCCTTCGAAGACCCATGTGAGTACGAAGAAGACTCATGCTAGCTCCAAAAAGTCTCACCGGTGGAGAGCTCTGATTCAGACTCAGAATCTTCCAGTAGCTCCTCGAGCGAAGATGGAATTGAAAAATCCCTGTCATCCAGCAGTGATGAGGGCCGATCTAAAAAGAAACAAAAATTGGTTAAGAAGTATTCAAGAAAAAAGGATAGGCATGGAAAGTTAAAGAGGTATATAGGCAAATGATCGTCTCATAACCGGCGACACATAGACCAGATGCTGGTGGATCCTTTTGCCTTTCATGATGAGCCAGGTATCTTTGCAACTCCTAATGAGGATACCGTTTTCAGTCGTGGTCGGAATTGGAGACAATCTCCACTGTCCTCCAAGATCCTGTCTGGGAACCTTCCTAAGAGGTTTGATAGTACAAAAATGGAAAAATACGATGGCAGCAAAGACCCGGACAACCACTTGGAACAATTTAAAAATTTTGTGATGAATTTTGATGATTACAACAAGCTGCTTTGTAGGGCATTCTCCCAGTCCTTTACGGGGAGTGCTCTGAAGTGGTACAATAGTCTACCACAAGGCTGCATCATAAATTTCGATACTTTTTGGGTGGCCTTCCGGAGACAGTTTGTTGGTAGTAAGGAGGTGAAGGGCAATGGAGACACAATCATCCATTGTGCCCAGGAACCGAATGGAGACACATAAGTCGCTTTGTAAACACCAAAAATGGGTTGGCTGATTGCTTTGAACAAGTAGCAATAGCTTCTCTAAGGCATGGCTTAAACCCTGGAAATTTGGTTGATTCAGTGACCAGAAAAAAAGCCATGACATGGGGGGGTTTACAGAATCAGGTTCAAAGAAAACTAGGGTGCACAGGCAGGTGAGGTCTGCTCTGGCTGCACCAAAATCAGTCCGGAAACAAGGCAAGGGAGGCCGGGCAAGGTCATAACAGAGCCAAAGCTCAGTCTCAGCCAGTTGCGTCTGCCCATAATCAACAATCTAGAAATAAGAGAGGGCCTTGGGTTCAACCGGAGTGGTTTGCAACGTAGCCACCATTTACGACAAAACGAAGGAAGAAGTGCACTATAGAAGACCGGCTGCGTTGCAATCTCCTAGGGAGAGCCGAAACAATTGTTTCTGTCAGTATCATAATGATATTGGCCATACCACCGAAGATTGTATTGATCTTAAGCAAGAAGTCCAGAATTTGATTGAGAGAGGAAAGTTGGGAGCATATGTTAAAAGAAGAGGTGGAAATAGGCCTAATAACGCTCATTACGTTGGTACTAACAATGCAGGCACATCAGCCTTGGAGAGGGCTATGGTGATAATCGAAAGATTTGATATAGAGTCAGAGTACTTGGACCCTCACCCAACTCAGAATAGAGTGGGTGCCATTGAGGAGCGTTGCAAGACGGTGTCCGGGCTTATTAACTTTTTTGAATCACTCACAATTTTCGGAGGGGACACCATGACAGCACCCACTACTTCTTCGAGAAAAATGCATGTTCATACCTTAGCTACCCAACTGGAGGGAGGCATGACTTCCTATCAATCACAGATTCCATTTCCCTTTATTGTTTTCGATGAAGATGACCTGAGGGATATAGCTGGTCCTCATGAAGATGCTGTTGTCATAGGAGCATCCATCGGGGGCAACGACATAAGACGAATTTTGGTGGACACTGGGAGTTCAGCAAATATACTCTTTTTAACTTCCTATAAAAGATAAAAAAAATCCAGCAGTAATTCAATGTTCGAATAGGTCAATTGTGGGTTTCACTGGAAGCTCAACAGATGTGATCGGGGAGTTCGAGGAGGAAGTTTTATTGGGCAAAGGCCCTTTCAAGAAAATGGTTAGAATACTGTTCATTGTGGTGGATTGTCCCACTTGTTATAATGCTATTCTAGGGAGGTCTTGGCTCTCTAGGATGCATGCGGTGGCCTCAACAGTCCATCAATGTCTAAAATATGATGTGCAAGGGCAAGTAGGAGTTGTTCGGAGCAGCCAAAAGGTAGCGAGAGAGTGTTATGCAACAGCACTATCCCCCCGGACGTTGGGGGCAGTTCGGATTAACAAAGAACAGCAGTTTGAGGGGCTTTCTGGGGGTGAGGGTGAAATTGATGACCCCAGAGAGACCCCTGGAGTTTTAATACCGATTGAAGAAGGTTAAACACATTTTTTTGGAAGAAGGAAAAAATGTTAAGATGGGGTCCAAAATGACGCCGGAATTAAAGGGTAAAATGTTGAAGTTCCTAAAAGACCATCAGCATGTTTTTGCTTGGTGCAATGCTGATGTTACCGGGGTACCAGCATAAATTATATCACACCAACTGTCAGTCCGAAGAGACATAGCACCTATAGTACAAAAGAGAAGAGCTTTTTCTAAGGAAAAGGTTGATGTCATAGTTCAAGAAGTCGACAGGCTTACTAAAATGGGGCATATAAATGAGTCTCAGTATCCTTTATGGACAGCATCCGGTATTGGTGAAAAAGAAAAATGGCAAGTGGCGTATGTGTATCGATTTTACAGATCTCAACAGAGCTTGTCCAAAGGATTTATACCCGGTTCCCCGGATTGATCAGTTGGTGGATTCCACATCGGGGAATAAGCTGCTGTCTTTCATGGATGCCTTCTCCGGGTACAATCAGATTCAAGTAGATCCGAAGGATCAGGAGCATACCGCATTTGTTACTGATAGGGGCCTTCATTGTTATAAGGTGATGCCATTTGGGTTAAAAAATGCCGGGGCTACTTATCAGAGGTTGGTAAACAAAGCTTTTGCTGATCAAATTGGAAGAAATATGGAAGTATACATCGACGACATGATGGTAAAAAGTGTGGACGAAGAGCTACACTTGACAGATCTCCAAGAAACTTTTGCTAACTTAGTAAAAATAAATTTGAAGCTAAACCTAGAAAAGTGTGTATTCGGAGTGCAATTCGGAAAATTCCTGGGGTATGTAATAAGTGAACAAGGAATACAGCCTCATCCGGACCAACTTAATGCTTTATTCCAATTGGATCCTCCTCGGAATATTAAAGAAGTACAATGGTTGACTGGGAGGTTGGCTGCGTTAAATCGATTCATTTCAAGGTCTTCGGACAGATGTGCCCCGTTTTTTCAAACTTTAAAAGATGCGAAGGGATTCGACTGGTCTTCACAGTGTGATGAGGCCTTCAATGAAATCAAAAAACATTTGTCCTCCCCCAAGACTTTATTTAAACCTGTTGACGGAGAAACTCTTTTCATATACTTGGCAGTTTCCAGTTGTGCCATAAGTGCTGTATTAGTGAAGGAGGTAGATAATTATCCCCGTCCGGTGTATTACATCAGTAAGAGCTTGATAGATGCAGAAAAACACTATCTGAAACTTGAAAGATTAGCATTAGCCTTGGTAATTGCTGCAAGGAAGATGAGGCCTTATTTTCAGGCTCATCCTATTATTGTCTGGACATCCTATTCCCTGAAAAACGTTCTACAAAAGGCAGACATTTCAAGTAGGATGACTAAGTAGTCTATGGAATTGGGAGACTTCGATATTGATTTTGCTCCCCGAACAGCAATCAAAGCCCAAGCGGTGGCAGATTTCTTAGTTGAATTTCACTCAGACATGGACACTAAGCAAACAACAGATGTGAAAGACAAAAATATCTGGGTTGTCCGGACTGATTGTGGATCAAGTACCATGGGATGTGGTGCTGGGATATGCTTGACCTCTCTGTATGGTGACAGAATGTACCAAGCCATATGTTTCGCTTTTAGGGCTTCTAATAATGAGTCCAAATATGAAGCTGCTATAGCTGGTTTAAAGTTAGCTCTTATTTGTGGAGCCAAAAGGGTTAAGTTGATGAGTGATTCTCAGCTTCTTATCCATCATGCACAAGGTCAATCCAAAGCCAAAAAGGAGCAGCTGGTAAAATACTTACTTCTTCTCAGAGATGTGGCACTTAAGTTCAAGAGCATTGTTTATGAGCACATACCCCGAACAGAAAATATACTGGCAGACTCCTTAACAACCATAGCCTATACTGAGTCCTACACTTGGATTCATGTGCTAGAGTGTCCATCCATTCAATTAAATATAGGTAAGGAAGAAGAAAGCTTTGATATACAGATAAAACAACCTCAAGATTGGAGGTTTCCTCTCCTTCAATATCTCTCAGATGGCATCTTGCCTCCAGATAAATCAATAGCAAGAAAAGTAAAGTACAAGGCTCGTGGTTTTATAATCCTAAGAGATTTTCTGTATAAGAAGTCTTACAGTAAACCCCTCTTACGATGCTTGGGGGTTGACGAATCTCAAAGAGTGCTCTCCGAATTACATGATGGTGAGGGATCAGCTCACTGTGCATTCAGGTCTCTAACAAGGAGAGTTTTGTTGGCTGGGTATTATTGGCCCTCTATAATGCAAGATGCTAAGGAGTTGGTGAGGAGGTGTGACCCATGCCAGAGATATAGCAATGAAATTCATATCCCATTCATTCCTTTAGAGTCAATTTCTGAGCCTATACCTTTTGCTCGATGGGGGTTAAATTTGGTAGGACCTCTACCCATGGCATCCGGAGGACGCAGAACAATAATTGTTGCTATTGAGTATTTTTCGAAGTGGGTCGAAGCAGCTCCGTTGGCAGGTACAACATCAAAAGTTGTTATAAAATTCATTTTATCCAATATCTGCTGCTGATTTGGAATTCCACAAAAAATAACAACAGATAATGGACCACAATTCGACAACAAGGAAATCCAGAGTTTCTGTGCCTCAAGAGGTATACAACATTGCTTCTCTTCCCCTTTCCACCCACAAGCAAATGGTCAGGTCGAAGTAGCCAACAGGACAATACTGTCTGGTCTAAAGAAGAATCTAGAAGGAGCAGCTGGAAAGTGGCCAATTATTTGCAAGAAGTTTTGTGGGCTTACCGGACTACACTTGGGGCTGCAGCACAAGAGTCTCATTTTGCCTTGGTCTATGAGATGGATGCTATAGCTCCCATAGAGGAAACTTTCCCTTCATTTCGAGTTCATAATTTCTCCGAACACGCTAACGAGGTGGCTATCAGAAGCCAGCTTGACTTAATAGAGGAAAGAAGAGTTAAGGCTCACCTTAGAGCTGTACACTATCAAGGTTTGATGAGAAGCAGGTTCGCTTATAAAATCAAGAGAAGGGATTTTCAACCGGGGGATAAGGTATTAAGAAAAGTCTTCTTACATACTAAAGAAAAGCAGTTTGGTAAGTTGGCTCCAACTTGGGAAGGACCCTATGTGATCATTGAAAAGCTTAAGCTTGGGACATACCAGCTCCAAGACAAAGATGGAAGGGTTTTGAATCACCCCTGGAATATTGAGCACCTCCGGATGTACTTGGAGTAGAAACTATGTAAATATTTACTTGTTTAAAAATTCATGTAAATATTTGGGGGCATACTCTTTCCTACCCTGGTGGCGCGGGGAGGTTTTAATGAGGTGTCCAGGCTTTTTTATGAAATTCGATGCCTTCTTAAAGATTCATAGTATTTTTTCTTAAATATTTTCTTGTGAAATTATTGTTTAAACATAGGCCGGATTAAATTAAAGGAGTGATGACTATTTGAACATTTGTCATCGGAGAAATTAAACACTCTCACTTTAGAATGATTATGAAATAACTAAAGGTTGTTTAAACATTAGCCACCATAATTAAAAAATCTATGAAAACATGCAAGAGCTGTGCGAAATAAAGATACCAATTAAAACAACCGAAGTGCCTTGGCCATCCAAGGACTTTAAATTGTCAAAACAATCAGATTTATCCGGACAAGGACCGGACACAGTTACAAAAATTGCCTTGGCCATCCAAGGACTTTGGTTCAATCAAAACAGAAGTGAAAAGATAATTGATACTCTAAGACTGAGCCTTTGACGATGGCTCAGCCTCACTTGTTTTCTTCTTCTTAAGGTCATCGTTCCACTCACCTGGAGTCTCCCCGGTGTTCTCTTCTTCATCGGATGAGTCAACACTAGAGTAATCATGCTTGTCTTCATCAGCCATCGTGTGAAAGGGAAGGTCTTCGTACTCTATATAAGTCCATAAATCTCCCAGATTCCTCTTCGGAAACTTTTCGTGAAAGAGCAAGACCATGTCCGACTTCACCTTGGTATACATTTCTTCCTGGGTGTCTATCACTTGGTTGGTATAAGCATCAATCTTGGCTTGAATTTTTGCCTCTTGCTCCCTTAGCAGATCAGCTTTTTCTTGTGCAGCCTTGGACAACGAGTCCTCGAGCGAGATCTTATCATTGGTCAAAGTGTGAATGACCCTGTCCCTGGCCTTCACCTCCTCTTTCGAAGAAGAGAGGTCTTTCTCCAACTCGGACTGATTTGCCCGGAGTTCCTTGATAGTATCTTCTAAGGTAGCTACCTTTGTGGCCCAACCCTCCTGGTTCTTCTTTAACTCCTCGTTTTCCCTCTTCAGAACATCAGCATTTTGGTTATCAATGAGGAGGTCTCCGGACAATTTCTCCTTATCATAATTAAGGGCAGTAATAATAGCTGACTGACCTCGCACTTGTTTCACCAAACTAAGCACTGTCTGAATATTACTCAATATAGAGTGAGTTATAACATCTCTTTCACTTGAAACATAGAAAGACTTACCATTGAAGGTAACGATGTTCGAAGTGCTTGGAGGGAGGTAAGGCCCAGCAAAATCATCTTTGGGGAGGTTTTCAAAGTAGTCACCAAGCCCCTCAAGCCCAGTAATGTCGACACCGTCAATACTGATATCCCCTCCTCCAACCTCTTCATTTCGAAATTCATCAGGGATATCTTATGCTCTTGTAGGATCAGTAGGGTCAACAGGAGGAAGGGGCTCCGGGAGGCGGAGAGAAATCTCATCACCCCTGGAGGTCTTTTTCTTCTTGGCCTCCCTGTCCTTGCTTTTTGCTCCCCGTTTCCTGTCTCTCTTAGGAACCCTTGGAGGTTTTGGAGATCCTGCCTCTTCCCTAGTAATCTCATACTCCACTACTTCTAGAAGAGCAGCATCAATCTGTCTTGGAACTGGCCCCTCTTGGTTTGCTGGAGTTGTTTCCTCCGCTTCTGTGGGGTTGGCTTCAACCGCACCCTGCTTGCCCTTACCTTTCTTCCCCTTCATCTTACTTGGGGCCTTGGCTCTACCAGGCAGATACAATGCCCCGTCCGGTGCGTGTGTCCTTTTGAGGACTACTTCCGGAGGGGGTGGGGTGGTAAGTTCCTCCCAGGATAAGTCCCTCCGGTCAGTGGTGTTCCAAAGGGTAGGACCTTGCAAGATTGCCTCCGGTAAATGCGTTGTGAAAGCAATTTCCCCACTTTTCAGCAGCCCAAGCATTTAGCTTGGTGCAAGTAGTCTGCCCGACCTTCAAGTAGTCATTGAAGTCTTTAGACAGCACTGTCAAGAAACAAAAAAGGAAAGACAAGTCAAATAAACAAATTTATAAAATGAAGATGGGAATGTGAGATGGGATTCTTACCATCGCTTCGCCATCTGCTAGTAAGGATACTTGGGTTGGTTTCGGCCTTAATCTTCCTCCCATTCTCCCAGGCACCACTCACAAACAAGAAGTGAGTCTTCCAATTTCTCTCCGACTCGAGCAGGTCATCCACTGCTTTATAATTATCACCCATGTTGAAGTGATAGAAGGGAATATGGTGGTTTCTGCAGAGGCTGGCCACAGTTGCGAACTCCTCCATTGGAAGAGGAATTCTGGAGAGCCTGGAGGCCATGATACATGCCATAAGGGTGTACCATGCGTTAGGGCTCGGTTGACTTGGGAAAAGTTTGATGAGATGAAAATATTTGACTATCTCCGGGTCTAAGGGAAACCTTAGTCCCCAGTTGAAGAGCTCAGTGAAGAAAACTATTTCACTGAGCTTGCAGTCCATCGGTCTTTCAGGGTCTACTGGAATCCTTATTTTGACATTCTCCGGGATTCCCCACTTTGTTCGCATCCGACCCAGTTTGGCTGTATGGATGAAGGCGTAGTTAAGTTTTTGCAAAGCCATCAGATATTTAACACTTACCTTGTGGAAACAAGGTCCCTCTTTTCCCACAAGGACCTCCGACAAATCTGGATGTCTTAGGCATAGTTTTTCTTTGCCTTTATCCTTCTTGGCAGCAACAGCCTCACTTGTTTGCCCGGAGACTTCAGATTCAAACGGAGCATCTTCAATAGAATCCTCCATCACTTCTTCCATTACCTGGGAGGGGTTTTCAGTTGTTTTTGGGTGAGGGGAGTTAGAGGTTGGCTCAGCATGCCCTCCGGATTGTTGAGTTTCACTGGTTTCTTGTACTCTGACCTCCGGTTGGGGCTCAGATGCAGTGGTTTCTTTTCGGAGACTTGAGCTAGATGCCTCCGGTTCGGACAGCTTGTCCTTAGGAATTTTGATGGGTGTCTCTGCCCCGTATTGTTATCTTTGGCCCCTGATTTGGAAGGCGTACCTTTTAGAGTTTGCCCTTTTACCAAGCGACCTCTTCTCCGATCTACTAACTTCTCTGGAGAGGCATCAACATCCGATCCCATGGCAATAAAAGGAGAAGGCTTCTTAAAACTGGTGACTACTTGCCCTGGTTCAACAGTGGGCTCTGATTCCTGAACTGACGAGCCTGATACAATTATTGAGAGGTTGGTTTGGAACAACCTCCTAGGTTTAACGCTTTTGGTTGAAGAAGAGCCATGGTCAGGCTCTGTGTTTGGTATTACTGGTTTGTCAACCGGGGAAACAGGGAGACCGGCTGCAATGCGCCTTTCTTGTTCAACCTTTTGAGCTTTTTCTAACTCTGACAAATTAAGCCACCCACCTTTGATTAAAGTGTTCCTAGCTGTGAACGTAAACTCACACTGAAAGAAAGTGTTTGTTTTTGAGAGAGAGCTTTGAAATTCAGTAAAACAAGGATGATGAAGATGGTAAAACAGTAGAAAAGTGAACTAATTTATAGAAAATGTGCAAAAGATGCTTTGATACCTAGGATAATTCGAAAGGGTTGGAATGATTAAAGGACGACGCTGATGTCATCCTCATTTAATGAAGATGTTACTTTTTGGAGAAAGTGGGAGCGCCGTTCTAGGGAAAAAAGCAGTTGGTGTGGTGAACCAGAGAGAGACACGTGTCCCACGATTTCTGGCAAAAAAACCGTTTAAGTTTTTTAGAACTTTTTCAGTTCAGATAAAACTATTATGTAGTTTGAAATTCTGTCCGGATGTGATCGTGATCGGCTACAGGTTATTTTTTAGGTCTTGCCAAAGGCCTTTGAACACCACCTAAAAAAGGGGCTACTGATGAGTCCGGATTTTGTCACCACTCTTTGTAAGAACCGGACATGGGCAATTCGGACATCATCCATCTAACCGGACAGGGACAATTCGGAGAGCCTCCACTTACTAAAACTGTCCGAACAGAACTAAAGTATTAAAAACATAATCACTTCATGATTAAACTAATTACTTGTTTACTCAAAAGCTAGTGGGTCTTTAAACTCGACCCGAATCCATAAAACACAACCCGAAAGCCCATGTGGCCTAAAATATAAGGGTATAAATACCCAACCACCAACATTAAATGAGGGTAATGAAAATTAAATACAACCAGACAGCTCAATTCTCCCTCTACATTATACCAAAACATTAAATACTCTCAAAATTCCACAAAACTCTAGACAAAATTACAAAATTACCCTCAAACAAAAATAAACCACATCAGCCTTGATGAATAGCATCGACAAAATATTCCCTAGCGCTAGTCACATGTTATGCGAGTGGCATATCAATAAAAATGTTAGCGGGAGAACGAAAACAATGTTTCAAGACGGGAATGTGGCTAAACATTTTTTGGCGGCTTGGAACAGCGTTGTTTCATCCAATACCGTTGAGGTGATGAATGAGAGGTTGGCTAAGATGCGGTCGGTGTTCAAAGACCAAGATAAGGCGGTGGATTATGTGGTTGACTCGTTGATTACGCTTTATAAAGAGAGGTTTGTTCACGCTTATACTAACAAAATCATACATTTCAATAATCACACCTCTAATAGGGCGGAAAGCTGGCACACTACATTGAAAAAATATGTCGGGTCTAGCCGATTGGATTTCGATGGGTTTTGGGATAAAGTATATGGCTTGTTAGCGATGTAACATTCGACCATTAAAGAATCGATGGAGCTTAGCAAGTGTCGTCTAATTCACAAATTCCAAGATTTTAAACCGTTCAATTTTTACGGGAGTACGTACCTATTGCATTGGCGATAGTATACGATAACTATGTTGATAAAAGCGGCGGTGAAAAATCTTCGTGCATTTGCACCGATCGTACGATCCATGGTTTGCCGTGTTCCCATGAACTTGAGGCAATCTGAAGAGCGGACTGTCATGTACCTACTCGGATTATAGATGAGCATTGGAAGAGACTAGATATCGTTCTGCGAGTTAAACTCACCGGTGAAGAAGAAGTAAAATTTAATTTCGCAAATCTAAATACGAAACTTGAAGAGTCTGATGTTTACGAACAAAGTAATTGGCTCAAAATATTTCAACAAATTTTGGATCCGTCGACTACACTCCTTTGCGAACCCCTCCAGAAGGTTAAAACCCCTAGTAGAACTCCCTGATGTGTTCGAAGTCGTGGTCGTGGACGGGGTCGGGGTCGCGTTAAAGGTAGCAAACTCCAACGTGATTATTCTACGAAAAGGGATCCTTCGTATCACGAATACGTCGAACAAGAAATGTTCGAGTCCCACGATAGTGCAGAAACTCCACGAATGGTAACACCCGTCGCTAGTATAGCAACCCTGGTCGGCACTATCGGTAGCACCGTAAGAACGGTCGCCGCACATACTCCTACTAATTCTGGAGCAAAACCGCCAAAAAATAAAAAAAGAACGGGTTCAATGCGTTAGTTTAGGTACTCCGGATGCGTCGAACCATATCACCGCTATACCGTCATTCTCGGCTAAACCATTCCCGGTGATATTACCAAATATCTTGGACTCGAGATTTTCAAAAGAGATACCTCAATATATGTGTCCTTTCATAAGCCGAATTACAAATGTAATGCCCGATGGTAATTGTGGTTTTAGAGTCACCGCGCATGGTATGGTCGGTAACGAAAGTGGATGACTAATGGTTAGAGAAGCCTTGGTTCACGAGCTAAAGAGAGATCAGGAGTTTTATAAACGGGTTGCATATTACGACGATGAAAGCGAAGTTGATAAGGAGATACACCGGTTGAGTTTTAATAAAGAGAATGCACATTTCGCAAATTGGATGTCCTTGCCTAATGGCGGAAAACTAGTCGCGACGACATTCAATTGTGTTTTCTATTGCCTCGCTCCTGGTGGATGTATGACTTACCTACCGGTGAAAAATGCACCGCCGAATGATGGCTCTTTAAAGGAGATCGGCATGACATTCGTCAATAAAAACCATTTTATTCACGTGAGTAAAGAACTTTTAGTTTCACACGCATTTAATCATTTATTTTCTTAACGCGCATTGATATTCAATGTGGATTTGTAGGTTGACTTGGTTAAAGGGTCACCTTTACCGACTATAGATCCAACGTGGATGCGAACGACGAGAGAAGACGTTATTTCTTGGTCGATCCCTTTGCTAGATAGAGTCCGTGTATTGTTAAGACTGCAAAATCCCACGCCGACACATTCCATTGAATTTGATGACCCTATAATGGACTTAACCAAAGATTGATATTTGAGTTGGTGTTGTAAAATTTAGTTTCAAATCGAATTTATTTTGTGTTTGGTTATGTTGTTTTTTTGTTGTAAACTCACTTCGTATTGTATTCATGATCCATTAAACTCTCTTCTAGTAACCAAATTTTGTGTACAACTTTTTTTAAAAAAATTTAACTTCACAATTGCATAGGTATATGTTTTCGCCGCCGAAATGGCGTAACTAACAACTTGCACGCCAACGGTTGATGTGAGCCAAACTCTACACGCCAACCGTTGGCGTGGGAATACTTCTGTACGCCATTTGGCAGCCGGAAACGACCTTTTGGAGTCTCTGTTCTCAAAGAACAGAGAGCCCCTTAAGATGTAAGCCTATTGCCGCCACACACTGGCGAAAAGGGCTTCCCTTACGCCATTTTCTGGCGGCAATAGGGTAAACCCTAAAGTACAATATTTTTGTTGTATTTTTTAACAACTTTAATTTTAATTTAATTTTGATGTTAATTAAATTAAATAGATAACTAATGTTAGTAACTTTTGAAGTTTCTATTTTAATTAAATTTTAAATTTCAAAAACTGTTCCATGAAATCAAACAAGCTGAAACACAAACTAAAACATAAAAGGGAACATGAACTGAAACATTAACTGAGACATAAACCGAAACATCAACTGAAACACAAACTGAAACACAAACTAAAACATAAAAGCGAACATAAACTGAAACATAAACTGAAACATGAACTTAAACACAAACTGAAATAATAACTCAAACTTATCTATCAGGCCAGTTCCATTTCATTAGCTTCCTTTCTTCTTTCACATCGTGGTAGTCACGCACTTCCTCTAGTCGGATGTCGATAATGTTAGAACGGACCCGATCCAGCTGATCCTCAGTTATCGAATCTGTGACTTAGAAATTAAACCGGTTACACGCAACACGACATTCTAATTCGGTGAGGCCAGGAACTAGATAAAGAGGGAATGTGACTAGGACTGACCACCTAGCCTTCACCTCATCAACACGCCTTGAAATTCTTGGCGACTGGACACCATCCCTTCCGTATAAGAAGTATATCTGGCATAACAATGCCTCAAAGTATGCTTTACGCTCCTCTTCCATGTGTGTGTTGCCAACTTCGATCGATGCTTTCATCAGATATTGATCTTCCAACTCATTCTATGGACACATTTTTGTTCGGTTTTTCAACTTATTTACCCTTCAATGTGTGGATTGAACATTTATTTATAGATAATTTTGTTTTCGGATAACGTAATCCAGTTAGACGAATTAAAATGTGACACGTGTAAAGTTAGGGGGGAGAAAGATAAGGATAAGGACGAATGCATAAATTACTCGATGAAGTTGTATAGATTATTAAATTCAACCAGGACCCAACAATAACTACAGCCGACATAATAACTCCCGCCAACACAAAAAATCCCGCCAAAAAATTCCCGCCACCATTTTAATTCCCTCTAACTCTAAATAACTAAAAAACACCCGCCAAATGCGATTCTCATTAACCCAAAAACTCCGGCAAACGCAATAGCTCCCGCCAAGAGTAACTATACTATATAAACATGTAACAAAATACAATATTTCATAACAGAAACCAAGAGTCTACTTAGAAAAAAAAACACAAACACTTGAATGGATGGAGTTTACAGCTGATGAAGACTATCATTTGCTTAAGGGGTGAGGGTTGCCTGCCGAGAGATGGGGGAAGATCGTAGCGATGCATTTTTTGACCGTCTCCTATGTCATATGTATTTCAACTATGGACATTTAGGAGCATGAGACGTTAAAGTGCGAAATCGTGACGATATCAAAAGTAGGTACTTCTTCGTCCAACCGCTCACTCCTGTGCTTTTTATGCCAGCTAGAATTAAGAAAGAAGCACATTTGGTCTGGAACATGACGGTAGCAGACTACATCAGTAGGGATATGGTGGCGTATCTGGAGGATAGGATTGCGGTAAGGAATGAGGGGGACGATTCAGATGACAATTTGGAATACGATTTCGACGACTCATCATTTAACTATTTCTGTGTTTGTGCTTTCGAGTTGTTATGTTTAGAGTAGTTTGTATTTCAATTAAGTTACTCTTGCATGTGTGTTATTTTAGGTAGTACTACTATTTCAATTATGTTTGAATTATGTTTCAACTATGTTTCAGTTATGTTTCAATTTTCCTTCAATGTACTACAATTTTAAAACAACTAAAACATCTAAGCAATTGCAAAAATAGTAGATATATCAACTTCAAAATATGTAACCGCATAGTATGTGTATCAAAAACAAACAAACCATCAAAGGAACCGACAATAGTTATAAAGTATCATACAAAACAATACAACATAGTGTCTAAGCAAGTCTCTTGGCAGTGGAAAAAACATCCTCGTAAGCCCCAGCCAGACGATCAAAATCATGATCAAACTCACCAACTCCAGGAAACAACGATATCCTACGCATACCGACACACAAATGTTGGATGATAGCTCCCTCTCCATCCTCATGCGCATAATCATCGAGCGAGTAGATTGCAGTGTTGATGAGGTCGAACTAGCTAATCCTCTGATGAAGGAGAAGGTACTCAGGCTCACAAAAATACTTCATCTCGTCTCCCACCATCACTCCCCAAAAAGCTTGATGCAACGTGTTGCTCTCCCAGTTCACCCAATCATCCGCATCGAATGCATACACCATCGTCTTCGGTTTTCTCCTTGACTTCGACTGTATATCTACCAAAGGATGCGCGATACCCCTCTGGACACGGCCAAAATGCCGCTGAACTCGCTCTGGATAGTATCCTTGAGAGTGCTCCACAGCGTATATGACCTTTCAAAACCACGTTATATGTTCGAACGGGAAATGATCGCGTATAGCACGATAAGGATCAAACAATATCTACAATACAAACGAATATGAACATAACCACATATAAAAAATAAGTTTTGAGATCACTAAAGAATAAGACTTACATCGCTCTCGTCCAAGTTGTTGACGGAGATATGAAGGTTCAGCTTCGTCCGGGAGTCAGATCCTGCTGTAGCCGTATCACATCTACCAATAGTGGGCTGGCGCTCAGTGTAAGTGGAACAAGTAACAGGGCGGAGCATGACAAAATGATCACGTATCCATGTGTCCAGCAAGCTGATACATCCGTTATTTCAATTTTATGTTTGTTAAATTAGTATTGTTAGTTGTTTGCAATTTGGGATTGCTTAGTGTTTTTGATTGGGATTCGTATTGTTTGTATTTGGGTAGTATCTTTTGTAATTACAATTGTCATTAGTCTTTTGATTTGTGTTTTTAGTTTTGATTGAATTTTGATCTGCTTTGGTACCTGAATTTGGATTTGGATTTAGATTATAAATGGATATAGGTTTAGATTTGGATTTGGTTTTGGATCTTGGTATTTGGTTTTGGGTTCACTTTTGGTTTTGGTTGGATTTTGATTTGGATTGATGTTTGGATTTAGTATTTTGCTTTGGTTTTGCGTTTTTTAGTTAGTATTTTAATTTTGATTTGGTTTTGATTTCTATTTCTATTTCTGTCTTAATATTGATTTCTGATTTGGTTTTGGATTTGATTTTGGATCCATTATTGGATTAGGAACTTGCGGATTCTTTGACTTTGAAATTGGGAACTGAGATTGAAGATTTGAGATTGAATTTGAAAAGCAGAAATTTCGAAGTGAAAAGCCAAAATTTTAGAATTGGATTGTAGATTTTGTTGAAGTAATACGAAGAAAATGATGCGTGAAGAATATGTGAAGAAAAACCGTTACAATACTAAAAAAGATAACGTTTGCCGGTCGTTTTAAAAAAACTTAGACGATTGAATGCTATTTGTAATTTTTTTATAAAAATCTACAACGTTTGTTTTTAGCAAACTTTTTTACTTCTCACTAAATTACCCTGAATTTGGAAAACAATATCAGCATACATGCGGTTTTTATATTACAGGTTTATTTCATCTCTTTATTCTTTGTCGGTGTCTAACATAGATAAATTCAACCTACTGTATTTAACGATAAAATATTTTTGATTTTTACAAAATGAAAATGAGGTTAATGTGAGGAGGAGGAAGCAAACCTCTTTCCCAAGATGTGACAATTCATTCATAATGGGCCTACTAATTTAATGAATTCATTTAGGCCCTGGCCCGTAGATACTATAATTGTAGCCAACCTATCAATCTAATAATGTCCAGTAACTATTGGAGTAGGTCCAGCTCCCCCTTTTCTCTCAAATTATTGTTTAACATTGTTCATTTTTCCTTATTTACCTGAGTAGGTGCTCAGAATATAAAGAAAAGGAAACACCATCATTTTACAGCCTTTATAGCTGTATACACAATAATTGAACTGTTTATATAACAAATTTCCAAATTGAAAAATAGTTTTAGTTTGATATGATCTGATTAATCCGGATTAAAATCATATTTCCCATTTTGTTCACAAATAATATTTTTTACAAACAAAATAAAGCTGGTTTATAGGGAATAATTGATTTCAAGATTAGAATATGGTGTTTGTTATATGTCAATTTAAAAACAGTGAGTTTGCTAATTAGTTGGTTTATATAAAATTTGTAATGTTAATCATGTACATAAATAGTTAAATTAGGTATGTGACAACAATGTGTTTGTCTTTTGTCTTTGTGTGAAAACCACATTTCATACATCTGGAAAAAGGAAGAGAATGAGTGATAGCTAAGTTATGTCTAATATAGTAATATGCATGCATGGTATAATATCTTATAATTATGTCTCAAGCACTAATGAGGTATATGTAGTACATAATAGGCCAAATAATTGATTATACATCGCTAATTTTATTAGAACATTCATCAATACTCTCTATCATTGGAGTTGTTTTCTTATTTATATAGTTTGATTGAAAATCAAAATACAGTTTGGTATCTTGTGGTGTGAAACGGAATAAGATTGTAGTAGTAGTAGTAGTGTATATAATGGTAGGTCATGAAAATCGCTTTATGTGGAAAGTGGCTTTTTAATGCTTTAATTGGAATAACATGAAATCAAAAGTGTTCCAAAACTGTGGTATAAGACGCGTCTTTATAATGCCTTTTTCACCTTTGATTCTCCAAACCAATAAACCATAGGGCAGGGGGATCATGTTCCTTTTTTCCATTCAATAACATTTCTTTGGTATCTACCACGCTCGACAAGAATACATATTTAGATCCGTATAGAAAGTTATAGTTTATAATATTTATTTATATAAGCGATCTTCAAACATAAGTTTCACAACTAAAACATTATAATATTATTCAAAAATAGGTATTATTAATTTTTTAAGTTCACGTTTGATACAAATATAATATAAGTGGTCATTATGTTGTATCGACAATAGGGTTAATATAGCACTTATAAGGTAATAAAGTACGAGATATTGTTATTTGAGATCGTTAGCGTAAAATCTACTATGTTAGGTGTATGCTAGAAGTAACTCGTCAATATAGGTATTGTCGTACGAGTACATGAGTGTTGGATCTGTCGTGATATTTATTAAGCAAGAAGTATTGAAACTCTCTAAAACTTGAGTCGTGACTTAGTTGTAAAGATGTCTGCTAATCATAAAGGATGAAATAAGTTGTAGAAGACTCGTGACCATTGGGTTTGAAAAGATATGTGTTGAGCCAAATGAGGCTGGTCTAAAGCACGCTGGTTCGAAACAAACTGGACCGTAGAACCAAAGATGGACCAAAGTGGAATATTATATTTGTTAGGTCTATTATATTAATTGCGTCTCTAATATAGGTTTTCTTATATTAATTAAGGTTTCTTTTATGAGGTTTTTTATATTACTGAAGTAAAATTTATTTTAGACGTCGATTGATGGGCTTTAGTTTGGAGCGTCTCGTGAAGAATTATGATTTTCCATAAACTTATAAATCGACGAATATATTATTTTGCAATATATGATGTGATTCATGGGAAACATATTTCCTAAGAAAGAGAAAATGACGTTAGGACTTCTGAGAGATAAGTGAGGTTAGAGATAATAATTGAAGATAGGATTCTGTAAATCACGTCATCTTTTCTTACAAAGAATGATTGAGTATTTTCTGTAACAAGCTATTTTATAAAATGAGTGTCCGTTTCCCGTGGATGTAAGATTTCTTCACAATCACAACCATGTTAAATAATGTATTGTATGTTTGATTTTAGTATATTTTTTTATTTGTTGCTTCTTCTTGTACATGACAATTATATCGTTCTTTTATAGGTCCATCTAATTAGATATCGGTTCTTTCCTCGGCCGAATGATGGTGGTTCCCCTAACAAGCAGTGCGGTGAGCGTGGAACAATAGTAGAAGAATTAAATTGGTCATCGATCTGTAGGCTGGAGAAATAAATCTCATATGAAAACCATAAAAGCCATGACACATAAGTTCTGTGAGACCTAGCTTACAAATATTTCATAGATCTAATGATTTCAAGCTATGGAGAATTAAGCTCAAGGCTTAACTTGTACATAAGGTATTGGTTGCTATTATTAATGATAAATCTACACAAGTTGATATCGTGCTACTATCTAAAGCACATAGTAACCTCATATTGAGCTTAGAAAACTGTTATGAGAGATATCTGAATAACATATGACGTTAAGAATATGGAATCTACTTGAGGTGATTTACATGAAGAAGTTCTTAGCAAACATATTGTACATGAAGAAGTGATTGTACACGTTGTATATGCATAGTAGAATAGAGATCCGAATGAATCTAGATGATTACAACCGAATTATACTAGACTTGAATACAGTTGGTGTGAAGATGGAGGAAGAGAATGAAGAAATTATCCTCTTGAGTTATATTCCAGAGGAGTATGAACACTTTATGGAAACCATGCTTTACGAGAAATGCTCCCTTACAATGACCGAAATCATTTGGACATTGAACTCCATAGATATTTAAAAGAATAATATTTTGAAGGGTGACTCTGAATGGCACAAACTGAGTGTGAGGGTTCGTTCATGAAAGAGATATTCAAGTAATATATTGGGTCTGAAAGAAGAAATGACGCATTAGTCAGAACTGTTAGGAGAAAAGAAATGCCAACAATTATCAGAAGACTAAAAACTGAGATGCTATAATGGTGTCTGATGATTGCGAGTATGTTGATGGGTTAGTTAATTCTCATTTTCAGGTACAACGATAATTAGATGCTGGTTTTGGGTGCATCATTTCACGTGACTTCCAATAAGTATTAGTTTGAAGACTTGTGAATCTTAATGGTAGAAGGGTTATCCTCAGGAATGTCGAATCATATGCTGTCAAACAGATTAGAATGGTATAACTTAGGTTGTCTACCAGACTTGAGAGGAGTAATTCACTATGTAAGGTATGTACTTGAAGTTAAACGTAAACTTTTTTATGTTAAAATGTTAGATGAATGAGGGTTTATCTATAAGGGTAGATATAACATACTTAGGGTCTTTGAAGGATTTTTTGTTATTATGAAAGTATATAGGACTAATAATGTGTTAGTTCTTGAGGGCTATGTAGTAGTAGTAGTGGTGGTAGTAGTAGTAGTAGTAGTAGTAGTATTGGTACTAGTAGTAGTAGTAGTAGTAAGGGATGTGTTTAGTGTGGTTAAGGATTCTACCAAGTTGTGGAATCATCAGTTGGGGATCTTAAGTGAGAAGATACTTAGTGAACTAAGTAAATAGAGGTTGTTAGATGGTATCACAATTAAGAAGCTGAGCATTTATGAACATTGTGTATTGGGTAAGAGCAAGAGCGTAAAGTTTTTACCCAAAAGCTAGACATCTAATGAAATACTTGATAACATTTATTCAGGTCTTTGGGGTCTCGGACGGGAACCAAACATAGATGGTGCAAGTTACTCTACGTCGTTTATTAATTACTATTCTATAAAAGTACAAGGTTAAATCTTAAAGACCAAGATGAAGCTTTATTTCTTTTTGTGAACTAAAATAATTTGGTAAAGATTCAAACCGGGAAAGTGCTGAAGAAGCTTCAAACTGATAATGGCTTGGAATATGTGAATAAATTTTTCATTGGCTATTGTGAAAAGCTTGGTATTTCTAGACACCAAACTGTAATGGGACTCCCCAACATAACGGTCTTGTTGAGAAACTAAATTGAAACCTACTGAAATGGGTGAGATATACGCTTCATGCAACTGGAATATGCCGAATATTATGGGGAGAAGCCGCGACAACGGTTGCATATATCATTAATAGGATTCCATCTACAAGACTTAATTTTATTTGTCTTCAAGAGGTCTGGACTGGAGATAAGCTTAAGTTAAAATATTTAAGAGTGTTCAGATGTGATGTCTACACACATGTGAAGCAAGCTAACCTTAGGAAAGAGCACTTAAATGTTTGTTTCTCGGCTATTCAGAAGAATTACAACGTTATATGTTGTGATGTCTTAAACATGGATATCATAAGGCTTTGATAAGCAGGGATATGGTTTAATGAAGAGTACATTCCATTGAAGAAGGAAGTATAAACTGAATCTAGTACTGTTGCGAAAAGATGTGAAAGTGATGATGGATCTGATTAACACAGTGAAGTTGAAGAAGTATATGCCGAACAAAATTATAAGCCAAGCTTTTCTTCAGGTCGTACAATGGAAGTCCAAGCATTATATGAGCACGAATCAGAACAAGTATCTTGTATTTTAGGGCTTTCAGATGATCAGATGGAAGGGCAGCATGTACTTTATAATTATCAACTAGCGAGGGATATATCACGAGACCAAGTGAACAGTCGCAAATGTGTGATTTTGCTGATGTTATTGGTTATGATTTATCGATTAAACTACATGGAGTTGTTCTTGAACACGAAACATATTATGATGTTAACAAGAGAAATGATAAAAATAAATGTCTTATGACCATGAAATAAGAATTAAGATCTCTCAAGAAGATGAACAACTGGATTCTTATGAAGCAGTCAGAGGGTCAAAAGCTGGTTAGGAGTAAACAGATATTCAAGAGGAATCCATGTATTCGTGGTGTTAATTTATCCAAATAAAATGCTAAGCTCATGGCTAAGGCCTTTACATAAACTGAGGATGTCAATTTGAATGAAATATTTTCGTTGGTTGTGAAACAAACCCCCATCAAGGTTATTTTTTTATTTGTTGCTAAATTTGATATTTAGCTAGATTAAATGGATGTTACTACTTCATTCCCACGTGGTGAATTGGAAGGGATAATTTACATGTTTGAATTGAATGGGTTTGAAAAGAAGAATAGTTATGTGTGTTTCTTGAAGAGTCCCCTTATATGGGTTGGAACAAACGATGATGCAGTAGAATAAAAGATTAAATTCTTTTATGAGATCCATTAAATATATCCCTAATTGCTATGATAATTGTGTCTATTTGAATAAGGAGACACATATAGAGAGCGATAAGTCAAATTAATGTTGTATGTTGATGGCATACTAATAGATGAAAGAGATAAGAAGAAGTTTGAAACAATAAAGATTCAGTTAAAAGAAACGTTTGAGATGAAGGATACAGGAGAGGCTAATAGGATATTTAATGTTGAGATCAAGAGGAACATTCTTAAGGGGTATTTGTTTTTATCTCAACAATAATATATACCGAAAGTATTAAAAAAATTCTCGTCCAAAACAAAAACGGTTAAAACTCTATTGATTTCCAATTTGAACTCACTATCACTCATGCACCAACTCAAGCATCAAATAATAAGTATATAATGAAGATACTTTATGCCAGTGTTATTGGTAGCATTATATATTCTATGTTGCACGAGACTCGTTCTTTCATACCTCGTAATTTTTTTGAGCAAATTCATGTCAAATCTAAGGAAGCGACATTGACATGCACCCAAATGGCTCATAAGATAGTCAAAGGGGTCGGCTGTTGTACGGTTGTATTACAATCAAAATTATACATACAATATAGTGATGAGAGGGTATGAAAACTCCGATTACGCAAGTTGTCTCGACACAAAAAAGTCTACGTTGGGTTATCTATTAATTATACTTGGAGGAGCGATTAGCTGAAAGTCTTGTATGCAAAATTTCATCGCACAGTTGTCTATATAAGACGAGTATATGGCTGCTACGGAAACCATGAAAAAATATATTTGACTTAAGGGATTTTTGAGTGAACTCATTTGTGTGGAGCAATATGTAGTTCTATTATGTGATAGCACAAGTGCTCTTCATTAAATGAGAAATCTGAAGTTCCATGAGTGAATTAAACATGTAAACATTAAAATTTACTTTATCCGAGACGAGGTGGATAAAAATCAAGTGAAGGTGGATAAGATTGCTAGCAAATAAAATCCTTAAGATCCTATGACCAAGGTATTGTCGATACCAAAGCTTATGAACTACATGAAAGTGGTGCAAGTTTGGGATGCAAGTGAGATAGTTTATACAAAGTAAAATATTTGATGCAACGAATACTGGAGTTACTATAAGCATGGGTGAATACATTTTTAGGTGTAGGATAGAAGTAACTGGTCAATTTAAGTATTGACGTAGAATTATATGGGTGTTGGACCCGTCATGACATGTATTAGGCAAAAACTGCTGAAAATATCTAAAACTTGAGTCGTGACTTAGTTGCAGAGACGTGTGTTGATCATAAGGGTTGAGACAAGTTGTAGAAGACTGGTGACCATTGGGTTGAATAAGATATGTGTTGAGTTGAAGCATGTTGGTGTAAACAAGTTGGTCAAAAGCGAGTTGATCTGAAACATGTTGGACCGTAAAACCACATATAGACCGAATAAGAGTATTCTATTTTCTAGGTCGCCTATACTAATTGGGTCTTATATTTTGTTTTTCATATATTAGTTATATTCCCTATATTAATTGAGTCTTTAATATTAATTAAGTTTTATATTTATGAGATTTCTTATATTAATTGGATTTTAAATATTAATTGAATCTTCAATTCTAATTAAGTTATTTGAGTCATCTATTAATAGGCTTTAATATGTCGCATCTAATGAAGAATTTATGGATTTTTTTCTAAACCTATAAATAAAAGAAGATATTGTTATACAATATGTGATATAAATCATTAGAAGCATATTTCATGAGAAAGAGAAAATAAATCTAGATCTTTCTAGAGATAAGTAACGTGAGAAATAAACACTGAATATAGGGTTTGTGAATCACAAGAACAAGTGGTCCCGAAAATAACGCACATGCTTTTCAATGGCACATTAACATGAACGTTTATGAGAATACAAAGAAGTACATGAATGAGAAAATGGATCATGAGGATTCTTTTGTTTGCGTGGAAAAAGAAAGCTAACTCACAGCCAAAACGTGAATTCGAAAATGCTCGAATTGAGATGCAGCGTGACTGAAATACACAAAAAATTCTTGTTTATTTTTATATGCTGATAACTTTGTGGTTTAAAAAACTAATAAGTTCATGCATTTGGAACACACGACCATTAACCAGATGGAGAATGCTCATTCTAACCTAGAGTATTTTATAGGTACGAGCAAGCTTAACTTCAAGTTATTTTGGGGTAAGGTGTATTATTTGGTCGAAATAAAATACACAATAATTAGATCATTATTTGAAAAGAGTCAAGTTATAGAAAAATATAAATTTGGAGATAAGATGTTCGACAAACTCAGAGGTAACATTTTAAATATTGCTTTGAAACTCTTTTTATTGAATTAGAAGGTACTAAAGGTTATCATATGACGGATGGAATTCCGATGGAGGATGAAATTTACACTTGTACGATCGATCTACGTATGGTATCCCGTATTGGTACCATATTCACGAGTGGCTCTGTAAAGGTATAACTACACCTTTAGAATATTTTGATGATTAATGGAAGAGGTAAGATATAATGATACGAACAAACCTAACCACGATAGATCTATTGAAACCAAAAAATGTAAAAACTTGTAATTGATGTCATGGAAACCAATGATGAATGACACATAAAACATATTTACAAGAAATGGTTTGAAATAGTCTATCCGGAAATATATACCTTTTTAGATAATTTAGAGAAACATAAACACTATGGTCGTCCACATGAAAAATTTAAATTATATGTTGCGGCACGTCCACTAAACGAGATAAATCGCATTGGGAACATGTGAGATATTCAGAAAAACAAGTGAAATTTTAATATATAACCTTTTTAAAACTCCACCGGTTAAAGTAAGCAAAAGAAAATGAATTACACTCGATATTAAATCTGGTAATTTGGAAACCAACACAAGCTAGTGCTCATACATATCTGTCAGAGAAACCTACGGTAGTTAGAACTCCTTCGACGATGCCATTATTTATTCATAACATACTGAAATCTAATATTGGTTGAATATCATTCTTTTATGATCCAAATTCTTACTTACGACAATTTCATTTTCAATATAAACATTTTATAGCTGGAATTAAAGACGTTAGACCCGCTGGGCATTGTGGGTATCGATCAGTTATGTATGACTTGTACAACCAATAAGATGGGTGATAGGTTAATAGGAAGGCACTTTACGATGAACTATAAAGTTTATATGGTGATATTTAGTGGTAAAGTGAGTATTTAATGGTCAATGAAATATAATCTAATATCGATAAATTGCAACTATAGCGCACTGGATGACAATAACAGAGGTGGGGATATCGAGTGCATTAAAGTTTAACTGGATAGTCCATTTTGTAACATAGTTGGGGTTGATGAAGTATGGTTACACTTTTATACCATTACGAGGTGCACCCGTTCCGATGTCTCAAATGGAGGAAATCGTTTTTAGTGTTCGTCCATGTAAGTATTAAATTGTACATTTTAAGTTTTTTATAGTAATGAGTCATCGTCATCGTCATCCTCATATGTTTTTATTTGTTTATATAGATTTTCATTTCCAATGACTCACCATGCACATAGATACATCATACATGTCTATGATCGCGTAGCCCAGAAGTAGCAGTTTTGGAATTATCGAATTAACTTGATGTAAAACGATAAGAAGATCTTAAAATTCCAAAGCTTATTATCATCAACCCGAAAGTGGTCGATTTAGATAAATTCGTGTAATAATGTAATGAATACTTATTTGTTTAATTTATTTGTTTTATGTTATTCTGTTAAAAATTTAAAAACATCAAAGTTAACTTGATAAATTTAGCATATGATTAAAATACATCACATAAAATGAAAAGTAGATTCAAATACGTTAAATATGAATATGTGATACAAATAACACAAGACTTTAGGAAGAGTTATATCCTTTCATATCTATTTTTAGGAAGGAATCATCCGCTATTAATTATTACATTATGTTGTCAATGAGGTGCTAGTTAATCTCATGAAGTATATGTTGTTTAACGGAATCAATAATCCCTCAAACTAAACTACTTATGCACCTCTTACTCGAGATCGTGCGAGAGGTCACGAAACCAAATATTTGGAGCTTATGCACCTTTTGCTTGAAGTTGAAATTAAAATGATAAAAATAGTAATAGAAGAACATATATGTAAATAAAATATTAAAACAAACAAAGGATTGAGATAATATATATATATATATATATATATATATATATATATATATATATATATATGCAGGTTTGTATTTTTTAAATATTTGATAAAACAATAATATTTATAAAATTTGATTTTTTTTATAAAATTGAGATCTGATAAGCAGTGATTTGAGAACTCTTGAAGTAAAATTTCCAATAAATACAATGACAATTTATGTTGATATGTTTGGTTTGTTCAGGAAATGTTGGATAAAAAATAATATGTATCACGTATTCATGATCATAACAGAGCAAAAAACATTTATCATGATGGACTTTAAAATAATTGATAAATTCTTGCAATCATACAAGTTCACTAGTAGTATAAAAATGGTTTCATAGTCAAGAGACGATGGTATGCTATTCTAGCCTTCCAAAAGACTAAAGAAACACTAATAAAAATTTTAAAAAAATTGTAACTGAGCGTCGAGAATCAAGTCAAGAACCATAATCATCATAAAAGAATTATTTCAAAAACAAGCATCAAAGTAAGCTCTTAACTATAAAGAAAAATTGGAGGAATATAACAACCTTTGACCGTGACTATTGTTTAGAAAAAAAATTAGATAATGCATTGCAGTGAGATAATAAAGTCGACTTTCAGCAAAACAAAATGAGCGTGTGAATTATAAATGTTATATTTAAGTGCGATAAAGAATTTTCCCAATAAGAAAATAATGTGTTATGTCAGGGAGGAATTCTCAGTTTCCCATTAACACAATAGTTATGCTTACAAGCTAAGTAAACGGTATCCTCTAGTAATTGTAAGGTATAATGGTATCGTGGGAGTATAATATTTTGCTTGAATTGAGTCAAGAAAACCAAGATCTTTGAGTTTAATATATGTATACATAAAAAATTTGAGCTCGTTAGTAACTTGAGATGAATGATTGCTAATGGTAATATCATCCACAAACTAAAAGAGCAACAAATTAGGATCCATGACTTTTTGCGGAGATAAAGTAATCAATTTTTGACTTAAGAAATCCAACTTGAGATAAATTATAGAAATTGTATTAATACCATTGCCTCAAAGATTTCGTGGGAACACAAATTGACTTGTGAAGCTTTCATATTTTTTTAACACTGAGATGTAGAGAACTCACAATGTCTAGAATATTAAAGCGGGAGATCCATATAGAATTCCTAAAAAATCAACATTCAAAAAGTAATTATGGACATCGAGTTAAACCAAATGATAATTATAGAAATACAATAATAACTTACAAATCATCCATCCACTACTATTCTTATCAAGAGGAAGAAGAGTGATGATCCAGATGTTATTTTCTTCCATAATTGTAAACTGTTATACACAACTAATCTTCTCAAGATAATACATTGAGGACATACTGTTTGGATGAATATATTTTTATAATAAAATATATACTTAATGATAAGATAAGATGTTGGAGTATAAGCATAAGTAAAAAACCAAATAAATAAATTATAATGATAATCTGTTACGTAATTAGGTCGATAAATTAGTCTGATAGATTTTCGAAGCATAACACTAATGTATAAAGAATGATTAATTATTGAAATTTTATTTACTAGAAAATAAGTTTTTGAATTAAAAAAAACAAAAACAAAATTATGTAGATCATGAACATGCGAGGAAGCAAGATCTAGAATAATATGGTATAGTAATAAATATTGCGACATAAAAAAAACTAGAAGTGGATCAATAAGTTGATTAGAACTAGTAATAACTTGAAAATAAAACACTATTTCGTGAAAAATTGTATCTCGTAAAACTTGTTTAGTTATCATATTGTATAACTCATAACTTTTCATAGTAGGTGGACAACCAAGGAAAGTACAAAGTCGAGCACAATGTTGGAACTTAGTTTAATGAGAAACTAGGGTGGAACCAAATGTGTAAACAAAAAAATTGAAAATGAGTATAATCATGAGTTATTTTGTGTTGCAAATGAAAATGTGTGTTGTGTCTTAATAATAAAGAGTCCTGATAATGAAGAAAACATCCTTAAGAAGAGAATATATCTAATAAAAACTGGAATCCTTGATTAAAAAATCAATGATCGAGCCACATTTAAGAGACGTTGATGTTTAAACTCCATAACTGAGTTTTGTTGAGGCATTTTAATATATAAAAACCTGATTCATAACTTTTTTTTATCTTGAATTTTGTTAGTAAAAATAAGGTCCATTATTTGATCAAAATACTTTGATTTTGGGATTAAACTTAGTTGAAACCATGTTCAAAAACTTTGGTATCGCATAAATAACATCATATTTTATCATCAAGAAATAAACCCGAGTAAAACAAGTGTAAACATAAACAAGACTCAAGAAAAATTGATGAAAAGTTGAATAAATAGTTGGATACATATCCCAAATATCATAGTGCACAAGATCAAAAGATAATCTAGGCAAATGATTATTGGATTCAAAAAGTGATATTGTTTGCTTAGATATATGACATATATAATAAGGATTTGACCTTATTAACGAGTTCAGTTTCATAAAATAAATATGTCATAGTATATTATTCCAAATATTATCTTAAGCATTATTGACAAATGCATTCAAACATTGTACGTTAAAAACATAAAGATCTTGGATTTTGTCACCCGTGCTAATTAAAGATGGGTTTAATACAGTTATACTACCAAACTTCTTGAATCATTACTGTGACTAATTATTTGGTATCACAAAATTGAATACTATTATCCTACAAAATTTTTGGTATACTTCTTTTCGGCACACCAAAATATTTGGTTCGGTATGGTTTAAAATTGTAAAAAAAAGATAAATTAAAAACAAACAGTTTAATTTTTGGAATAATTTTCCTAAGATTAAAATAAATATGTTAATGTTTTAGAATTTAATTAGTGAAAAATG
The DNA here is from genome assembly GCA_036936605.1 of Limnanthes douglasii subsp. nivea. Lineage (NCBI taxonomy): Eukaryota > Viridiplantae > Streptophyta > Magnoliopsida > Brassicales > Limnanthaceae > Limnanthes > Limnanthes douglasii. The sequence goes on along the minus strand of JAUPFV010000005.1, from coordinate 113,022,531 downwards.
TATATTTTATTTTGAGGCTAAAAACCCTGTCAAGTCACTGATGTTTGACACATGTTGCATTTGTGCCACTAACCTTCATTCATCCCCAAAACGAGTCATTGATGTTTCAAATCGTTGCATTTTTGCCACTGGCACGTGTAAATTAACAGGGAGCTGACACGTGTCACCCCATTGTACCCAAGTCTGTTGCACATACGGCCACCTCTTTATTCCTTCCCAAAATACCCATGGTTAATGGTTTAACTTTTTTACTTCACATTTTTTACTATATTCTTTTACTGAGATAGATTTATCTTTTTTACTTTTAATCGTAAATCTTTTATTTACCTTTAATATTTAATATTTAATTTTTACTTTTATATTTTACTTATTTACTTTTAATCGTAAATCTTTTATTTACCTTTAATATTTAATATTTAATTTTTACTTTTATATTTTACTTATTTACTACTTCTTATCTTCTTTAAAACCCTAATTATTATCTCTACAAAACCAATGAAGAAATTACCGTCGAAGAATTATAAGTCTCTCGGCCGCCGCCGTTGATCTCACAACTGAACCTACTCTCAGTCCCTAAAATTCTCTCAGTCCCTTCACTCTTCACTCACCAGTTACTGACTCATCATTAGTTATCTTGGCTTTAAACTCGAATCTCACTAAAAGACTTGTTTCTTGTTTGTTCGACATTATCGAATCCGTTTCAAAGACATCAATATCAAGCTGGCTATGGATTTCAAGTGTTTGATAGCAATGGTTAGTTTGCTAGTTGATCGATCACTTTGATATCGTCTTGTATAAATGGATTTATGCTTTTTGCTGTAATTTTCTTATAATTTTCACAATTTAGGGTATTAGGGTTTTCACCTTTAGAGTTTGGGCGAATAGTTTACATGTTCCCTTGTAATGTTGTATCTAACTAGACATTTGAGTTGTTTTTTTAAATTAGGTCTTCTATAAAATTGAGATGAAATTAACTTTTTTTTGGGTTTGATTTTGCCAAACTGGGTCAGCTATAACTTCGTTAATTCTGGCATTGTTCATAGGAAGACTTCCCTTTTAAGTTTGTTTTAAGTGTATAGTATAGTTGATGAATATAGTCGCAACGTGCAACTTCATCGGTGGTTCTAGTGTAAGTAAATGTTCAAATTTTGTAGTTTCAATAAAAAGTAATTGCGTTTGGGGTTTTAACATTATTTGCTAGTGAGAACAAAACTCTATTGTGAGAGCTATTCGACGAATAAATTGAGACTAGAAAATGAAAATGGAACTTAAAATTGTTGTTTGAAAGAGAAAATCGGAGAAATGAGAACTGATTTCGATATGTGGGCTTGCAGAAATCTCCATTTTTTTTCTCATTGCTAGGGTTCTTACTACTCAGAAGAACTATAATACGAGTGTACAGGGAGAGATAAGAAGTTCAAGACTAAATAATTAAAACTAAAATTAAAAATAAAAGTAAAATTAAAAGTAAGAGTCAATAAGTTAAAGTAAAAAGTAAAAAAGAATAAAATAAGGGGTATTTTTTGGAAAGAATAAATAGGTGACCATATGTGCAACAGACTTGGGTACAATGGGGTGACACGTGTCAGCTTCCTGTGAATTTGCACGCGCCATTAGAAAAAATGCAACGATTTTAAACATCAATGACTCGTTTTGGGAATGAAGGAAAGTTAGTGGCACAAATGCAACATGTGTCAAACACCAGTGACTTGACAGGATTTTTAGCCTTTAATTTGATCTAAAATTTGTTGATACAAAATTCTTTTTAGACAAATTCAACAACTATTACGACAAATGTCATAATTTGGTCTAAACTTGTTATTTTAATATAATATTTTATATATTATAAACTAGACTTATAGATTTTCATTATATATATATATATATATATATTTAAATTTTAAACATTCCGAATAAGTGTATAATGATATTATAATTTGATCAAATGTTTGTTTAACGTATAATCGGTTTTCGATAATTTTAACATATATTAAAGGAAATACGATAACTACTTCTAGCAATTTTATTTTAATATGATATTTTTTATTAGTAACTAGAATCTTAGATCTTAGATACCATATATTAAATTAAAATTTAAATAATCTAAACTATTACAAAATTTATTTTAATTTGATTTGTAATCTGTTGATACAAAATAGAATTTTGAGAGCTTCAACGATTGTTACGATAAATAGAATAACTGTATATAAATATTTTTTCTAATATGATACTTGCTTTCATTAGAAACTAGACTCGTAGATATTTGGTACCGTATATAAAACTAAAATTTAACATGTTATATATGTAGATAATTACATCTTAATTTGATCAAAAAATGTGTTGATGCAAAATAATGTGTTGACAGCTTTGGCGACTATTACGAGAAATACAATAACATTTTCTATAAATTTTATTTTAATATGATATTTATTTATTAGAAACTAGACTCATAGATATTAGATACCATATGTGAAATTAAAATTTATACATTATGAAGCAATGCATAATTAGTTTTTAAAAGTGATTTAAAATTTATTGATGTAAAATTGATTTTCTACAAACGATTTTTATGAGACATACCGCGACTTTGTATAGAAATTTTATTTTAATACAAAACCAACTTATAGAGAATATTATTGTACTAAAATTAGTTTCTAAAATAATATTTGTATAGCTATAAATTTAAATTATATGTTTTATTTACAATTTTGGTACGGTGTAATATTACCACGGGATTGATATTGAATATCAATATCCGGCCAAAAAATTGGTATAATGTTAGTACGACTCGTTTGGGTATCGGTATGATCGACAAATATGAAAGAAAATTACACCTCTAATGTTAGTCATTCTCTTAGTGAAGAGATGCTTGATAACAAAGCAGTTAGAAATGACATATATTTTAAGTTCATACCAGTTACTAAAGTATTGAGTAAGATCAAGTTGAATTTGAATTGAGAAACAAATTTTACATTATTAAGCACAAGATCATAATACATGTAACATCACCCTCAAAATGTAACAAAATTGGAAAATAATTTGGCAAAGTAATTAGTGTGTGATGAATAGAATGCAAGAAAACAAAGACATTGGCTTGTGAAAAAACTTATCGAGTAGCATAAGAGTCCACAATATAAAAATGATTGGATGAAAATGAGGACTTAAGAAACATATTAACAAACACACGCATGGCAATTAGTTGCAGAAGGATCATGGACATTTGTGACTTTTACTCAGCTAATTAAATATGTAGAAAATATAGACATTAGTTGTCTATAATGATTAGAGTTCAAATTCTAGATAAAACCATAAAAATAATTAATATTATATGAATGATAATCATAACTAGGAGCTTGATAAGCAATGGCATTATATATATATAAAATAAAAATTTATTTTTTCCGAATAGATTTTAAAGGAAATTTTGTAAAAGAATTAAAAATGAGGGGAAACTTAGAAGATTAGAGAGAGAAACTTTATAGTCTAACGGTAATAAATTACTCCAAAGGCTAGTTTGTTGGCCATTGTTCAACTTGGCTACCGTCTTCTATGGGGATTTCAGACCATTTGACTAGATATCCCTCCGGTTCTTACCGTATCCAAAATCTTTTTTTTCTTTCATTCACTCTCTACCTCGAGTCACTCTTGAAAGCTAGGTGTATGGTTTCTCCTGTTTTCATTCCTCTTTTTATCTTTCTTGAATACCTAAAACTCAAGAATAAAGGTTATCCCGTGGTTTTCCAAATAGTCCACCTTATTTTATCTACTCTTTATTCTTCGAGCAAGGATGGTTATACTACGGTGGTTACTACCAGATTCGAAAGTACGGGGGTTTCATTCACCCCTTATTTGTATTTCATGATGTTTTTTTCTTTAGTTTTATCCCTGCATATTCTTCTTCTCTCTAGAGTTTTGTCATCGGTGGATGATTCTGGCTCCATTAGTCTTTTATTTTCCTGTATCTTCTGTATCCCAAGAGTCTCAACGGTGGAATCTGAAAGCTTCGAAAATCTCAGAGGTTTTATAGCCTTTTTGGTTGTTATGGAGTGCATCCATAATCGGAACCCAGCGATTTGTGTTAATAGTCAGTTCCTCATAGCCTTTTGTCTATGCTTCATAGGAGTGGAGATATTCTTAGACATAGATTTGCGTATAAGAGTGGAGTTAGTGAGCATGAATGCGTGGCTGCCCGGAAGGTTCCGTGTTCATCTTTTTCTCTCAAAATAAACATGCATTGGCTGCTCATTTCTCTCTTCTTTTGGGGTATTTAGCTACTTGGAACGCTTATCCCCTTTTATTTATTGGAAAGTTTGGTGCAAGTTAGAAGTTCTTTTTTCTTCTAGAGGCAACTCGAATGGTATTTGGGTAAAGTTTTTAGCCTTTCTTTCGAGTTATGGACGACAAAGGGATTTAGTAACATTATATCGGTCATTGGCACCTCTTTTTATGTGGACAATCAAACCAAAAAGGAGGAAAAACTTAAGTTTGCTCGTATTTGTGTGATGATCAAAGCGGGTTCAGAAGTCCGTTCTGAACTCATATTTAGGATCAAAGTTAGACTTATCGCAATGAATTTTGAGTATCAAGGTTTACCACTCCAGTGTGTAAACTGTGTTGTCTTTGGACACAACACCCGCATATGTAAAAATGGATGCCTCCTTCCATGGGTATTCAGATTACGTCTTTAGAGGAATTCGATCCTTCTGAGATAGCTCCTGATTCGGCCACTAGGTATCGTCTGACATCTCTTTAAGGGGTGAATGAAGCTGATAGTGGAGATAAGGTGAACTCACCTCCCAAGAGGCTCCGTCATTCTAACGAAGTTTCCTACGGTAAAAAAGATTTATCCTCTGACGGGACCTTCGACTGATCCAATGTAAGTATTCTCTTATGATTATTTATTCTTGGAATCTGAGGGGTCTTAACGACCATGTTATTTAAAAATAGGTTACTGATTTTATTATTAGTAATAGTATATCCTTTTTAATTCTAGAAGAAACTAAAGTCCAAAACTGTAAAGTCGACTCTATCATTAGAACTATGGCTCCTTTTTGGAATTTCTTCACCAATCACTCCTCACACCCTTTAGGTAGAATTCAGATTATTTAGAACCCTAGTGTTATTAGTGTCTTCTGCATGTCCCAGTCCCCTCAGCATATTCATTGTATGGCTAAATGCTATAACCGTCTTTTCTCTTTTCGTTTTACTGCTATTTATTCTTTTAATGAACCTTCTGATTGTACCCTTCTCTGGAATGATTTAACGTCTATTACCAGCCAAGATAAGGGTATCTCCTGGGTTTCTCTCAGGGATTATAACTCTATCTGTAAGCCGGAGGAGCGTCTGGGTTCCCTAGAGATTTGGTCTCATACTATTGATGTTATCATTGTGAACTCAATGACCTCTGGCCACTGGGTTCCTTTTCACTTGGATCAATAAACATCCTTTACATCCTATTCTTTCTAAAGTTGATAGGGTCTTAGTCAACTATGACCGGGATGACCATTTTCTCATTTCCTTCGCTCAGTTTGGTTTCCTCCGCTCCTCTGAAGAAGTTGTCCTAATATCTTCGCCGCTTCCTCTGGTCCCATGAACATTTATGGGGCCAAAGTAGCCTAGTCTAACATCTCCACCCCACAAGGGAGGGTTGTGTTGGGATTCTAGATCTTAAAATCTGGGATCATGCGACTGTCCTCAAGCACGTCTGGTCCATAATTAGTAGTAATAAGAAATCAATCTGCAACGATTGGTTTAAAACTGAAAAAACTAAAAAATATTTGTTTTGGGATCTCGATTTTGGCACCTCCCTCTCTTGGGATTAGAGGAAAATATTGTGTCTTCGACCTTTGGCTAGCAATTTATATAGGGTTGTTACTGGTAATGGTTTGAATACCTCATTTTGATATGACCATTAAGTTCTTTCTACCTCTCTGGTTACGCATTATAGCCCTAGCATCATAAAATATTCCAGGCTTGGTAAGAATCTCAAGGTCTCCAACATTTTTCTAGACGATCAATGGCATTGGCCTCGTAATCTTAGATCTGTCAGAGGCAGGAACCGCAATAACATTCAGGAAATCAACAATCTTATCCTTAATCTTCATACACCCAACATTATCTCAAACGTTGTTCACTTCTGGATCGTGAAAGCGGGATAACCCACATTCACTATCAAGAACACATACAACGTCATTCGTACTCTCGCCCTTATTGTGGGGTGCGCCAGGTTAGTTTGGAACAAATATAACATTCGTTGTCACTCTTTTATATTATGGCTCACCATCCTTGGCAAACTTTCTACTCTGACCATATTACTGTGTTGGGGCATAAATACCCCCGAGTCCGCGTCCTCTACAACTCCGACCCTGAAACTATTCTCATCTCCTTTATGACTGTCGTTTTTTTAAGAGTCTCTGGAAATTTGCAAGTCCTAGGTTGGCATTTCCAACTATCGCCTCTTGTTGGCAATCTTGGATTTTTTAGGCTTCAAATTGGTCTCAATCTCGAAATAATCACATTTGGCGTTCTTGTTTTGACGTCGTGATTTACCATATCCGGCGTGAGAGGAACTCAACAATCTTTAGTTCTTTTCTGGCCCTTACCTTTCTGGTATCTAACCAGATTTTCGAAGATCTTCGGTTTAGATTCTCCGACACCAAAATTAGTTGATCCATGTAGTCTTCTTACTAAAATACATTTGTTTTCTGTAGCTCTTGAGTTTTCTGTTCGGTTGATTGGTGAGCTCTGTGTCTTCTGTTTAGTGGATCCGTTGTTAATCGTATTCATGTCGTTCTACCCTTTTATCTACCCTTTTATTTACCCTTTTATCTATATCTATTATGTTTATATAAAAATCAATGTTTTTGTTTTGAAAATATCTTAGATATTCCTATGAACCATTCAATTTTAATTTAATATTTTTTTAAATATTAAATAAATACAAAACCACCTACTGGAGCTTAGATAACCGAACTCTTATCAAAAGAATCAGTGATAACTAAAACTTAAACTGACTGATAATCGGATCAACATTTTTTGATAATACTAAAAAAATTGCTTTAATTACGTATGGATAGTATTGTTGTATAAATTTATTAATATTAGACTAAGAAAAATGGAATGAAAATTCCGTGTAATCAAACATATTATATTAGTATTGAACTGTATTTTTTAGATTATGTGATGGAAAAAAAAGACGTGATAGGGATGCTCCATTTGCGTTGTATTATTGGTGGTGGAAACCGATGTTGGCTTTTGCAAGTTGGGTTAAGCTACAACCCAAAAGCCAAAACCGGGCTGTCACGAGCAGCAGCAAATTAAAGTAAAATCTTTAGGAAGAATCGGGTTGTCCTTTGGGATATCGATAAGAGAATAAAAGCAGCGATGCACTCTCGATTGTCAATTTGCAAATGGTGTGGAATAGATAGAGATACAAAAGGAAAGGTCAACGTTCAAATTTCTAACTTTTTTTTAGTCATATTATATTTGAATACAGTTCGATCAATCTAAAGTGAAGTTGTTTTTTAAACCATTAATATCTTCAAATATATATTTTTTAACTAGGCATAATGAAAGGAAAAAACCCATGAACCCTTTTAATCTTCTATACCTTTTATTTCTAAATGCGATATTATCATGTCGAGACTTCTTTTACGATATTTGCATGGTTATTATTATATATTCAGCCATGACCGTCCATTTTAAATAAATGGGTCCCGTAAACCAATAAGTTTGATAACAGGTATCATTCATTCATTTCATTTTCGGTGTTGATGGTTGTTTCTCGAGTTTTGGTAATAATGGTCTAAGTCCGTCGTAGTCTCGAAGCCTTTTTTTTCGTGTTTTATAGTAGAAATTTAGCGATAGGAAAATAGAAGACATTCTGAAGTTTGACTCAATACCTGTAAGTTATAACAAATCCTTTTTTCAAACTAAATACAGAATAAAGAAAACCAGCAGAATTGTATTTTGCTCCGTATAAAATATCTGTATTTATAATGGTTTATATAGTTTCAATTATTTAAGTGCCTAAGACCGTCTCTTGCTATTTCAAACCTATAATTCAATTTTAGTGAGATGTTATAAAATTATTTTTAAAATTAAATAAATGTCGAAAATATTGATAAAATATGGATGGTCAAAACTACAATTTCGAACATAAAAAAAATGAAACTAACAGATTAGGTAGAACGCTATAAAGTTTTTTTAGAGGATTTGTCGCTATATATAACAAGTATTAAATATATTAAAAAAAGTGTTTGCAAATACTTGGGAAATAACCCAATTTATGGTGAACAAAAGGGAACTTAGTTGATAATTAAATTACAACTTTAACTAGAATGGTAGTACTAATTTATATATTAAAGTTGAACAATGAGCAATAACAAATTAGATTTAAGGATTGTTGTTTTATGGAAACTTAGTTCCGTGGAATTTATATCGGACGTCGTATATAATTTGGTACCCTACAACAGAGAAGTGAAAATCAGTGTCTTTGAAAATGACGGTATTTATATCCTTCTAGATGTGGTAGACAATGGCGCATAAGAAAACCCTCTAAAGGTGGTCACTGTCATATTGGGTGGGGTCCAATTGGAGGTCATATTGAACAACGCCTTCCAGGTGGAGGGTTGCAGAAGGCATGCTAAATTTTCTAGAGGTGAAGTCTCATAGCTACTTAGTGTAGTTGCATTCAATTAGGATGTGGTTAATTGATTCCGAATTGCATCAACAAAGAACGCAGTCAGGGCTAGTAGGGTAGCCCTAGGCTGTCAACTTGTCCATAGTAGAAAGTTTACCTTGAGTAGCTAACTAGGAAATGAAGGAGTGTCTGAGGATATTTGTTCCAAAGTAAGGAGGCTCAACAAAAAATTTCAACAGAGGGGCAGATGAATTTGTATGTATTCTCGATCATAAAACTATATTTTATATTATTGGGGGTCCGGAGAAATGTGTCCTCCATATTGGAAGAGAAGATGGGACATTCGTTATTTGCATTACCAATATCAACCAAATTTTATCTATGAGCTCTCCATCCCGATCGAATCAGGCTTAACCAGGTCCATGTACCGTTGTTGATTATGTCGGAGACCCTAGTCTTGACCTCGAGGCGGGCATATCTAATAATACTTGACTCATAACGATCCACCAGAGAATTGAAAAAGAGCCATGAATCGTACCACATGGATGTAGATGTACTATTTCCTATGTTTACTTTCTGAGCTTAAGGATTTTCCTCTAACACAAGTTTAGAAATGAGCCAATGGGAAGAATCCATATGCTCTTATCTTTAAGTCTTTTCATTTATGATCCACTCAGTTCAGATTGAGGAAGGGTGCTTAGTTAATATGGACCAAAATTTCTCAAGGACGACCTTCTCATTCCAAACATTTAAGTTCATGATCCTAAGGTCGCCCTCCTCCGGGGGCAAGGTGCTCTTTTGCCAAGAAACTTTAGCACTAGAGATTTCCATCTCCGGGCCTCGCTAGAGAAATCGTCTGAACAACTAAGAAAGCTTCTTTACAAACCTAGTAATGAGAATAAAGACAGAAGCCCAGTAAACCTGGTTGGCAAAGAGGATGGATTTGAGTTCATGGAAACAAATTGTGTCATACCTGATATTAGGGGCCTTTGTCGCAATCAGCCTTGTGCTGATCGCGACAAGAGGTTGATGTCTCGTCAAGGAAACCTTTTGTCGCGATAAGCAAGCTATGCATCATATACTCTGATGTAGAGCAATACCTTGTCGCGACCAAAGCAAGGTTGATCGCAGCAAAACTGTCTGGAAGCGTAAGAACGTGTTTTGGATGATAAGGTTTCTCCGAAAAGGTTCTCCTTGAATAAACGTGATCTTATCTAGAGATTTATAAAAAATTATAAATCTTTACAAATGTTTAATAATTTCTATAAAAAGATAAATCATACAAGAACCAAAACATAATCAAAATCAAAATCTCTCAAATCTCAAATACGTGAAAACTCTCTTTTTGATATTTCCAAAACTATCAATTGATTTAGACTTTATTGTTTCTTGAATCTAAATCCAAAGGCTTGTTATATCTTTAAATAACTTCAAAACAATATCTAAGCAATAGAGAAGATCAAAATAATATGTTTTGGAAAGTGTATTCATATGCGTGTTTCAAACTTTTATAGTTTATGGTGACGTTCCAGTGAATCTCTGAACAAATTATATTGATCAACTTACTAAAAGTGTTGTTTTCAGCATTGAAAATCTAGAATGCTCTTGGAGAAAATTACAAAATTGAACAATAATTAGGCCAGTGTACGAATTTGGTAACCTTGTTTTGTCAAGGGTGGAACCTTTGTTGGAAAGGAATACTCTAACAGTATGGTTAAAATATGTACTCATGCAGCTATTATTAATGAAACGCAAAAATTATATTTACTCTTGCTCTCATAATAAATATTTATTATGACATAGTAAACTTGCTCATATATGACATAATATGGTAAATATAATTATGAAACTGGACTTATAAAATGTGATATAGGTTTGTATGAAAAATACGAGCTATGTGTAAAATGAAAGACGATTAAAATGCCTTACAAATCCATAGAAATATGCACGAAATTGTTAGACTTAATACACACCGACATATGTGAGTTAAATGGTATCTCGACATGTGGGGATGAGAGATAATTTATAATTTTTTATAGATGACTATTCTGAATTTACTTATGTTTAGTTAGTTAAACATAAAGATAAGGCATTTAACATGTTTAAGATCTTCAAAGTGGAACTAGAAAACCAATTAGACCTTGATATTTAAATCTTGCATAGTGATAGAGGTGGAGAATATTTCTCTGGAGAATTTACTATTTTTTGTGAAGATCATGTGATACTTCATCAACTCTTAAAGCCTTAAACGCCGCAGTAAAATGGATTGGGTGTAAATCATATAAAAAATCAATAACATCCCTAGATTCTGTATTTTGTATTTTGGAAGATGCCATAAATGATGAAATGGATGTATAATATCAAATCACATATGAGAGTTAGTGGAGTTACCTCTAAAATCAAGTATAATTGGTTGTAAGTGGGTATTTAGAAATAAATTCCACATGGGTGGAACCATTCAAGATTTCAAAGTAAGATTGGTAACAAAAGGTTTTCAGAAAAATGAAGGAATATATTATTTTGACACCTATGCTCCGGAATATATGACAACAAGTATGATTATGTTCTTTGAAATTGCATTAGTATACAAAATAAAAATTCACTAAATGAATGTCAAAACACCTTTCCTAAATGAAGATCTCGATGAAGATGTTTACATGGAGTAGACTGAGGGTTTTGTACCTATGAGAATGAGTGTAGGGTATATAAGCTGGTTCATTATATGTTTATATATAAAAGTTCATGATGATTTAATAGTCATTGTTTACCGATATGTAGATTATTTTCTCATATTATTAATAACATAAAAATATTAATGATTCCATGATCTATTTTTCAGATGTAAGATCCTAACAAAGCAGATATTATTTTGGGAATTAAGGTATTACAGTAATGGTTTTATGCCTTAAGTCAATCCCATTATGTAGAGAATAATAAGTTCAAACTCTAAAGTCGAAGAAGCACACACCCCATTTTATCCTAGCTTAAATCTTGTAAAAATTGAAGGAATAGTAGTGGCTCAACAAGAATATGCTAGTGTCATAGGAAGTTTAATGTATGCGGCTTTATGAACTCGAGTAGATATATCAAGTCTTGAACATTGGAATTCAATTGGAAGGGTCTTAGGGTACTTGAAAAATACTAAAGACATATGTCGCCAATATTCTAATTCTTGTGAGGCACTTGAAGGATACATGGATGCAGGATGGATCACTCATATAGCCGATAACAAATCGACTACGAAGTGGGTATTCACATTTTCAGGTGGTGTTTTTTCATTTGGATCTAAGAAACAAATGTGTATATTCCACTTGAATATGGAGTTCGATTTGATAGCATTGGTCGCAACGGGTAAGAAAACTGAATGGTTAAGAGGTCTCTTGTTGGAGATATCATTCATTTCAAATGAGAATATGATAATACAAATATATTGTGATAGTCAAGTAATATTAGATAGAGCATACAATGGAATCTACAATGGAAAGTTTAGACATATAAGTCAAAGACATGAGTATGTTAGGCATAATTTAAAGTGGAATTATATCAGTTTCATACGTACGTTCTACTGAGAACATAGCTGATCCATTTACCAAACCAGGGTTTGAACAATGATTTTCCTTTGAGTATCCACTTTAGTGACAGGTAGCCCATCGACTAAAAAACATCCGATGGTAGTCCATTTAATATTTATTTTAAATAAAGTTAGTCCCCCCCACAAAATATGTAATGAGAGTATATTTTACACACTTATAACTAGTCACATCTCACGTTAGGAAAAAAATCCTTGATGTAGGTTTACGATTATCCACACAAGTAATGAAGTTTCCATCAAAATAATTTATGATCTCCAAACTATATGATATCCTATATGTCATTGTATTTTTTTTGGAAATACTAAAAGACCAGTTTAAATGTCTTTTAATAGTCAATGCCCATGTTATTCAATTATTTATCTGAGACACTTAGTATATATATTATACATACTCTACTACACGTTTAAGCATATATTAAATTTCTAACTGTCAAATTTGAAATACTTTGTATATCGTAAAATTATAAATGTATTTAAAGATATTGATTAAGCGAGAACTTATCACATATTATAATATAGGGATTCATAGGATTGGTGTCTTCTATATGTTAAAGTTGCAACATAATCTCGACATATATCTCTAATAATAAAACCTAGAAAACATTGATAATGATCATGATGATTTTTTATTATCAACATATAAGTCGCTTCATCTAATATTTCATATCAATATATATATATATATATATGGCGTCCTACAAATTCTTATTGTTAGTAAGAATGAGTATGTTATCGACACACAATATTAAATATATTATTTTATTCAAAGTGAACTTCTGATATACATAAATCTTTACAATCTCGTATTAAAGTTAAATGAAGTGATAATTTTATACTTAAGATAAACTTTGTACCTTATCTTAAATTAACCATGAACGCAAATCAAGAGTTCAATTATAAAAACATATAAACTCTTTGGACTTTCTAAATTTACAAATAGGTCATGAGATGTTTAACTGACAGAATTATCTTAAATTAACTCAAGCAAAATATAGGTTTGTTATTTTCATACCATAACACTTTAGCATGATACTAAACAGTGTTTTATATGATTAACCCACAAAATTATCAAGAGTAATCTTGTTTATTCTTGGTTTTTAAATAAATACGACACTTTAAATTTCAAAATTAATATCATTAGCATAAAATTATTGATAACATGCAGGTGGTCACTGTAACTTTTGGTTATTAATATGACAAACAACTCTAAATCTGAATCCACCAATATTGAATTAATCAAATTCATAATACTCTGCTAAGTCATCTCAAAACCAAAAGAGATTACAACTTTGATAGATTATGACATAACTAATGAGATACTTAAACTTAATATTATAAAGGAATTTCTAATTATTACTAACTGTTAACCATATTAGATCTGAATGCGATTGTTACAAATATGTTAATCTTCATGTGAACTGATTAAATTTTGCAACTCAGTTCTTACATTGTAATATATATATATATATATATATATATATATATATATATATATATAATTTTAATCTTACCATTCAGAAATACTTGATCCTAATACTCAATTAACGAAGCTTAATTTTTGAATTGTGCAAGATGTATAATGATTATCTTTTTAAAAAAATCTAAGATATATGTTCTCTTAAAAGGTAAATATTTTCGTAGCCAATGAGACTTGTTTGGTGGAAGACCTTCTAAATATCTTAACTGTATTATATTACATCAATTTTTTCATTCTTGTTACAATAGTCCATATTTAAACCTTGAAAACCTGAATGTGATCTTAGAGAATCTTAAAATGAATTATCTATTTACACCACAATATTTTTAATATATTATGGAACTATTTATAGTGTTTCGGAAACTAAAACTTTGATTCTTTTGTTTCACCATAAAAGATCTTAATGTTCATATAGAACTCTTTATGATGTTACAAAAAATGGAATCTGATTCTTCTGTTGATCATAAAAAATCTTAAGGTTCTTTCGAAACTTTTTTATGTAATAAAAAAAACTGAAACTAGACTATTCTGTAAGCTAATGTACTAACTTAACTTTTCACAATTTATTGTGTATGTTGAGTTTGTCCTTCATGAAAAACTAAAATTTATTAATCTTATGTGGGAATTTTAATATTGATTTATATAGGGGAATAAGAAGATGATGAGGACATAATGATCAAATACTTATCGTTTGAATCTAAACAAAACATTTCTGATTCTTCCCCAATATCAATGTTATTCAATGAATATTTCCCCTCATACTAAATATCCTCAATATAACTCAATTACCTTATATTTAAAATTGGATAGTGGATTTCTAAAATAATCATTATAGAGTGGAATTAATTTATAATGAAGATAATTATTACTGTATAAGACTCTAATTTTTAATGTTAGGCATGTAAGACTTTGCTTATAATAAATGTCCCTAAATATAAAAAACATTTAAACAATGATTTTGATAGTTTAAAGCTTAATATACTCATTTTACTAGTTATCTCTGTATAAACCTCAGTTAATAAGAAATTATTGAAAATCTCAATTGCGAAACCCAAAATATGAACCATGACATTATTCACTAAGCTACCATAGCTCTCTTGAATGGTAACCACCAATAAAATATATGAAAAAGTACTTGAACTTATCAATTGACTTCATCAATATTGATATATATATATATATATATTAAATAGGAAAATATATCTATGACAAATATCTTATGTCTCGTTATCTCTGAATATTAATGTCTTCTTATTAATTGTCTTCTATGACAAATACCTCACTTTGAGAGATATGACATGAATACTTTTGATAAAGATGTATGCATTGTCCTAGTATATCATTTTAGTTTTTTGAATGACATATAAATTTGGATAGCCTCATTGCAAAATTTATTAACTAAAATCCTTAGCGGAGACATTAGGCGCTAGTGCGATATATAGTTTAATTCATTTTACAAATGCTCGATATTTTGATCACCACTTTACACAATTATAATTTCTAAGTCTCTTTATTGGTCAATTCTGAATTTTTGAGACTAAACTACTCATTTATTCAAAATTATAACTAAGTGATCTTGTATATCTCCAAATTTTATATGAAATCAAAAAAATAATCACCTAAATTAGATAACTGATCCTTAAGATATGGTCTTTTTAAAGTGGGTCAATCATGTTATTTTTTTCACACTCGTTGTGAACACCAAAAAAATCGAAAATTCAACTTTTACCGTGAATTAGGGTTAACCTTTTGAATTTTAGATATGAAACTTAACCCTAAAACTAAAATTAAAATTGTTTTCTTATAAGCATTTACAATCAAGCTTAAATTCTTGATTTGCATCAATTACATATTCAACCACTTAAAAATACTGAAGAATTGAAACCCAAAAATTTCTAATTTTGGTAGTTAAATTAAAAGTTGTATAGAATATGAGTTATGATTGAGTATATAATATAATTATATAAGTATATTGTATAATCACGGCACTTAAACATAATCATCACATATATAATATAAAAGGACTTAAGGCTATTAGATTATGGGTTATTATTGAGAATTAATATGTATTGAATCCGTTATAATTATTAGCGGAGACGTTATACGCTAGCACGTTGTATATTACATCTTGAGCCAATACTTAAAATTAGATATTATACGTTTTATGCCATATTCGATCAGTCAAGTCTTCCTCGGGGTTTGTATCTGACTGATCATGATAACTAAATGAATATTTTAACAATAAAAATCCATTTATGTATGAGCATAATACGTATGAATGCAACAATGACATCATGCAATGTGTGCTCGCTATTGGGAAATATATGCGAGAGTCTTCATTGGGGGCTGCCCTATACAAACAATAAACATTCCATAAGTTGTGAGTCTCTAAACTCCTTTCCTTTCATGATTCACTTGATATTTCTCACTATGGTAAGATACCAGACCTACCATTCAGTCCCACATAATGATCTTTGAATACTCGCACTGTATAGCGTACCATCACGACTTGACCTTTATCTTACTAGATAATACCTAAATTTTTTATACCATAATACACTTTGAGTATATGAAATAGTTAAAGAAGTGATGTATCCCATCTAGTGCTTAGACATATAAAGGGAGATGAATGTCATCAAACCCCACGTACCTGAAATAAAACAACCCCCCGACATGCAGGTCATCACTCTGTACATCCTAGAGTCCAAGTGTCAGCAGCAATGAGTAATTACCTCCCATCATGTGACCATATATTCACAACACCATATGCTTCTCAATGCGCATAAAATGAGGTCACATAATTGTGAACTCCTAAACACATAGCACAACACCCAAACATGACAAATACTTTGAATAATCAGCCAACTTAAACGTGTAAAACATGCTATAAAACACATTATAAACATGTTGTCCTGACATGCATACATAATTTAAGTGTACTAAACATGAAATAAAAATGTAAATATACATAAATATGATATCATAAATATTTGAATTGATCGGTTGCACCTCTGTATGGAGTATGTACAATAACCTCACTCAAAATATCATGAAAAATAAAAAAAAAACTACAACTATTGTGTTTCTGGGGCTGAACCACTCAGTTATTCAAAAATGTAACTGACTTATCATGTATATATCTGTAAATTAGGTGAAATAAAATAATAATCACCTTATCGAATAACCAAGCGCCAAGTTATGGTTTTTTAAAGTCAGGCACCCAAAATTTTATAGTTCGAGTCCGTTGTGGTGACCATGATGATGGTCGTGGTGAACTGAACCTATACGAAGCTCATTAATGCGACCACCCCTTGGTCACATTGAGCTCACTGATATAGAAAAGAACATAAACATTTTTTTAAAAAAAAATTAGGGTTCCATTCTGGATTTTTCAAAATTGATATGCATACCGAAATCATATTCATAAAAGAAAAAACTTCACATGGTTTTTCTCTCAACCGAATCAATTAAAAAATAATAATTGAATTTTGGGAGACTTAATTTTTAGTTTTTGTATTATATCATAATAAAATAAATAAGGTTATCCATATCCATAATTTAAAATTAGGAATATAATTCATCGTATGATAGAAATAATAAGAATAGAAAACTAGAAAACTTATGGTTTTGCTATAACGATTCCATATAGTATTCATGTCTTGAAGTGTAAGCCTTTTAATTTCTGATTGAAGAGAACTATGTGAGCTATTAGTTCTTACATTGGTTTGAGAGTTGACTAAACACAATTTCTGAATGAGCAAAATTGTAGTCTTTTATGAACCTGTAATTGGACGTTAGAGATAGGGGGAGAGAAATACTATGGATTTGTGAATCACGGTGGATTTTTTTTTGTGATAATGAAAAGTGGAAATCAATTACTATATTAAACTCATAATTGGTGTGGTCTATTTCTGCCTAAGCGAAATTTAGTAAAGTGTTTAAAGGATGTTTTGAGTATTTTGTGGTGTTTTGTGTTTAGTGTGGAGAGTAGAGGGATAATTAAGTTGTCTACTAGTAATAAATTCTCATTACCCTCATTAATGAAAGTGGTTGGGTTATTTATACTTAATTACTGACCCCATTGGCTTACTGGGTCGGGTCGTGAAGTTGGGTCGAGTTTAAGGACCCATTAGTAATATATTTTAAGGTGATTAGCAACTAGCTTAGTCAAGAATTAATATACATTTGTCATGTTTGGAATTTCATAGTGGTGGTTTAGTCCGAATTTCGATTCGGATTTAATCATGACACAATGACTCAAATATCTGAACTCATTAGTAGCCCCTTTAGATCTTGCAAAGGATCTTTGGAAGAGCTAAAACTCAAAAAACCAATATCAATTTTTTTCTGATCAATTTGTGTCGTTTGAAATGTAAGAGTTTTTCTTTAAGAGTGACCTTGTTCGTATTTTGCCAGAACTGATTTCTCATATCAGAATTCTAAAAGTTTTTTCTTGAATCGTGGGACACGTGTCAGGCTTTAGTTCGACCTCTCATCCGTTTTTCTCTTAGATTCTCACACCTACTAGGCTAGAAAGTTACCTAGGCTTTAATTTTCACACTTTTTAGATTTTAATCATTGCTAAAAATTGATCCACCTTCTCCTAGGTAACTACTCTTTTTCACCGTTATATATAAAATTTTCTACTATTTCATTGTCTTCAAAAATAATAAACAGTCTTAGAGAGAGAGTTGAGTTCATCTTCAACTTTGTTCTTGAGTCATATACGTTCACAGCCATAAACGCCTTAGTAAAATGACGTGGTTGAACTTGTCTGAATTAGATAAATCACAGAAAGTAGCGAGGGATAAAAGAATTGCTGCTGGTCCTCCTGCTTCTCCAAGTGAAAAAATTAATCAGCCACAACTGAATACTGATCAGGGGTCATCTTCTAAAAAACCCCTCAAAGTTAGGAAACTTCCATTTGTAGCAAATCTTTCACCTCTCCCATCTGGGTCCTCAGTCCAGGAATCCCAAAATTATTTACCCAAGGAAAAAGGTGTTTCCAGTGTAAGAAAACCATTACCTTTCATTGCGATGGGATCAGGCACTGAAAAGTCTCCTGATAAATTAACTCCTCGCTTGGTCATGCGTCACTCTAAACCAAAATCCACTCCCACATCTTCAAAATCCTCCAGTTCAGAGGCAACAAAGTCTGCACCACAAACTAAACCATCCAGGAAACAATCCTAATAGAAAACAAATTATCTGAATCGTCATCTGCAAAACCTTCCGAACAACCATTTGTAAGAACATCCGAACAACCATCCTCAAAGCCATCAAACCAGCCTTCTTCAAAGCCATCCGAACAACCTTCCACAGTGATGGAAGAAAATATGGAAGACAGCATAGAAGAAGCTTCTTTTGAGTCTGACACGTCGGGTCAAACAGAAGATACAACTTCAGACCGGAAAGGAAAGACCAAGGTGGGTTTGTCTAATCCGGAGAGCTTAGAGGGCAAAATGGGTCCACGCTTCATGAATGTCAGCATAAAATACTCGATGGCTCTTAAAAACATTGCTTATATGTATACCCACACAACTGAGCTAGGTCGTATCCGCACTAAGTGGAGGATCCCAGAGTCTGTACAAGTGAGGATTCCAATCACTCCGGAAATCCCAATGGATTGTAAGTTGAACAAAGTTGTGGTTTACACTGAGGTATTGAACTGGGGACTCTGGTTTCCTTTGGACCCGGAGATAGTAAGATACTTTCATCTGATCAAGATGTGCCCCAGCCAACTAAGCCCTAATGCCTGGTATACCCTTCTGGCCTGCATCATGACGTTCAGGCTGTCCAAGATCCCATTACTAATGGAATAGTTTGTTGTTGTGGCAAACCTGTGCAAAAACCATCAGATCCCCTTCTATCATTACAACATGGGGAACGATTATAAGGTGGTTGATGATCTCTTGGAGTCCAAGAAACCCTGGAGGATGCAGTTTCTGTTTATCAGTGGGGCTTGGGAGAATGGCAGGAAGATCAAGGCTGACTCAAAGCCAAGCTTTTTAACTAGGGGTTGGATGAGCAATGGTGGGTTTCTTTTATTACTTCTTTTATCTTTCAAGTGTTAAATATTTAATTCAAGCTAACTCATATTTATTTTTAGTACTTCGGAAGGAGTTCTCAGATTACTTTGAGGCAGGACATGACACTTGTGCCAAGCTAAATGCTTGGGCTTCGGATAATTGGGGCAATGTTTTTTACAATTGCTTCAAATCGGGTAACTTCGTGAGGTCTCACTTGTGGAACACCACAGGTAGAAGAGATCTCACCTGGGAAGAGTTGACTACCCTACCCCCACATATGTGATCCTAAGTAGGACAGGGGTAAAATATGCCAAGTTATACTTGCCTTCGAGGGCCAAATCCCCCAGTAAAATGAAGAACAACAAGAAGAAAAAGGCCACAACAGACCCAACCCAAACGAGTATTGAAGGGACCGGTTCAGAGAACCAGTGAGGTACCAATGCTACTTTACTGAAAGCAATGGAAGTGGCTTTCAAGGAAGATGGTGGGTCAAACAAACCTCCGAAGCCTCCCAAGAAAGACAAAAAGCGTAAGGATGGAAGTGATGAGAAAATTGTCAAAAAAAATAAAAGTCACCTTGAGAGTGGAGATAATCCTTCGCCCTCCGGAAGTTCTCCCCCTACCTCCTATCGATCCTACTGATCCTACTTTGCAGGAGGAAATTCCTGATGACTTTCATTCCGGACAAGTTGCGGGTGATGGTAATGATGAGGTAGATCTTGAGGCCATTCAAAATATCAATATATATTTCAGTGACTTCGAGAAAGACGACTTTGCGGGGCCTTACCGTCCTCCCAGCTTCTCCAATGTGGTAACTCATAATAGAGAGACCTATGCAATATCTGGGGAGCAAGATACTTTGAGTCATGACCTTCTTGGCTATATCCGAGCCGTACTTGATCTGGAGAGACATGTAAGGAATCAAACCGGTACCATCAATTCTCTAACCACAGACAAGAAAAACTTGTCAAATGATCTTCTCAGTGCTCAACAAAGCATATGGTCATTGAAGAAGGAGAAAGAAGAGCTAGCTGCCCAACTGCTCAAGTCAGAAGCGACCAACAAGTAGAGCTCCAAAACAAATACTCCAACCTGGAGACCTCTTCTTCAAAAGACCTCACAACTTAGAAGGAATAATTAAAAACTAAGGATGGTACTATCTAGACTTTGTCCGATGAGAAGGCCAATTTGAAGAATACTGTTGAAGACAAGACCAAAGAGAAAGAGGCCCTGGAACGCCAACAAACCCAAGCCATAGATGCAGGCATAGAGAAGTATGCTAATGGGGTGGTGGATTCTCTAGAGAAGAAAGATGACGGGATCAATTATGATATGGTCCTATTGTTCCATGAGTCCTTTCCTAAGAGGACCCTTGGTCCCCTATGGAAATATGTAGACTATGATGACATCCCATTCCACACCTTAGCAGATGGTGATAAGTGCAACTACTCTAGTGGAATAGATTCTACTACTGATGATGACGAAGGAACGAGTGAGAGTTCAAGTGATGAACTCAAAAGTCCCAAAAAAGATGGTGATGAAGAAAAATCTAAAGGGAACAAGCCCTAAGGTTTTATTATGTATTTTGTTTTTGAAACACTAAAGCCCTTGGATGGCCAATGTATTTTTTGTACTACTGATCGGTTTGAGTCTAATCAGGTTTTAATTATCATATTTCCCTTTTGTTTAATTTTTTTAAAATCTTCTATGGCCAATGTTTAAATAGCCACTAATATTTCAGAAGTGTTAAATAAAAGTATCCAACATCTCTGATCACATGTGTTTAGTAATTGTGATCAAGTGCTAAACATATCCGATCAACTCAAGAAAACTTGAGAGACGGGGTGTTGAATAAGCAATTAACATCAGAATTGAAACAAAATCACACCATACTTTTGAAGAAGGCATCATAGATTATTGAAAAACCCGGACACATCATTAAACCTCCTCGCGCCACCAGGGTAGGAAAGAGTATGCCCCCTGATATTTACATTGGTATTTAACAAGTAAATATTTACAAAAGAGTTTTATTCTAAATATAACATGAGATGCTCAACATTCCATGGATGCTTTAGAGCTCTCCCCTCTTTGTCTTAGAGTCTGTATGTTCCTGGTTTAACCTTTTCTCAGACCATATAATGGCATTCCCAGTTCAGAGGCAGCTTACCGAACTGCTTCTCTTTAGTGTGTTAAAAGACTTTTCTTAAAACTTTGACTCCTGTTTGAAAATCTCTTCTTTTAACTTTGGAAGCAAATCTACTCTTCATCAAGCCTTGGTAGTGTGTTGTTCGCATATGTGCTTTAACCCTTTTTCTTCTATTAAGTCTAACTAATTCCTAACTGGTACATCAATAGCATGTTCAGAATAATTTTGGATTCTGTATGATGGTAAAGTAGCCTCCATGGGAGTAATCACATACATCCCATATACCAAAGCAAAAGGAGACTCTTCTGTGTCGGCCCGAGGAGTAGTTCGATAGGCCCACAACACTTCTTGTAAATAACTTGGCCACTTTCCTGCAACTCCCTCCAAATTCTTCTTTAGTCCGGACAAGATGGTCCTATTTGCCACCTCAACATGGCCATTTGCTTGAGGGTGGAAAGGAGACGAAAAATAATGTTGAATTCCTCTAGAGGTACAGAATGCTTCCATGTCTTTGTTATCAAACTGCGGCCCATTGTTTGTAGTAATCTTCTAAGGAACCCCAAACCTACAGCATATATTGGACATTATAAATTTAATAACAGCCTCCAAAGTAGTTCCAGCCAAAGGAGCTGCCTCTATCCACTGTGAGAAATAATCAATGGCGATTATAATAGTTCTACATCCACCGGATGCCATATGAAGAGGTCTAACTAGATCTATAATCCATATGGCAAAGGGTAATGGCTCAGATATAGAATCCAAAGGTACTGCTGGCACATGAATTTCATTCCTATAGTTTTTACAAGTTTCACATTTCTTCACCATTTCTTTAGCATCTGCCATTATGGTTGGCCAGTAATATCCGACTAACAAAACTCTTCGGGTCAAGACCCTATAGCCACAGTGTGCTGAACCTTCCCCATCATTTAGTTTGGATAACACAAGTTGGGACTCTTCAAACCCTAAACAGCATATGAGAGGCCTGCTAAAAGACTTTTTGTAGAGAACTTCTCTTAGTATCAAGAAACCGCGAGCCTGGTATTTGATCTTTTTTGCCACAGCTTTATTCGGAGGTAATATTCCATCGGAGATGTATTGGAAAAGAGCATATCTCCAATCCTTAGGTTGAACAACAAGTATGTGCATATTTTCTTCACCCTTTTTCTTTTGATCTGTCTGTATAAATGGACATTCTTGTACAAGAATCCATGGGTAAGATTCAAAATAGGCTATAGTTGCCAAGGAGTCTGCCAAAGTGTTTTCCAGTCTGGGAATGTGCTCATAACAAATATTTTTAAAGTTTGCTGCCACTTATTTCAACATAAGAAAATATTTAACCAACGTTTCATTTTTGGCTTCAGACTGCCCTTGAGTATGGTGGATGAGTAATTGAGAATCAATAATTAATCAGACTCTCTTATCCCCACATAGGAGAGCTAGCTTAAGAACAGCTGTGGCTGCTTCATACTCAGACCCATTGTCAAAAGCTCTGAATCTAAAGCATATAGCTTGATACATTTTATCACCATATGGGGAGGTTAAGAAAATTCTAGCTCCAGATCCCATAGTACTTGTCCACCATCGATTTGAACTACCCATTCCTTTTTAGAATAATTTCCTGACTCTTTTCAGGAGGATCTATCAACATGAAAATCTACCTAGAAGTCAGCCACTGATTGGGATTTAATTGTTGTTCAAGGGGCAAAGTGAATATCGTAATCACCGCAATTCCACTGACCACTTGGTCATTCTGCTTGATATATCAGATATTTGAAGAACATTTTTCAAAGGGAAAGACGTCCAGACAACAATAAAATGAGCTTGGAAGTAGGGTCTCATTTTCCTTGCTGCAATTACTAAGGTCAATGCCAACTTTTCCAACCTCAAATATCTTCTCTCAGCATCCAGTAAACTCTTACTGATGTAATACAACGGACGAAGGTAATTGTCTACCTCCCTTACCAGCACAACACTTATGACATATTCTGATACAACAAGATACACATAAATATTTTCTTTTGGACAACTGGTGCAATATCACTCCGGATCGACAACTTATGTGAAATAACATCTGTTCACTGTTGCACCATACAAATACATGTTGATTATTCATTAAAAAGGACAACAACTGGTGTCTCAACTCTAGTACCAACTTTGAACCAATTTTAACATTATTTCCCTATGTGAGGGAGTGAGTTTCAACTTCTTCAATAGATATTATAACACTAGGAGCTTCCCTGGGATCATCAATCTCATTCTCCTCAGTAGAAGGCTCCAGTAGTTGTTAATCCTTGTTAGTTCCGACTGCCCCTAGATTTTTAGGGGCAAAAGCTGTTGCATAACACTCCCTAACTATCTTTTGACTGCTCTGGACAACACCCACTTGACCCTAAATAACATATTTCAAATATTAATGGGCTTTAGATGCCATATAATGCATTCTAGAGAGCCAAGACCTCCTAAAAATTGTATTATATGATGTTCGGAAATCCACCACAATAATCAGAACTCTTACAATCTTTTTAAAGGGCACCTTGCCCAATAATACTTCCTCTTCGAACTCCCCGATTACATCTGCAGAACTTTCTGTGAAGCTCAAAATGGTTTTGTTCGAATGTTGAATAACTGTTGGATTCCTCATTTGCTTGTAGAAGCTTAAAAACATGATGTTTGGCGAACTTCCAGTATCAATTAGAATTCAGCGTATATCATTCCCCTATTGAAGCCCTTATGACCACCGCATCCTCATGAGGTCATGCAATGTCCCTCAGGTCATCCTCATCAAAACCTATGAATGGGAATGGGGATTGGCACTGATGGGAATACATTCTACCATCTAACTGGGTGGCCAAATTGTGGACATGCCTCTTCCTTGATGAAGTGGAAGGTGCAGTCATAATATCTCCTCCAAAAATGGTTAACGATTCGAAGAAGCTGATCAGTCCGGAAACTGTCTAATTTTTATCTATTATCACCCTCACCTCTACATTAAATTTTTCAAGAATCACCATTGCACTTTGTTTTTTTATGTAGGCTCCCAACTTGCCCCTCTCAATAAGGTTTTGGACCTCCTGTTTCAATGCTATGCAATCCTGAGTATCATGGCCTATATGATTATGATATTGGCAAAAACGAGTCTTCCAGTTCTCTCTGGGGGACTGCAATGTTTCCGGTTTTCGAAAATGCAATTCATTATTGTTCTTATCATAGATTGTCGCCACATTCTCCCCTAACTCAGTAAACCACTCAGGCTGGACCCAGGGCCCCATCTTACTTCTGGTTTGTTGGCTCTGGGATTGGTTAAACTGATTCTGCCTTGACCGGTTGGACCCCTGTCCGGTCTCCTTTGCTCTATAACTGGATGGGTTATTGGCTAGAGAAGTCGTTGTAGTAGTGGTAGACCTCACTTGATGGTGTGCCCTTGTTGTCTTTGTCTCTTCTACGTTGATCTCTTTTCCCACTTGGTTCAATAAACCACCCCAGGTCATAGCCTTCTTCCGAGTTACATAATCAGCTAAATTCCCAGGATTTAAATCCTGCCTATGGGAAACAATTGCAACATTTTCAAAGAAATCTGCCAGCCCATTCTTCGTATTCATAAAGCGACTTATGTAATCCTTCAGGGACTCATTTGGTTCCTGAGAACAATGGATAATGGTGTCCCTATTACCATTCAGTTCCTTACTTCCAACAAATTTCCTCCAAAATGCAACCCATAATGTATCGAAATTTCTTATACACCCCTAACGGAGACTGTTATACCATTTAAGGGCACTCCTTGCGAAAGTTTGGGAGAAAGACCTACACAAAAGCTTGTCATTGTCGTCAAAGTTCATCATGAAGTTCTTGAATTGTTCCAGATGGCTGTCCGGATCTTGGCTCCCATCGTATTTCTTCATCTTGGAGCTATCAAACCTTTTAAAAAGATGTCTGGAGAGTATTTTTGCGGACAAAGGCGACTGCCTCCAATTCTTGCTGCGACTAAAAACAATATCTTCATTAGGGGTTGAAAAATACTCGGTGCGAGCTGAAAGGCAAAAGGATCAATCAGCAACTGATCACCATGTTTGTGAGCTGACCCCTTACCCTGGTGCCTCTTAAGCCTGCCATGTATGTCCCTCTTCCTTGAATGTTTTTTAGTTAATCTCATCTTCTTTTTAGATCTTCCTCTATCAGTACTTGAAGACAATGATTATTTAATTTCTGCCTCATTGGATGAGTTGCTGGAGGACTCATTGGATGTAGAAATCTCAACAAGCTTGGATCAATGTGTCTTTTTTGAACTGAGGTGAGTCTTCAAAGATTTCTCATTGTCTCCAAGATTGTCAGTGTGGTGAAGTACTGACGCTCCAGATTTCTCCTTAATTCCTTTTTCTGCTTGTTTTATTGCTCTCAACGCCCCTATTTCAGCCCTTAGTTGGTCTCGCTCCTCGATGGTATATTCCTTGTTTTCCCTTGCACTTTCCACCATTAGGGGTAGAACATTATGCTCATTTGGATCCATCCGAACTACTTTTCTTGCTGGTTTTGAATGTAAAATTCAGACACCGTCGCGGTCCCACTGTGGTTGCCAATTTGGTGTGATCTATTTCTGCCCGAGGGCAATTTAGTAAAGTGTTTAAAGTATGTTTTGGGTATTTTATGGTGTTTTGTGTTTAGTGTGGAGAGTAGAGAGATAATTTTTGTCTACTAGTAATAAATTCTCATTACCCTCATTAATGAAAGTGGTTGTGGTATTTATACTTAATTAATGACCCATGGGCTTACTGGGTCGCGTCGTGAAGTTGGGTCGAGTTTAAGGACCCATTAGTAATATAGTTTAAGGTGATTAGCAACTAGCTTAGTCAAGAATTAAGACATTTGTCCTGTTCAAAATTTCATAGTGGTGGTTTAGTCCGAATTGCCCTTCGGATTTAATCACGGCAGAGTGACTCAAATATCCAAACTCATCAATAATAAACCTACTTAATTTTATTCAATAATACGTTTCTCTTTTACCATTATAAATTTTTGTTTACTCATATACTTAATTACACATTTTTTTCATAATTAATCTCTAATTCAAATAATCCACCTATTGTTCGTGATGAACTCAGCCAATATGGACCATAACCCTTATTGGGTCTAAACCAAATACTTAATTTTTTTATTAAAAAACTCTCTTTCTATATACAATTTAGTCCAACTCGTACCCACTATTTATTTATAACACTCTAAGACTAATTATTATTATTATTATATCTATTATTTTAATATTCAAATTGATTATTTTAATTGGATTTTACCATAACATGCTTGAATCTTTAAAATACATATGATGAGACGTTCTAATTTAGGATTTCCTTACAACATAATTTTTAAATGTTTTTATTGTTTAAAACGTATCAAAAAACATACAATTACTCAAATTTTAAGGACGACCAATCATTTTCAAAATAATTTCAATTCATATCATTTAAGTAGCATACAAACAACAATTATAAATTTTGTTGTACCTATTAAGAGGATATTAATATATTCATTTTAGATGACTATAAAAAAATTATAAACCAACAAGAAGAACTAACCAACAATATGTCTATTGAGTATCTCATATCATATGAACATCACTATCACCATGTATGCAAAAAAATTGTTTATCTGTCTTTCTTATAAAACATATTAAAATAAAATATGTCTTTCAAATATTTTGAAACTCTTTCAACTATATGAAAATAGACATCTTCAACATGTTTCATATAGCAAATAACAATTCATATAATATACATTAAATCAGATCAGATAAATTTTAAATACAAGAGGTTCTCGATAATGGTTTTTAAAAAATAAACCAACTTTCATTTTATATGTATCTTTGTAAAGTTTGAAACTATTAACAATAAGATTGAGTATTGACTTATTATTTTTTATTTGAATGATTTTAATACATCCATGATTTAGTTTTTTTGTGATATAAATTTTATATTCTCATTGTAACACCTTTTTTACTGAACATTTGTATTACAAGTGCAAATACTTTAAAATGTTTGAAAAATAATCATTAAATATGAAACGGGTACCTCGAAACGTATAACTCGAGGTGTAAATGTGTAAATCAATAATTGATAAAATTTTTTTATCAATATTAGTATGCAAGCATAACATAATATGTGTATGCGTTATTTATCGCATATTTGTTTG
Source organism: Limnanthes douglasii subsp. nivea (assembly GCA_036936605.1). NCBI lineage: Eukaryota > Viridiplantae > Streptophyta > Magnoliopsida > Brassicales > Limnanthaceae > Limnanthes > Limnanthes douglasii. The sequence goes on along the minus strand of JAUPFV010000005.1, from coordinate 112,994,466 downwards.
AACTTTGTTTATTATACTTGGACATGTTTCACTGCTCTCTTTTTTTCTCATTAGTATTTTTCTCAATTTAAGAGATTATCTAATAAACCATTCATCATCAATATTAATTTCATATCAAACTAATATATCCTAAATATTTTATATTATTATATTCTTTTCGAATTTTCATATTTATTCAATTATTTTACATGATAAAAACTATTACATTTAGTTATGTCATGTTAAACATGTTCTTCGATCCAAAAGTTAGTTGTTAATATATAACATATTTTTAAATAAGCATAACTTATTTTGTTTTATTAAATAATATATGATTTATGTCACATACAGATGAAGTATGTGTTATAACCAAAAAAATTGTAATAAAATGGTACAAGTACATAACATTGTTATTATTGTGATACAAGAAAACTATTAAGTTAACACGTAAATATTATAAACTCAAAGTGCAAATAATACAAGATATGATTTTTGTGAGGTATCCATTTCATCTTAGATATTTTTTTCATCTTAGGTTTTTTTATGACGAAATCGGCTAATTTTACAAGCAAACTTGTCAAGCTTTTAATGAACTTAATTTTTCTATTCTACTATTTGAATAAGCTTTTATATGAGATTATAAAGACCATATATGAATTATAAATCACGCAATAATTTGAAATTGTAATTGTAGATTTTAAGCATATGGTGTATCGTGTAAATTTCGATATTCACGGCGGTCTTTACTTTATTCAAATATTTAATAATCCCGTGTACTTGATCTATTATAGTTTCTTTTGTTTTCAATATCTTATATTTCATTGTTCATTACCCAATATAAATATATTATATATGATATATTTTATAAATTAACCAACTACAACACACCAAGCAAATACTTTGTAACATTTAAATAAATAAAAAATTGTAAAGGTTTTCATCTTTTAACATATTTTTATAGCCTTGATTTTGTTGTGTCGTGCAATACATAATTTTTTTCAGCGATGTTACTTATATTTTTATTTTTATTTATTTTGGATTATAATATATTGGCGTGGTTTATTTCAGCCTGAGGGTAATTTTGTAAAGTGTTTTGGATATTTTGTGGAATTTAATGTTTAGGGTAGTGAGTAGTGAGATAATTAAGTTGTGTGCTAACGGTAAATTCTGATTAACCTCATTAATGAAAGTGGTCGGTATTTATACTTAATTACTAACCCATGGGCCTATTAAGTCGGATAGTGAAGTCGGGTCAAGTTTAAGGACCCATTAGTAATTTGGTATAAAGTGAACCAGCAACTAGCTTAGTCAGTATTTATTACGTTTGTCCTGTTCGGTTTTTTATGATAGTGATAATGATCTGAACTGCCCTGATTAAGTCAAGGCACATCAGCTGCAATATATTATCTCATCATATATAACATAAGGTTTGTAAAATAAAATTATGATATCAATATGACGTTCACTTTTTTGTGAATATTCTTTTTAAACTAAACATACAACCATGTATGTTTATAAAGTCACTAACTTGTTTTGTCTTTGGTTAACTTATAACATAATATAACTTATATATCTAATCAAGTATGGTTAAAATCAAGATGTAATATCTAATCACAAGTAGCTCATACACAAAACAGAATAAAGAAGGAATACATAATTTAACATGGTTCGATAATAATATCTGCGTCCACAAACGTTGTCAGAAAAAGTGATTCACTATGATAGAAGAAGACTACATATTATATGTTTACTTTTCTATAACCCTAAAAGTCTATTTATAGCGAAATAAATATACAACATATAATAGTTTTCTAGGTAATGGAATTAATGGCCCAATATCCTGATTATTAACAACCATATGCATCATTATGAACACAAGAATCACCAATGACACAAAAAGTTACATTGTGAATACAAGAATCACAAGAGACATTGTGAACTCTTATTTCACCAATCATTAAAGCCATAAAACTATTCAAATAATTCTAAAAAAATCTTTCCCTTGAGGGGAATATCATTTCTTCTATATTAACAAAGAATACTCTCTTCATCTGACTCACCAAATGCCCCTAAGGCATGCACTTGATGCTACGAACACCAATCTAGTTTAGGCATTCTCTAAACTTCTGAACTTATACTCTTTCAACAAGCTTTCATGTTTGAGTCTTATGAATAGATATATTTCCTCATATTACTGGTCCACTAATATTCTTCTGAACTCGTTATAACTTCTCTATAGATATCGGGTTCTTACATGTAAAATTATTCTGCAACTGATATAGCATATATACCCCGGTCCATATTTTGTTTTGCTGGTATAATCTTTTTTTTTCTCTTCCCGATGCTATGTTATAAGGTTATATTTCTGATTCAGGCGTATCATCATGAATATGATCTGATGTTGACAATTTACCTCATAATCTTGGATCCAGCTCAGAGCTATTAGGATTATTAGACATGGTAGGAACCGATTATGGTTCAAGTTCTACTTGTTTACTCAAAATCGATCATGATTTGACCATTTCTCCAACATCCTTCTGACTGTCTAGCAAATAAGACTCATTAAAAGCCGAGTCTTTTCTCATGATAAAATCTAAAAACTTAGGAATGATACACCATAACCTATATCATTTAAATCTAGTAGCAAATCCTAGAAATAAGAACATCGTTGGACTTGGCTAAAATGTATTATATCATGTGAGTGTACGCAGGACAACCAAACATCCTCAAATATTCTTAATGAATTGGCGGTCCATAACATATCTTAGAAATAGTCTTACAACCATTAGTCATTGATCAAGACTAATTCACCAAGTAACACATCATATTGATAGATTTGGCCCAAAAATCCTTTTAAGCACCAAAATATGATAGAGTGCTTCGTGCCTTGTCACAAAGTATTATGTATATTATTTGTATGATCCCATTTTGTTGTGGTGTTATAGAATCGATACGGTGACACGCTATTCTCTCACCATTATATTTTCAAAAATTTAACAAGAAGAGTATTATTGGCAGATTATTATTGGCCGACCATAATGAGTGATGCTAAGAATATAATATTTATCAAAGATTCATAAATACCATTCGTATACAAGTTGTACCACTACATTCATTTTTTTAGGCTCTCGCCTTTGATACGGGAGGGATAGATTTGGTTGGGCCGCTACCTATGGCTTCTGAAGGGCGCAGACTATTATTATCGTCGTGGATTGTTTTTTGAAATGGGTAGAAGCAGAACCTTTATCGAGAACAAGATATAAAGATGTCATCAAGTTTCTCTTATCAAATATTTGTTGTAGATTTCAGATACCTCAGATAATTACTACAGATAATGGAGCTCAGTTTAACAACAAACAGATGGCTTCTTTTTGTTCTTCAATGGAATTAAACAATGTTTATCAATATTTTTTTCATCCAAAAGCAAATGGTCAGGTAAAAGTCACCAATAGAACTATTGTGGATGGTTTTAAGAAACATTTGGAGGGTGTAGCTGGAAAGTGGCCTAACTAACTTGAAAATATGTTATGGGCGTATAGAACAATCCCTCGAACTGCAACTCACGAGACTCATTTTGCTCTAGTGTATGGAATGGACGCAGTCGGCACAACAGAATCTACTCTTTTTTTTATCTTATAGAGGACTTAACTATTATGAGGATGATAATGAAGAGGCAGAAGAGACAAACTTGATTTGATAGAAGAAACAATGATAAGGGAACATTTAAGTTTACTTTAATACCAAACGTTAATGAGGAACCATTGTGCTTCCAATGTAAGATGAAGGGATTTTAATGTAAGAGACAAATTATTTAGATGATCTTTTCCATACCAAAGAAATAAAGTTGGGTAAATTGGGTCCAAATCGGGAAGGACCTTATTTGATGGTAGAAAAGGTCAAGACAGGGAAGTATCATCTAGAAGATAATGAGGGGATACCATTATAACATCCTTGGAACATTGAAAATTTACGACTGTATTGTGAGTAATTTATTGAACATCAATGGAGATGATGTTGTGAATACAATAATTATTTTGCCAATAAATTACGTGCGTGATGCCTTTATCATTGTGGCAAAATAAATTTCCTAAATATGACAATTTGTAAATTAAAAAATATTTTATCGCCCTTGTAATAATTTGTGAAGTAAAATTTACAAAACAATTTGATATTTTTCTAAGAGCCAATATGTGGTGGCAATATTTTTCGAAGTGCAAATTTGGCGATATTTTTCTAAGTGGAAATTACGTGGTGATATTTTTTCGAAGTGCCTATTTGTGTGGAAATATTTTTTGGAGTGCCAATTTGTGTCGCGGTATTTTTCGAAGTGCCAATTTGTGTGGCGATGTTTTTTGAAGTGCCAATTTGTGTGGTGATAATTTTCGAAGTGCCAATTTGTGTGGTGATAATTTTGTTATTGCCAATTTCTGTGGCTATATTATTCAAAGTGCCAATTTGTGTGGTGATAATTTTCTAAATGCCAATTACTTTGTAGATATTTTTTGAAGTGCCAATTTGTGTGGTAATTTTGTTCTAAGTGCCAATTTGTGTGGTAATATTTTTGGAAGTGTCAATTTGTGTGGTGATGTTTCTTAAAAGTATCAATTTATGAAATAATGATATATTTCGAAGTATCAAGTTGTGCAATGATATTGATGATGCAATTTGTTTATAATACTAAGATAAGTCGTGAGATTGATAACATAACGAAAATAATATTTCTTCCCAACATACAAAAATGGGCATGTGAGAGTCACTCACTAAAACATACGAGAAGTTAGTTAAGCTCATAATTTATTAACAAAAAATATTTTCTTCCTAGTTACTTGAGTTGCTTTCTATTTCTGAGTTTTTGCTTCCCAGAGAAGTAGAATTGATATTTTCATCCTCTTTAGATCGAAGTCTGAGTCGCTCACAATTGTTTTGAAAGCATCTTCAAGACGTTAGTTTTCGGGCATGATGTACCAATAATCTGCCATATTTACCTTTAGAATTATTTTTATGAAAGTTAATGATTATAGAAGTTTTGGATTATTTTTTATGAGTCTTCAAAGTTATCATATAGCCACTAGCACATGCATTTACAGTGGAATTGATAGCAACAACCTTGTCCTTTTCATCTTCTTTCAATTCTTCCTTATATTTTGCAGACAAATAGTTCTTTATTTGTATTACCTCATGGTTCCATTTTGTCATATCTTCTTGAAATGATCGATACTGATCGATAAGGTTCCTCTGAGCGCTTTCAGTCCACCTTTTTTTATTTGCTGCTTCTTTTTTTAGACAAATGACTTTTTTAGCCATAACTTCATATTGTTCTCAAACAACTTTAACCTCATTGGTCAGTTGTTTGTCATTTTTCTCAAGATTTTCAACGAATCGGACTATGTTATGGATAATAAGTGCTGCATCATCTAATCTACGTAGAAGAAAGGTTGGTTCATTATAGTCATAAAAATTTGGATTGTTGGTAGAATGGTTTGGTGACTGATCTATTTCGACAAGTTTTTTGGCCATGTCGACATCATCAAAAACAGTTTTTTATTGACAAATTTTTTCCTTGGTATCGACGAACTGGGAGGCTTCATATTCTTCACTTTCTCAAACTAATTTTGGTGTCGGAAGGGGGATGATACTATTTTTTCTCTTTGAAGCCTCAAGAGATGTTTGTTCGTTATAAAGAGCAGATGTTTCGAACTTTCCATCAGTTGCCTCAGTATCATCAACAATAACTTTCTCTGCATGAGAGGATGATGCTTCTTCGATATTTTATTTGTTTCTTTGGGCTGCTTTTCTTTTTCTTCTTCTTAGCCTTCGAGGGATCCTCATCATCTTTATTTTTTTCATGTAACTAGAATCCCTATTCCTAGCGGGAAGAAGAACTTTGGCATCTGGAGTAGTTAATCTAGCGAAACCTTTAGCATGACTGGGAGGCTTTAGTAGTTATTCTGAGGTGAGGGTGTGATGTAGTTGCACAAGCCCATGACTATATGGCCCTTTTAGACAAACGGAAACGAGCTTTCTTTGGGGCCCATATATCAGAATTAGACGATGCGACCACTCAAATCGAACACGTCGAGAAGCCCAACGATTTTTAAAAGCATCACAACATAATGAAGTCCAAGCCCTAAATTTCATCGTTTAAACCCTCGTTTTGCTGTTTTAGTAAATTTTCTACATTATCCTATTTTTGTTGGATTTTATTAAAATACTTAATCAGCTCCAATCGCTTTGAAATTGGGCTGGGCATTATTTTATTGCATAAGGAGAAAGCTGTAATTTTGGGCTAGGGTTTCGAGCACTTTTATAAAAGGCTCTCAAACCCTAGTTTGTCGCAGACTTTGATGAATAAAAATAGAGATTTCTCTCTTAGTCTCCGCGTCTCTTATATTTTAACCTAGGATTAGGTATATATCTATTGTTTTGTATCATTCTTCTTGATTTCTACAGCCGACAACTGTGTTTCGACACCAGTCGCCACCATATTGGTATCAGATTCAAAGTTCTTACGGTGTGGGTAACGAAGGTATGCCGCCAAAGCGATCTTTTCGGAGGAAGTCCACTCTTCCGATCACCGAATCGTTCGACCGTGATGAATCCGGTCAATTCCAATCCGAGGTTGGTGAACAGATGGACTCATTGAGAAATCAGATGAGATACGTACAAGAAGCACTACACAGGTTATTGAACAACCAAACCAGCAAATTTCGAGCTCCAGGTTCGAGCAACCATCCGTCGGGATCTGATAGAGAGATCGCCGCAAGCAGAATCCATTTGCTCCTCGGTGAGAACAAGGTATGGGTCAATATTCCGCACAAGACTGTCGTGACCAAGTCCTTGAGCAGCTGCCAGCGAGAGATTCTGATCTGAACGCCAACAATCAGTGGGAATCTGGATTCAGACTGGAGATCCCAGAGTTACAAGGGGGTCTCAAACCGGAGGAGTTTTTAGATTAGATCTTCTGAATTGAAGAAGTCCTTGATATCATGGAGGTTCCGTATGTAAAGCGGGTACAGTTGGCTGCAACTAAGTTCCGAGGCTGAGCTGCATCCTGGTGGCAACAACTCAAGCAAACCAGATCAAGGCAAGGTAAGCCAAAAATAACAACTTGGGCTAAGTTTGTAAAACACTTGAGGGCTGCGTTTTTTTCCTTATAACTATGCGCGTATCATGTATCAGGAGTTTCAAAACCTTAAACAAGGGTCAAAGACTGTTGACGAGTACACTAACGATTTTTTGGTGATATAACAGATCAGCTAGTATCTCGCTATATAGGGGGGATGCGACAGCAGTTTCAGGACCAGCTGAATATGTTCGACCCTGTGAATGTGTCTGAAGCATATCAGCGCGCACTGCATCTGGAGAAAGCCCTTTCATGAAGGCCTTATGGAGGAGATACTGCGAGAACAACTCCATTGGCATTCCTAAAAAGGATGGTTCTAAGCCCTAACCCAAGAGTACCTACTGCTACTCCTATGCGTACATGTGCTAATTTACAGTTTCCTAGTCGCACAGTTACTTCCTCATAGCTCCGGTGCTATAATTGTCATGAACTAGGGCACGTTGCTTTACAGTGTCCAAAATTATGGCAACAACTACAATAATCGAGGGGTCTGTTTGCTGACACTGCTGATTTTTACCTGGAGGGTGACCCACGGTTTGATGAGGAACCAGAGGATGCTGTTGATGAGGTTCCAGAGGACCAGGTTACAGGAGGAGATATTGGTCAGGCATTAGTTTTAAGGCGTATCTGTCTGACATCGAAAGCCATAAGTGAAGGGGATGATTGGATACGAAATAATTTTTTCCAATCAACTTGTACTATTGGAGGAAAGGTATGCAAATTCGTTATTGATTCAGGGAGCTGCGAAAATGTTATCTCTGAAGAAATTGTGCAGAAGCTGGCCTTGAAAACATAAGACTACCCGAAATCCTACAAGCTTGCCTGGTTAAAGAAAGGTAGTGAGGTAAATATCTCTAGAAGATGTCTGGTATCTTTCTCTATTGGTAACTATATGGATAAACCATGGTGCGATGTCATTGGGATGGATGCGTGTCACTTGTTGGTAGGCCGATCCTAAAAATATGATAGAAGTGTCACATATGATGGTAGGAGGAACCGCTACAGTTTCATATGGAATAATGTCAGGTTCATATTAACACCAACTAGAGAGGTCTCCCTAAAACCTGCCCTTGCAGTATCAAAGGAGTCGGGTAAGAACTTTCTAGCTCGAAAGAAGTTTATAGAACATGCTCATGAAACAGGGATTGTCTATCTTTTGGTGGTTAAAGAATTTAGTACTGATCAATTTATTGGTATACCTGAGCGAGTTCGACCGCTATTAGCAGAGTTTTCAGTTGTCTATCCGGATACTTTACCTACAGGTCTTCCTCCATTGAGAGATATTCAGCACCAGATTGATCTTGTATCGGGTGCTACCCTACCAAACCGACTGCATTATCGGATGAGCCCAAAAGAGCATGAAGAACTGTTGATGAAAGGCCACATCCGTGAGAGTCTTAGTTCTTATGCGGTTCCTGCACTGTTAACACCAAAAAAAGATGGCTCAATGAGAATGTGTGTGGATAGCCAGGCTATCAACAAAATTACAGTGAGGTATCGGTTTCATATTCCGCGCCTTGATGATTTACTAGATCATTTGAATGGTGCTACTGTGTTTATGAAGCTGGATTTAAAGAGCGGATATCACCAGATTCGTATTCTTATGGGGGATGAGTGGAAAACAACCTTCAAGACTCGAGAAGCTCTGTTTGAATGGATGGTAATGCCATTCGGTCTTTCTAATGCTCCTAGCACGTTCATGCGGGTTATGAACCAGGTATTTTGCCCGTTCATCGGAAAATTTATTGTTGGGTACTTTGATGATTTTCTTATATATATAGTACCACAGAAGAGCTGCATCTCCAGCTTTTACACAAAGTGTTGGTTGTTTTGAGGCGAGATGAGTTTTATGGGGGACTCGATAAGTGTTGTTTTATGAAAGATTCGGTCGTAGGGCAAGATATTCTGCTGGACCCCTGAAGCAGCTAAGGCGTTTGAGGAAATCGAGGTAAGACTGACCACTGCACCGATTCTGGTTTTACCTGACTTCTCTACAGGATTTGAACTGCATTGTGATGCGTCTGGATTGGGCATCGGCGTTGTACTCAGCCAACGAGGCCGCGCGGTAGCATACTTCAGCGAAAATATAAGTGGAGCTAAACTTAACTACAACACCTATGACAAGGAGTTCTATGCAGTTGTACGAGCTTTGAAGCACTGGAGTTCCTACTTGGCCAACAATAACTTTGTTATCTACACCGATCATAATGCCTTGGAGCATCTGCAGAGTCAGGAGAAACTACCTTCCCGCCATGCATGTTGGGAAACATTTACTCAACAATTTACCTTTTCCATTAAGCATACTTCAGGGACAGTTTACTGCGTAGCTGACACACTGAGCCGACACAGCATGATGATTCGTATGGAAGGATAATTTGTAGGGATCGAGATGATGAAGGATCTACTGGCTATCGATCCATATTTTGGTCCTATTCTAGAGGACATCACCGCAGGTTTGAGAAAAGATTTTACAGTGAGAAACAGTTACCTTTTCAAAGTTATTTTACTTTGTGTTCCCCATGGCAGTTTGAGGTTACTGATTGTACAAGAGAGACACAACGAGGGGCATGGGGGTAGAGATCAAACCCTTCACTCTGTATCCAGTCCTTTTTTCTGGCCGCATTTGAGGCGAGATGTTATCCGTTTTGTAGCTGGTTGTCGGTTTTGCCAGGTGGCAAAAGGCACATCCTCCAACGCAAGTCTATTCCTCCACTCCCAATACCGGAAGAACCATGGCGAAGCGTCAGCATGGATCATATCTGGGCTGCCAAGAACACAGAGAGGTAATGATTCTATTTTTGTAGTGGTTGACAGCTTTTCTAAGATGGCCCACTTCACTGCTTGCAAGAAAACCACAAATGATGTGAATGTTGCTAATTTATACTTTCGTGAGGTCTACCGCTTACATGGTCTACCCTAGAATATCATTTCTGATCGTGATACGCAGTTTGTAGGGAATTTTTGGAGGAGTTTGTGGTGTCTCACAAACACGAAGCTGAGTTTTAGTAGCGCGTATCACCCGCACACAGACGACCAAACCGTGGTAACTAATCGAACGTTAGGTAACATGTTACACACAGAGGTCTCTGGGAACTTGAAAGCATGATATTCCCGCCTTTATCACGTTGAGTTCGCCTAAAACAGGCACCACAAGCACAGTGCTGGGTATAGTCTCTTCATGGTATTCTATGGTTATAACCCACGGGGTCCTATGGACTTAGCTTTCCCAACGCTTGATAAGGTTCCAGCTAAGGTCGATCATTGCTGATCTATGGGAGATCCATGAGAACACCCATAAACACCTGGAGGAAACAACATAGAAGTACAAGATTGTCGCAGATAAGAAGCGTCGTCTGGTGGAGTTTGCAGTGGGGGACTTTGTATGGGATTTTTTTACCAGAGATCGGTATCCTGCACACGAGTACAACAAGTTGGCTGCAAGGAAGGTGGGTCTGTTTGAAATTATTGAAAAGATTAATCCCAATCCATACAGGTTGAAGCTACCCAGCCATATGAAAACCCATAACATTATCAACGTGAAGCGCCTGGTGCCATTTACCGCTGCTGCTGAGGATGATGAAGCTAAGAATCCGTGGGTGAATTCTTCCGAAGAAGGAGATGATGATGTAGTTGCACAAGCTCATATCTATATGGCCCTTTTGGACAAAAGGAAACAGGCTTTCTTTGGGGCCCATATATCAGAAATAGGCGATGCGACCACTCAAATCGAACGCGTCGAGAAGCCCAGCGACTTTCAAAAGCATCACAAAATGAGGAAGTCCGGACCCTAAATTTCATCGTTTAAACCCTCGATTTGATATTTTAGTAAATTTTTTGCATTTTCCTATTTTGGTTGGATTTTATTAAAATTAATCAGCTCCAATCGCTTTGAAAGTGGGTTGGGCTTTATGTTATTGCATAAGGAGAAAGCTGTAATTTTGGGCTAGGGTTTTGAGCACTTTTATAAAAGGCTCTCAAACCCTAGTTTTGCAGCAGACTTTGATGAATAAAAATTGAGATTTCTCTCTTAGTCTCCAAGTCTCTTATATTCTAACCTAGGGTTAGGTATATATCTATTGTTTTGTATCATTCTTTTTTATCTCTACAGCCGACAACTGTGTTTCGACACCATCGCCACTAGGGTGGCATTTGCTAATATTTTCCATAGCTGACTATGCACAAGATTGAGTGGATCAAAGTATTGTTGGAATTCGTTCTACCATTCATTCTTGGCCCATTCACTAAGATTTAGAAATGTCTTATCGACAACATCAGAATACTCTAGGAAATGCTTCAGAATTTCTGCATAATGAAAAAATCACATTGAGAAAATTAAGGTCAGAATTATTTCAATATGAAGAAGACTTACTTGTACTCTTCCACTTCAGTGAAAGTATTTAGGATTTTTAGTAGAAATTTCTTTTCTGTTCTCCCAACATCCACTTGTGAAGAATTTTTTTTCCATGTCTTGTAGATTTGAGGAGATCATCTACGATTTTTGAATCATTACCCAAGATGATATAGTAGAAAATCAGACATGGTTTTTTGACATACCGGTTTTGGTGACGAATGTTTCCATAGGGAGTTTGATTTTGACTAATATTGATGTCATGATACAAGATATGAGTCTTAATAATAAATTGGGGCTTGCCTGGCTTGGGCAAAAGTTGATCATTTTAAAGTACTCCACAATCGCATGGTCTAATAGAAACCGAAGACCCCAATTTAGGATTTCAAGGTACACAATAAGCTCACTTCTCCACGAGATATGGTCGTTTCCACGATGGCAGGAAGGCGGGATATGATAGACTCAATAATTTAATATTCCTTCCAAACCGTAGGCTCTTAGGATTCAGATTAGTATTCACATTGACCTTCCTTAGGGGAATAAGATACGCGAGCAAGACATCTTTTAAGTTGACGCTTAGGTTGGAGGCCATTTCGGAAGGAATGATTATAGTTTCTTTAACTTTTTTTTCTTTTCATTGTTTCTTCGAATTATTTTTGCCCATACAGTTTGTTGTATGAGCCTCTTCAGTTATCTGTACTTGGATAAATGTCAAATCTTGCTGATATTTTACTATGTAATTCCTCTGAAGACTCATCTCTTAGTTAGAGAAGAGCTTTTGAAGCATTTGACTTTTTATTTACAAAGGTATAATATGTGGTTCTTTAATCGTCACAGATATACCATTCAGAAGAGGATCGATGGTTATCTTCTTAGTTTTGGCTTTGACAATTTTTTTGGGATTAGAGGTGGAAGGATTTTTCATTGAAACGTTTTTCTCCTTGGTGTCACCCATAACAAGAAATCAAGATTTTTAGGTCGGGTTTTAAGAAAAAGCTCTAGGGTTTAGAGAAGAATGGTACTTGGAAGAAGATTCTCGAATGTTGGCTTGGGATTGTTTTCTTGTTGAAGGCAAAGGACTGTAGATGGTGGTCTGATTAATTTATCGATGAGTCAAATACAATTCATGCAACCTCTCTTTCAGTAGCTCTTTCAGAAATTGTAAAACAATCTCACGCGTTATTTATCTCGAACATAAACCGAAGGAAACTCTATAAAGGGTTAGATGTGGTTGAATAAATATGAGGGAATAATAATTTTTTGAGATGGTGTGAAAATATATGATACTAATTGTTGTATTTATTGCAACTGATTGAGAGCCTTAGTGAGCTTTCCAGCTAAGATTTGATGGGTTTTTTTATTCATTGGGACACGTCGATTTTTCATAGTAACGGTAACATGTTGGGACTGCAATGGTTTCAACAACGGTCAAAATTTGTTAGAATAGCAAAACGATAAAGAATCTACTTTTAATAACACTTCATGAGGAACTATGACCGAAATATCATGGATTAATCTTTATTTGAGTTATTCATAAAATTCCGAAAAATCCTTATACCAAGATGTTCTTATATAAAAGAAGTTTAAAGGACTCATAATATAATATATAATAAATATGTCTTAATCAATAGTACAGTGGGGTGATCTTGAATAAAAAGATAGATTCTTGGACCCTTGTCATTTTCTCTCTCCAAAAAGTTGTGATCTCTTTTTCTCTTTCTAGCAATTGAATTACTTACTTTAGAATTTGTTTATACAAAATTATACCTTCTCGTTTCCTATTATTTCTGAATCGATCACCCTTTATATCTTACAACATTTCAGGTATACTCTGTACTAAAGTTTAATGATTCAGAAAGAGACCACTTAATAGAATCCACCTCTTGGTCTTTAATAGAAAATTTTCCTATTTTATCAATATTAGAATCTAAAAATTTATTATGCAGAAGCTCTAAGTTCCAGTATTCATTGAGTCATTAATTCCTTATTTTGTATTAATGTAACATGAATTGTCAGTTTGATAGACATATTAAATGATTAGGATGACACCATTTCTAAATCCAGAAATCAATGTCATATTTTCTAATATTCTAGAATATATATCTTTCACCTAAATCCTTGATATTCATAAGTCTTTTTCCAAGTTTTAGAACCCTTGTTATTTGCTTGAATTAGGATAAAGTGTAAGTTAGGACAGTAACATACCTCATGTATTTAGACCAAATGGTCTTCCACTCCTTGAATTAGAACCATAACTTACAAGAATAAAATATTTGAAGATCTTATATTCTTCTTAGGTTGAGACTACCTTCGTCATAGGACTTGCACGAAGGCATCCACTTAGACTAATTTATAGCAAAATTAGATCCGGTTGAACCCCAAATGAACTAATTACACATTCATTAAAAATGTTGATAATTTATTTTGGAAAGATACAACTTTGAATATGATAGGAAGAAATAGTAAGGATAATTGATTGAATTAAGGTAAACCTACCCCCAAAAGATAGAATTTTACCATCCACTTGAAGATCTTATTCCTAATTTTAGTAACCAATTCACCAAAATTACAAAGCCTACCATGTTGTCTCATACCCTTTGTAGCCTTAAAGAAGCCATGAAGCTCTCCATTCACTATAATTGAGAATCTGGCTGAATTTATACCCTTCAGAATTAAGTCTAATAACTTTTTTATTAAAGCCAAAACCATCTATGATTATGATAAGAAAGTTGAAGGATAGTTTGTCAAAGACTTTAGCCATGTTTATATTGATCATTATATTGCCCACTCTTACTTTGCTATTTGGATCTTGTGCTAATTCGTGGGTAATTAGGATATTGTCATGGATATTTATTTTTTTGACAAATCCTCATTGCTCCATATAAATAATCTTAGAATGAGTTGAGATAACCTGCTATTAATTATCTTAGAAATTATCCTCTTAAGCATGGTGCATATGCTAATTGGTTTGAAATCTTTCCAATATTCAATGGCTTCTACGTTGGGAATAAGGCATACGACAATAACAAGAAGACCATGAGGAGCAGCGTGACTCATGAAGAAAGTCATAATATCGTTACAAAGATTTTGAGTAATTATGGACCAATAATGTTGATAAAACCTGCCATAAAAGTCATCCACATAACATGTACGAATTGGGATTGGAGACTTAATAACATCTTATTCTCATCATCTGAAAGTAAAGCCATACGCATTGGTAGAGTGGCGTCCAAAGTCCCACATTCCACATCGGTTAAACATGAGAATGATCGGTTAAACATCTCAACTAGTATGAGGCATTTGGGAAGTGGAGAAAAAGCAAATTTGTGTGGGCCTTTAAGTCCAAAGCGAATAATATCATACTTGGTGTGGATTATTTTCAACTAAGGGTAATTTAGTCTAGAGTTTTATGTTGTTTCAAGGGTATTTAATATTTGGATAGTTTGTAGTGAGAGATTTGAGCTGCCTGGTTGTATTAAATGTTCATTACCCTCATTAATGAAAGTGGTTGGGTATTTATACCTTCAATTATGGGCTTCATGGGCTTTCGGGTCACACCTATGAATTCGGGTCGAGTTCAATGACCCATTAGTTTTTAAGAAAGTAGGTAATTAGCTTAGTCATGAAGTGATTTAGTTTTTAATACATTAGTCATGTTTGGATGGTTCAGTGGGTGGTTTTGGTCCAAATTGCCCCTGTCCGGTTCCTACAGTGAGTGGTGAGAAAATCCGGACTCATCAGTAACCCATTTTTTAGGTTATGTTTGAAAGCCTTTGACATGACCTAAAAAATAGTTCATGTGTACCCGTAACTATGTCCGAACAAATTTCGAATTGTGTAACGACTTTATCCGGACTGATGAAACTCTCAGAAGCTGAACGGTTTTGCTAGAGATCGTGGGACACGTGTCCTTCCCTGATTCGCCTCATCAGCCGTTTTTCTCCTAGAATGGCGCTCCCACTTACTTCAAAAAGTAACCTCTTGATTAATGTTGGTGACATCAGTGCCGTCTTTAATCATTGCACCTATCTTTTCGTATTCTCCTAGGTATCAAAGCATGTTTTGTTCTTTTAGTATAAATTAGTCCACTTTTCACTGTTTTGCCATCTTCATTATCTCTACTCTGTTAATCTTCAAAGCTTTTACCTCTCAAAAACCCTTCTTTTGGTGTGAGTTTATGTTCACAGCAAGAAACGCCTTAGTACAGAGTGGGTGGCTCAACTTTTCGGAGTTAGAAAAAGCTCAAGTAGTCAAACGAGAAAGGCGCATTGTTGCAGGCCTCCCTGTTTCTCCTATTGACAAGTCTGTCACACCAAGTTCAGAGCCTGATCGGGGTTCGTCTTCTGCCAAAATTTCTAAACCCAGAAGGTTATTCCAGCCTAACCTTTCTCCAATCGCTTCAGGCTCATCGGTCCAAGAATCAGAGCCCGTTGTTGAACCAGAGAAGACGGTTACAAGCTTTAAGAGACCTTCCCCATTCATTGCCATGGGATCAGACGCTGATATCTCCCGAGAGAAGCTGGTAGATCGACGAAGGCGTCGTTTGGTGAAAGGGAAAGTTGCAACTGCACATCCAAAATCTGCTAAATCCACGACTTCTAAGTCTGGGCTAAGAATAAAACTACAAGGTCAGAAGCACCCATTAAAATCCCCAAGGAAAAGCTGTCCGGTTCGGAGGCAACCAGTTCAAGCCTTCGGAAAGAGACCTCCAGATCTGAGCCCCAGCCGGACTCCAGACCACAAGAAGAAAGTAACGCCCAACCATCTGGAGGACCTACTGAGCCAATCACCAGTTCTTCTCTCCCAAAACTAACCGATAATCCTTCCAAGGTAATGGAGGATAGTATCGAAGAATCCCCTTTTGAGTCCGACGTCTCCGGGCAAACAAGTGAGGCTGTTGCTGCCAAGAAAAGCAAGGGCAAGGAGAAGCTATGTTTAAAACACCCGGATCTGCCGGAGTGCCTTGTGGGAAAAGTGGGACCTTGCTTCCACAAAGTAAGTGTAAGGTACCTGCTGGCTATGCAGAAGATTAATTATGTTTTTATTCACACAGCCGAACTAGGCCAGATGCGGACAAAGTGTGGGATCCCTAAGAACGTTAAAATAAGGATACCGGTGGATCTGGAAACACCAATGGATTGCAAGCTGAGTGAGATAGTTTTCTTCACTGAGTTATTTAACTGGGGGCTTAGGCTTCCCTTAGATCTAGAGATCGTTAGATACTTCCATCTCATAAAGCTCTGCCCAAGCCAATTGAGCCCCAACGCTTGGTATACGCTCATGGCTTGTATTATGGCCTCCAGCTCTCCGGATTTCCTCTTCCGATGGAGCAGTTTGCTGCAGTGGCCAGCCTTTGCAGGAACCACCACATCCCCTTCTATCATTTTAACATGGGCGAAAATTATAAGGCGGTGGATGACTTACTTGAGTCGGAGAAAAGCTGGAAGACTCAATTTTTGTTCATCAGTGGTGCCTGGGAGAATGGGAGGAAAATTAAAGCTGGTGTCAACCCAAGCATGCTTACCAGCAGATGGTGAAGCGATGGTAAATACCTCATCACATACTTCCACCTTTGCTTATAACAAATGTTTTTGTCTAATTTCTCTTTTTTTTTGTTTTTTGGTAGTGCTGCCTAAGGATTTCAATGATTACTTAGAGGCTGGGCAGACTACTTGTGCCAAGCTAAATGCTTGGGCTGCTGAGAAATGTGGAGACTGCTTCCACAACTGTTTTACCGGAGGCAATTTAACAAGATCCCACCTCTGGAATACAACCGACCGGAGGGGCTTGTCTTGGGAGGAATTAACCACTCCACCCCTCCGGGGGTGATTCTTCGGAATAGAAAGGGAAAAGATGGAAAATTGGTCTTGTCGGACAGAGCTAAAGCCCCAAGCAAGATGAAGGGCAAGAAGGGCAAAGGCAAGCAAGGTGTGGTTGAGGCCAATCCTACCGAGGTGGAGGAAGCCGTCCCAACAAACCCAGAGGGGCAAGACCAAGGACAGATTGATGTTGCTTTATTGCAAGTGGTGGAGCATGAAAGCACCATGGAAGTGGCTGGATCTCTAAAACCCCCAAAGGTTCCCAAGAAAGACAGAAAATGGGAAGCAGAAGGCGTAGAGAGGGAGGCCAAGAACAAGAAAACCTCCAAGGGAGATGAAGTTTCTCTCTGATCTTCGGAGCCTCTTCCTCCAGTTGACCCAACTGACCCTACTCAAGCAGAAGAAATCCCCAGTGATTTTCACACCGGAGAGGGTGCCGGAGGGGATATTAATATTGATGGTGTCGACATCACTGGGCTTCAAGGGATTGGTCTTTACTTTGAAGACTTTGCCAAGATGATTTTGTTGGACCCTACCTCCCCCCAAGCTCTTCGAAGATCGTCACTTTCAATGGCATGTCTTTTTCTGTTTCAAGTGAAAAAGACATCGTCACCCACTCCTTACTGAGCAATATCCAGCCAGTGCTTACCTTGGAGAAGCAAGTGCGAAATCAGTCGGCCATCATCAACACACTCAACTCCGATAAAGAGAAATTATCTAGCGACCTCTTTAGTGTCAACCAAAATGCTGAGGTATTGAAGAAAGAAAATGAGGAGTTGAAGAAAAGTCATGCGGACTTGGCCACCAGGCTGGCCACTTCGGAGGGAGTTGTCAAAGAATTCCAGTTGAAGCAATCTGATCTGGAGAGAAACCTCTATTCTTCAAAAGAGGAGGTGAAGGCCAAAGACAACATCATTCAGACCCTAACCAATGACAAGATTTCTCTTAAAACTACTGTGTCCAAGGCTGAACAAGAAAAAGCTGACTTGTTAAAGGAGCAAGAGAAAACAATCCAAGCTAGGATTGATGCTTATACGAACGAGGTGATAGACTCTTAGGAGGAAAGGTATACCGAAGTCAAGTCGAATATGGTCCTGCTCTTTCATGAGAAATTTCCGAAGAGGACACTGGGAGATTTATGGAAGTTTGTAGAGTATGAAGACCTCCCATTCCACACGATGGCTGATGGTGACAGGAATAACTACTCTAGTGGCTGGGATGACACAACCGATGAAGAGGAAAGGACTGGGGAGAGTCCGGATGAAGAAAAGGATGACCCAAAGAAGAAGAAGCCAAGTGAGGCTGAGCCATCTAAGAAGGCTCAGTCTTAAAGTATCAACTATCTTTTTAATTTTTTGTGATTGAACCAAAGTCCTTGGATGGCCAAGGCATTTTTTGTAACCATGTCCGGCCCTTGTCCGGATAAACCTTTCTGTTTTGAAAATTCAAATTCTTTGGATGGCCAAGGCATTTGTATATCTTAACGGGTAGTTTTATTTTACACAACTCTTGCATTGTTTCATAGTTTTTTCAACTTTGGTGTCTAATGTTTGCCCTTAGTTATTTTACAACTGTTTTAAAGTGAGAGTGTTTAAATTCTCCGATGACAAATGTTTAAGTAGTCATCACTCCATCAATTCAATCCGGTCTACTATTGATAAAAAAATTCAAAGAAAACTATTAATTGAAACACTCTGAATCCTTTAAGAAGGCATCAAATTTTATAAAAAAAGGCCGGGCACCTCATTAAAACCTCCCCACGCCACCAGGGTAGGAAAAAGTATGCCCCCAAATATTTACATGAACTTTTAAACAAGTAAATATTTACATAGTTTTCATTCCAAGTACAACCGGAGGTGCTCAATGTTCAAGGGGTGATTCAAAATCCTTTCATCCTTATCTTGGAGCTGGTATGTCCCAGGCTTAAGCTTTTCACTGACCACATAGGGTCCTTCCCAAGTTGGAGCTAACTTGCCGAACTGCTTCTCCTTGGTATGTATGAAGACTTTCCTCAATACATTATCCCCTGGTTGAAAATCCCTTCTCTTAATTTTAGAAGCAAACCTGCTTCTCATCAAACCTTGATAGTGTGTGGCTCTGAGGTGAGCCTTAACTCTTTTTTCTTTCATCAAGTCAAACTGGCCCCTCACCGCCACTTCGTTAACGTGTTTGGAAAAATTATGAACTCGAAATGAAGGAAGAGTAGCTTCTATGGGAGTTATGGCATCCATCACATATACTAAAGCAAAATGAGACTCATGTGTTGCAGCCCCGGGAGTGGTCTGGTAGGCCCATAGGACTTCTTGTAGATAACTTGGCCATTTTCCAGGAGCTTCTTCTAAATTCTTTTTAAGACCGGACAATATGGTCCTGTTAGCCACTTCAACTTGACCGTTTACCTGTGGGTGGAAAAGGAGAAGAGAAGCAATGTTGAATGCCTCTAGTGGCGCAGAAATTCTCCATTTCCTTGTTGTCGAATTGCGGCCCATTGTCTATAGTTATCTTCCGTGGAACCCCAAATCTGCAACAAATGTTAGACATGATTAATTTGATAACATATTTCGAGGTAGTTCCTGCCAATGGGGATGCTTCAATCCACTTCGAAAAGTAATCAATGGCAACAATTATAGTTCTGCACCCTCTGGACGCCATGGGTAGAGGTCCCACTAAATCCAGCCCCCACCAAGCAAAAGGTATTGGCTCAGAAATTGAATCTAAAGGGACAGCTGGGGTATGAATTTCATTGTTGTATCGTTGGCATGGATCACACTTCTTCACCAACTCCTTGGCATCTTGCATTATGGAGGGCCAGTAGTACCCAGCTAACAAAACTCTTCTAGTTAGAGCCCTGAACCCACAGTGTGTTGATCCCTCACCATCATGTAATTCGGAGAGCACCATTTGAGACTCCTCGATCCCCAAACATCGCAAGAGGGGTTTACTAGTTTACTATAAGATTTGTTTATAAAGAACATCTCTTAGGATGACAAAACCACGAGCCTTGTATTTTATTTTCCTTGCTATTGCTTTTTCCGGAGGCAATATGTCATCTGAAAGATATTGAAGGAGAGGAAATCTCCAATCTTGGGGTTGTTTTATCTGTATATTCAAACTTTCTTCTTCCTTATCCGGATTGACTTGAATGGATGGGCATTCTTGCACATGTATCCAAGGGTGGGACTCAGAGTAGGCTATGGTTGCCAAGGAGTCTGCTAGCGTATTTTCCGTTCGAGGTATGTATTCATAAGTGACGCTTTTGAAATCGAGTGCCACTTCTTTGAGGATGAACAAATATTTAATCAACTGTCTTTTTTGGCTTCAGATTGACCTTGTGCATGATGGATAAGAAGCTGAGAATCGCTCATTAACCTGACCCTTTTGGCTCCACAGATGAGAGCTAACTTCAAACCAGCTATATCATCTTCATATTCGGACTCATTATTGGAAGCCCTGAAGGCAAAACATATAGCCTGGTACATCATGTCACTGTACGGAGAGGTTAAACATATTCAGCACCACAACCCATGGTACTTGATCCACCATCGGTCCGGATGACCCATACTTTTTTATTTTTTACACTGGTTGCTTGTTTAGTATCCCTATCTGAATGGAATTCAACTAAGAAATCAGCCACAGTTTGGGCTTTGACTGCTGTTCGAGGGGCCAAATCAATATCGTAGTCCCCCAGCTCTACTGACCACTTGGTCATTCTACTTGAAATGTCTGCCTTTTGGAGAACGTTTTTCAAGGGAAAACACGTCCGGACAATGATAGAATGAGCCTGAAAATAGGGCCTCATTTTCCTCGCAGCAATCACCAGGGCTAGTGCTAATTTTTCAAGTTTCAAATACCGTTTTTCTGCATCTATCAAGCTTTTGCTGATATAGTACACCGGACGAGGATAATTATCCACTTCTCTTACCAACACTGCACTTATAGCACAATCAGAAACTGCTAAGTACACGTAGAGGGTCTCTCCATCAATGGGTTTAAACAAAGTCTTAGGGGAAGACAAGTACTTTTTAATCTCATCGAAGGCCTCATCACACTGTGCGGACCAGTTAAAATCTTTTGCACCTTTCAGAGTTTGAAAAAACGGGGCGCACCTGTCCAAAGACCTTGAAATAAAACGGTTTAGTGCAGCCAGCCTCCCGGTCAATCGTTGTACTTATTTAATATTCCGAGAAGGCTCCATTTGTAGTAAAGAATTAAGTTGGTCTGGATCAGGCTGTATGTCTTTTTCACTTATCACATACTCCAAGATTGTTCCGGACTGCACTCCAAAGACACACTTTTCTAGGTTCAATTTTAAATTTACTTTCACCAAGTTGGCAAACGTTTCTTGGAGATCTGCCAAGTGTAGATCTTCGTCCACACTTTTCACCATCATGTCATCGATGTAAACTTCCATGTTTCTTCCAATCTGATCAGCAAAATCCTTTTTCACCAACCTCTGATAAGTAGCCCCAGCATGTTTTAACCCAAACAGCATCACATTGTAACAATGGAGGCCCCTATCGGTAACAAATGTAGTATGTTCTTGATCCTTCAGATCTACTTGAATCTGATTATACCCGGAGAAGGCATCCATAAAGGACAACAGCTTGTTTCCAGATGTGGAGTCAACCAACTGATCAATTCGGGGGACCGGATATAAATCTTTTGGGCAAGCTCTGTTGAGATTTGTGAAATCGATGCACATACGCCACTTACCATTTTTCTTTTTTACCAACACCGGATTGGCTGTCCATAAAGGGTATTGATATTCCTTTATGTTCCCCATTTTAGTAAGTCGGTCAACCTCTTGAACTACGACATCAGCCTTTTCCTTTGAAAAGGCTCTCCTCTTTTGTACAACAGGTGTTATGTCCCTTCGGATGGATAATTGGTGTGATATAATGTCTGCTGGTACTCCGGTTACATCAGTATTGTACCAAGCAAAGACATGCTGATGGTATTTCAAGAAATCTAACATTTTACCCTTCAATTCCGATGTCATCTTGGATCCTATCTTGACAATTTTTCTTCAGCCAGAGAGTGAGTTTCAACTTCTTCAATTGGTATTAAAACACCAGGGGTCTCTCTGGGGTCATCAAATTCACCCTTTGCCCCAGAGGGCCCCTCAAACTGCTATTCCTCATTGATCCGGACTGCCCCCAACGTTCGAGGGGCAAGTATTGTTGCATAACACTCTCTTGCTACCTTTTGGCTGCTTCGAACAACTACCACTTGTCCTTCCACATCATACTTCAAACATTGGTGGACTGTATGCATCCTGGAGAGCCAAGATCTCCCCAGAATAGCATTATAACAAGTGGGACAATCCACCACAATAAAAAGTATTCTACCCATCTTTTTAAAAGGGCCTTTGCCTAACAAAACCTCCTCCTCGAACTCTTTGATCACATCTTCTGAGCTTCCAGTGAAACCCACAATGACCTGTTCAAAAACTAAATTACTGTTGGATTCTTCATTTTTTTGTAGGAAGTTAAAAAGAGAATATTGGCTGAACTTCCGGTGTCCACCAAAATTTGTCTTATGTCATTGCCCCCAATGGATGCTCCTATGACAACAACATTTTCATGAGGACCAGCAATATCCCTCAAGTCATCCTCATCGAAAACAATGAAGGGAAATGGAATCTGTGACTGATAAGAAGTCATGCTTCCTTCCAGTTGGGTAGCTAAGGTACGAACGTGCCTCTTTCTTGAAGAAGCAGTTGGTGCGGTCATGGTGTCTCCCTCGAATATTATAAGTGACTCAAAAAAACTGATAAGTCCGGACACCGTCTTGCAATGTTCTGTGATAACACCTACTTTATTCCGGGTTGGATCAGGATTTAAATACTCTGACTCTACATCAAATCTTTCTATTATTACCATAGCCCCATCCGGAGCTAATGTGCCTACATTGTTTGGACCAGCCCGATGAGCATTATCAGCCCTATTTCCACTTCTTCTTTTAAAATACGCTCCCAAATTTCCTCTTTCAATCAAATTCTGCACTTCTTGTTTCAACGCAATACAATCTTCAGTATTATGACCAATATCATGGTGATATTGATAAAAACAATTATTACGGCTCTCCCTAGGAGATTGCAATACAGCCGGCCTTCTGTAGTGTACTTCATCTTTTGTTTTGTCATAAATGGTGGCTACGTTTTCTTTTAACTCAGCAAACCACTCCGGTTGAACCCAAGGCCCCCGCTTATTTCTAGATTGCTAGTTCTAGGCTGGTGCAGCTGGATGAGACTGAGCTTTGGCTCTGTTATGACCCTGTCCGGCTTCCTTGGCCTTGTTTCCGGACTGGTTCTGGTTTTGATTTGGTGCAGCTGGAGCAGACCTTACCTGCCTGTGCACCCTAGTTTTCTTTGTTTCATCTACATTAATATGTTTACCGACCTGATTCAGCAGACCTTCCCATGTCATGGCCTTCTTCCTGGTTACTGAATCAGCCAAGTTTCCAGGGTTCAAACCCTGCCTCAGAGAATCTATTGCTACTTGTTCAAAGCAATCAGCCAATCCATTCTTGGTATTTACAAAACGACTTATGTATTCTTTTAAGGATTCATTTGGTTCTTGGGCACAGTGGATAATTGTGTCTCCATTGCCCTTTACTTCCTTACTTCCAACAAACTGCCTCCGAAAGGCCACCCAAAAAGTGTCAAAATTTCTGATGCAGCCTTGTGGCAAACTATTGTACCACTTCAGAGCACTCCCCGTAAAAGATTGGGAGAATGCTCTACAAAGTAATTTATCGTCATCATCAAAATTCATCATAAACTTTTTGAATTGTTCCAAGTGGTTATCCGGGTCTTTACTACCATCATATTTCTCCATTTCGTACTGTCAAACCTCTTAGGAAGGTTTCTGGAAAGTATCTTGGAGGACAATGCAAAGATATGTGGCTCATCATGGAAGGCAAAAGGATCCATTAACAAGCGGTCTACGTGTCTCCGACCATGACTATGACTGTGAGACGATCCTTTACCCAGATGCCTCTTCAACCTTCCATACCTGTCCCTTTTTCTTGAGTATTTTTTGATAAACTTTTGTTTTTTTAGAACGGCCTTCATAGCTGCTGGATGACAAGGACTCTTCAACTCCATCTTCATTTGAGGAGCTACTAGAAGACTGTGAGTCTGAATCTGAGCTCTCCGCCGGTTTAGACCGGTGAGACTTTTTTTAGCTAGCATGAGTCTTTTTTGCACTCACATGGGTCTTTGATGGCTCATGCTCTCTTGGATTGTCAGTATGATGAGCTGTTGACGCTTTAGACTTCTCTTTTGTGCCCATCTCTGCCCTCTTGGCAGCCTTCAAAGCTTTATTTCACCCTTCAACTTATCTCGCTCCTCAATCGTATATTCATCATTTCCCCCCACCACTTCTGCCAAAGCTGGTGGCACTTCTTGCACGTCCGGATTCATCCAGACTGGTTTTTCTTGATGGTTTTGAATGTAGATTCAGGCACCTTCTCCTCCCACTTTGGTCGCCAATTTGGTGTGGATTATTTTCAACTGAGGGTAATTTTGTCTAGAGTTTTGTGATGTTTCAAGGGTATTTAATATTTGCATAGTTTATAGTGAGAGATTTGAGCTGCCTGGTTGTATTAAATGTTTATTACCCTCATTAATGAAAGTGGTTGGGTATTTATACCTTTAATTATAGGCCACATGGGCTTTCGGGTCACACTTATGAATTTGGGTCGAGTTCAATGACCCATTAGTTTTTAAGCAAGTAGGTAATTAGCTTAGTCATGAAGTGATTTAGTTTTTAATACATTAGTCCTGTTCGGATGGTTCAGTGGGTGGTTTTAGTCCGAATTGTCCCTGTCTGGTTCCCACAGTAAGTGGTGAGAAAATCCGGACTCATCAATACTAATGTGGATATGAGATTGTTCTTACTTATATACGGAGGCATAATATGTGGTACCCATATTCCCAACAAATGGTATCAGAGCTCCAGGCCCAGACATAACGTGATGTGGTGAAATCTCAGATGTCGAACATGATAAACCAAGAAGCCTAGCTCAAGGTGAATGAGCTGCTTTAGAGATTCTAGTTCGGAGTGCCTGTGGCTCATCAAGCAGTGTGGCTCATCCAGTAGTGTGGCTTGATTGGATTGTATCAAGACCGGTGGTACTTGATTGAAGTGGCACTAAAGAACAAGATAAGTGGTGGTCTAATAGGAGCTGAGCAGCAACATTCGTAGTGCTTCTATGATTCATGTAGTCCTAACTTAATTAGACTTGGCAGATTTAAGTCAATTGAGATGAGGCTAAGGTGGTACTTTATTCGAGAGGAGGATTTGTTAGGGTGACGACTAAAGTCTACATTCCACATCGGTTAAACATGGGAAGGATCAGTGGTATATAAGTAAGAACATATCTCAACTAGTATGAGGACTTTTGGAAGTGGAACAAAAGTAAACTCGTGCGGACCTTCGGGTCCAAAGCAGACAATATCATACTAGTGTGAAGATCGGATTGTCCGTACTTATATACGGAAGCGGAATATGTGGTACCCATATTCCCAAGAATCATGTTTTCATCTTCTTCATTTATTAGTTTAGAGATATATAAGTATAGTTCCTCTAATTATGCTCGAGTTGGACGCCCCGTTAATAGATTTTTGAAGTATTCTTCAACATCTTTGCCTAGTTTTGATTGATCATTGATCAAATTACCACCACTTATCATTCCATGGATTTTATTTTTTATTCTCTTTCTCTTGGCGTAGTTATGGAAACTAATAGAGTTTCTGTCTCCATCCTTAAACCAGTTTATGTTGCTCTTCTGCTCCCAATGCGCCTCTTCTCTAGCCAATTGTTGTAGGAGACTTGCTTGAGTATTGACCAAAATAACTTTATCTTATGTTCCTTTAGTGTTCTCAAATCAAGTTTCTCTAAATTTAACTTATTATTGATCTTGAATTATAACTTCGAATACATTGCCAATCATCTCATAGCTCCAACATTTTAATTTGTGCTTCCATGTCTTAAATTTATTCCAAAAAAATATGCATATAAAAATCATCCATATCTCTTTTCAATTTTCATCCACAATACTTACGAACCCTGAATATAAAATTAACATATTGTGAAATTTTTAAAAAACTTTTATCAGCTTTAGATAAAAAAACTGAAATACAAAAAAAAATACAATATCAACCCGTCTCTAAATAATATATTAATTAAATAAAATTCCCCACCTACTATTAAATAGTTATATAGTTATGAAAACCCATATATATCTCATTTTGTTTTTATTATTCATTTTAAAAAAATATAAATCTACATTCATATAATAAATATTTATAAACAAACATTAAAAATCTCAATATAAAAATACCTCAAACATCAAAACTAAAAGTTTTCCTTCTGGGCCTATTTTTGAATAATTTAAAATTAAATTAAATGAATAAAGACAAAAGTTGTGGTTTTTGTGTTATCTTTTTCATGAGAGTGACACAAAAAGCAAGCATTTATGTGATGATGGTGGATTGTTGGGGGCCCTAATTGCTTCTACTTCATTAGTCTTACCTTATCACAATATCTATACAAATCCAATATAGTGAAAATAAAAGTAAACAGTACTACAAGTTTTCAATTACTATGATTATAAAAATAATGCATATAACAAAAGTCAGAAAAGTAATTAACAAAAACAATAAACAATGAAGGTTTCGTTTTCTTCAAAAAAGGCACTCAAATCTTTGATCGTGACTCGACTGCTGGCTCAAATTGCTTCAGTGGACACGGCATGTACCATATTTTGTTTACGAATTTCATTAAATTGTTTGTGGAAAATATCGGATATCTTCTGATTTTTTTTCTCCCCATATAACTATCGATAAACCAAAATAGAAAATACACACTTAGGTTATATTTATTTATTTAATTATTCGATAAATATTTATTTATTTATGTAAAAACAATTATGCACGGTACTTAATTAACAGGTTTGATAGAAACATGTTCAATAGTAAAGGTATTATCATTAGTCAAAATTTATTAGAAATAATTATCGGTAGAGAAATTATCACTTCATTAATTTATAAATAATTCATAAATATTTATTTTTGTTTTTATTAAGAACAATTTTTTTTTAAATATCAAATACATTATAAATAAAGTTATGTAATATGATGGAGTATCAAATTGATTTAAAATTCATCAAAACACATATAATACCGAGATAGTAAAACGAAAGGGAAACTATGACTATTAGTATAACGGAATTAAGTATTCAAAATATAGTTTTAAAAATCTAAAATCTTAGAAAATAAATCCTTAACATGATACTAAAGTAAAAAACGTAGCAACCCATCCATCCGTATTATACAACATTTACACTCATATCCTTCAGAAACTCTTTAACATTGAAACTTACAGTGACTACAAAAAGAGCAACCATAGAGATCGAAGAAGAGACTAAAGATACAAATATACCAGATGGAGAAACAGGCCAACAAGCCATTGCACACCGCACAACTAAACCGTCTTACCACATCGTATAAAAAAAATATGTCTTCTTTAAAAAAAACTCTTTCATAAGCTAGCTCAGAAAAATCGAAAAGATAAAACTCAATCGCAGTCGGCGCCGAAGTGTACCAAATAAACAAACAAAGATATAAAGGATGCCAAACTCCATCTAAGTTACAGAACTTGTGACAACAAACCGAATCGAGCTTGTTTTAAGATCCTCATCCATGGTAACTGAACAAAATTGGCGCTCGACTTGAGGATATCGACCAAATACAGCCTCATCAGTACCCTGAAAAATGCATTTCCAAATACAGCCTGAGTACCCTGAAAAATGCATTCCCAAATATAATCATAGCAAGTGAGTGATCTAAATCGCTTGTAAGTTGAAGAAAATGAGAGGATAAAATCAACGAGAAGCAAAAGTAAAGTCGTGAAGAGTTGGTCTTGTGATAAATGAAGAATTGACGATCCCATGATGATTATGAAGTTTGTGTTTGCAATAGTTGTAGCTTTTCAGATGAGAAGGGAAGAAACAACAACACTCAAAAGAGATAAACCCCTAAAAAAAATTGTTAGTACAAAATTTCTTCGTATAGTATCTTTTATATTTTAAACTTAAATTTAAAAATTTAAAAATTATAGTATAACTTCTAAATCCATATCACTCCAAATTTAAATTTTTGTTTTATTATTCGATCCTAAATAAAATAAATCAACATTTTTAGAGTTAATCGTGACATTTTGGAGATTAAAATTCTTATGTAAATATATATTTATTAATAAACTGTTGATTTTAAATTATGAATGAAGAAAGTATTAAAATTTTGATCATATCAAAATATCAATTAATCGTATGAATATAGACATATAAGAATAAAAATATTGATACAACAAATACTTTAGTATATTGATTGAAACCGACGGTTTATAAGTTGTTAAGTGTAACATATTTCTAATACAAGAATTGAATTATATCTTTAATAATAGAGAGAGAATGAGAATGATTAAGTTGTAGTGACAGAAGCAAAAGATAAGAGAAATTCAAGAATCAAAAGTCGGATCCCTTTATTCATAGTCTATTGTTCCATTTATTAGAACGCTGGGAGATTAACTGAAGCAGTTATACAAGTGGACAAATTAAATTCTAGTCCCTTACATTTACAGTTAATATAAATCCCTTCTTATAAATTTATAAAACTACTTATTATAATTTTTTTCTAATTGGTTTAAGTCCATAATAATTTGTATCATTATTAGTTGCACCCCTAGTCCTTATGAAGAATGATGAATAATGACTAGAAATCTGCGAAGCCACTTCAGACCAACACCACCAAACTTCATACTCTAAGTTTCCTCGAATACAAACCGTCCATCATTACTTCTTAAGCCGCATTACACCAAGACTGCTTATTCAAATACTTATCAGTCTTGAATCAAACTATATTTAAGTTTGTGTCGAATCAAGACTAATCATTATTATACTTAATGTCGCCTCGAATCTCTATGAAATCTTTTCAAGTTTGCTTCGAATGTACACATGGATTTTCAAACATTTCTCAAATGACAACTATAAATGTATGGAGTGTTATAGTGTGCGTACAACATGCTATAAACTCTTAAAATTTACAGGTGTCACCCTATTTTAGAGTAGACAACCGTTTGTCGGTTCACTTTTCAACCAATAGTTGTTGTCAACATTTCACCATTTCTTCTCATTTTATCCTTAATTTACTATTCTATAAATATTCTTCCCTTAGTCATCTTCACATATAACTCCTAGTGAGAGAAAGATAAAAAAAGTCTAAAAACTTCATTACACTGCCACCTTCATCTGAATACTCATGATCGAAGGCCAATAATAACATGCCAACAAAATCCTACATGTCAAAGACTTGAATTCAAAATGAGTTGACCTTTCCCCATCATATAATTGAGATAAAATGTTTTGAGAATCCTGTTTTCCCAAACATCTTAATAACAGTCTACTTGTAGACTTCTTATACAATACCTCATCTAGCATGGTATAACCATGAGCCTTGTACCTTAATCTCTGAGTTTACTTAACATCTTGATGCAACGTTACTCTAAGCAAAAACTCTACTATGTCAGATCGCCAGTCGTCTCGAACTATTTATGGAGTGACAAATACCTCCTCGACATACTTACATTGTTATGATCTTGTTAAAATCGAAGGACTTTCATGCAGCAATATCCATGGATATTATTCTATGTATGCAGTGGTTGCTAAAGAATCAACGACTGTTAACTCAATGATTGATATCCTCAATAATCACTTCATCGAACAAACGAGTTAACCCTCGAAGTTCACGAAGATACGAAACTAACTGATCTTTCTTAGCCTCTGTCATGTGATTTTCCACAACTAGTGAATTTGTCTCTAATGGAACTAATTTTACCCCATAAATACTTGCAAGCCTTAAACCAGCTAATGCAGCCTCGTATTCAGCATCGTTATTCGACGCATGAAATCCAAATCGAATAGCATGGTACATAGCTTCTCCAGAAAAAACAATCAATTGAAACCCCACACCCTTGATCCCAATATGCTACAACCACAATCAGTGCGAACCACCCATGTTAAAACTTCTCGAAGTAATTCTTTAACTGTCCCATCATCTGATCAACTTAAATGAAACTTGACCAAAAAATATGCTAAAGCTTGAGCCTTAATTGATGTTTGAGGAGCGAAATTTATATCAAAGTCCCCCAACTTCACTAATCATTTAGTCATTCTACCAGAAATATCTGGTCGTTGTAGCACATTCTTTAATGATAAAGAAGCTTGAAAATAAGGACGCATCTTTCTAGCCGCCATCACTAAAGCCAGGGCATTTATTTCGAGCCTCAAATATATTTTCTCTGATGCCAACAAATTTTTGCTCACATAATAAACTGGCTTAGAAGTTTCCCTTTGATCTCTTATCAAAACAGTGCTAACAGCAAAATCCGACACCGTTATATACAAAAACAGTTGTTCTCATATTCAAGGTTTGGACAAATTTTCAGGCGACAACAAATGTTCTTTAATCTTCAAGCTCCATTTCACACTTTGGTATCCATATAAATTCGTTTAAACTTCATAAAACTTGGAAAAAGGCAACACATTTATCAGAAAACCCAGAAAGAAATTGATTAAGAGCAGCTAACATTCCTTTCAAAATTTGAACATCTTTGATTGTTCGAGGTGATATCATTGATGCCAAAGCTTTTACCTCGTCAGGTTATAACCTACAAAGACATCCATAAAGGAGAGAATTTTATTCCCCGAAGTTGAATCAGTTAACTGGTCTATTCGAGGAATATGAAACGGTTCTTTAGGATACGCACGATTTAAATCTGTGATTTCAACACACATTCGCCATTTTCCATTTTTTTTAAATAATACTGGGTTAGCAGTCCGTAGTGGATATTGTACCTCCTGAATATGTTTGATCCTGGATAAATGATCCACCTCTGCCACAATGGCCTCAGATTTCTCCACATAAAAAGCTCACCTCTTATAAATAATAGGCATGGCATTAGGATTTTGAGCTAAGCTATGACATATCACCTCAGGTGGAACCTCTACTACATCCTCTGTTTTCCAAGAAAAAACATCCAAATTATCAAACAAGAATTGCAACAATTGATAACGCAAAGTAGGCGACAATAATGTCCCTATCCGTAGAGATTTCACATTGGTAAATGTATACTCTTTTATATTCTCTCTTACTGTTAAAGGACATATGGTTTCACTTAGATCATCCACTCCATTTTCATTCAAAGTTAACCCCCTGATTGATATTCAGTCATTTGGTAATTAGAATTAGGTCTTCCAGAATAAAGAGTTGTTGGATAACACTATATGGCGAATTGATTATCGCTTTGAACCACTCCAACATGATCTCTAGTGACATATTTTAAACATTTATGGACAATGAAAAATAACAACATACATTATTGATAGCCAAGATCTCCCAAAGATAACATTGTAGCTAGTTGGACATTCGACCACCATAAATAAGACTTGGACCTTCTTTTTTTAAAGTACATTTTCCCAAACATACTTCCCATTCGAATTCCCCGATCACTTGAGTTGTCACTCATGTAAACCAAATTATGGTACGATCAGCTTGAAGAATCTTAGGTGGATTGTGCATTTTATCATACGTGGACTTAAACAATACATTTGCTGAACTTCATGTATCAATCAAAATACATCAAATTTCAACCTCAGAAATGGTTACCCCTATAACCACTGCATCTTCATGTGGTCATGTTATTCCCCTCAAATCATCCTCGCCGAACA
The DNA here is from genome assembly GCA_036936605.1 of Limnanthes douglasii subsp. nivea. NCBI lineage: Eukaryota > Viridiplantae > Streptophyta > Magnoliopsida > Brassicales > Limnanthaceae > Limnanthes > Limnanthes douglasii. The sequence continues at coordinate 112,962,404 of JAUPFV010000005.1, read as the reverse complement.
AGATAAAAGGAATTTCCATCTATGCATATAAATGAGTAGACATTCTACCTTTTAATTGAGTAGCCAAACTCAATACATATATTTTCCTAAAACTGTTTGTATTTACAGCCATACTGCTTCCCCCAAAAATTGTTAAGGATTCAAAATTTTCACACACGCTCCGAACTCATGCATGAACAATTGGTTCATCCACTGATAACAAAACCAAACGATCTGGGTCTGAATCAAGATATTCTGAGGTGACATCAAACTTTTCAAACTTTGAATCCATGATCATCAATGTATTCTTTTGCTTCAAATTTGTATTAACAATTTGTTATATTGATGTGCTCGGATGTTTCCGCTCACTATTTTGTCCTTTAACAAAAGTTGTTAACTTTTCATTCTCTATCAAAATTTGTATCTCTTTCTTTAACGCTATACAATCTGCAGTGTCATGCCTAATGTTATTGTGATACTTGCAAAACCTGTTATTTCCATTAGTCTGTTTATAAGACCTGGTTTATAAGAGTTCACTTGACCTTTAGATTTCTTAAAAATAGAAACAATATTCTCAGTTAAATCCGCAAAATATTCGGTCTTATCCACTGATTTAGCCTCAGTCTATGTGAATGATTGCTAGGAACTTGAGTAGGACCCCCTTCTGTTCGAGGAGAAAAATTATTGTTCATTGGTTCTTTGGAATTCAATGTGTTTCCTTGATTTCATTGGCTATAAAATGCCTGCCCCAAACGTTTTTAATAGAACTAGACCCTCCTCGAATTCTAGTTGAGTCATCTACTTTAATATATTCTTCAACCTGTCATCAAAGCTCATAATGTCAAAGCTCTTCTTCTAGTAGTCTCATTTTCTAAATATTCTTGAAGTGCTCCTTTTCTGAAAGCTACCATAGCAACAAGTTCTTCACAATCTTCCAATTATATCTTCGTTTTACGAATAGTATAGTATAGTCTTTTAACTTTTTTGTCACTGTCTGTTTGCATTGTATTATTGTATCACCAGTGGCTCGCATTTATTTGCTCATTACAAATTCACTTAAAAAAAGAGTATAAAAATTCTAAAGTTAGTAATAGATCTCCTAAGAATCTGATTATACCACTACAAAGTAGTACCCTTAAAAGTCTAAGAAAATGCTCTACAAAGCAGCCTATCATCATCCTTGAAATTTATCGTATAGTTCTTGAATTGTTCAATGTGATCATCAGGATCTTGCATTCCATCAAACTTTTTTACCTTTGATATATCAAAGCACCTCGGAAGCGGTATTAACCTAATTTCAGTAGACAAATGAGAATTCCTGCAATCCACTCATTGCATATACTGATTATTTCCCTACGTTTCCATAATTACATACAAGTTTTGGTCTGCTGTATTAATGTACTGGTTGGATGTATTCCCCTCATACCATACGTTTTCCCTCACAATCGAGGTCTACTTTCCTTCTTTATCTATATTATTTGTGTGATTTTCTATGCGGCCTTCCTTCTAATTTGAAGAATTTTGGTACCTCTCTTGTTTAAACAAATTCCCCTTGGAATTCGAGCTGGAAAATTTACTATCATTGGATGAGATATATCGATGTTTATCATTCTTTTAATCCGTGAGGAATTATATTCTCTCTTTTATTGTAAATGCACTCTCTTATGATCACTTTGAATTTGATGAGTCGTCTAAGACTTATCAAAATGATTTCCTAATTCATATTTTTCCTCAATTGGACTTACTTCAGATTTCAATCTACAAGACTGAATATACTACTTTCTTCAAACGTACTCATCATTTAAAACAGTTATTTATTCCAACAACTAATTCATTCGATTTTTAATATCAGATTAATCACGTTGCTTTGGAAATTGAGTATTTCCTCGATTTTCTTCCATGTGCAAATTCAATTTAATAATCTTAATTTCTACATGAATTGCAGGATCAATCCTTGTTTTCTATGATTCTATTATGATCCCTATTATTTGCTATGGTTTTTGTATTGTATTGTTTTAGATTTGCAATCTAGGTACTTTTATAGCTCCAAATGTGGTCGCCAATGTTAAGTGTAAGATATTTCTAATACGATAGTTAAACTATATCTATAATTATATAGAGAGAATGAGAATGATTCAGTTATAGTGAGAGAAGAAAAAGATAAGAGTCAGTTCAAGAATTAAAAGTCGGATCCTTTTATTCGTAATCTTCAACCCTATTTATAGGATCGCTGTCAGATTAACTGAAGCAGTTATATAAGTGGACAAATTGAATTCTAGTCCCTTACATTTATAGTTAATATAAATCCCCAGTGATAACTTTATAAAACTACTTATAACAACTTTTCTATAATTGTTTTAATTACCTAATAATTTGTATCCTTATCATATGTGATAGTCTTCCCACGACTGTCTAGTTGCACTCGAGTATGCTACTAAAAAATAAGGGCATAAACAAAAAAGGAGAAAGAAGATAAAACTTGTAGAGAAAGTGAAGAGAGAAGATAATATCTAAAACTGAAAACGGAAAAAAAGATATGTGTATTTGTGATAAGTGAATTAGAGTTTATTTGGACTCATTTATAGTTATTGAATATAGCTAATTAAATTATATATTTTTTTATTTAATTTTCCCATATATATATATTCTTAACCTATTTAGCCTTTAAATTTATTTGCTATACTCCGATGTTATAACCGTTGTATGAGACCATAACTTTTATTGGGTTATTAAAGATTAATAATAAAATATTGGAGTAATGGTTCCTCCCTCGAGTTACAAATCAGCCCAACTAGTATCCACAGTTCATATACTTCCATGAGACTTTATAATTATATGTTTATTATTATTATTATCGGTAAGTCCAATATTCATAATATTGATTACTTTATTAGATTATGCTTAATAACAAGCATGATTACTTTGTATTTACACATTATAAGATATTCCAAATCTATTTTTTTTTACAATCTACCACTTTGATCATTCATGTGTAATAAAGTGTATGCATCCAAATTATACACTATAAAACGCTATTGTTCATAGATAATATATAAAAATCTATTCATCTCAGATAATAGTTAACAACGAGCCAAAGAGTTTCCACCACGTCTTATCATATGCATAATGATTCTATAATAAGTTAATTGAGAACTACAATATTAATGAACCCTGACTTCTCATGGATTATAGCATGTAAGTATGGCACGACTTTGTAATCAATACACGTCAACTTCAAACTTTTTCTAGATTACCAAATTGAGATCATTTATTCAAAGAATAAGAGAAAATATGAAAAATTTAATTATTTAATTATCAATATGAAATAACGTGAGTGTATGCACATAGTAACAATAAAATCTGGAAAAAGGTGAAAATAATGAAATTTATACAACACTCTCATTGAATATAAACATTCTCGAAGCTAAAGACCCTTATGCAAATTTTGTGTTAATGAAATACCTAAGTAGGTAATGCCTTAGTGAAATCATATGCAATCATAGAATTTGTGTCATTGTTCTCTACCTTTATCTAGCCATTCTAGATTCATTCCTTCATAATAAGGAACTTAATGTCTATAAGCTTATGAGATGTTGTTTCCGTTCGAGAATATAACAGGTGAACTGTAATCGTAGTAGATCTGGAGAGTTCTTTTGATCCCTCAACTAAATGTAATATCGTTCCAAAGTTCCTCAATCAAAATATATGAGTAGATATTGATAGTGTCAAATATTTTTCAAAGGGTCTTTAAGTAAGAATGGAAGAAGTAATTTATTTTTGGATAAGATGTTAAAAGAAAATTGTGATGCTTAATATTTTTTAAAGAGAGACGATCTGACAGGTTAGGTAATAAGTAGGAAAATTTCCCCAACCTTCAATAAAAGCTCTCCTTATAGCCAAACGTGTCCAATGGACTTAACGTCTTTATATGATCCATGAGCCCATTATGATAATCCATGGCCATATATACCTAAAGCCTATTATTATATTAAATACTTCTAATTATTACATATTCTTACATCATCATACATATATACAATTTATTTGATTTTCCCTTTGGATAACTCGGTCCCCATCAGATATTATGAAACATGCCACACACTCGGCTGTTGTAGTGGAGTCCGTAATAAGATTTTATATCTAGTCTTTTAAGATATATTGTCTCCAGCAAGAATGAGTACATATCCAATGTTATAATGTTTTTTTGTTTATATACCCTGTAAAATCCCCATTGGAATAGTCTACGATCTCAAGATTATCTGATATGTTGTATGTCAATCTGAAATGTTTAGTATAATTGAATTATTAGATCACCATTTTCATAATAGTTTAATTTACAACTCTCGAATTTCTCAAGTATTTCCCCAATATTCTAACAACGAATGATATGTAATGTCTGGTAAGCATACATAAGACTACCAACTATTGAGGTATATGGTATAATATACATGAACTAAATTTTTAAATTTCTCTTGTGGAATTGATGGAGTGAGAACTTGTCATATTTTGTGATTATGGCATTCATGGTTTTGTTGTTCTCATGTTATACCGATGTAGCATAATTTTAATGTATACCTCTTGGGAGAGATCCATGACGACCATATCTCTAGAAGAAATACTTTATATCTTTCTATTTTCTATGAAACATTACATTTGGTTTTAACAACCATTTTCAATAAAGTAATGTATATTTTATATATCATTATCCCTTTCTCGAGTGAATTTGCACAATCTTGGCGTATTGTATTGCTTTATTTCTTAAGGTATCTGAATTTTTTCATCAGGAACAACATAAATATTTTATACTTGAGGTGGAAGTACAACCTTATTAAGAGGAAATAAAATCCCCGACATAACTTTGATTATCAGTAAACTAACTATAGATGGACCATCAATGTCAGAGATTGGATGAATTGGTTATATTATTTCTAAAAAATATGTTATTCTCTAAATCTTTCCCTCCAAAATATGCATCTTCAAAAAATAATTTGTTTCTCGTCTCAAGGATCAAACTCTTAATGAGAGAGTAAAATTTGTAACCCTTAGAGTGGTATGTGTACCTTATAAAATTATAAGTAACAATTTTCGACTCCTACTTTTATTCACTAGCTATTAAGGCTTTGATTCTTCTAGACATCCCCATACATGAATATGATTAAAAACAGGCTTATGCTATCTCAATGACTAATGTGATTTTTTAGTTGTCGCTAGAATAAGTACCATGTTAAAAACGAATGTTGGACACTTTAAATCTCATTTGCGTAGTTAATATAGTACTAATATAGAAATTATGCTCCTAACTATATCAATTAATGTACATTTTTTATTACTCAAATAAACCATTCATAGTGGGCAAGCCTGACATAATGTATTGATGGAAACTATCGCATTTACGACGGTAGAGAGCAAATGGGCCATGGCATTGTTCTCTGGATCTACTAAGCGTTCTATAATATTCATTATAGCGGTCGGATCTGACGAATTTAATATGTTTGCCATGTGTAATTGAACATCGACTTAAATGATTTAAAAATGTCAATGACTATTGATTTTTTATGAAGCAAATATAAATATCCATATCGTGAAAAGTCGTCTATAAAAGATATGAAGTATATTTGGCTATTCCATAATATTATAAGGAATAAACCGCGTATGTTTGTATGGATTAAATCTAAGATGTTTTTAGCACGAGGGATTTAAACCTTTTCTGTTTGGTATGTTTTTCTTTGACACACCTTGCACTTTTTACTAAATCACTGTAGTCAATGGGACTTAATCGACCTTCAGAAACAAGCTTGTCTATTCTTTTTCTAGATATGTGACCTAAACATCTATGCCATAGCGAGGATAAATTCTCGGGCATTATTATATGTATTACATTCATTGCAATTAAATAATTAATGATATCATTTAATTTATAATTTTTATTACAATTAATAACACTTGAGTTCAATTAAAAGACTGTTATAAAAGAATTATAATGTTTCACTACCAAATGACCAAGTATATCTGAATTTGTCCAATAATAAAAAAGACACTAAGTCCATCATAAAGGAGAGAAATTAGTAAAACATCTATTAAATACAAAATATGTTATGAGTTTAAATATAAATTAAACTAACAAATGTATTGAACCGAGCAAATCACACCATCAACGGTGAAAATTTGTATATTTCGTTCCTTAAGAAGGTTGTTTTAAATTGAGTCCTGAAAATAATTACACACGCGAGTTGTGGCTGCTTTATCAACCCGCATATGTTTTTTGACACTAAAATCAAATTTTCTTATGAAGTCACTACAAAAACGATCTTACATTTATTTGCCATATAAACTTTAATTATGGGACAATCCATCTTCCAATGATATGTGCCTTTGCAGTGGAAACAAGCTATACACTTGCTTTCTTCATTTTCCTTTTTGTGAGCTCCCATTTCCTAACTGGATTGTGATGTGTATTTTGTGCAACATCATCATAGAGTGCTTATTATTGTTATGAGGAACACTTTTTTCGATATTAATCATATTGGTCTTTGTATTCTCTTGAGAGTACTTTTCTTCCTCATTCATTATATTTTAAATAAAAGTGGTTATGTCCCACTTATTCCCTAAGCAGTCATAAGTTATCATCCGGATAAAGAATCTAGAATAATGATCTATGAAAATTAGAGATACCATAAAAATATAAGGGATCTCAACGCATAGTGCCTTTTCCATATATATGAATACTATCTTGAGGATATGCTCACAGACTTTACCGTTGCTCATGTACTTCAAGGTAAATATTTTTCTAATCAGGATTTTAAAGTTTTACATGTGGAGACTTAACAAATACTTTCTCTGTATGGGCGAACATATCCTTAGCCAGCTTTACATCAACGATCTTAGAACTTAATAACTACTGCAACTCCAATGTATAAATATTTGTTAAGGCGATTAGAATGTTCCATTAGCTCAGACCGTATCATTTCCTCAAGAATTCTTGTATCCGTATTAGGAGGTGGTTGTTCCTCTTGTTGTTGTTCCCGCACTCAAGTTCACAACCCTCAAGTTTATTGAGACGGTTAGGGAAAATATTAAGAAGGCTGGCAGAGAATGTTTGATATTTGATCAGCTAGCTCTTTGAGTTCATCTTCGTCATAACATGATTCTTCTTAGAGGTCCCAAAAATTCCCATGATCTTTTTAAACACTTTGGTACGGCCACTGGTGTGCCAAAACGTCACACCAAACCTTATGTGAGATGCAAGGGAATAAAATTTGAGAAGGCTAGAAAAAGAAGGAAAGTGGAGGCTTCAAGACTTAATTTATCGAAATATTTGGAAAGAGTTTGAGATAAGAATATCAAGTAGCAAAATACTGTTTCTTATTTGTCCAAAATCAACTAGTTTTTTGTACTTTTCTTAAAAGATTTATGTTATACTGCAATTGCATGTTTGATATTGAATATCTTAAGTTATCTTTTTTTTAAATCCTAATATATTATGTTTTTATTAAAAATTGAAAATAATTTGGAAGACAACAAAAATATACTTTTTCTACCAATAAACAGCTAAAACAACTGCCCGCCAGCACAACGGAAGACACAAGAACCTAAACTCAAGACTCTGATATCATATAAAAATTAAAATTGTTTTATTACTGGATTAAAATGTTTTTACAATAGATATAAATGTCTCTATATATAGATGAAAACACTATCAATAAATATAAAAAATAACGATTTGGGATAAACACATAATATAAAAGGTCTATATACTAATTTCATTATTTTTATGATCGTAATATGTGTTTTATAATGATTATTATACAATATTAACCATATAACATTATTTTTAATTTTTAAAAATATTATATTTTTGTTCAAAAAGATAAAAAAAATATGTGTATTTTTTTACACGTGAAAATACTATTATTTTAGCTCTTTTTTTGGGAACATACGTATTTTGAGCAGTTGGACATACAACTGTTTTGTTCAATTTGCACAAATATAGAAAACTCATATTTTTGTAAAATATTGAAAATATCTTACGTCATATAATATTTTTTTCACCAATTCAAAATATATATTCTAATTCTAAAACACACAAAACATCAATTTAAACCAATGCTCCATAAAACTTTAACTACATGTAAAATATATAATTAAAACTTTCTAAAATATTTAAACTAAATCTAATAAAAATAGATAAAAAATAGTACAAACACATCAAAGTACCGCAAAACATACAAATCATAAAGAAACACGTGTACGACGGACATATCATTAATGCATCTCATCATCTATTATGGAATTATTTTGTGGAATATATGGAAGTATTCTTTGTAGATATTAAAATATATGTCATGTGTAGTCGTATGTGTCAATTATTCTTCGATAGAAAATCTTCATAAGTCAATATGGGGTATAAAAAACTATAACGCACTCTAAATATATTCAGTGCAACCTTTGATGGTTGCTTCAATATCAAATTATTTCTAAAATATTTTTTCTTCTACAATTTATGCTTTTTAAAACCAAAAATGATTCTTTCATTCATAAAATCTTGTTTCATACAATATCTTTTACAAATTTGTCTTGATAAACACATGAGTACAAACTGAATACCACCAAATTGTTTAACGACATGGTCGGACTGGTTGGATTACATTATATCACCACTTCTAATGAAATAGTTAAACAAGTTTGTTTCCTCCTACGGTTTGATCAAATGTAAATGGTTAGTCATTTTCTCACGCAAGTATACGTGTTCAAATAGTAGCAAGTAATAAGTAATTAAGATCGTTCCCACGAAGACCAGGTGTATATGACAAGAATTTACTTATGGAACAACGTATCATTATTAGACTAATGCTTAAACGAGTAATAAAGTATGGGTGAATGAATATAACTAAGCAAATTAACTAACGAGATTGACTCACGAGTTTACTTATGCGAGAGAAAACATGGAACCCTAACTTCATTGTTTATTTTACTCTTAGTATTAATATACTTGATCAATATGTATGATAACAACGATTACTAATCAGATAACACGAAATCAATATACGCTACCTTTCAGTACGCGTGAACCAAACCATTTAAACAACCACAAAAAAAGATAGCAGCTAAGCAGACACCGCTTGCATGACAATCCTATGTGTCTATACGAATTGAGGTACAATTGGTTTTAAGCACAAGTTATCTATTTCGATTACATAGGGTAATATGATATGGTTAGTGACATATTACGAATCATGAACAATCACAATACGAATCATTCAAGAACTTATGCTAGCATGGCAAGTTCTAAACCCTTAAATCCACTTTCACATTCATTAAAAATTAACAAACTAGATGCTCGCAACGTATCTAATGATAAGCACAACCATACTAGGTAACCGATAAATGTATCTCACAAATCAATCAAACAATCATACCATAAGTATTATTCAAACAAATCCATTAGAGTTCCATGACAACGATTAGTTCATAATCGAACGAATCATCATATTGGGCTCAAAAGTTAACATAGCTCTAAGACCAATGTAAATATTTGAATAAACATTTATAGAATGTCAAATCGATTAAAAATCACCAAGTATCACCTGACAGAAACAATCCGTAAACTACCGATCGAAAAACAACGAAAAATAAGTAGATGTCACCTGTCTCGAGCAATATATAAACTACCGATCGAAAACACCGTAGCCGTTACCTCAACTGCCGATCGAAAACGACAGTAGCTGTCACCTGCTGCCTCTCGAAAACCATCAAAGAAACTGCCTTCCTCTTGCCGACTGGTTGTATGTTGCCACTGCCGAAAGAAAACCGAAAACAGGTGTCACCTGCCTTTCTCTATTTCTTGTGGTCTATTGTCGATCGGAAAAATAATAAGTAGACAAATCCGATTTTTCTTCTTTGTTTTATATTCTGCGTGATTGAAAACATACAAAGAGTGATGGGCCCGCGTGAGAAATATAGTTAAGAAAACTTTGTAAAAATACAAGGCTCCTAATGGTTGAATATTCAAATATCAAACATTTCAATAATGCAAAAAAACCGTTTATCATCTTTCTATCATGTTTCGATGTCAAGCGTAAAATATTATATTGCTTCGTCGAAACATGCAGACTTGATGCATAGTTTGGCAATTCATCAAAATCTTGTAATACAAGCAACCAATCAGATTTTATGTGCAACCCATTATTATTTTTATAAATATACAGTATCTGAATACACATAACATATATGCCTAGTTGTAATAGGAAATATGACACGTTTTCAATCTTAGGTTTTTGTTATAGTACCGAACAACATATTAATTATTTTTCATGTAAGACATCCTCAAAAATATTTCAAGCTTTTTTTAGGTACACTAACCGATACACCAAAACATTGTGTACCACCTCAACTTTATGATCTTTATTTAGTTTGACAAGGTGTCCAGTTATAGATAAACCTGTAATGATGATCACATCATCGAATATCACTGTTATTTCACCAAATGATAAGTGAATGATGTTTGTGTTGCAATGTATTTTTTTACAAATAACTCGATGATCGGACCATTTATGTACAACTTCAAGATGGTATGAGTTTGTGGAACAAACATAGTTTCTTTGATAACTATATAAATTAACTTATGGTCGTCCAACTTACAATGACAACAAAATGAGTGCAAACTAAGATATTAATTAAATCCCTGATATTTTCCTACAAACAACCAAAATTTTACAAAATATAAAATAAACAATATCATAATATAATTATAAAATATAGGTCGATTACTCGTTTGTAGTATACATAGTGCGCATTGTGCTTTTTGTCGTTCTTTATACTATTGAGACACATGTGAGAATTCTTTTGCGGATACAAATAATTCCGCGTTAGGTTATGGCTCAGGTTCCAGCTCCAACTACATCTCATGATCAGGCTTCAAAAAGAGGTTCATGACTAGACCACATTTTGTGTATTCTAATTGATCGGGATGAATATTCTCAGCGCTTCGATGGTTCCGACTCATTGTCAACCAATGATAAACCTAAGTAAGAAGTTCTCTTCCTTTTGGGTGCGATCGTGTTAAAAATACATAATCACATTACCTACTTTAAAAAAGAGTAAAAGACTACAACATTGATAAATAGTTGTTGCTTTAAAAAAAACTACATATCTTCGCTAAAATTGAATAAAAATAGTTGCATTTTCTTCTTAAAAACAATAATTATTTTTCTTATATTAAAGAAAAATAATTGTTGTTATTCATATTAAATTTGTATCTATCTTCACTAAAATAAGCAAAATTATATATTTTTGTTCAAAAAGCTAACAACAATTTCCGTTCAAATATGCCCAAAATAATTTTATTCTTTCAAATAAAACATAATATTTTTCACTCATTGTGAAGAAAGATATTTGATTTTTTTTTGTTTTAAAAATGGAAAATATTTTTGTTTGAATTGAACGAAACAAAAAAACATCCTAATAACTCGAGTACCAAAGAGCTCATCCTAGCCAATTTTGCCTTTTATTTTTCATCTTTTCTTTTCTTTTTATTATTTTTTATTTTTTATAAGAGATTGGGAATGAGTGCGTTTCTCTCTATCTCATTCCACCCATAGACTACTCTTAATACGCAGCCCCCAACGAGAGGACGTACGTCAACGAGCGGTCACTAGCCTTTGACGCCTAACTAAATAATACGCATATTTATTTTTCAACTCCCCCAAACTTATATTTTTGTGATCCATGAGCTAATAAAGGATTAAGGTTATGATTCTGAACCTAAGCAAGGATTATGTATAACAATACTCAAGTGTGTCCGTAACTAGCATAAAAACAATCGATGAGTCTACGTGTAATAATTGTGCTTCTACATCAAGCAAGCTAAATTACAAGCAACCTAATCAAATTTTATTCCTACTGTCATTACAAACAATTTTTATCATTGGCTACTTAAGTAGAAACAGCAACTCAAGGGATCAAAGATGCAAAGTGCATGAACAAAATGCTATGCTAATAGACTAACTCGATCCTAAACAAAGTCTATATGATCATGGCATGAATATGCAGATAAGCATGACCAACATGAAGATGAATTGTTTATCATGAATGACTACTATGATGGATGCAACTACAAGAAATTAAAAGATACAGAAGCACTTCCCTTTTCGTCCAGCAGTGTTGATCATTGTTTCCCAGTGGGTTGCCTCCCACGAAGCGCTTGTTTAACGTTGATAGCTCGACGATACGGCTCAGAATCATGTAGTTTCGAGGCTGATGATGAATTTCTCACGGTTCATAACATCGACATAGTAATGCTTGAGTCATTGACCATTGACTTTGAATGCTTTTTCTGGCGATTTCTCATAGATTTCAACTGCTCCATGTGGATATACTGTATTGACTTTAAAAGGTCCAGAACATCTTGACTTGAGCTTTCCAGGGAAAAGCTTTAGACGAGAGTTAAAAAGAAGAACCATTTGACCCGGCTCAAAAGCTTTATGTAAAAGCTTCCTATCATGTCATTTCTTGACTTTTTTCCTTATACATCTTCAGATATCTGCTATGGTCCAACCAATGGCTGATTTGAACTTCCTCAGAACTCTCAATAGCTTTTCTTCCTCACTACCTGAAAGGTTAGATGCAATAATAACAGGTAATGTAGATGACTCTCCTAAGAAAGCATACCTGAGATGATCTGGCAGTGGTTTGAGTTCAAGTTTAGGAGCTTCTTCTAGAGAAGGTTTAAGACTTTCCTGAGAATCCTTAAGATCACCCAATCCGAGCGACTCATGTGGAATATTGAGCCTCTTTTGATACAAGGCTTCCTGTAGTAGTTGAACACATTCGGATATTTCTTCATCTAGTACTGTGAAGAGAATCGACCACGGGCCTTGTTTACGTTAATAAGGCTCCCTCAGATTCAGCATCGACCACGGGCCTTGTTTACGCACTCAAACCATTGTAGAAGCAATTTATTACTAACCAATCAGGCATCCCATGATGAGGACATTTTCTCAGCATCTCCTTGTAACGCTCACAGGCTTCACTTAAAGATTCACCATATGACTGAGAAAACTGAGTAATAGCATTCCTCATGGCGGCTGTTCTTTCCATGGGAAAGAATTTTGAGAGAAATGTCTGCGCAAGTATATCCCAAGTAGTGATAGAGCCTGCTGGTAAAGAGTGTAACCAGCTCTTAGCTTTGTCCCTCAGAGAAAATGGGAAGAGTCTCAGTCTTATGGCATCATCTGAAACACCGTTGAACTTGAAAGTATCACAGATTTCAAGGAAGGTCATAATGTGCATATTAGGATCCTCAGATGAAGCTCCCTCAAACTGACAAGAATTCTGCATCATCTAAATAGTGCCGGGTTTAATCTCAAAACTATTCGCAACAATATTAGGTCTGACAATGCTAGACTGAATATCCATGATCTTTGGTTGAGAGTACTCCATGAGTGCTTTTGGAGCTAGATCTTCCATTGTAGAATTGTATCAGAATCTGAGAATAGTAACTCTGTCCATTGCTTTGTTTCAAGCTTCTTTTTTACTAGTGCTCTAGTTTGAGTACGTGTTTGCATACACGCTCAAGTACCTGAAGCACAAGAAAACACACGAAAAGCAAGTAATGAATCAAGTCAGTAGTTTTATAACGACCCCTGATGATAAGCAATAAAACTGTCAAATAACACTGAGTCCCCGGCAACGGTGCCAAAAAATTCTTAGTCCTTTTCTCACGCAAGTATACGTGTTCAAATAGTAGCAAGTAATAAGTAAGTAAGATCGTTCCCACGAAGACCAAGTGTATATGACAAGAATTTACTTATGCAACAACGTATGATTATTAGAATAATGCTTGAACGAGTAATAAAGTATTGGTGAATGAATATAACTAAGCAAATTAACTAACGAGTTTACTTATGCGAGAGAAAACATGGAACCCTAACTTAATTATTTATTTTACTCAGAGTATTAATATACTTGATCAATATATATGATAACAACACTTACTAATCAGATAACACGAAATCAATGTACGCTACCTTTCAGTACGCGTGAACCAAACCACTTAAACAACCACAAAAAAAGATAGCAGCTAAGCAGACACCGCTTGCATGACAATCCTATATATCTATACGAATTGAGGTACAATTAGTTTTAAGAACAAGTTATCTATATCGATTACATAGGGTAATATGATATGGTTAGTGATATATTACGAATCATTCAAGAACCTATGCTAGCATGGCAAGTTCTAAACCTTTAAATCCATTTTCGCATTCATTAAAGATTAACAAACTAGATGTTCACGACGCATCTAACGATAAGCACAACCATACTAGGTAACCGATAAAAGTATCTCACAAATCAATCAAGCAATCAAGCCATAAGTATTACTCAAACAAATCCATTAGAGTTCCATGACAACGATTAGTTCATAATCGAACGAATCATCATATTGGGCTCAAAAGCTAACATAGCTCTAAGACGAATGCAAATAGATGAATAAACGTTTAGAGAATGTCAAACCGATAAAAAATCACCAAGTATCGCCGGACAAAAACAATTCGTAAACTACCGATCGAAAAACAACAAAAAAGAAGTAGCCATCACCTATCTTGAGCAATATATAAAATACCGATCGAAAACATCGTAGCCGTTACCTCAACTGCTGATCGAAAACGACAGTAGCTGTCACTTGCTGCCTCTCGAAAACCACTGAAGCAACTGCCTACCTCCTGCCGACTGGTTGTATGTTGCCGCTGCCGAAAGAAAACCAAAAACAACGGTCACCTGCCTTTCTCTCTTTCTTGTGGTCTGTTGTCGATCGAAAAAACAGGAAGTAGCCAAATCTGATTTTCTTCTTTGTTTTATATTCTGCCGTAAACCAAATACAGTAGCCAATTGTCTCTTTTATATTCTTGTTTATTCTAATCGAAAAACCCTAAAACCAGCCCATTCCCTTTCTACTGGGCTTTTTTTCTTTTTTTTATCTTCTGTTCTTTTTTTTCCGGCGTAATGAGTGATTGTAAACATACAAAGAGTGATGAGCCCGCGTGAGAAGTAAGATCTTGTGTGATAGGCCCACCAACCCTTTCAAAACTTGCCCTCGAGTACATTAAATTTCAAGTTTCTTCAATTTCAACCCCAAATTTATTAATATTATCACAATTTACCCGCGGCCAAATAAAATGAAACATTAAAATCATTGGATCGTAATCGAAATAATGAACAGTTCTTATCGAAATCTCAGGACTCCTGTCACTTATATGCATGCCTTTACACTGAAATAAAATGAAGGTTACGAACATACACAATAGTCAATCTAGCCATAAAAATGTTAAAGGGAAATAAAAGATACAAAATAATAAATTATTAAGAATATTATGAGCATTCTATTCCCAAAAAATTTATATTGTCTGCATATTGTTATACTTACGAGAATAAATGCAAAATACGTTGAAACTCAACGAAAACTTGATAACCAGTGACGATTTTAAGAATAATGGAAGCGTAATAAGTGACATGAAATGCACTTATCATAAATATTCGTATTATAAGAATAAAAAAATGTATAAAACATGATAAACTCATATAATTTTTTTTAATAGTAATAATAATAATAATCTTAATAACAACTTATAAATAATAAATATGTACCACATCAGCCTCCATAATCTTATCATGAAACTTGTTTTTAGTCGAGATATGTAGTGTAACCCAAACATGCATGTGGGACATATAGTTAAGAAAAATTTGTAAAAATACAAGGCTCCTAACGGTTGAATATTCAAATAGCAAACATTTCAATAATGCAAAAAAATCGTTTATCATCTTTCTATCATGTTTCGATGTCAAGCGTAAAATATTATATAGCTTCGTCGAAACATGTAGACTTGATGCATAGTTTGGCAATTCATCCAAATCTTGTAATACAAGCAACCAATCAGATTTTATGTGCAACCCATTATTATTTTTGTAAATATACAGTATTTGAATACACATAACATATATGCCCGGTTGTAATAGGAAATATGACACGTTTTCAATCTTAGGTTTTTGTTATGGTACCGAACAACATATAAATTATTTTTCATGTAAGACATACTCAAAAATATTTCAAGATTTTTTTAGGTACACTAACCGATACACCAAAACATTGTGTACCACCTCAACTTTATGATCTTTATTTAGTTTGACAAGGTGTCCAGTTACAGATAAACCTGTAATGATGACCACATCATCGAATATCACTGTTATTTCACCAAATGATAAGTGAAAGATGTTGGTGTTGCAATGTCGTTTTTTACAAATAACTCGATGATCGGACAATTTATGTACAACTTCAAGATGGTATGAGTTAGTGGAACACACATAGTTTCTTTGATAACTATCCAAATTAACTTATGGTCGTCCAACTCACAATGACAACAAAATGAGTGCAAACTAAGATATTAAATAAATCCCTGATATTTTCCTACAAACAATTTTTTTTTTACTAAATATAAAATAAACAATATCATAATATAATTATAAAATATAGGTCGAATAAACTATATGATAACCCATTTGTAGTATACATAGTGCACATTGTGCTTTTTGTCGTTTTTTATACTATTGAGACAGATGTGAGAATTCTTTTGCGGACACATGTAATTTCGCGTTAGGTTGTGGATCAGGTTCCAGCTCCGACCCCATCTCATGATCAGGCTTCAAAAAGAGGTTCATGACTAGACCACATTTTGTGTATTCTAATTTATCAGGATGAATATTCTCAGCGCTTCGATGGTTATGACTCATTGTCAACCAATGATAAACCTAAGTAAGAAGTTCTCTTCCTTTTGGGTGTGATCGTGTTAAAAATACATAATCACATTACCTACTTTAAAAAGAGAGTAAAAAACTACAACATTGATAAATAGTTGTTGCTTTTTCAAAACAAAAAAAACCACATATCTTCGCTAAAAGTGAATAAAAATAATTTCATTTTCTTCTTAAAAACAATAATTATTTTTCTTATATTAAAGCAAATTTTTTTTTTGTTATTCATATCAAATTTGTATCCATCTTCACTAAAATAAGCAAAATTATATATTTTTGTTCAAAAAACTAACAACAATTTTCGTTCAAATATGTTCAAAATAATTTATATTCTTTCAAATAAAAACATAATATTTTTCACTCATTGTGAAGAAAAATAGTTGATTTTTTTTTTGTTTTAAAAATAGAAAATAGTTTTGTTTGAATTGAACGAAACAAAAAACACTCTATGTACACAACAAAGACCATTAACACACTGTATTCGATCTAAAATCAGATTTCTAAATATTTAAGTTTATAAATCAAACCACCAACCGTTCAAAAATCTAAACTAAAACACATTTAAGTACTAACAAAATATTATAAATCATAATGCTTTATTTGATTTAAGATAATGTTTAAACAATTATTTGTATGTTTGTCATTTCTTTAAAATTTTAAGATTATAATATAAAAAATAAATTATAGGTCTAATATATTTTTAATTTTTTTTAAATGGAGGCTAAAATTAACGCGAAATATTATCTTCTTTTCTAAATAAGTCGGATATATTAATTAGATTTCTATATTAATACTTTTAAACAATAACATATCTACTGAGTTAAAATATACATACATTTCATTTAAGAAATATTTACATTATATAATGTATATTATTCCTAACATGTAAGTACTTATTGTTTAATAGACGAAACTTGGGGATGAAGCAAACACCTTGTGGTAATTGAATATTCTTTTTAATTTAAGAAAACAACATCATGAGAATGAGTATCACAATTAGTCATCTTCTTGAGCAGTAACACTATTATCTTCTGGATCAACAACTGAAGCATCTTTTTTAACATCCCTTCATTTGTAGTTTTGAAGCATATGTGCTTATCAATTGGAGTTTGTCTGGAAAAATAAAATTGAAGAATAAGTATAGGGAAATCATCTTTGATGATTAATAGAATACCTTGTTCATATGTATAAATATCTGAAATTAAATATTTAGTCATCTAATTTTAAGTAACCACAATCAAAACTTTCGAGTTGTGTTATAGCCTTTAAATGGTTTGGGATTTGGTGACTAGTTAGGTTCAATTGTAGAGTTCAACGAACAAGCCAATCTAATGCTTAGTTTTGGACTCTAGAAATAGACTTGATAGTCATTGTATAGAAGATTAATATTATGCAGTAGTTTAAAATATGATTTAAATACCATGGACCAACACCCTTAGCCAACATATAAATCAACAATGAGGAATAAGATTCTATATCTACATTTTTAAAACAAATTTTTATTACAAATGAGCATGCATTTTATGAGTTGGCCTTACATTCAGAAATCAGGAAAGATTGATTTCCATAAAGGTTACCATATGCAAGAATAATATTTCCATTGGTATCTCTAAAGATACGAGCACCACTAGATTCTTTATTAAGGAGACATACACTATCAATGTTTAATTTAACCCTATTGACCTTAGGAAGAATCCATTTAATAATAGTAGCTTTAGTAGATAATGTGTGGAAAAAACAACCAAGGTTTTTTTATAGTGTTAAGGTCACCATGTCATGATTTTATATTAAGGATATTTGAGCTATCAATATTATATAAAATATGACACATCTTATTTATAATTACCTCTGGGAAGATAGTAGAAGCATCATGCTTAATTTTATTCGTGTACTACCAAATTGACCACCATATATTTGTTGGAGAATAATTCAGACATGGTTTGTTCTTTAGGTGGACCAAAAGTAGCATATGATTAGATGATGGATGGTCATGTAATTAGCAATTGAGATATTAAATAAAAAAACAAATTTGTTCCAAATAGGCCATATTGTTGGACAATTTAAAAACAAATGGTTGGTTGAATTGATGTCATTACAAAATTGACCTTTGAGGCGAGACTAAATTTTCTATTTTGAAAGTTTAAGAATTTTCCACAACAACAAAAAGTGCTTAGTGGGGATCGTGGGGTTACAAATCTTTGAAAAAAGATTTGAAACAACAGACTTGGTTCTAATATGGATCCAAGTATCCTTAGAATTGTATTTACCAGATTATTCAAGAGACCATATAATGTCATACTCTTTATTATTGTTTATTCTAAGACTATTAATTTTTTTATAATGGAGATGGTCACAAGAGATCTTAACTTCTCTAAATTCCAATTGTTATCAATCCAAAAGCTATTCACATTAGCTATCGTATACTAAAGATTGTTTTCAATATCACACAGTCTTATTAAAGACTTATTGTCAAGCCATTTATAAAAC
The DNA here is from genome assembly GCA_036936605.1 of Limnanthes douglasii subsp. nivea. NCBI lineage: Eukaryota > Viridiplantae > Streptophyta > Magnoliopsida > Brassicales > Limnanthaceae > Limnanthes > Limnanthes douglasii. Next base: position 112,943,135 of record JAUPFV010000005.1, on the reverse strand, counting down.
CAAAAATCAAGATTAGCATTTCCTAAGTTCCAATGAATGAAGGGTCAACAATCCCTATGGTGGAGATTAATATCTCCAAGTTCTATAACTATTTTTATTTTGGCTAATTTGCAATGGGTGAATGTTTTCACAATAGATTGATTGCATATAGTTGTCCTATAAAGATTTGATTTCCCTACATCTATACGATAACTTGCAAGAGAATATGGTTTGTAAATCAGAAATCTTCCTAAAATTTAAACCATCTTCCTTGTATGGTTTACAAATTGAATTCCAATTAGTCCAAATTGGAGTATGGTAGTTTCCTTAGATCTCCATAAAATTCTATCCATAAGTCTTTTAATTTACTAAGGTCAGAGTTGAGAATATTGCAGGATTGAATATGGTAAATATGAATAGATATGAGGACAGATTGTATTAATACAAGCATGTCACAAAATGAAAAGGAAGTGGTATCCCAAAGTTCTGATAAAGTTCGAACAGGTTCACTTGTGAAAAGAAATTTTTTTAGTTCGAACAACACAGGCAGATCAGACAAAGTTGGTGTTAATTTTGAGAGTTTTAGCTATTCCAAAGATCTTTTGCAAGACCTAAAAAAGAGCTACTGATGAGTTTAGAGTTTTTGGTTACCATGCCCCAAGTAAATCCAAAGGGCAATTCAGACTATATTACACCACTAAATATCCGAACATGACAAATTTATTAACTTTTGACTAAGCTAGTTGCTAATCAACTTAAAACTATATGACTAATGAGTTTTTAAATTCGACCCGGTTTCATGACCCGACCCAATAAACCAATGGGTGAGTAATTAAGGTATAAATACCCAACCACTCTCATTAATGAGGGTGATGAGAATTTAATACCAGTAGACATCTTAATTATACCTCTACTGTACACACTAAACACAAAACACCACAAAATTACCAAAACACTCTCTAAACACTTTACGAGATTACTCTCAGCCAAAAATATACCAAACCATAATCAAACCAAATCGTGCATGCCATGCCCCCAAGGGGGTAGCCGAGTTGGTTAAGTATGGCATTCTTATGACCAAAAGGTCATGAGTTCGAGTCCCTCTGCATACGCTTTCACGGCTGAGCCTGTCACCTTGTGTGGTTTACCTTCTGGCGTTGGTTTGCAGGCTATCGCATCAGACTGAGGGTTTACCCTGTGCGCACTCATTGCACTCTGAGTAGCGGCTGCGGGTTTCCTCCGGAAAAAAAAAAATCGTGCATGCCATACGTGCGAGAATTCTCATTCAAGTCATTCACCTTAGCGCGTGATACGTGCGATTTTGCTATTGTCTTAAAAAAACTACGAAATTACTTCTACTTGTATTTCAACTTGGTTCGTTAGAGGTTCCTCCTCCGACGCAAAATCATCAATATTATAACAAAAAAATTATCATCCAAATCAATTAAATCCATAGTTTAAATATAGTTTGAGAGTTTTTTTTTTAGTTGAAGCAAATGTTTAAAAGTTCTTAGGGTAAAGAAAAAAGTTTTGATTTTAAAGTTGAAAATTGAGTTTTAAATATATGAGAGTAATATGGCATTTCTCACTTTTTTCTTATAAGAAAAATCTGATTTTGAAATCTCATATTATAAAATCGAGATCCCATTTTAGCGGTGCCCAAATATAAGTGTATCCAATTGAGAACTATTTAGAAAAGCTTTTCATTTTAGACCATGGAAAATGCATAATGAACCAAGCGGAGAATTATTCTATGCTCGACATCTGTTCTTCCACTAAAAAATGAAGCTGGACCCACAGCAAACATCTTGTCTTTCTCTCTCTAACTGCACTAGTTATTTTCAAAAGTTGATCTTTTTATTAAACTCTTAAAAACACTCAAACAAAAACTGAAACACACCTTAAAAAATGACAACTCTTTAAATTATTTACAAGACGATAACACCGATTCATTAATTTATTATCTACCAAAACCTATATATTTTTCAAACTTCCATTTTATTTTTATAACATTTATCCGTTAATTCCTCTGCTATCCGGTGATGCCGACGCCGGTAACAACGGCGAGGCAATGCTTAACCGAAGAAGCGGCGCGTGTACTAGATGACGCAGTCGCCGTCGCACGCCGACGCAACCATGCGCACACCACGTCTCTACACGTTGTATCGGCGCTCCTCGCTATGCCAACTTCTTCTCTCCGCGACGCATGTGCACGCGCTCACGGCGGTGCCTCGTATTCCACGCGCCTCCAGTTTCGCGCGCTAGAACTTTCCGTCGGCGTTTCCCTCGACAGAATTTCGTCGTCGAAGATATCATCGGCGGATACGGAGGATCCACCGGTGTCGAACTCGTTGATGGCGGCGATCAAACGGTCACAAGCGAACCAGCGACGACATCCGGATTCGTACCACCTTCAGCAGCTTAACAACGCCGCCGCCGCCGCTTCTGCCACCACCCAAACGGCATCCGTTTTAAAAGTGGAGCTCAAATACTTCATATTATCGATTCTCGACGACCCCAATGTTAGTCAAGTACTTGGTAAGGCTGGTTTTAACAGCTGTGACATTAAAATCGCCGTACTTCACCCGCCGGTGGCGCAATTCTCTCCACGGTTAACACGTTACCCACCCATTTTCCTCTGTAACCTACCCAATTCGGATCCTGGTCGTATGGGTTTCAATCTACCCTTTCTCCCCTCCGAGCCCGACGAGAACAGCCGCAGAATCGGGGAAGTCTTTATCAGAAAAAACAGAAGAAACCCTTTACTCGTCGGAAAATGCGCCGGAGAAGCTCTTAAAAGCTTTGTTGAATCGATAGAGAGAGGACAAACGGGGTGTTTACCGGATGAGGTTAGTGGGTTAAGTTTAATTAGCTTTAAAAACGAGTTTAGAGAGTTAATAAATTCAGGTTCTGAAGAGAAAGTTAGCGTAAAGGTTAAGGAACTAGAGCACATAATCGATCATAGGTGTCCCTGTTCGGTTTTGAATTTAGGTGAATTGGAAGTATTGATTAGGGATGATGCTAGTAGTTCAATTTCAAGCCTTTTGGTATCAAAATTGACGAAATTGTTGGAGACTCGAAAGGAGAAGTTGTGGTTGATTGGTACATTTTCGAGCAGCGAAATGTATTCGAACTTTCTTGACCGGTTTCCAGCAATTGAAGAAGAGTGGGATCTGAATCTGCTTCCTATAACTTCTTCTAAAGCCCCCCTTCACGGGCCTTATTCAAAATCAAGGTCGGTTTAGTAGTTCCAAGCATTTTACAAATTTGAATAAAATAGTTCAGAGTTAATCATGAGTTTTAGAATTGTTTATTCATGTTGCTGACTGATGTTTCTGTATTTTATATAAAGGGAGAAGTAGTACACTGAATATATATTATATTGTTTGTCATCTAGTACTTACCTAGAGGAAACAAGCTCATTATGTTGTTTATTTATGTTGGGCACTGTGTTCGTATCGATTTTTCTGTAGGAATAAAACGTTGCTGCCTTCTTACCGGACGCAATTGTATTTGTGTTTGTGTTTGTGTTTGTGTCTGTTTGTGTGGGTCGGATAAAAAAAACACATGACCCCAATCTTGCCCGCATTTTTCATGCCATGATTCGGATCATCCAAAGTGCTATTGGGTTGTCGAAGTGTTTAATAATCTGTCTGGGTTTATTTGTTGTGTGCCATATGTTGACAGCTAGAAGTGTCAGTTTTTTTTCAGGTGCCTGAGTTGTGTCTAAAACCATAATACCCAATTTTTCAGCCCTAGTTTGAATTATTTTGTCAGAGATATTTGAGCTTCGTTTTTTTTTGTCTGAAATCTCTGGAACACTTACTTTACTTATTGTGCAAACTTGGTGTCAGCATTTCACTTTAGCTTCTGACTATCTTTTTGCCCATTGGATCTCCCAGTTCCATGATCATGATATGCTTCTTGCAGCTTAATGGCATCTTTTGTCCCATTTGGAGGATTCTTTTCAACATCATCGGATTTCCAGAATCGATTAAGTAGCTCCAACCAGTCTGTAGACCGTTGCCAGCTTTGTAATGACAAGTACGAACAAGAACTCAAAGGAGGAACAATCGGTTCGGTCTATGATCAGGGATCAGACAAATTGCCTTCCTGGTTACGAACTGAAGAACCCAACACGGACAAAGTGGTTGATTTGGTGGTATGTTTCTTCTTGCTTTGATTCTTTGGTTTTTCTTTGGCTCACATCGTTTATGCAATCATTGCTTCTACGTTTGATTTGAATCACATATAACATGTTATAGTATTTATTGTTGAATAATGCTTGAAATGGAGCTGGGTACACTTTCCCTTTAATTACAATTCGTCCCTCGGTTATTGGTGTTTAAGTCTTGTAGTCCTCTGAATATCAAACATATCCTGAGTAATAATAATAATAATAATAATAATAATAATATGCAGCTAGTTTCTCCTGACTAATAATTTTTGTCTACTAATATCTCAAAACACCCAACTATCGGAGGTCTAATGATGATGCCGAGCCAATTTTCGCCGGAGTTATAAGTTGTGATTACTATAATAAGGGTGATAAAAATCCGGATATGGATCAGACAGGTTTATATTAACAGTATGTCAGATTCGAACTCGGATTTCAGATGTGTGTTGAAATCCAAACCCGGTTTTGATCTAAATAAACGTAAACCGATCTGGTCAACCTGATCCGACCTGTTTTCAACCTAAATATTTTACACTTTGAATTTCTAAGTAGTTTATCTATTTTGCACCTGACCCAGATTGTCCGACCTACATTATGACCCGGTTTACTCATCTTTTAATACTCATATCTAGACCAGTTTGACTGAATGTCCAAACCCAGATCCGACTTTCAAGACGGACAATAAATTTTTGTTCAAACCCAGATCAAACACTTGAACTTTATGTCTGTATTCAATTTCTTTTCAATTGGACAATATTCTGCCACTCCTAACTATATCATCACTTAAGATTTTGCTTCTTAATTAATGCAGGCCAAAGATGACATATCTCGTATTTCGACACTGCAGACAAAATGGAACAATATTTGTCACCGTCTTCATCAAAATCAAGCGACAACTCATTTTCCGGTCACCAAAACCTTCCATGCTTCATATGGAAATCAAAATTTTGCACGAAACCAACTTTTAAACATCAACCGATGCTCGAGTCTAAATCCCATCATGCAAATACCGGTATCTCTAGCTTCCACACCCAAGAACATTAGTTCGCTCTCTGATCAAGCACAATCTTTCTCAAGTTCATGTGTTTCGACAGATCTGGGTTTAGGATCACTTTATGCATCGACCAGTCAAGACTCAATCACTCCAAAATCGCAAGAACCTGGCGGTTTTAAGACTTTAATGCGATTTCTTGCGGAGAAAGTAAGATGGCAAACGGAAGCTATAGTTACAATCAGCGAAGCTATATCCCTATGTAGAACTGGTACAGCTCCCAAAACTGTTTGGCTTGCTTTCTTAGGACCTGACCGCGTTGGAAAATTGAAAACTGCGTCGGCTTTAGCTGAAATCGTGTTTGGAAGCCGAGATAACTTAATTTCGGTAAATTTTGACGATCAAGACTCGAACTCGATGTTTAAGTGCAAAAATTTGAGAGGTAAGTTACGTGGGAAAACGGTAATTGACTACGTAACCAGTGAGTTGACTAAAAAACCACAGTCGGTCGTATTACTCGAAAACATTGACAAGGCTGAGTATCCAGACCAGATTAGTTTGTCTGAAGCGGTTAGGACCGGAAAACTACGTGACACACATGGGCGTGAAATCCGAACCAACGATGTTATTTTTGTGGCAACGACCGGAAACTTAAAGAGCGAAGACACGAACATAAAGTATACGGAAGAACAGATTTTGAAGGCAAAAAGTTGGCAAATGCAAATAGAAATCGAAGAAACTTCAAATCCAGAATTTACAAACAAAAGAAGAAAAAAATCAAGATCTTACCTCGACTTAAATGTTCCATTAGAAGATTCCGTTTTCTCCAAGTCAAGAACTTGGTTGGATGATTTTTTGAAAACAGTTAACCAAAAAATCGAATTCAAACCATTCTCGTTCGACAAAATCACTGAAAAAGTGGAGAAGACAATCTTGTCTCATTTCAGGAGAAGTTTTGGGCCGGAAACAGCACTAAGTATTGATCAAGAAGTCGAGATTCAGATATTTGCGGCAGCTTGGTTATCATGGGATAATGAAAATGCAGTTGAGAATTGGTTAGAACATGTTCTTGGTCGGAAATTCGAAGAAGTGAGAGAGAAGTGCAATCTTAGTTCCATTTCTGTTGTGAGATTGGTTTCTTGCGAAGGTCGTGCTATTGAAGAGCAACATTCTGGTATATGTCTACCTGCAAATATTATTTTGAAGTGAATTTTGGGTTTTCAATTTGTGTATGATGTATAATGTAGATTGTAGGGTCGAAAAACCTCGTGTTAGGTGATCCGTAATCATGGATACATAGTATTTAGTGTTGAAAATTGCAGGTATGTGTAAGGGTGTATGAATTTATGCGATTTATATAAATAAACTAACCGATCATTACATTAATTATCAAATATCTGAATATTCGTTAAATTATCAAATAGATTTCTGATGAAGTCAGACTGACTTCATAATTTAAACTAAGGCTGACCCCCAAATTCACATTGGTTTAATATTTAAACTTAGCAAATGGTATTGATAATTTTAGTTTTATACCGAATAAAATATGTTTAAAAAAACTTTATCTCGGATCCTTGTTTCAAAGAATTAGCTTCTATGCTGAAATTGAAGTTCGATGAGTCTGGAAAAGAAATCTGGTTGTGAGAAATTGAAGTGTAAAGGTCGAATTTCATTGCTGAGTGTGACTATATGAATATATATATATATATATATATATATATAGAAGATTTTTACTGTGTTTTTGTCCATCGGTTTAGCTGTTTAGAAAACGATATAAGTAAATATGCTTACAAATATGATTTATAGCCAGAAATATAATTGCAACAACTTAATACTTAATAGTGTTTATATTCTTTTGTTCTATAGAAATAAGAATATCAAGTAGATATATAAAAATATTGGTTTTAATTTGTACCAACTAGATGTCTGTTTCACTTGTAACTTTATTTAGCTTTCTAAATTTCGTTAAGTACTAACAACAACTATCGTAGTTTGGTTTTTGTTTTTCGGAAGGAACGTTGCCGCCTCTATACGATCGGTATGTACAGTCTGACGCAATGTAAACCAATGCCATAAACCACACAAAGTGATGGACTCGGCTAATAAAATGTTTATAGAAGGACTCGAATTCATAGTCTTTGTTCATAAGTATACCGTACTCCGTTTTTTTTTATTTCGGAGGGAACCCGCAGCCGCTATTCAACGAGTAAGCACAGGATAAACCTTCGGCCTGACACAATAACTTGGAAATCAATGTTAAACCACACAAAATAATAGACTCTGTAAAAAAAACATTTATAAAAAAACTCGAACTCATAACTTTTTATCACAAACGTACCTATGATTTTTGATCACGTACCGTATTCCACCGACAACTAAATGTATATACGTATTAAATTCGTGGTATGTATTTATAATTTGTTCTAAATGTTTAAACATTTAGGTGTATATATCTTAAACATTTAATTGTTTAAACATTATTTGGTTTTCTTTGATACCAACTCAATGTTTATATATATTCCAGGGATTTACAACAGTTATTCTACTGTATATAATTTATTTTAGCTGTTGAATCGGCCTTACTATAATTATAACTAAAGTTTCTATCCTTTTAACATCAAAATGTTTACAAATAATCATGACAACTAAACGTTTAATTTTTCTATAGAGGGTAAATTGATAATATATCTAAAAGTTTTTTTCACTATTTTTATTATAATTAGTGCTATGATTATAGTTAAATGTTAGCTTATATATTTGTTTAGTTTTAATGCTTGATGGTTCCAATTTTTAATATCTTTTTTTCCAAAAAAATGTGGTTATCGCAGTTTTTATATGAGATTAAAGAGTCAGAGGTCTATCTCGGATTGTTTACAAGATCAGATACCAGCGTCGGTCCTGCTAACTGTTAATTTCATGTATTAAATCACTCTATTGGGTTTCGAAGTTAAAACCGTTCGGTAGTATTTTTTGGCTGTTTTCTGGCTACTTCGCACGAGTTCCATGTTATACGCACCACGTACTTCAAACATTGGTGGACCATGGATTCCATCACATGCATACGGAATAACCAAGATTTGTCGAAAATTGCGTTGTACGAGGTCAGTGCGTTGACGACAATAAAAAGCACTTGAACCTTTTTTTAAAAGGCTCCCGACCTAATTCTACTACCCCATCGAATTCTCATACTACTTCTGTGGTCGCCTCGATTAAACCCACGACTCTTCTCTCGAATTGGAAAATGATCGGAGAGCTCTTGAATTTCTCGTACATCCGTCATAAAAATGATATTGACAGAACTACCAGTATCAATCAACACTTTTCGGATTTTTTCTCCAGCAATCTTTGCCACAATTACCACCGCATCCTTGTGCGGCCCAACAACTTTACTCATATCGTCATCATCAAAGCACAATATCGAGGAAAAATTTATATTAAGGTTAAACGAACCCCCTGCCTCCAACTACGTGGCTAAACTCACAATATGCCTTTTGCGAAAGAAATTAGCCATCCCTACCATGGTATCACCACCAAAAATAGTTAGTGATTCAAAAATTTACATAAACTGCTAACCTTTCCTTCGGGCTCGGGAAGTATTTCTTCCACAATGTTGATTATATTATGATCTTTCTTTGGATCCAAATATTCTGATGCTACATCGAAAAATTCGATGATTTCTAAAATAACCAAAGCGCTTTCTTGCTTAGGAGCCATCACAATTTCTCTTTCTCCGGACTTCTGTTTTGATTATTATTGGACAAACGTTGTTAATTTCCTGTTCTCTATTAATATTTCTATTTTTTTCTTCAGTGCAATGCAGTCCTTCGTATGATGTCCGACGTCATCATAGTATTTACAGTGCATGCTATTATAATTTTACCGGAGGATCTGAATATGGAAAGGCTTTAAAAAATGAATATGATTCCTGGATTTTTAAAAAATAGTTGGCATGCACTCAGTCAACTCAGAAAACTGAGCCGGACGGATCTATTTGTTGGATATGGGTCGAACTGCTGCCTGAGCGTTGGTTACCTGCTGACTCGTCCTCACCCGAGACTGTTAAGGGACTCTTGGTTGGAACTATTGGGTTGATAGGTACGTCCTAATCGGTTGCAGTTGAGGAATTTGTGAAGAATCATGCTCGTAGAGCACAACCAAAGATTGCAAATTTTGTTGCAGTTAAGCCGTAAGTTTCGACGCCTGAATTTCCTTAATCTGAATCCTCTTTATGACCTGAGCTAAAAACATCGCAAACATGAAAGTTTATTTTTTGGTGACATTTTACTTCAATTTTCCAAGTAATAAACCTAACCTAAAACTTGTTAAAACCACAATCTCTTCACAATAATCAAGATCAGTTTTTTCCTTGATCAAACATCTAGTATAGTCCTTCAAACTTTCCCTGAACCTTTGTCGATACTTGATGATCGTATCCCTATTGGTGAGAAAAATATTTCTCCCCATAAATTGTTGTCTGAACATGACCCAAAATATGTCGAAATTTTTGATGCAGCCCGGCGACAGACAGTTATACCACATCAAGGCTCTATCCTTAAATATTTGCTAAAAAGCCCGACAAAATAATTTATCATCATTTTAAAAATAAACAATAAAATAATTGCACAGCTCCAAATTATTGTCAGGGTCCTTTTCCCATTGTAATTTTCTAGTCAATAAATGTCAAAGCGTTTTGGTAAATGCCCGGAAAAAGTCTCATCGGAGAGGGGAGATGACCTCGAGTTGTAGCCGGTTCCAAACATACTGCCCCAAATACTTCTACACGATTCCCGTACAAACCTTTCTAAAAAAAGTTAGCAAATTGTGCGCTCACTCTATAGCCGAGGCTATGACTGCCCAAAGGAAATTGAATGTGCGGAGTTTCCTGGTCTCTTCTGTTAACGATGATTTTTTTTGTCTTTATCCACATAATCGAGGGTTCTATTATCCATGATCTTCATATTCTTCTTCAAATCTTTAGATCAGTGAGACACAAGACATTGATCTCCTCGTTTCCTTAAATTAATCCTTTTCTTTTTACCACACCGATATTCTCGGTTCAGGGACAAAGACTCATCAGAATCGTAAACTGAAGAATCATTGGACTCTAAATTGTACCGTAATCTAGTTTTTCTTTCATTTCTCGACGAATAAAGTTCCCGACGCCCCTCATCGTCTCGACCCTGAGTCCGATTTCCCTCTTCTTCTTAACCCTAAGATGGATTGTTACCCCTATTAGGAAATCGTTCTCTTCGGATTTCTGACTCGAGTCTTCTTTCGGCCAGGGCTGCTTCTTTTTCAGCTTTCAACTTTGTAATATCTTCTAAAAGTTGTTACCTGGTCATTATCAAAGTTGATCATTTGCTTTATCCTCGAGCATACTGATCGTCATCATAATGCTGATCTTTGATTTGTTGTTCTTTGAGTCAGCGATCCTCAGAGTAGAATATGATGAGTCCAAATATTTTCACCACTCACTGTGGAAACCGGACAGTGGAAATTCGGACAAAAGCCACCCACTAAACCATCCGAACTAGACTAAAGTATTAAAAGCTAATCACTTTCTGACTAAGCTAATTGCTAATCTGCTTAATAAACTAATGGGTTTTTGAACTCGACCCGGTTTCATAAGTATGACCCGAAAGCCCATGTGGCCCATAATTAAGGGTATAAATACCCAACCACTTTCATTAATGAGGGTAATGAATATTTAATATAACCAGACAGCTCAAATCTCTCACTACAAACCACTTAAACATTAAATATCTTTGAAACACCACAAAACACCTGACCAAATTACCCTCAGTAAAAAATAATCCACACCAAATTGGCAACCACAGTGGGAGTAGAAGGTGCCTCAATCTAGCATTCGAAACCATCAAGAAAAACTAGTTCGGATGAATCCGAACGAGCAAGAAGTGCCACCAGCTTTGGCAAAAGTGGTGGGAGAAAACGATGAATATACGATCGAGGAGCGAGACATGTTAAAAGTTGAGATAGAAGCCTTGAGGGCTGCTAAAAGGGCAGAGATGGGCTTGAAAGAAAAGTCAAAAGTTTCAGCAGTTCTCCACACTGACAATCCAAGAGAGCATGAGCCATCAAAGACCCATGTGAGTACTAAAAAGACTCATGCTAGCTCAAAGAAGTCTCACCGGTCTAAACCAGTGGAGAGCTCAGATTCAGACTCAGAATCTTCTAGTAGCTCCTCGAACGAAGATGGAGTTGAAGAATCCCTATCATCCAGCAGTGATGAAGGCCGTTCTAAGAAGAAACAGAAGTTGGCCAAAAAATATTCAAGAAAGAGGGACATGCATGGAAGGTTGAAGAGGCACCTAGGTAAAGGGTCGTCTCATAGCCACAACCATGGCCGGAGACATGTAGACCGGTTATTAATGGATCTTTTCGCTTTTCATGATGAACCATGTATCTTTGCAACTCCCAACGAAGATAATGTGTTTAGTCGTGGCCGGAATTGGAGACAATCTCAATTGTCCTCAAAGATATTGTCTGGAAACCTTCTTAAGAGGTTTGACAGCACAAAGATGGAAAAAATATGATGGGAGTAAAGATCCGAATAACCATCTGGAGCAATTCAAAAAATTTATGATGAATTTTGACGATGATGATAAGTTACTTTGTCGAGCGTTCTCCCAGTCTTTTATGGGGAGTGCCCTGAAGTGGTACAATAGTCTGCCACAAGGCTGCATCAGAAATTTTGATACTTTTTGGGTGACTTTCCAGAGGCGGTTCGTTGGAAGTAAGGAAGTGAAGGGCAATGGAGAAATTATTATTCATTGTGACCAGGAACCAAATGAATCTTTGAAGGAATATATAAGTTGCTTTGTGAATACCAAAAATGGATTAGCTGATTGCTTTGAACAAGTAACAATAGCTTCTCTAAGACAGGGTTTGAACTCTAGCAATTTGGCTGATTCGGTAACCAGGAAGAAGGCCATAACGTGGGGTGGTTTACTGAATCAGGTCGACAAACAGATTAATGTGGATGAAACAAAGAAAACCAGGATGCACCGGCAAGTGAGGTATGCCCCAGCTGCACCAAATCAAAACCAGAATTCGTCTGGGTACAAGGCCAAGGAAGCCGGACAGGGTCATAATAGGGCCAAGGTTCAATCCCACCCAGCTGCACCAGCTCAGAGCCAGCTATCTAGAAACAAGCAAGGACCTTGGGTTCAACCGGAGTGGTTTGCTAAGTTGAAAGAAAATATAGCCAACATTTATGACAAAACAAAAGATAAAATACATTTCAGAATACCGGCTGCATTATAATCTCCCAGAGAAAGTTGTAATAATTGTTTCTGTCAGTATCACCATGATACTGGTGATAACACTGAAGATTGCATCGCGTTGAAACAAGAAGTGCAGAATTTGATTGAGGGAGGGAAGTTGGGGGCTTATGTTAAAAGAAAAAGTGGAAATAGGCCTGATAATTCTCATCGGACTGGCCCAAACAATGCAGAGACATCGGCTCCGGATGGGGCTATGGTGATAATTGAAAGGTTTGATGTAGAGTCAGAATATTTGGATCCAGATCCAACCCGAAATAAGGTGGGCGTTATCACAGAAAACTGCAAGACGGTGTCCGGACTCATCAGATTTTTTGAGTCACTTACAATATTTGGGGGAGACACCATGACTGCACCAACTACTTCTTCAAGAAAGAGGCATGTTCATACTCTAGCTACCCAACTCGAAGGAGGCATGACTTCCTATCAATCGCAAATTCCTTTTCCCTTCATTGTTTTCGATGAGGATGACTTGAGGGACATAGCTGGTCCCCATGAAGATGCTGTTGTGATATGAGTATCCATTGAGGGCAATGCTATTAGACGAATTTTGGTGGACACCGTTAGTTCAGCCAATATCCTCTTTTTGACTTCCTACAAACAAATGAAGAATCCAGCAGTAATTCAGCGTTCGAACAGGTCAATTGTGGGTTTCACTGGAAGTTCAATAGATGTGATCACGGAGTTTGAGGAGGAGGTTTTGTTGGACAAGGGCCCTTTTAAGAAAATAGTCAAAATACTTTTTATTGTGGTGGATTCTCCCACATGTTACAACGCTATTTTAGGGAGATCTTGGCTCTCCAAGATGCATGTTGTGGCTTCAACAGTCCACCAATGTTTAAAATACCATGTGCAATGACAAGTGGGAGTTGTCCCGAAGTTGTCAAAAGGTAGCAAGGGAGTGTTATGCAACAGCACTAGCCCCTCGAACTTTGGGGGCAGTTCGGATCAGTGAGGATTAGCAATTTGAGGGGCCCTCTGGGGGGAGGGTTAAATTGATGACCCCAGAGAGACCCCTGGTGTTTTAATACCAATTGAAGAAGTTAAAACTCACTCTCTGGCTGAAGGAAGAAATGTCAAGATCGGGTCCAAGATTACATCGGAATTAAAGAGTAAAGTGTTAGCTTTTTTGAAAAACCATCAGCATGTTTTTGCTTGGTGCAATGCTGATGTGACCGGAGTGCCTGAAAGTATCATATCACACCAGTTATCCATCCGAAGGGATGTAGCACCTGTTGTACAAAAGAGGAGATCTGTTTCTAAGGAGAAAGCTGATGTTATAGTTCAAGAGGTTGATCGGCATACTAAGATGGGGCACATAAAGGAATCTTAGTACCCTTTATGGACAACCAATCCGGTGTTAGTAAAGAAGAAAAGTAGGAAGTGGCGTATGTGCATCGATTTTATTGATCTCAATAGAGCTTTCCCAAAAGACCTATATCCGGTCCCCCGAATTGATCAGTTGGTGGACTTCAAATCTGGGAACAAGCTATTGTCCTTTATGGATGCCTTCTCCGGGTATAATCAGATTCAAGTGGATCCGAAGGATCAAGAACATACTACATTTGTTATTGATAGGGGCCTCTACTATTACAAGGTGATGCCATTTGGGTTAAAGAATTATGGGGCTACTTATCAGAGATTAGTAAACAAGGATTTTTCTAATCAGGTTGGAAGAAACATGGAAGTCTACATCGATGACATGATGGTAAAGAGTGTGGAAGAAGAGCTACACTTAGCAGATCTCCAAGAAACCTTTGCCAACTTGGTGAAAGTAAATTTAAAGTTGAATCGAGAGAAGTGTGTTTTCAGAATGCAGTCCAGAAAATTCTTAGGCCAGCTGGTTAATACTTATTTGTTCTTAAAGAAGTGGCACTTAATTTCAAAAACATCACCTATGAGCACATACCCCGAACATAAAATACGCTAGCAGACTCCTTGGCAACCATAGCCTATTCTGAGTTCTACCCTTGGACTCATGTGCAAGAGTGCCCATCCATTAAAATCAATCAGAATAAGGAAGAAGAAAGTTTAAATATACAAGTAAAACAACCTTAAGATTGGAATTTCATCTTTTCCAATACCTCTCAGATGGCATCTTCCCTCCGGAAAAAGAAGTGGCAAAGAAAATTAAGTATAAGGCTCGTGGATTTGTCATCCTAAGAGATGTTCTTTACAAAAAGTATTTTAGTAGACCTCTCTTACGATATTTGGGGATCGAAGAGTCCTAAATGGTGCTCTCCGAATTACACGATGGCGAGGGATAAACACATTGTGGGTTTAGGGTTCTAACTAGAAGAGTCTTGTTAGCTGGGTACTACTGGCCCTCCATAATTCAAGATGCCAAGGAATTGGTGAAGAAGTGTAATCCATGACAAAGATACAGTAACGAAATTCATATCCCAGCTGTCCCTTTAGAGTCAATTTCTGAGCCAATACCTTTTGCTCGTTGGGGGTTGGATTTGGTGGGACCTCTACCCATGGCATCCGGAGGGTGCAAAACTATAATTGTTGCTATTGATTACTTCTCAAAGTTGGTAGAAGCAGCCCCATTGGCAGGAACTACTTCGAAAGTTGTTATAAAATTCATCTTGTCTAATATTTGCTGCAGGTTTAGGGTTCCCCAAAAGATAACCACAGACAATGGGCCACAATTCGATAACAAGGATGTGGAGAATTTCTGTGCCTCTAGAGGCATTCAACAATGCTTCTCTTCTCCTTTCCACCCACATGAAAATGGTCAAGTTGAAGTAGCTAACAGGACCATCCTGTCTGGTCCTAAAACGAATCTAGAAGGGGCTGCTGGAAAGTGGCCAAGCTATCTACAAGAAGTACTATGGGCCTACCGGACTACTCCCGGGGCTGCGACACAAGAGTCCCCATTTGCTTTGGTATATGGTATGGATGCAATAGCTCCCATAGAGGCCACTCTCCCTTCATTCCGAGTCCATAATTTTTCCGAACAAGCTAACAAAATGGAAATCAGAAGCCAACTTGACTTGATAGAAGAAAGAAGAGTTAAGGCTCACCTCAGAGCCACACACTATCAGGGTTTGATGAGAAGTAGGTTTGTTTCCAGAATCAAAAGGAGGTATTTTCAACCAGGGGATAAAGTGTTGAGAAAAGTCTTCCTGCATACTAATGAGAAGCAGTTCGGCAAGCTAGCTCCAACTTGGGAAGGACCCTATGTGGTCAGTGAAAAGCTTAAGCCTGGGACATACAGGCTTCAAGATAAAGATGGAAGGATTTTGAATCACTCCTGGAACATTGAACACCTCCGGTTGTATCTAGAATGAAAACTATGTAAATATTTACTTGTTTAAAGTCCATGTAAATATTAGGGGGCATACTCTTTCCTACCCTGGTGGCGCATAGAGATTTTAATAAGGTGTCCGGGCTTTTTAATAAAATTCGATGCCTTCTTGAAAAATTCGGAGTGATTTGACTGACAGATCTGATTGATTCGGTGGAGTGATGACCATTTAAACATTTGTCATCGGAGAATTTAAACACTCTCACTTTAAAATACTTGTAAAATAACTAAAGGCCATTTAAATACAAGCCATCAAAATTGGGGAACTACAAAATTGACATCAACATACCTTTCCTCTTGAGAGTCTATCACCTTATTGGTGTATGCATCAATCCTGGCTTGGATTGTCTTCTCCTGCTACTTTAACAAGTCATATTTTTCTTGCTTAGCCTTAGACACAACATCTTCGAGCGAAATTTTATCACTGGTTAGGGTCTGAATGACGTTGTCTTTGGCCTTCACCTCCTCTTTTGAAGTAGAAAGATTCTTCTCCAATCAGAATACTTGGATTGGAGTTCTTTGATAACCCTCTCTAAAGTGGCCAACTTGGTGGCCAAATCCTCTTTCCCCTTCTTCAACTCCTCGTTCTCTCTCTTTAATGCCTCAACATTCTGGTTGGCAGTAAGAAGGTCGTTAGACAAACTCTCTTTATTAGAGTTGAGTGTATTGATGATGGCTGATTAGTTTCGTACTTGCTTCTCCAAGTTGAGCACCAGTTGAATATTGCTCAATAAGGAGTGGGTCACCATGTCTTTCTCTCCTGAAACAGAAAAATATTTACCGTTGAAAGTGACAATGTTCGAAAAGCTTGAGGGGAGGTAAGGGCCAGCAAAGTCGTCCTTCTCAAGGTCTCCAAAGCAAAGGCCAATCCCTTGAAGGCCACTGATGTCTACTCCATCAATGTTGATATCCCCTCGGCGCCCTCTCCGGTGTGAAAGTCACTTGGGATTTTCTCTGCTTGAGTTGGGTCTGTTGGGTCGACCGGAGGAAGAGACTCCGGAGGCCAGAGAGCAACTTCATCTCCCTTGGAGGTTTTCTTCTTCTTAGCTTCCCTATCTCCACCTTATGCTCCCCGTTTTCGGTCTTTCTTGGGAGATTTTGGGGGTTTTGGAAGTCCAACTGCCTCTTTGGTACTCTCATTTTCCACCACTTGAAGCAGAGCAGCATCAATCCTTCCTTGGTCCTGCACCTCCTGGTTTGCTGGGACAGTCTCCTCAATACCACCTGGGTTGACCTGAGCTACGTTTGGCTTTATCTTTCCTTTCTTGCCCTTCATTTTACTTGGGGCTTTAGCTCTGCCCGACAAGGCTAGCTTTCCATCCTTTGCATCTGTCCTCTGAAGAATGACCTTCGGAGGGGGCAGAGTGGTTAATTCCTCCCAAGACAAGTCTCTCCGGCCGGTTGTGTTCCAGAGATGTGATCTCACCAAGTTGCCACCGGTAAAACAATTGTGGAAGCGATTTCCCCATTTTTCAGCAGCCCAAGCATTCAGCTTGGCACAAGTAGTCTGCCCCTCCTCTAAGTAGTCGATGAACTCCTTCGGCAGCACTACCAAAAGAAGAAGAAGAATGTTTAAGTAAACAAACTTTTTAAGGAAAGAAAAACAAACATGATGAAATATTAACCTGTTCTTTTCCATCTGCTGGTAAGCATGCTTGGGTTGTCACCAGCCTTAATCCTCCTCCCATTCTCCCAAGCAGTACTGATGAACAAGAATTGGGTTTTCTAATTCTTCTCCGATTCGAGCAGGTCATCCACCACTTTGTAATTTTCGCCCATGTTAAAATGGTAGAAGGGGATGATGTGGTTCTTGCAAAGGCTGGCCACAGTAGTAAACTGCTCCATCGGAAGCGGGATTCCGGAGAGCCTGGAGGCCATGATGCAGGCCATAAGTGTGTACCAAGCGTTGGGGCTCAGTTGGCTTGGGCAGAGCTTTATCAGATGGAAATATATGACGATCTCTGGGTCCAAAGGAAACCTAAGCCCACAGTTAAATAACTCCGTATAGAAAACTATCTCACTAAGCTTGCAATCTATTGGCGTCTCCGGATCGACCAGTATCCTCACTTTAACAGATATGGCATTTCCACTTCGTCCGGATCCGGCCTAGTTCAGCAGTGTGAATGAAAGCATAATTGATGTTCTACATGGCTAGCAGATACTTTACACTCACTTTGTGGAAGCAAGGTCCCACTCTTCCTTCAAGGCACTCTGGCAGGTCCGGATGTTTTAAACACAACTTTTCTTTACCCTTGCTTTTCTTGACAATGGCAGCCTCACCCATCTGCCCGGAGACATCGGTCTCAAAAGGGGCTTCTTCAACACTATCCTCCATCACGTCTTCCATTACCATGGAAGGGTTGTCAGTTGTCTTTAGGAGAGGAGTGCTGGTGGTTGGCTCCGTAAGCTATCGGGATGGCTGAGCATCGCTTTCTTTTTGTGGTCTGGAGTACGGCTGGGGCTCAGATCTGGAGGCTTCATTTCAGAGGCTTCTCCTGTTGGCCTCCGGACCAGACGATTTGTCCTTAGGAACCTTGATGGGTGCTTCTGACCCTGTAACTTTGTCTTTGGCTCCAGACTTAGAGGGCCCTGATTTTGGAGATTTAGATTGTGGAGCAACAACGTGGCCTTTTACTAAGCGACCTCTTCGTCGAAGCGTTAGCTTTTCTGGGGAAATATCGGCATCCGATTCCATGGCTATGAATGGAGAGGGTCTCTTGGTACTTGTAACCGCTTGCTCTTGTTCGACAATTGGCTGTGACTCCTGGACCGATGAGCCTGAGACGATTGGTGAAAGACTAGGTTGAAATAACCTTCTAGGTTTGGAGATTCTGGCAGAAGACGAACCTCGATCCGGCTCTGAGCTTGGTGTTTCAGATTTTTGATAGGAGAAACTGGAAGGCCTGCAGCAATGCACCTTTCTCGTTCGACTCTTTGTGCTTTCTCTAACTCTGAAAGATTAAGCCACCCACCTTTTACAAGTGTGTTTCTTGCTGTAAACATAAACTTACACCAAAAAGGGTTTTTGAAAAGAGAGATGAAAGCTTTGAAGAATATGAGTGAAAAAAGTGATGAAGATGGTAAAACAGTGAAAAATGAGTTAATTTATACTAAAGAAACAAAAGATACCCAGAACCCTAGGAGAATACGAAAAGATGGAAGTAATGATTAAAAAGGGCGTTGACGTCACAAACATTAATTGAATAGGTTACTTTTTGGAATGAGTGGGAGGGCCGTTCTTGGAGAAAAACGGCTGGTGAGGCGAATCATAAGGTGACACGTGTCCCGCGATCCATGGCAAAACCTTTGAGCTTCTAAAGAGTTTTTCAGTCTGGATAAGTCCTTTACTCAATTCGAAATCCGTCCGGAAAATGTCACAAGTACTCAAAGGCAATTTTTTAGGTCTTGCCAAAGGCCTTCGAACACAACCTAAAAAAGGGGCTACTGATGAGTCCAGATATTTTCACCACTCACTGTAGAAACCGGACAGGGGCAATTCAAACAAAAACCACCCACTGAACCATCCGAACTGGACTAAATTATTAAAAGCTAATCACTTTCTGACTAAGCTAATTGCTAATCTGCTTAATAAACTAATAGGTTTTTGAACTCGACTCGGTTTCATAAGTATGACCCGAAAGCCCATGTGGCCCGTAATTAAGGGTATAAATACCCAACCACTTTCATTAATAAGGGTAATGAACATTTAATACAACCAGGAAGCTCAAATCTCTCACTACAAACCACTTAAACATTAAATACCTTTGAAACACCACAAAACACCTGACCAAATTACCCTCAGTCGAAAATAATCCACACCAGAATATGACCCCGATTCAGTTTAATCCCACAACCCACCCTCGTATGGAATCTGTGTTCATCTCACTTTTCAAACTTGCTATTATGGAATAGTGATTTTATGGAATCTATCTTCGGGTATCACTCTAGTTTCCCAGATACGACACCAATGATGGTTTGAGAAGTATTCGGACCTGATCTAGCTTCCAATAGTGATGGAACTATGTCTAAAGAAAGACACTTGAGATGTAGAGAGTGAAAATGACAAAAAGTAGTTGTTGTATATTAATTGTTCACCCCTTTCCAAAAAGGAAATCTTGCTTTATATAGTAAATATTGTGGATCCAAAACTCGTATGAGTGACCCAATTTAGTATATTCCACCCCTTATTTACTCTTAATCTACTCATATACTTATTATTTATAAGATAAGCCCTCATTTACTTCTTAATTTATCATTCTTTATTACAAATCTTTATGTTAATGCACAAATACCTTGAACTTCTCGACCCGCTTGGGCCTGGATAGTTTAGACCTTTACTACGTATAACTAAATCTTATCAATGTTTTAAATATGATATTTAAATGTTTTAAAATATCTAAAATGTGCCATTTGGATTAATAGTTAATTACATATTTTACTTGTGCATTGTCATTTGTAACCTTATCTGCTTCCGTCACGTGTATCATTCATTTTATTCAGTATTATAATGATATAGATATTTTGAAAACTATCTTCTTGAGAGCTTGTGTGACTCAGCGTTTGTCGTTTTTCAGGGGAATCTGTGGAATTAAATACATTTTAAGTAATGAGATTAATCTTGATACCAATTATTATATAGATACTTATATCTTTATTCTGATTTTTTAGTCTCACAAGGTATTCCAATTATTTCATTCATTTTATTCAAACTAGGAGTGAATTCCAAATTTTTAAAACTACAATCTTCTTAAGAAGTTTGTTACGTAGAATTTTTGTTTTTAACGATTGTTGTATCATTTGATCTGTTATTCGTGGCTGGTATACAACAGTCGGTTGACGTAAAACTAATTAATTAGATATGACATTAACATGTATCTAAATCTTACGAATCTTTTAAATGTGACATTTAAATGTTTTAAAATATCTACAATATTCCATTTAGATTAATAGTTAATTTTTTAAAATAACAACTACACATGTCTTCTAAATGTTTTACTTGTGCATTGTTATTTGCAACCTTATCTACTCCCATTACATGTCTCATTCTTTTTATTCATTATTACACTGATATCGATATTTGCAGAACTATCTTCTTGATAGTTTGTGTGCCTTAACGTTTGTCTTTTTTATAGGAATCTGTTGAATTTAAATACATTTTTGGCAATGAGATTAATGTTGATACATATTATTATTATATAGATACTTATCTATTTATTCTGATTTGTAAATTTTCTCCCATTTGTATGAAATTCTTTAAAAGTGGTTGTACTTCTGGGTGATGTATTCTTTCCTACCTTGGTGACATATGAAGGTTTTAATGAGACACCTACATAGAAAGACTTTGACTTTATGTTGACTTATACTTTGTGTGCAGAGTTATTTGCGATTACAAAGAAAAATTATGGATAGCTCGGTGAGAGACAACCCTCAATCAAAGATAAAGGTCGACGAGATACCACTCTCAAGTATATATGAAAATGTAAGCTCATCGAAGTTAGAAGGGTCTGCAAGCTGATACCCTCAACCAAGTTGGAGGAGTTGTCAGCTGACTCTATAATTATAAATAGAAAGGTCAACAAGCCCACTCTCTCGCTCTTCAAAGTCAAAAGAGTCGATCAATCAATCTACTCCTTCATCAAAGTTAGAGGATTGGACAAGTGGTATGATAAATCACAAGTATATGATGGTTGTGCAAGTAGTAATAAGTATAAATACACATATCATCCAATCGAAACAAATTATTTATTTTCTTCTTCCAAATAATTTTTTATATATAGTCATACTATTTGATCACTTAAATGCGTGATCCGAAGATCAAATTGAGGTTATAAAATAAAAAAAATGAAAAAAGTAAATTGGTTAATAATTTGGGAATATATTATAAAATACTTTGGTTATTAAACATGTATTTATTTTACTAAAAGTTTCAAAATTAATTTAATATTTATACGATTTTTTGAAATCAGATTCTCTAATAATATGTTGTTATTACCTATCGATCTCAAACAACTATTTTTTTGTATGAATGGTTGTATCTCTAGTTTCCTACCTCCTATAATTGGATCATATAATCATGGTTGTAGTATACTACTCACTCAACCTCTTACTCTTAACATAAATCTAAAAATAAACAATTTAATCTAACAAACAATCAATTTAACTAGTAGGTCAGTAAAGATATTTAGCTTAATATAACTGCTAAAGAACATGTATAAAATTAAATTAAATAAAAATCTAAAAGTAAATCATAGTAAAATTTATGTACAGAGATTCGATAATCCCATAAAAAAGAAAGTTTAACTACGATTAAACATTCTTATCATAAAAATATCTGAAAAATACAAAAAAAAATATTGAATCTAAATATACCATTAAAAGAATGTATTATTTTATTTTTGTTTAGTCACAATGATATCCATTATTTATTAATAAAATAATAGACTTTTTTTTTCATATAAATTGTGAACTCTGCATGTATAAATAAAATCCATTGAAAATTTTATTTAAAACATATATGTAGTCTATGTTTTTTAATTTATTATGTACTTACTTTCTTCAAGTTGTTACATTTTTATCATTATCTTCATTTTCAACATTTTATTCATTTTTAGTTTTTTTGTTCTTCTTTGTTTTTTTATTTAAATTGTTGCTCAAATAACTATAAAACCCATAAAGTATTTTATTAAATTTTATTCATTAAACAAGCTAATATATTTGTGCGAATTTATATATAAATCAATGTTAAATATTTATTGGTCATAATACCCCACATTTATTATTTTTTTAGTCACGAGTAAAAGATAAATATCACTAATATAAATATGATCCAACGAATTCTTATACGATATAAAACAAGACAAAATTTATATTGTCACAATATGTTCATGAAATAAGTAAAAAGGACAAGCTATACATATCCAAAACTGGTTTAAGTTTATCTAGTTTTTAATTTACCCACTCTTGGTATAAGTTGACCAAATTTTAGACAAAAAACCCTTTTGGGGGTATATAAGCTTTTTTTTACTAAATCTCCTCCACCTCATTTTCTCTCTAACTCTCCCTCACTTCCCTCACTTCATTTACTTCTCTCTAAAACCCTAAATTTTCTTCTCTCTAAAACCTCTAACCTCTCTCTAACTTTTTCAACGAACTTAAATCCGGCAACTCCTCCTCTTCCTCATCTTCCTCCGTCGTGGTGAAAAAGAAAGATCCACCACCACCAAAATAAGTGCTATAAATTTTATTTCTAGCTTGTTTAGAATATATATTTATGGTTTTGGTTAGGATTTTTAGTTGCTATCATAGATTTAAGTTAGGGTTTAGAATCAAAATTATTTTTAGGATTGAGTTATGGTTGAATTAGGTAGAAATTAGAGGTGTTTGGAGTCCATTTTCCAGATCGGATTCGGTTGGAAAATGGTCGACACCTGCACCGATGAGTAATGGCCTTGCGTACCAACGGTACGCGTGACCTTTACCGGCCGATACATTGGCTGTGCGCCGTTGGTGCACAATCATAACATTTAAAAACAATTAAAAAACATTTTGTTTTTTAAAATTGAGTCTTTAATTTTTTTTTGTTTGATAAAATGTATAAAGTTTTTCAATTAACTATATTATGTTTAATTTTAAATATTTTTATACGTTTTATGCGACTAACCTGATTTTTTATTTGTTTATTTTTGTACCGAGTTTATCGATCCAAAACCTGGTGGTCTTCCTCGATCAAGGATGATTCACCCGGGGAAATATTTAAAGGTTGTTAAGGATGTGGAAGATGAGAGGATCTACCAAAAAAACACGGACGATCTTCGGCGATGGAAGAAACGGAGAAGGAGCATTTGAGGGAGGACGAGACAAAGAGGATTCACAATGATTGGTCATTGCATCGCATCAACAAAAGCATGCGAAAATAAAAAACTGTTGAAAAAACAGTTGATGATAGAGCTGGAGGCTCTTCACAACATGATGCACCACCAGCGCGACCAGCTGTTGTATAACTACCACCGTCCGCTGCTCGTTTACCGTCCAGAGTGCATATATCGACACATCCAACACCATTTTTCTATAGGGTGGATGCTACTGGTGATCCCGAGGAGGATGTTTTGTATGCAGAGACGGTTGACGTCATCCACAGTGAGGAGTGGAGGCAGATGTTTGTATATTTCAAATGCAACAAGATACCCCTCTTTCATGACTATGAGGATCACGAGGCATTCCACAGTTTTGTCGGCCAAGTCAGTATCAACTTGCTATACGCTTTTGGTAGTTAAGTTTCATTTTGTATGCTATCTTATCTGCTCTTTTATTTATAGGCTCGTATATCTCTAGGCATGCATGCACATTATAATATGCTACGTATATGGGACCTGAGAGCTCAAAAACTGGTGCAACGCCACTTAGAACGCACCCCTTTCAGACCTCTTATTGCTCACTTGCCTCAATACTTCACGCATTCTATTCTAGAATGAGGTATTCGTCGAGCGTTGGGATCAAGAGACCAACACGTTCCAGATCATCTTTGGGGAGATGAACATCACTCTCCATGATGTTAGCTACATTACAGGTCTCCATGTAGTGGGTATGAATTTGGACGTGGTTACGACTCCATGGGATGATGCTTATAGTTATATACGCGATTATGTTGGGGTTGAACATTGTAGAGGCTCGCGCAAAGCTGGAGTCTACGCTAGGTGCTGGGTTCAAGATTAAGTGGATGCAAGAGACGTTTAGAAAGATCCGCTACTTTGAGGATACTGATACCGACACTATCCGCCAAGGATCACGAGCATACCTAAAATTCTTATTTGGTTGCACTATATTTGTGGATACTAGTCAGAAGAGTGTCAAGGTTGATTACCTTTATGGGCAGAAGAACGTGGAATCGGGTTTATGGGACATTTCTTGGGGGACCAGTGCATTGGCCTTTCTGTTCCGTGCTTTGGGTGATGCTTCAAAAGCATCAAAGCATAACTTTTACAGATTTGTTGCCATGCTAGACTGCTGGATTTACGATCATTTCCCTGTATTTAAAGCCCAGAGAACACATATCACGTAGCAATACAGTCGAGGATTGTGAGGTGGCTACCTAAGAGGATTATCGGAACAAACATCCGTTTAAAATCGACGATACTTTCGATTCTTTCAGATAAAAAAGAGACAGACATAAGTAACCATATTTTATTAGCAACTTATCCATTTATTACTTAAATCATAATTTATTTGTTATTAAATATTTATGATTTTGTTTACAGGTCGTGTTCCAACCATAGGGGGGCATTATGGTTCAATTCCCCGTGCAGAAGATGCACACCATCTCTTATCATTTGCGGATGATGAACATTGTAGATGAATACATGCCTAATCGAGTCATGCGCCAGTTCAGACGGATTCTGGATAAACCCAAACTCTTATTCATACGTAGACCTGGGTATAAGAAGGGATATTTGGTTCGATACACTTGGCGTGAGAGTGTGTGGCTAGACTGGCGTCATCACTTAATTCAAGATGAGCGGTTGACAGTTACCGTTGGTACTTACAAGAAATCAACGACGAACACATATTGGAGGTACTTGGCTGAGTATGGCTGGCATGTGATCACCCCACCCCCGCGCACTACTGGAAATAGACTGTTGGAGGCAGTTAAATCTCTTACCACTTTTCCAATTTGTCGAAATTTAGAGGGTGCACTGCAGTAGAGAGATCAAGTTTTGCAACTATTCTCTCCTTGGCTAGTTCTCCTTCTTATTGGATGTTTTTTAGTTATGTTAGGTCGATCTTTGTTTCTCTTTGTCTTTATGTTTTGGTATCGCATTGGACGATTGATTGATGATTTGTACTAGTACTTTGTTTTTATGATTTGAACGCTATTTTGTTTTCGTTCATCTTTATATGTTTTGTCGCATTCTCAACTTATAACTTTTAATTGAACCTATAAATTATATTTAAAACTAGACATAAACATTACACCAAACTTTGAAAACCTAAAAACTACGAAAAAACCCAATATGATTAAAACCAATATAAAATTTGAAAATATAATAATTTTATTTAGCTTTAATAAAAAACTACAAAAAAAAACCAATATGATTAAAAGAAACACTAAACGACAAAAAATATCCCAAAAAAAACATCGACAAAATATTGGGATGCAAAAGAATTACAAGTGTTTGTGGACCATGGGTGCTTAGTCATGGGAACCAATGGTGCACACTACTATGCACCCATGGTGAAAATATGTGTGCACCATAAGTTCTCCATATTGTGCACCAATGGTACACAGTACTGGTCGCGTAGGGTGCCTGTACTGATGGGTACAGTTGGTGCCTAATGTACCGACCGGTTCCAGGCACCATTGGTTTCAACTCGGTGACACCATCAATGCATCGCCCTCTGCACCGATGGTGCACCGTTTTTGCACCATTGGTGTAGAGGGTGATGTACCGATCGTGCCATTTGATTTCAAAATTGTTTTTCCTTCTTTTAAATTGCCGCCAAGATATATCCCGCTCGATATTTTCCGCCAATATACAATTTAACTCTTCTATATAAGAATACTGAATTTCATTATACAGAATACGCAATTTCAACTATTCTCTCTCAATTTGTTTCACTATGGGGTGGAGTGCGTTTGACGATGTATGACGACTTATCTATGACTACAAAAATGCCTCCCTTTGTATCCGTGAAAATATAGCGACTATGTACATGTATATCACAAGTGGACCAATGTTTTTAGTGTTTAACCAACCACCAAATATTAGGAATGATGCATTTGGATTATTTGGTTTAATAGTCATAGAATATTTGTCTAACAAAATGATGCAATATATTGAGGATCAAATCGTCTTGAAGGAGGAAACACTGTGTAATCATACTGACAACGGAGGCTATGATTTCGATTGATTTTGTATTTTATCTTAATTTATATAGTGTTTTTTATTCTGGTATGTATTTTAATCACAAGTCGTCGTTGTTCCTTTAATGATTTTTATGAGATTTTGAAATTATAAGTTTTGCTTTATTTTATTGGCAGTTAATAGCTTTGTCATCAATATAAAAATAAAACAAAATATATTAACTATGAAGCAAACATACTAACTGAGAACACAAGACAACTAAATAAAATACCAAACAACATTAACCAACTAAACTGAAGTTCGAAAAGTTTGAAGTAATACGTAAATAAAGTACTAAACAACATAAACCAACTAAAAATATGCATCCATATCAGTTAAATATGGGTAGGAACTAATTGTCTTTCGACCTTCGAGCTCCACATATGTCTTGTTGCGACTAAGTATTTATACTCCCAAGTTAAAGCAACATCGTTGTGCAATGCATTCCACGTAGGATGTATACGTGCGCAAGGAAATAGAGGCCTGACAACTAGCTGCAAAATTAATTTAGAATTAGACACAGATTGTTCTTAAGACGGTTGTACTAAATAACATAAGTATGAGGCAGTTGACTTACATTGACGAAATGATTACTATCAACAAAACCAAACCCAGTTTCACATCTTTTGGATATCATAGGAGGTGCACCTTGCAGGGGTAGAAACGTTTGGCTGCAGTTGTGAGACCCCACAAGTGGCACAAAATGAAAAATGTATTGGAACTTGGTTGCAATCGATACACCCATCTCCAGTATTGTCATCCAATACTTTGTGGATGCTTGTGTTTTGTAATAGTTTATACTTTCATCCACCTTCATGTACTCTTCTTTATCGTTATATATGTTGCTATAACCGCACAATTTTCCATTAGTTCGTCGTAAGTTTCCTTCCTGACCGCTTTCCAACCTTCTTCATGAACATACAACCCAAAAGAAACTGCTTGATACCCACAATGGCCATCTACCCTAACGTCGTTTATAACAAATGTAAATGGAATGAAGTGAGTCAGAAACTAGCGCGAAAAACCTTTCAGATCATCTATCAGTTGTTTTCCACCAACTATAGATGATGGTATGTTATTGCTAGCAAGAGAGGCAATGGAAAAAGTACAAAGTACTCTAGGCACATCTGCACAAATCGTATTTGTACTTGAAACTGCTTTATGAGTGATCACTTTTGGTGTTTTAAAAGGGTTCGGCACCGAAGCTTCGCCATCCTTATCAGCATCATCCATATGTTCCCAGTGACATTTATCTCGTTTAGTGGATGATGCATCATCAACAAGTTTTCATTTCACATATGGACGATCGTGGTGCTTCTGATTCTCCAATAGCTCTAGTAAAGAGGATGTCTCCGGATAAACAATTTCAAACCATTTCTTATAAATGTTTTTTACACAACTTTCCTCTTTTATCTCCATAACATCGATAACAAGTTTTTCAAATCATCTTTAATAAACTCCATCGTTGTTTGGTTCGTACGATGCTATATTTCTAACCTCCTTTAATGGTAGTGAAACACGTCTAAAGATGTAACTTTTCTACTGTTACGCCACTCGCGAATCTGGTGATAGCACGATATACTGTGGGTAGATCTTATCGTGCATATGCAAATGTCATCACTTGTATCGTGTTTAACATCCTCCTCATCTTTGATAGCGATTTTATTGCAATCTTCCATCAATTCTAATTCAAAAGAGTTCTAACGCCATGTGGGAAACATTTCCTCGAATTTTGTCAAATAGTTTTTCAGCACATTTATGTTGTGCTATGTAACAACTCTTTTTAAATGAAGCTTTAAGTGAAGCATTTTGTATTTCGACAAGTGAATGCACCCTCTCCTAAAATAAATCAAAGTTTAGTTTGCTCTTATGTAGGAAACGCTTCAAGTTAGAATGAGCGCTCTCGACTCGGTTAGTGGTGCAGTGTCCCAAATACATGAAGTTGTTCGTTTTCTAAACAACGAACTTATCAGTGTATTTATCAAGCAAGGACTTTTCAGTGTATTAGATTGCTAGATGGTATTATTTTTAGTCCAGTTGCATCTCAAGTCTAACGTAATCAAATTGAATTTCTGATTCCGCATACACTATCTTCTTCCAAGAGGAAACAAACTTCACATGATCGCTTCTCTTAGGGAAATACTTCATTGGATGCTTGTGAACGTTTTGGTTTATGTACCAGCGGCGTATCATATACGTTGTCTTTGGGAAGATTTCTATGGCGTTAATCAATGCTAAATCTTTGTCCATCAAAATCAGAGACGGTTCTTTAATCCCGTGAGCGACAATCAACGACTTCAAACATTCTAATACCCATTTGAAGTTGTTTAACTTCTCACCAGACTTGAAAGAAAAAGCCGCACAGTACGTCAAACCAGTAGACGTTACGCTTACTATCTCAAACAACGACATACCATATCTTATGATCTTGTACGTGCTATCCATAATCAACACTATTGGAAATATCCGCAATAGATCAACACTAACTGGATACGCAAAACATATATCAGTAATGACTTGCCGGTCATCTTCACCAGATTTATGCCATTCTTAATAATTATGCGTCTTAAGCTCTCCCAACAGGAACTGTAGTTGTGACCTGCCCACCTTCTTCAAAACCTAATTTTTCTGCGTAGTGTTGTAGATAGGGCGCATTGAAGAAACATTATCTTCATTTATATTCTCAACACCATTCAATATTTCTCTAGGGCACGTTCCAATATAGGCCTCCCTTTCAACAAATTCCATCTCCTCTTCGTTCAAATAGCCATAGCTTAAATATGTTAAAATAGGGGGCAAAAATGAAATTCTTTTTTATGGCCATGCACCACCATTACCACCGGTACAAGGCTCAGAACCGGTGGTGTATGAACATTATCTTCGGCAACATTTGCTCATCTCTCACCTCCAGCGACATAAACTCTTCCATGCCAATCCCTAGCTCCGGCCCAATCATGATCGATTTTTTATTTTTCTTCAAGGTGGGGTTGAATGTTCTTGAGAGTGGTTTGAATGTTGTAGTTGGTTTGGAAGATCTTCAAAAACATTTACTATTGTGGAGTTTGATCTAGTATAAAATAGTGTTTTTTGGGTCAAGTTAGCTAGATAAAGTGTTTTGTGATTTGGGTTTGTTTAGGATATACTCTGATAGAGTCGGATATTTTTGGACGGCCATTGAGACAAAATTCAAAGGGGTAATTCGGACATATTATGCACCAAATTTTGATGAAAATTAGAACTAAATGGATTATGACTCAGTTGTGTGCTAAATTGTTTTAGTTTTGGACTTTGGAAACCTTGAAATGGATCCGAGTCCAAGATCCTACCCGAAGGGCCCATGGGTCGCAAAACGAGAGTATAAATACCACAACCAACCACATTTAATAGATTGGACTTTTTCTAAGAATCTTAACTAGAGACACATACCTCTTTTATCTCTCTATCTTCTACTTTAAAGTTTAATACCCCATTAAACGAAAGACCCAAAACAACCTTTGATCAAAACTAATCCACACTAAAATGGCGACCCCAGTGGGAGACGACGGTACCTGAATAACAGATTCAAAACCATATAGTAGAAAGGATAATTTGGATATCATTAACACATGGATCTTAACATACATGATGTTACACCTCCAGGGTTTGATACTCCACTTCCAGGAGATGAGGGTGTGACCCATGACAATGTCCCTCCTTACAATCTAGATGAAAAATAGTTCATGCAAGATGAAAGTAATCCGTTAAAGGATGAATTTGAACCTTCAAGGGCTCATAAACAAGCTGAAAAATGAGTGAAAGAGAAGTTTGATGCATTCGAACTCCACCCTACAGATGCGCATGCTGACAATGAGTTGTCCATAAATACTCCTATCAACTATAAAAAAACATATCGGTCTAAACGAATTGTGAGTATAAACTCAGAGTCTTCTGATAGTTCATCAAATGACTCAAACCTTGAAGAGTCACTTTCATCCAGTAGTGATGAGGGCCTCCTAAAGACGAAATTAAGGCAGACAAGAAATATTCAAGAAAAAAGGACAGAATTGGCAGAATAAAAAAGAACAAATATCAGGGAAACGTAAAAAGTTTGATTGATCATCACATTGATCATCTGCTGCTTGATACCTTTGCTATTCAATCCGAATCATGTATCTTTGCTGCTCCTAATGAAAATATTGTATTTAGCCCTAGCCAAAATTGGAAACAATCACTATTGTCCTAAAAAATACTCACCGTACATCTTCCTAATCGATTTGATAACTCCCAGATGGAAAAGTACGATGGAAGTAAAGATCTGGACAACCATCTCGAGCAATTCAAAAAATTTATGATGAACTTTGACGATGATGACAAGCTGTTATGCCGGTATTTCTCACAATTATTAAAGGGAAGTGCCCTCAAATGGTACAACAATCTCCCACAAGGGTCTATAAAGAATTTTGACATGTTCTTAGTGGCATTCCGGGGACAATTTGTTGGAAGCAAAGAGCTTAAAGGGAATGGTGATACTATTATTCATTGTTCCTAGGAACCAAATGAATCTTTGAATGAGTATATTAGTAGGTTTGTGAACACCAAGAATGGGCTCGCTGATTATTTTGAACATGTGGCAATTGCCTCTTTAAGAGAAGGTTTGAACCCGAGAAATTTAGATGATTCAGTATCCCGGAAGAAAGCCATGAGTTTTGGAGGGCTGTTAAATCAAGTTGGGAAACAGATCACAGTTGAAGAAACTAAGAAATCTAGAGTGCCTCATGAGAACATATCTGCTACTACAACATCAGTTCCACAAGCGAAACTCAGTCCCAGCCTATTGTTAACAACAAGTCAAAAGAATCCGGATAGGGATCACATCGGTTAAGGTAAAATCAATCCAATCAAAATCAGCAGGTTAGAAGTAAAAGAGGCCCTTGGGTTCAGCCTGAATGATTTGTTTAGTTGGAACAAAGTGTAGCAATAATATATGATAAAACTAAGAATGATGTGTATTTTAGAAGGCCAACTCCACTACAATCCCCTAGAAATACTCGAAGGACTCATTTCTGTAAGTATCCCAATGATGTGGGTCATGACACACATAATTGTATAATATTAAAGCAAGAAGTACAAAATCTCATTGAGAGGGGAAAATTAGGTGCCTTTGTTAAAAGACAAGGGGGTAGTAGACCAGACAACTCTCAATCCAATACCAATGCACCCCAGACGACTTCATCAACCCTTCCAGAGACGTCCATACAAGAGGATGCCATGATGATTGTTGAAAGATTTGATGTGGACACTGAATATCTTAATCTTGATCCAGATCAGAATCAGGTGGGGGCAATAGTGGATGATTCTGCCATAGTTTCCGATTTGGTAAAGGTGTTTGAATCATTAACTATATTTGGGGGAGACATTGTAACAACACCCTCAAGTTGTTCAAGAAAAAGGCATGTCAGCAGTTTGACTACTCAACTGGAAGGAAAAATGTCCGTACATCCTTACCAAACTCTTGTTTCTTTCATAGTCTTTGATGAAGACAAATTAAGAGATATAGCGGGTTCACATGCAGACGATACCTGATTGATACTGGTACTTCGATAAATGTTATATTTCTAACTACTTATAGACGGATGAAGAATCCCTCAGTTATTCAACGACCAGACATAACTATTATAGAATTTACTAGTAATTTGGCCGATGTCATCAGTGAATTCAAAGAGGAAATACTATTGGGAAAATGACAATTTAAAAAAATGGTAAGAATGTTATTCGTTGTGGTTAATTGCCCAACATCCTATAACGCCATATTTGGAAGTTCATGGCTCTCTAGGATGTATGTTGTGGTCTCTACTGTCCACCGATGTTTAAAATATGTCGTGGGAGGACAAGTGGGTGTTGTACGAAGAAGCCAGAAATTTGCTAGGGAGTGCTATGTAACAACCCTTGCCACAAAATCACTAGAGGCATTTAAGGTTAATGAGGAATAACAACTAATGGAGCCTTCCACCAATCCAAATGAAATAGATGATCCAAGGGAGGCTCTTAGTGCTGTAATACCCATGGAAGAAGTTGAAATCCATTGCCTCGCAGAAGTCAAAATCGTTAGGATTGGAACTAAATTACCATTGAGTTTGAAACAAAAGTTATTGTCTTTATTATCTAACAATTTACACGTGTTTTCATGGTGCAATGATGATGTAACTGGAGTGCCAACCAAGTTGATCTGCCACAAATTATCAGTCTGATCTGATGTTGGACTAGTATTATAGAGAATGAGGATTTTTTTCAAAAAAGTCTGCGATAGTGCAAGAAGTTGATCGGTTGATCAAGATGGGCCATATCAAAGACTCTCAATACCATTTGTGGACAGTTAATCCCTTTTTAGTCAAAAAAAAGAATGTGAAATGGCGCATGTGTATTGACTTTACTGATCTAAACAGAGCATGTCCTAAATATCCCTTCCTAGTGCCTCGTATAGATCAGTTTGTGGATTCTACATCAAGCAACAAGTTGTTATCATTCATGGATTCCTTTTCAGGGTATAATCAGATATAGGTGGATCTGAATGATCCTGATCATACTACCTTTATTACTGATAGAGGGATTATTGCTATAAGGTGATGCCATTTTGGTTGAAGAATGTTAGAGCTACTTATTATCGGTTGGTAAATAACACATTTGCTAGCCAAAGTGGAAGAAATATAGAAGTATATACAGATAACATGATGTCGAAGAGACTCAAGGAAGAAGATCACATAACTAATCTTCAAGAAACGTTTTCTAAATTAGATGCTATCAACTTGAAATTAAACCCTGAAAAATGTACTTTTGGAGTCCGATCTGGCAAGTTTCTAGGATATGTCATAAGTGAAAAAAGGATTCAGGCCGATCTGGATAAGTTAAATGCTTTATTAGCCATGGATCCCCCTTGAAGTACTAAACAAGTCAAGAGACTAACCGAGCGATTGGCTGCGGTACATTGATTTATTTTAGGATCATCAGACAAGTGTGTTTAGTTCTTCCAAGTTTTTAGGAATACTAAAGATTTGAATTGGTCTCCACAATGTGATCAAGGCTTTCTTGAAATTATAAACCACTTATCTTCGCCCAAGAGATTTTTCAAACCCATTTAAGGAGAGAAACTTTTTATGTATTTAGCTGTATCAGAGTATGCAATAAGTATTGTGTTGGTAGAGAAGTGGATAGTTACCCTCGTCCGGTGTATTACATAAGCAAGAGCTTGTTGGAAGCAGAGAAAAAATATTTGAAATTAGAAAAATTAGCCATAGAATTGATGATAGCAGCCATGAAAATGAGGCCATACTTTCAAGTACATTCAATCACAGTTCGAACATCATTCCATTTAAAGAATATTCTACAAAAAAATGACATATCAGGAAGAATGACTAAGTGGTCAGTCGAGTTTGAAGACTATGATATTGATTTTGCACCTCGAACTGCAATCGAGGTTCAAGCTATAACTGATTTCTTGGTAGAATTTCGTACTAAAAAGCCCTATGAAGAAGCTAAAAAAACAAGTTTAAGAAATATGGGTAATCTGAATAGACGGTGTGTCTAACACAATGGGATGTGGAGCTGGAATTTGTTTAACCTCCCCTTATGGTGATACTATGTACCAAACTATATGTTTTGGTTTTAGGGCATCTAATAATGAATCAGAATATGAAGCGGCTATAGCTGGTTTAAGATTATCTCAATTATGTGGAGCAAAGAGAGTCCGGTTAGTAAGTGATTCCCAATTACTTATTCATCAGGCTCAAGGGAAAGCTGAAACTAAAAAAGATCAGTTGGTGAAGTATATGCAAGTCCTGAAGGAAGTAGCCATAAGTTTTAAAAGCGTCTGGTATGAACATGTCCCTAGATCGGAGAATACTATGGCAGATTCTTTAGCTACCATAGCCTACTCTGAAGCATATTTATGGATTCTTATGCAAAAATGTCCATCCATAGGCTCAATTCAAGGAGAAAAAAGAATCTGGGGAAAGTTTTGGCTAAAAAAGTGAAGTACAAAGCTCGTGGTTTCTTGGTATTGAGAGAAATTCTTTATAAAAAATATTTTACTAGACCTCCCCTACGCTGCATAGGGTTTGAAGAGTCCTAAAATGTTTTATCAGAATTACATGATGGAGATGGATCAACACATTGTGTTATAAAACTTTAACAATGAGAGTTTTATTAGCTGGATACTATTGGCCTACTATAATGGCAGATTTTAAAGATATGGTCAGAAGATGTGATCCTTGCCAGAAATATGGGAATGAAATACATGTGCCAGCAGTTCCCAATAAGTCAATATCTAAACCCATACCTTTTAATAGATGGGGTTGGATTTAATTGGACCTCTTCCTACGGCCTCCGGAGGTTATCGAACGATAATCGTGGCAATAGACTATATCACTAAATGGATTGAATCTGACCTACTAATTGGAACCACTTCTAAGGCAGTTATAAAGTTTATCCTATCTAATATACGTTGTCGATTCAGAATTTCCCAGCATATTACTACAAACAATGGGAAAAAATTTGACAATAAAGACCTGGAAACATTTTGTACTTCCAAAGGAATTTAACGTTTCTTTTTTTCTCCTTTCCATTCTCAGGAAAATGGGCAGGTTGAAGTTGATAATTAGACAATTTTAATAGGGTTCAAAAATAATATGGAACGAGTTGCAGTGAAATGACCGAGCTATTTGCAAGAATTATTGTGGGCCTACCAAACTACTCCTCGTACAACTACTCAAAAATCTCATTTTTCTCTGTTTATGTGATGGATATAATCACACCTATAGAAGATATGTTGCCCTCATTCCGGATATAAAACTATTCCGAACAAGCTAATGATATGGTGGTAAGGAATAAGTTGGATCTGATTGATGAGAGAAGAGTTAAGGTACATTTGAGAACAAGACACTACCAGGGTTTGATGAGGAGTAGGTTTGCATCCAAAGTAAAAAAGAAGAGATTTGTTAAGGAAAGTCTTTTTACATACCAAGGAGAAAAAATTTGGGAAACTGGCTCCAAATTAGGAAGGGCCATACACGATATCTGAGAGAATCAAGCAAGGAACATACAGACTTCAAAACAAAGAAGGCAACATGTTGAAACACCCATGGAACATTGCGCATCTCAGGTTGTACATAGAATAAAATCATCTTATTTACCTTGACGTACTTCAATGTAAATATTTGGGGGCATACTCTTTCCTACCCTCGTGGCACGGGGAGGTTTTCATGAGGTTTCCGATTTTAAATGAATATTATCCTATCCCCTTTTAAAGAATCATAGTGAATACAAAGAGATCAGATGAATTAAACACCTATTATACACCTTTGGTCTTCAAATGAAATATCTTTGAAGTGATCAGATGAATTAAATACCTATTAAACACCTCTGGTCTTCAAATGAGACATATTTAGAGTGCTTGTATTGATTAAACACTTGTTAAGAACATCGGAAAAATTAAATACCCATTAAATACCTTTAGCCTTGAAAATGAAGTGATGTTGAATGGCCCGAACATATTAAATATTGGTTAAAATTTACATTTCTTTTAAATTTCAGATTAGGTTAATCCATTCATACCACCTATTAGATATCTGAGTTTAATGAAATTGTAAAAAGCACACACAAGGAGAGAGAGAAATGCATATTAAGGAAAACATAACTTTAAAAACTCATCAAAAGATGTTTGATCCACCGTTACACAAAAGGCCTTGGCCATCCAAAAACTTTAGTTTCAAACACAAAACTGATACAACAACCAAAGGGCTCGTTCCCTTTTGTTTTTTCTTTACCTTCATCATTCTCTTACTCTTTCCCTTCATCTTCATCTTGCTTGGGACTTTTGACATTATTACTTAAACTTTCATCAAATGCCGCATTGGAATCAATCTCACTTGGTGAAGAAACACCATGTTTTTCATCATAGGGAAAGGTATGGAAAGGTATCTCATCATAGTACGAACTTCCACAGGGATCCAAGTTTCAGGTATGGAAAGGTATCTCATCCCTCTTTTCCATAGATTCCACCACACCAACAACAAACTTCTCCACTACTGCAGCTATCTCTTGAGTTTGGTTATGCTTTAGATAAGTAATTTCTTCTTCTTTCTCTTTAAAAAGTTTCTTTAACTTTCCTTTCTTTTCGGATAGTGCGCTAATGGTGTCTGATGTATCAAAAGATTGTATGATCCAAGGTATCATGTTCACTTGATACTTAAAAATATTCATCGTCATAAATCACTACATTACCTATGGTTGTTCTTTGGAGGGGGTTCGGTCAAAATCCTCCTTATCGAACTCACTGAAATGCATGTTACCTAGGTCTTCCAGATTAACGTCACCTTCAATAGTAGGATGATCGGTTGTAGGAAACACCGGAGAAGGAGGATTAGCTTGAACATCTTCTTGTGAAGGAAAATCAGTTAGAAGAGTAGGAGGAACAGCTGTAGGTCAAAGTATTATCTCTGACCCTATTGTGCCCTTATTCTTTTTCCCAGCCCTTCGATCACTAACTTCGTTGCGTCTCTTATGACCCTTTTTTCTTAATTTTAGGTGGATGTTCTGAACCTTATGTTTCACCTAGTGTTATAACAATTGACTCTAACAAGGCATCATTGTTCTCTTCAGGGTTATCCGAACCACCCCTTACGAGAATCTGATGCGATAGGGTAACTTCCTTCTTTATCTTCTGGTTCTTTTTTATCTTGTCTAGATTACTAGGGGCTTTATTCCATGAATGCAAGTAGAGTTTACCATCCTTTCTTCAGTTCTTGAGGACGACCTTCGATGAAGGGGAGTAGTAAGTTGTTCCCAAGTAAGCTCTCTGTTTCCACTTGTGTTCCACAAGTGAGCTCTTACCATGTTTCCAGCAATAAAACAGTTGTGGAAACCAAGACCCCACTTCTCTAAGGCCCATTAGTTTAATTTGGTGAATGTGGTATTTCCATCCTCCAGGTGCTCTGAAAATATTTTCAAAAATACTACAAAATAGACACAATAGTCAATTCGGTATAGCAAAATAGAATCTAATAATAGTAAAAAATCCGAACAGAAGTAACCCGAGCTCTTCTAGTATCTGGTCAATTGACTTGGATTTATGTTAGTGGTTATGCTTTTTCCATTCTCCCAAGCCCCACTTATGTAGAGAAATTGAGTCTTCCATGGTTTCTCTGCCTCATACAGATCGTTAACCACTTTATAATCGTTCCCAATATTGTAATGATAGAAAGGGATGTGGTGATTCTTACACAAGCTAGCCACGATAGCAAACTGCTCTATGGACACTGGAATTTTTGAAAATATCAAAGAAATAATGCTGGCTAACAGAGTATACCAGGAATTGGGACTCAGTTGGTTCGGGCAAAGCTTTATCAAATGAAAATACCTTACTATTTCTGGATCTAAGGGGAAACGAAGACCCCAGTTCAACACCTGAGTGTATACCACTATCTCCCCGAATTTACAGTCCATCAGAGTTTCTGGATGGATGGGAATCCTCACCTTAACAGACTCTGGAAAGCCTCATTTTTTACAACCCTATCCAATTCAGCAGTATGTGTATACACATAGGATATTTTATGAAGGGCCAGTAAGTACTTCACACTAACTTTGTAGAAGTTGGACCCTACTTTCCACTCTACGTACTCCAGAAGTGCTTCTGTATTAGGCATCCCCACCTTTTCTCTGGTGGTCTGATCTGTTGTGATATTCCCAGTATTGTCGGACGTCTCCAGTGCGATATCTTCCCCACAGTCTTCCATTTGTTTTCTCTGTTATACTTGGTCGTTGATCGGCCGATTTAGCACCTTTAGATTCTTTCTCAGTTTGAGTAGCTTCATTGAGGGGAAGTGATGGATTCAAATTTGAAGAGAGTTGAGCTAACATGTTTTAAGGATGGAGGGGTACTTTTGGCCTTGGAAAGTCGAGTGACTCTCCAGGGTGTAATATTTTAAGCATTTGACCTCATATCAATGAATGGTGCGGGTTTCTTGATACTTGAAACTGTTTTGTCTTTAGAGGAAGACTTTATGGGTATTTCAACTGAAGATTCAGAGTCTAGTGTTGGTAAAGTGGGAACAAAAAGAGTTTTTCTAATTATCAAGGTTTTGGAGGAAGATGAACTCTTTTCCAGCTCCGGTACTGTTTGGCTGATAACTCCACCAGGAGAAGCAGGGATCCCGACAATGATTGTTGCTTCCTTTGTTTCTCTTTCCAAATCAGACAGATTCAACCAGCCTCCTTTGATTAGAGTAGTTCTAGTTGTGAACATAAAAAATTTATGAACAAATCAAAGATTCAAGCTTTATCTCTACAGAAACTAAAATTTAATTTTTTTTATCACTCTAGAAATAGAAACAGTAAAACAGTTGTACATATATATATATATATATATATATATATATATATATATATATATATATATATAGGTGAAAAAAAACTTGAGTAGTTCACCTAGGGGAGATGAATCATTTAAACAATAATTATGGACTAGTGACTTAAACTAATTATTTTCAAAGGATAGGTGCAAGTACGTAGATAAATAACGACTAAGAGGTCAAACTAGAGACTGACATATGTAATCTAAAGCTCTTTATTACAACTGACTTTTGGATTCCTTCTTACTAAGAATAAATCCCTTCGGATCCAATCCAGGTCTTCTCTTAGATATTTAGTTATTCCAAAATATTCTGATCCGAGTCTTTTTTTTACAGTTAGTTCTTCCAAAATATTTTTGAAAGAATTAAATGGGCTACTGATATGGTCGAATATTTTTGGAAGGGCGTTGGGACAAAATCTGAATGGGTAATTCAGACATATTATGCACCAAATTTCGATGACCAGTAGATCTAAGTGGATTATGACTCAATTGTGTGCTAAACCGTTTTGGTTTTGGGATTTGGAAACCTTGAAATGGATTAAGATCCGACTCGAACACCCCATGGGTCACAATACAAGAGTATAAATACCCTAATCAACCACATCTAATAGGTTGGACTTTTTCTCAGAATCTTAACTACAGACACACACCTCTTTTATCTCTCTATCTTCTACTTTAAAAGTTAATACCCTATCTAACTAGGCACCAAAAATACCCTTTGATTAGAACTAATCCACACCATACTTATTGTTTTTCTTACTTAATGACAACTTTGTAACTAAATTAAAATTCGAGGGTATTTTGGTCCTAAAAAAGTCAAACTTAAGTGAACAACATTTTTTGGGTAAACTTATACGATATTCGGGTATGTATATCCCCACCCTAAGTGAAAACACCTAATTTATCAAGTTATTTTCAAAAATTAATTATTTTTATTATTATCAATTATATTGGGTATACAATCTATTTATGTATAGCCTCACCCTAAGTGAATTTTATTTTTATTTTTATTATAAGTTGAAAAAGAAAAGAATACTTTTGGTATGTAATTTGGCTAATTTAGCAGAAAGATGGAGATGATTTAAAATATAATATGCAAGTATATGGTACCTCAAGTGGAAATGATATGATAAATTAATTTAGATTTAAATCATGGTGGGAAAAATATATTTCACCTCGAGAAAGTTTACTTCAAAGCAAAAAAGTCCTTATATACATCTAAAAAGTATAGATCTAAGAAACTAATTTGTTACACACCCAAAGAAGTCTACATGGATACAAATAACTAGTAAGCAAAAAGTTGTTGAGACTTCATCACATAGAGTTCTTTCTACAATAAACATACTGATAAGGTCTCAACATAATGTGAAGCAAAACGTTCATTCACATATACTAAATTTTATTCAGAAACCATTAACGAGGTCTCAACATAATGTGAAACTTGTGGATAAGGTCTACCACTTGGTAGTAGCAAACAAACACCTCGAGATATCACTAAACACGCTTAAGGTAACTTTTATTTATAGCACTTTATATTTCTAAAATTTATTCATTTTTATTTAGGATTTCAATTTATGTTTGTTTCATATCTTGGTTTCGAATTCATAGTTTTTCTATGCAAGTGTTTGTAATTTGTGATGTTAAAAAGCCTTTGTTCTCGATTTGAGTTCCTGATAGGTATTTGGCCGCGATTCATGATTATCGTTACTGATTAGTTTACGTTCGGGATTTGAAATTCTCATTAACCTGTGTTCGTGATTTGCTAATTTAATATGCTATTTTTCTTAATAATATGTAGATAAAGAAAGAGTTTGAAAAACACGAGTCAGAGAGAAAATCTTTAAATGAGGAGGTGAATCATCTTACAACCTCAAACGATGAGCTGCAATAGTCAAATCTGGAGAACTATTTACAGACTACGACGATGAAAGAATATTTCTTGTAATATATGCTAAAACAAACTCTTATATTGTCTATATTTCAAACAACAACAATTATAGGTCAAACACCTTCCATAAAACATAATCACGTTGATAACACATCGCTAACTATGGATCAATCACCTTGCAAAAATGCACGTTTTAAAAATGTGGTAATTATTGCTGCAATGGTGGATGCAACATTCCAAGTAGAGGATGAAAAAATCAAAATAGATGATGCAAAATTCAGGTTAAGGGATGCACTTGTTAAAGTAATTAACATGTATTTTAACTTTTAATTTCTTTTATGATTCAGAAATATATGCTGCCTTCATTAGTGCTTCACGATTATATATTACCTTCGTTCAAGATTCAAGATTGTATGTTGCCTTCGTTCACGATTCACGGTTGTATATTTCCTTTATTCACGATTCACGATTGTATATTGCTTTTGTTCATGATTCATGAATGTATATTTCCTTTGTTAAAGAGTCGTGAATGTATATTACCTTTTGTTTGTAATTGTATAGTTTCTTTGTTCATGATTCATGTTGGTATCTTTCTTATGCCTTCATCGATCATTTGAATTTATTTACTTTATAGATTCAAGATGATATGGTCTAAGCTGCTAAACATGAGGTGGTTCTTGTTGAAGAAGATCAGAAGGAGGTGCAGATTTTAAATCAATAAAAGGTGCATGATCAAGAATTTGTGGTCCAGTTGGAGTTTGATGTTAATGTTATTGAACATGATGAACTGCAGAAAGAGTATATGGTCAATGAGAAGGAATGGACCACGGGTTGTAAATAATGAGGTACTAGTGGATGAACAATAGGAAAATGTGCATGTTTTAAACATCGAGTGGGGACATAAGTTCAATGACACACAAGTTTTGTATTATTTTTTCAAAAAATAATTAATTGTGTACTCTTGGGATGTTGTAAAACCTTGATTTAATTTATTTATTTTTATTTGTAATTTACTCTTTTGTTCCTTCACATTTATACTTTATTTTATTATTCCGTAAGCGTTTAGGATCCGCACTTCCTTATCTATTTCATTTACAATTCCTGTTTTATTTAACTCTTTTTCTTCGGGATCTATAATTCCATATCTTCTACCTTCACGATTCACATTTCCTTTTCTTCGTTATTTGTGAATCACACTTTTTAATTCTCTTCGTATCTGATTCTTACTTATCACCATTTTTCTATTATATTTTTTTCGCAAAATTTGGCATAAGATATATATTATGGAACTTTTGATGCTAGCACATTTGAGGTAGTGCCTGAGTGTGAGAAAATATATTAGGATATCAATAACCCAACAAAAAATCCAATTGATGTAGAATAATACCAAAAAAAATTCAAGTTTCAAAAGGGAAAAATATAAGATGATTTGGTTGTATTGTATACAAATCTTTTGTATGTGGTTTTTTTAGACATAACTAATGAAGACGAACTTGACTACAAGGTTAAAAAAATAAACCAACTACTTTCCCTTTTTACTTATCAATTGGTTTATTTTCTTTATTTGAATTTGGCTATTGTCCCTTAATTCATGACTCTTAGTTGACATCATTCGCATTTGGTTATTGCCACTTCATTCACGATCCATATTTGACATCATTCATGCTTTATTTTTTGTCACCTCATTTTGATTTGCATTTTATTTGATATATTCATTCACATTTACGTTGTGAATTAGATTTTACAAACATGATTCACAAGTTTTTTATGATTATATACACTAGATGTTTTGCAAAAATATATTTTTCTACATTAACTTGACTTTGATAGTCAACTAACAAGACCAAGTATATCAATAGCTATTTCGAGACCTCAATTGATAAAATTTGATATACTTCTCAACTTATATTTGGTGTAGGTTATTTTTGACTGAGGGTAATTTTGTCAGGTGTTTTAAGGTGTTTCAAAGGAATTTAATGTTTGGGTGTTTTGTAGTGAGAGATTAAAGCTGTCTGGTTATATTAAATGTTCATTACCCTCAATAATGAAAGTGGTTGGGTATTTATACCCTTAATTATGGGCCACATGGGCTTTCGGATCATACTTATGAAACTGGGTCGAGTTCAAAAACCCATTAGTTTGTTAAGCATATTAGCAACTAGCTTAGTCAAAACGTGTTTAGCTTTTAATTCTTTAGTCCACTTCGGATGGTTCAATGGGTGGTTTTTATCCGAATTTCCCCTGTCCGGTTTCTACAGTGAATGGTGAAATTTCCGGACTCATCAATAGCCCCTTTTTTAAGTTTTGTTTGAAAGCCTTCGGCAAGACCTCAAAAAATCACTTTTGAGCACTTGTGACATTTTTCGGACGGATTTCGAACTGAGTAAAGGACTTATCCGGACTGAAAAACTCTTCAGAAGTTCAAAGGTTTTGCCATGGATCATGGGACACGTGTCTCCCTCTGATTCGCCTCACCAGCCGTTTTTCTCCTAGAACGGCGCTCCCACTAATCCCAAAAAGTAACCTCTTCAATTAATGCTTGTGACGTCAGTGCCGTCTTTAATCATTACTTCCATCTTTTCGTATTCTCCTAATTTTCTGGGCATCTTTTTGTCTCTTTAGTATAAATTACCTCATTTTTCACCGTTTTACCATCTTCATCACTCTTTCACTAATTTTCTTCAAAGCTTTCATCTCTCTTTTCAAAACCTTTTTTTGGTGTAAGTTTATGTTTACAGCAAGAAACGCACTTGTAAAAGGTGGGTGGCTTAATCTTTCGGAGTTAGAGAAATCACAAAGAGTCGAACGAGAAAGGCGCATTGCTACAGGGCTTCTAGTTTCTCCAATCGACAAATCAGAAACACCAAGCTCAGAGCCTGATCGAGGTTCGTCTTCTGCCTGAAGCTCCAAACCTAGAAGGTTATTTCAACATGGTCTTTCACCAATCATCTCAGGCCCATCGGTTCAGGAGTCACAGCCTATTGTTGAATGGGAAAAGGCTGTTACAAGCACAAAGAGACCCTCTCCATTCATAGCCATGGGATCAGACGCTGATAACTCTCTAGAAAAGTTGACACTTAGACGAAGAGGCCGCTTAGTAAAAGGCCAGGCTGTTGCTCCACAATTTAAGTCTCCAAAGTCAGGGCCCTCTAAGTCTGGGGCCAAGGACAAAGCTGCAGGGTCAGAGGCACCCATCAAAGCTCCTAAGGAAAAGTTGTCTGGTCCAGAGGCCACCAGAACAAGCCTACTAAATGAACCCTCTGGATCTGAGCCCCAGCCGGACACCAGACCACAAAGGGAAAGCGATGCTCAGCCATCCGGACAGCTCACTCAGCCGACTACCAGCACTTCTCTACCAAAGACACCTGACAACCCTTCCATGGT
The DNA here is from genome assembly GCA_036936605.1 of Limnanthes douglasii subsp. nivea. Lineage (NCBI taxonomy): Eukaryota > Viridiplantae > Streptophyta > Magnoliopsida > Brassicales > Limnanthaceae > Limnanthes > Limnanthes douglasii. The sequence continues at coordinate 112,898,822 of JAUPFV010000005.1, read as the reverse complement.
GATGGGAGATGTTATGGATGACAGTGTTAAAGAAGCCCCTTTAGAGACTGAAGTCTTCGGACAGACGGGGGAGGCTGCCATTTTTAAGAAAAGAAAGGGTAAAGAGAAGCTGTGTTTACAACATTCGGACCTGCCGGAGTCCCTTGAAGGTAGAGTGGGACGTTGCTTCCACAACGTGAGTATGAAGTATCTGCTAGCCATGCATAATATTAACTATACCTTCATTCATACTGCTGAATCAGGCCGGATCCGGACGAAGTGGGGGATCCTATAATCTGTTAAAGTAAGGATACCGGTCGATCCAGAGACGCCAATGGACTGCAAGCTAAGCGAGATAGTCTTCTACATAGAGTTGTTCAACTAGGGGCTTATATTTCCCTTGGACCAGAGATCGTCAGATATTTTGATCTGATAAAGCTCTGCCCAAGCCAACTGAACCCTAACGCTTGGTACACACTCATGGCATGCATCATGGCCTCTAGGCTCTCCAGAATCCCGCTTCTGATGGAGCAGTTTGCTGTTGTGGCCAGCCTTTGCAAGAACCACATCATCCCAAGCATCGCTTACCAGCCCAAGCATGCTTACCAGCAGATGGAAAAGAACAGGTTAATATTTCATCATGTTTGGTTTTTTTCCTTAAAAAGTTTGTTTACTTAAATATTCTTCATCTTCTTTTGGTAGTATTACCGAAGGAGTTCACCGACTACTTGGAGGAGGGGCAGACTACTTGTGCCAAGCTGAATGCTTAGGCTGCTGAAAAATGGGGAAATTGCTTCCACAATTGTTTTACTAGTGGAAACCTGGTGAGATCCCATCTCTGGAACACAACCGGCCGAAGAGACTTGTCTTGGGAGGAATTAACCACACCGCCTCCTCTGGGTGTTATTCTACAGAGGGCAGATGCAAAGGATGGGAAGCTGGCCTTGCCGGGCAGAGCTAAAGCTCCAAGTAAAATGCAAGAAACGCAAGAAAAAACCAGATGTAGCTGAGGTCAACCAAGGTGGTGTTGAGGATATTGTCCCAGCAAACTAGGATGTGCAGGACCAAGAAGGGATTGATGCTGCTCTGCTCCAAGTGGTGGAAAATGAGAGTACCAAAGAGGCAGTTGGACTTCCAAAACCCTCAAAGACTCCCAAGAAAGACCGAAAAATGGGAGCAGAAGGTGGAGAAAGGGAAGCCAAGAAAAAGAAAACGTCCAAGGGAGATGAAGTTGCTCTCCGGCCTCCGGAGTCTCTTCTTCCGGTCGACCCAACAGACCCAACACAGGCAGAGCAAATCCCAAGTGACTTTCACACTGGAGAGAGTGCCGGAGGGGATATCAACATTGATGGTGTAGACATCAGTGGCCTTCAAGGGATTGGCCTTTACTATGAAGACCTTGAGAATGACGACTTTGGTGGGCCTTACCTCCCCCCAAGCTCTTTGAACATTTTCACTTTCAATGGTAAATATTTTTCTATTTCAAGAGAGAAGGACATGGTGACCCACTCCTTGTTGAGCAATATTCAACCGGTCCTCAACTTGGAGAAGCAAGTGCGAAACCAATCTACCCTCATCAACACACTCAACTCAGATAAAGAGAGTTTGTCTAACGACCTCCTTACTGTCAACCAGAATGTTGAGGCACTAAAGAGAGAGATCAAGGAGTTGAAGAAGGGGAAAGATGATTTGGCCACCAAGCTGGCCACTTCGGAGGGGGTTAACAAAGAACTCCAATCCAAGTGTTCTGGCTTGGAGAAGGATCTTTCCACTTCAAAAGAGAAGGTGAAGGCCAGAGACAACGTCATTCAGACTGTGACCAGTGACAAAATTTCGCTCGAAGATGATGTGTCTAAGGTTAATCAAGAAAAAGATGACTTGATAAAGGAGCAGGAGAAGACAATCCAAGCCAATATTGATGCATACACCAACAAAGTGATAGACTCCCAAGAGGAAAGGTATGCTGAAGTCAAATCATACATGGTCTTGCTCTTTCATGAAAAATTTCCGAAGAGGACACTATGAGATCTATGACGATTTGTGGAATACAAAGACCTTCCTCACCATACTATGGCCGATGGCGATAAGCACGGATATTTCTGTGGTTGGGATGATACTACCGATGAAGATGAAGGGACCGGGAAGAGCCCCACCGAGGAACCTAAAGACCCCAAGAAGAAAACAGACGAGGCTGGACCATCTAAGGAAGCTCAACCTTAGAATTTTTAACTATCTTTTTATTTTTCTTTAATTTTTGTGTTAGACTAAAGTCCTTGGATGGCCAAGGCATTTTTGTAACCGTGTCAGGCTCTTGTTTGGATAAACCCTTTCTTTTAAAACTTCAAAGTCCTTAGATGGCCAAGGCACTTTACATATTTTAATATCACTCCCCGGTTTTAGCCGGGCAATTTTATCTTACACAATCCTTGCATTGTCTTATAGTTACCTAATTTTGATGGCTAATTTTTAAATAGCCCTTAGTTATTTTACAAGCATTTTAAGGTGACAAATGTTTAAATGGTCATCATTCTACCAATTCAATCCGGTCTGCCAGTAATACTTTAATTTGTTTTTAAAGAAGCCATCAATCGAAACACTCCGAATTTTTCAAAAAGGCATCGAATTTTATTAAGAATCTCGGACTCCTTATTAAAACCTCTCCGCGCCACCAGGGTAGGAAAGAGTATGCCCCCAAATATTTACATGGACTTTAAACAAGTAAATATTTACATAATTTCATTCTAGATACAACCGGAGGTGTTCAATGTTTCAGGGGTGATTCAAGGTCCTTCAATCTTTATCTTGAAGCATGTATGTGCCAGGCTTAAGATTTTCACTGACCACATAGGATTTGTCCCAAGTTGGAGCTAGTTTGCTGAACTGCTTCTCCTTAGTATGTATGAAGACGTTTCTCAACACTTTATCCCCTGGTTGAAAAACCCTCCTTATGACTTTGGAAGCAAACCTACTTCTCATCAAACCCTGATAGTGTGTGGCTATGAGATGAGCCTTAACCCTTTTTTCTTCTATCAGGTCAAGTTGACTTCTAACTGCCCCTTCATTCGCCTGTTCGGAAACATTATGAACTCTGAATGAAGGAAGAGTTGCTTCTATAGGAGCTATTGCATCCATACCATATACCAAGGCAAATGGGGATACCTGTGTAGCAGCCCCAAGAGTAGTCCGGTAGGCCCATAGTACTTCTTGTAGATAGCTTGGCCACTTTTCAGCAGCCCCTTCTAAATTCTTTTTAAGACCGGGCAAGATGGTGTTGTTTGCCACTTCAACTTGACCATTCGCCTGTGGGTGGAAAGGAGAAGAAAAGCAATGCTGAATGCCTTTATAGGCACATAAGCTCTCCATATCCTTATTATCGAATTGTGGTCCATTGTCTATGGTTATCTTTTGTGGAACCCCAAACCTGCAGCAAATATTAGATAAGATAAATTTTATGACAGCTTTTGAAGTAGTTCCTTCTAATGGGCTGCTTCTATCCACTTTAAGAAATAATCGATGGCAACTATGATAGTTCTGCATCCCCCGGACGCCATAGGTAGAGGTCCTACTAGATCCAGGCCCCAACGAGCAAAAGGTATTGGCTCAGAAATTGACTCTAAAAGGACAGTTGGGATATGAATTTAATAACTGTATCTTTGGCATGGATCACACTTTTTCACCAATTCCTTGGCATCTTCCATTATAGAGGGCCAATAGTATCCGGCCAACAAGACTCTTCTGGTTAAATCTCTATAACCATAGTGTGATGATCCCTCACCATCATGTAGTTCGGAAAGCACCACTTGGGACTCTTCAATCCCCAAACATCGCAATAGAGGTTTGCTAGAAGACTTATTGTAAAGAACGTCTCTTAGGATTAAAAATCTAAGAGCCTTATACTTTACTTTCCTTTCCACTGCTTTCTTCGGAGGCAAGACACCATATGAGATATATTGAAAGAGAGGACACTTCCAATCTTGAGGCTGATTTACTTGTATGTTTAAACTTTCTTCCTCGTCTCTGCTCTGATTGAGGTGAATGAATGGTCATTCATGCACATGAATCCATGGGTATGACTTATAGTATGCTATAGTTGCCAAGGAGTCTGCTAGAGTATTTTCTGTTCGGGGTATGTGCTCATAGGTAATATCTTTGAAGTTAAGTGCCACTTCTATACGAACAAACACGTATCTAATCAGTTGCTCCTTTTTTGCCTCAGATTGACCTTGTGCATGATGGATAAGAAGTTGAGAATCGCTCATTAACCTGACCCTTTTGGCTCCACAAATTAGGGCTAGTTTCAAGCCAGCTATAGCAGCTTCATATTCAGACTCATTATTGGAAGCCCTAAAAGTAAAACATATAACTTGGTACATTTTGTCGCCGTAAGGAGATGTTAAACATATCACAGCACCACAACCCATGGTACTTGATCCACCATCAATCCGGACAACCCATACTTTTTTAGTTTTTTCACCTGTTGCTTGCTTAGTGTCTCTGTCCGAATGAAATTCAACTAGGAAATCAGCAACAAACTGAGCTTTGACTGCGGTTCGAGGGGTAAAATCAATATCAAAGTCTCCCAACTCCACTGACCATTTGGTCATCCTGCTTGAAACGTATGCCTTTTGAAGAACGTTTTTGAAGGGAAAAGACGTCCGGACAATGATAGAATGAGACTCAAAGTAGGGCCTCATTTTCCTAGTAACAATTACTAAGGCCAGTGCTAATTTTTCAAGTTTTAAGTACCTTTTTTCTGCATCTATCAAGCTCTTGCGGATATAGTACACCGGACGAGGATAATTATCCACCTCCCTTACTAGCATTGCACTTATGGCACAATCAGAAACTGCTAAGTATATGTAGAGTGTTTCTCCATCAACAGGTTTAAACAAAGTTTTAGGGGAGGATAAGTTGCACTATGGAGACCAGTTAAATTTGTTTGCACCTTTTAAAGTTTGAAAAAACAGAGCACACCTATCCGAAGACCTCAAGATAAAACGGTTTAGAGCAGCCAACCTCCCAGTCAATCTTTGCACTTCTTTAATATTCCGAGGAGGCTCCATCTGCAATAAAGCACTAAGTTGGTCTGGATCAGGCTGTATCCCTTTCTCACTTATCACATACCCTAAAAACTTGCCGGACTTCACTCCAGAAACACATTTTTCTGGATTTAGCTTTAAATTCACCTTTATCACGTTGGCAAAGGTTTCTTGGAGATCTGCTAAGTGTAGTTCTTCTTCCATACATTTTACCATCATGTCATCGATGTAGACTTCCATGTTTCTTCCAATCTGATTAGCAAAAGCCTTGTTTACTAATCTCTGATAAGTAGCCCCAACATTCTTTAACCCAAATGACATCACCTTGTAACAATGGAGGATCCTATCAGTAACAGATGTAGTGTGTTCCTGATCCTTTGGATCCACTTGAATCTGATTATACCCAGAGAAGGCATCCATAAAGGACAATAGCTTGTTCCCAGATGTGGAGTCCACCAACTAATCACTTCGGGGGACCGAATATAGGTCTTTTGGTAAAGCTCTATTGAGATCAGTAAAATCGATGCACATACGCCACTTCTCATTTTTCTTCTTTACCAACACCGGATTGGCTGTCTATAAAGGGTACTGAGATTCCTTTATGTGCCCCATCTTAGTAAGCCAGTCGACCTCTTGAATTATGACACCAGCTTTCTCCTTAGAAAAAGCTCTCCTCTTTTGTACAACATGTGCTATATCTCTTTGGATGGATAGCTGGTGCGATATGATACTTGCAGGTACACCGGTCACATCAGCATTGCACCAAGCAAAAACATACTGATGGTTTGTTAAAAAAAACAACATTTTACTCTTTAGTTTCGATGTCATCTTAGATCCGACCTTGACATTTCTTCCTTCAGCCAGAGAGTGAGTTTCAACTTCTTTAATTGGTATTAAAACACCAGGGGTCTCTCTGGGGTCATCAATTTCACCCTCCCCCCCCAGAGGGCCCCTCCAATTGCTAATCCTCACTGATCCGAACTGCCCCCAAAGTTCGAAGGGCCAGTGTTGTTGCATAACACTCCCTTGCTACATTTTGACTAATTTGGACAACTCCCACTTGTCCTTGCACAGCGTATTTTAAACATTGGTGGACTGTTGAAGCCACATCATACATCATGGAGAGCCAAGATCTCCCAAAAATGGCATTGTAACATGTGGGACAATCCAGCACAATGAAAAATATTCTGACCATCTTCTTAAAAGGGCCCTTGCCCAACAAAACCTCTTCTTCAAACTCCCCAATTACATCAGCTGAGCTTCCAGTAAAACCCATTAATTACCTGTTCGAACGCTGAATCACTACTGGATTATTCATTTGTTTATAAGAAGTTAAAAAGAGGATATTGGCTGAACTGTCGGTGTCCACCGAAATTCGTCTAATGTCATTGCTCCCAATGGATGCTCCTATCACAACATCATCTTCATGGGGACCAGCTATGTCCCTCAAGTCATCTTCATCGAAAACAATGAAGGGAAAAGGAATTTGCGGTTGATAGGAAGTCATGCCTCCTTCCACTTGGGTTGCTAGAGTATGAACATGCCTCTTTCTCGAAGAAGCAGTTGGTGCAGTCATGGTATCTCCCCCAAATATTGTAAGTGACTCAAAAAAGCTGATGAGTCTGGATTATCACCTTATTTCGGGTTGGATCAAGATCCAAATACTCTGACTCTACATCAAACCTTTCAATTATCACCATAACCCCATCCGGAGCCGATGTCCCTGCATTGTTTGGGCCTCTCCGATGAGCATTATCAGGCCTGTTTCCACTTCTTCTTTTAACATAAGCTCCTAACTTTCCTCTTTCGATCAAATTTTGCACCTCTTACTTCAAAGCGATGCAATCCTCTGTGTTATGAACAATATCTTTATGATATTGGCAGAAACAATTATTACGAATTTCCCTGGGAGATTGAAGCGCAGCTGGCTTCCTAAAGTGTACTTCGTCTTTGGTCTTGTCATAGATGGTTGCCACATTTTCTTTCAGCTCTGAAAACCACTCCGTTTGAACCCAAGGCCCTCACTTATTTCTGGATTGTTGACTCTTAGGTGGTGCTGGGTGGGATTAAGCTTTGGCCCTGCTAGGACCCTGTCCGGCTTCTTTAGCCTTATACCCGGACTAATTCTGATTTTGATTCTAGTTTGGTGCAGCTGGGGCCGATCTCACCTGCCTATGCACCCTGGTCTACTTTGTTTCATCTACATTGATTTGTTTCCCAACCTGATTCAGTAAACCGCCCCATTTCATGGCCTTTTTCTGGTTACCGAATCAGCCAAATTGCCAGGGTTCAAACCCTGCCTCAGAGAAGCTATTGCTACTTGTTCAAAGCAATCAGCTAATCCATTCTTGGTGTTGACAAAGATACTTATGTATTCTTTCAAGGATTCATTTGGCTCTTGGTCACAATGGATGATAATGTCCCCATTGCCCTTCACTTCCTTACTTCCAACGAACTGCCTCCGGAAGGCCACCCAAAAAGTATCAAATTTTTTGATGCAGCCCTGTGGCAGACTATTATACCACTTCAGAGCACTCCCCGTAAAAGAATGGGACAACGCTCGACAAAGTAACTTATCATCATCATCATCAAAATTCATCATAATTTTTCTGAATTGCTCCAGATGGTTATCTGGATCTTTACTTCCATCGTATTTTTCCATCTTTGTGCTGTCAAACCTCTTAGGAAGGTTTCCGGACAGTATCCTGGAAGACAAAGGAGATTGTCTCCAATTCCTGCCACGACTAAACACAGTATCTTCATTTGGAGTTGCAAAGATACCTCGTTCATCATGAAAGTCAAAAGGATCCATCAACAATCGGTCTACGTGTCTCCGGCCATGGCTGTGACCATGAGATGACCCTTTTTCTAGATGCCTTTTCAACCTTCCATTCCTGTCCCTCTTTCTTGAATATTTTGTTAACCAACTTTTGCTTCTTTTTAGAACGGCCTTCATCGCTGCTGGATGACAGGGACTCCTCCACTCCATCTTCGTTCGAGGAGCTACTAGAGGATTCTGAATCTGAATCTGAGCTCTCCACCGGTTTAGACCGGTGAGACTTCTTTAAGCTAGCATGAGTCTTTTTAGTACTTACATGGGTTTTTGCTCATGGGTCATGCTCCCTAGGATTTTCAGTGTGGTGAACGACTCACACTTTTGATTTTTCTTTTAAGCCGATCTCCACCCTATTAACAGCCCTCAACGCTTCCATCTCAACTTTCAATCTATCTCACTCTTCAATTGTGTATTCGTCATTTTCTCCCATCACTTCTGCCAAAGTTGGTCGCACTTCCTGCTCGTCCGGATTCATCCGAACTGACTTTTCTTGATGGTTTCGAATGCTCAATTCAGGCACCTTCTTCTCCCACTGTGGTCGCCAATTTGGTGTGGGTTATTTTCGACTGAGGGTAATTTTCTCAGGTGTTTTAAGGTGTTTCAAAGGAATTCGATGTTTGGGTGTTTTTTAGTGAGAGACTAGAGCTTCATGGTTGTATTAAATGTTCATTACCCTCATTAATGAAAGTGGTTGGGTATTTATACCCTTAATTATGGGCCACATGGGCTTTCGGGTCATACTTATGAAACCGGGTCGAGTTCAAAAACCCATTAGTTTATTAAGCAGATTAGCAATTAGCTTAGTCAGAAAGTGATTAGCTTTTAATACTTTAGTCCAGTTCGGATGGTTCAGTGGGTGGTTTTTGTCCTAATTTCCCATGTCTGGTTTCTATAGTGAGTGATGAAAATATATGGACTCATCATATTCTACTCTGAGGATCGCCGACTCGAAGAACAACAAATCAAAGAGCAGCATTATGATGACGATCAGTATGCCCGAGGATAAAGCAAATGCGATTCACATTTCCTAACTATTTTGAATAAACGTTTTCCAGAATAAATACCTTTATAAAATATATCTTATTCATAAAATTCATGCAATAGATAGATGGAAGCCAATGCACTATTCAAAACCAGGGCTCAGGAGATATGCGACTTCATCCACCATCAAATCTTAATATGCTTTGGAATTCCTCAAAATATTGATGACGAACAATGTACCACAATTCCAAAACTCAATGTTGATCATTTTTTGCAAACGTTTTGACATCACTTAGCACTTCTCCACCCCATATTACCCACAAGCTAATGGGCAAGTAGAGGTCACCAACTGTACTATCCTCGATGGCATAAAAAATAAGCTGAATGGAGCAAAAGGCAAGTGGCCAGATAAACTAACTGAGGTCTTATGGGCTTACCGAACCACTCCCCTCGCAGCGACCGGTGAAACACCGTTCTCCCTTGTGTATGGATCTGAGGTTGTGGTGCCCGCAGAGGTTATCATCCCTAGTACCGAATTGAAAATTATTCAGAGGAATGTAATGAGTCTAATCGAGTAGTCAACATTGACCTAATTGAAGAAAGACAAGACCAGGCATGTGTGTGAGTGAAGCATTACAAAAGCTTAATGCGAGGGCGTTTCAATTCTAAACTTCGACCACGGACGCTACAAGTCGGCGACCTTGTTATGATTTTTTTGAAGGAGTTGGAGATCAGAAGTGAGGAAAATTAGGCCCTACATGGGAGGGGCCCTACACGTTCATCTCCAAGGGACACCAAAGAGAATTTCGCCTCGTCGACCAGGATGACATTTCCCTAAAACATCCTTGGAAAATTAGTCACCTTAAATTATATCACCCGACTATGTAATGATTGATGCGCTCTTTTTCTCTTCTGATGGCACGAAAGGGTTTTTTAATGAAGAATGATGAGTTCGGATATTACCGACACAACCTACAAGCTAATCCAGACATGGGTAATTCAGAGCATATCACTCCACTATAGAATTAAACATGACAAATGTGAACACCTTTTGACTAAGCTATTTGCTAATCTACTTAAAAACTAATGTGTCCTTAAAATCGACCCGGTTTCTTACTTTAACCCAATAAGCCCATGGGTTATTAGTTAAAAGTATAAATACCCCAACCACTCTCATTAATGAGGGTGATCAACATTAAATACAAGCAGGCTGCTCAATTATCTCACTAATCCTCACACTAAACACAAAATACCCCAAACTTACAAAACACTTTACCAAACTACCCCCAACCCAAAATAAACCAAACCAAATTGGCGACCATAGTGGGAGCACGGAGGTGCCTGAATTTTACATTCAAAACCAGTAAAAAGAACCAGTTTGGATGGATCCGAACGACCAAGGTACTCGACCTCCTATGGTGGAAACGGTGAGGGAGAACAAATAATACACCGTTGAGGAGCGAGACAAGTTGAGAGCAGATAGAAGCACTAAGGGCCATAAAACAAGCAGAGAAGGGGATCAGAGAGAAATTAGGGGCGTCAACTATTCATCATACTGACAATCCTGGGGAGAATGATCCATCAATAAAGACTCATCTTAGTAAAAAAAAAAAGACTCATCTCAGCTCCAAGAAGACACATCGGTCTAGGCTTGTTGAAAGTTCAGAGTCTGAGTCCTCTACTAGCTCTTCGAATGAGGCTGAGCTCGAGGAATCTTTGTCATCGAGCAGTAATAAGGGGAGACCTAGAAAAAAGATGAAGTTAATCAAAACGTATTCAAGAAAGAAGGATAGGCATGGTAGGCTTAAAAGGCATCTGGGCAAAGGGTCATCACACATGCATGCTGATCAGTTGTTGATAGATCCTTTTGCTTTTCAAACCGAACCAGGTATTTTCGCAACACCTAAAGAAGATATAGTCTTTAGTCGCAATAAGAATTGAAGGCAGTCACCTTTTTCTGCAAAAATATTGTCCTGAAACCTACCCAAAAGTTTTGACAGCTCCAAAATGGAAAAGTATGATGGAAGTCGAGATCCGGACAACCATCTAGAGCAATTCAAAAACTTTATAATGAATTTTGATGATGATGACAAACTCTTGTGCAAAGCCTTCTCCCAAAATTTTATGGGAAGTGCTCTTAAATGGTATAATAGCTTAACTCAGGGGTGTATTAAAAACTTTGATACATTCTGGGTTGCCTTTCAGAGGTAATTCGTCGGAAGTAAAGAGGTGAAGGGTAATGGGGATACCATTATCCATTGTGTTGAAGAACCAAACGAGTCTTTAAAGGACTACATAAGTCGATTTTTGAATACATAGAATGGATTATCAGATTGCTTTGAACATGTGGCAATTGCTTCTTTGAGAGGGGTTGAATCATGGGAACTTGGCTAATTCTGTAACCAGGAAGAAAACTATAACCTGGGGTGGCTTGTTGGATCAAGTAGAAAGACAGATTAATGTTGAAGAAACAAAGAAAACCAGGGTACACCGTCAGGTGAGGTCCACCACAACAGCTCCTTCGGCCGCTAACCAGTCCGGATACAACACTAAGGAGACCGAACAAGGGTCCAATCGGGCTAAACAAACTTAATCCAACCAAAATCTGGCTCTGAGCCAACAGTCAAGAGGTAAAAGAGGTCCTTGGGTTCATCCGGAGTGGTTTGCAGAGTTAAGGGAAGAAATGGCCACAATTTATGATAAAACTAAGGAGGAAGTCCATTTTCAAAAACCGGCAGTCTTACAGTCTCTTATAGAAAGCCAAAATACTTGTTTTTGCCAATAGGACATAACACTCAAGACTCCATAGCATTGAAACAATAAGTACAAAACCATATTGAAAGAGGCAAACTGGGAGCTTATGTCAAAAGAAGAAGTAGAAACAGACATGACAATGCTCCTCGGACGATCCCTGCAAATAATATTAGAACATTTGCTCAAGAGGGGCAATGGTGATTATTGGAAGATTTGATGTTGATTCTGAGTGCCTGGATCCTGATCCAACTCTGAATAAGGTGGGAGTCATAACTAAACAAACCAAGACGGTGTCCGGACTGATAAGTTTCTTTGAATCACTAACCATCTTTGGAGGAGATATTGTGATAGCACCCACCCCTTCATCAAGAAAGAGACATGTACACAGTTTGGCTACTCAATTGGAAGGGGGATCGTCTTCCCATCAGTTCCAAATCCATTTCCTATTTATAGTTTTTGATGAGGATGATTTGATGAATATTGTTGGGCCTCATGAGGATGCGGTGGTTATACGAGCATCCATTAGAGGTAATGATATACGCCAAATTTTAATCGATACAGGTCGTTCGACAAGCATCCTCTTCTTAAGCTCCTATAAACAGATGAGGAATCCGGCTGTTATTTAACGCTCAAACAAAACTATTGTGGGCTTCACAGGGAGCTCTGCAGATGTAATTGGGGAATTTGAAGAAGAAGTGCTGTTGGGCAAGGGCCTTTTAAAAAGATGGTGAGGGTAATATTCATTGTGGTAGACTACCCCACATCATACAATGCGATTTTTAGGAGGTCTTGGCTTTCCAAAATGCATGATGTGGCCTCAACAGTCTATCAATGTTTAAATTATGCAGTTCAAGGATGAGTTGGTGTTGTCTGAAGTAGTCAGAAGATAGCCAGGGAGTGCTATGCAACTGCTCTTGCTCCTAAGACTTTAGGGCAGTTTGGATTAATGAAGATTAGCAGTTACTGGAACCTTCTGAGGGCGAGAGTGAGATTGATGACCCCAGAGAGGCTCCTAGTGTTATAATACCAGTTCAAGAAGTTGAAACCCACTCCATTGCAGAGGGTAGAAATATCAAGATTGGTTCCAAGATGACACCATAGTTGAAAAATAAATTGTTGTCCTTTTTGCTAAACAATCAGCATGTCTTCGCTTGGTGCAATAGTGATATAACCGGAGTACCCGAAGCATTATCTCACATAGGTTATCCATCTGGAGAGATGTTGCACCTGTTGTACAGAAAATAAGAGCTTTTTCTAAGGAAAAATCAGATGTGATAGTCCAAGAGGTTGATCGTCTTACCAAGATGGGACACATAAAGGAATTTCAATATCCTTTATAGACTTCCAATCCGGTGTTAGTCAAGAAAAAGAACATGAAATGCCGTATGTGCATTGATTTCATTGACCTTTGGTGTGGATAATAATCGCCTGAGGGTAGGCTAGTAATTTGATTGGTGATTTATAGTAGTGTGTGGGTGATATGTGTTTAGAGTAGAGAGTAAAGAGATAATTAAGCAGCCTGGTAGCAGTTAATTCTCATTACCCACACTTAATGCAGGTGGTTGGGTATTTATACCCTGATGTTTGGGCCCTTATGGGCTTTCGGGTCATGTTTAATGGACCCGGGTCATGTTCAAACACCCATGAGCTCTAAGTAGGAGAGCAAGTAGCTTAGTCAAGAAGTATTTAGGTTTTTTAGTACTTTTGTCATAGTTCGAACAGTCCTATGGTCATTGTGCTCAAAGTGATCTGTCCGGTCAGTGTGATATGTCCGGTCCGGAGGCCCTGGACCGATCTGTCCTTGTCCGGGGAGCGTGCAGAATTCAGACTCATCAGGAGCCCCTTTTTTAGGCGTTTGTGCAAATACTCTTGCCAAAGACCTGAAAAACAGTCCGACGTCAGGGGTAGTTTTAATCCGGACAGGTCTATGGGTTTATCCGGATAGATAAAGCTTCACGAAATCAAAACGGTTTTTGCCAGAGTTTGTGGGACACGTGTCGCTCTCTGATTGGTTGCTTCAGCCGTTTTTTCACCTTGAATTTCGAACCCGCCTTCTTCGAAAAGCAACTTTTTTTATTACAGGTGGTGACATCAGCGCCGTCTTTTAATCATTGTCAATCTTTTCGAATTCTCCTAGGAATCAACTTCCCATTTCATATTTACTATAAATATAAACTCATTTCTACTGTTTTACCATCTCCTTCAAATTTACTTCTGCAAAAAATCTCAAAGCTTTCTCTCTCTAAAGCAAAAATTTAGTTCAATAGTTTATGTTTACAGCGAGGAACACTCTTGTCAAAGGCGGGTGGCTCAATCGTTCTGAGTTAGAGAAGGCTCAAAAAGTTGAAAGAGAAAGACGGATCGCAGCAGGGTTACCCACCTCGCCTGTTGAGAGACTAAACACCTCTGCTACCGAGTCAGATCGAGGCTCGTCCTCTTCCAAAGGTACTAACCCTAGAAAACTATTTCAAACCAACCTCTCCCCCATAATCTCTGGTTCCTCAGTTCAGGAATCGGTGCCTGCTGTCGAGCCAGGAGTTACAGCCACTAGCCTTAGAAAACCTTCTCCCTTTATTGCAATGGGATCGGATACGGAGCATTCTCCTGAGAAACTGGTTGACAAGAGGAAAGGCCGGTTGGTTAAAGGACTGGGGACCAAAAATACTTCCTCTAGGTGGGAGGCAAAGGACAGCATCACTGGATCAGAAGTGCCTATTAAAGCCCCTAAGGACAGGCTGTCCAGACCGAAGGGCTCCAATCCGAACCTTCAACCAGAAACTTATGTTCCAAACATTCTACCGGAGTGCAGAAATCAAAGGGGCACTGAGGCCCATCAGTCCGGAGATAAGGCTGAGTCAAGTTTGAACCCTCCCCCCACTATAGCTGCTGAAATCCCTTCAACAATCATGGAGGAAGTAATGGAAGACTCTGTTGAAGAGGCCTCGTTTGAGTCTGAGCCCTCCGGTCAGACCAGCAAAGAAATAGTTGCCAAGAAGGACAAGGGCAAGGAGAAGTTGTACTTGAGGCATCCGGATCTGACGGAGAGCCTAGAAGGAAAAGTAGGGCCTTGTTTTCACAAGGTCAACGTTAACTATCTCCTCTCCTTACAAAAAATCAATTATGCATTCATCCACACTGCTGAGTTGGGCAGGATGCGTTCGAAATGGGGTATTCCAGAAAATGTGAAGATTAGGATTCTTATACATCCGGAGACCCCCATGAACTGCAAGTTGAGTGAGGTGGTCATGTTTACGGAGCTGTTCAACTGGGGGCTCAGGTTCCCACTAGACCCAGAGATTGTCAGATATTTCCATCTGATCAAACTCTGTCCGAGCCAGCTGAGCCCCAACGCTTGGTATACCCTTATGTCATGCATCATGGCATCAAGGCTGTCCGGGATCCCTCTGCCCATGGAGGAGTTTGCTGCAGTGGCCAGCCTGTGTAAAAACCATCACATCCCCTTCTACCACTTTAACATGGGGGACAACTTCAAGGCGGTGGACGATTTGCTGGAGGCAGAGAGGAATTGGAGGACCCAGTTCCTATTTGTCAGTGGTGCCTGGGAGAATGGCAAGAAGATAAAATCCGGAGAGAACCCAAGCCTCCTCAGAAGCAGATGGATGAGTGACCGTAAGCATCTTGCCGTTATATTTTTGTCTCTCTTGTCTTTTCTTTTTGGGTTTAGTTTATACTAATTTGTTTTACTTTTGTCTTAGCAGAACTGCCCAAGGAGTTCAGTAACTATCAGAAAGCCGGGCAGATAACTTGTGGCAAGATTAATGCCTGGGTTGCTGAGAATTGGGGGAACAGATTCCACGATGCTTTCACTAGTGGAAATTTGGCGAGGTCTCACCTGTGGAACACCACAAGTCGGAGAGACTTGACCTGGGAGGAGCTAACCACCCAGCCTTCTCCGGACGTTGTGCTCAAGAGGACCCATGAACCAGATGGGACACTCTTCCTGCCAGGCCGGGCCAAAGCCCCGAGCAAGATGAAAGGCAAGAAGAAGAAGGGCAAAAGAGTGGTGGGTGATACCAACCCTGCTGATGCTGAGAAGGATGCTCCAACAGTCCCAGAGGGGCCAGCCCAGAGCCAAATTGATCCTTCTCTCTTGCAAGTAGTGGAGCAAGAGACTGAAAGGCAGGAAGCAAATCTCCCAAAACCTCCAAGGGCTTCCAAGAGAAATCGCAAACAGGGAAGCGAAGGCGCAGACCGGGAGGCGAAGAAGAAAAAGACTTCTAAGGGGAATGAGCTTTCTATCCGGGCTCTGGAGCCTTCTTTCCAAGCTGATCCTTCTGACCCAACACAGGCTGAAGAGATTCCGGGGGACTTTCACACCGATGAGGTTGAGGGGGGAGATCTCAACATTGATGGAGTAGACATCACAGGTCTTGGTGAGCTTGGTGAATATTTCCTCAATCTCCCCAGAGATGACTTTGCAGGGCCTTACATTCCTCCGAGCAGCTCCAACACGGTCAATTTTAATGGTAAGACTTTTATTGTCTCTAGTGAAAGGGATGCTATAGCCCACTCCTTGTTAAGCAACGTGCAGCTTGTACTTATGTTGGAGAGACAAGTTCGGAGTCAGGAAGACATCATCAAAGACCTTAAGTCTGACAAGGAGAAACTGTCCGAAGACCTTCACATTGCCACCTCCAATGATGCCATGTTGAAAGAAGAAAACGAGGAGTTGAAGAGAAGCCAGAAGACAAGCACCACTAAAGTCGCCACTTTAGAGGAAACCATCAAAGACTTCCAGGAGAAACTGTCCGGTCTGGAGAAAGACCTTGCTACCTCAAAGGAAGAAACCAAGGCAAAGGACAAAGTCATCACCAACTTAACCACTGATAAGATTGCTCTTGAGAATGCAGTGTCCAAGGCTGCCGAGGAGAAAAATACTTTGTTACAGGAGCAGGAGGCCAAGATTCAAGCCAAGATCAATGCTTATGCCAACCAGATGATCAAAAGCGAAGAGCAACTACTTGAGAAGGTGAGGTCTGACATGGTTCTACTCTTCCATGAAAAGTTTCCAAAGAAGAACCTAGGGGACTTATGGCTTTATGTTGAGCCTGAAGACCTCCCATACCACACGATGGCCGAAGGCGACATGTATGGCTACTCTAGTGATTCCTCGGGTGATGAAGAACATATTGGGGAGAGCCCAGATGAAGAGAAAAACGATCCTAAGGGCGAGAAGGTAAATGAAGAGAAAGACGACCCTAAGGGCAAGAAGGTAGATGAAGGTGAGCCATCTTCAAAGGCTCAACCTTAACTTATGATCCACTTTGTTTATTTTCTATCCAAACTAAAGTTCTTGGAAGGCCACGACACTCTTTTTGTAATGGTGTCCGGTATCTGACCGGATAGGTTTTTTGTGTTCTACTTTGATCATTCAAAAGTCCTTGGAAGGCCAAGGCAATTTTAAGTTATGTATTCCAATGAATATTTCTATTATGTGCAACTATCATCTTCTTTTATTGTTTGTTTTAATTTTGATAGCCATAGTCTAAGTAGCCTTTAGTTGTTTCATAGTGAGAGTGTTTAAGTTCTCCGGCTAGAGTTTAAATAGCCCTTAGTTATTTCATAGTGAAAGTGTTTAAGTTCTCCGGCTAGAGTTTAAATAGCCCTTAGTTATTTCAATCCGGATAGCATGACAAGGGACAAAACTTTAAAAATATTTAGAAATTTTTTAAGAAGGCATCGAATTTCATTCAAAAGCCCGGACACCTCATTAAAACCTCCCCGTGCCACCAGGGAGGAAAGAGTATGCCCCAAAATATTTACATGGCTGTTTAAACAAGTAAATATTTATACAAGTGTTACTCCAAGTACATCCGGAGATGCTCGATATTCCAAGGATGAGTTAAAACTCTGCCATCTTTGTCTTCCAACCAATATGTTCCAGGTTTAATTCTTTCAACAACCATATACGGACCCTTCCAAGTTGGGGCCAGCTTCCCGAACAGCTTTTCTTTAGTGTGTAAGAAGACCTTCCTTAATACTTTGTCCCCTGGTTGGAAATCTCTTCTTTTAACTTTGGAAGCAAACCTGCTTCTCATCAAGACCTGGTAGTGTGCAACTCTAAGGTGAGCTTTAACTCGTCTTTCTTCTATCAAATCAAGTTGACTTCTGATTGCCACCTCGTTAGCGTGTTCAGAGAAGTTATGAACACGAAAGAAGGGGAGGGTTTTCTCTATGGGAGCTACTGCATTCATCCCATAGACCAAGGCAAAGGGTGACTCTTGTGTTGCAGCCCCAGGTGTTGTCCGATAGGCCCACAAGACCTCTTGTAGATAACTAGGACACTTCCCAGCAGCCCCTTCCAAATTCTTCTTTAAACCGGACAGTATAGTTCTATTAGCCACTTCGACTTGCCCATTTGCTTGTGGGTGGAAATGTGAAGAAAAACAATGTTGTATACCCCTTGAGGCACAGAAACTCTCTATTTCCCTATTGTCGAACTGTGGCCCATTGTCTGTTGTTATTTTCTGTGGGACACCAAATCTGCAACAGATGTTGGATAAAATGAATTTTATAACAGCTTTTGATGTTGTCCCTGCTAGAGGGGCTACAACCAATATCTCAACATGATGAAACCACGAGCCTTGTGTTTCAATGTTCTGGGTAATGACTTATCTGGAGGCACGACACCATCGGAGAGATATTGCATGAGAGGAAATCTCCAGTCTTGAGGTTGTTTTGCTTGTATTTCAAAACATTTCTCTTCTTTACCCTTACAAAGTTGGATGGAGGGGCTTTCAAGCACATGGATCCATGGATATGACTCTGTATATGCTATGGTTGCCAGTGAGTCTGCTAGCTCATTTTTTTGCCCGATGAATACGTTCATAGACAACACTTTTAAACTTAAGTGCTTCATATTTGAGGAGGAGTAAATATTTCACAAGCTGCTCCTTCTTAGCCTCAGATTGGCCTTGGGAATTGTGGACAAGTAGTTGGGAGTCACTTAGCAACTTGACCCTCTTACCCCCACAAATGTAGGCTAACTTTAAACCAACTATAGCTGCTTCGTATTCGGACTCATTATTAGATGCCCTGAAAGCAAAACAAATAGCCTGGTACATTTTGTCTCCATACGGGGAAGTCAAACACACCCCTACACCACACCCCATAGTGCTAGATCCACCATCTGTTCGGACGACCCATACCTTTTTATCTTTTATGTCAGTAGTTTGCTCTGAACCCCTGTCGGAGTGGAATTCAACCAAAAAGTCTGCCACAGCTTGGGCCTTGACTGCTGTTCAGGGAGCAAAATTTATGTCAAAGTCCCCCAATTCTACTGACCACTTAGTCATCCTACTTGAAATGTCTGCCTTTTGGAGGACATTCTTCAGAGGGAAAGAAGTCCGGACGATGATGGGATGAGCCTGGAAATAAGGCCTCATCTTCCTGGCACCTATTACCAGGGCCAATGCTAACTTTTCGAGTTTCAAGTAACGCCTTTCTGCATCTATCAAACTTTTGCTGATGTAGTATACTGGATGGGGATGACCATCGACCTCTCTTACCAACACAACATTGATGGCATAACTTGAAATTTCCAAATATACGAAGAGGGTCTCCCCATCAACTGGTTTAAACAAAGTCTTGGGAGAGGACAGGTGCTTCTTGATCTCACTGAAAGCCTCATCACACTGTGGGGTCCAATCGAATCCCTTTGCACCCTTCAAAGTTTGAAAGAAAGGAGCACACCTGTCCGAAGACCTTGAGATAAATCTGTTTAAGGCAGCTAATCTCCCCCTTAACCGCTGTACTTCTTTAATGTTTCGAGGAGGCTCCATTTAGAAAAGACCGTTTAGCTAGCCTAGAAACTTCCCGGACTGCACTCCGAACACACACTTTTCTGGGTTTAATTTCAAATTCACTTTTACCAAGTTGGCAAAAGTTTCTTGGAGATCGGACAAGTTGAACTGCTCATCTACACTCTTCACCATCATGTCATCAATGTATACTTCCATATTTCTTCCAATTTGATCAGCAAATGCCTTGTTGACTAATCTCTGATAAGTAGCCCCAGCATTTTTCAAACCAAATGGCATTACTTTGTAGCAATGAAGACCTCTGTCAGTGACAAATGTGGTATGCTCTTGATCCTTTGGATCTACTTGAATCTGATTGTATCCGGAAAAAGCATCCATAAAGGAAAGCAGCTTGTTCCCAGAGGTGGAGTCTACTAACTGATCAATCCGGGGAACTGGATACAAATCTTTTGGGAAAGCTCTATTGAGATCTGTGAAATCAATGCACATGCGCCACTTGCCATTCTTCTTTTTTACTAAGACAGGATTGGCAGTCCACAAAGGGTATTGAGACTCCTTTATGTGCCCCATCTTTGTGAGCCTGTCAACCTCTTGCACAATGACATCAGCCTTTTCTTTGGAAAAAGATCTTCTTTTTTCAACCACTGGAGCCACGTCTCTCCGGACGGATAGGCGATGTGATATCACTTCTGATGGAACTCCAGTAACATCAGCATTGCACCAAGCAAAAACGTGCTGATGGTTCTTCAAAAAATTTAACATTTCATCTTTCAACACAGGTGGCATCTTAGACCCTATCTTGACACTTTTCCCATCTTCCAAACAGTGTGTTTCTACCTCTTCGATTGGTATTAATACTCCAGGGGTCTCTCTGGGGTCATCAATTTCACCCTCACCCCCAGAAAGGCCCTCAAACTGCTATTGTTCATTAATACGGACTGCCCCCAGCGTTCGAGGAGCCAGGGCAGTGGCATAACATTCTCTTGCAATTTTTTGGCTGCTCCGGACGACTCCAACCTGTCCCTGAACATCATACTTCAAGCACTGGTGGACTGTTGAAGCCACTGCATGCATCCTAGAGAGCCAAGACCTCCCTAGAATAACATTATAGCAAGTGGGACAATCCACCACAATAAAGAGTATTCTGACCATTTTCTTGAAAGGGCCCTTACCCAATAGAACTTCTTCTTCGAACTCTCCGATCACATCTGCTGAGTTGCCTGTAAAGCCCATGATTGACCTGTCCGAACTCTGAATTACAGCTGGATTTTTCATTCTCTTGTATGTGGTTAGGAAAAGGATATTGGCTGAGCTTCCAGTATCCACCAGGATTCGTCTTATGTCATTGCCCCCTATAGATGTTCCTATGACAACAGCATCCTCATGAGGGCCAGCAATGTCTCTTAAATCATCTTCATCAAAAACAATGAAGGGGAATGAGTTTTGTGACTGATAGGAAGTCATGCCTCCTTCTAGCTGGGAGGCAAAAGTATGAACATGCCTCTTCCTCGAAGAAGCAGTAGGAGCTGTCATAGTGTCCCCTCCGAAAATTGTAAGTGACTCGAAAAACTTAATGAGCCAGGAGACCGACCAAGAACATTCCTCAATTGTACCCACTCTGTTTCGAGTTGGATCAGGATCCAGGTACTCAGATTCTACGTCAAACCTTTCAACTATAACCATGGCTCCCTCCGGAGCAGCATTACTTGGTCCAACCCGGTGAGTGTTATCAGGCCTGTTACCCCCTCTTCTTTTCACGTAGGCCCCCAGCTTTCCCCTTTCAATCAAGTTTTGAACTTCTTGTTTCAATGCTATGCAGTCATCAGTGGTATGACCAATATCATTGTGATATTGGCAAAAAGAATTATTGCGATGCTCTCTGGGAGACTGCAGTGTTGTCGGTCTCCGGTAATGCACCTCTTCCTTCGTTTTATCAAAGATAGTGGCCACACTTTCTTTTAATTCTGCGAACCACTCCGGTTGGACCCATGGCCCTCTCTTGTTTTTGGATTGTTGACTTTGAGCAGGAGCAGCTGGTTGAGACTGAGCTTTTGTCCTACCATGCCCCTGTCCGGTTTCTCTTGCTTTGTTCTCGGACTGATTCTGATTGGAATTTGGTGCCACTGGGTAGACCTCACCTGCATGTGCACCCTGGTTTTCTTTGTTTCATCGACGTTTATTTGTTTGCCAACCTGATTCAGCAACCCTCCCCATGTCATAGCCTTCTTTCTGGTCACTGAATCAGCCAGATTGCCTGGGTTCAAACCCTGCCTTAGGGATGCTATTGCCACCTGTTCGAAGCAATCAGCCAACCCATTCTTGGTATTCACAAAACGGCTTATATATTCTTTCAAAGATTCATTCGGCTCCTGGGCACAATGGATTATTGTGTCTCCATTGCCCTTTAGCTCTTTACTCCCTACGAACTGCCTCCGAAAGGCTACCCAAAAAGTATCGAAATCTTTAATACAACCCTGAGGCAGGCTGTTGTACTATTTTAGAGCACTCCCCGTGAATGACTAGGAGAATTCCCTACAGAGTAGTTTATCATCGTCATCAAAGTTCATCATGAAGTTTTTAAATTGCTCCAGATGGTTGTCCGGATCAGTACTGCCATCGTACTTCTCTATTTTGGTGCTGTCAAACCTCTTGGGGAGGTTTCCGGACAAAATTTTAGAAGATAATGGAGATTGTCTCCAGTTTCTTCCACGACTGAACACAGTACCCTCATTGGGAGTTGCAAAGATACTTGGTTCATCGTAAAAAGCGAAGGGATCCATCAGCATCCGGTCCACATGCTTCCGGGTATGAGATGATCCTTTACCAATATGCCTCTTCATCTTTCCTTGTCTATCCCTTTTTCTTGAATATTTTTTAATCCGCTTTTGCTTCTTTCTGGTTCGACCCTCATCGCTGCTAGAGGACAAGGATTTTTCAACTCCCTCACTGTCCGAAGAGCTATCAGAAGATTCTGAGCTTGAGTCAGAACTCTCCACTGGCTTAGACCGGTGAGACTTTTTGGAACTGGCATGAGTCTTTTTGGTGCTCACATGAGTCTTCGAAGACTCATGCTCTCTGGGGTTATCGGTGTGATGAGCAGCTGATGCTTTGGAATTTTCTTTTACGCCCATCTTGGCCTTTTCTGCCCTCAGAGCTTCTATTTCACCCTTTAGCCTATCACACTCTTCGATAGTGTATTCATCGTTCTCTCCCACCACTTCGAGCAAAGCTGGTGGTACTTCTGGATTGTCCGGATTCATTCGGACAGATTTTCTTAGTTGGTTTTGAATGCTTGATTCAGGCACACTCTCCTCCCACTGTGGTCGCCAATTTGGTGTGGATAATAATCGCCTGAGGGTAGGCTAGTAATTTGGTTGGTGATTTATAATAGTGTGTGGGTGATATGTGTTTAGAGTAGAGAGTATAGAGATAATTAAGCAGCCTGGTAGCTTTTAATTCTCATTACCCACACTTAATGCAGGTGGTTGGGTATTTATACCATGATGTTTGGGCCCTTATGGGCTTTCGGGTCATGTTTAATGGACCCGGGTCATGTTCAAAGACCCATGAGCTCTAAGTAGGAGAGCAAGTAGCTTAGTCAAGAAGTGTTTAGGTTTTTTAGTACTTTTGTCATAGTTCGAACAGTCCTATGGTCATTGTGCTCAAAGTGATCTGTCCGGTCAGTGTGATCTGTCCGGTCCGGAGGCCCTGGACCGATCTGTCCTTGTCCGGGGAGCGTGCAGAATTCGGACTCATCAACCTTAACAGAGCTTGCACAAAAGATATCTATGCAGTCCTCCGGATAGATCAGTTGGTAGACTCTACGTCTGGAAACAAGTTGTTGTCCTTCATGGATGCTTTCTCTGGGTACAACCAGATACAGGTGGATCCGAAAGATCAAGATCACACTACCTTTATAACAGATAGAGGTCTCCATTGCTACAAGGTGATGTCCTTTGGGTTAAAGAATGCTGAGGCTACTTATCAGAGGTTGGTAGACAAAGCATTCACGGATCAGATTGGCAGAAATATGGAAGTTTACATAGATGACATAATGGTTAAAATCTTGGAGGTGGATTTGCATATATTTGATATTCAAGAAATATTTACTAATTTAGCAGCTGTGAATTTGAAATTAAATCCAGAAATATGTGTGTTTGGGGTCCGATCTGGAAAGGTTTTGGGTTAAGTGATAAGTGAGAAAGGTATCCATCCCGATCCGGATCAGCTTAATGCCCTATTGGAAATGGATCCTTCTCAAAATGTTAAAGAAGTCCAAAGGCTCACCGGAAGGTTGGCTGCCTTAAACCGGTTTATTTCAAGGTCTTTGGATAAGTGTACTTCGTTGTTCCAAACCTTGAAGAATACTAAAGAATTTAATTGGTCTCCGCAGTGTAGCCAAGATTTTATTGAGATAAAGAAACACTTATCCTCACCAAAGACTCTTTTCAAACCCGTTCAAGGAGAACCACTCTATGTATACTTGTCTGTGTTGGAATGTGCTATAAGTGCAGTACTGGTAAGAGAAGTGTACAATTACCCTCGTCCGATATACTGCATCAGTTAGAAATTAATAAATGTTGAGAAGAGTTATTTAAAGCTTGAAAAGTTGGCACTAGCCTTAGTGATTGCAACCATATTTTCAATCTCATTCCATTATTGTCCGGACATCTTTCCCACTAAAGAATGTTCTTTAGAAGGTAGATATATCAAGAAGGATGACCAAATGGTCAGTGAAATTGGGCGATTACAACATTGATTTTGCCCCCCGAACAGCTATCAAAGCTCAATCAGTGACTGAGTGGGTGGTCCGAACTGATGGTGGTTCAATCACAATGGATTGTGGAGCTGAAATTTTCCTAACCTCTCTGTATGATAATAAGATGTACCAAGCTATATGCTTTGGGTTCAGGGGCCTCTAACAACGAGACCGAATATGAAGCAGCTATAGCTGGTCTTAAATTGGATTTCCTATGTGGGGCTAAGAGAGTTCGGTTGATGACTGGCTCTCAACTGCTCATCCATCATGCTCAAGGTCAGTCTGAGGCCAAAAAGGAGAAACTGATCAAGTACTTACTCGTTTTGAAAGAAGTAGCAGCAAACTTCAAGAGTGTTTGTTATGATCATATTCCGAGATCGGAAAATACGCTGGCAGACTCTTTAGTAACTATAGCATATTCTGAGTCCTACCCTTGGATTCACACACAAGAATTCATGTCCATACAGCCAAGTCAAAACAAAGAGGATAAGGAAAGTATGAGCATATATGTGGTCCAACCTAGAGACATATACTCTCCTTCAATATATTTCTAATGGGGGCTTTGCCTTCGAACAAAGCTATGGCAAGAAAGATCAAACACAAGGCACATGGCTTTTGGATAATAAGGGGAGTACTTCATAAGAAATATTTCAATAGAACTCTTCCACGTTGTTTGGGGGATGAAGAATCTCAAGTCGTTTTGTCCAAACTATACGATGTGGAAGGGTCAGCACATTGTGGGTATAGGGCGTTAACCCGAAGAGTCTTATTAGCTGGATACTATTGGCCATCCATAATGGCAGATGCTAAAAAAATGGTAAATAAATGTGATCCATGTCAAAGGTATGGAAATGAAATTCACGTGCCACCAGTACCTATGAAGTCTATTTCTGAGCCAATACCTTTTGCCAGATGGGGAATGGATTTAGTGGGACCTCTACTTATGGAATCCGGGGGGTGCAAAACTATTGTAGTTGCTATTGATTACTTCTCAAAATGGATTGAGGCAGCTCCCTTGGCAGGGACCATATCGAAGGCTATCATTATGTTTATCTTCTTCAATATATGTTGCAGATTCGAGAGGTATTCAACATTTGTTTTCTTCTCCTTTCCATCCACAAGAAAACGGCCAGGTTGAAGTTGCCAACATGACCATTTTATCTGGATTAAAGAAGAATTTAGAAGGTGCTGCGGGGAAGTGGCCAAGCTATTTACAAGAAGTGTTGTGGCCCTACCGAACTACTCATCGGGCTACTACACAAGAGTCTATTTTTGCCTTGGTGTATGGGATAGATGCAATTGACCCCATGGAAGCTATCTTAGCATCGTATAGAGTCCACAACTATTCCGAACAAGCTAATGAGATAGAAACTAGGAATCAGTTGGACTTAATAGAAGAAAGAATGGTTAAAGCACACTTAAGAACAGCTTACTACCAAGGTTTGATAAGGAGCATATTTTCCTCCAAGGTCAAGAGAAGAGATTTTCAACCAAAGGATAAGGTGTTAAGAAACGTTTTCTTACATACCAAGGAGAAGCAGTTCGATAAGTTGGCTCTGAACTGGGAAGGCCCCTATGAGGTCTGTGAATAGCTCAAACCTGGGACATATAGACTTCAAGACAAAGAAGGGAGATTTTTGAAGCACCCATGGAATATTGAACATCTTAGGTTATATTCAGAGTAAAGTTTTGTATAAATATTTACTTGTTAAATACCAATATAAATATTAGGGGGCATACTCTTTCCTAACCTGGTGGCACAGAGAGGTTTTAATGAGGTGTTTGGTCTTCTATTCAATAATATATAATGCCTTCTTAAAAAATTCAGAGTGATGTTACTACAATTCAATTCAAGTATAAATGACTTGTTCAATACCATGGGTCTTTAGTGGACCGGGTAAACTTAATGGTTGGTGATGACTATTAAATACATGTCATCGAAGATATTAAACACCCTAACTTTAATACTTCTTGGTGTGGATAATAATTGCCTGAGGGTAGGCTAGTAATTTCAAGTAGAGTTTCAAGGTGGTGTATGGGTGTTTAACGGTGGTGTATGGATGTTTAACGGTGGTGTTTAAGGAAATGTATTAAACAAAAAGAAAGTTTGATAAATTAAACCTGTTCCGACTTAAACCGAACAATAATACAAAACATGTCTTGGACATCCAATGACTTTTGGTGTTCAAAAGACTTATTCGGACTTCAACCGAATAATAATACAAATTTTGCCTTGGCCATCCAAGGACTTTGATTGTTCACAAAGAAAAAATAATACATGGTAAAAACTTAGGGCTTGTTCCCTTCAGATGTTCCTTCACCACCACCATCACCTTTTTTAGGGCTTTTGAGTTCGACACTCGAACTCTCACATGTTCCTTCTTCATTATCGGTTGCTGAATCTATTCCACTGGAGTAGTTTCACTTGTCACCATCTGCTAGTGTATGAAATGGGATGTCCTTGTACTTCACATACTTCCATAAGGGACCAAGGGTCCTCTTAGGGAAAGTCTCATGGAACAATAACACCATGTCACACTTGATCCCATCATCTCTTTTTTCTAAGGATTCTATTACTCCATTGGCATACTCCTCAATAACTGCCTTAATAGTCTGCTCTTGCTAATTTTTTAGAACCTCATTTTCCTTGGTTATCTCCAAAATGGTGCTCTCTAACTTAGTCTTCCCGTCGGTCAGGGTTTGAATGGCGCCATCCTTAGTCTTCAACTCCTCATTCAACGCTATGAGGTTCTGTGAAGAAGAATTTTCTAAGTCAGAGTACTTAGCTTGGAGCTCAGTTTTGGCTGCTTCCGATGTGGCTAGCTTAGTTTGAAAATCCTCCTTCTCCTTCTTCAATGCCTCCTTTTTTCTTCTTCAGTTCCTATATACTTTTCTAAGCACTTAGGGAGACTGCTTGATAAAGATTGTTTTCAGAAGTACAGGAGTTGATAAAGTTGGTTTGACTTTTCACCTATTTCTCCAAATCAAGTACTGGCCGGATATAACCGAGGAAGGCGTGACTTAAAACATCTTGCTCTTCGGATACGGAGAATGATTTTCGATTATAGGTCACCATGTTGGAGGAACTAGAAGGGCAATAAGGGCCTGCAAAATCATCATTCTCAATATCGTTAAAGTTTAAACCAATATCTTGAAACGCACTGATGTCTACTTCATCGTTCCCTCCACCATCAATCTCTCCGACTAATGGTTTGTTGGGATCTCCTCTTGCAAATTAGGGTCAGCAAGGGCTGGTGATGGTTGGATTTCTGAAGGAAAAATAATTATTTCTTCCCCTAGGGTGACCTTCTTCTTCTTAGCAGCTTTCTCATCACTGCTGGCCATGCGCTTTCTGTCCTTTTTAGGGGGATTTGCTGGGTTCTTTAACCTTTCGTCTTCCCTCACGGTTTCACCCTCTACTGCTTTGAGTAGAGCTGCATCCATACCCCCTAATTCCTCGGACCAGTCCCTTCTGCAGCTGTTTGAGCCAGCTCTATTGCAACTTTCTTGTTTTTGTTTTTCATTTTGCTGGGAGCTTTAGCCTTGGAAGGTAAGAACATCTTGGCATCTTTGGCTTTTGTCCTTTTGAGAACCACATCAGGAGGCGGAGGGGTGGTTAGATCTTCCCATCAGGTGAGACATCATAAAATTTCCCGATGTAAAGCAATTGTGAAAGGCATTCCCCCAGCGATCCAAAGCCCATGTATTAAGCTTTGCACATGAATTTTGCCCTTCCTCCAAGTGGTCGGTGAACTCCTTGGGTAAAACTAGAGAGAAGTAACAAACTAGTCAGAATAAAGAAGCTTATAGTTTAAAAAAATAAATTTGCAGGACAAGGAGAAGAAAGAAAGTTACATGTGCTTTTCCACCTACTTGTCAGTAGACTAGGGTTGGTATTGGCTTTAATCTTCTTGCCATTTTCCCATGTTCCATTAACGAATAGGAATTGTGTCCTCCAAGTTTTTTCAGACTCTAATAAGTCATCCATAACTTTAAAATCATTTCCCATGTTGTGGTGTTAGAATGGAATCTGATGGTTCTTACAGAAGCTTGCTACAGCAGCAAAGTGCTCCATCGGAAGAGGGATTTTTGACAACCTGGATGCCATGATACATGCAATGAGTATGTACCAGGAATTAGGACTTAACTGGCTATGACAGAGCTTGACTAAGTGGAAGTACTTAATAATTTCTGGGTCTAGAGGGAACCAGAGTCCCGAGTTTAGGACTTCGGTGTAACCTACCACCTCATTCAGTTTGCAATCCATATGGATCTCTGGAGTGATAGGTATACTTACCTTTAAAGACTCCAAAATCCCCCATTTGGTACAGATTCAACGTAACTCAGCAGTATGGGTGTAGATGTAGTTGATGTTTTGTAAGGTCAACAAGTATTTGACGCTGACGTGTTTGAAACAAGGGCCTACCTTACCCCCTAAGCACTCCAGAAGCAAGTCCGGATAAATCATATAGACTTTTACCTTACTCTTACCTTTCTTATCAGAAGCAACATCTCTTGTTTGACCTAATGCCTCGGTCTCGAAGGGGGCCTCCTCTATGTTGTCTTTCATAATCTCTTCCATCATTGTGGAAGGTTTTTCAGTTGCTTTAGAAGAAGAAAGTTTAGTTTCTTTTGTTGAAAGCTGTTCGGGTGGTTGAGCACTTGTTGCCTTTGAAGGCCTAGTGTTCGGTAGAGGTTGTGATCTGGAGGGCTTCGCCCGCGGAGCTTCTTTATCTACCTCCGATCCGGAGGGTCTTGATTGTGATGGTGTGGACTGTGTTTTGGTTTGACGAGTCGTCCGACGAGGGGTTATCTTCTCCGGAGACTTTTCTGTATCAGAGCCCATAGTTATAAATCGAGAGGGTTTTCTGAGACTTGAAACGACTTTTTCCTTAGACACAGGAGGTTGAGACTCTTGAACAGGATAACCAGAATGGAGGGGTGAAAGCTTTGGCTTGAATGAAAGTTGTTTGGATCTAGGGTTTTTAGAAGAGGATGACCCTTGATCGGCGTCCTGAGTTGGCTGACTGGCTTTCTCACTTGGAGAAACTGGGAGGTCGGTGGTGATGCGATTCTCTCTTTCTACCTTCCTTGCTCTCTCTAACTCTGACAAATTCAACCAACCACCTTTAACTAAAGCGTTTCTGGCGGTGAACATAAAATCTCTCAAGAACAATTTGAAGGTAAATATTAATTTCTCTCGAGGAAAGCTTTGAGTGTGGAAGACAATGTAATAGTAAAAAGGTATATATATATATGCCAGTAAAAAGCAACAGTTACCAAGGGGAATTTGAAAGGGTTTTTTTTACAATGATTAAAGGTTGCGCAAACGTGTGAAAAATCAAAGCCTAGGTAACTTTCTAGACTTAGTGGGTGCGCCGGTCTAGGAAAAATAATGGTTGGTACGTCGAACCAAATACTAACACGTGTCACACGATCAAAGAAGAAACTCTTAGAATTCTGGGAAGAAAAACCAGTCCTGACAAAATTCGAACTGAGTTGGTATTGGAAATAAACTTCCTAAATCCGACAACATAAGAAAATGGGATGAAATTGATGGTGACTTTGACTTGGTAAATTTTTTAACCCTTCCAAAGATATTTTGCAAGGCTTAGAAAAAACGGCCTACTGATGAGTTCGGATATTACAGACGCAACCTACCAGCTAATCGGGACAGGGGTAATTCGGACAATATCACTCCACTATAAAATCCAAACAGGACTACTTAAAAACTAATGGGTCCTTAAACTTGACTCGGTTTCTCAATTTGACCCAGTAAGCCCATGGGTTATTAATTAAAAATATAAATACCCCAACCATTCTCATTAATGGGGGTCAACATTTAACACAAGCAGGCTGCTCAATTATCTCACTACTCCTCACATTAAACACAAAATATCCAAACTTACAAAAACACTTTACCAGACTACCCCCACCCCCAAAATAAACCAAACCAAAGTATCTACCTATATGCTACACATAATGAAATTTTATTGCTTTCGTCATTTGAATGTGTGTGTTATAATTGTTCTTTCCAACTCTGTGATAAGGTCACTGGCCATGCCTACGGGCTATGCAATCAGGGCCTATATTGTTCCATAATTAGACATGATTTGAAAACCAATGACAATTAGGCTAATTGGCCACACCTTCTTTGGCTATGTCACGGACCACACTATGCCCAATACCATACTACAGTATTATTTACTCGAATCAATCCAAACCAACTAGTTACGCAATTAGCCGAACCGGTCGCTCCGCGAATCAGACTAAGTCTAAGAGAACTCAGCTTTGTCACACAATGAGCCCCATTGTTCTTGATATTGCAAAGACAATTTGAATAAAACAATCATCAGTATAACTCACATATCTCCAAAACACCACATCCACTTAATACCATGAAAATGTCAATCACAGTGCAAGCTTACAAATATAAACAAAAAAAATAAAAACAAAGAAGTCTGACAATAATTGTTATACAACAATAAATCAACTAGGGATCCGCAGGCTCCTCCGAGGCCTTCACGGTGGAAGCATCGACCAAACCTGCCTTCACATTTTTTTCCTTCTCTAGCTGTCAATAGCTTATGGTTTGGTCCCAGGTTAATTTGAGGATTCAGTGCCACTAGATCCGCCACCAACTTAATCTTATCCCTATAGATCATGCTCATCGCTATCTGCATCAGTTGACGCTCCCTCTTATCCAAGTCCGTGAAGCCTGCTTTTTCATAGTTCTTCGCTCATTCTCCCTCTCTTTTTTAGCATTCGTAAATTGTACCTTCACCTTACTAACCTGACTTACGTTTTGATCAAGTAGTTTTGAATTCTGAGCTATCAACATATCGTTCTTTTTCACCAGGTCATTATTCTGAGTAGATAGCAGAGTTGTGTTGTTTACAATTTCAAGGCTACACTCGTCACAAGTGCTGAGCAACTGCTTATGAAGCTTATCATTCTCTTTCATGGCCTTATCCGCACGTTGCTTCGTCGTCCCATAAGCATTCTTATATCGAGAAAGCTCGGTTGTCATACCTCGAACAAAGCTAAAAAACAGCTTGGGCTTCCACTTCTCCATCAATGCACAGTCAATAGGAGATATCCGATGATAAGTGAGCGCATGTGAGTTATATTGTATCTGCTCCAACAAACATAAATCGTCGGGCTTATTACATAAGGAACATACATTCAAGAGTATAAAATACATAAAACAAAGGGAACACAGTTAAAATAATACCTTCATCGCCAACTCAAGTTGCCTTTGTAAAATTTCGCTCACATGTATCGTATCATAAAATGATAACTCTGCGTAGGTAGATTATCCGGCACCACCACATTCACAAGTGTTGAGCCTGACCTCAAACCATAAACAAAGTTTTTCATCCGCTGCGCCACCACATGGGGTATATCTTTCTTCTTCCCCCCCCCCCTCCCCACATCTTCAGCCGGCCCCTTTGGATCCATCACCTTCTCACCAGCCTCCTTCACCAAAACTTCAGGCTCGCTACTCATGGGTTTAGCTTCTTCCTTGGACTGGGGCGCGTTGCTCTCATCATCGCCCAACTTTCCAACAGTCTTCATTTCATCTACCAACACTATCTTCCGCTGAGAAAATGGTACAGTATTAATCATGAACTTACTATTCTTTATCACTGGACAATCATCCACATAGTCTTCTTCCTCGCAAGGGCAAGCAGTTTCTCTCCACCATCTCTCTCCTTCCCGACATCAGGAAATGCCTCTGTAGGACCTTGACTGTCCAACTCTTCACATTTTCCAGCATCACCCAGCGTAAAAGATGATACACTTGTCTCTTGAGCTCTTCGCCCTTGTGGTACCAACAACCCCAGATCATTATAATTCTCCTCCTCATATCGTTTCTTTATAAGGGCATGAAGCCTCTCTAATGTTACCACCTCTCCGCCTCCACTCATGATCATCCATCTGTCTTTCAAAATCTGTAACTCTAGAATCAGCGATAGCACGGACTTTAACTAATTCACTGCACAAAACACTTGTGTTGGCTCCACTCCCCAAGCAGTTTTCGCAGGTGCGGACAACTTTGCCAAAATATTTACCAAGCCTTTCAGTCGGCCCTCCTTGTACCACTCTTGGTATTTCTCTTCATCTGTCAACAGCCTGCATGATGATTAAAACTCACATTCCTTTCAAAACTAAAACTTACACGACTACTAACCCCCTTACATTTTCCCTCCACCGTCTTTCTAATTGCAAGTTCATCTTAGCATTTTCATGCTCCCAATTCCCAGAAACATAAATGAAACTATGTTTCCAGTTTTTGTCTAATGTGCGCAGATCTACAATATGCGTTGCCCCGGTCAATTGCAGACAAAAGAATGGTGACCAAGCTAGCTTCGATAATTTTACTGCCACTAACAGATCAGCCAAGAAAATAGGTATCCTAAAAAATTGAGAGCTCATCACTACGCTTAATAAGATTCTCCACCCGTTCGTCGTCAGCTGAGTCGGACATATCCCGAAGAAACTGAAAAAAAATCCTAATCAATGGGGCAAGGGAAGCGTAAACCCCAATCAAAGATAGTTGTGTATATGTATGTCTCGCCTTATTTAGTGGTATAAGGTTGATCTCCCGCATAGGGTGCCCTAATCGTAATATCATCAGGTACACCATACCTAGCCCTAAATTCTTGTACCGAACCCTCAATCAAATAACCATATTTGGGGGGTAATTTTTAAAAAGTACTCCAGTAGAAATTGGGCACTCTCATATTCCGATTCCACAATTTCCACCGCTTTCTTCCTCCCACCTTTCTTGGGAGCCATGATTCACAAATTGCAATTACCCAACAACGATTATCAGAATCTGGGATTATTTTAATCTACGAGGGCTCAATCTCAAACATAAGGAAGCCCTTCCATAACATAATATCAAACGACGAGTCTACGACACTATAGAGGGATAATAATGCCCGACAACTAAAGGTACTATATTATCTTTGTAAACCTATGACACAATGCAGAGTATTCAAATTGTCATAACATACCTGTAAACAAGTTCCCCTGTTCCTCCTCGCCAACAAAAGAAATCCACATGCAACCCCTAGAAAGTATAACCATTGATGTCCAAGACGAACACTTTGGTTTTCTTCTTCGGAGTAGTAATGAGACACCAAAGGTTTTCTCTTAAACAAACTCTAAAATAAATACAACATGCTAAGAAATATCTCCTTTTACTTTCTTTTCTTCTTTAAATATACCTAGACTCCTAAACTTAACCGTCACGAGACTTTAATCATTTTTAGGGAGACTAAACGACTAAATTTCTTTTGCAAATCTACTTGTCAGTATATCAAATCTACTTTCACACGTCACCAACACGCACTATCACATCACAATATTGACAAAACATCATAACGTTTTCTCCACATCTATCAACAAATTCAATATTTTATTTCATCTAGTAATTGCTACACAATTACTCCATGGACTAGGAGGACCCATACAAAGTTGTATATATCCATAAGCCCAACAATAGATGTGAAGAAAATTTTATAAATAGACTTACCTAGCGTGAGCAAACCGAGCGATCTGACTAGAGTCTGAGGTCAAGCAGACCAGGCCTAAATAAGATATAAAATAAGCGGAGGAAAAATGCGAGTTACATTAAAGCACGTTCGGGCCAAAATAGGGATACATAGCAGAGGCAAGACAAGCAGACATGAATCAAACCAATAAGAATCTGAGTAAGACCGAGCATAACCCCCACATGAAGACCGTGCGCGCTCAAGTAAAATAGAAGACAGAGCGCACATAGGTAAAGTTGAAGACCGAGCTTGCAAGAGGTCGAGCCTAACTCCTATAAGAGGATCAAGTGTACATAAATGGTGCAGAAGACCGAGCTCGCATAGATGAAGAAAAGAGACCAAGAAATGATCGTCATTATTAACAGTCAAGTATATTGATTCAATCAACCCACCAAGACCATATCTCCATAATAATAGGCAAGAATTTAGGACCACTAAGGACAGTTATGGACAAGCGTGCGAAATCAATAAATCCACATACTAAATAATGTTGTAACTTCCCAAACTATATAAATAGGGATCTAGAGTGATGTAATAGATCATCTACTTTTTCTTCCTAAACCAATAAAAGCTTTACTACTTTGACATATAAGTGTTGGGATTTTTCCGTTAATAGACTTGTCGTTGAAGTATCACACCCTTCTACACATACCAATAGACTTGGCATTGTTTGGCGGAGGAGCGATCTTGATGGTTATTGGAAATGTTCTTGTGGTGGTTGACTTTCCGGGGATAAAATCTTTGTGTTTTCAATTTCTGTGGATGAAAAATGACAATTTACAATACTTATACTATTTATAAGGTACAACTTATTTTTACGTCTCCCCTATTAACTATTGCATCAGCTTGTAGGGAAACAAAGAAGCATAACCCAATTGTCTACATGTGGGCCAAAATACCCTAGTAAAAACAACAATTAATGAGCTAGTGTTTAAGTCTAAAACAAACATGATACGTGTCATGGCCCGAGAGGCCTCGAGTATATAGTAGTCAAGATTGCAAAACTTGGTCGCCATGGGACTGTAACCGAGACACCCTTCCAAGGGTTAGGGGTGGCAGTCGAGCTCTTTTGCCAAAAAATGAAAGGAATTCTAGATATTTCTTCTAGGCTAGGGACTTGACAGTTGAGATCATTCCGTCAGTGTTTAAGGTTTGACAGTTGAGTCTTTTTTGCCAGAGTTTAAGGTAATCCACCAAGATTCATTTAAAGTT
The DNA here is from genome assembly GCA_036936605.1 of Limnanthes douglasii subsp. nivea. Classification (NCBI taxonomy): domain Eukaryota; kingdom Viridiplantae; phylum Streptophyta; class Magnoliopsida; order Brassicales; family Limnanthaceae; genus Limnanthes; species Limnanthes douglasii. Next base: position 112,863,918 of record JAUPFV010000005.1, on the reverse strand, counting down.
TGAGGTTCGTCTATCTAAACCACAAATCTTATATCTCGAATGTCAACAACTAAGACTATTTTTTTACGTTTAAATATAATGAAAAACTTCTACACGGATTCGGACATTCCCCATAAAAACGAACGATACAACAATCAATAGCCACAACAAATGGCAAACAATGAAGTATAAAAAGAGGGAAATTAACGAAATACTAGCTAAATCTGTTAGTTTCCTAAGCTAACGAGTTGATGTAATAACTGCGGTTTATAGTAAAAAACATCCCTATATACGCGTGTCTTGATAGCATGAACGATGTTCCTTAGGCTGCGAGTAACCTCATCGAAGATCAGGCGGTTGCGGGTTATCCAAATGTGATAAACCATATTAGCAAATGCAACATTTTTGGCTCGGTTCTTCCAAGAAGTTCCTTTGACTTCTTTCTTAATCCATTTAATAATATTATCCAATGTAGTCACTTCTCTTTGAATGTCCATCATGCCCCTAATCTCTGCCCAAATAAAATTACTAATGGAACAGCTAAAGAAGAGTTGACGGGCTGTTTTAAGGTAGTCGCCACACAAAAGACAAGCTTGGTAGATCTCAGTCTATGTGATTATGTCCCTTGTAAGTAGCCTTCCTTTCAATCCAAGCCATAACACAAAGTTATGCTTAGGAGTAATGTAGGACCTCCAAATGATATTAGCCCACATTTTAAGAGCATCCCTTTGTCTAAAGAAGTCATAAACGCATTCTGAATGACCCACGTTTTGAGAATGCCTCGCTTGTAGCTTAGCTAGGGTTGTTTCGTTATTCGGGGAGTGGCTTCTGACTTTGTGTCTAATGGCGAAGATGTACTTGAACAATGGCGAGTCACGGCCATGGGCTGTCCAATCCCACACGCAAGTGTCAATGGATCCATAACGTGTCCTTATTAGTAGTAATGTTCTAAAGTTTGAAATGATAGCATAATTTCATTACTTGAAATCTCTAATGGCTAGGTCACCATCTGCTTTGGGTAGACATACATCAGTCCAAGCAACCAAAGACATCTTGGACCCCAAAGAAAATTTGTGCACAACTTAATAAGATGTGTTCTAACCGCTGTGGGGATGGAAAAAATGGACAACTAAAAAGTCTCGATACCTTGTAGGATGGATTGAATAAGGTCCACTCTACCTGCATAAAACAAAAACAGTCCAATCCAATTGCAAATTTTGGTATTAATATTAGCGAGTAAGAGACCAAAATGCATAACCTTTAATGAGACAACAACAAATAAAATACCAAAATACCGAAAATGGTATACCTTTGCACTAGATACGTAGTATGCTTATTACCAGATGTGTGATATGTTCCTTACCTAAAAAGGATAGACCCTTGCGCAAGGTCTTGTTAGTTTAAAGTAACCCACTAAAGCTAAGTAACCCACTAAAGCTCATAAGGTTCGGCCATTTTGTTAGAGTTCAAACTAACCCACTGAGGCTCATTTGAACTTTTAAGGTTCGGCTCGAATTTTATATCTCGAATATCAACAACTTAGACCTTTTATGAATAGTTTAAGGTTCGGCTCGAATTTTATATCTCGAATATCAACAACTTAGACCTTTTATGAATAATTTGGTAAATAAATGGGCTCGTAGAAACGATAATCAACGGGCTAAATCAATCCGGATGTTGACACCCACGCGAAAGCTCACGCTTGGCTCCAACTTGTCCAAACGCTAAAGTTCCCGAAGGGATCACTCTACTACAATTGACATGGCTGTTATTCCGATGCAGTCTTTATTTGATTGCATTTTTTCTCGACAAAATATAGTTTGTTTGGTTTTAATGGAAGTTTTTGTCCAAGAATAAACGAATTAAACAAGTTAAATACGATTCATCCGGGTGTAATCCACGAACTAGTAAGCTTCCAAATAAAATAGGTCAAGACAAACAATGGATGGACGGGACATCATTATAGTACCCTTAGTGGGATCGTTACCGATTTTAATTAACAATAAATTTACATAAATAGAATATTTAACCTCGACCCACCCTAAACTTTATATATTTGTAACCTTCATGGATTCCAACTCCAAGCAAAAAAATTAACTATAATCTAAATGTGTTATCCTCCTTAAATGTAAAAAAATATTATTCTATTTTAAAAGTTTACGTACTTTTTTCTTCTTTTTTTCGGAGGGAACCCGCAGCCGCTACTCAGAGTGCAATGAGTGCGCACAGGATAAACCCTCAGTCTGACGTGATAGCCTGCAAACCAACGCCAGAAGGTAAACCACACAAGGTGACAGGCTCAACCGAGAAAGCGTATGTAGAAGGACTCGAACTCATCACCTTTTGATTATAAGAATGCCATACCCAACCAACTCGGCTACCCCCTTGGGGGCAAAGTTTACGTACTTTACTATATCTTCCTCTGGATACTTATTCTATAAGTTTTAAGCGAAGCAGATGAATATTGATAAAAATAATATCTACATATTGAACTGTATAAATATAGTACGCTGTTTATTGCTTCTCTCTTTAGTTTCAAAATAGACATGGTTCCTTCTTCTAAGCAACGCGAGTAATCCTAATACCCATTTCATTAAATCCAGGTGCGTACTTTGATCATCGTTTCTTTATCTATACCTTTCCATCAGCTTCTAATTCTTAGTAATTCTAATTTTATTTAGGTTACCAAAGTCTAAATTTCATCAAAGGGATAATATAAAGGAAAAGCCAAGCTTCTCATATGAACATAAAAGATTTATATTTTTGTCTTCTTTCGATTGAATGGAACCTTTGTATATAATGTATATACAATAGGTATCTTCGTACCTGATCAATCTTGCATTGTTCTTTTACCATCAACCTATTGTAAAAAATTAGATGGGTTGAATTGAAATAAAATGATATTATAAATATATAGTAATATTGCGGATGAAACAATTTAAAGGTTGGTTGTTGGCTAAAGATAAAAGAGACAAAAAGTTTACAAATTGATCTTGGTTATTACAAATGTGTTTCTATCATTTTCTCATCTTGAAATATAAGAGGACATCATAACTATAAGAATATAACAAATTTTAGAAAGTTTGATTCGACAGATGAAGCTAAGAAAAAAGAAAAATATTCACAGGTTTTTATGACGCATTAAGTTTTACTAATTCATTAATATGCTTACATGCTTACCAATTTTACTAAGTGGTTTTTTTTTTCAACCAAAATAAAAAATTACTTAGGCTTATAAAAAAAAAAATTGGCATTGGTGTGAAGTACGTAAAAGGAATTGTCCAACAAAAAATTATATGTCAAAGGTTAGAATTCTTTCTTTTGTTTATGTTCCATCACTTAATTACTATGTGCATGGAAAACTGGAAAAAATATATAACATAATGCTGATAGTGAGAAAAAATTAAGACATGATGAGTGTCTATATACTTAATTATTTTATGTTTTTTTTTTTAATTCTTTTTTTCTTAGTTTAGATTTATTTTTTACTAGTGTATCAAAAGGTTGAGATGACATAAAAGAAGTCATTTTGTTTTAATCTCATATTATAATATGTGGTCAAGCATGATAAAGACATGTGTAGGTGTTTGTGTTGGTTGGACAACTAATTCAGTTGCATCCTTAGCAACATAAATATTTGATACTTTTATAGGTTAAATGTTAGGGTGGCGACTAAAGTCCCACATCCGTTAAACATGGGAAGGATCAGCGGTATATAAGTAAGAATATACCTTAACTAGTATGAGGCCTTTCGGTAGTGGACCAAATGCAAAACCGTGAGGGCCTTCGGACTCCAAAGCAGACAACATCATACTAGTGTTGAGATCGGTTGTGTTCTTACTTATATACGGAGGCGGAATATGCGGACCGGACACGCATATTCCTAACAATAAATGTTATAGAAAAGTACAATTTTAATCTTGTTTTACGTAAAAGTAAGAATAAGAAAACAAAACACTCGAGTGTTTTTGCATATTCAGTTTTTTTTTAAAAAAAATTTCAGCATCATACCTCAATTACACTTATGCATTTAAATTATCTCACTAGATCGAACACAAGCACCGAAGTTGGAAAACTACCATAACCGCATAACAGAATTTAAATATTGTTTTATCTTATCCGGTTTGTATTGGAAAGTGAATACCCAGGTTTGATGTTTCTCATGAGGGTCATGAGTGGGTTGCTCGTCCTTAACAAGTTTTTAGTTTACGAATAAATGACGATATAAATGAATTTAATTATATGGAATCTTTGGTTTCTTTTAAGAATGTTATTAAATTGATATTATGAATAATTTATCAACTTGGAAAGAAATATTTATCCTTTTTTATTCGTATGGTTGCAAAAGAAATTGTCTTTGTCATTTTGGATTTACTAACGTCAAAATTAATTGGTTTATATTTTAAATATATATATATATATATATATATATATATATATATATATATATATATATATATATATATATATATATTTGTAGCAACTGAACAAAATTTTGGTGAAGCCGAGTGATTCAGGTATTGAATGTGTCAAAAATTTCTTGTCCTTTTTTAGATACAGAGAAGCATAAAATAAGAAATGATGACATAATATGTGAAATACAAAGACACGAAGTTAAAAAGTTTAATAAAAAGTAGCAGACATATCCATCTAAAAATTCTAAGCTAATTTTGAAAAATCCAACTTTTTTAGAGAAGCTTCTTAGTGTGGATATTAAAAAAGACAAACATAGGTTGTTGCAAGTGTTTCGATTTGTAGTTATGCATTCGTTTTTCAAATAATGGTCTGAGAAGTCAATCATATTCTTGATAGTTATTCTTGAATAAGGTGTGAGGTGTTGAAGATAAATCTCCAATGGATATTGGTGTTGACGGTGAAAAACAAGAAGAAGACCAAGACAGTTTTGCTTATTGGACTCAGTATGATAAGAAAACAATTGTCCCTCATAAGGATGAATGAGAGGTAACACACTTAGATTGAACTAAATAGAATACCAAATATAGAAAATCAATAATTTTATTTTGACGAGTGAATGGTTAAACATTTTTTGTCTTACGTTTTTTTGGACCTTACTTCATTGTTTGATAATATTTGTGTAAAAATATTCTGCAATTTTGTGATTTAAGTAATAATTTATCTTCTGTTTTTTTTCGTTTTTTTTTTCAACTATTGTAGTATTAATTATTTTTTCATCATTTGTGAATTTTGTGATTCGTAGGATTTGTATTGATTAGGTTTTCTCTTAACCTGGAATCTTGGTTTACTCAAAGCTTTCAACAAACCATTTTCTATATGATAAAAAAACTTAAAAAGTCTAATATGAGTTTTTATTGTTAAATCCAAACATATGTTACGTTGTGGGTCTTCGTGATGGTTGTTATAAAAATTCAAACTATTTATTTAAATGATGAGTGTACATAGACCGACCAAATATACAATTTATGGGAACACCAACAACAAACTTAAATCATTTATTGGTCCAAGCCACAAGATGTGGCACTGAATTGTTTGAAATTGGTTTATCCAAATACTGGCCCTTTAATCTATGAGCCATTAAAAATATATTTTCTAAAAAAAGTTAGTTTAGAAAAAAACACTCAACGAAGCAAAATTTAAAAGTATATTTAAATGTAAAAAAATACTTTAAAATTTAATAATAATATTGTTTGATGTTAATTAATTTTTTTAAAAAAGATAGACATTTGGTAGCATAGGATACCCAAACACTTGCCACAAATTTGATCATAGTAGGTTAGGGACCATAATCGAAAGTGTAAAAGAGTATGTGCACCTAAAGTGATGTATCTACAAGAACGTGAAACAATAAAAAATGTAACGACAGAACAAAAAATCACTCATAAATGAAAACATTTTAAACATGAAGTGGCTTATCGAGCAACTAATATTTGTATAGCAATAAAGAACAACATAACTAGTCAAGTACATGCAATTTCTATTTATATATATCAAAAAGTATGCTTTAAAGGTGTTCAGTTAAAAAACCAACCAATATATTTAATGATAATTCAAGTATTGATACAACAAATCATTAAATTTATGATTATTGTTCACGATGAAATCAACCTTATTATGTCTCATAAGCAATACAAAAATACAATAAACAAGTATCTTATAATTCAGGTTATTTTACATAAACCCTAACTCTCTTACCTTTCTTTAATTTGTATATTTGAACCAAGGGTTTACAAAAACCATAAACCTTTTACAGAGGCGATAAAAACTTCATTCATTTAGAGCCGGAAGTACAAACTCAGTTCTCTCTTTTTTCATTGTGAAATGGATAAAACCTTTATTTGTATAATAAGGAAAGTTCATCTTGATGAGTCAACCTTATTCTCTACGGTCTATTTTGTTTTCATATTCTTCTTCGTCTTGCCTTCAAAAAAACCCATTTTGTTGTATAAACATGGTTCATAAATTCAAACTTTTGAGACTTAAAGTGTAGGAGTCGTTGGGTCATCTTTTTATTTGGAAACTCGTTTTCAAAACGATCAACAATTTCCAGAAGAGTCTCCTTCATTTTATTTATAAGAGTCGATATTTTTTTATTTATGATGATTATTTATAAATATTAACATTTGGTTTAGTTTTTTTATCATACGAACAAGTAAAGCATAACCCTTGTTTCCGTTTGGTTTAGAGAGGTTAAGTGGAACGGTAGTGTTTATATATATATATATATATATATATGTGGTAATTTTTATGCATGCAACAAAGTTATGTTTTCTTAAGAGAAAACTAAGCTATATTTATATGATTTATTTGGCTTCAAGATAAATTTAATTGGCATAAAATTATTCGACATGGATCCCAAATTAGGATTTAAACTGATCAGTAGAGTTGTTTACAATGGACTTTTAACCAAGCCTAATAGATGATGTAGAGCAAAACATAAATTATAAGTTATAGTGTAAAGAAAGGTTTTGTTCCCCGTTTTCACCAGAAACAACTTGGATGCCTTATGTTCTTTATTGAACATCACAACATCAGAGCTCTATTTATCTCGTAGCTCACTCTGAAGATTGAAGATGGCTCATCCTTTCCAGAAATTTAAGCAACGATATCCACAATAACAGAACCAATAATCCCTAAATCTAAGGTAATTTTAATAATCACTTCGCTTTAAAACCATAGCAAAACCTTAGTAATTTTAGTCTTGATTTTCAAAAATCTTAATTTCACCCTATTTATATTTGGTCTCCCCAATTCGTATAGATATAATACATTTAATCCTCAAGCATTATCTTTTATTTAGACATTGTACATAATATGTGTTAGAACGTGCTCCCTCAGATTGTTTTTGTTTCTTTTAGTTGAATATGCTTTGGTTTAGATGCAAGTCTAGTCGAATGCTCTGACGCAAAAATAGATTTATTATGGTAGTGGTGGTATGTAATAAAACCAAATGAATCTGCAACATCTACAGTTTCAGCCTCCTTTTAACAATATGATGATGAACTAATAACACGAGCCATTTGGAGCCATGTCAGCTAATGCAAAATTCTCTACTAACTACATGGGAGGTAACCATTTTGTTGATCAACCTAAATTATTTTACAACTTCTCTGGTATGCGTTAACATATTGCTGACAATATTCCAAACCTTCCTAATGTCCCAAACATCCATAACATACCCAATACGATGCAGTAGCTCAATAACAACAGTTTTTGTATAACATGAACATGCATAGTATGAATATACCAACTCAAATCCAAGTTTTTTGGAACTCACAACTTCAACAATAAAACTTGGCTCCATTTGTAAATAATGGTTTAAACTCTCAACAACGACCTTCACCATCTTTACCCAATATACCTTCAGTACCATCTTCTTAGTATTGATATTTGAAATGTTTATTTGTTTAATTTTTAGTTTCAAGATTGACTTAGTACACTTCCAAGCAACATAAGTAATTCTTATAGTCAAATCACTAGATCCAAGTGTATACTTTGACCATCGCTTGTTATACTCTACCTTCCCATCCAATTCTAATTCTTTATAACTTCAATAAACCATATAACAAGGCTAATTGGATTACCTCTATTTATTTGGATGGCATCATTCAACAAAGCTAGTTTTAAGTGTGTGAAAAATTTAATTATCATAGATTTATCTAAACCTCTTCCCCAAAATCTTGGGGTAGGTTTTGGGGAAGATGAGGGTTTTTGGAAACAATTATCATTTGGCTCCTTACCCAAATTATGTAACAAATGTAAACACTTAAGAAAATATGGAATCATGTTGTAATAGAGACAAGTTAAATGCTGAAAGATCAACTGAAGTTAAGCAGCAGCTAACCTTCAAACTAACATAAAAAAAACTCTCAGAAAGAATTTAGATTCAAAAAACATTTAATCAGTCTGATAGTTCTCAAATTGAATAAAAACTTCAAATAATGATAGAACTAATAATAAAAATAACTCTAATAAATTTGAAGAATCTTCAAACTCTCAAAATAATAACTCTTCCAATTACACCCCTCCTCAAAACTTAATTATTTTATCTCCTCTTAAGATCATTTCTTGTGATAATCCTCTCAATTTAACCAAAGAAAGTGAATCAGTAATATCTCCTCCTAAGACCACACCTACTGATATTCCTCTCAACTTAACCAAAGAAATTGACTCAGCCCTTAAAATAATAAACTTAGGTCTATCTTTAAACCTTCCCCAAGACCTTCAATCCTTTGATTAATGATCATTAAATCCTTTATTTCAGGAATCCGCCTTTCATATTCAGTAAATGACTCTTCATGATCTTTTAAAAACCTAAAATGTTAACTAGATCAAAATCTAAAGTCCCAAAAAACAATAAACCAACTCTCACCAAAGTATCATTAGGATTATTTTCTTAACTATTTAAATGACCATATTTATCCTATTTTGGAATGCCAGAGGCATAAGAAACAAGGGTACCATTAGAAGACTAAGATCTATAACCAAAACTGAAAAATAGAGTGCATTCCTCTTTAAATGGAAGCGTCTTGATCGGGTGCTTCACAATACAGCTTAGAGAGACACCTTTGATATTAAAAAGGTGAAACATCTGGCCAAAACTGGTTCAGATCACTCATCTTTGTTAAACCATTATCTAATTTGAGCAACATTCCCATAAACCTAAATGTGAGAGTAAGATGGAACATGGTGGTAGATAATTTGGAGATGGAACTCATTAGAAAGTGTGCATACTATTATTAATGGATCATATTTTTCTTTCGGCCTTCCCGTTTTGTGAAGAGGTATGAGGACATGAAAAATAACAAGAAATTTCATGAGAATCACAAAATTGCTGAAAAGAATGATTATCAAACTCTCCCTTATTATCGCATTGTATGGTTCTAATATCACATTCAAACTGGATACCAATATGAGCTTGGAATTCTGTAAAAATTAAAAAAAAACTTATGATTTATTATAAATAGGAAAGGTCCACGAGAATTTCAAATAATCCTCCAAGAAAATCACATAATATCGATGTCCCGAAGAACTCAAATATAGAGAAGTCCAAAGATCACTAAGAACAATATCAAAATGCATACAAGTAGTAGAAGTTGAGGGAACAAAAAGTAACTTTATATGATTCCCAATAACACACGATTAACAACTAGTAGACTTAAAAATTAAAAAAAACTTGTGATTTATTATAAATAGGAAAAGTCCACAAGAATTTCAAATAATCCTCCAAGAAAAGCACATAATATCGATGTCCCGAAGAAATCAAATATAGAGAAGTCCAAAGATCACTAAGAACAATATCAAAATGCATACAAGTAGTAGAAGTTGAGGGAACAAAAAGTAACTTTATATGATTCCCAAGAACACACGATTAACAACTAGTAGACTTAAAAATTAAAAAAAAACTCGTGATTTATTATAAATAGGAAAAGTCCACAAGAATTTCAAATAATCCTCCAAGAAAAGCACATAATATCGATGTCCCGAAGAACTCAAATATAGAGAAGTCCAAAGATCACTAAGGACAATATCAAAATGCATACAAGTAGTAGAAGTTGAGGGAACAAAAAGTAACTTTATATGATTCCCAAGAACACACGATTAACAACTAGTAGACTTAGATGGACTATTACAATTAATCAATTTATTTTGCCAAAGAATATCTAAAACTGAGTCTCCCGGATAACCCCAACGGTCATGCCAAAGAGTGTATGCAATATATATATAGTAGAAGAAGCGGTCAGAGTCAGACTAGAAGAAGTGATAGGGTAGAGGGGGTTTATACTATCACATCTCATTAGATGTTTTCCCGTTTGTAAATCATGCACATAAAAACCAAAAGGATCAAACACCGCCGACACATGATTATTAGTTGTAAAATTTCTAACTGACACCAAATTTTTAATAAGTTTGGGTGTATGCAAGACATGATTAAGTGACAAAGGTGGTTCAGGGAAGGTAATGAAGTATGATTAACCATGCATCGGAATTGAATGACCACTACCAACAGTACCACCATTAGAATTGGTCATATTAATATAAGATGGAGATTACCTTGTGAGGACATCATATGAGAAGTTTCCCCAGTGTCCATATACCCGTTAGGATCTTGTTGTGAAAAAGACATAGTGTGCATACCTGATTCTATATCCACCAGAGTCCACTAAGAGGCTGCATATAACTATTTTTGTTGTTGCTAGGCTCTGGATCTTAAGATTTCGGGTTGTTGCAGTTCAGTAGGCATGCCCCAAGATTGTATCGAATATGGGCAGGGGTACAGTCCATGGTGGCTGTATCCAAGCCCACAAGAAGGCATCGCCCAAGATGGATCATCTGCTAAATTTTGACCACCTCCATGGTAGCCTCTACGTCATTATTTATTAATTATGCCATAATTTAGGCAGCTACTAATTAGGGTATAACTTAGACAACTACTAATTAGGTAATAAGATATACTAAACATATACAAACATTTCATATTCAATCACTTGAGGCTTATAATTTAGGCAACTTATAATTAGGCAATATGATATACTAGATATATATAAACACTTCATATTCTATCACCTGAACTAAACTGTAGATGAGCTCTTGAAGAAGCGATCATGCAGGCGATCTCGAAATCAAGACAAGTCCCTGAATTACTGGAATATGAAGATGTGTCGGCCCTAAATGGGACTAATAAACTATGTAGACAAACTAGCTCTGTATGGAGTATGTGGAACACAAAGATGAACCAGCGTTGGTTAGAGAAAGTTCGAGACACACCCTTCGTTTACAAACAAAACCGAAAACGATGAACCAATATGAACCTTTAATATGAATTGTTTCGATGAAATGCGGTTATTATATGTAATTTATAAGTTCAACTGTTAAAATGTAGTTATTATATGGATTTAATGCCCATGATGTATACATAAAACCATTTATAGTACTATTTTCTCAATTCCATCATCTCTTGTACATCAGTGACCACACACTACTGGATAAACTGTTATTTGCGACACCCCTCCTTTTCCGGTTGCCAATCTGTTGTAAATAGTAACGTTTTTGCACGATTATTTGTTTTGACCTATTTAATAAAAAACGGGTTTGTTGTTACGGCGAGATTGCAACGAGCCC